>CM057449.1:1648057500-1649307500 GCA_016271365.2 Neoceratodus forsteri
ATATATTTTTTTGCCAGTGTCTGTTCCATTGTTATTTTTTAAATTCTCCCATGACTCCGAACGTGACTCCTGGTTCCTTGTAAGCAGAAATGCACAGTCTCGCCTGTCAATGCATCCCTCCTCATTGCCTCCCCATCTCACCCAGCTAATTAAATTATTATTTTTTCGTTCTCCAGTTTACCTCCCAGCATGCCCTCATCGTGTCCCATTTCACCCATTTTGCCACTTTAGTACTTTTTTTACATTCTCCTGGTGTTTGCTCTGCTGTTTTCTCCCGCCGCATCCATCATGTCCCTTGGTTCCCTTGTGTGCAACATGTAGCCACTTAATGTTATTTTTTAGTAATTCTACCAGGTTTTGCTCCATTGTTGTTTTCTTTTTAATTCTCTCACCACTCCCAGCATGTCCCCCAGATCACTTGTGAGTCAAAATGCACAGACTCTTAGGTCATGGTGTCCAGTTTCCTTCCCAGCTTGTCCCTCCTCCCCCTGTTTTGTTCCATTTCACCCATTTGGCCACTTTAAAAATCAATGGCAAATGTTTGTTGCTTGGTGACTGCATTGTATTCAGCAGTCTTCTCTTGTGTTTTTGTCATGGAGGGAGTGCCGTATTATAAAACTGTCATTGGGTCATGTTTATGTGTCATTGGCAAGTTGTGTGTTATTGTTAGCGCTGTGCCATTTTCTCTTTTTCTGCCCCAAAACAGCTGGGCAGAAAATGACATCATCTGCTGTTCTGAATCAGAAGCCAGCTGAGAGCACCGGCTGACAGATGCGGGGCTCACAACTTTTGTTAGCTTCTGGGTGTTTGACAGAGAAGTGCTGTCAATGGTAGCTGGACCAAACAGAAAAGTCATTCTTACTCTTTTATAACATAGTAGCAAAGTATGCTGCATTCTGTTTGGGTATTTTCTCTGACAATATCTCTTAGTAGTCTGAGTGTCTAGTTACACTGTGTTTTCAGAGATTTTCATTTTTACTGTGGTAATCATGAATCTTCTGATGTGTAGGGCATTAAATGAATGAAATTGTTTGGCAGACATTTTCTTTGTTGTTGTAATTTTTTTTCTTTGTGTTTCTTATATATTATTAGGTTGTAATGTAGCCTGTTTCTATGTATTTATTTATTTTATTATTTTTGTCACATCTCTATAGTACAAGCTATGCTAGAAGGCCACAATTCTTTGGATGTGCTGCTAAATGGGTGAATGGAACATACATAAAAATAGTAAAAATTAGGAATGACGTCCATGTACATCACAATTCAACTTGTGAATGAAGTAGCAGTTGGGAATGTTTGGAGCTGATAGACTCACACACATCTTAGTGGAGGAAACAAACATGTTGAGGACTTCAGCAACCAGACTGACCACCAAAATATAAACAATAAATACATATATAAAAAATAAATAAGAGCACTGAATGAACTTCACAAACAAGACTGTGAGAAGAAAAAAGAAAGTCTGGAACGTCTGTAACTACTTGCTTGTGAAAGGCAAAGTATTGCGTGACTTTAACCATTATGTCTGATCTATGTGCAAGAAACAAAATTACAAAAAAAGAAAAAAAAAGATTCACGCTTACATTGTGGAATCACTTGAATTGGTGCTGTTGTTTTGGTCATGATGTATTTATAGTGGATTTCCTTACTGTGGTTTTATTTCATCAGTTTCAGGTTTGTGTTTGTGTCTGTGTCTGTGTTTATGGTAAATACCCACTTGTTCTTTGTGTGAGGTCCCATTTTCATCATCCCAAATCACCAACATGCACCACATCTCTGAAGCACCCCCATATCTTGCAGAAATGACAGACTGCTGATGTAACACATACCTTGTGGGGCAATGTATCTTGTATGAGCAGCAGGGAAAACAGAGTATGTACTACAGAAGATTGGGGGTGGATGTGCATCATGTTACAGGGTGAATGCAACCCTTGAAAAGGAGTAGAATATATCTTCAGAAAACTCACTTTACCTTGGTGGAGCACTCCAAACTTTCCTTAGGGGTGGAGGTATAGGGTATTTGCCTCTTCCTGTAGAAGGGAAATTGCTGGGGGATAGCTGTTTTGATTGCCTCTGCCACAATATTTTTAAGGCAGATCCCTCTGGCAGTTTTTTTGGTAGTGGTGGGACAGCTTTTTGGCAGGGAGGTGGCCATAGTCAAAGTATATTTCCCCCCACAGTCACCAACCAGTAAAATTCTGAGCCTTTTTCAGTAAATTGTTAGACCAACAACAGGGAATGCTTTTCATGGGTAATGTTTTTAATGCTGCCTTATCTGCCTCAATTGTCTCCTAAAACCCAACAAGACACAGAGTTTAACCTTCTCAGAAATTACTCCTGTTGCAACTTTTCCAGCTGTGAATTGTGAATGTTTGGGGCCATTTTTTCCACATGACATGGGCATATTCATATTATTCTTCCAGATACCATTCCTTCTCCCATATAGACTATTTTTTTTGTTACAGCTGAGCATACAGATGTGCTTCAGGACATGTCTATTGGAGCTAGTCTCCTCTCTAACCACTCCCTTTTAACAATAAAATTAGATTGGGGTAAACCCCCTAAACTTACTTATTGGCACTTATACCTCTAATTTTTAAAGGAAGAGGTTTTTAAATCCTGAATAACAGAAGCAAATTTACCAAACTATATAAGAAAATGACACTCCTGATATTTATTCTAGCATTCTATGGGACACCCTCAAAGTAGTCATTTGTGGGGAAATCATTGTGTATGCCTCATACAAAAAGAAACAGTGAGATACCCAGTATAAGGCATTGTCAGTGGAGCTGGACACCCTGCAAATAGACACAGATTGGGGGGAGCAGGAGAGGTGAACTCATATTAGGCAGGTTAAAGCAGATTTACAGAAAATCCTCAATCAAAAGGTACAGGTGGCGCTAATGTATCTGATAAAAAAATCCATTATGTTGTTGGTCCCATGGGGACGTGTTTGTTGGCTAGAAAGTTACAGGGGTACAAAGTGGCATCACATATCCCTTTACTTAAATGCCCCTTGAATGGCAGACTGTCATCTACCACCACAGAGATAAGTAACATTTTTCAGACTTTCTATAGTCAGCTGTATGGGAACCCCCCCCCGAAGTTAAGCAAATTACCACTTTTGGTAGTACTAGCTTTGCTGAAACTCTTTCAGACCCATTAGGAATCTCTCTTTGCCCTGATTAGAACAGAAGAACTGTTGGGGGCAATATCCCAAATGAAAACATTAAAATGCCCAGGCTCTAACAGGTTCCCCATAGAATGGTATAAATCTTTCACAAAACCTTTAGCCCCTAGATTGCTGGATGTCTTTCTTGAGATGCAAGAGGGAAATTCCCCCCCCCAGTGATACAAAAACCAAGTCATGGTCCAAAACTTTCTGCCTCCTATATACAAATTTCCATATTAAACACAGATTATAAATTATACATGTCAACATTGGCCCACTGAATTGAACAAATTCTCCCCTCCATCATCCATCCAGACCAGTCAGGTTTTATCCGAGTTACACAGACAATGGACAACATCAGTAGAATGATTCATTTAATGGATTTTGTAATGTAGAGAGCAGTCCCTATAGTGTTAGTCAGCTTGGACATTGACAAAGCTTTGGATAAGGTGTTGTGGTCCTCTCTATGGCAAACTCTAGCTGCTTTCAGTTTCCTGGCAGAAGTCATTACATGGCTTCAAAATCTTTACACACACCCAACAGCATACCACAGGTTTAATGGTCAGTTGGCATCAACAATTACATTGGTACATGGGACATGGCAGGGGTGCCCTCTTTTGCTCTTGCTCTTTGTCCTTTATCTTGAACCCCTGGCAACTGTCATCAGAGTGGAAAAGGGAGTGGAGAGGCTATCCATAGAAGGACATCTCTTTTAAACTACATTGTATGCAGATGACATTTTACTGTCTCTACTTGACCCTGAGAACTCCCTACATAGGGTCTGGAATGTCCTGCAGACATTTGCAGATTTGTCAGGATATGTTATTAATACTTCTAATACTAAGGTGTTAGCCCTTAATTTTAGGCCTTCACAAGCTTTAAGGTTACAATGCCCCTTACATTGAGGCTGCACCAGCATTAAATATTTAGGGATTAAGTTGCCCAAAGATCTACAACATTTAGAGTTGTTGACTTATGAACTCCTGACAAAGGAGTCCTTGAATGGGACTTGGGTCAGTGGGCCTCCTTATGTTAATCTTATTTCTCTTGCATAGAAGCCCTTCATATGAATATTCTCCCATGAAGACTCTACTTGTTACAAACACTACCCCTTATACCCTCCCCCTACTATTTTACTTCTTGAGATAACATGTTATCTCATTTTGTATGGGTAGGTCAACACCCTAGACTCTGTTGGTCCCTTCTCAACTGCTACAGGTTAAGGGAGGCTTTAATCTCCCTAGCTTACTGAACTATCACTGAGCGACCACATTGAAAATTGTTGCATTATGGCTTAACCCCAGCTACAATTCTCTATTAAAATATATAGAGTTTATGTCGAAAGACCTCTTTGATGTTGGAAAGATTATCTTTACATCATTGTTTGAACTTCCCAGCTTAAATCTGTTTGGTTATGGAACTGCAAACAAACTTCATACCTGTTTTCAGATTCAGATGCTTCCCAGATTGTCACCAGTATTTTACTACACTGGCTTACTGGCTGCTGAGGTGGATTTTTACCAGTTCATATTGATCACAATTTCTGTAGGTGGAAACAGATGGGCCTATCCTATATTTTTCAATTTTTGGACACTCAGGGTGTTTTTTTTTCTTTTGCCCATCTGCAGGCTGTTTATCCCTTAATGAACCAAGAGCACTTCTGTTATTTACAGGTGTGAGCTTTTCTCTCACAGAAAGTCCCTGACGATGAGTCGACTCAACCCCCGCTGCCATAGCTTTAAATTCATTATGTAACCTAAAAAAAAAAAATTTGCAGCACTTAATAGGATTCACATATAAAGCCCTCAGTGAGTTCTCTGAGGAATCCTCTGAATCAATATTTCAGGCCTGGAATTGGGAACTGTTTTCACATATAACCTAAATGACTTGGCTTAGATATATTCCTCCCTCAATGAAGCTTTCCTCCACTCCATGTTGGAAGGAGTTTGCCTGAAAATGCCATTTGAGGTTCTTCAATACACCCTCTAGATTAATTAAATTTCTCCAATCTCAATTTGAATTTTGCTTGAGTAGCTCTGGGGAACCCAGAGCCAATCATATCCACATCTTCTGGACTTGGCCAGTAATTTCCCCCTTTTGGGCACAAGTTGCTGAGGCATTGACCCAGGTGGTGGGGTTGGAGCCGGTCCTTATTCCAGAGTTAATTCTTTTATCTGTCCCCCCCCAGGGCCTTCAGCTCAGTACAAGAGTTATGCTTCACACATACATACTAACAGCCAAAAAAGCCATTACTTGGAAGTGGCACAAACACTCCCCCACAGACACTTGCCCTTTGGTACTCAATCAGGAATGATATGTATTATTTGGAGCACCTCATAGCTCATTGTAGTGGCAGAGAGGCACAGTTTGAAATAAGGTGGAGACTATTGGTCTTCTGTATATCGAAGCAGGATGACTCTCTTGTCTCATGATGGGAAGAGGTGCAGGCCCAAGGGACTGTTTCATAGAGTGGACCTGTGGGTTGGGAGAGGTGGACAGTCTGGACCTTCAAGCCCCACTGCTTCTTTCCATTATTTGGGGTCCTTAGACCTTGGACTGCTTTTGAATTTCAGCCTCTTTCTTAATTAACTGCTTATATTTTGTTTCCCACTAAACCGCATGGAATGATATTGGGCTAAGTGCAGCTCTTTTATGAGTGCATAATCAGCTCTCTGAATAATTTTTATGGATCTTTCTTCCTTTAGGAAATGATTGATTTAGCAAATTATGTATATTATATACTGCTACTTTGTTTCTTGTTATTGTACCTGAGAAATTAAATAAAGAGTTAAAAAAAAGAAAAGGAGTAGAGCATGGCTATTTGTCTATGAGACTAAGAGTCTGCAGAGTTCTATTAGGGAAATGGGACTTATCCTATGCTAAGGACACTGCTTGATTAATATCCTACTCAGTGAGATCTACTGACTCCCTTGTGTATTATTGATCCACAGCAGCTGAAATAAAGAGAAAGAAAAGTAAATAAATACAAAACATTAAGAAAACATTGTAAAGTGTGGTGATCAGGCATGCAGAATGTCAAATGGAAAAGGACAAATACAGATTAATAGCCGACATAATGGAAGAAAGTTAGGGCTCTTCCACGGGAGTAACAGAGGCCATGGAGAGGATTCAAACATAGACCGACATGCTTACTCATTGCAGTCTAAATTCACTTATAAAAGGGAATTAAGCATGCACAGTTATGAGTGAAGATGTATCAATTTCCACAAAGCAATTAAATAAAAAGAGGCTTAGGAAAGATAAGGACACTTTTGTGGCTTACTGTATTTGCCAAGGGACAGAGTAAGGAACCTGAACTGGTAGTTACAGGGTATAGGATAAAGCAAGTGTCATCACATCAGTTGTGAAAAATGAAAAAAAAAACTAAATAATGCAGTAAAGGGATGTGCAGCAGCAGCAAAACTAACGAAACACACACTAAAACAAAGACTCTCTCATCCTCTCTCACACACACACAAATACACAAACACACATACACACACACACACACACACACACATTCACCTCAGACTATCATTTGGAAAACTGCTTGGCATCAGTTGACATGAGATTTTTTTCTCTTAAAATTGATCATTTGAAAAATTTGAATTTGGCAGAGAGAATTTAATAAAAAAACAAATTGATGATTGAATTAAAACAAAACAGAAGCAAAAATAAAAAAGATATCAGGCATGCAAAAATGTCAAATGGAAATGATGGACAGAAGCAGATTAAAAGCAGCCATAGCGAACTGCAGCTGGAACTTTCAAAGGGGAGTACCAGATGATGTGGGGATGATACAAACTGAACCTCATATGCTTCCCAGCAGCAGCTGAGATTTACTTTGTGCAAGAAATTACTAGCTCAAAATAATAACTGATAACATAAAAATTAACTATAAAACATCATACGGATGTGTTACACAGAGAAGGGTATGCAGAAAAAAATTAACATGGTTGAGATTGTAATGTTAGGAATAATTACAAATGGCATTCACACTGGACCTTATCTGTAAACTCCTGAGTCATGTGACACTGCCACATAAAATAGAAAAGCATTCACTCACTTGTACATGAATCTTTATTGCAGCTTTTTTTAATTCCCCTTTTTTTGACTGAGCATTTCTGAATTTCAGTTAAGGTGAGATTCTGCAGTTAAGGAGAGACTGAGCAGATATGATCTGCCACACAGCGATGTCAGGCTGAGAACCTGAGCTGCAGAAAATATACAAAATTTTCTCATTGCCAAAATCAGTATACAGATGCAGTGATGAAGTTCCACCAAAGCCTAGCTGTTTCGGCATCCCTCAACCCCACAAAAAAAGTAACAATTAATAAACATCACCTGCTGCAGCACCTGTAAAAACAGTGGCAAATGCAAAACTCTGGCACTTCAGGGCTTCAGATGAGTTGCTATCACCACCACTTGAATTACAGCTGAAATACACTATGAGGCTAACTATACCGCACCAAAGAATTAAAATACTGTGCTGCACTGAGCGGTATACCGAACGGTGCAGTGCCACACCAGTCGGTATACTGCAATAGCATGCTAACATACTAGATGCCAGCAGAGTAGGCCTATTGGTCTATCAAGTCTGCTCATGCTTCAGCACCCTGATTGGGTACCATAGCCCTCTATCTGTCTCCTTCCACTGTTACTCCATCGCCCCATCCTGCCCCCCCCTGGGCAAACCAGCCTCTGCTTCACCCCTTGCCTATACCTGTCCACCATCTCTTGAATCCCTCCACCATAGCTGCCTGTACCAGCTCCCCAGGTAGTGCATCCATGGTTCCACCACTCTCTCAGTGAAGTACCTCCTCCTCCTTTCCCCCAATCCTATCACCCTCATTCTTCCAACTGTGTCCTCTGGTGATTCCACCCTCCTTCAGTCGAAAGTCCTAACTTGGCTTACCTCATTTACTCCCCTGAGGTACTTGAAGACCTCAGTCATGTCCCCTGGGTCCCTTTTCTCCTCCAGCAAGATCAGGTTGAGCTCCCCTAGTCGTTCCTCATATGTCATATCCCCCAGGCCCCAGATCATTCTGGTTGCTCTCCTCTGAACCCTCTCTAGGAGTTGGATGTCCCTCCTTCAGTGCAGCCTCCAGAACTGCACACAGTACTCAAAATGTGGTCTAACCAGGCTGTTGTACAGTGGCAAAATCACCTCCCTGCTCCTTGAGGTAATCCCACAGCAATGCAACCCAGCATCTTATTTGCCCTGACTATAGTCCTCCTGCACTGCTCTGAATAATTAATTTTAACATCCACCAAGACTCCTAGGTCTCTTTCCCCTGTCGTGGCCTGCAACTCATCCCCCCCAGATGTATACATAGTTGGGATTTTCCCACCCTAGGTGCAGCACCTTGCACTTGGAAGAGTTACATTTTAACTTCCAGGTGCAGGACAACCTATCCAGATTATACAGGTCCTCTTGCAGGGCCAATCTTCCCTCTTCCTCCTCCACCACCTTCCCTAGCTTAGAGTCGTCCACAAAGAGACAGTAACAGAAAACATCTCTATAACTACAAATGTAGCTATAAAAGGCTTGTTTCTGAACAAGGCTCCAGGCTCAGATGGTCTGTTAGCCAATGTTTACAAAGTTTTTTATCAAAGAGCTGTTGAGGTTTTATTCTGCTATACTTAAATATGGCTTTTAAGATCCAACTCTTCTTGAAGCAATGATTGTACTTCTTTCCAAACCAGGGAAAGATCCTTCTAGAATTGTTAATTATCATTCCATATCTTAACTATGGTATTAAAATTCTAAGATATTGGCAACTAGAATTAAATATGTTTGGCATAACCTCATTTGTTATGAACAGGTGGGTTTTATGCCAGATAGATCCTCATTGAATTATGTTCATAAATTGGTCTACATTGTTTCTACATCTGGGATCCCCACATACCAGCAGCTTTGGCATTGCTAGATACAAAAAAAAAAACTCTTTGATAGGGTAAGTTGGTAATTTTTATTCACTACATTAGTTAAGTTTGGATTCCAACAATATTTTATAAAATGGTTAAAAGCTATTTTTTTTCTTTTCCTACTGCTCTAATTTATTGTAACAGTGTTTTTTCTTCTACTTTTCCTCTATATTGTAGTGCCCAGCAAGGATGCCCATTGTCCCCATTATTGTTTAATTTATATTTAGAACCATTATTATGCACTATTGTGCATAATTGTTACATAACAGGCATCTCAGTAGTCAATAGATCTCTCAAATTTGCAGCCTGTACTGATGATTTAATATTACAGATTTCTTTTCCAACCAAATCCATCCCAGCTGCTCTTGACACCAATTCTCAATTTAGTAAAGTTTCTCATTACAAGCTTGATAAAACAGAAGTGGGGGTGTGTATAAAATGGACATGCAAACATTGAGTTTATCATGGACCCCAAATCACATAAAGTATTTATGACTACTAGGGGAAAACAGTGTATTTCAGTTTTCACGGAGTCGGGATTCATGCCGGGGGTGGGGGGACCACTAGGCTACCAGGGAAAAGTGTATTACATATTTCACCAGGGTTGTGATTTGTGGTGGGGGGACTACTAGACTACCAGGGATAAATGTTAATTGACATTTAACAGGGGCAGAATTCATGCTGGGGGGAACCACTAGACTACCAGGGCTCTTCGTGCTATCTCACGGCTAAGTGGGTCCACGATGGGGGGGGCTCCACCACATTACCGCCAGCTTTCTTTTTGCGGTATCTAGCGCTGCACTGCAGGTCACACTAATGCCTGTAGTGCGGCGCTAGCCCTTTGAATATGCCACGCTGCTGGCATTCATGGGTGCTTTCCTTACCCCGCCGCTGCATGCCATTATCTATTAGCGTCAGCACTACCACACAGTGCCAGCGCTAATAGGACTTCTGAATATTGCAGCCTCGTGCAAATCCAGCACTATTCCAGTGCAATGGTTTTGCGCTAGGCACAATGGTTTGAATATCTGGCCCATGATCTTATGTATTATCTACATACTGAGAAGATGATTGTGATTATACATAATAATCTCAGTTCATTTTTTCAAAAATGAGGCAGGTTGCATGCATTTTACATTAAGTTACTGTCTGGAGTGAGACTCTTATATTTCACTTTCATGGTATATGTTAACTTTGTTATTTTTGTTATTTTTCTGTATTAGGGTAGTCTGATGTACTATATTTGGGATGTTGTTTTTATCACTTGTTATTTTAATCTTGGTAAATAATTAAGCAATTTATCCCTCCAGGGTTTGGGTACACGAGGATTTACCACGGCTGGTGTGATTCGGTCACGAGGTGCAGCCGAGTGACCAAATCACACCAGTGGTGTTAAATCCTCCAGTGTGCCCACACCCTGGAGGGATAAATTTTTATTATACAATGCAAAATGTTGTTTTTTTTATGTTTTTTAACTGTGTTCTAAGTCACTGAGGTCCCTACACTTCGAAAGAGGAGGTAATTTTGCTAAAAAATTACCGCAGTGTTTTAGCGAAGCGGCGACGGGACAAATCGCGGGCAGTTTAGTCTGAAGCAAAAGCGACTGGATTAGCATGGTATAAGGTTGGCTGGAACTTCTTCCAGTGGGTACACTGGAGGATTTATCACGGTGGTCATTGTGCCAGCCATCCAATCAGGATGCAGGATTCGGCATATCGGATTTACCACATTGTATAATTATGTTTTTACTTTGTCTTTTAATCCATGCTTAAAGTGTTCTGCCTGACCTTATTTGTAGTATGATTACTATGTATCTCTGCAGATGATGAGTGTGTGTGTGTGTGTATCGGGGGGGTTATGGGAGGTGGAGGTTTAGTTGCTGCATATATGTTGTATGGGGTTCTTCTTTTATGTTATGGTAGTTTATAGGCTGTTAATTGTAATATTGTAATTAAACTTTGTCATTAATATGTGATAAATAAAATAAAAAGAACAAGGGGCTATGAACAGTGTCAGAATGGAAACCCTCTATCAGGCTAACAGTTATGGAACTATCTATAGACTTACATCTGGTATTCAAAAGCTAGCTTCAAATCTAAGTTTGTTGGTCTGTATGGATGACTTTTTATGGATATAAGAGTGTTGTCTCATGTGTTCTTAGGACTAGAGGACAGTGAATCAAATGTGAGTAGTGCTGTGGTCCTATGGACACACGAGCTGACACTTTATTATCCATAAGATGCCCTCCAAAGAGACACAAACTTATCATAGATCACTAACTGTATTAAGTAAAAAAAAATATATACTTTTCTTAATTAATACAGTTAACAGCAGAAACAGTCAGTGAGAAGCCCTTTCCAGTAGCTCAGCATGTGAAGCACTCTTACAATAATAAGAGTACCTTACAAAATATAGGCAATATAACCACAATAAATCTATATACAGAATTATAAGCAAATATTAATGTTCCTAGATATATTAACTATGACAACTGTAATTATGTGTATGCCTTTAGAAAACTTAAAAATAGCATACCCTTTCTCTGAAAGAAGAAAATGAAAGTTCACTCCAAATCTGTCTCAGGTTACATTAGATTGTATTCACTGGATCACTCATTTTAGGAGGAAGGTACACTGCGGTATAATATCCTTTACATCAAGTTATCTTTCTGTTTTTCTTGTCTGATTCAGCCAGACACATGCTGTATGCATTGCTGTGTAGGATAAATGATGATATCCTAGATCCAGAATATAAGAGCCTTCAGCTCAAAATAGCCTCTTTTAATCTTTATTTTTCCAAAAATTATAAAAAAGTATCTAATCTCCCTCTTTAATACACTAACATTCAATTGAAAACAAAGGGATACAGATACATAGGCAGATAAACAGGAGTCTGGGCTTAGGCTTAGTGGGAAGGTTCTTTTAGTGCAGTAAAACAGGAAATTAAGAATATTCCTGAAAGTTCTTTAAACAAAATTAAAGGATTAAGAATCGAGTTTGACAATCTACAGTCCTAAAAAGAATGTATCACTCCAAATAAATATTTTAATAAAATTCAATTAGATAGAGATAGATTATTTTTTGATAGAGATAGAGGAGAATAGTCAATTCTCATTCTCCTTGAACTTTCATCAGTCTTTGACACCATGGACCAATGGTTGTTATTGGATCAGCTTAAAGGGGAAGTCTCCCATAGTTTCACACCCATATTTTCCTAACTCCTTATGTGTAATGGTTGTGTTCCTCCTCTAGTTGCCAGCAGTCCAATTGCTGTCCAAATCTAGATTATAAATAAAAATATACAGCCCCCAGAAGTTATAAATGTGTTTGTCCTCCATTTTACCATCAATCCTGCTGGAGGATGATGTCATCAGAGCAACAGATAATGGTGCTGCACTAAATGCTGTTCCACCAGTAAACAGAACCCACAATGTTTGATTCCCCACTTGAGTAATGGGGGAACTCTTTAAGTGTTGTGCACATCCTGAAGTGCAGGTCTAATTGGGGCTAGGACCATATGAGTGTGATGCATCAATGATTTGACATGTATATACAGTATGCCTATAAGGAAGTGCCTGTGTTGTGTTAATGTTCCTGTTAGCAAAAACAGTTTACCCAATAAATGACTTTGGGTATAACAAGAGTCTTAAGTGGTATTTTACAGCTGTTGTATTATGTTGTGTGTGTGTTAGCATTCTCTGTTTTGATTGACACCAGCAATGAGAAACAATCTTGCAAATGTGCCCCTTTTCCTGTGTAACTAGGCAGTCAGTGATTGGATGGCTGATGTAAGGCAATAAAGAGTTCAGCTATAATGAGGAATAGGTTACCAGGACAACATCGGCTGCAGCATATGGAAGAAGAGTAATCTAGTGGTCAATGCACAGGCACAAGAACTAGGAAACTCTGGTTCAAATCCTACTAAAGTCCATTACTCTCTAACCCATAACAAGTTCCCCTAACCTCCTTGGGAACTGTGATGGCCCCTCAGGTCCATGATTTTAAAAGTGCCCCTATTCCCATTAGAAATCATTAACACTGATGTGAGAGCTACAGCACTTCACTTTGAAGGTACTGAAAACAAGCTGTGGCAGGCCCCCCTCCTTTGTAATGCCAGCATTTGAAGTAGGATGTCCCTCACAAATCAGATGCTACACTTCAGATGTTGTAGGTAAAGAAACTAATCGGTCTCAGTGTTTGTAGTACTCTGTATTTGCTTAGCTCATTCCTCCCATGTCATATACATTCTCTGTCTTGGTATGTCCAGTCAGAACCCAGATGTAAGGAGCATTTGAAATGTAAAACAATAAAGTTTATAAAGTAAGTGATCTAGCTCTGTACTTTCAGGCTACTGAAAGGGGAGTGTATAATTTGCGCAAAGGAGGAATTCAGTCTTGTGTGATCCTTTGGGAAACTGCTCAAGCCTACCTTGTAAATGAATTCTCTCAAGGGTGTTCACCTGGTTTACTACAGAGTGACTGATTGACTGCTTGATTGATTGATTGGTTGGTTGATTGACTGATTCAGCTACTGCTGTTACAACTGTCTCATAGAGAGAAATATGCAGTACACAGGAACAGCTTTTGTTCCTGTGAATGAAATACTATTAGATGTATTATTTGCTCTACACATGCAGTATTAAGGCTACAAGTACCACTTCCTGTGTGAGTTGCATGACAGAACTGTCTTAAGCCATTGCAGACTTAAACTAAAATCAGGCTAGACAGCATTGATACCCTTATGTGTTGTTCTGCACTGTTGCTGCAGTGACATCAAGGAATGGGAGAGGCTGTATTACAAGTGACTCATGTGCATGTAAATGGAGGCTTGCTTGACATTTTACTACCTTGTGTCAGAGCCTCAAACTCTAGATATGTATTGCAACAGAAGAAATGGCTGATCTCTTATTTACATGTGTACAGTACTTGATATAATGTATAATAAATACATCAGACATATCCAAATCATAAATATACAGGAGTCTTCTCCTTTAAGGCTGGGGTGGCAGACCTATAACTTGAGAGCCACATGTGGCTCACTAAGTAGTTTGAAGTGGCTCAAGGGAAACCCAGTGAATACACAGGCTAACACACGGCACTTTTAAAAATGATACAAATGCAATAAAATAAAGAACTAGTTTGTCTTAATTAAAGGGCTATTTAAAAATTATACAATAAATCAATACATAATTTAAATATTGAATATGATTGTTATTATTTTACCTCCTAAATATTGTTACATATGGGAAAGGTACAGGGCTCACAGTGAAATCTATTGTAGCTCTCATCTTAGTCTGAAATTTAAAAGTCGCTCATGTCCAAGAAAAGGTCGGACACCCCTGGCTTAGGGAGTATGTAGAGCTCACTGAAAAGTCATCAGCTGGTTTGAGTCCTAACTCAATGGCAGGACTCAGACGATAATGCTGGGAAGGTTCCCCTCATCCTTTCTTCCATGTTGTTCATGGTGTACATAATGCACCAAGGGAGGATCATTAGGCAGTATGGAGGTGGGTTTCACTGCTATGCAGATAACACCTATCTCCATCAGTTATTTCCACCCGAGAACCTGGGTGCAGTTGATGTGCTGAATGGTGCCTGGCTGAGATCCAAGATCGGATGTCACTGAGCTGGCTAAGTCTCAGACAGGACATGACTGAAATACTGGTGACTGAACCTGGTGAAAGGGGGAGGAGTGGTGGCTACCAAGAGGGAGATGGGGCTTCGGCTCAGCTCTTCTGTGCTTTCGGCTCTCACAAAAGTGAAACATTTGGGAGTCATTCTGGATGAGGGGTTGACAATTGAGTTTCAGGTGACAACAGTAGTCTGGAGAGACTTTTACCATCTTAGGAACATCAAGCTAAAACTTTCTCCTTGGCTGCTTCTTCAGTGCCAATTTTAAAGGAAGATTCCCCTAATTCTCTCATCTTTATTACTTGACTGCCTCAGCCAAACCTATTTTAAAAGGTAGATGCCCCTGCTTCCCTCATCTTATATTCTTTTCTATCCCCTGTAAAACTCTATTATAGGCTGATATAATTACCATATTCGCTTAAATGCTTCACTCATCTGATTTTCCTTTCTTTTCCCCAGAATAAGCTCTATACTCAGCCAGCATAATTATCATACACACTCTAATAACTATCAGATCAGGGGCCCATTATGCTGCTCCTCCTCCTGGCCTGCGTCCCTCTACTAATCACTCCTACATCCCTCCCTCCCTCCTCACAACCCATTCTCTCACTCCCACCAACATCCTGCCCTCCCTCGACCTCACCTACCCTTACTTCCTCCTGGCATTCCATCACCATGCACTCACACTGCTGCCCTGCTGCCAGATTCCTCTGCAGCACAGGGCTCCACTTGTCTACCATGCGTGACTTCACATGGAGCTACAATTGGTTAGTTACCACTGCTCCAGCCACCTCCTACCTATGCCCCTGATTAAAGAATTGGTTGGCTATAGTATCTAGAGTACTAATTCTGCTATTACTATTATCAGTTGGAGACGTTGAACCCAACCCTGGCCCACCTTCCCTCTCTATAGCTAACTTTCCCAGGGGGTTAAGCATTGTCCACTTAAACATTAGAAGTCTCCTCCCCAAAACAGATCTCCTGCAGCCACTCATATCTCAACTTAAACCCTCTATTCTCATTATCTCTGAATCATGGCTTAGCTCCAAAATCCCAGACACTGACATCTCCATCCCTGGATACGCTGTCATTCACCAAGACCACAAGTCCAGGGCAGGGGGTCTCGCTATGTACATCTCCTCCTCTAGCAAATACTCTGTCTGCTTATCTACATCCTCCCCCTCTGCTTATGAGCTGCTACTAATAAAAATATCCCTCCCCATCTCCGTCCCCATCTATGTTGGTGGTGTCTACTGTCATCCCAATCTCTCTGTCTCTGAACTCTCCTCTGTTTCTGATCTCCTCTCCATCACTTCATCCCTTGCCACCCCTGGGGAAATGTACCTCCTTGAGGATTTTAACATAAACTGACTTGCCAGCAAACAGTCCAAAATCTGCAGTCACGCTACTTCCCTGAACCTAAAGCAATTAATAGTTGAACCCATGCACCTTAATCATAAATCCCATAAACATACCCTACTCGACGGGGTTCTATCTTCACACCCTCAATATGTCATTAAGTCTGGCACTCTCTGCAATGCAATTAGTGATCATCATATGGTCTATTGCATGCACAAAATCTACTGAATAATGTCCCCCTCTATTATTCTTAAAATCTACTAATTTAGTTCCCTTGACATCTCCATCATCCATAGTGAGCTGTCCAGCTTTGAATGGTCACCCATCTCCTCTGCCTCCTCTGTGGATGCAGCCCTGTCCTTCTTTACCATGCAATTCTTATCTGTATGGGACAGCCATGCCCCAATAAGAAATGCTAGGGTTGGGGTAACCACCTGACTTGGGTCTTTGCGAAAAAATCATCACATGCCAGCGTGCGTGTCACCAAGCCTGGGCCACCTACAAGTCCTCTAGCTCCCCTCAAGATCTTCAGCACTATCACACACTCTGAAATGCCTGTACCCATGCCATCCACCTCACCAAAGTGGACTATTTCAACACCTCCTGCCATGATAACTTAGACAACCTTCCAAATTTTGGAAGGTTATCCATACCTTGTTCTCCCCTCCATCCCATCCCCCCTCTCCCATCCTAAAAATTGGCTCCTGTACAATTGAAGATCCTCCCTCTGTGACAGAGGAGTTCAATAATGTATTCACTACCTGTGCCTCCTCTCTCCTTGCATCCCTTCCCCCTTCACCCCCTGCCCTCTAACACCCCTCCTCACTTTCAATCCCCACCCACCTCACCTTCACTTTTAAACCTGTCCACCCTGATAACACCTTGCAAGTATTACTTGCCCTGAATCCCAACAAAAGAAAAAGCCCTGATGGTCTTGACCCTAAACTTCTCCACCTTTCCACCCATGCTATTGCACTCCTCATAACCTATCTATTGAATATATCCTTCTCACACACAACTGTACCTAATAGTTGGAAGTCTGCTACCGTTGTCCCCCTTTCCAAAGGTGGGGACCCCCCCAATCCTTACAACTTCTACCCTGTATCCCTACTACCTATCCTTGCCAAGGTTCAAGAAACATCTGACTTTAGAACAACTCTCTCTCTTCCTTGACTCCTCCTCCTTCTCCCACTTCCAGTCTGGATTCCGTAAAAACCACTCCACTACCACCTCCCTCCTCTGGCTCACTGATTCCATTCTTACCGGGATGGACCAGGGTTGCATCATCTCTGCCATCTTTGTCGACCTGGCCAAAGCCTTCAACACTGCGCCCATGCCCTTCTCCTATTTAAGCTGACTGCAGCTGGTCTCTCTGACCCTGCAACCAACTGATTCTGGTCATACCTTACTTGCCAGTTCCAATCTGTCAGAGTTAGCAACTCCACTTCTCCCTCCTCTCAATCTCAACAGGTGTCCCACAAGGATTGGTACTTGGTCCAGTTCTGTTTTCCATCTTCCTAAATGATCTCTCTGATGTCTGCACTTCTGCTAGCATACACATGTATGTTGATGACACCATGCAATTCTCCTCTGGGACTTCCCCTGCTGAAGAGTCTACCAGCATTTATTTGGACTTCAACAAGATCCAGCACTAGTTTAATGCTAACCTAATATTGCTGAATGTAAAAAAAAAATGGTCTCTATGATCTTCGGCACCAGACAAAAGCTGGGCAGACTTGATTCCATCCCTATCTTTCATACCCTGACTGGTGCCAAACTGGATGATGTACTTTCATTTAAATACCTTGCACTGTAGCTAAACAAAAAATCTTGACTTTGGTGTACACGTTGATGTCATTCACAATAAGCTCCTCTCTAAGTTCAGTGCCCTGCACAGACATAGCAGCTGCCTGTCCTTGAAAGCTAGGCATGAAATTGTTCAAAAGATGATACTCCCAGTCTTTGACTTTGGGAACATTGTCTACAATTGTGCACCTAAGATCACCTTATCCAGACTGAACACTCTCTTCCATTCATTCTGCTGCTATGTTCTTGGCTGCCCCTCTCTCATCCACCACTGAAATCTATATACCTCTTTCTCTTTTTCCCTACCCTCACTGCCAGGCATCTGTCCCAAACCACCAACCTTGTAGATAAGCATTGGCTCTGCTCTCTGCCATCCTACTTGTCTGCCTGCTTCTCTATCCCTCCTCCTTTCTGCTACTCCCTTCGATCCTCTACACACAGAACACTTGCCATCTCTCCACAGTGTACAACTACTGGTCACTCTGCCTTCTCTTATAAATTCCATAGCATGTGGAGCTCTCTCCCCCTTAAAATTCACTCTGCCCAGTCTTGCCATTCAATTGCTTTCCTCCTTTGGAGGCACTATGTTCACTGCTGTTCCTGTATCTAACCCCTCCAGATAAACTGCCCTATTCACTTCTCTCCTTACTTAAGCTGCTCCCATCTTCCCCAGCTCCCACACCCTACCTTAACCTACCCCTCCCCCTTCCCTTGGTTTCCTCTCCCTTGCTCCTATCTCATGCCCTTCCAACTTCCCGCCTCTATAGTGCCCTCCCCTTCCTCTTCCAGCTCTCTACCACTGCCTCATCCAACCCCCTTCTCCTCAATGCTACCCCTCTCCCTCTCCCCCCTTTTTCTTTTATCTCTTACCTGTTCCACTACTGCATGCAGGGTTCTCAGCATCCTGAAGGAGATTGTCCAGGCTCCCCTCCCCTCCTCCAATCGCCTCCTCCCATTATCCCCAATACTTTAATCGCCTTCTTGTTCCACTTCTCCCTGCAGGGTTCTCAGAAGATCCTGAAGGGAAATATGTTCACACCCTACCCTCACCCATCTCCCCTTTGATCCCCATTTTTAAACCCCTGCATGTACCCTTCCCTTCCCCTTGCAGGGTTCTCAGCATCCTGAAGGGTAAATGTCCAGGATCCCACCCCTCATCCCACCCTACACTCCTCTAATCTTTTTAGATTCAATCCCACCTCTACTATCTGCTAATCTCTTCAAATTTCTCCTGCACACTATGAACATATAGCACAATTATATATCACTCAGTACCCCTTACTCTTACCACCTACAATAAATACTATAACCGCCTGTCTTCCATGCATGTTTTTGACTGCCTGCCCACTTTCTAGATCTAACAGTTTAACTCACAGTCCTCAATTCTGTACCATTGTCTTCAGCAGGTGTTCTCTAAGATTATTCTCTTATGTTGTGTACTATATGTACCACCCTGACTCTATGATGTTTGCTGAATGTTACTACCTGTCGCAATGACTGCAGGATATTGCTGCACTTAGATTGAATTATAACTGAAAAAAAGTACTTGTTTTATCTATGTTATATATATGTTATTTGGCTTGTAATGTAATGCACATGTTTATTGTATTTACTAAGGTTTCGCCTCTTTCATCTGTAACCCTCCCCCCCAGGACACTTATGGAAACAAACTCTTCACATTTCATGTTGCTCTCCTGGTGAATCTTTTCTAAATAAAATAAAATAAATCAAATGGATTAAATCCCTTAACTCTGCTGGAAACTTTTAGACACTGGTACATGTGTTCTCAATGTTGAGATTTGATTATTGCAATGTTCTATACCATGGTGCCAGTGGAGGTACTGTATGGCACCTGTAGCTAGTGCAAAATGCAGCTGCTAGGTTGCTGATTGGCTATTCTAGGCTTTGTCATGTCTCCCCAGCACTGCACAAACTGCACTGGCTGCCAGAAAAGTGGCATATCTCCTTTGACTTTTGGTTACTTATAAGGCCCTACATGGGCTGTGCCAGGGCTATCTTACAGATGTATTATATCTGTACATGTCTTTGCACCCTCTATGCTTCACTGAGAAAGACCACCTTGTAATGCCAAAGGCTAGATTAAACACCTTGAGTGATCAGACCTTCAAGATAGTGGGCTTAGTCTTGTGGGACTCTTTTCTGAGAGCACTGAGGGATGCCCCTTCAGTTGAGGCCTCTAAAAGCAGCCTAAAGACTTTCTTATTTATGCAGGCCTTTGTTGATTAAACCCGTTTCATCTTGATACCCAGTCTGTATTTATTTATCTCTATATTCTTTATCAACAGAACTAATGTTGTTAATCAGAACTGACTTCAATGGCCATCGTAGCTCATTTTAATATTTATTTATGTATTTATTTAGTTGTATGTCTTGCTTTAGTTTGGCATATGATGTGTCATTTTCCTAGTTATGTGGCCTAGTTTTAATGGTAGCCTGAGCTTCTAAGAAGGGCACCAATAATTACAAATAGAATGTACAAGTACTACAATTACACTTGTATTGCCTTGATTTTTCTCTTGATCAATTTTTTCTGCTTTATTGGCACTAAAATTCCTATGTGATTTTTAGTTCATACTCTCAACCTTCTGCTTCCTATTCCTCTTCTCTCCTTGTGATGTTCCCCAATCCTTTATGATGATGCCTCTGCCTAAATGGTCTCCTCCTCTGTCTCTTTGTTCAGATTATCCCCAGGCAGTGGATAAGATAAACTCTCCTCAATCTCCTGATGTTATCCTGGGCCTCCCTTTTGTGCATGAAATGTTATTGGATATAGCATCAAAACCAGTAAAACCTGTGGACAGAAAATAAAAATCTCTCCACCAGCTGTCACTTTAGTGTACCAAATAAGGAGCATAAAAACAAGCCATATATAGTCTTTCTGTGTGACTATATGATTTATAAAAAAGTTTATACAAAATATTTGAATTAGGACTGCCATTGATTAAATTGCTCCCTAGGATTTAAGCACAGGTGTGGTAACTACTATGAAATTCACAGTTGTATATCCTTGCCATGCAATTGTTAACCAACTGAAATCACATACTCATCTCATATTGTCAGATTTGGGGGGGGGGAGCTTAAATGTGAGGCCTCCTGGACTCTGGCTATGCCCTCTAAAAAATAAGGTTTTAGTCTTAAAGTGCCAGGGCTTGCTATTATGATCAGATACAGTTTCTACTTTTTGCTCATTTTATGTATGCCTAGCTTTTTGCACAATAAGTCGAACTTTGACATGGCTGCTGGAGTACTCATTTTTGACTGTAGCCCCCGACAGATAATGCTGCTACACAAAATCACTCATGCAAATGCAATAACAGTTTATGGTAACCACGACTGCCTTTCAAGGTACACAGTGCTACAATGCAAAACAGTCAGGTCACATTTACATGATACAGTTATTAGATTTCCGTTCAGTTAAGGCTTGGTGGAGAGGTCCAGCTGCTTATCATAGCACTTAACTCACTAGAGCTTAATCAGATGGCTTTCAAACTCAGCCAAAGGAGCCATGTTAAGCTACAATGACCTAATCACGTAGGGTAGGATTCACAATGCCACGAGTAGGATGAAAGCAAATATTATATTCAAAATGAATATGCTGTGTACTATATGTGAGGGAGAAAATCAAGGCTAGGGAAGTACAGGGGCTCTATGAGGAAAAAGAAGGACTGGAGTTGCTGTGGGGCATCCTGGAGACAGGGTCTGGGGATGTTATCCATGCAGGGGTGGTATGCCGACCTCCAGCACAGTGAGATGAGTTAGATAAGGCACTTGGGGAAGACATAATCAGAATGACAAATAAAGAGAGGTACTGTTGGTCGGTAATTTCAATCTACCAGAAGTGGATTGGAGCCTTCCAAATACAGCATTGGCAAGAGCTGTGTAATCCTTGATTCCCTACAAGATAGAGGATAATGGATGGGCAACAGTGAACAACAACAATGTTGTTCACCTTCAAGAGGTTGTCACGACAATCATGTTAACCTCGAGAGCGAAACTCGAGAGATTTTCAGTTGTCATACAACCTTGAGAAGTGAACAACTGTTGTTGTTTACTGTTGCCCATCCATTATCTTGTGTAGTGCATGGAGCAACAGTAAAATCAATAGCTGCTGATTTCACAATTTCTGTCTCTCTTTCTCCCCCCCATGCAAGGACAAGTTCCACTCTATCACGGTCTCCCCCCTCGCTTTCACATAAACATTTTTTTATGAAATGATACCCATTGCTCTCACAAACATTTTTTTTAAATAAAAAGGGGCTGCTGCCCTTACTCTAATGGAGTTGCTCCACACAGTTCTTCTTTTGTGCGAGCACTCTCAGCAACGGCCATTTCCCTGAGTCCAGCACAATCGAGATCTGTACATGTGCAATCATGATCAATGCTGTTGTACCATCGATGTGACGTACTCAAGATAGTACAACAACACATTGATGTCACATCGATGATACATCAGCAGTGTGTTTCCATCAATTTTCATACACAATAGCCCTTACCCATACACTATAAGCTTTTCTCAGGCAGCCAGTCACACTAGGTACAGGGCAGTGCTGGATCTGGTACTTTCAAAAAGGGACAGCACTACAGATATCACAGTGTGCAGTCTCTTAGGTACTAGTGGTCACTGTTTAGTATGGTTTAATGTTAAGATAGGAGAAGAGACAAACTACACGAGAGCGAGGGTCCCAGAATTTAAGAGGGTGGATTTAAAAGAAATATGAGACTGCCTCAGAAACTGCCTAGTGTGTGTGTGTGAGTGGAGGGGTGTGCATCATCAGAAAGAACATTTGGGAAAAGTACAGATGGCATAAGAAGGGCAGGCAACCAGCATCTGCATGAAGAAAGTGAGAAAAATCGAAAGGAAAAAGAGACTGTTATGGTATTCTAAGGAAGTGGCCATGGTGGTAAATAAAAAATGGTGGCAATAAGAAGGTACAGTCGACTCCACTTATACTGCCCACGGCTATGATGGGCAATCAGTTATAGCTGGCAAATTTCATTTTCCATTTGCCAATTCCATAGGCTGTAATGTTAAGAACAGTGGTTATAATATTCTATGCCCGCCTTCTATTGCGGGCAGATTAGCTGCTAACTAATGCCAGTTAGTGTCATTTCACATTTCAGCATGGAGGTTTTGGAGCTAGCCAAAGTGTGAACTGACATGAATTAGCAGCTAACATTCCCGAAACACTGTAGAAGGTGAGCATGGCTACATGCTCCAGTGTCAGATCAGAATCTTGGAGGTCACTTAATTCTAATTCAGCCACCTCCTGCTGCTGATACAAATATACCACAATCGCTGAAGAAGGAATTGGGAGAATGGAAGCATTACCTTGGGTAAGTGAGATGTCTTATAAAGTGCTGATGAATGAGGATTGACTGTACACTACCCTTCCTCCCTTTTGAAATTATTTTCTGAAATAATTTTTTTAATGCAGTACAGTGTCTTGGTCTGTCACTGTTGCTAGGTCCCGAGGTTGCTAGATCCTAAGGATGCTAGGAATGTTGCTAGGTATTGGACAGTGCTAAGATTGAATGTCACCACCTGTTTGTCTGAAAGAGTGAAGTGAAGTACTGTATGGTACTGGACTGTACAGAAATAAATGTAAAAGCTCTCTCTCTCTCTCTGTCTGCAAATACTGTTTGTCCTAAGGAGGGAAGTGAAGTGTCTGCTAGTTATGCCCACTGTGTCCATGTTTTAATACAAAAAGATGCTTTTGGTTATAGTGCCCACTTCATATAACGGGCAAAATCATCTTGCACAGATGTGCCCATTATAAGAGGCTTGCACTGTATAAGGAAACACAGAGGGAGGAAGAGAAGGAGATGTAACCGGTAAAATAGTGGAAAGCAAGTACGGCAGTGAAGGGTCTAAGCTGCAGACAGAGGAAAAGATAGTCAAGGCAGTAGTTAAAGGGGATAAGACTTTCTTGAAGTACATAAGTGAGAACATGAAACAATAGGAGTGATAGTGAGGATCAGGAGGGTGACAGAGGGAGACTGTGTAGAAGGGGACCAAAAAAAAGCAGATAATCCTGAACAGGTTCTTCTGTTCAGTTGTCAGACTGGGGTTGGGGGTGAACCACCAGGGAGCAGCAATACCAAAAGGGGGCGCTGGACTAAAATCCATCTTCAGGGGATTGAGACCTGAAAAGACTTGTTGTTCTGAAAGTGGACATGACTATGGGACTGGACAGGATACACACAAGGGTATTAAAATAACCCAGAGAGGTGCTGCCTGCTCTTCCAATGGCCTTGCTCAGAAGCTTACAGGAACTTGGCATGGTTCTAGAGGACTTGAGGAGAGCAGACATGGTCCCTCTACATAATAGTAGCTGCAGGGAAGAGGCTAGCAGCTTTAGGCTGGTGGTCTCACATCAGTGATGGAGACATATTTTTTTAGATAATCTGTTTTTCCCCTGCAAAGTCAGCCACCATCTGCTAGAAACTCCAGCTGAACCACCCAGACATTCACCAGGACTTATCACCAGCCTTTTTTCCCCAGGGTTTACACCCCTTACAAGGTTGGTGGGGTTTCCCAACCCCCATCATTGTTCAGGATCCAGTTCTGGCTGGCAGGCCCAGCTGGTTGAGTAGAGGGCCTGTGGGTGTTCGGCACCATCCTGCCACCAGTATTTTTCCTTTTTTTGTGTGGTACCCCTCTCAAGAGGCATGGTATACAATGGTGCTATTATGCACATCGTGTGCTACTACAAGACACATATCAAAGACTGCCACTCCCCCATCTCTCTCTCTCTCTCTCTCTGTTAGAGTAGTCCTTCAGATGCTCGATCCTCCTCCCCTTGGCCGGTCCTCTGATAGCCTGAGTTTGCTCCCAAGCCCAGGTCATCAGCGCCACAAGTGGTAGCTATTCCGCTCTACTGGCAGGTCTACCAGTGATGGAGAAATTATTGGAAACACTGTTAAAGGAAATGATGGTAGATTATCTTGAATCAAATAGGCCACAAGACTAAAGGCTGCATGTATGCATGGGATGGAGATCATGAAGGACAAACATGATTGATTTCTTTGACAGGGAGACCAGATACATAGATCAGTGGGTCAGTGGACATGACCTATCTGAACTTTAGAAAGGCCTTTGACACTGTGCTGCACAGGAGACTAATTAAGAAATTGAGCAGCCTAGGTGTGGGATCTAAAGTGGTGAACTGGGTTAAAATCTGATTAACGGATATGTGAAAGAAAATGGTGGTTAACAGCATGCAATCTTATGATGTAAGACTGACCAGTAAGGTGACATAGGGCTTAGTACTGGGACCACACCTCTTTAATGTCTTCAAGAGGGACATTGCAGATGACCTGGAAGGGAAAGTTTGCCTTTTGCAGATAATACAAAAATCTGAAAAAGGGTGGGCAGTCAGGAGAGGGTGGAAAGAATATGTAGGGATCCTGGAAACTCAAGGAACGTTCAAGAACATGGCAGTTGGGGTTCAGTGCCAGAAAGTGTAAAACCATGCACTTAGGGCAAAGGAACCCAGGAACTGAATTTAGGATGGGGGGTACGATCAGTCACTAATCAGGAAAGGGACCCTGGGGTGGCAATATCAGAAGACCTCAAAGTAGCAGAGCAGTGTGACAAAGCATTGGGTAGGGTCAGTGTGTGATGCTTGGTTACATTGGCAGAGGTATCTCCAATAGGAAGAGGGAGATGGTGTTGCCACTGTATTACTCACTGGTGTGATCCCACCTGGGGTACTGTGCCCTGTTCTGGAAGACACACCTCAGGAAGGAGAGAGGCATGGGGAGGCAGTCCAGAGAAAGGCAATTAAAAAGGTGCAAGGGCTAATGAGGAGAGGCTGAGGGATCTTAGCATGAACACCCTAGAGGTGAGGAGAGAGAGCGAGAGAGAGAGAGAGAGAGGACATGATAGAGATTTACAAGTACCTCACAGGAGTGAACATGGTGCATGAAAGGAGTCTCCTTTGAATGAGGAAGAGCACCAGAACCAGAGGACATAGAACATAGAAACATAGAAGTTGTCATCAGATAGGGACCTCTTGGCCCGCCTAGTCTGCCCAGTTTTCCCTGCCTGCTGTGCCACCACAGATGCTACTCAATCTCTGGATGTATCCCCTCTTACTACCATGTCCCCTGGTATCTGTGACATGCATACTTGAATCCATCACCATTTTAGCACCACCACCTCCTCTGGATGGCTGTTCCAGGCATCCACCACCCTTTCCATCAAGTAGTATTTCCTCAATTTTCCACTGAGCATCCCCCCTCCAACTTCATAACATAACCCCGTGACCTCAAGCTTCTTTTTCTATGAAAAATGCTACATTCCTGTACCTTATTAATACCTGTTAGGTATTTGAATGTTTCTATCATATGCCACTTGGACATGGTAACCCAAGGACAGAGTACAAAATTGGAGGGGAGGGAATCAGAGCAACAGAGTAGGAGAATATTCTGGGTATAGTAGTCTCTGGTGACCTAAAGGTAGGTAAACAGTGTACTAAGGCAGTGGGGAAGGCCTATGGGATGCTGGTTAGTATTGGCAGAGGAATCACCAGCAGGAGGAGAAAACTCTTTGTGCCCCCTGTACCAGGCTATGGTGAGACCGCACCTGGAGTGCAGAGTCCAGTTCTGGAGGCCTGACTTGCAAAAAGGACATAGACCTGATTGAAAGGGTTCAGCGAAGAGCCACCAAGATGATGATAGGGATGAAGGGCAAGTTGTATGAGCTGAGATGCTGTGAGCTGGGGCTATACACCCTGGAGACTAGAAGGGAGAGAGGAGACATGATGGAGACCTTCAAATCCATCAAGGGGTTAAACAAAGGGGGCCCGGGGGGCTTATTCAAAATGAAGAAGGACACCAGTACTAGAGGGGATATCCTGAAACTACAAGGGGGAACCAACAGGGGGAACATGAGGGGGCAATTCTTTATGGAGATGGTGATGGATGCCTTGAACAGGCTTCTGGAGGAGGTTGTGGGGGTGGAGACAGTGCTGGGATTTAAGAGGGATTGAGACAGGCATAAAAGCTACAGGGGGGAGAAGTGGGTTCCCAGGGAGGGAGGGAGGCAGTAGTCTAGGGGGGTAAAGGCAGACTGGATGGACCATGGGGTCTTTTTTTGCTGTCAAGTTCTATGGTTCTATGATTCTATGATATCCCCCTTTTCCCTCCTCTCCTCCAAAGAGAGTACATATTCATTTCTTTGAGTCTTTCCATGTAGGGCTTTTGATGCATGCTCTGAACCATTTTGGTAGCCCTCTTTTGTACCACCTCCACTTTATCAATGTTCTTCCAGAGATGGGGCCTCCAGAACTGGACACAGTACTTGAGGTGGGGTCTTACCAGTAATTTGTGCAAGGGTCATATTACCTCCTTCTTCCTACTGGCGATAGTCCTCCCTATGCACCCCAAGCATCATGCTAGCCTTCCTCACTGCCTTATCACGTTGCTTGGCTACCTTCAAGTCATCAGAAATGATTACCCCCAGATACCATTTCTATTTGGTGGTTGCCAGTACTTCCCTTCAAATTGGTGCATGGCACCCAGGTTTTTGTACCCTAAGTGCATGGTTTTGCCCTTCTTTGCATTAAAACCCAGCTGCCAAACCCTTGACCATTCTTCCAACTTTTTCAAATCATCCCTCATCCCCCGGTGTGTCTACTCTGTTATAGATTGTTATGTCATCTGTGAACAGGCCTACTTTCCCTTCTAGCCATTCTGCAATGTTGCTAATAAAGACATTGAAGAGGACTGTGCCTAGTACTTAGCCCCGAGGCACCCCACTAGTTACCTTGCTTTCTCCAGAGTTGACACCACTTACCACAACCCTCAGACTCCTGTAGTTTAACCAGCTTCTTACCCCGTTTATAACTTTTTGACTCACTCCCAGACAGGCCAGCTTGTTCACCTGTCTTCTATCTGGAACGGTGTCGAAGGCCTTACTGAAATCCAGGTAGGCGATGTCTACCGCTCCTCCATGATCCACTACCCTGTCACCCAGTCAAAGAACTCAGTCAGGTTTGTCTGGCAAAACCTCACCCCTGGGAAACCATACAAACATACAAAATGGCAGCAGAAAAAAGTTTCATGGTCTATCAAGCCTGCTCGATTGTGCAGCCAGCCCCTCAACTTGCAGTTGCCCCAACTCCCCATCCCTTGTCATAACAACCCCCCCACTCTGTCCCACCCCTTCTTAAATACATCCACCATTCTACAGGATACCACTTCCTCTGGAAGAGTATTCCACTTGTGTACCATCCTTTCCATGAAAAAGTGTCTCCTGATTTCCCTCCTGAATCATCCCCCCTCCAATCTCAGTTGATGCCCTCTTGCGTTGCTCCCCCTTTTGATCTGAAAAATCTCTTCTATATTAGTCTTGTTTATCCCTTTAAGTAAAGGTTTTGATCATATTCCCCCATCTCTCCTTTTCTCCAGGTAATACATGCTCAGCTCTCCCATCCTCTCCTCATAGGATTTTCCCTCCAGTCCCTGGATCATTTTAGTTGCCCTATGTTGCATCCCCTCCAACAATCTGATGTCCTTCTTCAGGAATGGAGACCAGTACTGCACGCAGTATTCTAGGTGCGGCCTGACCAGTGACCTGTACAAGGGAAGGATAACCTCTCTGTTCCTGGAGGAGATTCCCCTAACTATGTACCTCAGGATCTTGTTTGCCTTTGTAGCCACCTTCCTGCAATCAGCTGAGTAGTTGATGCTCCCTGTTAAAAGCACCCCTCAAACCTTTTCCTTCACAGAGCTTTCTGACTATACCCCTCCCAGCTGATATTTCCACACCTGGTTCCTAGCTCCGAAGTGCAGAACCTTGCACTTCCCAGCATTGAACCCCATCTGCCATATTTCTGACCACTCCTGTAGTTTGGTCAGATCCTCCTGCATCACCCTCCACCCCTCTATGTCATCTACCACAGCTCCCATCTTGGTATTGTCTGTGAACAGACTGATCTTACTTCAGATCCCATGTGAGATATCAGCTATGAAGATTCCAAACAGCACCAGTCCCAGTACTGAACCCAGCTGCACCCTGCTCACAACGTCCTTCGGTGATGAGAGTTCCCCCCCAACCACTACCATTTGCTGCCTACTCTTCAGCCAGTTGGTGATCCAATTGAACATTTTTGTTCCCACCCCTATATATTCCAGCTTTCCCCCCAGCCTCCCATGTGGCACAGAATCAAAGGCCTTGCTGAAGTCTGAATATAGAATGTCTACTGCATGGCCCATGTCCAGTTCCCTGGTCACCAAGTCATAGAACCAAACTTGGTTTGTCTGGCAGGATCTCCCCAAGACAAATCCATGCTTATGACCATCTTGGAGACTGTTGCCTTCCGAAAAGGTCATCAACCTCTCTTTGAGGATTGTCTACATGAGCTTCCCCACGATTGAAATGAGACCCACCAGTCTGTAGTTGTCTGGTTCATCATTCAGGCCATTTTTATAAATGGGCACCACATGAGCCATCCTCTTGTCCTGTGGCACACATCCTGTGTCTAGTGATGTACTGAGCAGGTCAGCCAGTGGTCCCACCAGGATCTCTGTGAGCTCCTTAAGCACCCTAGGATAAATGCCATCTGGTTCCGATGCCTTGTCCACCCTCAAAACACCCTTAGTCCTTCCAGAACACTCTCCTCTGTAATTCTGATCAGTCACTTCCTCCCCCTGCCCACTCCTTCCCTCCCATGAGATATCTGCCCCCCCTTTTCCTCCATGAACAAAGAGCAGAAGTAATCATTTAGTGCCTCTTCCTGGTCCTCCCCCTTCTCCACTCACTCCCTCCTGTCCTTCTTAATCTTCACAATCTGGTCTTTGTTTCTCCTTCTCTTGCCAATGTATCTGAAGAAGTAATTTTCTTTGTCCTTAATTCCCTGTGCCAGTCTCAGCTCTCTGGATGCCTTGGCGCCCTGACTAGCCTGATAACCTCCTTGACTTCTTCATGTACTCATCCTTGTCCCTTTGCCCTCCTGATTTCTTGAGTCTCTGGAATGCTTTTCTCTTGGCTCTCACCCCTTCCATGACCTCCTGAGTCAGCCAACTTGGCTTCTTTGCCCTACCTTTCTTGCTCCATGTCCTGGTACAATTCTCAATAGCATCTGTTAGTCCTTTTTTAATATCCCAATTTTGGCTATCATCCATACATGTTTGAATTTCCACCAGATGCCCAACCAAGATTTCCCCCACACTTTTAAAGTCCTCCCCCTTAAAATTGATCACCCTGGTACCCGTACCTCCTGTTTTTCTGCCGATATGGAGTGTGAACCACACCTAGTGATGGTCACTCCAAGCCAGAGAGTCCTCCAATCCCAAATCCCTTAAAGTCTCCCCATTTGTTAGTACCAGGTCCAGAGTCCAAAATCAAGCTCTGCTCCCACCTTACCAGTCGTATGGCATGCCACTGCCCCAATTAAGATTTGATGGATCCGTACCCACAGTTATCATCACTGGTCCCTAATTTCCTGTCCCAGAACTCCCTCTCACCCCCCATCTTCTTTATCCTTCTCTGCCTCTAACCTGTTACCCTCTCCAATTTCTCTCAGCTACCACTCCTCCACTCTATCACCCACCCTATATGCCTACCCCTCCCCTTCCCTCTACTCCCCACCCTCAACATCCCTCCTTCTCACTCCTTTTACCCCATCCACTCCTCCCCTACTTACATCTTCACCATCTCCTCCTACCCTGACATGTGTCAAATGGATATCCATATCCCATTCTCAATCATCCCCACCCACTACCCCTTGACAATGGGAATCATGGTTCTCTCCTGTTCCCTGCCTTAAATTGTATAAATTTCATTCCTTTTGCAACAAACTCTTTTTACCTCTGATAAGGGACATCTCGCTGCTCTCCCTTTTCACTACCTTTAATTTATTCCCCTTTCTCTTTCTAAACCTCACTCTGCCTCAAGCCAGATATACATCCCTTCTGTTTATACTCCCCATGATAATCATTGTTTAATGCCTTTAATAATATTTTTGATGATTATAGAATTTGTTTTACAACTATTGTACCCTGCTACTGAGTCTCAAATTGTTTCAGTCCTTTATTCGATAATGTGTGTAAGTTCGACGTGGAACCTTTGTAAATGAGTTTACAGCTCAAAGGTTGCAATCCAAGATATTAATAAAATAAAATAATAAGAGTATTTTTCATCCTAGTTGGCTTGCAGACCAATTGCACCAGGAAGCTGTCCTGAAATGCCTCTAGTAATACCTGTTCCTTTGCACTCGTGGTGGTTGGGGTTTTCCAGTCCACCCCAGGGAGACTGAAGTCCCCCCCCCACCACTACTGTGTTCCCCTTCCTACAGACCCTTCAAATCTGCTCAGCCAACTCCCTATTCAAGTCATCCCCCTGAGCTGGCCTGTACACCACCCCCACCCTCAGTGTCCTTCTTTTGGAGTCCTGAAACTGGATCCATAGGGCCTCTGTCTTGCCTCTCCCCCCAACTCCCTCATACACCTCATCCCTTCCCTCATGTAGATCACCATGAACCCCCTTCCCCTTAGTCCTGTCCTTTCTGAATATCCTGTACCCTGAGATCATCATATCCCAACCCTGGTACTGGATGGCCCATGTTTCTGTGATGGCTGCAATATACACCCTCCCCACTGCCAAGAAACCCTGTAGCTTGGCTGATTTCCTACCAAAGTTCCTTGCATTCAGTGAGACCGTCCTCCATCCTGTGTCTCCCCCCATTTCCCCCCAACTCCTCCTTGTGCCCCTACCCCAAATTCCTCTCCGATAACTTGGGGGCTAAGCATGCTTGGCTCCCCTTTTTTTGATCCCTGCCTACCAGCTGTCCTCACACCACCACCCCCACCTAGTTTAAATCTACCCTTGATGCTATGTACCCCTCAGACCTCTGGATTAATACCCCGTTCCCTTCTGTGCTCAATTGCAGCCTGTTCCCTGCATATGAATCCTTATTGTCCCAGGTTCTGCCCCAGTCCCCCACTATCCCATACCACTTGGACTGACACCATTTCTCCAGTCAAGTGTTGAACTACCAAATCCTCCCTTTCCTTCCTATACTTGTGCGGGGTACTGGGAGCACCTCTGAGAATTCCACTGATTACCCCACTTCCTCGCACAGCCCTTCTACTTCCTCAAATATCCTCCTCACTACCTCCACAGTCTCTCCTTCCAGGTCATTAGTGCCCACATGCACCACTAAATGCAGTTTCTTCCTGCCCCTCCTTGCGCACTTAAGCATTGCCTACCCTGCCCTATCTGCCGTTAGACAAGGTATGGCCTCTACCCATATGCAATGATGCCTTTCCCCCATGCCATCCCATCTGATATATTTTATTATGGAATCACACAGCACTAGCACTGTCCTTCCTCATTCCCTATCCCTGCCCCACCCCTTTCCCAAGGTACCATTACTGAAGCCTGCCACATCACTAACACTACCCTTCCACCCTTTGGCTCCCCCCTCTGGCTTTGTCCTGTCCCCCCTTTACTGCTCCCTCACTATCCTCTACATCCCTCCCCTCCATCCTAAGCCCCCTTCTCTGCCACTGCTGTCCTCCCCTCCAGCAGTGCTTCTCTCCCTTCTCCCTGTCACCCTCATCTTACTGACTCCTGTCCCTTGAATCCCTCCTCCCTTTCCCTCCTGTTCCTTCCTGGAGATCATGCACCCCCGCCTCCCAGTGTCATCAGCACAGCAAACCTATGTCCTGCCCTTCCTGTCTGGCTGTGATTTGGCCCTTCCCCCCCAACTCTAGCCCTCCCACTACTGCTGGACCTCCTGTTTGTTCTGCTCCTGCACTTCCTCCCCAACCACTTCCTGGAGCTGCTGTTCCTCCCATTTGGGGTCCTCATGTCATTCCCCAGATGAAACCATCCTGCCTCATGGTCCCTCGCTCTACTCATCCTCTGTAACTCTCTACCAAGCCACAGCACTTCCTCCTTCAGATTCCTCAACCTGTTACAGATTGGACACCATCCTAGCCTCCACAATATGTTGATCCAAACCACTGTGCATCCATCACATCCCATGATTCTACTCATGTTGTCCCCCCTAGCATCCTGCTTCCCCTATACCACCCCCATGCTGTCCCCAACCACCCTCACTAGAACACCCCACCCTCTGATGTGTCCTTCCCTAACCCACTCCATTTGTCTTCTCCAACTATGTTTTAACCCTCGAGATACACTCAATGGTTAGATGTAGCCCCTTACCTTCCTCTGATTCCATAGATGTTCAAGTGGCCCAATGCCTCTATAGCGTACCTCACTTCTGATTAGAACTCACTTTCTTAATTGCCCCTTGCAGCCCCCAAACCTTCCACCTCTCAGCTGCTGTCTTAGCAATCAGACAGTGCAGAACCCAAGAGTTGCAGGAGCCTCCTCTCCTTATGTAGCCTATGTCACTATTAGCAGTATCTAAATGTGTATTTACAATCCTTCTACTGCTTCCTTCAGAGCAGACTATGCACTATTAGCAGTAGTTATACATGTCTTTACTATCCTGGTAATGTTTCCTTCCAAGACAGTTCTATCCGAACAGTTCCTCTGTCCCCAGTGTCTTTACAGTAGTCACCCAAATGATGCCTCTCACAGAAAAACAGATCCCAACCCAACTAAATTCACCCCCTATGTGTCAAGTGTCCCAGAACAATCACAGTGACCCTGGCTTGGCAGCAAAGACCAGAAATGGAACAGTCACAGTACCTTAGCTCTGAAGTTGGAACTTAAGAAATGGAAATCACAGAACTTTGTTGCTCAAAACTGGGCCCCTCCAGTTGGCTGAGTTAGCACTCCACAGCTCACCTTGGGTCACTCTCTCCATGGAGCTCCTCCAGATGCCCTTACCTGATAGTTCGTTCTCCTCTTGCAATCCACCAATGACCAATTTCCTCAGGTAGCGATCAGCCCTTTTTCAATGTATTTGTTTTGTGTTCCTCCTCTTCTTCCTACTAGAGGGTGATGAGCCTTCCTTGGTCTGTAGGTTCACAACGGATATGGCTCCTCCTATCTTGAGTATTTAATAGAGGTCAGGGGCTGGGGAGGGTGGGTGGGGCAAACACACCTCTCCTCTTCTGATTTGAGCTGGCTCCTGCCAAGTACCTCTGAGGCTTCCTCCTTTCTTAGTGCAGCAATAGCCGCCTGGTCCACTTGCTCCCTGGACCTAGCAGTAAACTGAGCAAGTGGCTGGCATACTTTTTAAAGCCGGCTGCTACCCTCATAACTCACTCCTGCCTTCTTGATTGGTTCCTCCAGGAGCCTACAGTACATGTTCCTATCCCATCTGGGGGATAGGCTGTCTACTCTGCCCTGCAATGGCTCCCTCCTGGAGCTGGAAGGCCACAGCTCAGTGTGGCAGAGCAGTCAGCCCCAAAAACACACCTCTCCTCTTCTGATTTCAGCAGGCTCCTGTCAACTCCCTTTGTGGCTTCCTCCTTTCTTAGTGTGACAATGGCTGTATGGTCCCCTTGCTCTCTGGACCATATTGCATTGGATCCTATACTTCACTTGTTACAAGGTGTTCCACTACCTTCCTTTCAGTAGTGTTTCCACTACTTTGCCCACTACAGAAGTCTGGCTGACAGTTTTGCAATTTCCTGCCTCTCCACTGTTTTCACATTTGTGAAGTGGGACCAAATCTGCCCTCCTTCACTCCCTCAGAACCTCCCCTGTTTCTAATGATAAGTTGAACAGAGTTATCAGAGGTGTAGCCATCACCTCTTTGAGCTCACTTAGTATCCTGGGTGCACCCCATCAGGTCCCATTGCGTTTTCTCTACTTTTAATTGTGCTAGCACCTTGAGGACTATCTCCTCTGAAAAAGGATTGGTATCCACCTACCTACCATTTATGTCCTTGTCTCTTATATTTGGCCCATCACCCTATTCCTTCTTCTGTAAATACTGAAGAAAAGTATTTGTTCAATATGCCTGTCTTCTTTTGGCCCTCCTCCTCACAAATACCTTCTTCCCCTTTTATCCTTACTATTCCCCCTTTGGTTTTCCTCTTCTCACTTACAGTGGTGGTTATCTAAAAGTTCAAGGTACCTCGAGGTACCACTAAGGCACTCAAGTTCAATTTGCAATGGCTGTAATGTGATCCTGCCTCAGTACCACTGAGGTATACCTCAGCAGTGATACAACTATTCTGTGATCGCCACTGTATATCTCTAAAGAAAGTGTTTTCCCTGTCTTTTAGTGATTGGGCAATATTGTCCTCTGCTTGTGCCTTTGCAAGTCTAACTGCCTTCCCTGCTTCCCTTTGTTTCTCCTGATAGTTTTCCTTGTCCTCCTCCTTCTGTGTCTTTTTGTACTTTCTAAATGCTATTTTATTTGCTCTTACTTTTTCTGCTACAGTATATCCTTAGAGAACCATAGCAGTCTCATTTTTCTCTTGCCATTGTTAACCTGCCTGATGCAGAGATTTATTGCTTTTTAAATGCCTTCCCTTTATTTTTACCTATAGTTCCTCAATTCCTCCAGATACTCTATCCCTGCCAGTTTACCAATATTAGCGCTCAAACAAAGAGTGCTTGGTAAATGAGAGCATAGCTAAAAGAGTGACACCAAAGGTGAGTGGCATGGACTGGGTCACCCCCCCAAGCCAGACCACACACAATGTCTGCAGTATTTTCTACAGGGGGATGTGCCCCCTGTACACCACTTCAAATTAATATAAACACTCCTGCCCTGGTTGCAAAAGTTGGGGTCAGATGCAAAGTGTTATAGCTCGAGAGTTGACAGTACTGGATGGTCTGGAATTTGGTACAATGATATAGTGCATGCCATGATGATGGTGCTCTGACTATGGTACCCTACTTGTGGTGCCCTCAAAATGGCATACCATTCCTGGCAGGGCATCCATGAGGTGTTCTCCCATTTTCCTGAAATCAACCCTCCTGAAGTCCAGGACACTTGTCTTAGTGTGACTCAGTTCTGACCCAGTCCTTATATTGAACCACACTGAATGGCGATTGCTGTACTCCATGTTGTCACCCATCATGATGTCAGCAACACTATCCCCATTTGTGAGTACCAAGTCCAGTATCCCCCCCATGAGTGGGCTTCTTAACTGGTTGTCTGAGGAACGCCCCTTGCAGGGAGTTCAAGATGTCCCTATTTCTGACTGTTGCTGCAGCTAGTAAGCTCCAATCCATGTTTGGTAGGCTGAAGTCCTCCACTGGACTTATAATGATAATGGATGTGGGGAAGTTTATGAGAGATGTGAGGAGGTACTACTTCACAGAAAGAGTGGTAAATGCCTGAAATAGACTTCCAGTGAAAGTGGTGGATGTGAAAACAGTAGGGTGTTTCAAGCATGCATGGGATAGACATAGGGGAATATTAGTAAGTACGCATTGAGGAGGAAGAATTACTAGAGACCAGTTAAGGTCTATGGAGACAGACTAGGAAGGGACAGTCTGGGCAGACTGGGTGGGGCAAGCAGTCCATTTCTGCTGATAAATGTTATATTTCTATGTTAAATGGAAACATAGAAACATAGAATTTGGTTTTTATCACAACATTATTTACCACATTTGCTGACCTGGCAGGGGGTTATGACACCCCCAGAGGGATACGCCCTCCAGCCCATTGGGGCCATTATGGGTCCTGCTGGGTCCCGGTATTTTCCTCTGTTTTTTTTCTCCCTCACACCTGTGCCTGAACAATGGGCACAGCAGCTTCTCTCCACCTTTGAGGGGCAGCCAAGCACCCTGGGAGTGGGCCATGTCACAAACACACTCCACATGTCATGCCCTCTGCTCCCACAGTGCCAACCTCAGAGCGCAATAGTGTGAACAGGTAACAGACAGGGTAACCCTCCTGTCTGCTTTTGGGTCCAAATAACCTTTAGTCTCAAGTTCTGGGGGGATTCAAACTGTGAACCTTATACTAGCGTACCCAATGTACAGGCTCAGATACATACCCTCTTCAGGGATTGCGGTAGTCTTACGCCAGGGGCACCCAGCCAGGAATCCAAAATGAACCCTTAAAACTCTATAAGAGACCTTAGGTATACTCTTACCTTTTCCCAGTTTAGTAACACCATGAAGCTGTTGAACAATTGTCAGACTTAACCATCTATACGTCACATGCAAAAAAGAACTGGCAGATACCCAGGCAGTCTTTCAAATAAAAGATTCTTTACTAAAAGATGATAAAAATATGAAAAATGTAAACACAGAACAATATATCAAAGAGCATACAATCACTTAAAAGAACAAGGGCAAAGTACAAAACAAAAATTCCTACCACTATATATTTAGACCTTTTCCTATCTAATGTAGTACCTCTGTAAGTGCAGTTATATCGGAGAGTTGTGTCTTTCTAGAGTCCCAAGATGGTATATATCCTATTCCCCAGTTACAAGGATACATTTCAATGCCATCTCCCCACCCCTTTGGTGAGTCACCTAGCTCCTCCTTTTTAGAATTAAAAATTCCAAACATGATATAACTGCTTGGTGAGGCCACACCAAGAGTACTGTGTGCAGTTTATGAGGCCACACTTAAAGAGGGACATTGAACTCCTGGAGAGGGTCTGGAGGAAAGCAACCAAAATGATCTGGGGCTTGGGGGACAGGACCTATGAGGAGAGGCTCAAAGAGCTAAATATGTACACATTGGAAGAGAGAGAATGACTGGGGGGACATGATAGAGGTCTTCAGGTACATGAAGGAGTAAATAGGGAAGGAGCAGTCAGGGTGTTCTGAAGGAAGGAGGGGGGAAACTAGAGGGCATGGGTGGAAGCTGGAGGGGGAGATTCAGGGGAGAAAGGAGGAGGAGGAGGTGCTATTTCACTGAGAGGGTGGTGGAGCCATGGAATGCACTGCCCAGGGGGCTCATGGAGGCAGAGATGATGGAGGGGTTCAAGAGGGGGTGGGAAAGGTGCAGTGGAAGGGTTCTGGAAGCAAAGTCCAGTGGAGCAAGAATATCCGAGACTGGGAAGGGAGAAGCCAGAGAGGGTGAGAGGGGCAGCAAGGTTAGCTCCCAGGGTGAGGGCTGACCAAACAAGCAGACACGAAAGACTGTTAGGCTTATTCTGCTGGCATTTTAGTATGTTAGTACGATTTTGTAGCAGGAGGTATATTGAATAATGTCACATCAGCAAAAATTCCACTTCCTAAATATGACTCCTTAATTAAACATTTTCTCTTTGATGTTGTGTGGCTCTTATTCCCAAGGCATATCAAAGGGTTTTATTACTTTTAACACCATGATGGTATCAAGTGTTCTTCCTATAGGGATCATAAAACTTTACGAGCCCTATATCCTGGCAGCTGGGTCAGTTCTAATTAAGACACAAAAAACTGGAGACCTTTAATCACTTCTTTGGTCTTTTTAATTAAATCCTAGTTTCGGGTCACTTGTCACTGCTGACACCTTGATGTAGGCCAGTTCTCACATCCTCTGGTCAGTTACATATCCTGTAGCTTCACTGAAACCTGAAGGGGGGCACCCATGGAAGCACAAAGCACAGGCTGTCTTATATGAGACAATCACATACTATATTTTTATATTACAAATATCATACAACAATCATAATCAGCTGGCCAAGCGTCACAGTCCTCCCCATCTAGACTGAATTTGGGGCTCTATCCCCTGCATGGGATGAGCTCCCGAAGTCAGTTCACTTCTCATATAGATGCCATAAGCCATCTGCGTTCTGATTGGTCGCTCCAGCCCTATGTCAGATCATCACGTCATACCCTTGCAAGGCAAGACTCCATCTTAATAGTCTACTATTAGTTTTTCCCATTTATGTCAGCCAAACCAGGGTGTTGTGGTCAGTCTGTGCCTCAAAATGCTGCCCATATAAGTATGGTTCTAACTTCTTTAGGGCCCACACTATGACAACACACTCTTTTTCCACAGTAGAGTAAGCCTGCTCCCTCGGAACTAACTTTTTACTCAGGTACACTACAGGGTGATCTTTCCCTTGGTTGGATATTTGACTCAGTACTGCCCCAATACCCATGTCTGAGGGATCAGTCTGGACTATAAAGGGTCTGCTATAATCAGGACTTGTCAATACAGGAGCACTGCACAGTGCCTCCTTCAGTCTGATAAAGGCTTTTTCACAGTCTGGCTCCCAGGTAACATTCTTAGGCATCTTTTTCTTTACCAGGTCAGATAGGGGAGTAGACAGGGCACTGCAATTGAGTACAAATTTCCTACAGTACCCTGCAGTCCCTAGAAAACTCATGACCTGCTTCTGTGTTTCTGGTCTAGGCCATGCCTTAATCACCTCTATGTTTACTTGGTTAGGACGGTGCTGTCCCCAGTCTACAACATGCCCAAGATATGCCACTTCAGCCATGGCTGCCTGGCACTTCTTAGCTTTCACAGTGAGCCCGGGCCTCTGTATCCTGGCTAGCACTTCTCTAAGGTGGGACAGGTGTTCCTCCCAGCTGGCACTAAAGATGGCAATGTCATCCAGCTATTCCACAGCATACTTCTCAGCACCATTTAGCACCTTGTTCACCAACCTTTGGAAAGTGGCCGGGGGCATTCTTCATTCGGAAAGGCATTACTTTAAATTCAGATAAGCCTATTGGAGTGATGAAGGCTGACCTCTCCCTAGCTTTGTCAGTTAACTCTACCTGCCAATGCCCCTTTGTCAGGTCAGTAATTGTAAGGTATGTCACCCCTCCCAACTTGTCCAGGAGTCTGTCTATCTGGTGCATTAGGTGGGTGTCTGACTTTGTGACTGCATTCAGTCCACAGTAGTCCACACAGAAATGAGCAGAGCCATCTGGCTTGGGCACAAGGACTACGGGTGAGGCCCAAGGGCTGTGGGATCTCTGGATTACTCCTAAATCCAGCAATTCCTCTACCTCCCTCCTAATGTCCTTTTGGACAGCCTCTGACACCCAATACACTGACTACCGTATGGGTGTCTGTGTCCCTGTCTCCACATCATGTGTTGCTAAGGGGGTTAGTCAAGGCATGGCTCTAAACAGTGGGGCAAAGTCTGCTAAATCCTCCCTTACTTCCTGGATCTTGTCCAGGGCCAGCTGGGGAGACAATTTTACTGCCTCCACAGAGGACTCCCACTTGCTTTCTTCCATCAAGTCTAGAAGGGGGTATCCTTTATCTGTCCCTTCCCCAGGACTACATATTGCAAACACCATGTCAGACCAATTATCATATGGCTTCATCATGTTGATATGGTACAGACTTTCTGTATGTCTTCTGTCAGGTAATTTTATGATATAGTTCACGTCATTCACCTTTCTGACTACTTTGTATGGTCCTGCCCACTCAGCCTGCAGCTTGTCTTTCCAGACCAGGATAAGGACCATGACTTCCTGACCCACCATGTATAAGCGAGCTCTGGCTCTGTGGTCATACAACACTTTTTGTTTCTGTTAGGCAGCTCTCAGGTTGTTCTGGGCTGTCCTCATGTGCTCCTTCAGCCTTTTCCTAAACCTAAGGTCGTAATCCACTATGGGAGTTCCCTGGGTGGCGTGCTTGCCTTCCCAGTCCTCCCAGATCAAGTCTAGGATCCCATGTACCCAGCATCCATATATGAGCTTGAAGGGGGAAACCCTATCGACTCTTGGGGCACCTCTCTGTATGCAAGCAACAGGTGGGGAAGGTATTTCTCCCAGTCCCTCCAATGCTGTTCAGCAAACGCTTGGAGCATTGACTTCAGGGTACCATTAAATCTCTCCACAAGCCCATTGGCTTGTGGGTGATAAGGTGTCGTGTGCCTCTGCACCACCTTATACTTCTCCCACAAGCATTTCATCAGGTTCAACATGAAGGAACCACCTAGATTGGTGATAACCTCCTGCGGAAACCCATCACAGGAGAAAATCCCAAGTAAGGCATCTGCCACTTTGTCTGTCCTCAGTGAGGATAGGGTGACTGCCTCTGGATACTGGGTGGCTTAATCCACCACAGTCAAGATAAACCTCTTCCTGGAGGGGCTGGGGATATTTAAAGGCTCCACAATATCCACTCCCACCCTCTGAAATGGCTCCTCCATTATGGGCAATGAAAACAGGGTGGCTTAGGTTTTCTTACCTGCCTTTCCTATTTCTTGGCACCAGTGACAAGACCTACAATACTCCTTCACCTGCTTGGTGAAGTTGGGCCAATAGAAATTCTGAGCCAATCACTGCATAGTGCATGTGATACCCAAATGACCAGACAAGGAAATATCGTGAGCAATCTTGAGCAACTGCTCACGGTACCCATGGGGAATGACAAGCTGCCTGCCTATCACCCCTCCCTCTGTCTTAGCATCATGAGTATACATCAGTCAATTTCCCCAATAAACTTTATGTTTTCTGTCACCTCCTTGTGCTCCATCAGAGTCTGCCAAAACCCTCAGCTTCTGTAAACTAGGGTCACTTTTCTGAGCAGCTGCAAACTCCTTACACATTCCCAAGGCATGGGAGAGGTCCCCTTCAGTATCTAAACTAGGGTCCATAGCACTAGCATCAGGGCACTCAGAATCACTGTCAACTCTAACCCTCTGACAATGGGTCACCTTTCCTTCAGTGTAACCCTCTGTAGCTGTGTGGTTAACTGCTACTGGGGAAATTTCTACCCTCTTTTCATTAGTCTCCATATCAGGAGACACAGGCTTGGGAAACAGCCTCCCAGTGGTTTCCATGGTGGCTTCTAAGGGGTCCAGGGAACTACAATTTTCCCTTGTTGCTTGGCTACAGATAACTGCACAAACTATCCCCTATTTGAGATTTTTGCCAAGGATAATGTCAACTGCTAAAGTTTCTGTTACAGCCACCTGTTGCACAGTTCCCCCTGTCTCACCCCAACTTAGGAGAACACTAGTGAGTGGCAATGTTTTCTCCTCACCAGTGAACCCTCATACAGTAACAAATGTATTGGGCATAAGCTGACCAGGCTCTACCAGATCCCCTTTTATCAGCATCAGGGATGCCCCTGTGTCCCTTAACCCTTGTGTCTGTACACCATTCACCGTGACAGGGTGCATGTGTTCCCTCATGTTCACAGGCATGCTTCCAGGGTCACAAAAACAACTCACTTCTTTCCTAGCCCAATTATGCATATTGCTCATCCTTTTGGAACACTGTCTGGCAATATGCCCAGTTTCTTTACAAACCCAACATTCATTTCTTTTCTCAGAGAAATCTTTTCTTTGAAACTTGGGGCTAACTGGTTTTGGTGGAGGCAGTGAAGGTTTTAGCTGCCCTGAAGGTGTGCTTTTCCTTTTCTGCACTGCCATGCCCACCCCATTCACTCTCAGAGCAGGTTTGCTCTTGGCATAGCTGTCCGATAGTTCAGCAGCCTCTTGCACTGTTTTGGGATCTCAGTCCTCCAGCCAGGTTTTCAGCTCTGCTGGGCATGCCCAGAAAAACTTCTGTAACAATATAGGATTTTCAATCTTATCTACAGAGCTTGCATCAATTCCTTCCCACCAGCATTTTAAAAACTGACTTTGTTTCATGGCTAACTCCTCGTAACTCATGTCAGGGCTTCTTCTAAACTGACAGAACTTAGCTCTGTATGCTTCTGCAGTTAAATCAAACTTTTTTAAAAGTGCAGCCTTAAGTTTGCTGTAATCGTTACTGTCCTCATTGTCCATTTGACCCAATGTATCCTGAGCTTTCTCAGTAAGTAGTGGTTTTAGCTGGAAGCTCCAGCACCCTCTAGCAATCTTTGCCTGAATGCAAACCTTTTCAAAGGAATTTAAATAGGCATCCATATCCTCCCCCTCTTTAAATTCAGCTATCAATTTGGAATTTAATTTGTAACTTACTTGCTCTGGTGTTGGTGGTTGGAGTCGTAACTTTTCCAGTTCATGTCACTTCTGGCGCTCACACTTTTCACGGTCTGCCTCACACTGTTCACAGTCCACTTCTCACCGTTCTCACTCCCTCTTCTCTTTTACAGCTCGCTGTTCTCACTCCTCTTCTCTCTGGAACTCCAGCTTTATTCTGCACAACTCAATCTGTAGCCTGATTGCTTCTGGCTCCAGAATGCTGGTGATCTTCCCCTGCTGCTCTGGCCCTTGGCTTGCACTGGCCCTGCGGTCCTCCATACTGGATCTGGACACTGCACTGGCCACTAGCCCCTCCATGCCCAAGGTTTGGTCCTTCACAGTCACAGTCTGTGACGTGACACTCTGGGCAACAGCAGCCATCAGAGAGCCCATGAGGTTCTGCTTGGTGACTCTCCCCTCATGCAGGACTCCTCTCTCCTTGCACAACTGCTTCAGGCAGTCTGCATTGTGCTCACTGTAGTTGGAAGCCATCTTCTTCCCTAACTACTGCTACTCTAACTTGCACTTTGAAAAAAAAAAAGAAAACAGGTAGGAACTTGACTGTAAGCAAAATGATATAGTTCCGTTTCCTTTTTAAAAATAGACCACTGCCTTATTTTGCAAGTGAGCTGTCCAGCATTAAGCTGACACACTGAACAGTTGAAGCTTGTGTTACCAATTTTTATTGCACTGCTGCTAAGTAAATCTGTCACAAACACACTCTGCAGGTCAGGCCCTCTGCTCCCACAGTGCCAACCTCAGAGCGCAATAGTGTGAACAGGTAACAAACAGAGTAACCCTCCTGTCTGCTTTTGTTCTGAATTACCTTTGGTCTAAAGTTCTGTGGGGGATTCAAACTGTGATCCTTATACTAGCATACCCAATGTACAGGCTCAGATATATACCCTCTTCGGGGATTGCAGTAAAATCATACAGCAGGGGCACCCAGCCAGGCTTTCAAAATGAACCCTTAAAACTCTATGAGACCTTACGTATATTCTTAACTTTCCCAGTTTAGTAACACCATGAAACTGTTGAACAATTGTCAGACTAAATCATCTATACGACACATGCAAAAAAGAACTGGCAGATACCCAGGCAGTCTTTCAAATAAAAGATTCTTTACTAAAAGATGATAAAACTATGAAAAATGTAAACACAGAATGATATATCAAAGAGCATACAATCACTTAAAAGAACAAGGGCAAAGTACAAAACAAAAACTCCTACCACCATACATTTAGACCTTTTCTATCTAATGTATTACCTCTGTAAGTGCAGTTATATCAGAGAGATGTGTCTTTCTAGATACCCAAGATGGTATATATCCTATTCCCTAGTTACAAGGATACATTTCAACCCCATCTCCCCACCCCCTTGGTGAGTCATCTAGCTCCTCCTTTTTAGAATTAAAAATTCCAAACATGATTTTGTAGGAGGAGGTAAGTTAAATAATGTCACATCTGCAAAAATTCCACTTCCTCAATATGACTCCTTAATTAAACATTTTCTCTTTGATCTTATGTGGTTCCTATTCCCAAGGCATATCAAAAGGTTTTACAACTTTTAACACCATGTTGGTATCAAATGTTCTTCTTACTGGACTCATAAAACTTTATGAGCCCTATATCCTGGAAACTGGGTCAGTTCTAATTGAGACAAAAAAACAGGAGACTGTTAATCAGGTATCTGGTATTTTTAATTACCTCCTGGTTTCAGGTCACTTGTCACTGCTGACACCTTGATGTAGGCCAGTTCTCACATCCTCTGGTCAGTTACATAGCATGTAGCTTCACTGAAATCTGGGGGAGGGGTACCCATGGAAGCACAAAGCACAGGCTGTCTTATGTGAGAAAATCACATACTATAATTTTATATTACAAATATCATACAACAATCATAACCAGCTGCCAAGTATCACAGTCCAAACCCTCTTGTGCTGATTCATGCAGCACAAACCCCCCTCCCTGAGGAAGGAGAGCAGTCCTCTGGATGCTTAATCCTTACCTCCCCTGGCAGTCCCCCGAATAACCCAAGTCCATTCCAAAACTTGCGTTGCCAGCATGGCGTAAGGTGTGGTGTCCAGCGCCTCAACCCTCAGTGCCACCGGGCCAGCAGGAAACATAGAATTTGTTGGCAGAAGAGGACCAGTAATCCCATCTAGTCTGCCCAATTTTTTCCATCTATTGCAACACCCTGAAACCTAGTTGGTCTCAGGTGTCCATCCCTCCTCACTTTCCTCTACTTATTATGCCCATGTGCATGCTTGAAGTTCCCCACTGTCTTCACCCCCACCACCTCTTCAGTTACAGGTGTTCACTACTCTTTCTGTGAAGTAGTATTTCATCACATACATTTTAAACTTGCCCCCCCCACTTCATTTCATCTCCCTGTGTTCTGGTGTTCATATTCCTTTAACGGATACTTCCTTGCTGCAACGTGCTCACCCATCTTTCTATACTTCATCCAAAATTATTATTGTCTATATTAGTAACCACATCCACAAAGATGCTGGCTTAAGTCCAAACCATCCCGCATCCAAACAGATGTAAAAATGATGTAAGGTTGTGGATATGGATGCATGGACAGCACAGTATCCAGAAAATGTATGTAATAGCCCAAATAACACAATCCATAAACTGCGGTGGATGGGAGTCTGAAAATGAAGTGGATACAGCCAGTAGAGCATAAAAAGGTTGTTCTTATGCATGCTAACCTTCACCAAAAAAAAAAAGCATACACTAGCATATACCACAGATAGCACTGCTCAGCATGCAGGAGAAGGCAGACAGTGCTTCATTTCCAATTGCCAGTACCATCTGGTCCTGCACTAGAGATGGGCACAGTTGGTAAAATTCACTCTGTGAATTATTCTGCAAATTTAGCACAGTTTGGGAAGTGTAGATTGATTCATGAAGAGCACATTTGCACCACAAAGTGTGGAATTTCACCTACAATGTGTGGAATTTTGTGGGCAAAATTCCTCATGTCATGGTGAAAACCTGACAATATTGACATAGTCTAAGTTGCTGAAGGCAGAGAAAATTTCATGAAACTTTACAAATACAAATTTCAGCATCTTTACGGCAACTTCACTGGTGAATTAAAATTTCAGCACATCTCTATCCTGCACAGGAAGCACATCAGGCAAATGTGCAAGGTTTAATGTGGACCTGACATATTGCCACTGACTGATACATGCTCCAGGAGTGATGCTGATCTACACCCAGCACCTCTGCTTACCTCCTGGGGGAGGGTCATAGCTGAGGCCCACCATGCAGCTGAGAGGTACAAAAAGTAGAGATTAACAGCATGATGAAGCAAGATGCACTATGAGTTGCAATTACATGGCAAAAATAATTCTTCCTGGGCAAGGCACTAAGGTTTGTATGAAATTAAATTATTTAAAATGGACTGTACACTATGAAAAGGTTTTTAATACAAAATGACCATGGATGGTCAGAGAAGTGAGGAGGGGGCAGCCAAGCAGAAACTGTGATATAAAAAAAAACACAAAAACAAATGGTTAAAAGAAGAAATGATGCCAGGCTGTTTACCAATATGTGGAAACAAGGTTTTGTTTAGTTTATTGTGTTTTACTGGAAAAGCATATTGAGAAATTTGCCCATTTCGAAATCTGATCAGAGTTATAGCACAAAAAACAATTACACAATTATAATTATCGAGTATGCAGTAATAGACAATTGTAAGGAGGGTTTTGATTTGAGCTATGTTAAATAAAAAATGAGCTATTCAGTAAAAAATATAGTGGCAGTTAGAATTTGAAACTGTTGGAGTCTGCACAAGGATTTGTTTCAGGTGGTGCTTCCTGGTTGGCAGGGCTTGCATTTACCCATGGATTTGACTGGTATAATTCAGGGGTATTGACCAGGATTTTTCTACCAATTATTTTACTGACCTACAAAATGGATAGGGACTTTGCTGCATCCTGATTCAACCGGAAGACTCTTGGACTCTGTCCTTACCTGGTGATAACCACTACACCAAGTACTTTTCACGTAATCAGGACACATCACACCCAAATATTCATGCCTAGCAGAAACCTTTGAAAGCATTGCTGGCAGCCATATTGATATTGTAACCTTTTTTACCCAGAGAGTTTTTTTTTTTAGTTTTTCCTAATTCACTCCCTGCTTAAACTTACCCTAGATAGGGTTGCAAAGTTTCTTTTTTGTCTCCCTCTTTAATCACCTGACCTTAGATTTTTTTTCACTTTTCCCTTTGTCACCCCTTCTAACCTTTACCCTATATAGTGTTTATAAAGTTTCCTGTTTGTTTCCCCCTGTTTACCTTACCCTAGATATGGCGTTCTTACAATTCCCCCTTTAAGAGGTGTTTATGTTCCTGTACTCTTTAACACAGATGGCAACAACAACACAAGCTGTCCCCCTGACCTTACTGTGGCAGCAGAGTTTCCTGCATGATCGTTGTCACCTGCTGATGCCTAAAATGCCAGGTTCCTGTTCCACTCCTTCACTGTTTCTCTTAATCGCTGGGACACATATCTTTTTGATTATAGTGGCTGGCAGATCTAGGATGGATCCATTTGAAACTAGTGACTGGCAAATCTTGGCTGGATCCCTTGGAAAAAAGTAGCAGGTTGACATCAGCTAGATCCTTGTTTATGTTTAGATGTGCATGCATGTGCAATAAACATTTTGTTATGAAGAATGTAATTTCAGAGGTGTATCACTGTTGGGTCCAAGGGCTGGGTAATGACAGATCAATGACCTGGCACCCTGGTCATGACATGAGTCACTGCTTGCTGAATGGATATTACTGGCAGTTGAAAGGAGCCAGCTGCTCCTATCAGATAGTGGCTGGCTTTATTAATCTACAAAACACCACCCAGCAACCAGCAGAGCAGCTTCACTACCATCGCTACCCACCAACACTCGATCTCTGAATAAATAATCCTCTGTGTTTTCTGACATGGGATGCCCAATCCCAAGTGCTGGCTAGTACCTCCAGCCTGGCTGTTTCCAATGTGCAACACTGGGTAGCCCACCCCCAGTGCTGCCAAATATGAAACTGACACTGAGGTGCTAAATCCTACTTGTCAGTACCTGAAATAAAGAAAACCATCCCTCAGCTTGATCCCGAGTAGACAACTCATTCAGTTTTTGCTATTTTCTGACACTGGGATGCCTAATCACTGAGGTTGGCTACTACCCCCTCCCAGCCTGTTTCCAATGTGTGACACCAGGGACCCCCCCCCAGTGACACCTAACATGACACCGACACTGTAATGCCCGATGCCCAGTGTTGGTACCTCAAATAAAAAAAATCCCTTGTAGTATTTTTGATTTTTTTCAAATCCCTGTAAAAAAGAAAATGTTACATCAATGTTTGTTGCCACCACCTTTACCCTTTACCCTACTACTCAGCACCCACCACCCCCACACTCCAACACCACTTACTTGCCTACTGGGGCTTCAAAGCCATAATCCTCTCTGGACTGCAGACACATCTTCACTTTTTAACACCAGACCAGGAATTGAGGAAATCAGGAATGTAGTCAAAGTATTTCAATGTTTTTTGAATTTGTCAGGGTCATTTTTTGATATTTTCCCCAAATGTTCAACATTGCCTTTTTGAGACCCCAACTCATAACAAAGTAGATCAAATTCTTCAATCTGTTAGATGCGATTTTGCAGTCACTCAGCAAAATCAGATTTAGGTGGATTTGAACAGATTCACCTACTGGGTTCATAAGGTGTGGTCATAAGAAGGCTGTGTTGAAAGATTGAGTAAAAATGTTAAAAAACTACAAAGTTGAAAATTTTCAATGCTTGCGTGTAACTTTAGTAATTTTCAATATTTTGACTCTGAATTTTTCAACATGGACATTTTTCTATACCACCACAGGAATGTGACAGCTGTTATTTTTTTCAAATCCTGGCCAAAATGTGTTTACTTACCTGTGGCGGTAAATTATGTTTTGGACAGGATTTGAACATTTTCATTTACCGAGGATATGAGGTGGGGTCATATGAAAACTATGTTGAAAAACTGGGTTCAAAATATAAAAAAAAAAACAATTAAGTTATGAAGGTACTAGAGATGGGCAAAATCCTAAAATTTCATTATGCAAAATATTTTGTGAAATTTGCGCATTCACAAAATATTTTGCGAGAAGGAAATGTGATTTTTACCCATGAACAGTGAAATTTCACCACTTGTGGGTAAAATTCCACCATTTGCAGGTAAAATTCCACATTTTGTGCATGAAATTCTGCATTTCACTGCTAAATTCCACATTTCGCAGCTGCAAAATATTTCACAAAATAAGCGAATTGCATGAAATATTTTGCTCGGCTAAATTCACAATTTAGCCAGAATTTCGCTGGTAAAACTAAATTCCTCTGCATCTTTGGAAGGTACAATGACATTTTACAATGCTCACTTATAACTTTGATATTTTTCCATATTGTGACACCAAATATCCAACATAGTCATTGTTTCACACTAGCTCATAAACCCAAAGCTGTCATTTTTCTAATGCTGGAAAAAATGTGATTTCACACCTGTGCATGAAATGATGCATCATCCAGTATTTTATAAATGACAACTATCATGTTCAGAAGGGGATTCATAAAAAAAAAAATGATGACATTTTGGGGTAAAACCTGTTCACTAAAAATTATAACATAATGTTGTTTGCAGGCATGGCAGTTTGCCCAGTGGGGATTACATTGTCTTTCTGTGCCAGTGATCTGAGTTCAGGTGCAAGCTGAGTCAGCTGGCTGAATGGGCTGAGGCTGGGGAAAAGGCATTGCAGCACTCGGCACTGGTCCCAGCCCGGTGAGGGATACAGTAGTGTTCTGGCACATACACAACACCTTGTGTTAGGTCAGGGAGCATTTCTTCAAAAGAGGTTGATGTGTGTGTTGAGACTTAATGGGCTCATGCACTGCATCTGGACCAGTAGATTAGCCTGACAGTTTTAAATCACAGCACAGGCACTGACTTACAGTTAGTAGGAAACTCATCTCACTACACATGCCTACCACACATACCATACATGCATGACAAATAATTGTTTAAAATATTGGCAGGCAGATCTTGGCTCAATCATTTTGAAAATAGCAGGAAGCAATCAGATCCTTTTAAAGATAGTGGCAGGCACATCATGGACAGAACTTTCTGAAAAATCCTGCTCTTATCTATTTCTCTAATAATGTGTAAAAGTTTAATATAAATCCTCTTTAGTCAGTCCACTGAGATATGAGATTGTTTAAATGGTGCATGTGCATCACGTGCATGCCCATATGTAGTTAAGAAATAATCTAGTGCAGCATCTACAGTATATCAGGGATGGTACATGGTCAGTCAGCAACCATCAGGTCAGAAGTTATAGATTTCACATCAAGATTTGTATAATTTATGAAAATAAGCTGAGAGGGCAGTGAGACACCTAAATGCCCCACATGCAATATATAGGCATATAATCACTAACAGCTAGACATAACCCCTAAGCATTAATAGTAGCATGGCAGCATAGAATCTATTTACAAAAAGTGACCAATGGTCCATTGAGTCCCTTATTATACCACATCACCCCTGACCTAGTGCCCTGGTGTCGTATGCTGACACCACATCAAAATTTCATTATCGAAGGATGTTACAGTGGCAATTCGCTATTGACACTGTAATGTACCCATGGGAATCTGGCACTGCTTTCTCTGGGCTTTTCACACCTCCCTGAATCAATTTCTACATGGAGTTGATACTAGTAAATTATGGGGGGGTGAAGGGGTCAGCGCTCCCCACATGGGAGGTTCATCCCCTTGAAACAAGACACTTTTTTCTGGACAGTAATTGGAGTCAACATAAATCCATCGCTGCATCATTGGACAACAACTTTGTTGCTGAACCGACATCATAGTGGTACTTGATGCCCTCTGTCCCCACACCAACAACCCTCCACCAGTGCTCCTCTGTGAGACTATGAGTCTTTTCTTTCCATGCCAGCCATGTTTGAACCCATTAAAGGAATCTTCCCCCACCATTTCTGCTGGCAATCTGTTTGTTGCTCCATCACCCATTTATATCCTTCACAAATTTCCCCCCATCAACCCCCATGACCAATCGGTCAAACAAACCAAAAGTGTAATGGCACACAAAGCACATGTGCTACAGTACATTCATGTAGAAATACCAAGCCACTTTAGTTCAAGGAAACTTGTTGCTTTCAGCACAAACTGTTGCTCCAGCTCAGACCCCTGGTACTTCGAATCTAATGATTCTTCTTTTTTTTAATTCAATATACTTTATTAGTTTTTTATTGCAGCATGTAAACAGATACAAACAGTTGGCTGAGAGCTGCATTAAACAATAATTCAACAAAAAGAACATACAAAAAAATACTATACAGAACAACTAACCACACACACACACACACACACACACACAAAACACACACTCCACCCTCTACCAAATACCCTACACCACCCACCTTCCCCCTCGAGTCTGCACACTAAAGGGTTAGATTAGAACACAATCACAAGCAAGGTTAGGGGTAATAACAGACCACTATGGTGTCCACAGAGAGAGTAAGGTCATAAGGGCCTTCCAAGAATGCTGGTATTTTTGAGACCCGTGTCCAAATATGCTATGTACTTCTCTAACTGAATAGCTAGAAAGGCTTAACGATACAACTCCAGAACCGTGGGGAGGGAGTCCTCCTTCCAGTGTCTAAGCATGGCCAGTTTAGCTGTGGAACTGATGATTCTTCTAAAGGAGGTAATCCATTAGAAGAATCATCAGATTAGAAGCACAAGCTTCAGTCATCTCCAGAATTGACCCCCTGACCTTTTTCTTACTTTGCCTCTACTCCCTTGATATGGTCTAGACCCACCAGTCTTTTCTAAACCATTTTCCACATCTGATGCAAATCTGCCTATTTGAGGTCCATAGCCCTTGTCATCAAGAGGAACAAGTGGTCCACATTGCTATCTCAAACCACACAGAACTGTGATCACTGGGCATCAATAGTTCCCTCCAAGCCACTTCAGAAATGGGGAGTATCAAGTCAAGAATGATGTTCTGCTGTGTGGAATCCCTGATTAGCTGCACCATTAAGCAGTCCTGCAACATGTCTAGCAGTGCCTGACTCCTGCTGCTGTTGGTTGTAGAGGTATTCCAGTTTATGTTTAGCAGGGTCAGTTCCCCCACTAATGCAAGTTTCCCTTTTGTTACCCCCTCCTGTTTTCCTCCCAAATTTCTTTTTCACCCCCTTATTTTTCCCCCAAAGGTCTCTTTTTCCCCAAAGGTCTATAGATGACTCCACAGTCTTATTTTCTTTTTAACAGTCATAGTCATCTGTACTAGCATTGATCAAGTTCATTAAAATCCGATCTGAGTTAGCATAATCAGATATTAGGATAATCTGTATCCAAATCCAACTTCCAATTCTAGTCTTGGATGTCATATTTGGATATCCTAATATCTGACTATTCTAATGCCCTAACTGGCATTCCCCAACCCTGAAAATAAAAGCCCCATTGGCCCCCACCCAAACAAACCCTGTTACCCACAACTCCCAGTCCACTGATCCTGATAATTAGTGTCCTTTAAAAATGAATATGGTTATGGGCATGCCACTCCCCTACTAAATTAAGCTGACCACCACCCTGGCACAAGGCATTAGTCCCCCCAGTTCAAAAAGTAAACCCCACCCAATAAATCCACTAGCCCCCTCTCTCCCCCCAACATTTAAAGACTGCAATATCTGAGTTGGATGCTAGAAATATACAGTAACTATCTGCAATTAACTATTTAGTCAAATCCCCTAAATCAAGCTGCTGCCCACCTCCCAGCACAAAGCTTTAGTTCCCCCAATTTAAGAAATAACCCCCACCCAAAACACCCACTAGCTCCCACCTTCCTTCTCCTCCTATAGTTATAATGCCAACAAAAGCTTGTGGATTCTATCTTTCTATCTGCTTGTTTTTATGTTTCAAGATCCAGTTTTAACAGCTTTAGAAGAAGCAAACTTTCTTGTTATTTATGCAGTTCATGTTTTCCTAGACCGGTATTATAGATTCAGACATCCTTACGTTTGAGCTTCAAGCAATAATAGAGTGAGCTTTCACAAGCTGTGGCTTTGCCAGCTAATAAAAATTCAATACTAGCTGTACCTTTAGCTTACAAGCATATTTTATATCCTCATAACCCTGCCAATATAATTTACTTGACAGAATATTTCGCAGCTTCTGAATATCTGATAACAGTGTCATTCTTGCATCTTGCAAATCAGTTTCAAAACAGTATTACCTTTTTAGCCTTAATTAAGTTTTGCAGTCAATTATACTGTACTTACACAATATTATTATTCGTCCATAAATATCCATTTTATCAATTCCAAATGTATTTAAACATTCTCTCTCTCTTTAAGAGTTTATTAGTTGTCTTCCTCTTTTGGTGTGTGGGGGGGGTACGTCAGTCTTGCTCCTGACATAATCTTATGCAGATCCAAAATATCTCCTGACAGCCACCCTAAAGCATGTATAGCACTGCAGGAATTGGGACTGAGTGCAGACTGATGGATGTGTGGAAGAGTGTAAATCCCATTGGCCTGGACTATTCTTTCTATTTCCTGTCTATGACACCCACAGCCACATTGTCTTCTAGCTAACTGATGCAGCTGCCATTCCAGGCATCTCTGCCTTGGATATAGGCTCTATCATTATCTCTGACCGTGCCCAAGTAGCCCTCTGTTTCCAGCCCCCAGGGGCTGTGGCTGCTTGGCCACTTTGGAGATGCAGCCCATTACAGATAGCTGACTCCAACTTTGGGGAATGGATTAAGAAGGAAACTGCCTTCTATTTTGAAACCAGTGACACAGAGGAATTGAGGAACTGCACTGTAAGGGAAGCATTTAAGGCCTACTTATCAGGCTGCATAATTATGTTCTCCTCAGGCCAATGGAAAAAGAGGAAAGTGGAGATAAAATCAGTCATTGACTCTCTGCCTCAGCTGGAATCCCAGCTCAAGAAGGACCTTTCTCCAAGAGCACCCATAATTGCCTCCATCACAGGCCTGAAGTATTGCATAAACACTCCTTTAAACTGCAAAGTGGAGTGGCACCTTCTGCACTCAATGACAATTCTGGGGAATCTGGGGACAAAGAGGTAGGCTTTTGGTCTACAAATTTTACAAATAGCAAGCAGAGTCAAGGATACCTGTGCTCCATAGACCTGATAGATTTATGGTCACTTGCCATGACATGATAAATCTCACCATGCACCAATTCTATGACTGGCTTTACTCTTCAGAGGCCTCTGGGTACGTTGCATCTTGAGTTCTCAACTTCTTGTGAATACTACCATCTCAGCACTCTTCAAACACTTAACAAAAGAGCTGGATAAGCCCTTATGAAGCAGGAGCTTAGCAACGCCTTCTTCCTTGACATAAGGGAAGGCTCTGGGTAAGCATAGCTTCACCATTGACTTATACCAGCTGATGCAAGATGTCATCATTCATCCATTACTTTCCCCATGGAGGGAGGCCCAGGCCAAATGAGGCCATCCTAGTACTATATATAAGTCATTATCACCCTACTTCTCAAAAATTTGGATTACCCTCATGTTGTGTGAATTTCCATCCCATTTCCCTCATTTCCACAGATACAAAAATACTGGCCAAAACATTGGCATCTCGGCTGGAAAATGCCCTCCGCTTCCTAATCTACCACACCCAGACTCGATTCAGAAACAGGAAGTCTGACTCAAACAACTTGTGAACGCTTTTCAATCTAAAGCTCCACTTCATGAACAGAGGCCTCCCCATGGCAGCAGTATCAGTAGATTTTTGCAAAGCCTTGAACTCTGTTGAATGGGATTACCACAATGAAATTCTGTCATTGTATGGATTCAGGCCTTCTTTCAGAGACTGGATCCACACCCTGCATCACAACCCCTCAGCAGTTGTCCTCAACAACAGGACAATAAATACCCCTTCACACTATAAAGAGGCATGATATAGAGTTTACCCTTGTCTCCTTTCCTCTTCCTGTTGGCCTTGGATCCTCTAGCTAAGAAACTGATCACAGCTCTCAATATCTGAAATATCACAATAAATGGGTCTGAGTACCGGGTGAACACCTACGCTGATGATCTCTTCCCTTACACTGATGCAGCCCAACCAGTCACCCATGCCAACCATAGGTGTGCTTTCCAAATATATAGACATATCAAGGCTGAGTGTCAGTCTTAATAAAACTGCACTTTCCTCTCTGAACCAGAGGTACGACAGTAGCTGATGTCAGTGGTTACAGGTAAAATGGACTGAGAATGGCTTTAAATACTTGGGGATCCAGATCACCACCATCTGTATGGAACTAGTGCATGCAAGCATGTTTGCCCAACTGGTGGACCTTGAGCAAGAGATTCAGTGCAGGCTCAAGCTATCCCTGATGGGGAAGATTGAGGCTATGTGCATGTTCATCTTGCCTAAATTTCCATACATGTTCAGAAACCTGCCCCTCAGCATCCCAGGTAAGGTACTCCACAGGGTAGAATGGCTCATCAGCCTCTTGGTTTGGGAAGGTAATCCCCTGAAGATGAGCAAGGCTAAGCTACAACTACACTGGAGTAAAGGGGGTAGGCCTCCCTTGGTTTGAGGGCTATGCCCTAGCATAACACATGATGCAAGCATGGAAGACTAGGTTTGCTGGCAAAGGCACCTAGCTTCACCTGAACTCTTTTCTTCTAGGTTTGCTTGTAAGGACAGAGCAAGGAACAACATTATCAGAGCAAGGAAAAACATGAAGGCTTCTCTTGGCTAGGCAGATTTGCTGTGTCTTACTACCTTCTTTTGTGCTCACAGGTTTTGTTACTGTTTTTGTTTGCTTACATTTTACTGCTTTATTGTTCTCTGATTCAAATTGCTGTTGCAGGGTATACTTTCTGCTACATTATTATAGGGTGTGCCTACAGATTTGTTACTATTTTGTACTTACAAATTACTGCTGTAATCTTCTCTGATTCAGCTTGTTTTTGCAAGGTATATCTTCTGTTAAAGAGTTCTGCAAGTTGTGCTTACAAGTGTTGTAACTTTTCTTTGTAGCAAAGTGTTTTTTGCAGAGTATACTCTGTGAAATTGTTACAGGTGGTGCATACAGGTTTTATAGTTCTATCTATCATTAGGCTAAGCTTTCAGGGCTAATTACAGGAGCACATACAAGATACAGACTGAGAGATAGCAACTGCATTTGTTGTTGGTTGATTGTGTCTCTTCTTACCTCCCTGTTTCTTTCATCTGTGGTTCTTCTTTTTTGGCAGGGGAAGGGCACAACCACCCAGCCCCATCCCCAACCACCCCATGCTGCACTCCTTTTATAGAGTAGCTCAGTCGTGACATTTCCTGTAGTAAAGCAGGAAGGGAGGATCAGAAGGGTATCCATACAGTGACCTTACTTACAGGGGCACAATTAATTTAACTTGCTATAAAAAGTTATACAAAAACAAACAAACAAAATAAATATTAAAAAAAATATTTTGCCTTCATTTTCCTTCTAATTATTCAGAACAGGTTATAAACTCAGCAACTTAGCTGGAATGGATATTATTAACTGCAGGTACTGTGGGACACTTTTCAAAAGAGCAGTTATACAGGATTTAGGATGCTGTCCTACATGCTGGACCATCAGAGATCTAAGGGCTCAGCTCTGGGCAGTATGGGCAGAGACTGCACACCTCAAATCGCATATTCAGGAGGAAATGTATTATAAGAACCGCCCACCATTTCCCCTACATCCAACTGAAGCACCTCAACCCCAGAGGGTAGTTGGTCCAGGAGGTTGGCAGTTGGTTAGGATGGGCAAATCGGGTGGCCCATCACTCAGTTCTCACCAACAGATCACCTCCACAAACCATGTAAAAACTACAAACAGATATCTGCCTCTATCTCCAAAATCAAACAAATGGGTAGGGGACACTGCAGAGCAGGACACAACAGCACAGGAGCTAGCACCACAAAACTCACCCAAAACAGGGACCAAAATAAAAAAGCAAAAAGGAAATTCAAAACACTTCTGATCATAGGAGACGCTATGATTCAGGGAGTTGATACCTACCTCTGGCTGGGGGTAAAGGTCAGGTGTCTCATAGGTGCATCAGTGTGGAGAGACACTGACCGCATTGCTAAAATTGTGCATGAAGCAGGAGAAAACATCAATATCCTGGTACACATAGGGACTAACGATCTCACCAGTTGGTCAGTTGTAGAGATCAAGGAATACCTGACCAGACTGGGAGACAAACTATCATCCATTGCATCTGGCATCTCGTTCTTTGAGATCCTGCAGTCTGGAAGAGGGGGGCAGATGGACGGCAGGTCAGAGAAGAGGAGATAGGGGAAGTAAACATATGGCTCAAGAGCTGGTGCCAGGACAAAGGACATACATTTATAGGTAACTGGCAACAGTTTTGTGAGTGAAAGTTCTTTAAATTTCAATGGACTGCATCTGACTAAGGAGGGAGTCAGTGCATTGGGGCAGAATTTTGATGTCTTTGCAGAATGTTTAAACTAGCAAATGGGGAGAAGGGTGCAGCACCTGATACATTGAACAGAAAGAACACCCTTCCCCCTCAGCTATTGATCAAACAGGAGTTCAGCACGTTGGTAGTTCATTTGCATCACTAGGTAAGAAAAAAGTCCTGGATCCCCATACAGCGCACAGGGTAAATGCTGGACCTTGCCCAACAAATAACGCACCAAAATCTGGCCAATGGAAAATCATGTACACAAATGCCTGCAGTCTGGGAAACAAGATCCCAGACCTGGAGGCAACAATAACAGAGGCTAAACTGGACATAGCAGCCATTAGCAAGACATGGTTCACCAGTAACCACACTTGGGAGACTTCAGTACCAGGCTTTGTACTGTTCAAAAGGGACCAAGGTGCAAAAAGGGGGGGGGGGGCTTTATGTCAATGAAAATATCAAAGCTACAGAAATTCAGAATATCCATATGGAGCCTGAAGAACTGTAGGTCACCCAGAAAACAGGAAATGGGACAACCATATGAACTGGGGCTGTCTACAGGCCTCCAGACCAGGGGGAGGACATAGACACATTACTGTTAGAAGATATACAAAACATGACAGCTAAAGGGGAGGTTCTGCTAATGTAAGACTTCAACATGCCAGATACAAATTGATTAATACCAGAAGGAGCATCCACCAGAACTATACAGATAGTGGATTACCTGCAGGGGGAGGGCCTCAAACAATTGGTACAACAACCCACAAGAGACAGGGCTATCCTGGATCTAGTACTGACTAAAGGAGAAAGGATCACAGATCTCCAAGTGGAAGGTCACCTGGGGGCCAGAGACCATCACATGGTATGGATGACATGAACATCATAATCGAAAGTCTGACCTTCCAATAGTCTTTCTTTTTGCATGTGTGATATACACAAAATGTCAATACATATTGTGAATGAGGAACAGGAGGTTTGTACTCATAATAAACCAGATAAATGCCAGACAGTCTCATTATGTAGAATACTTAGGAAAAAAAGACATTCAGATCTGCTCATTTTTCTTTCTACATAAAGTCAGAGTAAGCTCTTAACAATTCATATATCTTCCATTTTCTTAGACTGAAAGGACATAAGGTTGTCAAATTCTGTGCACATTGTGCCTGGAAGAAACTATGCACAAAGGACGTACAAATAAAGAATTCAAATAATCTAAAGTTGAAATGTGATGTTATAAAAGTATGCATGAAACACTGAGCTGATTTATCAAGACAGGATTGTGTGCTGTATGAGCTGTATTATGAATAATATATAGCAATAACAAAGTCTTACAGCAAATTCCTTGAGTGTGAGCTTCAAAAGTGAGTTCAGGGTTTGAAATTACAGTACCAAGTTTGTCTTGCTGGGCTTTGAACAAAAACAAGGTCCACCTGATCCAGAAGACTGAATAATCTGAAACTTCAAAAGATTTAGTTTAGCAGTCACTATGACCTCAGCTCAGTGGCACACTGAATATGTATTTGCTTATCTGGCAAAGATCAGTGGTTCAAGTCCAAGTAGGCCCACAGTATATTATATTTTTCACAAGAGGTATGGCTGAAATGTAGGCAAGGACTCAAAAACTTTTGTGGTCCTGAGAAGGGTTCCACAGGGATCAGTCCAGGGGCCAGTCTTTTTCAATATGTTCATCAGCAACATAACAGAGGGAGAAAAAAAGGCACTATGTGTATTATCACAGAATAAACTAAGCTCTATGACAGGATAGACAGCAAGGAAAGGGTTGGGGAGCTGCTGAGGGACCTGCAAAGACTAGAGAGGTGATCCAAAGTTTGGTAGTTGAAATCCAACACCAAAAAGTGCAAGTTGATCCACATAGGAAACAAGAACCCCAGGAAGGAATATTGGAAGATATGATGGTGATGTATTGGAAAGAGTTTAACAGCTGGAGTAAGGAGGTGATACTGCCTCTCTATAGATCACTGGTGAGGTGGCATCTTGAATACTGTGCCCAGTTCTGGAGTCCTGACCTAGTGAAAATCAAAGGCAATCTAGAGACTATAGAGTGTAGGGTAACCAAAATGATCCAGGGCCAGAAGGGTGTATCCTAGGAAGATCAGCTTAGGACTCTGAACAGGTAGTTGGTGGCGACCAGAAGGGAGAGGGGAAATATGATAGAGACCTTTAAGGAAAGGAGTAAGCAAAGTAGTTTGCAGGGAAATGTTTAGCCAAACTGGCACATCAAGAACACAAGAACATGAAAGGAAGCTGTCAGGGGAAATATTCAGGAGAGATGAAATAAAGTTTTATTTTACAGAGAGAGTGGCTGAGTCATGGAACAGCTTACCAGCAGATGTGGTGGGTGCAAGAATCATTAATGATTTCAAACATGGCTGGGACTGAGAAAATGGCTTAAAAGTTACACAGGGGAGGAAAGTTAAATCAGGGGCAAGGGGAGAGTTGAGGGTAATAAAACTGACTAGACATTAAGTCCTGCTAAAGGATATGGTAAAACAGGGCATAATGCATGGACTAACGATCTCTTTCTGCCAGCATTTTCTGTGTTTCTCATAAGTATTAATATTTATTTTAAGAAGTACAGTATATCCCAAATGTATATGACACTAGGGTCAATAATGAACAGATAGCACAAAATGCAAAGCTTAAAAGGAAAAAAAAACAGAATGTCAGCAATATAAAAGTGAATATCCAAATTACGGAAGAAAATGTTAGATGTATAGTATCATACGAATCCTAAACCTATGCAAATAATACATTTAAAATTGGTAGATAAAACAGAAAGCTATGATTGGCCAGGATTCATTTCACAACCATCCAGCAATATTGTTTAATTCATGATCACAGGTTTTGGATTCTTTTTAAAGATTTTCTTTTTTTTTTTCTGAACTTGCTATTTTTCACTCACCTCCCCTCCCCCCCCCAGCTCTGGTCTCCTCGGGATCACCTCAGAGTCATCTCTCTGCGGTCCACCTCACCTAGTCGACCCTTCTTCACACATGTGTCCCATGGTTTACCCCCGGGTGGGGACAAGATGGGCCCCAACACCCCGAACCTCTAGTATGTTGGTTGGGAAGGTGCAAGGAGGGCAGCCGCAAATCGAGGGTAAGCTCCAGTGATTCATCTCTACCAGAGCTGGAAGGGCTTTTTCTCCTGTTCTAGGGAGTGGCTAGTGCCCTGACATCAAGGCATTGCCACCAGTGTCTGCCACTCCTGACCCCCTTTTTTCTATGCTCTGGTGCTTGGTATTCCATCTGGCTTCCGCCAGATGCCAACCAAGCGCCGAGCAGGAACCCCTCCTCCCTCCCGGGAGAGAACTGCTGTCCTCTGGATGCTCAATTCTCTCCTTCCCCTGCCAACCCCCAACAACCCGGGCTCATTCCCAAACCCAGGTCCTGGCGTGGTGCGAGGTGTGGTGTCCAGCACCTCAACCCTCAGCACCACCGGGCCGGCCTTAAAGATTTTCTTTATTACGAATATAGAGGACAAAATATGCTTCCAGAAGGAGAATCAAGCACAAAATGTTCACTGTATGGTGCCAACTTTATTTATGTGCAAAATCAGTGCAAGGCAACATACTATAACTAACATATGTCACATACTGAATGCTTTATCAAAGGCTCTGTTTTAGTAAGTATTGGAAACAGTAGCACTTCTAAGCCTAGTTTGTTGCATTTGTATTCTTTTTCTGCTATTTTGTTAAAGATCCACTTTAGAAGTGCGATAACATTCACTGGTGAGGGCATTACGAAATTTTGCCAAGCTTCTTGGGTGGTTAAAGGCACTTGGCCTGTGGCCTAATGGCTCACAACAAACCCAAAGCATGCAGTGATATATAATAGCCTAATGCATACTTTATTGTGTATTGCTGCTTAAACAAACTTTGATTGGATCAGTTAATAGGGCAACAGTAGAGCATGCCTAGTTCGTACCTGCTTACCTCTAGTTCCCTTTATGTAAAACTCTGTCTTTTTCTAAAGCTGGGTGAACCTCCCAAAGTCCAATCTTACAAATATGGCCCAGAGAATCCGGTTAAGCTGTCAAAGTCGCTTTCAGTTTGAACTAGTGTACCTTGGTTCAACTGTAGAAAACTATGTTTCATTTTTAAGGGGGTTACATGTACTGAGGCTGGCCTGTCCGTGCAGTGGAAGAGCATCCACACATGATGCTGGGGCATCAGGTTCAGCAACAAGCCCAGAACATTAGGAAATGTCTGGGAGAGAATGATCAAGTGTCCCAGTGGACATACTCTTCTTGTAAGGCAGGGTAGCTAGCTCTGCTGTAACACTGCCACCAGGGGTGGCAACAGGTGTGTTGTTTGCCTCAGCCAGACAATGGGAGAGATTTATAAAATGACACAAAACCAGCAGCTGCACTCAGTGCTTATTCAACTGTGACATAACAGTTTCTTCTGCACATGAAGACTCCCCTGCCTGCACCCCCCCCCCAATGGTCACATACATTGATCTTTAATGTACAGTATTTCTGGTTTACACTTCTGGAAGTACTATCACTAAGGTACATCCCCCTTTTTGAAGAAAAAGTTACCCAGACAAAATACTAATCACATCCATAAACAATAATGATTAATAATTTTAGTTTTTATTTACTTATTGTAGATTCAGTAAAAACCTTTGAGCACAAGTGCTCGTTTGCAAAGGTTTCATGTCATATGGAAGACAAATAAAGAGGACATTACATGTTTAGCCAGCCAAGTGGAGCCTAGTCACAGATGTTACAGGTTTTGGCATGACATATGGGTATATCATGATACAGTATGCTACAAAGTATTTGCACAATTGCACAGGTTTAGGGAAGTGCATACAGGAATAGCATGTTACAGTATAGAACAGAGTATACATTGGCCTAGATATTCAAAGGGGTTGCAACTGGCACAACTGAGCTGCACCAACACAACCCCAGAAATGTGCCCAGGAGCAATATTCAACAGACAGAATTGCACAGCGCAATTCCTGATGAGCCGGGGTGCAAATATAATGTATGCAGTGCATCTCAAGGGGGTGTTCCCATGTATAGGCGGCACATCCTGATATTCAGCCCGGGATGTGTGGCACATATGCTGGCACAACCCTGAGATGTGCCTACTTACTGAAGGGCGACAGGACTGAAGAGGGAAAGAACGGTGGCTACCTGACAAGTGAGCTGCTGTACTGCAAGGTGCAACACAGCAGCAGCCAACTGTGGGTGGCCACCTGCTCCTCCAGTACACTGTGCAAAAGAACACATGATGTCCCTGGTAGTCTAGAGGTCCTCCCTCCCTCCCCATAGCCATGATCCCTGTACCATACCCTTTGCAGTACACCATAGTAGTCTAGTGATTACCCCTCTCTCCCAATGCTCCAATTCCCGTAATAAAATATTTCCCTATTTCCCTGGTAGTCTAGTAATCCCCCACACACCACCCAATGCTTTGATCCCCATAATAAAACATTTCCCTATTTCCCTGGTAGTCTAGTGGTACCCCCCACCTGCTGGTATCCCGATCACTGGTAAAATCACCATACATATCGCCCTGGTGGTCCAGTGGCACCCCCCACACTCCCACCGACACAGGACCCCTGCCCACTCAGCTCCCCCTGTCATCGGTGGGCAGCTGCACACTGACCCACATATCACCACAGCTGCTCACTGAATGAGAACTAACAGTAGCAGCTGTAAGCCAATTGGTCCACACAGTAGACCAATGGGCATGCAGTGCATACTGTGCTACTCATCCACAAATATGTGAATGAAGTCACTCTGTTCATATTTGTGACTAATATTACAGTATTTTTCTGTCCTGTGTGGACCAATCAAACCCATACTACTGTAAAGCTGTCATTCGGCGGGCAGCCATGGTAGGAGCGGATTGGTGAACACCCACCATGATGACGGGGGCTGGGTGGGCGGGAGTCCTCATGGGTGGGAGGTGCCACTGGACCACCAGGGTGATATGTTCTGGTGATTTTACCTGCAATCAGGGATATGGGGGGTACCACTAGAATACCAGGCAAATAGGGACATGTTTTATTATGGGGATTGGAGTATCAGGAAGGGTGGGGGTACCACTAGACTACCAGGGAAAGGGGAAAATGTTTTATTATGGGGATTGGAGCCTCAGGAGGGTTGGGGGGACCACTAGACTACCAGGGACATATGACAGTTGTATTCTATGGGTATCATGGCTATTGGGTAGGCAGGGGGTGCTACAAGACCCCGCATGCTGTGCAAGGCGCCATGTGCAATTTGCTGGTCTGCCCTGCACAATGCATGCAAATGGAACCATAATGACATGCAAATGGCCTCATTTGCACCTTGCATACATTATGGCTCCATATACATACTGCCAGCTGAATATCGAGAATTTGCATACAGCTTAACTCTGTTGCGCTGGTGCAGTTCCCATTCCTGGTATTCAGCCCTGTCTGGGGGGGGGTGCCAGTGCATCCTATTAGTGCAGTGTGCATTACCTGATATATTCAGAGGAGATGCATCGTGGCTCATCTGTTTTGAACACATCCCTGTATTGCACCAGCACAACTCAGTTGCACTACGCCACAACATGCGCCATTGCCAGGCGCAGTTCTGAATATCAGGGCCCTATTGTACAATCAACTAGGCTGACAGGATTGCAAGAAGTTAACCATGGTACAGTAGATTACAAAAAAATAAGCACAGATATACAGAGACCCAGTGTGGCTGCAGCTGGTTAGCAGTGAGCAGAGGTAAGTTTGTTCAAGGAACCATAGTACAAGTAATCAGGTACAGCTGACTGCAGTAGTAGGATACTACTGAAGAGGAGATGGTACAGGAGCAGAGAAGAGGCTGTGAAGTAATGTTTTCTCAATTCGGTTCAAATCAGCAACAACCAGAGTTCAGGGCAATATTAGACTTGAGGGCCCATTTAAATTGAGAGATGTTGGGAGATATTGGGGAGGTTGGCTGTGCTGGTAGGGAGGTCACTGTACCACAGAACTGCCTGATTTACAAAGGAGCATTGCCTCATGTTAGTTCTTCACAGTGGTATAGCTAAGGCTTGTCAGGTCACGCTCCATGTGGTGTACTGATTGTGGACAGGCCTGAGGAGGGAGCCAATGGACAGGGGAGTAAGGCCCAGAACTGGTTTCTTGGCTAGTAAGGTTGTTTGAGATCTGAGATGAGCAGATAGGGGAAGTAAGTTTGTGAGGGCATATAAGTTGCAGGAGTGAGTGTATTTGTGGTATCCAGTAGCAAATCAGTAGGCTTTATTGAGTAATGTCCTGACTCTACCTGTACTGTATCAGTGGCTGACCCATAGATTGGGATCCCATAGTTTATGAGGGAGAGCACCGAACTGGAGATGGCCTTACATTTAGCATCGGGTTTGGTTAAGACATCTACAAAGCAGTCCAAGTTTTCTATTTGTGATCCCTATGTTGAATTCAACAAGCTTTGAGAAAGACAGTGTGTCATCTAGGATAACACCCAGGTATCTAAAGGATTTTACCTGCTCAAGGGTGGTGCCCAGTCTGTTATGGGTGGTAAGAGGAGGTACGTTATTCTTAAGGTGTACTCCTGAGAAAAGCATAGATTTTGTTTTATTATAGTTGATAACAAGTTTATGGAACTCGAACCATGCTTCTAGGGCCTCAATGGTTTGTTGGAGTTCACATGTGAGGTTGTGGTGCAATGCAGTACTGCTGTAAATCACTGCATCATCTGCATATAGCAGCATCCTCAATCCTGGGCAGGCATCAGTCAGGCTGTTGACAAAGAGACTGAATAGGAGGGTGCTTAGGATTGACCCCATGGGACTCGTACAGTGACACACATTGCACATGATAGAACCCCATTTACCTTCACTCTCTGTGAAACAGTCTGTGAGGTAGCACTGGAACCACAACGCAACTTCCTCAGAAAGGCCAAGTGAACATAACTTGGAGATCAGCAGAGGGTGATCCATGAGGTCAAATGCTTTTGTTAGGTCTACATACTGCAGAGACCAATGACTACTTGGCCCTTATCCAGGGCCTCATGGTGAAAACTAGTATATTCAGTGATTGCTGTGACTGTGCTGTGCAGATTCCTAAATCCGTGTTGCTGCGGACACAGTAGGTTGTATTTATTTAGATGCTCCACAAGCTGATCTGACACTATCCTTTCTAGGGCTTTAGATGGGGGGGGGATAGAATAGAGACTGGCCTATAGTTTGTGACACAAGAACAATCCCCACTCTTTAAGGACAGGTGTAACAATAGTATTCTTCAAGACCTGAGGGAATTGTGAGACACTCAGTGAGAAGCTGAAGATTTTATTAAGAGGGGGAGCCAATTCATGCAAGGCAATTGCTAACAGTTTCAAACTGACCCAATCACTCCTGATCTTTGTTTTGCCAAGAACTTGCTTAATGTACTTGATGGTTTCTTTGATGCTGACCCACCTGAAGTAGAATTTAGGGATGGTTGGATTGTTGTGTCTGTTGTCCCTGACAGTTTTTGGTGAGTGTTTTGGATTTGCTGGGAGTACTGAGATTAGATCAATAAAGGCTACATTGAAGGCACTGGCTATGTCTACTGGGGAGGTGACGACATCCCCAAGGGTGGATAGTATGGTTGGAGGGGCTTTGTTGCTCCTCCCCAATAACTCTTTCAGGGTTGTGCAGAACTTCTGGCTATTTCCATAGTTGTTGCTAAGCTGATCTCTGTAGTAGTCCACTTTTGCTGTTCTTATTGCCCTGCTGCATTTAAATTGGGCTTCTTTATATTTGATAAGATCAGTAGGAGCCTCAGTAGCTTTTGTTCTGTACCATAGATTGTTCCACATGCACATAAAAACAAGGGGGGCATTATGATCCAGTCTGCTGAGGAACCCCTAAATTTACGACTCCTAAGAGCAGAAAATTTGTGACAGGCTGCGTTGAGATGTTATATGAAGTAGTCAAGGGCCTGATTAACTTTCATTCATTTGTCCAGTAGGGTCCAATCAGTTCTGGAAAGATACTCCTTGAAATCATTAATGTAGTGTTTGCGTAGGACCCTGCCGTTAATAGTAACAGGAGGAGATTTTTGACTCTCTACAGACTGTTCGCACAGTACTGGTGAATGGTCACTAATAGCATCTGGCAACACTTGAACCCTTACCAGCCTGTCAGGGTGGCTGGTAACTATCCAGTCAATTAGTGTTTTGGTGCCCATCCTTTATTTCACCCTGGTGTGCTCCTTTACAACCTGAGTGAGGTAGAGACTTCAGATTATATCCTTGTGGGAAGTGCTAGTGCTAGATGACAAGTTGATGTTAAAATCACCAGCAACTATAGTTTCCCCAGCACAGCAGGCTTGGATAAAGTAGTTAACAAATGAGTTGAGGCCAGCGTGCTCATTCCCTGGTAGGATGTAGACTGTTAGCAAATTGAGAACCTTTGAGCTGCCACCCATGTGAATTTTCACAGCCAGGCATTCACAGTCTGGCTAGAGGGGATCAGTTGGCACTTTTTGGGCCTACAGCAAGGTGCACAGATAGGTAAGTCACCCCCCCTCCACTCCACTTGTCTACTCGATCTTGCTGATATTCATTATACCCAGCCAAGGAGATTGAGTCAGGTATTCTAGCAGTCAGTCAGGATTTCATTATGGTTATTATGTCAGGTTTGATCTGTTGCACCCAGGCTTAGAGCAAGGTCAGCTTTGAAGCAAACTTCCAGTGTTAAGCAACACTATTCTAAGCTTTGCATTGCATAGTGTGTGCACCTTTTTACAGTTGATGGGACCAAAGTTGGGGTGGATGTTACCAGACATAAGAAGGAGCAGGGCTATAAGTGTTTTACGATTGAGCCATGGTGTGGCAGGTATTATGCCCAGCTTGACCCTGATTAGGCCAATAGAAGTGGGATGGTTGCATGAGTAGAATAGTGAGAAGTGGTTGATTGAAGCCTCTCTAATTTGGGTGACCTTGGGGGGACAGCTACTGTCCGAGGGCACTTCATTTGGGGTCATGCAGATCCAGTGATAGTATGGTATGTGTTTTGCTGAGGCTCCATGAGGGGTGGTGTAAGTGTTGTGCAATTTAGGCAAGCATCTGTGCTTCACCCATAGATTGGGCGAGCATTAGTGCAGTGGCACCTTTTGGAAAATGAGTTGATATCAGTCTTATGCAGGCATGGCAAGCAAAGCAAATGGATGAAGGTCCCATAGCATAGCTGCAAATGATTCTGTGTCAGAGAAACCATGGCATAGCCCCATTTATTTGATTTGTCATCTTTCATAGTAACTATACTACCTTTTCATAAACTGTCTTCTAGAGTTATCAGTTAAATTAGCATGTCTCTGTATCTTTGTACTCTTAACATTATGACCTGAGTGAGTATGCAGTCTGTGCGTTATCAACAGCTTTCTCATTAGTGCCAGTGCTAACATTTTAAGTATTCATGATGCTCTATTTGCTAGTCTGTGTGATTAACAGCTCCACAAGTGACAAGTCATTCAAGACCATACTTTGAAGGATCTTGGATGATGTTTGCATCTTCAGGATCAGTGTCAGTTATAGGTCCAGTAGGTTCTTTGATTAGCAACAACTGTCTTCAACTTCTTTGTAGAACTTTTCCTGAAATAATCCATATTTTATATGACCTTGGAAAGGCTGCATGTACTATCTTTGCAGTTTCTCTCCACTTGTTATTTTCTCTGATACAAACAATAGAATTGATATCAAATATGACAGTTGCTTTGCACCTCTGTTGAAATGTAAGGCTTGTCTGAAATGCATTGCACTTTGCTTTCAAGACAGCAGTATTTTCCTTTTGTTCCTATTGATCCATGCTGAAATTGTCCCACCAAAGAGTAGTTCTGAAGGTGATTTCCCACATTCACAGGGGGATCTCATGTCAAACAAATCTGATAGATTTCTGTGATTGAGTGAGAAAGGATTTAGATTGGGGCTGAGCGATAGGCATAGCCTACCTAGATTTTAGTAAGGCTTTGGACACTGTTTCACATAGGAGACTAGTAAGCAAGCTGGGTAGCTTAGGAGTGGGTCCAAAGTTGGAAAACTGGATAAGAAATTGTTTAGAGGATAGGCAACAGAGAGTGGTGTAAAATGGAGTTCACTCCAAGGAAGGGAGGGTGACCAGCAGGGTGCATCTGGGATTAGTGCTGGAACCAGTACTCTTAAATGTCTTTATAAGTGACACTGCAGATGAGCTGGAAGGGAAGGTCTGCCTCTTTGTGGATGACACAAAAATTTGCCATTGGGTGGACACTCCATTGGGGAGGTGGAAAGAATGATCAGTGACCTGAGAAAGATAGAGGAGTGGTCAAGGGTATGGCAGCTGGGTTTCAATGCAAAAAAGTGCAAAATAATGCACTAAGGGCACAAAAATGCAGGAATGGAGTACAAAATGGGTAGAGTGGTATTGACGACCACCAAGCAAGAAAGAGACCTTATGTCAATCATATTGTGATCCATGACAGGCTGTCAACAAATTATTTGTTGACTGACATTACAGTGACTCCCTTATGTCGACCACATTTTGCAGTCATTATAAAGGGAGTCAATGGCCATTAGCTTTCTTTGTGGGTTTTGTCTCCCCAACCCCCCATGCGGGGGGATTTGCTCCCTGCACCCCCTGCTACTAAAATAATCAGCTCTGAGTCAAAGTTGTTTCAGGGAGGGAGTGCATTACCCTCTGGAAAGCAGTACTGGGGTCCCACACCAACATTACAGTGACTTGGCACTGTAGTCACTGCAGTGTCAGGCACTGTCGAATTGTTGTAGTAGCATTGGTATACCATCATACTGGATGACCTAAAGGTGGCCAGGCAGTGTGACGAGGCAGTAGGGTTGGCTAGTGGGATGCATAGGGAGGGGAATCACCAGAAAAAAGAGGGATGTGGTTTGCCTCTATACAGATCACAGGAAAGACACCACCTAGAATACTGTGTTCAGTTCTGAAGACCACCTCTCCAGAATGATACAGGCAGAATGGAGGCAGTCCAGAGGAGGGCAGCTGAAATGGTGCAGGTTCTGCATCAAAAGCACTATGAGGAGAGACTAATGGACCTAAATATGCACACCCTGAAACAGAAGAGGGAGGGAGGGATGGATATGATATAGACCCTTAAGAACCTCACGGAGGTAAACAAGGTACATAATGGTGTTACAGTGTGTTATGACTCTTAGTTCACACATGTAATGAATATTATTTCGTTTTTACTAGTTATCTTCCCTGAGGGTGGGGTGAGGTTCATTCCATTGGGTCTTATTTGGATTCCATAGCCTATTACTGTAGATAAAGTAGTTTTATTATATACTATAACATTTTTGAAGTCTGAATATATTGGGTGTAGTATCTCATTTGCATGGGGGTCCTTGACAGATTAATTACATTGGACTAATATTATAGTGATTTGTGGAAATGAAGGTATGTTAGGACTCTTGTCTCACATACATAGTGTACACTCACTTCTAACTAGTTATCCTGCCCTGGGGAGGTGGGGAGGGTGGAGGTTTTATTTCATTGTGGTTCTATTCAGAATCCTTGGACTGTTACTACGCATATAGTAATATGATTATAAAGTGTTGCATTTTTGAACTCTGTGCATATTACGATGCATGATCTCTTTTACTTGAAGATTCATGACAAGTTTATTTCCTTTAAGTAACAATTGAAGTGATTGATGTGAATGATGGTGCATTAACACGTGTGTGTGGGTGTGTGGGTGTGGGTGTGTATGTTATCTTCCACCGGGGGGGAGGGGATTTAATTCCTACGATTTCTTATTCAGATTCCTTAGACATTTTCAATACATCAAGTTGAAATCTGTACATATCAGATTGCATGGTCTTGGTTTCCTGGTGGTCCTTGACCAGCAGCTTTTTTGTTTGGTTCTTATACTGCCAATTTATATTATCACTTATAAACTCCTGTTACAACACCAAAGGCCTTAAGGTTTATGGAGCATAATAATCAGTTTGAGAGTATAGATGGGTAATATTTCCAGCTTAGTTTTACATTCCATATGATGTAAAACTATTGCTCACATTATGTAGACTTTACCTTAAACCCTTTGTATGCCATGTACTGTATATTTACTTTTTGTAGTTCTTTTTTGTGAAGCTTGATTTCAGTTTAGAATTATGTCATATTTTAACATGTCTTTAATCCGAATGGGTTTTGACTCATAACTGAGCTATACAGCTCTATGCTTGGGATGTTATCTTACTCTGAAGGTATAGCTAAGTCATTTTAATTTATGTGCAGTGTACTCCCTACATGTTTTTATACTCTAAGCACATCTGCCCTCTAGGCCCTTTCAGCTGAAAGCGCTAGACCCTTTCAGCTGTTGCATCCATGGAAATCCTCAAGTTGCCATCTATCTTCTAAACTATCACCCCTGAGAGTACCCAGGTTGTGGGTTCTTGTACCCAACAGATAATTCCATGTTCCTTCATCCTGCCTGAGTCACTTTTTGTCTTGTTATTTTTTAAATGAGTATTTTAAACTAATGGGAATTTTTCCATTTGTTCTTTTCCTGCATGATCTGGGTGTTAAAAGTATGGGATTTTCTAAATAACTGTCATTAAGCTTTCAAGGAAGGACTGGGTTGGGCCGAAAGCTAAAGCACTTTGTTCTTTTTGTTATATCTATGTTGGTCCAATAAAAGATATCAAATCATTTGCTTCTGGATCTGTATTAGGAAGAAAAACTCTTGACAGTGTGTCTGCATCTAGTAACTTGCTGCATGGACTATTTTTCAGTTTCAGATCATAGTTTTGCAAACACTGTACCGTTCTTTGTATCATAGGAGGAGTTTCACTTAGTCCTCGCTGTCAGATTGTAATCGAATATTTATTATCCGTCTGTGCTAGAACTGTCAATCCATAGATGTAGTCATGGAATTGTTCACATACAAAACAGTCCTAGAGCCTCTTGCTCTGTTTGTGCATACATTTTTGTCATTTTTATTTAGTGCCCTGGATAACTGGTAACCAGTGTCGTTGGTGTTGTTGTATTAGTATGGCTCCCAGGCCATCTTCTGATGCTGTCATGTCTTTTACTGGCAATTCTGAATTGAAGTATTACAACACAGATGAATTGGTGATAATAATTCTGAGGGAATCCCACTGTTTATTACTTGCTTCTGTCCACTCCCATGCTATGACATGTTTTAAAAAACATATCAGCTTTGGTGTTTTTACAGAAAGTCCTGGAATGAAAATGGCCCCATTCCCATTAATCCTGGTATGTCCTTCAAATGCTCTGGTGTAGGCATTTCTTGAATTCTTCTCAGTTTCTCTTTGTCTGGTTATACTCCTTCTGAGGTAAACATTTCCCCAAGTATCAGGTTTCTTTTCTTTTATAGAAACATTTTGTTTTGCTCAGCTTTAGTCCATTCCTTATCACTTTGTTGAGCACTGTCAACAGTCTGAAATCTTTTTCCTCTGGTGCAACTCCACAGAACATTATGTCATCTATATATTCTGCTACTCTAGGAACTCTTTCAGATATTTTCTGTAGTGTTCTATGAAATACTTCAGGCACACAGCGCATACTAAATGGAAGCCTCAGAAATCTGTGCTGACCAGCTATCATATTAACTGCACACAGTCTGGAACTTGCCTTATCCAGGGGTATTTGCCAGAATCCAGCTACTGCATCTAGTTTGGAGAACCACTTCACTCCTGCCATTTCCCCCATTATTTCTGTTTTGGCTTCCAGCTACAAATCTTCCCTCTTAAAATTCTCATTCAGCTCTGTTGCATCCATGGAAATCCTCAAACTGCCATCTATCTTCTAAACTATCACCACTGAGAGTACCCAGTTTGTGGGTTCTTGTACCCAACAGATAATTCCATGTTCCTTCATCCTGTCCGAGTCACTTATTAGCCTTCTTCTCAGTGACACTTGTACTCTGTGCACAGCAGGAATGACTGTGTATGCACTGTATTTGTATTGTATGTGTTATAGGCAGGTATCCAACTCCTTGAAAAATGTCTTCAAATGTTCTCACGATAGCCTTAGTACTAAACATTTGCATATCAATAACCTGTACACATTTAAAAGTTGTAACCTTTCATACCTTTCAGATTCCATAATAGAATTTCTGCTGTCAACTATCACAAAATTCACCTCATGCACTTTATCACTGAGACTTCACAAGTGACTAACATTGGAATTTCATCACCTGTGTGTGTACATAATTTGACTGCCTTAGGTTGCATTTCTGGTTTAGTGGTTAAACTTTTTAAGTCACACTTTGCTAGGTAGATCAGGGAGGGGCAGCTGATGTGGTCTACCTAGATTTCAACAAGGTTATCAACACAGTCCCACATATGAGGTTGGTGAATAAGTTGGACAGCCTGGGAGTGGGCCCCAAGGTTGTAAACTGGGTCAGAAACGGGTTGAGTGATAGGACACAGAGGGTGGTGTTAAATGGCGTTCAATCGAAGGAGAGGGATGTGACCAGCAGACCGCCACAGGGATCCATGCTGGGGCCAATCCTCTTTAATGTCTTCATAAGTGAAATTGCAGAGTGGCAGAAGGGGAAGGTATGCCTACTTGCAGATGACACTAAGATCTGCAACAGGGTCAACACTCTGGGGGGGGGGGGTGTGTGTGGAAAAAATGAGGCAGGACCTAAACATGTTTGAGGAGTGGTTGAGAGTATAGCAGCTAAGATTCAATGCACCAAAGTGTGAAATCATGCATTTGGAACACAGAAATCCATGGGAGGAGTACAAGATGGGGGGAGAGGTACTGACAGCTGCCAGTCAAGAAAGGGACATGGGGGTAAACATATCTGCTTACCTAAAGGTAACCAAACAATGTGAGAAGGCTGTGGGGAGAGCCAGTGGGATGCCTGAGTCCATAAGGAGAGGTATCACCAGCAGAACAAAGGAGGTGATTATGTCACTGCACAGATCCCAAGTGAGACCTCATCTGGAGTACTGTGTCCAGTTCTGGAAGCTACATCTCCAGAAGGACATAGACAAAATAGAGGCAGTCCAGAGAACGGCAACAAAAATGGTGCAAAGACTGCACCAAAAGTCATATGAGGAAAGACTAGAGGACCTCAATATGAATTCCCTGGAGGAGTGGGGAGAGAGGGAGGGAGACATGATAGAGACATTCAGGTACCATAGGGGTATAACCAAGGTACAGGAGGGTATCATCTTTCAGAAAAGAAGGTGTACAAGAACAAGGGGGCATCATATGAAGCTAGAGGGTGAAGGCTCAGAGGGCAACATGAGGAAGTACTCTTTCACAGAAAGAGTAGTTGATGCTTGGAACAGCTTCCCTGTTGTGGTGGTGGGGGCAAAATTTGTAAGGGAATTCAAGAATGCATGAGATAGACATAACATTGCTCTTACAATAGGGAAGAAAGGGTAAGTCACAGATTAACTAGTGTCTGCAGTACTGCATTAGGTAGGGAAAAGGGGTAGACTAGGTGGGCCACACAGTCCTTATCTGCCATTACCTTATATGTTTCTAGCACATTCTCCTACTCTTCCATATCAGTAATATCTATTAAACCATAATACCATTCATTTTTAATGTCATTTCCCATTTATTCATCACCGGTATTTTTACAATTTGCTGTTTCTTTATTACTGCCCCAATGAAAAACTCATCTGAGTCAGACTCCATGACTGTCTCTCTATCCACAATGCTAGCTTTCTTTTCTTGATAGCACATACTGTACTTGCAAAATGTTTTTTTAATTGCATTTTCTATGCTCTTGACCATATGAATGACATAGCTTGTACCTATGCTACTTGCCATATCTCTGACACTGCCTTTGTCCATTACTCTATGGCCCTTTCCTCATATAAGGTTCCCCCTTATTTTTTGCTCTGACATTTAGACTGATCAACAACAAGCACTGCTGCTATTTTTGTTCTCTCCCATATGCTTGCTTTTGCATCTTAGACACCAATGCAGCTTGACAAATGTACATCACCTTGTCAAGGGCTAACTCTGTGCCTCTTAACAGTCTTTCTCTTACTTTAGCACTGTTGCATCTCATTATATATAGAATAATGTCTGGGTAGGGGGGTTCTAATGAGATTTTACACACCCCAAGGGATGGGATGCCATACAAACCCTGAGAGTGAAGCTTGAGGGGTTTATTAAGGCATCCCACCCCAAGGGGGGTATAAAATTTGAGTTTTACACCCCCCACCCAGCCTTTGTTTTATATAATTGCTGGGGATCATTTTCTCACTACAGCGACTATAAAGATATTACCAAGGAGCCATGAATCAGTTGGGTTTCAATGCACTTCGTGGCTCCTGATAAAAACCTTTGCTCTTTTTTTTTATGTCATTTTTGAAGTTCCCAGCTGTAGCTCTTTTCAATAATTTTTTTTGAAACTAACCTGCCTGTTGAGTCCCAGTCCATGCTGCTGGATGCTCCAAATGAAACTTGAACTGTCTCCTGAGACAGTCTCTGTGATTGGGATGTGGCATGCCTCAGCTCCTCGATCGCAGCTGGCCTGCAAGTGGCTCTTTGAAACCACCACACAGTCTTTACTTATCTTTTCCCAAGGCACTTCTGGTGGCTGTGATCCAGGGTTGGCAAATTGTGTACAGCTGTGAAATGGTGGCCAGCACTGAGGAGTGAAGGAGCGATGGTTTACGCTATGATGGGAGGACTATGGGCGGCGCATGTATGGAGCGAGAGACACCTTGCACGTGTTTGCCGTTATAACCCGCAGGTTATTATGGTGAATTATAACTGGGTTTCTCTATTGGAGAAAATGCTCCCCAGTTGTTATAATACCAAAATCATTTTCATCCCCGTCTTCAAACTAAAATGTGTTATACACTCCAATAGCTTTAGCCCCAGAAACAATAAGTAACAGAGCTACCCTACCTTTTCACATTTTTCCTGTCCTGGGCTCCGTTGATATACAGGAAGAGACTCTGCTTAAACATATTCCAGGATTCCTCCATATTTCCTACCATTCTCAACTCTGGAGGTGGTTTCAGATGATACAGGACTCTAGCTAGAAGCAAAGTTACTGCAATATTCTGATACCATGTGGTGTTTGCCTTAGCCAGACAATGGGAGAGATCCAAAAGATAACGGAAAGCCAGAAACTGCACTCAGCTTCAGTGTTTAGTCAACTGCCACACAGCAGCTTCTGCTACTCATGTAGACTCCCTTGCTTGCCCCTCCCAGAGGTCACATACACTGACCTTCAGTGTTCAGTATTCCGGTTTACATCTCTAGGATCTAATAACTCAGCAAAACAGTTGACAGTGCAGCTGGAACTGCTTGGGTAGGAGGACACCAGTGCCAGGATATTAACAGGTCCTGGTTTGGGCCTTCTAAATGCTTCTTTCAGGATCAAATTAGTGCCTGGAGCAAGCTATAGCTATATTTGAAAATGCTTGGGCACTTTGCCAATACTAAAAGCTTGTTTCAATATATCAGCCAGGCACAATCTCAATTGTGATCACAAACCCCAGACCCCCTACTGGCCACTGGAGATATGTGACCAGTAGGGTACTATGTGGACTGTGGGAGCAGTCTGACTGTTAGTGCTTACTAATGGCAATTGCTCCACTAGAGCAATCTGCCGTATTCATACCCATCATGCAAATGATACCATAGCACCATTAAGGCACTATGGGGTCATTTCCATCCCAATGGAGTCTCATTAAAGACCAGAAGCAAAGTTTGTCTGTCCCCACAGTGCCTGTAAGGCCTGTCTGCAGACTGTGCCTGGTGGTCTAGTGTGCCCTCTCTGACCCATGCCAGTATCTGTATTAATCTTCCTTGACATAAAATAATCACTCCTGTACCGTGAGCACCACACTGGTATTTGTATGTTAAGTGACTGGTGTTCAGTGTCCCTCCACTCCAAAACACCACATCAAAGTAGTCTTCATTTTCCCTGTTGTCCAGTGGTCCCTCATTCCTGATTCTCCCACCTATATTCATATGTCAAGTCTCTGGTTCCAGTGGTCCCCCCAAACACCTCACTGAGTGTATAATTCACAATCTTTGGTGTCTAGTTTTCTCTTCCACCCCAACCCCAGTGGTTTCTTTTGTCAAGTCAATGGTTTTCAATGGTCCCCCTTACCCAGTCACTCCACAGTTCATGTCATATCATTTCTCTGGTGTCCAGAGGTCCTCCCACCCCCATAGATTCAATGCCACCCAAGCTAACCTGACCATCCTGTCCCCACTGTGTTCACTAACACCACAGCACCTGCCTACAGTAGATACTCTTCCACCCTCCATTGACAACTAGCACAGACACTCCACTCACCTTCATTGTCAGTAACCAACTGGTAGTTCATGATCATGTGCCTTCTGTAAACAGCTTATTTACAGCAGACACACAATCATGAACTGTCAGTCAGTGGCCAGCTTTTTATATGAGTGAAGGATCAGCACTGGACACCAGCAGGATGGTGGATGGCACATCTAGTATATGTGGGAGGCTGTGGTCACAGGGGAGACAGGACAAGAAGTTGATGTGGTGGCATCAAAGCTTCTGGACAGTTGAGGATGGGGCACTGGTGACATGACATCTGAATATTGGTATGAGTATCGGGGGGGCCACTAGACACCTGGAAAAGTGGATTACACAGTCAGTGGGGTGTTTGGGGGCATGTAGAACAACTAGACACCAGAAACATGACATAAGACTATCAGGCAAGGGGTGGTGGGGCGGGAGGTAATTTGGGGAGGCAGGCAGAGACTTGGTTGGGAGATGGTAAGTAGCATGTCACTAACAGCTAATTCCTGCTTCTCAAAACATAACAGTGGGCTGGTGATCCTATATGCAAGGCACTATCAACTGCTTTGCATAGGTGCAGCAGCATGTGTTAAGGCCAGTCCCAAGCAGATTAGTGATTCTCTTACTATACCATCCAATATGACATTTTGCAATCCTTCCCTGCTTTGGGGGTTTGGGGGTACAAAATGATGTTAGAGAGTTGTTAATCTGTTTTGCGATCTCTAATGCACTTAACTACCCCTGCCTAGCTGGTGCTGTGTGCAGCCATACTATTACTTGAGCATGCACATTTAGTGCCCTTGCTGACAGCATCCTGGGGGGGAGCAATTGAAGGAAAGAAACATAAAGTGAAGCAGGATGTTGCTCAGCTTTTCCAGGCCTTACCCTCCTGACTGACCACTCTGCCTCTGGAATTAGAGGGCAGAAGGGTGTAGCTGTGCAAACTCCCAAATAAAAAGAAAAACACAGGTCATAGAGGTTAAGTAAGTCTCACAGGCTTTTGAAAGTTATGCCTCACATCTTTAAATGCTGTAATTTTCTGTAAGGCATATCTTCTAAAGCTGAAGTGCATTAATTGTTACTTGGTTGCGAGGGGTAACAAGTAACGGATCATCCCAAGGTGCTGAGAGAGCTGGCATCAATTCTTGCAGCCTCACTGATGTAACTATTCAGTTCTTCTGTGGATTCAGGGGTAGCACTGCCGGAATGGAGGAATGCTAATATCGTGCCTCTAAATAAAAATGAATCAAGGGATGAGCCAGAAAATAATAGGTCTGTCAGCTTAACAGCTACAGTGGGCAAGTTGATTGAAACCATTCTGAAGCAACATTTATTCAAGTTCTTGGAGTAAAATGGCCTACCAGCACAGCAGTAGTGCTACTGCTTGGGATGCCAATGACTCAGGTTTGAAAGAGAATCCATGCTGTCGGAGGATCAGCTGATGGGAGGAGGACTGAGTGTCCATAGGACTGCTCTCCTCTGGGGGGAGGGTAGGAAGAGCACACAGATTGTCTGGCCCCCGGCAGAAGCTGAAGAAAAGGCAGCTTGGGCCAAGAAAGATAGGGAGACGTGGCAGATGTTAGTGCATACCACATGGAACCATGTGGCGAGCACCATGAGATCATTGCATGTCATGTCTCCAGGGCCAAAACAAGAGGAAAATGCTGACAGCAGGATGATGAGGAGTGCCCACAGGAACAACACCCGACCAGCTGGGAATGCTAACCAGAACTGGGTCCATTCTGCTGTGGGGCTTGGCTGGACCCTGGCAACCCTGCTGGGAGAAGATGGCTGGCAGGTAAGTCCTGGCAGACGTCAGACGTTGGGGTGATGGGGCTGGGGCACTCCTTGGAATGAGGGCCAACTCGGGGGGGGGGAGAAAAAAGTTCTTGGAGGCAAACAGAGTCTAGAATGACAGGCCACATGGTTTCATGTCAGAAAAGTCCTGTCAGACTAATTTGATTGAATTCTTTGACTGGGTTTGAATGTAATGGATAAGGTTCCAATGGTACTTTTAGTGTGAGGGGCCCTTTAAAATAATTTCCACACTGTATAACAGTGTTTAAAATGTTTTGCTTTATTTTCCCCTATGTTTCACTTCTCCCATGGACCTTGTTCATAGGGTATTTGGTTTTTCTTTTCTGCTGATAGATAATTATTTCATATTTATTTAACATTCATTAATATATTTCTGTGTATACCAGAGTTTTTTCTGTATTATATTTCTTTTGCAGTTTATCATACCAGTTTTGTGAAGTCTCCTGAACCTTATACATCCTATATCTTTTGTAAGGTTCTGCACATCTTAATCATTTCCTTGTTACTCTGTAATACATAAATGCAATGTTTTTTTTAATCCTAAGTGTTATGCCAGAGTTTTTATGCATCTGCTGCTTCTGAGAAGCTTGACCCCTTACTGACTGAGTCAGCAGCCTACCTGTAAAATCTTCAAGCTATTAACTTTCTGTTTGTTAGAATCTTAGTTCTTTCTGTGGTGACACAATGTAAACAGTTTCTCTTTTAGGTTCTTTATTTTGGTTCAGCCAATACTTTAAATTGTTTATGAATGCTTTACTGTGCCTCTAGCCATTTATATGTTTATAAGATGGCTTACTTTTGTCATGTTTATGCTTGATTTTTTTCAAGGTAAAATTTGTCCTTCCTGCTATTATGGTCATTTGTATGTGAAGCAGTTAGATTCTGCTCTTGGCTCTTGTCCTCTTGAGCCTGTTTTGGAAATCCCATGGGATGATGATGTGTGATGTCATCATCAAGTGCCAGGTTGCCTAGTAACCCTATGCTTCCCCTCCCTCATGTGGAGGGGACTGGAGCATCCAAAGCAGGCTCAATACACCAGCATTTCCCTTATTTACACAGTTTCTTAAACATGGTTGTCATTTTTTAATTTTTCACATTAGTATATCCATTTACTGCTAGTGCTTTCTGTATTTGTTGAAGGGGTCAGCAGGGCATCCTGGCAGAATGACATTTAATTCATTTTATTTCTTTAGCCAATTCCTGTTAGTTAATCACATCTATTAGCTGCATCTGCTATGTTTTCCACGCTTCTTAAGTTTCTATATATATTTTCTGTATACCAGTTTCTATTTTTGTGCTTATCACTGTTGCTTCCTAACATGGGAGGTTACAGAGGTCAAAAATATTTTTCCTGTGCATTTTTCTCCTTTTCCAACTTTTTCAAATTCCTTATTTTCCTGCTTAGATTCTTTAATATTTTAATGCTGAGACTGTGATGCAAAAATTAATATTTTCACAGTTAAATTGCATGCTTATGTTGTTAATACTGTTTTTGCAGTTATTTTGTTTCTACAAGGATGTTCTTCCTTATAGAGGAGATCATACTCATTGTTTTAATAATCTTCTAAATGTGTTAGCGTTCATGGGTTTCACATGTTATGTGAATACTCTTTGCTATCTTGACTGTGTATATATTTATAGTTTCAATAATTCTTTATTATATTTCTCTACTCGTGTTCCATATGTCCGGACCTTTTTATGTTCTTTTTTTTATTTATTGTTTTAAAAAAGGTTTCTTACTTGAGAACCATGCTTTATGTGGCTAGACTTATTTCTTAGTCTGTTATGCTAGAGCTGTTAGATCATGCTATTTTTCTTTGCCTACATGGCTGCTTTTACTCAAATTAAGATTATGTATTGTTTCTTTTCAACTCACTCTTGTTCACTGCTGCCATCCCTCTGTCACCCACACTGTCTGTCTGTACTGGGCATTAAGTGCATGTCTGCCAATTTGTCTCTATGTTCATTCCAATGATGTGTTCCAGTGTCTTCATGTAAAAGATCCACAGCATTTCTGCATTCAGTAGTTGATCTCTGCAAGTCCCTCCTCTCTCTGTTCTTATAACTTTTTCTAGACCCCAGAATTTTAGGGACACACCGTTGTGCCCTGCTGTGTTAAAGTGTACTGCCACTGGAGATATCGCATCACCTCTGCTGATGTCCTGCTTGTGTTCCTGTATCCTTGTCTTCAGCATTCTACTTGCTTGACCCACATACAACTTATCACATGGACATCGTATTACGTATATCACTCCTATTGTTGAACAATCTATATGTTGGTTGATGTTGAATTTCTGTCCAGTATGTGGGTATATATATATATATATATATATATATATATTATAGTAACACAGTAGTGCTACCATAGGGTTGCGGAGCCATTTCTATGTTAAACCCTAAAACTTTGCACCTCAATAACTTTGCAACCATTTGACGGATTTGCCTGAAATGTGGAATACATGATCAAGAACCATAGGCCTTGGGATCTGCCAAGTTTTGTACCAGTCAGATATACAGCTGCGGAGTTATTAAGTGTGATCTGTGTGCGCCTTTACGCTTTTTCTGGAATTCTACGGTCTCGCCTACAGGTCGAACGGTTTGTGGGACCGGCCCAAAATCTTCAGGGAATGTGTGGCCAGGGTCCCCGATGTGCCTTTTGAAGATTTTGTGAAAAAATATTAAACGGTTCAAAAGTTATTCAAAAAACAGTTTCCCATTATAAGTCAATGGGAAAAGTTAACACAAAGTTTGACAGTCTCGCAAATGCATTTTTACTTTCGCAAATGGGCCTGTTACTTTCTCAAATCAGCCATTTTTTTTTCAGTTGGTGATCAGAGAAATGGTTGGCATTTATATTTGGGACCCTCTAACAACCTAATTCTTTTTGTATTCACCTAGTCGGACCCTGAGGATGCTTGCCATGTCTTTATTTTGTGTTAAAACACCCCAGAAATATGTTTTTCAAATTTCTGGAAAAAGCACTTTCGCAAATTACTTTTGTGCTCATGAAAGTGTCGAACTTTTTTGCGAAAGCTTTCGCAAATTGCGACAGTAGTTTTCCATCTGTGAGCGACAGCAATTCTTTGGCACTGCGCTGCAAAAGAACCGTTGGGAGTTTTGGGCTGAAATTTGAGGGTACGAGCCTACACATCTCACAGATGTGCCTTCAGTGTTGTATTGAAAAATATTACATGGCGGCAAAGTTACAGCACTCCAAATTTGATGTTTTTGCCATAGGATAACATTACGCCTGACGACACAGAAATCCTGTGGCACCCTGCTGCAAAATAACGGTTTGGTCTTTTTCCTGAAATTTGAGGAAGACAGCCAACAGCCCACAGATGTGCCTTTCAGTAGTTTGGTGAAAAATATCACATGGCGGCAAAGTTACAGCACTCAAATTGGGCCGGTTTTCCCATAGGATAACATTATGGTGTTCACCCTTCTCAGGGCCCGTATCTCGGAAACGGTGCGAGATACGGACTTTTGTCGGAAAATTTCTTAGCTACCTACTGGGGCTAAGATTCAAATTAGCCAGGACAGTTGTAAATAATATGACTTTTAATTTTTTTTCTACGTCATACGGTTCCTGAGATATAATGTATTTAGTATTCCAAGATCTCATTTTCTGCACCGATACTCATTATTATGCATACATTATTTGTACTCACTGTCTTTCTCTATGCAGGTTTTGGGGAAAACCAGCCTGTGCACTTACATTACTGTTACTGTTGCCCTTTCCACTTGCGGTTCCGTACCCGTTTCACTTACCATTGACATCTGCGCCACCATGTGCGTTATCCTTTGCGTTTTCATTTGCGCTTGCGTTTCTGTTATTTTTTGCCATTTCTGTCTACAGTACTGTTTATCTTTGTGTTTCACTTTACATCACCATGCCCATTGACATTTCTGTTTGCAGGCACCATGTTACTATGTGTCAACACATCACGTAGAAGACCATTCCCGTCTACGCCACCATGTGCGTTACCCTTTCTGTTCTCTATTCGCGCTTGTGTTACCATGTGCACCACTGTTAGCATTTCTGTTTGCGTTGCTGTCCCTGTTAGTATGCCACAAGACATCATGTGGTGGGAGCGCATTACATTCACTATTTCTAGTTATCATTCTCAAAAAGAAGGGAAATTAGAGGCAAAAAAATCCATTTAATGCATTAGTTAGGGTTGTTCCACAGCGATAAAAGTGAGGAAATTCTCTGTTAGGGTTAAAAACCCCCTTACCCCCACCCACCCCCAACCAGCACTGGGGTGTGCATTAGGATCGTGGGTCCTAACTCTCATTCTCCTATACTTCTGCTGCTTTACACATATCATGGGGTGAGAGTTAGGACTGATGATCCCAATGCACACTCCAATGCCACCATGTGCATCATCCTTTGCGTTTTCATTTGCGCTTGCGTTTATGTTACTTTTTTGCCATTTGTGTGTACCGTACTGTTCCTCTTTCTGTTTCACTTTGTGTCACCATGCCCATTGACATTTCTGTTTGCAGGCACTATGTTACTATGTGACAACACATCACGTGGCAGGCTGTTCCCGTCTATGCCACCGTGTGCATTGCCCTTTCTGTTGTCATTTGCGCTTGCGTTACCATGTGCGCCACTGTTAGCGCTTCTGTTTTCATTGCTCTTCCTGTTACTATGCCACAAGACAGCATGTGGTGGTAGTGCGGGGCCCTTTGGGCCTTGCGCTCCCACTGCTGCATTATGTGCCGGGAGCGCGGGGCCCTATGTGCATTATCCTTTGCGTTTTCATTTGCGCTTGTGTTTCTGTTACTTTTTTGCCATTTGTGTGTACCGTACTGTTTCTCTTTCTGTTTCACTGTGCGTCACCATGCCCATTGACATTTCCATTTACAGGCACCATGTTACAAGACGTCACGTGGCACACCGTTCCCATCTATGCCACCATGTGCGTTACCCTTTCTGTTATCATTTGTGCTTGTGTTACCATGTGTGCCACTGTTAGCATTTATGTTTGCGTTGCTGCTCCTGTTACTATGCCACAAGACATCATGTGGTGGGGCCCCGTGCTCCCGCCACACATTACATTCACTATTTCTCATTATCATTCTCAAAAAGAAGGGAAATTAGAGGCAAAAAACTCCATTTAATGCATTAGTTAGGTTGTTCCACAGCGACAAAGTGAGGAAATTCACTGTTGGGTTGAAAACCCTAACTCCATTCACCCCCAGCACCACATACACACACAGACACACACACACATTCAAGTATGGGGAGGACCAAGTCAACACAACCAATGACAGACATCCAGCAGCAGGTGACAGAAATAACAAACAATTGTCTAAATGTACTACGAGACATCCCCACCCACCTGACCAGGTACTGCATGCTCAGTGGAGATCAACAGCAAAACTGAGGCCATGTACACCAAACCTACACATCCCTGATTGCAGCTGCACACAATGTACCACACTTAGTAGTTGCATGACCTTACCTACCGATGCCCCACACCAGACCATACCACTTGTGGTGGGCCACCTGAGCAATAGAGTTCAGCAAAACCAAGGAGTTGTACAGGTATAATATCTCTGATTATAACGAGTTTGAGAAATGCAGCTTTCTGATTGACTGTAAACATTGTAACAGCCTTATGTTTAGTTTTTATTAACATACATGTAGAGCCTAACCATATGATTAACATGGTTTAATGTTGTTTAAAAAACAGTTTTATTATGATAGCAATAAGCCACTCCCATGTATTATGTTAATGGTCAGTTTATCACTGTCTAGCGACATGTGGCACTGGCTATGCTTCATTCAACATTAAACCCCTACAGGGTGATTAACAGACCATTTAACATAACTGTTGGTCATGCCTTATTGTTAATTGTCTTTATGAGTAGATACTCTCCCTCTGCTAGGCACTGCAGCAGCTTTGCAACACAGTGTCCCACCCAGTTACACCATACACTGTCTAGTTATTGGAGAATGGCAGTGAATATGAACTCATGAAGATGAACAGTGTAACTTGATCATTACAGTCATTGAAACCTAATGTGATTATAACTGACAGAGTCAGTGATAGAGGATAACCCCTGCTGCCCTAGTACACTTACCCCATTGTGAGTTAAATCAATACTAAAAGACATTCTGTTTATATCTACACCATACCTACTTGATTCCTGTTGTACCACAATTAACATAGTTATCACTTTGATAGCATCAGTGACAGAAGTGTGGCAAACCCAAACAGTAGGCATACAGCCTGAGTATGAAACAACTGTTAAAAAAAATACACTGTGTCCATAAGTGGCATAGATCACTCATTGCAACAATAGTAAATGTATTACTATTTGAATAAGTTAGTCATCACAGATGCAATGAAATTGTCTTTATCAGGTACAACATACTCAGTAAGTGCCTACAGGAAAATCTATCCTATATACATCTCTGATACAGGTACATCATTGTTGGCTCAGTAGTGCTACGATATTTAGAAGTTGCTTGGCCTGATCCATGCAATTACAATGTTTCTTACAAAGAATACTTACTGCATCTTTAGTATTGAAACACACTGAAGGTCAATGTATGTACATCAGCAGTACACCTTCATCAGTACGAATGCATGTGATACTGGAGTACGAATTTCACAGCGTTGAACAGGCAATGCTTTTCCATACGTTTACATCAACCTCTCTATGTTGAGTAAACCATTGCAGTAAATGTACTACTATGTAAATCACCTACTAAATGTATCACTACTTTTATCTTGAGCATGCTAGTGTCTTGTAGTTAATTTATGTGCTTCTCTTAATTAATGTATACTCACTAGTGTTAAAACCTTTCTACAACTGTCATCATGCACCTTCAGCATTTATATTGAATAACAGCACAGTACCAATTGTGGTGTGATGTGGGCATCGGTAGGTAAGGCCTTGCAACTACTAAGTGTGGTACGTTGTGTGCAGCTGCAATCAGGGATGTGTACATTTGGTGTACATGGCCTCAGTTTTGCTGTTGATCTCCACTGAGCATGCAGTACCTGGTCAGGTGGATGGGGATGTCTCGTAGTACATTTAGACAATTGTTTGTTATTTCTGTCACCTGCTGCTGGATGTCTGTCATTGGTTGTGTTGACTTGGTCCTCCCCCATACTTGAATGTGTGTGTGTGTGTGGTGCTGGGGGGTGTGTGGTCGAGTTGGGTTTTCAACCTAACACGAATTTCTACTTTGTTGCTGTGTAACAACCTAACTAATGCATTAAACAGAGTTTTTTGCCTCTAATATATATATATATATATATATACTGATTTCTTGGTAGTGTGTCCACATACAGAACTCTTTCCACATGGTGTCATCCCTGGTGCTAGTGGGCCTAGTAGTAGTTACTCTTCTTAGTTACCTGTAGTTTGAATTGCAATTTTACCAACTGATCTTTTAGATTTTTTACCTTATTGGCCTCAATCGTAGGTTTATTTTCTAATGTAGGTATATTTTCATGCTCTGCTTTCACTAGGTGCTGATGTTTATTAACCACTGTTCTTATTTCTGTCAGTTTATGACTGTATTTGGTTGTGAACACTACCCTTTGTGTGCCAGTATCTGTTTTGTTCTGTTTAAGTAGTTCCCCCCTGTTTTTTTTCTTTTATTCTTGCTGCTGCTTATCTAAATGTGCCCTGCTTATATCCCCTTTCTTTGAACCTTCCCAACATACTCTCAGTTTCCCTTTCTGCCTCTTCTGTTTTACTTCAATTTCTTTTTACCCGTATTAATTGAGAATAAGGAATGCTGTTTTTTAATTTTGGCTCATGAAAATTATTTCCATGTAAGATGACGTTCCTGTCAGTGCTTTTGCAGTATACTAATGTTTCTATTTTGCCATTTTTTATTTGGACTGTCAGGTCCAGATACAGAATCTGTATTTTATCATAGTTTATAATGAATTTTACATTTTGATCATTCTGATTTAACTCTGTAAAAAACTGTATCAGCTCTTCCACTGTTCCCTGCCAAATGATAAAAATGTCATCTATATATTGCAGCCATATTTTAATACTTTTATGAAATCTGTTGCTGTTTATCTAGCATATGTGAATATCCTCAGAATTGTTCATATATGCATTGGCATATGCTGAGGCCATAGTGTACCCCATTGCTGTTCCTTTGTTTTGTTGGTAGAACTGTCCATTGAACTTGAAGTATTTTTTACTTACTATTAGTTCTACCATCTCTTGTAGTATTCTGGTATGTGGTTTTATTCCTCTATCTCTCATGCCTAGTATTTTACCTATACACTCTATGCCCTCCAAATGTGGTATGGATGTGTTTAAGTTGGCCACATCTAGTGTTTCTAGATATGCACCATCTTGAATTCCCTGCTGTAAAATTTGTTGTAGTTTTAAAATCATGTCAGTGGAGTCTTTGACATATGATGTGTTTTTTCTATAAGAGGCTGCAGGTGGAAAGTGATGTATTTTGAGACTGGTTTGAATACTGAGTTGATGTTGGATACTATGGGTCTCCCCGGTGGGTCTATTGCATTTTTATGTATTTTGGGTATGAAGTAAAAAGTGGGGATTCTGGGGAACTCTTTTCTTAACATGTCTTCTTCTCAGGGTTGTATCCACCTGTTCACAGAGTATTCCATTATTAAAATGTTTATTTGTCTTTTTATAGCTGATGTGGGGCCATCTGTTAGCTTCTAGTAGTTTTCTTCATTAGCATTCAAAAAAAAAATTTAAGCATTGGACCTGATGGTATTCACCCAAGAATTCTAAAAGAACTAAGGGTAGAACTAGTGACACTACTGACAACTCTCTTTAAAAAATCATGGGAGGATGGGGTGGTACCTGAGGACTGGAGGAAGGCAGATGTGATTCCTTTTCACAAAATTGGGAGCAGGACAGAGGCAGAAAATTACAGACCAGATAGTTTGACCTCAGTGGTAGGGGAAAATTATGGAATTTCTTCTGAAGGAAAGAATTGTTGAGTACCTAGAGGCCAGTGGGGCACAGGACCCAAGGCAGCATGGATTCATGATGGGAAGGTCATGTCAGATGAATCTAATTGATTTCTTTGACTGGGTGACCAAAGTAGTAGACCAGGGAGGGTCTGTGGACATGGCCTACCTAGATTTTAGCAAGGCATTTGATACAGTCCCACACAAGAGATTAATACACAAGTTAGCCAGCCTTGGGGTAGGTCCCAAGGTGGTAGCCTGAATAAAAAATTGGCTAGACAACAGAATGCACAGGGTACTAGTAAATGGAGTCCACAGTGAAGAAAGGAGAGTTACTAGTGGAGTACCGCAGGGTTCAGTACTGGGGCTGGTCCTTTTTAATGTCTTTAAAAGTGACATTGCAAAGGAACTGGAAGGAAAAGTATGTCTCTTTGCAGATGACACAAAGATCTGCAACAGGGTTGATACACAAGATGGAGTGGAAAGGATGAGAAGGTACTTGGCAAGGTTGGAGGAATGGTCAAATATATGGCAGCTCAGATTCAATGCAAATAAGTGCAAGGTAATGCACATGGGAAACAAAAACCCAGGGGAAGAGTACACAATGGGGGGTGAGATACTGAAAACAGTAAAAATGGAAAGGGACCTGGGGATAATTATATCAGATGACCTAAAGGTGGGCAAGCAATGTGAGAAGGCAGTAAGGAAGGCTGGGGGAACACAGGGATGCATAGGGAGAGGCATCAATAGTAGAAAACAGGAAGTTGTTATCCCTCTGTACAGATAGTTGATGAGACCCCACCTGTAGTACTGTGTGCAGTTCTGGAGACCCTATCTTTACAGAGACATAGAGGGAGTATAGGCTGTCCAGAGGAGGGCAACCAAAATGGTGCAGGGTCTGCACCAGAGGACATACGAAGAAAGACTAAAAGAGCTTAATATGTATACCCTTTAGGAAAGAAGGGAGAGTGGGGACATGATAGAAACTTTCAAGTACATCAAGGGAATCAATAAAGGCCAAGAGGGCAGCATCTTTCAGAAAAAGAGATGTGCAAGAACAAGAGGGCACAATTTGAAGATAGAGGGGGAACGGCTCAGAGGTAATGTGAGGACATATTTTTTCATGGAAAGAGTTGTGGATGCATGGAACAGCCTCCCTGAGGAGGTCGTGGAGTCAAGAACAGTGGGGGAATTCAAGAATGCATAAGACTGACATAAGGCAGTCCTAGTGGGGTGTAGGAGGAAGTAAGCTGTTGGTTAATTAGGATCTGCAGCTTATCTGTTAGGTAGAAAAATGGGCAGACTAGGTGGGCCAAGCGGTCCTTATCTGCTGTTAAATTCTGTGTTTCTATGTTTCTATGTTAAGCCATCTTATAAACATATAAATGACTAGAGGCATAGTAAAGCATTCTTAAACAATTTAAAGCATTGGCTGAAATAAAATAAAGAACCTAAAAAGAGAAACTATTTACATTGTGTCTCCACAGAAAGAACTTAGATTCTAACAAGCAAAAAGTTAATGAATGTTAAAAAAATGGATATGACACAATTATGTATCAACAAAAAATAAAAAAAAAATACTCTGAACAAGCTCAGAGGGAGGAGTAAAATGTAAGGGAATATAAAGAAAAACATTTTAAACACTGCTATACAATGTGGGAATTATTAAAAATGGCCCCTTACACCAGAAGTAACATTGAAATTGGTATACCTGCTTCAAGGGGGGGGGGGGGGCGGCTGAAGAAACAAAGAAGAAGAACACTATTACCCACTGTAGCCACACTAACATTGCAATGGATAATGGTCAGGCAGTACATGTGCTGTATTAGGATTTTAGAAAAGCCTTTGCCAGCCCAGTGGAAGAGTGGTTGCATTTTTTCTCCTCACACAGGCAACTCAGGTTCAGAAATGGACCAGGGTCTCTTAGTGGGCTAGCAGGGTGAAGGAGGATCAAATACCCAATGGCAGCTCTCCTTCCTTGGGGGGGGCACTAGGTCCCCACTGCAGAAAATGCCACCTGGTGAAAGCTAGGCAGCAGCACAGTGGTAGTGAATGAGAGACAGAGCTGTAGCATGACATACTTGGTCACACATCCTGACACTACAGTCCAGAGGGAGAAAATGGAGGGAAAAGATGCTGGGTTGCCATCAGCGGGCACCCTCTACAGGCTCTTGAATGACTGACAGGGCAGGCCATCATGGTTCTGATCAAGTAGTGGATAACTGGTAAGTCTGTGTGAAGGTTGTTGATGGGGTTGGGAGGGCATTGGACAGTTTGGAAGAGGATGAATTACTGATGGAAAAAGAAATGTCTTTGATTCAGTGCTACACATGAGATTGAATAATAAACTGGAGGACCTTGAGGTGGGGATTAAAATGGTCAGGGTAGTGGCAAACTGCCTGGAGGAAGAACCCAAAAAGTAGCGTTGGGGGAATTCACAGACATAAAGGAGGTCACTAGTGATGTATGGCAAGTGTTTGTCCTTGATCTGATACTATTTTGTGCGCACATACAGTATGTGACACTGGGGGAAGGAATAAAAGGAAGCAACTGCCTGTTTGTGTTTGACACCAAATTATGTGGAGGATAAACACAGAGGAGGGAATCCAGGACTTCAGGGAAGAGATAGCAAAACCAGAGTGGTGGTGTGGAGTCTGAAAACTTTTATTAAATGCAAAAAATAAAATAAAAGTGCAAAGTCATGCTCATGGAGTGCACAAATCAGAAAGCAGAGTATGGGATAAGGGAGGTAAGGGTAGTGGTTTCAGATATAGAAAATGACTTAGGTGTTGCAATAAAAAGTAACCTGACACCTTCTTTGCTGTGCAAAAGAGCAGTGGCTAAAGAAAACAAGGTGTTTGGGGTACATATCAAGCGGCTTCACTAACAGAAGGAGGGAGGTCAGCAAGCTGCTGTTTATATCTATGTTGCGATAGAACCTGGAGTACTGTGTGCAGTATTGAAGACCCTGCCTAAAGAAAGACATGACTACTGGAGTCAGTCTGTAAAAGGGCTACAGTCATGGCACACAGTCAGCAAGATCTACCATACAAGGACAGGCTATTACGTGATGAAATGATACGGAAAGGTACTGCTCCTATCATTAAACGCAGGTGGGGTAAATTACACTCAACATTACAAATGATGGGTTTAAATATAGATTGTTTTATTATTACAAGAATCAAAATGAGTCCCTGTAAACAAGAATGTAAACAATCAGTTATGTATATTGCAATAAACAGATTTGGAAATAATTGATATTTCCAATAAAGTGACCATAAAAGTCTTAAAATCAACTAGGTTGCTAAAACTATTTGGATTTCTGTAAGAATTTTGAACACTGTGATGGTGTTGCAAGAACTAGATTTAATATAACTCCTTTAACATTTAGCACTTAATAGCTTAAGAAAATGATTGGTTGTTGTGGTGAGGAAATATATTATGAAAACTATTTAATGAATTACCTGCTAAATTGTAAAAATCTTGATATGCTAAGACACAGATGGTTTTCTCCTGCTTTTTTGAACACAATCATAGTCACAGCAATTTTAAAATGGAATTTCTTTAATCAGTAAATACGAATTCCATTACTTTTGCACTGGGCTCTTTTTCTTCCTTAATATGGAAGAACATTGTGCAATACGTAACATAATAATTTGTACTTCTGTATGTCATGTTTTTATGTCAATACCTAAGCCATGACAATAAGCTATACTACTACTATAACTCTGTGGTGCAACTGAACCTGGAGTATTATGCGCAGTACTGAAACCCCTACCCAAAGAAAGATATAAGACTGCTGGAGTCAGTGCAGGAAAGGGCTAAAGGATGGTACAAGGTCAGCAAGGTCTACCACACAAGGAAAGGCTACCGAATCTTAGCATGTACTCACATTAGGAGTCAAGGGAGATGAGACATGACAGAAACTTTCAAGTACATCAAAGGAATTAAAAGGCTAACAAAAGGGATCTATTTAGTTTAAGTGAAAATACCTAGGCATACACTTACAAACTTGCAGGTGGAAAATTCAAGAAGGAGGTCAGGAGACATTTTGCTATAGAAAGTGTTGTGGTGTAGTGGTATGGAACAAATTTCCAAATGGTGTTGTAGGTCAGAGGACAATGGGTGGGATAGGTTCAAGGGGAAGGCAAGAGGGTAAGGGGTGGAGGGCAGGGCATAAGGTAATTTAAGCACAGTGGTGCCAGCCTGGATGCAATGCAGCAATGTTGCAGTATATCACAAAATGCTGCAGTGTACTGCAGGGGACAGTGTAATTCAATAGAAATGTATTCCTTTTTTCTGCAATATTTTATGACGTCACTTACTGTAGGTTACTGTGTTGCACCGTGGCTGACTCTGCTGTACATGTGCTTTGAACTGAGCAGACTTAATAGCCAGTGTGTCCTTCTGCTGGCAAATTCATATGTTCATAGGTTTGTATGTTCGTATAATCCTTTGGCTGATCTCCTTTTAGTAATGCCTGATTTACCATTAGTATCTATATACAAACTGTTCCTCATTGTAAAATCTTGAGTCACATGCCAGCTCAAACTTGGCAAGAAAGGGAACGACAATACTGACCATATCAAGGAGCTCAGATGCTGCACTGCAGAACAGATAAACATCATTATTTGGTTAAAAACAGTACAAACAGTACATGTTTTTAAATTAAATTAGTGGACTCGAATCTTGACAAACATTTTAACATCATTGCTCGGAATGAACAGGGTCTGGAATTATGGCAAGGAGACATTCAGTAGTAGTACCTGTTCCTAACAAGCATTGTTAAATGACAATAATGTTGGCTTTCAAGATTTAGTTCTGAAATGGTAATGCCTAATAAGTGACAGATGTGAAATTAATTAAATATAAGGACTTAGCTATTCCAGTGGAGTCAGGGAATCCTAATGACATGAAAAATGGGGAGGCAGCTATCTGAAACAAAAACACACACACACTCTATCTCGTTCTCACTCTATCTCTCTCTCTCTCTCTCTGTCTCTCTCTCTCTCAGGTCTGTTACCAGACATATTCTGATGTTATTGCAGTGCTCTGCATAGCATGTAGCATCAGATCCACAGTGCAGGGACACAAATATTTCTTCATGTGTAATCTTGTTGACACTTTATGAAGCAGTGAATCCATCAGGCAAGGCAACACACCAGTAGCTGTCTTTGAGCAAGACCTGTAAAGCCCTCTCCAAAGCAGCAGATCCTTTCAACAGGGGAGCAGAATTATAGTATACCATACATCTGGCAATCTGGCACCTACATGAAGCAACAGGCCCACTGGGTATAGCATAGGACTTATAGATTGCTTCACTCTGGGCCTTGTAGGCCCTAGAGGAAGCAACATTTGAATTGCAGGGAACAGGACTAGATCTATAGTATGCATCCTGTAGGACCTGCAAACAGAAAACCTGTTGGGCAGGCATAAAAGTTGCCACTGGGTGGTCATGGGTGGGTAAGCAGCCCATCCCTAAAATCTGAACAAACAAAAAAAAAGTTAGTCATGGGTGACTAAAAAAATCCATGAAAAAAATGAAGTCCCAGCTCATGCAATATTTTTGTGACTTAGTTTTTAGGACTGTGGGCGGAGCCTACAGTCCTATTGGGATTGGGTCATAGCTCTAAAAATGGCAGCTCATAGAACATTCCATTGGACATTGGGAAGTATCCTTCCAAATGCCCAAAGGAACATGAAACCCTCTACCATGATCGGTTGCTATGGAAAAACAGCACTATTTCATCTGTTACTTCCACATTCCAGTGCATGGACTGTGCATGCATGACTTGTGTGCATGTGTAGTTCTGCTGGCGTTGGCATGTTGTGAATGGCAAAATGCCATTCATCGCAACTGCACATGCATGAGTGCTGTGAATGCGCAGTTGCGTTGACAACACCAGCACCAGAAAACAGAGTGCAAAAAAAAAAAAAAAACTCCTGCAGCCTCTCACTGTTGCTGTCCTCCTCACTCCCTCCATTCCTGTCTGTGAACTGACATCAGGGTCCTCAATCCCCATGTTGGCATTATGTGGCACCCCCCAACTCATGTGGCACACTGGGAGCCCACCACAGTGTGCCCAAATGTTTATAATTATCCCTTCCCAGCTGACATCAGGGTGCCCAATCCCCATGTTGGCATTATGTGCACCCCCCAACTCATGCAGCACACTGGGCGCCCACCCCAGTGTGCCCTTTTTCCTTCCCCCACCCCATGACATCTGGGTGCCCAATCCCCATGTTGCCATGATGTACCTACCCCTAAGACTCATGTGGCACCCTGGAAGCCCACCCCAGTGTTCCCAAATTTGTCTTGTTTTTGTTCTACTGTAAAAAAGAAAATGTTCCCTCCTTGTCCCTCCACTCGTGGGTTTTTTTCTGTAAAAAAGAAAATGATCCCCCGTCATTGCTCCAGTCCCGCTTCTCCATCCACACCCTCCCACTTTGCACCCACCTCCCTGCACCCCACCCTTAGCCCATACATAACTCCGGAGGTTGGCACCATCTTCTTCTCTGGACCGGGACACATCTGCACTCTTCAAAGCCAAGCCGCAAATGGAAAAATCAAAGGTAAGCGTGCTATAATGGCATTCAATGGGGTTTTCAATGTATCTTGATAACTCAGCCATTTTTTGGAATTTTGGCCACAAATTTTCAACATGAGATTCTTGGGACCCCACCACTTGATAACTGTCACTGTCAGTTTGTTACTCAGTTCCGAAAGGTGATTTCACAGTTGCTGCATGAAATCACCTTTCAGGACTGATTCACAAAATGACAGTGCCACTGATCTTGAGGTGGGGTCCCAAAAATCCAATGTTACAAATTTGGTGAAATAATTCCAAAAAATGACTGTGTTACGAGTGTGCTCTTATCATCATCAATTTTTTATATTTCCACTCCACATTTTCAGCATTGCCATATTTGCACACCTCCTTCAAAACAGTACAGCTGCCATTTTCCACAACCTGCCCAAAATGTGTTTTCACACCTCTGGCACAGAACAGCATGTTAGCTATGTGAAATCGCCTTTCAGGACACGAGAACAAAATGACACTGGCACTCTTATTGAGGAGGGGTCCCAAAAAGGGCATGTTGAAAATTTGGTTCAACACCTCCAAGAAATGGTCAAGTTACACCTGGGTGTTCAATAATTTCTACACACACGTGTAACTTTGGTCACTTGACAGTTCTTCACAGTCCTATTGGTTCTGGCTAGAACTTGTTTTTTTTTGGGGGGGTTCATAACTTTGACATTATTTAATATTTATTTTTTTCAAATATGAGAAATGGGGCTTACCAACCCCCACATTATCACTCAATGTTGAACTTTGAATTGGGCTATGAAATAAAGGTTCACTAAATGGCATGGTCACACACTTCCTTATATTTTGCAGTACTGTATTTCTACAGAGATCTTTCATGAAGTCCTACAGTGGTACAAAAGGCAGACAGGGCATTTTTCTGGAGATATCACAGAAATTTCAGTAAATATCTGTCCATGCTTTTTGCAGCAACTGCATGTTTTAAGCAATGCCAAACTCAACTTGTTTGTAAAGGAAAAAAGAATAAATCCCAGTGCATGTCTAGTAGGTATTCTTTTGCTTAAATTTTCAACATTTCTTTTAAATTACTGAGAAGCAGCAATGAACAAAGGAAGCAGAGGATGATAACCAGACAATGTGGAGGGAGGGCTTTGGCAATCACCAACTGGGGGTGAATTTTGATGAAAGAGGGTGGCATGGGTGCCAGGTGGTGGGAGGTTTGGAGCTGTGCCTGGTGGTCTCAGTTCAGGTGAGGTCTTCTGCTCCTTGAGAACCACTTGCAGAGCCATAACCAATGATCATGTGGGAGGATGGTGGTATAGGTGCCAGAGGGTGGGTGAGGCAAGACACAGAGTTGCACCAGCTGGTGAAACTTTAGATTAGGGCTCCCACTCCTCAGGAAAACATTGTAGTGCTGCCCCACATGGCAAATGTTCATTGCTAGACTCCTGCTTATCAGTAGTCCCATCTAAAACTGTACTAGGTAGCAAATGTTCAGGGCAGGGCTTCACATCCTTGGGAGCTCATTCTAGAGCCATGCATCATCTGTATTCTGAATAGGAGGGGGGAAAGGAGAGAGCTAAGAAAAATGACAGCACTGACTGACAGAAAACACTTCTACAAAAACTGCAAGTTCTTGATGGTGATAGGCATGGCTAGGCCCTTTATAAAGTATGAATGCAACTGCAAACCTACTTCATCAATCATGACCAGCACCACTGGACTGTGGAGGAGGAGAAGAGGCTCATTTGTACACACATCATTGGCTTTTAACTTGACACACCTCCACAGCCACCTTTCTCACTCAGATATTGAAATATGTTTACAATGCATTCTGCAAGCAAACATCAGAATAAAGATAAGGAAAACCCCACCATGTATCACCCAGTTATTATTATTTGACATTTTTCCAACTGAGATAATCCCCATGAGATGTAGTATCTCATTTTCATGGGGGTTCCAGGAAGGGCAGAAGCAGTCAACAGTTAATAAAGTCCAGCATGAATAGTTACTTACAGGATAAAGTACACACAGGAAAGAAAAAACACCTGTGACGATAAGTACAAACAGACTGTAATCAAAGTATGCTAATAAAGTTGGGTCACAGCACACAAAAAGTATTAGCAATGCTATGCACATGATCATGGTTGGGGAAATGAGGATTCTGGACTAAAACAAATACTGGGAGTCAGGAAATTCTAAGGTGGCTGCAAAGACTGAATTTGAGCAGTTGCAAGCTAGAAGCATTCCTCAGTTTGAGGAGGAGCTTGATCCAGGTGTCTGGTGTTGCAAATAAAAAAGGCCTTTCTACCAAATTCAGTCTTCATCCTGGGAATTGAGAAGCTAAGTGATGCTGCTGAACCAAGTGATTAGGGACTACCTGGCTGTGTGAGGTAGGCAGGGAGACAATGGGGGGCTTTTCCTTTCGCAAAGTTATACAGCAAAAAAGCCAGTGGTAGTCAAGTCTGATTGAGGGACTTGTCCAGTTAAATTAGTCATACAGCAAACAATGATGGATAGGCCATCCACAGGAAAGGATGAACCTGCACCACTTGTACAAATGAATGTTTAGAGAGGAGTTTTGCTTGCACAGAGGTACAAGACATCACCAAAGTCAATTGAAGGGAGCAGAAAGTGGGAAACTGCCTCTTTCTCATGTTAGCATTGACTGAGGTAGTGTGTAGACCTGTGGAAAAAGTTAAGCTCTGGCCCGAGGGTTGTTTAGATATGATCAATGTGTCCACTGTATGAAAGTGATACATCAAGCCAGATATCTACATATTTGAATACACTGACTTGCTCAATAGTGTTGCCATCTGATGTTGTGATTACAAGTGAATGAGTTACAAATTCTGGGATCTAAATACCACAGACTTTGTTTTAGTTAAATTAAGAATCAGGATGTTTTTGATGAGCCAGGGGCAGACTGTGTTGCAATCAGCTTGAGACACTTAATTAAACCTGGACATTGTCATTGCACTATAGTAGAGCATGGCGTTATCTGTATACCTATGTAGATGACCCCTCCCACTGTTCTTTGGAAGGTCTTTAACTAAAATAGAGTACAGTGAAGGGTCAAGGACTGAGCTTTGAAGAACCTCAAGATTAAGGACAGCAAGGTCTGAAATAATGCTTTGGATGGACACTTGATGAGTTTGGTTACTCAGGTACTTTTCAAAGCATTTATTGACTGGCTGGCTGAGACCTGGTTGCTTTATCTTGGTAGGTGTATTGCATGATCCAAAAAGTTGAATGCTTTGGAAAGGTCCATGAAGACGGCCACAGTGAGGAGGTCATTATCTATGGACATGTGGAAATAATTGGAGACTTTAAGAAATGTGGACAGGAAAGAATGACCCTTCCTGAAGCCAGATTACATTGGGGAGAGCAGATTATGCAGTTTGAGATGCTCAATCAGCTTTGAATGAACACTTTTCGAGAACCTTGAAGATGGCAGGAAGAGCTGAAATGTGTCTGTATCGATTCAGACCCCATATTGCCCCTTCTTTGTGGAGGGGGCACAACTCTAGCACACTTCCAGACAGCAAGTGTCTCTCCAGAAGTGAGGGAAGGTTTAACAACATGGTAACTTTGTTGCAAATATGATGTGACACAGGCAGGGAAGCTTTGCGTTGAGGAAGCACCAGTCCTCTTATTTGGGCTGAAGCCCCCTAGTGCTTTGAGGACCTCTTCTGTAGTGTTTGTTAGAAATTAAACTTTGGCAGATTATGTGGGTCAGGCAACTGTATGTGCTGCTTGATAAGAAACCAACCACGGACTGCACAGAGGAGTTCTGAAGCTTGGCGGAAATGTTGAGGTTATTGAAATGGGTGTCGAAGGCACTCACAATGTCTGGAAGAGAGGTGATAAGGTCTCCATAGAGGTTATGGATTTAATCAATTTGCTTCTGTGGATTGATTTCTAATAGGTTTATAACTCCAAATCAAAATTTTCTGGAGTGATAATTATTTTCCTCACAGTAGTTGTGGTAGTTGTCTGCTTTCACTTTAGCTTCTTCTGTCCTAGATTCTAAAGTTTTCTGTAATACTGTCTGTCATTGAGGGATCTGGTTTTTCTAAATCTGGCCCCAAAAGCATTTTTTGTGAGAACAATTCAATAATTTCCTTGGAGAACTAAGGTTAATGATGTCCTTTGACGATTGGTGCATATATTTCGCAGACATTGAGAAATTCACTGACAAAGTATTCCAGGCATCTGCTCTTGCAGGAATACGGTTGATACACTCCCATCTTATGCGAGACAAATCTGTGAGTCATCCAGTATGAAATGCCAGTTCAAGCAAGCTGTGAGTATTTTTGGAGTGGAGTTTTTGCTACAAATTTTCTAGATACAGATGCTGCCTGAAGGTACAGCAGCAGTTCAGATTCTATCAACTAGTATAGAAGGATACAGTTTTTGATGGCATGACTGAGTGCTGTAGGTGGTGTAATAATTTAGGAAAGGTTTAAACTGGAACAAGCATGTTTGTATTTGGATGAGTCCTTTTCTAACCAGCAGGAATGTCTCAAGGCTGTACCAACCAATTGCAGAGCCAAGTGCATCTATATAGGAATCATAAAGGGGCATAACATGAGGCTGGAGGAAGGGGGCTTAGGGGGAATGCTAGGAAGTATTTTTTCACAGAGAGAGTGTCAGATCCATGGAACAGCCTACCAGCAAAGGTGGTGGGAGTGAAAACAATATGGGGATTCAAAAGTGCATGGGATAAGAATAAAGGTGCCCTGCAGTACTGCAGAGCAGGGGGAAGGCAGTCCAAATAAGTGATGGGATTGCCAAACCAAGTAGGGAAATGGGCAGACTAGGTGGGCTGTATGGTCCTTATCTGCTGACAGATTCTATGTTTCTATGTTTCTATACAGTTGCAGCCACAGATACTCTCAGATATTTCCAGACATTTTGCAATATATCTAAAGAGATTCTATCTTGTGGCCCATAGCGGTACTGCAGGCAGGGAATTTCTCCAGAGATAGCACAGAAATTTCAGGAAATATCTGATCATTTAAATCTTTGCAATTGTACAATACAAGTCACATTAAACTGTTCCTCCAGCTCACTGCTGTAGCATTTTTTCAGTGATGACAATGCAATGGCAATTCTAACTTCTTTAAACTGAAACTATTTTCTAGCCAAAGTGCACATTTCATGCAATGCACTTTCAACCCCTCTGCAACTTGCCTTCAGCTCTCTTTTGACCCTTATGCAATGCAATGAGCTGCCAGACTCCTCATATTGTATTCATTGTATTGCACTCCATCAGTACTATACTGTGCTGTATGTTTCCCCTCCTGCAACTTCGCCTGATGCATACTGTGCACATGAAACATTAGTGTTTGTGTTAATATAGACATTAATGAACTCTGCAGAGTCAATCCTGATTGAAAAGGAGCTCTTTAACATGTTAAAATTTGCCAATCAAAAATTCCAGCCATGACTCTGGGCATGTGCATTAATGTTAATGCGCATGCCTGGAGCTACGGCATGATTTTTCAAATGACAAATTGAACATGTCACAGTGCCGCTTTTCAGTTGGGATTGACTCTGCAGAGTTCATTAAAGTCTGTACCATCTCAAGCACTTATTATGTAATATTAGTCAAACTTGCTCATGAACGAGTTGCCTTCGCTGCTACCACCAAAGACTCTGTCTCCCCACTTGCTGTCAGAGTGTTATTTTTTATTTTATCAGCTGTCAACAGAGTGGTTTAGAGCAAGCAGCAATTAACCCTCACACTTTTTTATAATGAAGTGTTTTCTAATTTGATGGTCCTTGATCTGGGTGCTTGCTCCCCGCTCGCTGCCAGTTCAGCTCAGGACCGAATTCAACAGAACTCCACCTCACTGGGTTCACTCTCTAGTCTCCGCTACAGTACAGGTACATACAGTACAGCATCCCTATCTCAAGTTAGTACTGTACAATACAGTATTGTACAACAAAAAGATTAGCACAGAGCATCTGGTTTAAAAAAATCACTTTGCACTTTAAATACAGAATCAACACTTGCCTTACAAAAGCTTTTGGGTGAAACCAGTCAGGTCATGGTAGCAGCTCACATTAGCAACCTCATTGCTACAGTACAATATGCACCGCCTTAGAAAAGAAATTAAATATAATTATTTTCTGAATTTAAAATAAAGTTCTAAGTGATTTTTGTAAACCAGATGCTCTATGCCAATCTTTTTGTTGTATAATACTGTGTTTCCTTTTATCTCACAGAGAAGGGACAGACACAGCTCACCACCCATCCTCTACAATACAATACTCTGTTGCAACCACACAAGCTCTAGTACATGTGCACTGCAACCAAAATGAAATTCTTCAGCAGCGAGCTGAAAGAAAGATGAAACAGAATGCCAGCTAGTTGAAAACTATCGTGAAACCTTTAAACAGCTCACTGAATTGAACATTGCATTCATTAGACAACTAACTGGAAAATGCTACACCGGTGAGTTGAAGGAACAGTTTGATGTGACTTGTACTGTAGTTATGAGACCCCATCAGTAATCTTTAAATACAAATGACAAGTAGAGCCTTGGCTGTGTTAAGATGTACTTTCTAGTTGAGGGCCTCCATTATTATCATGTGCGTCACCCACTGCCTCAGAAACTATAAAATCATCCACGATATAGAGAACAACCCTCCCTCCATGCATGTTTCTATTGTGCATGTACACTGAGCATCGTTATATATTTGTTTCAATGTTTCACCAGGAAAGATACACTGAACTGGTATTGTAACAGCTTGGAGGAGTGGGAAGAGGAATTAATGAGTGAATCAGGAATTTTAGAGATAAGCAACATTTTTGACAGTGCAGTACTATTGGCCTTGTGAACAGATACCAAGGCTCTCGGCTTATCCAGTTTAAGTACTGTACTTGGATAGCTTCAGAACTTAGCATAGCAGGAATGGCAGAACCACATGGGGGCAACATAGACTTGGTTTCAGAGGCCAAATTAGGGCTAGGGGTTCATCTTAATGTCACCACATAGTAAGAGAACCAAGATAAATTTAACGGGTCTTATACCGAGCAAGTTTTTGCAGTTCTTGTGTATCACTAAATACGACAGTGCAGGCCCCCATCCAGCAAAATGTATGAGATAGCCTATTAGCTTAATAAACAACACTATTAGAACAACTTAAAGGTTAGTACTGGACGGATGAATGTCATGGGTTTCACTTCTCATTTCTAATACATGTAAAACTATTCATTTCAAACTTGACCTGCCACATAGAACCAAATACATCTTCACTCCCTTCACCCAAATCACAATTTCTCAGGGCATTCTTCTTCCCAGCCTTACCTATAGCTCCATCCTCTACTTTTACTCCTCCAAAGGAAACCTTAACAAATGGGAAATTACCTACAATACCATCCACCATTTTGCCCTGGCCTCAGACTAACTTATCCATCACTGCCAACTCTGTTCTGGGTTAAACTGGTTATTTCCCAAGGTTTCCCATTCTTTTGCTTCGGGTGCACTTACTGACAAAATTCTTAGGACTAGGGTACCTTCCTCCCTAGCTACACTGTTGAAACCCTCTGACCTGGCTTTTCCCTTCTGGTCTGGTGACTAGTGCTGTGCAGAATGTGGAATTATGCAGGCAGAATTAATGTGGAATGGCCATTCTGCCATTAGAATTTCTGCTGGACATTCACTGGTTCTTCAGCAGAATTCTGCCTACTGTGATTTGCGGAATAGAAAAGCAATTTTTCAGCGGAAAATTATTCTGCAACAATTTCCATAGAAAATACTGAGATCCGTGGAATAATATTACACAGAACAGCATTTTTTCTGTGGAAAATCATTCCTGAACTATTTTCTACTGTGGAATTTCGACATTCTGTTTGTGGTGAAATTTGGTGGAATTTCAGTGGAATTTGGAAAATTTGCAAAAAAATTGCAGCAGAGTCTATCTGACTTCGACCCAACCCCACCCCCACTGCTGGGAAGGGGAGCATCAAAGGGATGCTCTACCATTCTCCCCCTACCGGCACGCCAACATTCCAGTCTCATTCCTGAACTTGGGTCACTGGCATCATGAGATGTAATGTTACTGCTGCACTGGCAAGCTGTCCAGAACAAAATGTCTTTTATTGAGCCTCATATCGTACTGTGGATCAGTGCTTTACCCTCTCATCCTTAATTTACAAATATTGTCCAACCCAAAAAAAATTTACAGCATATTCAAGATTTATAGAAACATGAAAACATAGACACTGATGTCAGATGATGGACGAAAACCTAGCACCCACTGAGCCTGCCTATAGTATTTCTACTTCATACCCTCACCCTAGTGTCCGGGGGTTATCCCCATCCCCCTTCCCCTCCAGCATCTCTTTCATCCATTGTTCCTCCAAGTGGGACTATGAGTCCCTTTGCTATGTTTCAGCCATGCTTAAACCCATTTATAATACCCTTCCCCACCACTTCTGATTGCAAACTTTTCCATGGCTTCACCATCTTCTAAGTGAAGAAAACTCCCTTGAATCCCCCCAACAACCTCATATAATGCTCCCTTCACTACTGCATCACTATTTATAATAAATAGGTCTTCAGTATTCACTCCATGGCAAAGCAAACAAGGCAAGTCAAAGTTTATTTACAGTAGTAGCCACAGACATGACCAGATATTCCCAGATATTTTGGGACATTTCTAAAGAGTTTCTCTCTGCTGCCCCTACTGTGGAAATGTAGAAAGCAGGAGATCTCTCTAGAAATATCACAGAAATGTTGTGAAATATCTGGCCATGTCTTTGGCTGTGACTGTATAAAGAACCCAATCTGAAAGAAGCTCTGAGCACTGCATATCCCTCAAACTCCCTCTTCTGGCCACCAGAGAGTACATGTAACAGGCCCAGAACTGTTCCTCAGAGGCTTTGCCCTGCGGGCCCTGGATCATTTTGGTGATCCTTCACTGCATTGACTTCAGCCTGTCTACTCATGTCCTTTCTTAGATGAAGACTCAAGAACTGAGCACAGTATTCCAGGTGAGACCTTACAAGTGATCTGTATGGGGAAGTATCACTTACCTTCTACTACTATCAAAACCCTTCCCCAAACACCCCAGCATCATCAATGCCTTGCTGTAGGCCTTAATGCACTGACATTTTGATCCAGCTCCTCAGATATAGGGACCAGCCTATCCCTCCAGTCCAATACTCTGTTTGTGGGTTGATGGGTTGATGTTCCCTAAGTGTATAACCTTGCACTTCTTGGTGTTGAATTTCAACTGTCAAATCTTGAATCAGCTTTTAAGCTTTTCCAGATCCCTCTGAAATTCCCTCACTACTTCTTCACTGTCCACCCTGCCATACTGTTTTGTGTCATAAGCAAACAGATGCATCTTGTCTTTATTACCTTTTTCTGTGTCACTTATGAATATACAGTTTTGAATGGGACAGGTCCTAGGACTGACCCCTGTGGTACCCCCTTATTTGACCCTATTTAGTACCACCCTCTGCTACCTGCCTCAGCCAGTACCACACTCACTGACTTTGTTGAGAGAGGTGGGTACTGCTAGCACCAGGGATATGAGAGACACAGGTATCAGGTGAGGGAGGGGTTAACATTAGCACTGGATATATTGATGAAATGGGGATTGGGTGAAGGAGCAGGGTACCACAAGCACCAGGGATATATCAGACATGGGGATTGGCTGAAGTAGAAAAACCACTAGCACCATCAATTTCAATTTACATTCACCGTAGTTTCCATGGGGTTTAGGACAGGAAGATGCTGCTAATGCTGCTTTGTACAATCCCTTCATGTATACAATGGCAGGGAGGTACTTCACAAAACTGCTAATGGCAACATAATGGCATGCAAATGGCTTCTTAGTTGCTTCCATGCCTTATGTGGATATTGTCATGATGGCATTTGAATATTGCATCCTGGAGAAAAGTTGCTGACCTAAGATGTGCTAGCCTCATTTGCTCTTGGATGGGGATACTTCTGATCGGCCAAAATGCATCGACCCGACCTTCATTATCCTGACCATGGGTGCCTGAAGCATGGTTGCCCAGCATCAGGATTTGCCCCCCCCCGAGTGAGAATTCTTAAGTATGGGGGTGTGGGGGGCAGAGCCCTCCACATTGGGGGTGTGGGGGCAAAGCCCCCCAAATCACTCTCTGGAGGCAAAATCCTGATGACAGGCAACCGTGTTTCGGGTGCCCGGGGTTGGAATAATGACAGTCGGGCCAATGCATTTTGAACGACCATAGTATATCCCTTGGATGTCTGTTGTCAGCTGGGGCTATGGTGTACTGCAGTTCTACAATTTGCACAGAGTTACCATGGCAATATATTTGTAAATTAAGTGTATGCTAGACAGGGGCACTGTGCATGTATAAATATATCACCTTGATGCTAGTATCCGAATTAGTGTACTACAATATCCTTTGCACTGCACTGTCAGCCACATTTGAATAGTATAGGGACCAAAAATACTTTTTATGTGAGCAGCCCCCATGAAGCATCATGTTAATGATGTGAAGTACTGTTTTTTTCCATACTATGCTTTCAACTTGCTGTGTGACAATAACTGTTTTTTTCTGCAGCATCATAACTACTTTTCAGTAGACTACTGGCAATCTCCATTTGCTCTTGGGTGTTTGTTGCAAGCAAGTTAAAGGCAGCAGAACTCTATGCTTACTCAGTTGAGTGGTCCTATTCCTGCCATGAGGGCAGGTCTCCCTGTCTGCTCTGGCATATATCAAGGATCCCTTCTTGGCTCCATTGCATTCTATTGTCCATATTCCTGAAAGACGTCCTCTCTGCCTGTTCCTCCATTTCTGTTCACAAGTATGCACATGGTCCTCTATGCCTCTGGATTCTCTGCCATTGATCTTATGGCCCAGCTCCAATTAGGCTTCTTCAACATCCAGCACTGGCCCAGGGCTAATCAGTTAACCCTCAATGTGAAGACAATGATCTCCATGTCTTTTGGCACAAGACAAAGATTATCTAGCCTAACCCCCTTCTCCTCCTTCCATAGCCTTGGTGGTGTTACTTCCTGCCCACAGAGAGATCGTCTTAAAGATGATTCTCCCCACCTTTGACTACAGTAACACTGCTTACAGTGCTGCTCCCAAATCCACCCTAGGCAGACTGGAAGCATGGTTTCAGTCCATCTACTACTTTGCCCTTAATTGCCCCCTAGAACCCACCGCTGATTTCTTTAATCCTCCCTTTCCTTTCCTTTCCCTCCCTTGATGTCAGGTGCCACACTACTTTTACATCCAAATTCTGTCTTGGGTTCTTCCTCCCTTACCCCTCCTTAGTTACCCCTTTTTTACCTGCTACTCCCTTTGCAGTTCTGGCATTCAATCTCTCGCTCTCCCCTGCAGAAAAATCCTCTGCTGTCCAAGCTGCTTTCTCCTTCCACTTCCCTAAACTATTATGCTCTCTCCCCATTTCCATTCATACTGCTCCTTCCTCCCACTCACTCAAATCTCTCATCTGTGAATTCAGTACTCACTCCTGCAGTTGTCTTGATCACTGCTGTAATTTGCTACCCTCTAATTTTCTACCACCACAGCTCCTGCTCCTACCCGAATTAATTCTATTTGTCCCCAGTTTCCTCCATCCTTCCCTGCTGAACAAAGTGCCAACATGCTTCATTCTCCCATCAAATTGCTGCCACATGCACTTTAATACCTAGTAGTGCCTTGTTCATTCCCCAACTGTATTCCACTTTGCACGTTTATTACAGTACTTGTTCTTCAGATACTCTGACTAACTAATCTTGTTCATTTTGTTGCTCCTTAATTGTTTCTAGTTTTGATTCATGTAACTGACTGTTGTAACTTATTGCTGTCCTCTCCTTTTTCCTCTCCCAAAGGATGCATCTGTAAATGAGCTAATTCAACACAACATGTCTATCCTGGTGAATCTTTTGAAATCAATGTGTCAACAAACAAACAAATAAAGAAAGAAAGAAATACATACATTTGTGTCTGAGTGTGAATTTGTGTACTGTGTGTATGATTCTGATTTATTTTGAGTTGGCAACTACTTTGCAGCTGAGTGCACATGGCCTATGTCTCCATATGTACTTTAAAGTGAGTTAACCACCTTTGAGAAAACTTTGAAAATCATAGTATTTAAATATAATTTGTATGTATTGTATAAATGTTCTTCACTGTTAGTTTCATGATGATGTGGACTGAAACCCTATCATCTGCAGTTGATGTACTTCTGCTGTTAAATCTATTACTGAAGTTACAATTCTCTTGTTACATTATCATAATCATTTCCACAGCAACAAACATTTATTTCATAAACAGAGGATTTACCATTTCAGCAAAGGATTAAGCAAAGAATAAAATGCAATTAAACCTAGACAAGTGCACTGTTCTATATTTAGGTCGCAGTAATCCCATTAGGTCCTACTTCTTGATGCATTACCCTTTACCAGCAGTAAGCAATGAAAATGATTTAGTTACTGTTATTGACAATATTTTCACAATGCACCCACATGTTAGAAGAATAACACAAACTGCCAATAAATTCATCAATATCATTAAAAATGCCTTTATTGCTATAGATGAACACTGTATTATGAATTTGTAAAAAAACCTATGTCAGACCCCATGTTGATTATGCTACACCATTATGGGCTCCTTAGCAAAAGCAGGATATCAATCTATTAGAAAGTGTACAAAGAAGTGAAACAAAGGTTATCCCCAAGTAAAACACAAACCCTATGAACATAGACATTACAACAAAAGAGAGTGATAGGGGATTATTTGCGATTCTTTAACATAGTAAATAAACAAGAAGTAAGTTCTGCATGTAAAATTATTCACTTTTGAGACCTCTTGATCAAAGGTCTCACAACAAACAGTTTGAGGTAAATACAGCAAACACACAGACAAAAAAAGAATCAACTACTTCACCATCACTGTTCCAAGACTATTGAATAAACTGCCTCAGCATCTGGTGGGCATTATTGATTTTTACACTTTTAATAATGAACTTGACAAATACATGGGGTTCTAGATTTCTAATGGCCATGTAGAGTGGGAGGCAGTCACGATGGGCTACCACCTTCTTCTGTCTTCAGTATACTATGCTACCAAGTTACCAGTGGAAGCAGATATGCTGTAAGGGATAAGGATCTTGTTTCTGGGTTAAATAACTGGTATTGAGAAAAAATACAGACAATGTATAAAATATAAACTGAATTGTACCTAAATATGAACACTTTGAAGTATCACTGTAATTTATTATAGATGGAATAACCTGATCTTATAAAATGAGTAGGGAAAAGGATGCTTCCTGATTGGAGAATAATGTTACAAAGCTAAACTTTTTTTTTTTTAATGGACCCATTTTATAAGCATAGTACATCACTTAAGGGTGTTGGTTACTACTCCTGAACCCCACTAACAGGTGGTTGAAAGCACTTGGAGTAAGCGCCTCATGTCACACAATGCTTTATGTGCTTGTATGGACCTTCATTTCCACCAATGTTTAAATATTAAATTTTTGTCAAGAAAAAAATATGTCACCCTGTAACAATGTACAACTCATTGATTAGGCATCTGTGAGACTGGGGTTAGCATGCAAGTCCTGAAGTCTACAGTAGGGCAGTGTGGATGAAACATATTGAAGACATAAGGTGCTGATCTCCTGGGGAGGGAGGGAGGGAGAGAGGAAGGGATGTGTAAACAAAAATGACAAGTTTATGTTGCACCACCTGAGTATGAAAGTCAAACATGTGGGTGGCAACTTGATTTATTTTATTCCAGTTTAAGAGCAAATCTTCATCCCAGTTTATGAGGCCTAACATACATATCTCAGAGAATAGCAAGTTTTAGGGTTGAAAATTAATAAACAAAAAAAGAAAAAACACTTTTTATGTACTGTATATCAATGATAGCCTTAAAAGATACATGATTTATTTCAGCAATAGAAGCATTCAAAATTAGAATAAATAATTTATTCTCACTTTGATCATTTATCTTTACTTTAGACAGGCCACAAAGGAACCCTTAATCAATGGTACAGCAGTTTGAACAATGTCTGATTACTTCACAATGGCCTCTGCTGCACACAAAACAGAAAAGTACAATCAAATAGAAACTTAAAGATTTCACAATCTATAACACATAGTATAAACTGGACAGACAGTGTTTAAAATGTGGCATTTATCATCACTTGTGTGAGGCAAGTCTTATGTAACTCACTCATTGCTCTATCACATCTGAGTTATTGTCCTGCCACTCACATGTGAAGATAAATGCATGTTCATAATCAGCTCATTTTGTATTCTATATCAATATCACACCATGGTATAAATATCTGTTATATATTTTTGCAGTGTACACAGAAATTAGATTATACAGTTCAGCCCACTTAAGCACACATCTAATAAGTGCAAATCCCCGGTTAAGTGCACACTTTTTCAATATCCTGATTTTTTTCCTTATCTTTTCAATGTTAATTGAACCTGTTAAGGCCACACTGTATAAGTGCACATTTTGGTTAAGTGCACATTTTTTTTTCTGGCGTCCCTTTTGATTTTCAGTCGTTTACCCCCCTTGCAGTGACATTTCACCAGCGAGGTCCCCCACAGTGACTACAGTGCCTAGCCATGGTGGGAGACCTGCTGAAACCCACTGCTGCCTGTTGGGGGTCCTGCACCCCCCCAATCAGCTCCGACTGGAGTTGAGAATCTTTAAGTGGGGGTGTGTGGGGGGCACAGCCCCCCACGTGTCGGGGGTTCAGGGGTCAAAGAAATCCATAGCGAACTGGCAGCCAGCTGCAGAATGCAGTCGACCTGCCAGTGTCGCTGACAGGGTGTTCGACAGAATTTTTGTCGGACTCCAGTAGTGGATCCATTTTAAGTCAAGTACACTTGAAAATGCACATTTTGGCAGAAAAAAATTAATACAAATCCACCTTAATTAGAAAGAAGTATTTAAATAATCCCCTAGTTTAGCCTCATGGTGCTGCACTTACGATTCAATCTGTCCGAATGAGGAGAGAATACAGGAAGAAAAATAATGAGAGCTGGCAAAACCAAGTCAGTCAAGAGGTTGGACTGATGTCACTGATTCTGTCTGAGGGAACTGGGAACCCGAACGTGGACAACTGAGGCACTCCGCTGATTCCCGTCTTGCCAGCTGGTATGACCACCAGTGATTTTATGGAGTACATGGCCATAGATGATTCAGTTTCCACAATGGGAGCTCTATGTGAGGAGGAGACATGCAGGGAAAAAGGGGAAAACTGATGACATGGACCAAGAAGAACCCATGACTTCTGTCAAATTCCTACAATGCACGGAGACAGTAAGGAGAAATATTCTTGTGAAAGAAAAAAAATAATTTATCACCCTTTGTCAGTCTGATTTATGTGTTCAGCAACTAGCCTTAAGAAACAGTAAACAGCTTCTGGGGTCCGGCATGTAGACAGAGTAAACAACGCAGTAAGATTACAGTTTTTGCAAGCCGCAGTGTTAATTGATACTTACTTAGAAAGCCTTTTTTTGTTTAAATCTGTTTAAAATCGAATTTACTAAAGTACTGTAATGTGTCTGAGCTAAGGAGTGTTGTTCATGTCTCTTCTAGGTAGACGATGTCAGCATTAACATTGCATGCAGCACACATATTTAATAAATTGCTTTTAAACCACAACGAGGTCTGAAATTGGATTGTTCAGTTAAATGCACAGCCCGCTTAAGTGCACAAAAAAACAGTATCCTGAGGGTGTGCACTTAAGCGGGCTGCACTGTATACACAATTAGCAAGCAATTAATTAACTGTGTCTTTCAAATACATTGGCACCATTACTTTCTTATTAAAAGTCCATTCCATCTGTGACAGTCTTGTTTTCTAACCCTTTCGGGGGGAGTGGAAAATGTATTATTTGAACAGTCCCTTTTCAACTGATACCCTTATAATGATAGCCTTTATTTCAGCTTAGCATGTACCTAGGCCCAATGATGAAAATGTAAACATTTCTTACTGTATCAAAATATGCACATGTTAGTCACTTTTTTTCCCAATAGTTTAACCAGGTGAGACACACTAAGCACTAAGCTGAAAGCGTATTTTACAGGTGCAACTTGTATCATCCCCCAGTTCTAGCTCATATTAAATTTCCCTCCCAGCACTTTCAAACACTTGCCAAAGATGAAATGTTAATTAGGGAGTTTTGTTTGGCAAAGGCATTTCATTTAGACTGCTGAAAGAATTAATAATTTACAAAGCTTTTACCTGGTTCATTGAGTGAGGATCATGCTAGCAGATACTCTCTCTCTCTCTCTCTCTCTCTCTCTCTCTCTCTCTCTCGATGGTCTGATCTAAAGGTATTTGGAACTATTGGGAGTTGTTCCTGGCTACTTGTATCATGATTTTGAGGCATGGATGATGGCTCAATAGACTAGATGCTGGTTGCTTCTATCATGCAGGTTTATAGCTCTCAGGTTGTTGTCAACAGTCTTTTTGCTTGCAGCTGATATAATAGCATTTTTAGATGTTTAAAGATAAAATTGGAATGATGATTGGTATCTACTGTAGGTATCAAAAGATATCACATTGGACACACCTTAATGATGTCATCACTGGATGTAGAGAGAGATACCTTTTTCTCTGTCAAGAAATGAACATATTTTTGTGCAGTAAATTACACAGAGTAAACATGACTTGTCTTACATCATTAGATAGAAAGATGGCTATGCAGAATTGATGTAATAAATTATGTACTATTACAGGCACATCAGTATCATTTATCAGCCTGTTGTTAACAAATCAGCAGTACAACAAAATTGGGCCAAATATTTGACCCTTCCATTTTTCATTATAAAAGACACCAGGAATCTTCCAGTTTTATTTTGTAGTAAAATATTGCAGTTCTGCCAAAACTGAGACGTTTATAAATGTTTTAATTTAGTTTGGTTTTTTTCTCAAGAAAAGAGAAGATGTCCGCTATATTTGGCACAGAAATAGCATTATAGAGCTGGTATGGGTTATGGGAGAAAAAAATGGTGCAAAGCACAGGTGCAGATTTGTCAGGCATGCTGATATTTTTATTAATTGTAGGCAAAATTAGCTTTATGGGAAACATTTTTCATTACTGCTTTAAACAAAATTCAGATGGCATTACACCTGCACAAGGACATCACAAAAAGAAGCAGTTTAGCAAATACATGTTTCTGTAGCATAGATGAGCTGGAATAGTAGCAGCAATAGAAAAAAGGCAGAGAGCTGATCTGCTTCCACCTGTGTCCAGACCCAGGAAGGCCTAGGTGAGGGGGGCTGAGAAATGAGAGTAGGAGGGAGAGCTCGAGAGAGAGAGAGTGAATTAGGTGGGTAAATCCATGACCAAGGTATAAATGCATGTATGAGGAGGTGGGGTAGGATGGACTAGGACAATTAGACTACCATTGTCCTTAGCCAGCTTTGGAGTAAGGTGTGTATGTGGGAAAGTGCTAAGGGACAGAGGTTCATTTGTCCATCCTACATATACACTGACTACTGACAGTGAGATGGCACTTCAGTTCCTTTTTGAAGGATGAGAGGCTTAAGTATATGCCTAGAAACCTTATTTAGCCAGAGCAGGGCTCTGTAATCAAAGGACCTTTGGCCAAGGGAGGTTCTCCAGAAAGGAATGGCCAAGGGAGCTTGATTTATGCCTCTTGTCTTGTAGCATGACTAATTTACTTACATATGTCGTAGTAAAACCTTTATTTTTATACAGGATAGTGGATGGAAAAAACACATCATTAGGACTTTACGTCCTATTTACAAGACGATCCTGTTATTACAAAGTTTCAAAAGCTAAAAGCTTACAAATAGTATCAAAATTTAACAAAGACAATATAGAAACTTGTTACAACATATAGTATAAATACAGTCATTCAGAACCACACATCACAAGTTAATACGCTAACAAGTACTGTAACAGGTTTAAAACTATATATATCCTTCAGGCAGCTGCAATTTAAACTCATATTTCAATAGACAAGGGATCTACCCATAGTACTCACACCTAGTCTTCAGTTCAATTTTCAAACTAGTTGAACAAGTCTTGATATCCTTATATTGCTTGTATATAACTGATTTTAAGGAATTCCATATTTTATCCATAATTATGGGAATGCGCATATTACTATATTTATTCTTAAATTTTGGAAACTCAAGATTTCTCATATTTATACCTCTCAGATTATAAATATATGCTTTCCTTTTCAATTTCTCATAGAGATATGTTGACTGGTTTATATTTACAACCTTATAAATCTGATTTGTCCAGACTAGCCTTCTTTTATTATCTTGGGACAGCCAGCCAAGTTCCTCATATCAGCTACAATGGTGTTCACAGTAATCCTTTCTCAGTCTAAATCTAGCCAAGTGATTGTACATTGCATCAATTTTATCCACTGTGCCAGAAGGAGCTTTTCCCAGAAGTTTTTTTTCCCATCAAGCATGTCTGGGACTTTATTCAACAATTCAGATTCAGCCAGTTAGTTTGCTCATACAGAGAGCAAGTATGAGCTAGTTAATCTGCTCCAATTCCCAGTCTACAGGCTTTATTAAAGGCAGTCACGATGCACTTGAGAGCAGTTTCCAATGCTGCAACATAGATAATCAGGCCATAGTCCATGAGAGTCAGTATAGATCTGGATATTTAAAGTTGGAGGGCAGTGGGGGTAAGGTATTGTTCATGTCTATGTAGGATACCCAGCCTTATATGGACCACTTTTACTACCAGGTCAATGTGTTCTATGAATGATAGCATATCATCAATATAACCCCAAGGTACTTAAATGAGTGTACCTGTTCAAGGGGGGCATCTTTATTTTTGAGACTGGTCAGGACCTGATTCATTTTCTTATGGCAGTGGATTGAAATCAACATATATTTGGTCTTTTTATAGTTAAGGAGTAGTTAATGTGAACAGAACCACTCTTCCAGCTGGTAGAAAGTAGTCTTTAATTCCTTTTGAAGCAGTTTAGGCTGGGTGTTGCTGCCCAATATTACAGCATCATCCGCACACAGAATTATTTTGCTTTTGCAGGCATGAGGGAGATTGTTCAAAAATAAGCTGAAAAGGAGAGGACCAAGGATGGATCCTGCGGGACTCCCAGTGAAATCTGTCTGGCCGGAGAGGTAGTGGGCCCAATTTTAACACTCTGTGTCCTGAGGGAAAAATAGTTCTTGAACCAATGGACAGCTTCAGAGGCAATCCCAAGCAACAGCATTTGCTGAATCAAGATTTGGTGGTTGACGGTGTCAAATGACTTCATGAGATCTATGAAGATAGATCCCACATACTTGCCTTCATCCATAGCTTTATGCACGTAATCAGAGAACTCGACTAGAGCAGTAGCCATGCTGTGGTTCCTGTAAAAGCCATGCTGCTGGAAGCATTGCAGATCATATTTCTGAAGGTGCTTTGAGATCTGGTCCGCAACTATTCTCTCCAGTGCCTTAGAGAGGGGTGACAAGATCGAGATTGATTGGTAGTTGGCAGTGTTAGATAAGTCCCCACTTTTGGGAACAGAGGTCACCATAACCAGCTTCCATACCGATGGAAATGTGGCCAGGGCAAGAGATTTATTAAAAATGTTGGTGGTGGGGGCAATAACTTCATTAAGTGCCAGTGCAGTCAACTTTATATCGATGTTGTTACTGCCAAGCCTTGTTTTCCCTCAGTTACATACTAGCAATATAAGGCTATCAAGACTTTTTCAACTAGTTTAAAAATTTAATTGAAGACTAGGTGTGAGTGCAATGGGTAGATCCCTTGTCTATTGGAATATGAGTTTAAATTGCAGCTGCCTGAATGATATATATATATAGAGTTTTAAACCTGTTATTGTACTTGTTGGCACATTAACTTGTGTTGTATGGTTCTGAACGATTGTATTTATACTATATCTTGTAACACGTTTCTATATTATCTTTGTTAAATATTGATACTATTTGTAAGCTTTTAGCTTTTGAAACTTTGTCATAACAGGACCATCTTATAAATAGGACGTAAAGTCCTAATGATGTGCTTTTTCCATCTACTATCCTGTATAAAAATAAAGGTTTTGCTACTACATATGCAAGCAAATTAGTCATGCCACAAGATAAGAGGCATGAATCAAGCCCTCTTGGCCATTCCTTTCCGGAGAACCTCCCTTGGCCAAAGGTCCTTTGCTTACAGAGCCCCGCTCTGGCTGAATGAGGTTTTTAGGCATATACTTCACATCCAGAGCCTCTCATCCTTCAAAAAGGAACTGAAGTGCCATCTCACTGTCAGTAGTCAGTGTATATTTAGGATGGCCAAATGAACCTCTGTCCCTTAGCACTTGCCCACATACACACCTTACTCCAAAGCTGGCCAAGGACAATGGTAGTCTAATTGTCCTAGTCCATCCCACCCCACCTCCTCATACATGCACTTATACCTTGGTCATGGATTTACCTACCTAATTTACTCTCTTGACCTCTCCCTCCTACTCCCATTTCTCAGTCCCCCCTCACCTAGGCCTTCCTTCAGTCAAATCCACTCATACCACTTTCCACTCTCCTCCCCTTACCAGTGCTATCCCTCACTGGGCTAACCAACCAACTCCTAGCACTTCACCCTTTCTATGGCTACCTTTACCTGCCATCTTTCTTCATACCCCCTACTGCCTCTGATACCTGAAAAAGCCTACTCCCCTGGCTGCAGCCATAACTTATAAGTTTGGTAAATCCTCTTTCCACACCTAGCATCCTCTTCTTTCCTAGACCTACTTCTCACACCATTTCTAGCTTTCCTTTAACCATTACAATATTATGTAAATACAATATGTGCTAACTTGATTTCTTCCTTACTATATAATGCAATGTACAGCAAGATTATATTATTACCTATTGAGTGTTGCGTTATCTGATTGTATTGTCTCCCACTTTTACTGATGTGGAACCTTTGAAAAAGAGCACATTGCTCAAAGGCTATTTCCGAATAAACAAAATAAAATAAAAAAATGTAAAAGCATTTTGAATTTCAGACCTACTCTTAAGAACTCAGGGTTTTAACATGACGTGAAAATTATGGCCCTATGGAGCCCACAGAGTGGAGAGTCACCAGTAGTAAAGCACCCTATAACAGAAACCAATGAGCAGAATGGGGTGTGAAAGTATTCAATCACCCACCCTCTAGGCTGGAAAAAGGGTGTAACAGTCATACCTCAATTGATGTGGTGAGAGACACATGAAATAAAAGGTGAAAAATTAGGAAAAAATGAATATTATTAATGTGAGTGAAAAACAGAACTGCTCCCTGACTTAAACACATGTCCCTGCACTGCTGTCCCCCAGCTGGTGAATTCATTTTCTACAGTATATACAAATGGATTTTCAATGAATTGCAGCACATTTTTATCACACTGTCATGCTAATGTGACAAGTTGCAACTGGACCACACAATAGTGTGTTTAAATGTTGGCATGATTATGCAAAACGGAAGCAAAAACAATGTAACTTGTGTCATTAAATTAATGCATGCATTCTTTTTATGGCTGTGGGTGGAGCCTACAGACATTTTGCTATCTGTAGCTTGAAAATGGAGTTTCATGGAACTCATTTTTTTGACAATTCAATGTATTCTTCCACATCGGCAAATCACTATGCAACTAAAATAAAATAATCCCTTCTTTCTGTTTAGAATGTTGGATACATAACTATGAGCTGCTTATATGATGGTCATTAGGAAACTGAAACAGCATGTTAAATAATGCTTGCCTAGTAAACTGGCAATTTGTTTATCCTCCTCGAAATGCAACAGCTTGCACATTTAAATGATTAGCATTTAAACATTTTTTGGTACTAATTCAGTTAGGGATGAATATCTTTCAAGAAAGATTCATACCTCATAAATGTTACCCTTTCCCAGCAAATTTTGTAAAGATGTACACTGTTTTTAAACTCTCAAGACCTATCTGATAAAATAGCAGGTCTTCAGTGAACTACACAGACTAAATACATCATTTTTTTTGACAGAAGGGCTACAGCCTGCTTCCCAAACATAACAGATAATAGCTACCGAGATCTCTTATAGTAAGAGTGTGTGCATTCATGTGTGTGTGTGTGTGTGTGTGTGTGTGTGTGTGTGTGTGTGTGTGTGTAGGTGTTTGGGGAAGGGGTGGAGAAACAGTCAAACTCTAGGCAAGGGAGACCTCATCTAATGAATTAACTGCTGACAAACCATGAGTGATACAGAAGCAAATGATCTGATACCTTTTATTTGCCTAACATAGATGTGACAAAAAGAACTTATACCTGTACCATTTATGAAATTCCTGATCAAACAACTGCAAACAGAAGACTGTTTTTTGTCATTTTATAATTTGATATACTGAGTGTGTATTTACTGAGTTGCTGGATCAGGGCCTTGATAAAATAATAACATTTACTTAACTCATTCAAGATTTCATTAGGTGGACAGAAAAAAGTATGAGAATTTGAAAACTAACAACTATAAGATGCAAAAATAGCATTTGTGTGTGTGTGTGTGTGTGTGTGTGTGTGTGTATGGAAATGTCTTTATTTGCAATACATTTGTTTACAGGCATTACTAGTATCTTTTAAAAGATTGTCTGACTTGTGATTACTAATTTTGAGTATAGTTCATGAAATAATGAGCTTGATATTTGTTACTTCATATAGTCCTCCATTATGCCTTATGCATAGCATATACATCCAAATCATTCCAAGGCCATCATGACATATAATATTAATACTGAGCAGCAAATCAGAGCTTTTTTCCTAATGAAAGGCTGCTGATATAATAAATAAAGAACAAAGTCATAAACAGAGAACCAGTGGCTTGTGGAAAAAATTACAGGGATTTACCAAGGGATTTGATTTTGCCTTTGTGGGGAAAACACAGGGAAAATGAGGGTTTCTTACAGAGTAATGGTTATTTGGATATGGGAGCACTGAATATTTCTTATCCTATATTTTGTATCCTAGACAGGGCAGGGGAAATGCTACATCTCATTGTCACAGGGATGTTCATTTACACATTTTTGCACAATATTTACTCAGGTTGTCTCAGATTAGATGCAATATCTTGTTTTCAGTGGGGCCATGATTTTACCATTTTGGTAATGTATTCAGGCTACCTAGTCCAGAACCCCGTATTCAAAGGAGATAAGCAGTGCATCCCAGTGGAAAAGGGAAATGTGCCACACAACTCCAACAATGTGCAACAGCATGATATTCAAACATGTGGGATGCACCAGCCACAAGCGATTGGGCCAGGGCACACACAAATGGTATGCCATTCAAGTTGATGGGGCAATCCCATGCATATACATAGATACATAGACAGTGTCGGCAGATATTGGTCTATGGCCCACCCAGTCTGCCCATTTGAGCTTGTAAGTTCAGTTTGTTTTCCTAGAAGTCTGTTGCCCCTTACCCCTGACCTCCAGAATTCCTTTATGTCTACCCCATGCATTCTTAAATCCTGTGATTGTTTCAGCCCCCACCACTTCCTCTGGCAGGATGCTCCACTTGTCCACCACCCGTTCTGTGAAGAAATTCTTTCTCATGTTTCCTCTGAATCATCCTCCCTCCAACTTCATCCCATGCCCTCTAGTCCTGGAACACCTTTTTTGCTTAAAAATAGTGTTTTCCTGCACCCTGTTCCTCCCTGTAAGATACTTGTATGTCTCATCATATCCCCTCTCCTCCCTCTCCTCCAGGGAGTACATGTTCAGTTCCTTCAACCTGTCTTCATAAGACTTGTGATGCAATCCATGCACCATCTTTGTTGCCTTCCTCTGAACCTTCTCTACCCTGTCTATGTCCTTACTTAGGTATGGTCTCCAGAACTGTACACTGTACTCCTGGTGGGGCTTCACTAGTGTCTTGTATAGCGGAATTATGACCTCCTATTTCCTGCTGGTGATGCCCCTGCCTATACATCCCAGCATCCTATTTGCTTTACCTGCTGCCTTGTCACACTGTTTCCCTACCTTGAGGTCATCAGAGATGACAATCCCAAGGTCCCTTTCCTGCTTGGTGCATGCTATATCCTCACCCCCCAACTGATATATTGTGCCAGGGTTTTTGTGCCCCATATGCATTATCTTGCACTTCTTTGCATTGAATTTCAACTGCCAAACCCTGACCATTCTTCAAGTTTCTGCAGGTCGCTTCTCATTCTGTCTACACCCTCTGGTGTGTCTACTCTGTTACAGAGCTTTGTGTCATCAGCGAACAGTGAAATTCTGCCTTCTAGGTCCTGCTCAATGTCACTGATGAAGATGTTGAATAGGACCAGTCCAGCACTGATCCCTGTGGTACCCACTGGTCACTCTTCCCTCTGTGGAGTGACAGCCATTTACCACCACCTTCTGTGTCCTGCCACCCAGCCAGTTACTACCTACCCACCACACTACTGTCCTGCCCACACCCATATTCCCCAGTTTGTGTAATAGTCTTCTATGTGGCACAGTGTCAAGGCCTTGCTGAGTCCAGATAGGCCATATCCACTGCCCTCCCTGATCCACCCTCCCTAGTCACCCAGTCAAAAATTCCACGAGGTTGGTCTGACATGGCCTCCCCTGGTGAAACCATGCTGCCTTGGGTCCTGTAGTCCATTGACAGCCAGATGTTTCACCAATCGCTCCTTCAGTAGTGCTTCCATGATCTTCCCCACTACCGAGGTGAGGCTGACTGGTCTGTAGTTCCCTGCTTCCTCTTTGTTCCCACTTTTGTATAAGGGGACTACATCTGCTGTCCTCCAGTCTTTGGGTACCTCCCCTGTTTCCAGTGATTGGCTAAACAGGATAGCCAGAGGTTCAGCCACCACCTCTCTTAGTTCTTTAAGGATCCTGGGGTGCACCCCATCTGGTCCCATTGATTTATCAACTCTTATTACTTCCAGTTCCTTCAGGACCCTTTCTCGTGTAAAGGGACTTGTGTCCGTTTCTGCACCATTCTCACCCCTTGTACTCCCTTCAGACCCATTACCCTCCTCTTCCTCAGTAAAGACTGAGCAAAAATACCTGTTCAATATGTCAGCTTTACTGTTGTCATCCTCCACGCGGCCCCCATCCTCCCCCTTCAGTCTCACTATCCCTCCTTTGTCTTTCTTTTTCACTTATGTACCTGTAAAGGTTTTGTCCCTCTACCCACTGATTTTGCAATGTGTTCTTCTGTCTGAGCTTTGGCTTCCTTACTGCCTCCTGCTCTCTTTGCTTCTCCTGGTACTTCTCCCTATCCCCTTCTGCCTGTGTCTTTTTGTATTGCCTGAATGCAATCTTTTGGCTTTCACTTTCTTTGCTACCTCTTTGGAAAACCATAATGGTCTCCTCTTCCTTTCCTCTTCTAACCTGCTTACTACATAATTCTGTTGTTCTTGTAATCCCCATTTTAAATACTGTCCACTGTTCCTCAACCCCTGATTCCTGTCCCATTCCCCTTAATGCCTCTTTCAAGTATCTCACCATTTTCCCAAAGTCTGCCCACCTAAAATCCAGGATACGTGTTTTTGTGTGGTTTGGTTCTGCTCTTTCTGTGATTTCAAACCACAATGACTGGGTCACTGTTTCCCAGGTGCTCCCCCACTGTTACCCCATCACACTGTCCCTGTTTGTGAGCACAAGGTCCAGTATTGCCTTCTGCCGAGTTGGTTCCATGACCAGTTGCTTGAGGAAGGCACCCTGAAGGAAGTACAGGATCAATCTGCTCTTAGTTGATGCTGCTGCTGGGATGCTCCAGTCCACATCTGGAATATTGAAGTCTCCAACCAGTACTACCTCACTCTTGTCTGCCATCCTTTGGATGGCTAGCATCAGCTCCCTGTCTGTTTCTTCCTCCTGGGCTGGTGGTCTATAGATCACACCTGTGCGGATGGCTGTCCCCATTTTCCTTTCCAGCTTAACCCACAGTATCTCTCCCCCATTTTGTTCCTCCTGGATCTCTGTGACTCTTATGTCATTTTTCACATACAGTGCCACTCCTCCTCCCTTCCTGCCTGCTCTGTCTCTTCTGAATATGTTGTAGCCAGGTATGGCCATCTCCCAGTCGTGGTTATCATTACACCAGGTTTCAGTGATGGCCACAATGTTCAGGTCTGACTGTACCATGACAGCCTCCAGATCTTCCATCTTGTTGCTAAGGCTCCTGGCATTTGCACATGGCTTTCCATGATTTGACCTCCCTAGACTGTTTCACTGTCTACCCAGCCCCTTCCTTGGTTGTCATTTATCCCTGGTTCTCCTTGCTGTCTGCCCTTCTGCTGAATTTTGCCCCTTTTCTGCTTATCCACCTCTTGGGCACTAATCTCCATCTTTTGCACACTGCTTTTCAGAGATAGTCACTCCTCTGGTTCACTGGTTCCACTGCTAGCTGTGGGGGGTGAGCAAGTAGGTTCCCTCCTTGCTGGCCTGCCACCTCCCTTTGCTAGTTTAAATGCTTGTCAATGTAGCATTTAAACTTATCATTGAGTGCTTGGATTCCCCTCCAGGATGGATGCAGGCCATCAGGCTTGAACAAACCTCCATCCCTCCAGGTGGGTCCCCAGTCACCAATGAATCCAAACCATTCCTCACAGCACCAGTTCTTCAACCATGAGTTAAAGTTCTTGGTGTGGTGTACCACAGCATATTCAGTGAGAATGTGCCCCTCACAGTCTAGAGCACCGTGGCCCACAGTTAGGCCATGAATAGCTGGCCTAACACAGCTAGCCACCCACAAGCAGACTGCAGATGTGCACTCAGGTGCACAGCAGCCTGGTAGCCCTGGTAGACTAGCGGTACTCCCTTTCCATCTCCAATCTAGCCAATTCTATCCCTGAAGAGCTCCATAGTGTAGTGCCCCCCAGACCTGATTGCAGCAGAGGAAACCATGGCCATATCCATAGTCTAGGGGACTCCCATCTACTGCTCCTCTACACAGACACCCTCACTCCCCCATACCCAACCTCTTGCAAAGACTGGCACTGCCCTCCACACCCTGCCATGGCCAGCCATTGACAGCACTGAACCCAGGCTGGGGACCTCTACTCTGGAATGACCCAACTGTCTGTACTGTGCATTGGGGCACCATGCCAGCTGTGGATCCACCAGTGTATGCAGCTGTGTGTACGTCCCTGGCAAACTGAAGAGGGAATTTACATACCTCCAATGCATGCCTTGTCAATGCTGTATCTTACTGCTGTCATACACCACTGCAAGTCCACACTCACCCCTGTTCCCCTGTGTAACATGCCACCCTTCAGACTTCAGAAGTATCCTGGGTGTGATGGGGTGCAGTATCCTGTAATGCCATTGGCAGTGTATGCTTCAGGCTATAGCTAGTTCATCCACAGTTCCCCAATTGTACAAATGAATGGGAGATCAGCTGTAACACACCTGTTTTGGGAACTGTGTGAGTGGGCACAGCATCGGCCATCACCCACACTTAGCAGTGCAGTGGCACTGGGATGATGGAACTGCAAGCAAGTGCCTGAGGAGTATGGCCAATGGGTGCTATCACCCACACACAGCTCATGCCTACATATAACACATTCCAGTATCCTATTGTGAGTGCTCTGCCACCCACTGATAGAGTGGTATAATTCCATTACAGAGCCAGTCATCACAATGCGATGGGCTGGGGTTCAGGGAGGGGGTCTGTTTGTGCACCGTTGAGGGGGAGCAGGTGCCACTACACTATGGACATGGACTGTGGGTGTATTCAGGTGCAATTAGTGATGACATTGGGGTCCCTACAATATGGAACTGATAGAGCCTGGACTCCGCTACAATCGGGGCTGGTGGAATGGGTGGGGGGTGCCACTATACCACCAGAGACTTCAGGGCCTGTCCCACATGGGAGCGATCGGGTCAAGGCTTGGGGCAAGAGCTGATCCAGTGCATTCATCCCCATGCCAACATGCAAATGGGCTGGTAATGAGAATGCATAAGGCCCCTTTGCACCCTGCATGCTCAGTTAGTTCATTTGTATTCCTGGGCTGAATATCACCCATGGGGGCTGCAGTGTATACTGGTATGTGCCAAGCATTCCCCCTGAAGGTATTCAGTCAGGGTCACCAAGGATGCACCTGACTTGGTGGCCGCCTGCACTGCGACTCCTGCCCAGGACCACATTTTCAACGGGAACGATGAAGCCCACCAGCATGAAGCACAGTGTCACAGGTTTACTGCATGACAAAAGGGATTAACTCCTTTTGAAATTGCATCATTGCTGCAGTAACTCTACTGCAGAATTATGCAGTGATGTGCTTCATCCTGATGGGCTTCACTGTATGCACACCTTATACCGGTGGCACATTCTCTTTGGATGTTGTATCAGTGCCGACTGGCGCACCCTCTTTGTGCAATGCACTTTTCTGCTCAAGCATCAGTCTGGCACTTAATATGTCCCCCAGATGTAAAATATTGTTTTAGTGCATTATGATTGTACACAATGCAACATAATATTGTGTAGATGTAGAGCCTCACTGAAAATAAGATGCCATTTCTACTGTGAACTAACCAGGCTAAATATATAGCAATCAGCAGGCATAGTCTAGGAAAACACATTGTAAAAATGTGTAAAAGGAAGGCCACATTGAAACTGCCTCTCTGCAGATCTACATTGTGCAAATTCATTAGAAATAATGGGTAAAAGCATGCCAAAAGCTCGCACAGCCATGTCGGTTGTTACCAGAACTTGTTTACCAAGCACTCAAAGGGAAGATAAAGTGTCCCAAATGTGCCAACATGTCGGAAAACGTGGCCTTAACACTTTGATACATCCCAGAGGGTGTAGTCACAACAAGAGATGTGCGAAGTTCATAAAATTCACTTCACAAATTAATTTGTGAAGGTCTGACACTTTGCAAAGCTAATATGCCTGAAGAACAAACATCAGTGCGGTGAAAACATGCGGCTGTACCTGCTGCAGGCCAAAAAATCAAAAACCAAAAACAAATTCCTTGGCAGCATGTTCAGGGGCAGCAGATGGTAGTGGCTATGTTAGTATTACAATGTTTTTTTCTGGCATGGCTATGGCGTCCCATGCAGGGTGGTGGAGGAAGCAGCAGGAGGATGAGTACAAGAGATGACAAAATGACAGGAGCTGCTGAAGAGGAGGAGGGTAAGCGGGATAATTCTGGTGGCTGGTTCTGACTGTCTTTTACAGGAGCCATGTGACACTGATGCTAATGAGTGTGTCCATGTGAAAGGCATGGAGCATGAGTCAGAATAGATGAGTCATCAGAAATTAAAAATGCTGGTGAGGAGGGTGAAGACAGAATGATAGATGAGGAGAAAGATATGGTTGTCACCAACGATGGTTATATGGATCCCCTTTGAGGACCAGAAAATAAAAAGAGGAGGGATGGTGCTGATGAGGGGTGCGTCCAGTTCAGAGACCTGTTCTGTATAAGATAGTACCTAAAGTCCCCCTGATCCTATATCTGCTTGTCCTCCTGGTGTTATGCCCAGTACACCCAGTGCCCCAAAAAGGCAAGCAGAAGTTTGCTAACCACCACACAAAGCCCTAGATGATCAAACCACTTCCTCCCAGTCCCTTTCCCATGTAAAAGCAAGGGCCTCCCAAGTATCTTGTTTAGTATTTCTATGTACTTGGTCTGAAGGATGAGACAATGATAATATGTCAGCCTTTTCAAGCTTGTGTCAGCAGTGGAGAAACGGAAATCACTCAGGCTCTGGTGGGCAACTCACAGGCTTCAAGTAGTGGCATTTTGTACGTTGGACTCAGCAGTACAATTTAGCTGGTGTAGGTGCAAGGGGATCATCATCACCATCCAAGATAGCTGTAAGTCTGGAAATACCCAAGGAGGAGGGAGGGGTGGAGGATGAGGCTCAGGTGGCTGAAGAGTAATATGTAGAGATGAAGGAGGAGGAGGAGGAGGAGGAGAAAGACTGTTGTAGGAGTCTGTGGAGTTTTCTAGTAGTCTGCACACCAGTATCAGCAAACTGAGTATAGTACAGTCCTCTTATAACAGTCACACTTAAGCCAGACAAATGGTTTAAATGGACAACTGTTTAAATCCGAAAGTCAGTTACATAGGGCCCTTTTTAAAAAAAATGCCGGATATAATGAATTGCATGCTCCATCTGTACCGGACACTGCAACCAACTGCCAAGTGCTAATTGGTTTCCCTTTGTCATTTGCAGAGACAAATATGTGGTGTTAAGGGGCCTAAAAGACTGAATAGCTGTGAATTCCCAGGATAAGTGGCTCTGAATGGCTGGGAATAGCCGTGAACAGCTTCTCCCCTCCCCCACAGTCTCACCTGTTGTGTATTCAGTGGTCTCCAAGGTTTGCTGATTTGTGAGTAGAGCAGCCACTTTCCCTGTCCTGCACTCTGAGAACAGCGAGGTGAGACAGCTGACTAAGTCCTAAACACACGATTCCTCAGTGAGAATAGGGCAGCCGTTTTCCCTCTCCCGCACTCACACCTACTCACTGTTCTTTTTTTCAAATATTAAATAGATTGAGCAGCGGTAAGTAGCAGGGAGAGACAGTGCCATAGAGAGACAGCCACAAACCCTTGATGACATGATCAACACACAGGCTAGGAAGAGATTTTCCTGTAGTGCAGGTGGTGAAATTAAAACTCAAATGCCTGTTTCAGGGGAATGGTAGTGTAATGCAGTACAGGCTGTACAAAGATCTTACCAGGCAGTAGTGAAGCAGCTGTACTTTGGGAAGGTACGTACAGCCTTACCGTTTGCCAATTTCTTTGCTACTCTCTCATAAATGGAATTGTAAATAGACGTAATAGCAAAACCTTTACCACCTGAGGAAATGCACACATCTGTCAAATAGAACAGTATAATCAGTGCACATGGGAATAACAGACACCCATTATGATGGGCAAAATTTGGGTCATAGCAGTGTGTCCAGTGGTTTCCATTGTAGTATCACCCTTGCCATAGTAAAACAGTTACACCAGTGAGGAAGACACAAACATCATTGGTTTTCTCCAAACACCAAAGGATAGCACCAGGAGTCATATTACCCCATTGACACTGTTTCAATGATGGTTGCAGCTGTATGTTAGCCCCACCCCAAGAAAGGTGCAGTCTGCACTACAGCCCACACTACTAAACTTGTTTAACCAACATGCAAATGATCTGCCCAATATTGCCATAGCATGTGAGATAAATGCAGCAAGGGCTCTGGTAATTGATCTTCTACCATACTCCTTTGTTGAGAATGAGAGTTTTTGGTTGTTGATGCTTTGTGCCTGTCTCAAATAGTAAATTCAAATACAGACATACTTCTCACTGCATGACATTCCAGAACTGTTTGAGACAGTGTCTTGTGCATTGATCCATACCCTGCAGCATTCTGTATCTGTGTACATACATCTTAGAATGGCTTTGTGGACTAGTGGGGAAAACAACTGATAGCTCCTGTACAGTTGCAGCCAAAGACTTGGCCAGATATTGCCTAATATTTCTAAAGATGGTCTCTGGTAGCCTCTTAGTGGTACTGCAGTTAGGCAGGAAATTCCTCTAGAGATAGCACAAAAATTTCAGGAAATATCTGGCCATGTCTCTGGCTGCACTCAGTGTATTACTGCACATTTAGCAAAGCTGGCTGGGGTAGTATGTGACTTGGGTTCAGGTGAGACAGTTCAAATTACCAGTGGTAGCCACACTTCCGTATTCACCCATGTGCCATACTACCTGTGAAAAATCTTGGAGCACACACTGTTCAGAAAATATTGGCAGTACTCCTTACAGATTAATAAGTGGCTTCACTGCATTCACTTAAGGTGGGTTTTATATATACCCTTGGCTACTGTCTTGAGGGACTCCCCTCCCGACTCATTTCACCTAATGCCACCTATTCTAGTCATGAGACAGAATTAGAGAAAAGTATTAAACATGCTCCACTGGAACTCTAATTATTTGGGACCCTACGAGCCTCTTTGGAATAACCCAAGGATCCAGAGAGGTGGCTCCCGGATATACTGGGCAACCACGGTCTCACAAGGGATCAGTGTGGTGGGAGATCTTTTCAAGTTAGAGTCCGGATTGCTCTAGCCCTTTAACCACTTGCAAAACAAATATAGGTTACTTGCTTGAGACCTCTGGAGGTATTTTCAGTTGTGCCATGCTTTGTCTCCATGGCTTGTGAAAGACTGTAAGTTAATACACACAGATATAACCTCTCCAGAGGTAGTATAGCACAGTGGTCTAAGGCTGTGAGCTGCAAATTTGGTGACATCCAGCAAACCAGACCTGGGTTTGAATCCCACAGCTTCCACTTGCATACTGTGTGACCATGAGCAAGTCACTTAACCTCCTTGTGCTCCCAGGTTGCTCCTGTAAAAAAGCTTTCAGCTTAGTGTGCTATACCTGGTTAAACAACTAAATAAATAAATAAATAACCAAGTATTTATTGAAATGGTTTCAACTTCCCACAGGTCATATGAGCATTATATATAAACTCCTGCAAGAGGTATCTCTACTGAAATGGGAGACTAACCGGCTGAAATGGTCAGCTGAATTGTAGGATTTGTTAGAGGTGGATAGCTGGTCCCTCTGTTGGATTGAGGCACATCAAGCCTCTCCAGATCTGAAGCTGCAACTCATCTAAAAGAGGTTCTAAGTCAATGGTATAGGAAAACAGAAAGACTGGTTAATATGGGCCTAGCTACTGCCAACGTCTGTTGGAGATGTGAGAAGGAACCTGGAACTTTATATTATATACTTTGGGGGTGTGAGCTATTAAGGGATTGGTGGCTGGGTATTATTACAACTTTAGAAGACATTTTATGTATTCCCCTACTCCACGCCCCTCGATTTTGGATCTTGGGGGATCCACTTTTACTATATGTGTGGGCTTTATGATATTAAATATTCCTCTACACATTGGCATTTGAAGCCAAATGGTTACTGTTACTTCACTAGATGTTAGCCAACCTTCCATTCCCTACTCATTGGCAGTAGGTCATATTCAGAACAGCTTCCAACAAACAAGTGCTTTTTCAGAGAATAAAGACCCTTGCTAGATTCCAAGCTGCACCATCACCTTGGCTTTCTCACTTTGGGGTGATTAGATATGATGTTTGACATGGTTTAATTAAGGGTAATGCAATAGACTAAGGGTACTTAACGTGTTTTATAACCCACATCACAGGGTGTCATTTTCTCTTATTTATTTATTTATTTATTTAGGAAATCAGAATTACAACCCCTTGAGTCATAGACTCGTTTCCAAAAGCTCCACATCAGAATAAAACATAGACATTCATACATTACATACATAGAATAAATGTGGGTGAGCAATCATACAGAGTATAAATACAATGAACATGGGTTAATGCCTATACATTTGGTAGCTAAAACAGGGTAGAGCTATCAACATATTTATCTAATGAGAGGTTAAGACCTATACAATTGGTAGCTAAAGCAATGCATGATATGAGTTGGTAGTAAGTCACCTCAGGGAGGCCTTGTCTTATACGTAATACAATGCATTCATAGTCCAGTGCAACTTTATGGTAACTGGGGGAGGTGAGGAGCCTGTATAAGCTAGAAATAGTGAGGGCTCTCCACTGCCTGACCAAGGGTGGGTGCATAGCCTAGTGGCATGGTGCAGGATCCACAGGTTACCGGTTACACTGGCATTGACGTGAGGAGAGGATATGGGCCCTTAAGGCAGGTTTAAAAGGACCTAGATTGGTGATTGATGTGACAGTCAGTGGGAGACCATTGTACCATGATGGAGCTCTAAGGGGGAAGGATCATTGGGCCAGGGTGTTTCTGACCTAGGCACAGTCCAGATAATTTCTGGGGCAGCCCGTGTGGATGCTGAGATGGTGGCTGCCTGAAGAGAAGCCATGACACCTATTGAGGTTAAACCCAGGTGGATTTTTTTGGTGAAGAGACAGGTCTGGTATAATAGCCTTTCCTCAAGGGAGAGGATATTGGTAAGTGCGTATAGGGTTCAGGTATGTGTATTTCTGTTGACACTGGAGAGGAGCAGGCAGGCCTTATTGATGACTACTTGTATTTGATGAAGCACTGTAGAGTTGGTGACAGCATAGATTGTGAGGCCATAGTCCACCAGCAATAAGACTGAGGAGGTAATGTATAGGTGAAGTGCTTCAGGTGGCAGGCAGCCTTTATGTCTGTAAAAGAGACCAAAGTGGGTGTTGGAGGCGGAGGTGAGGATTTTTATATGTTTGTGGAATGAGAGGGAAGAGTCAAATGTAATACCTAGATACTTATACTTTTGGACCTGTTCCAGTGGGATGAGAGAGGTGGAGAGTATTTCAAGGGGGAAATCCTTTCATCTGTTTTGGCGGTGGGCATAGAGCATCGTCTTAGTTTTTTTTAGTGTTGACCACCAATCTGTGTTCAGCAAACCAGTGTTCAATCTGAGAGAAGGAGTTTTGTAAGGTACGCTGGAGAGAGAGAGATGATCAGGATGTGCGGCATAAAGAACAGCGTCGTCTGCGTAGAGGAGAAGGTTGCCAGGGCAGGATTTAGGCAGGGTGTTGAAGTAGATGCTGACTAGCAGGGGACCCAGGAGAGATCCCTGGGGAACTCCTGAGTGTACAGGTGGCATAGTAGATATGGTATTATTAATGTTAGCACATTGGGTTCTAGATGAAAGATAGCTGGAGAACCATGAGTGTGGACAATGAGATACCCCAATTTATTGTAATGTGTTAAGAAGGAGGAGATGAGAAACCATGTCAAAGGCCTTTGAGAGGTCTATTAACATGGCCCCAATGTTTACTCATCTGTATATATAAAGACAGAGAATGTGTAAGATGTTGCTAGTGTTCCTGTTTAGAGATTGGTGACTTGTGGTTACTGGTTTAAGCTGTTGTCAGAAATGCAAAATATCTCTTTCACAAACCGCTACTGCTTCATTTCTTAATACCTGTGCTCGGTGAAAGTTCAGAGAGTAGGTAGAAAAACCAGCACCAGATTCCAGTACGAAAAGTGCTTTATTTAATGTTAAAAACAAATAATACATACACAGACCATAACTCTCAAAATACAGGACATCCCAACCAGGTTTTGCCAAATTTGTTTGTCTGAGTTTTAAAAGTACCGTCCACCAATTACAATGCAGCATTCCATTTAAAGGTACACTAACATATTATTCTAAGTGCAATTGCTTAAACAATATAAAATAAATAAGCTCTTTATATTGTTTAAGCACTTGCACTAAGAACTATTGAGCTAGCTAGCTTGCACTTACCCCTATCTCATTATATACCACAACCCAATACCTCAGCAGGACTTACTCATTGTAACTGTTACTCTCAACTATTAGGGTATATGTATTAATCCACACTCACCTATTCCTGTCAAACATATGCAGATGTATTATCTAATTATATGTTTTCAAGGTATAAAGCGTGACTTCCCTATGTAATTGCTACTATACTGAGAGAAGGAGCTTTGAAAGGTATGCTGGAGAGACAGAGAGATGATCAGGATGTGCGGCATAAAGAACAGCGTCATCCGCATAGAGGAGAAGGTTGCCAGGGCAGGATTTAGGCAGGGTGTAAAGGGTAAATTGTCATCTACACTCAACTATTTCTGTAAAATGTTTTCAACTGTATTGTAATTGTATGTATATATGTTAGGACCTGGACTACCCTTGTCCTCTTCCCCACTGTACCCCTCCCCCCAGGTTGCACCGGGAGATAAGCAGTTCTTGCTCAGTGTGCTTTTCCTGGTGAAACAATTTCAATAAATAAATAAATAATATGTTACTGCACCTTTAAATGGAATGTTGCATTATGATTGGTTAATGGTACTTCAAAAATACAGGCAAAAAAAAATCAATGCCATCCCTTGATAAATCCAGTTTGCTGAAATCTGGTTGGGATGTCCTGAACTTTGAGAGTTATGGTCTGTGTATGTATTACTTGTTTTAACATTAAATGAAGCACTTTTGATACCCTGAACCTGGTGCCAGTTTTTGTGCTTATTACAGAGATGTAAAATATGATTTCTTTCAGAATGCTCAGACTGTTTCTAATGTTTTGTATATCTCCGAACTTCGATGTATGTGCTCAAATTGGGTGTAGCTGTTGGTTAATATTTCTCAATGTGAGTTGTGTATTTCCTTTTTTTGCTAGTTTTGTTTTTTAAACTTAAAAATGTTTACATACTGTACAAAATACAGCTGGATTTTATAGCATGTGATGATATCTTCATTGATGTGAAGTGCATCAGCAATGATGGATGTTTTAGTGTGCCATGCCTGGCACACTGAATCTTGTGTAGGAGCTTCTTGCACATCCTGACATTAAGGCATTGTTGAATGTGTTCCATTAAATCTGTGCCCAATTTGTCCATTCTGAAAAAGCCTATGAACAGCTGTGGGAGCTACAGATATAGGACAAACTATCTTAGCATCAGATGTGGAGCTGGAAGTCATGACATGGTGCAGATCAACACTATCCATTATAGAGTACCTGTATGAACAGTATAAAGCTGTCTTGGAATGTCTGTTAATTCACACAAATCATGACAGTGTGGGAGTATCCATTTCTCTTATAACAGACCAGTGGTGACTAATGGATGGACAGATAATAATTTTCAAGCCATTCAAGCATGCAACACAGACAGTGAGTAGGGACAATTGTATAAGTCAGGTCAAGCCACTTCTATGGGTGCTTAGGCAGGGTCTTCTAAATATATATCAGCAGCAGGATGCAGGTGCTGATTCTGGCAGTTCTGCCCTCATGGTGCTGCTCTATTGTTGGACTGCAATACAAATACCATATTTCTGGCATGCTTCACTCTGCCAAGCTTGGGATCACCACCATGCTGGACTCCTGGTATATACATGGCCTTGCATCTATCTTTGAAGGTGGCCTGGATCATGTGCAGAACTTGGGGCACACATGCTGAAAAAAACAATGATCACAGCACAACAGAGACCAAGGGCACAATTCTGAAAACTCCTGGCATGGCACAGGGGACTTGCACCACAAGGATGGCACAAACTGCCCCTTTCACCAAAAGATGCCCCAGGGAGTGATTCTCAATGGCAGCCTGCATCAACTGCAGGCTGCCTGCACCAAACAGGGCTTGCACCACCCACGGCCTACGAAATGGGCTGACACATGGCTCTAGAGTCTTGCAGCAGACACAAGCTGCCAAATCCCCTTAATCAAGATTCTCAAAACTCTCACTGAGGGCAAATTTATGTGTACCCTTAGACCAGCCAGGGCTGGTCTAAGGGTACTTAGAAATTGTCCTTAGGGAGAGTTGGGCAATCTGCAGAAATGTGCTACTGTCCCCCAAGCCACAATTCCCTGTTATTATATATAAAGGATCATGGGTAGTCTAGAGTACCCTTCTCCCAGCCCTAAGTCCTGTTTTATTAATATAATAATAAGATACCTGGTAGTCTAGCAGACCCCCTCAAGCCCCATTCCCCCATTATTATATATAAAAGATCCCTGGTGATCTAATGGCACCCCCAAGCCCCTATCCTCCATTATGAAATATGAATTCATCATTGGTGGTCTAGTGGACCCCAGTCCCCCGCCCTGACAGGCAGTGTCTCACCACCCCACTCCCACATCCCCAGACCAAGCCAGCATCTGGCACAGCCTACCACTCACCACCACAGCCAGCTGCTGAATGAGCTCTCAATGAGCACTGTACTATATTCAGTATGCACTCATTGATTGACAACTTGCTGTCATTTAGTGACCATGTACTAAATACAGTACAGCGCTCATTGAGAGCTCAATCAGTGGCTGGCCTTGGTGGTCAGTGGTGGACTGTGCCAGTTGCCAGCCTGGTTTGGGGATGGGGGAATGGGGTAGTTGGACTGGTGGTACACTGCCTGCTGGGGTATGGGGGGATTGGGGGACAACTGGGACTGGGGGCTCTACTAGACTACCAAGGATCGAACAATTATATTAATAAAACCAGACTCGGGGCTGGGAAGGGGGTGTGCTAGACCACCAGAGATCTAATAATTATATTAATAAAACAGGACTCAGGGCTGGGAGGAGGGTCTACGAGATAACCAGGGATCTTATAATTATATTATTAAAATAGGACTTGGAGCTGGGAAGGGGGTCTGCTAGATTGCCTGGGATGTTTCATTTGTAATAATGGGGTGTTGGGGAATGGACAGTACACTTGACAACCACAGAATGCATGGGGACATTGCCACATGGCCAACCACAGTTTGCAGTAATCTGTCCAGGAGAGCCCTCTGGCACACTGCTATGGTTGCCACAAGCCATGGGACTTTGCTGCTGGGACCCTACCTGATCAAGAATTGGAGGTAGGGTACCTGGTGCATTGGCAATTGGTGCATGCTGCCTTTGCCATTGCTTATGCTGACTTTGGAGAATCGAGCCCCAAGTGTTGTTACCACTGCATAGGCAAAAATAGAAATGAAAAGATACATGGGCAAAGACAAAATAAGAGCCAACCACTGTGGTATGTTTTGTCACGTCGACTGGAAGACTTGTAGTAAAAGGTGGAAGAGACAGATAAGGATGCAAGATGCAGGATTGCATGCAGCTGAAAGAATGGCAGACACCTTGTTTGCAGGCAATAGGCACATCACCATAAATCATGAGTCCTTATTGTACTGGAAAACACCATCGGGGTCAGTGCTATGTGTTTTTTTTTTATTTATTTAGTTGTTTAACCAGGTATAGCACACTAAGCTGAAAGCTTTTTTACAGGAGCAATCTGGGAGCACAAGGAGGTTAAGTGACTTGCTCAGGGTCACACAGTATGCAAGTGGAAGCTGTGGGATTCAAACCCAGGTCTGGTCTGCTGGATGTCACCAGATTTGCAGCTCAGAGCCTTAGACCACTGCGCTATTAATTCAGCAGGGACCTTTGTGATGAACAGGTGCACCAATTTGTCACACAAAAATGTTGACATGCCAACATTTATTAAAATGAATATACAGCACATTCAATGGCACACCACTATATTTCTTTTTGTGCCAGTTGGAATTGGCTGTGGTGTTGATGATGATGTCCATGGGGTTGATGGTAGTGGTAGTGAACTGACAGCATGTGAGGTGGATGAAAACCTTATGTAGCAGAAATTAACTATCAGCGACAACTCCTGTCTGGAAGACTGGAAGAGCTGTTTCCTCATGCTTAGGGCTGGGCAGAATTTATCTTCCACAAGTGGAATTCTAGTGAAATTGTGAAATATTTACTAAAATTGATTTCAATTATTTCCCTCCAATTTAAAAAGTATTTGTCCAAATTGTACCATGTTGATATGGTGCCGTTCCCAAGGTACATATACACCTTTACCAAGTTAAAGATCTCTGTCTTTGAAAGTGACTGAGTTATAACCCTCCAGACATTTGGAAATATTAAAATTAAATTTTGCACTTATGTAAACTGCAGAATTTTAAGCCACTATAACTTTAAAACTAGAGAAGTTTGTTAGGTTCATTAACTCTAAATATTAGACTTCAAGACCACCCCTATGGCCCAGTAGCACAGCATTAGGCTGCAATGCTGATGACCTGGGCTTGGAAGTGAACCTAAGAAGTCATGTCACTAGGCAGGCCATGGCCGAGAGAGTTGTCGCTCATCAGTGCATCTTGGTCAGGTAGGGGTGGTGGCAGTTTCCACCAACAAAGTGACTCCTGCAGCATGGCTAATGAGCTTGCTCCTTCAATAAGTTCACTGCGGTTAAGGAGAGGAGCAGAAGGCAGAGGCCCATAGAAACTCTTTTCGTTTAACTTTAAAGAACTAATGTGTCATTGTTCAACAAAAAGCCATCCAGGCTATTTTTAAAAGATGTTTTAGTTGCACTAATCACTATATCTGTAGTCACAGAGTTCCAGGGTTTAATAACCCTTTGCAAGAAGAAAATATCCCTTTTGATGGAGTTGAACCTCTGGCAGGCCAGTTGTAAAGGATGGCCTCTTGTTTCAATTTTAATTTGCTTGAACTACAACCTAATTTCAGACATCAAACAGTTATCATGCAAGATGTCCCATGTCATCATTAGATCCCCTCTCAGTCTTCTTTTTTCGAGAGATATGAGATTGTATTCATACAACGTGGCATCATACTGTAGCTAAGATTGGTCCAGTTGTCAATATGCTTATTTACTTTTCTTTATACTTTTTTGAGGTGTGCAATGGCATCTTTCAACTGGGGGCTCCATATTTGGGAAGAGAAATCTAAGTGTGGTAGGATGTATGATCTGTAGAGAGGTAAAATAACAGATCTGTCCAGTGACTTTATGTTACAACGCACCTCCAATCATACTTTGTTAGTCTTACCAATAATCTCAAATATACGTTTGTTAAAAGTAAAGTCATCTGAGGTCACTATCCCTAAGTCCTTTTCAGATTCTAATTTATTAAGCTGATTACCACACAAGTAATATTAATTTAAATAGTTGTGCAGACCAAGGTGCGTTACACCTCATTTGCTCAGATTAAACTTCATCCCCATTTGTTAGCCCATATCATGACGTTATTGAGGTAGGACTGTATATGTGATCTGTCTTCTTGGTTTTTACAAGGCCTGCTTACTTTGTAATCATCTGCAGACTTTGAAATCCACCAATCTAGCTGAGATGACGAGACAACAATAAAGATTTTAAAAATCATGGGACCTAGCACTGAGTTCTGAGGAACACTGATTGACACAGGGCCCCAATCTGAGTAGTGAACATCAGTTTATACTCACTGAACTCAATTTGATAGCCATTTAGTTATCCAAGTGATGTTTCTAGAAGAGATATCTAGACTGAGTAGTGTTTTGACAATGGCACAATGTGGAACTAAATCAAAGGCCTTGCTGAAATCTAAAAATACTACATTGCATGTAATTTTATTGTCCAGGGTAGAGCTAACTATTTCATAAAAACAGAGCTGGTTGGTCGCACATGATCTGCCTTTAGTGAAGCCATGCTGCTTTTTTGTCAATATTATATACTAAAGCCTGTATCTTATCTTTAATTATACCCTCCATAACCTTTCCTAGAATGGGGGTAAGGCTGATAGGGTGATGATTATTTATGTCTTGTTTATGACCTTTTTTTAAATAAAGGAATAAATTTGCTGTTCTTCACTCAGAAGGTACCTCACCTCTATTAATGTTAAAGTCAAAAATTAATTTAACTAAGTGTTTTTTCGTAGTCACAATCATGTTGCCAGAAATATCATCTGGTTTGGGAGATGAGCAAATTTTAATTGTGCCCAGTTTATTGCTGATTTCTCCAATGTCAAAAGTTATGTCAGGATGAGAAGAATAATTTATGAGCACTTGTTTTTTAGTCCTGTGTAATAAATATATAGCAGAGATGTTGATTTAGTATGGTAGCCATATCCTTAGGGGCACTGATTGTATTGTTAATAAAACACAGTGGTCCAACTTTAGATTGAGCTTTCTTCAAAGAATTTATGTAACTATAGAGTACCTTACTATTGTATTTTGATGCTTGGAGGGCAAAAGATTGTTCCATGCAAGATTTAGCTTTTTTGATGCTGATTTTAAAAAGCTTGTATCTTCTTGTACTCTTCCCATCCCATCTCTCAGGAGTTCGATGAAACATACATTTTTTATATAGACATTTTTTTATAATCAATTTTCTGATGTGCCTAGTAAGCTATTTAGGTCTATGTCTGTTATTAGCATGTTTTTTGATTTTTGGGATAAAATTTGCGATATTTAGGATCATGTTCCTTAGTCATTGCCACATGGTATTGATACTACAGTTTTTAAATAGATTGTCCCAGCCAATTACAGACAAGGCAATGCCAATTTTATCACAATTTGCTTTTTTATAAAGAAACACTTCAATAATGCCACAAAACTAGTATAATTTACACCTATTATAAATTTGACCATGTTATGGTCACTGTTTCCCCAAGGTAAATCAACTATGCAGTCACAGATGTTGACATTTTCAATGCCAAATACATCCAGTATATTTTTCCTGGTTGGAGCCCCAACGTACTGCCTCATATTGAGTTCTTTGGTCATGGATAGGAAGTGCTTGCTCATTGAGGAAGTAGCTGTCTTCTGAGACCAGTCAATGTCTCTAAAATTAAAATCACCAGTGAGGATGACACCCTCTAACTTAGTGGTGGCTTCTACCTTGTTTTTGATATCAAGGCTTATCTCAGACTGTGTATAGTGAGGATGATAATATCAACCAATAATTGGAGAATCAGGTACATTTGTTTTTAATCTAACCTATAAAGACTTATTCAGAGCACAAATCTTAATCTTCTTTTTTATATCAATAGATTAAAAATATGAGTTTAGGAAGAGAGCAATACCGCCACCTTTTCTTGCACTCATACAACTGGTATGCAGGTCATAACCTGGAATATCTAATCCCCAAGATTCATCTCCTGTCCTCCAGGTTTTGGTTATGACCATAATATAAGGCTGGGCTTGATCACAGGTTGCAAGTAATTCCTCAGATTTATTATTTAGGCTACATGTGTTCAATAGTAACCCTATAAGTTTTTTTAGCCTCTTCATTTTTTTTTGCTCTTAAAGGAATTTTACAGTAGGCTTGCAGGAATGACTGATGTTTTCCCCCACTATAATTTGTTTAAATCCATGGGCCCAGATATTCAAAAGGGTTGCACATGGCACAACAGTGTTGTGCAATGCACAACCCACTGATGCACCCCGGTGCGATATTCAAAAGGGAAAAGTGCGTCGCTTTAAATCTGATGCGCCGGAGCAACATCAGTAGTGTATGCATGCAGAGGTAGGGGGCGTGCCCATGCATAACCTGCACAGCCCAATATTCAGCCCGGGATGTGCAGAGCCATGCATGCACAACCCCTACTTGCGCCTGCACAAAGTTAAGCCAAAAAAAAGGAACAAATGATGGCCACCCATAGGTGAGCTGCTGCATTGCAGGGTGCAACATGGCAGCTGCCACCTGAGGGTGGCCACCCAAGTTCCTGCCACACCTGGTGGCACCCCCCCATGCTCCATCATGGGCATCTGTTTAAATAAACCCCCCTCCAATATCCCTGGTGGTCCAGTGGACCGAGTGCGGCCTGATCTCAGTCATCTGGTTAAATAAAAAAAAACTATCCTATATCCCTGGTGGTCCAGTGGACTGCTATGTTCCTGATTGTGGGCATTTGTCTAAATAAAGGAATCCTCGGCTAATATCCCTGGTGGTCAAGTGGACCACTATGTGCCCAATCGCGGGCATTTGTCTAAATAAAGGAATCCTCAGTTAATACCCCTGGTGGTCCAGTGGACCGCTAAGTGCCTGGTCGCGGGCATCAGTATAATGAACCCCCCTGTCCAATATCCCTGGTGGTCCAGTGGACCGATCGCTGCCCGATCATGGGCATTTGTTTAAATCCCCCCCACCAATATCCCTGGTGGTCCAGTGGACCACACTCTGCCGATCACGGGCATCTGTAAAACATAAAATATGACCTATTACCCTGGTGGTCTAGTGTACCCCCTCCCCACCTGCCCACTGAGCCCCACCACCCGCTCCCCCATCAGCAAGTGGGCGGCAGCATCCACCACCTGCCACCCACCACCCGCTGACTGACAAAGCCGAGCAGCTGCACGCTGGTTCACAGCTTGAGCCACGGTATGCAGTCTATACCGCATTACATAGTCCAGATATGTGAATGAATCATTCACATATCTGTAATGTGTAATGTATATGCATGCCCATTGGCTCACGCCAGAACCAACGGGCGGCAGCCCTACTGAGCTGTCATTCCGCGGGTGGCAGGGCTGCAGGTGGGTGGGTGCCACTTCGCCTGACTCGGGGATTGGGGTGGTGGGCCCAGTGGGTGGGTGGGGAGGGGTGCACTCAGACCACCAGGGTAATAGGTCATTTTTATGTTTTACAGATGCCCACGATCGGGCAGAGTGCGGTCCACTGAACCACCAGGGATATTGGCGGGGGGGTGATTTAAACAGATGTCTGTGATGAGCAGCGATTGATCCACTGGACAACCAGGGATATTGGATGGGGGGTTTATTATACTGCTGCCCGTGATTGGGCACATAGCGGTCCACTGGACCACCAGGGATATTAGCTGAGGATTCCTTTATTTAGACAAATGCCCGTGATTGGACTGCAGGGGGTGTTGGTCCCCGACGGCTGCTGCCTGGCAAGGTGCCAGGCGCAAGTCATCGGGGATCGGCGCACCTGCATGCTAACGGGATGCAAATGGGGTCATAATGACATGCAAATGGACCCATTTGCGCCTTGCATAAATTATGGCCCCATTTGCATGTCCCCTTTTGAATATCGCGGGTGCTGTGCATGGCACAATGGCACTTGCGCTAGCGCATCGCCATGCTCCACTTTGGCCACTTGTGCTGGTGCAGTGCCACTGCACCATGCACAGTGGGGGTTGCCAGGGTGCGATATTCAAAGCTGCTGAGCCATAGTGCAGCTCCGTTGAATATTGCCCAGGCCACACCCCTGAGCAACCAAGTTGAGCTGCACCCAGGCTTGCACCACAGCCTGGCACAGTTTGAATATCTGGGTCATGTTGTCTAAAGTAATCTTAAAATAATCACTCAGTCTCTTAGCCCCAACCTTGTTTAGATGCAAGCTGTCCCTTGAGTATAATGAGGTGTTATTGGAAAAATCACCCCAGTGATTAATAACCATTATCCCCTCAGTGCTGCACCAATTTGTAAGGTGAGCTTTTATTTGACATATTGGCCTGGATATTCAAACTGCACCAGGCTGTGGCACAAGTCTGGGCACAGCTCAATTCAGTTGCATAGGGGTGTGGCCTGGGTGATATTCAACGGAGCTGTGCTATGGCACGGCAGCTTTTGAATATCACACCCTGGCCACCCCCGCTGTGCATGGTGCAGTGGCACTGCACCAGTGCAAGTGGCCAGAGTGGAGCATGGAGATGTGCTAGCGCATGTGCCATTGCGCCATGCACAGCACCTGCGATATTCAAAGGGGACATACAAATGGGGCCATCATTTATGCAAGGCACACATGAGGCCATTTGCATGTCATTATGGCTCCATTTGCATTCCATTAGCATGCAGGTGCGCCAATCCCCGACGACTTGCATCTGGCACCCTGCCAGGCAGCAGCCATCAGGGACCGACATCCCCGGGAGCCCGATCACTGGCATTTGTGTAAAAAAAATCCTTGCCTAATATCCCTGGTGGAAAAGTGGACAGCTATGCGCCCGATCGCAGGCATCGGTATAAAAAGGCCCCCCCCTCCAATATCCCTGGTAGTCCAGTGGACCGATCGCTGCCCAATCGTGGGCATCTGTGTATATCCCCCCCACCAATATCCCTGGTGGTCCAGTGGACTGCACTCTGCCCAATCGTGGGCATCTGTAAAACATAAAAGATGACCTATTACCCTGGTGGTCTAGTGTACCCCCCTCCCCACCTGTCCACTGACACCCACCACCCCATTCTCCCCGGTCAGCTGGTGGGTGGCAGCACCCCACCCGCCTGCCGCCCCACCGCCCGCCAACTGACAGCTCGGTAGGGCTGCATGCACATTGGTTCACAGCATGAGCCAATGGGCTTGCAGCCCATGCCGTACTACACATTCCAGATATGTGAATGATTCATTCACATGTCTGGACTAATATAATACAGTATAAACTGCATGCCCATTAGCTCACCCTGTGAAGTAATGTATGCAGGCACAGGTAGGGAGGGCGTGCCCATACATAACCTGCACAGCCTGCTATTCAGCCCGGGATGTGCAGAGCCATGCATGCACAACCCCTACTTGCGCCTGCACAAAGTTAAGCCCCAAAAAAAGGAACAAATGATGGCCACCCACAGGTGAGCTGCCGCACTGCAGGGCACAACACGGCAGCTGCCACCTGAGGGTGTCACCCAATTCATTCACATAGCTGGACTGTGTAGTACAGTATGGGCTGCATGCCCATTGGCTCACGCTGTGAACCAATGTGTCTGCAGCCCTACCGAGCTGTCAGTCGTCGGGCGGCGGGGCAGCAGGCAGGTGGGGTGCTGCCGCCCACCATCTGACCTGGGAGGAGTGGGGTGGTGGGGCTCAGTGGGCAGGTGGGGAGGGGGGTACAATAGACCGCCAGGATAATAGGTCGTCTTTTATGTTTTACAGATGCCTGCGATCGGGCAGAGTGCAGTCCACTGGACCACCAGGGATATTGGTGGGGGGGGGGATTTACACAGATGGCCGCGATCGGGCAGCAATCGGTCCACTGGACCACCAGGGATATTGGAGGGTGTTTATGTACACAGATGCCAGCGATGGGGCATGGGGGGGCACCACCAGGTGCGGCAGGAACTCGGGTGGCCACCCTCAGGTGGCAGCTGCCGTGTTGCACCCTGCAATGCGGCAGCTCACCTGTGGATGGCCATCATTTGTTCCTTTTTGGGGCTTAACTTTGTGCAGGCACAAGTAGGGGTTGCACATGCATGGCTCTGCACATCCCAGGCTGAATATCGGGCTGTGCAGGTTATGCATGGGCATGCCCCCCCCACCTGTGCCTGCATACATTACTGATGCGCATCAGGATTTGTGTGGCGTACTTTTCCCTTTCGAATATCATGCCAGAGCGCATCAGTGGGTTGTGCATTGCGCAACGCTGTTGAGCCATGTGCAACCCTTTTGAATATCTGGGCCATAGTGTTATCTTTTTGTGGTCTGGCTCAAGGGATAAGCAAAATGCTAGAGATAGCAACCTTACATCCTTTGCTCAATGCTGTTTTGCCAAGCCCAATTAGTTCCTCCCAGATAGCTTTGTCATGTTGATGGCCCACATCATTTGAACCCACAAGTACAATAACTTTGCTAATGTTGTTGACCAATAAACTGTCTATATGTTTATTAACATCTAAAATGTTTGCACCTGGGAGACAGGTAACAGTGTTTAGGAAATTGTCTGATTTACACAAATGAGAATCAGTAAATTGAATTATAGATTCCCTAATAACATGACAGGACTTCACTGGGGTAGTGGTTTCAGTGACTGGTCTTGAGACTGGGATGCTAATGGGGCAAAGCCATTTGACTTAGGTAGTTGAAAAGATTGATGGGCAGGGGCATAAATAGTGACCCTTCTTTCCTGATGTTTTTTCCTGGGTTGAATCAAAGTCCAATCCTTGGTTCAGTTTCATCCGTGGATTGCTCTCTAATCCTTTTACCTTAATTGCTGTAAGATGTGTTTTCAGTCACATTATTTACCACTGACTAGGTTTGATGGCAATTGTTATTGTATAAGGTTCGTAGGGTCGAAGAAGTCATTTCCCTTATTGTGTTGTCAACAAAAAATGTCCAAATCTCTGATTTCCTAAAGGTGGTTTAATTCAATTTGCAACTTGTTTAATGCATCTTCCATAAGTTTAAATTTAGTGCATGATGGACATTCATCACTAATTTAAATGGGTGGAAGAACAGGTTTTCTAAACATAAAGTGATTACACAAATCACATAGAAATCCCACATCCCAATTTTTAATTCTATTTCAACAAGCATATTAAACAAATTCAATTTAGTGAACACAAGGAGGGCTGATTTTTCAAAAGGAAAGAAACAAAACTTTTTTTATTTTTATTATACAACCAAAGGGTTAGACTGGAATTTAATGTGAAGGGGTGAGTAGGTGCACTGTACCAGATGTATTATCATGTATTAGTCTGCAGACCCAAGGAAACCAAGGTCAGATAGTGCAAAAATGAGATCCTAAAGCGCTGCTTTCTGGTGTAGGAGACAGGTGACCTAATAATAACCCTCTTGCTCTAAAGCTCAGGAAGAGTCTTAATGAAGAAAAACAACTACTAGATTATAGGCTCTACTAAAGAGATTGTGGACATGGACTAGTCAAAAATTCACCCACCTGAATGCAGGATTTAAGCCCTGTTGTCCCGTCTGCCCTGGCAGACATGGCAGTCACTAGCAGATGCGCCAGTGTCTGCACATGTCTCCGTGTATGATGCCGCACTCAACCTGCTCAAGCTTATCTTGCTAGCTGAGGGGCTAGTGTCTTATATGCCATGACCCGGAATTAGCAACCCGGAGACACGCTCTACTCTGCCTCGCAGGTGTGTTTAAAATTATTTAAAATATGCAGGACAAGAGTAGTTGTCTGCTGTAAAAGTGAGACACAGGCTTATATAGCCCAAATAATAAAAACAAGCAATAAAATATAGCTGAGGTGGAACTGAGTAGTTCCTGGACACTCCAGTGAACTACAGGCTCCAGCCCTCCCTGGTTCCTTTGCAGCTGTTGCAAGGTTACAATACACCACCCTCCATACCCAATGCAACCAGGCAGCTGTGTTTAGACTTTAAAAGTAAACACAGAGTTAAAACAAATATAGTGCTGCCAGACACATACAAGCAGCTGTAGTAAATGAACCTGCTCACTGAGGGGCGAGTGCCTTATATGCCATGACCCGGAACTAGCAACATAGCTCTTGACACAGGGAAATCTGTAGCTATACAAGGTTGGCAGAGGCATCCCTTGCCCCCACCAGGGTAGATGAGAGGAAAAATATGCTGGAGAAAAACCTGGTAGCCAACTGAATGTTGGCCGGGTTCAGCCTGATCAGGGTATATCTATGTGCTGGATGTATCCCTGAGAGATAAGCAGCCAACCAAGAGAAGGAACAATGTACAAAAAAGAGAGGATGCATGTGACAACTCTGATCCCTTGCTTAAAGGCTGGCCAAGTTATAAGCAGCCAAAGATTCCAAAATAACATCAGTAATTAAAGTTGAATTTCATGTGCTTTGGTAAAATGACAGAATATTGTGATGCATTTGTTGAAGCATGTCCTTGTATTTTGCTCAGTCATACACTTGAGTTGCCATGGTAGAGGAAGGTAATGGCTAGGTAAAGTGGCAATTAAGCAGCAATCATAGGAAGCTCCATAGTAAAATTATGGTAGTACCAAGTGTCAGGTCGCTACTGTATTTTAATTAGTGAACCATGAAGAATAGTCATGGACATCACTGTGCAACTAGCCTGAATTCTTGCAGTGTGCTAGATAAGCAATAGCGCTAACTGATTTAAAGAGCTAGCGTACTGCCTAAAACTAATATTAGTTTTTAAAATCAGTCAACCATTACCTTTTAAATTTGACGTACTTTTTCTTTTTCCTCAGTTAAGTAGACAGTTGTTTACCTGATGTTGATAATGTAATGTGTGGGACAGTACTATGCTTGGCAGCTGACATATCTACAGTATTTCTGTAACCCCACTACATCATCAGCATTGTGATCTCACTGTCCATGACATCATTACTGCTTAGGAACAGTCACTCAGTAGCTGCCAGGTCAGTCACCTGTGATGTCATGGTCAGTGAACCCATAATGCTGGTGATGTAGTGGGGGGGATTAGAGCTTGAGCCAAGCTGAGAATTATTCCACCTATCAAACACATTATCACATAAAAAAACTGAAAAAAGTTCTAATGAGCCAAATGATAAAGGAACATACTTCAGAAATGAAAAGTTACAACTGACTACTTCCTAAAATTGGTATTATTTTCTTGTCTGTCTTTGTTCCATTAGCTTTTTAATGACTTGTGGAAGTACATGCATGTGCAACATTGTTTCTGTACAATACCACCTGCTGACTCTTTAACAGCCCTTTAGATAATGAATATTTTTAGAATTTGAAAACACTGGCTCCAAGTGACATCAAGCCTTACAACTACTTGTGACTCAGGCCATTGTGAGTTGCAACAGAAGTATCTGGATATCGTTAGCAATGCTGGGGCACGGTGCTGGGCATCACAGCTGCAGGAGTGTTGGAGGGGGATTGCAGGGTCATGATGCTACTGCAGGTAAGGTGATGCAGTGGTGATAAGTGCAATAGCCACATCTCCTACCTACTCCCCCAGATGTGGGGGGGAGCAGAGAGACAAGATGGCTGCAATGCTGCTCTGCACCCTGCAGCCTTCAATGTGAGGTGACATTCACAGGCTGAAATCTGTTTCCTTTTTGTACTATTTTAAAGATGATGAATGAAACCAAGGTTGATTTTGCCAACATCGGCCTATGCAGTATTGGTTTTTTTGTTTATCGATGGTAAACTTTGATGCCAATAACTGTCTGTTTGTATGGCATACCGGGAGAGCTGTGGTGCGAAGCATTGGTTTGAATTTGTGGCAAAAGAAGGAACCAGACTCGGGGAGTAACTGGAGACCATATGGAAGATGCTGGTGGAGTTTAACAGGAAAAGGTTCATAGCTGCAGCAGAGATTTGGAGTAATAAGGAGTGCTTCAGTTGCACAACATGTGCTGAGACACTCGTAATTTTATTTTGAAAAGGTATGCTACCTTTGCCTAGGGCTTGGGGGCCCTGCTTTACTCTCAGTCTTCTAAGTTTATTGTGCTCAGTGGAGCATTTTTCTTTCTTTTCTTTTTTAGGTGCACACAACTTCTAAAAAACTGGTGACAGGAGAAGTACCTGGGAGTTGACTGAGGAGTGACTACATATGATAAGAAATCTCTAATTGAAATAAGTGCCTGGATTTGGAGCTACAGATCAATGAATTTCTAGGCGGAGGGACTCTGGGTTAAAAAGAAGGAGCCCTAGAATGCATGCTGGATGATGGTATCTCCATTTTCTTCATGCCAAAAGATGTTGTTTAAATGGCAGATAGTTGCTTAATAAAGTAACTATTTCAGAGGTATGCAGAACCTAAAAGATAATAATGTATTGACATTGCCTTGGTGTGCTTTACTGTGTGCAACTTTTGCAATGTTTACAAACTAAAACTAGCTCTTTTAATTTAAACATGTGTGGCTCATCAGAGGTCCGGTGCAACTATTGTGGCCTTTGGCATTTAAAGCACATATTGTGAAGCGCTATTGACCTGGAATTAGGACTTCTGCTGAAGGAGCTGAAACACTGAATGAAATGACTCCCTCTGGGATAAAAGGCAGTCTCTATTATATGAGTACATGGAATACAATTTTAAACAAGCATTTGTCAATGCTGAATGTTGATTGCGTTGGTCTGTTGAGCTCGCTCAGTGGACCTGTCAGTGCCTTAGTCTGTTTGTCCCGGTGCTGCAGGCTGCTCTTTTGTACTGGGCTGCTGCCTGCATTGGCACCTTGTTCTGCTGAGGAAGAAATCTGCAGCTGTCCCGACAGAGCTCCATTGAGGTGGCTCACTCCCCCTCTCTCACTCGCTCAATCTGTTTCTCCTGGCGCTGCAGACTGCCCTTTTGTACTGTGCTCCTGCCTGTGTTGGTGGCTTTTGGTACCCACCAAGAAATCCACAGCTGTCCCGACAAAGCTCCATTGAGGTCACTTACTCCCCCTGTCTCACTCAGTCAGGCTGGTTCTCCCGGAGCTGTAGGCTGCCCTTTTGTACTGAGCTCCTGCCTCTGTTGGTGCCTTTTTCTGTCCACAGAGAAATCTGCAGCAGTCCCGACAAAGCTGCGTTGAGCTCACTCACTCCCCTTCTCTCACTCACTCATTCTGTTCTGCTGGCACTGCAGGCTGCCCTTTTCTACTGGGCTCCTGCCTGCTTTGCTGCCTTCTTATGCCCATAAAGAAATTTGGAGCAGTTACAATACAGCTCTGTTGAGCTCACTCACTCATTCATTCTGATTTTCCTGCCACTGCAGGCTGCCTTTTTGTACTGGGTCCCTGCATGCATTGCTGCCTTTTTCTGCCCACAAACAAATCTGCAGCAGTCCCAACAGAGCCCCGTTGAGCTCACTGACTCCCCCTCCCTCACTTGCTCATTCTGTGTCTCCCGGCACTCCAGGCTGCCCTTTTGTACTGGGCTCCTGCCTGCATTGGCGGCTTTTTCTGGCCAGAAATAAATCTGAAGCAGTCCCGACACAGCTCCACTGAGCTGGCTCACTCCCCCTCTGTCACTCTCGCATTCCATTTCTGCCGGCACCCCAAGCTGGCCTTTTGTACTGGGCTCCTGCCTGCATTGCTGCATTTTCTGCCCACAAAGAATTCTGCAGCAGTCATACTAGAGCTCCGCTGAGCTCGCTCAGTACCACTCTGTCACTCGCTCATTCTGTTTCTCTTGGCGCCACGGACTGCGCTTTTGTATGGGGCTCCTGGCTGCATTGGTACCTTTGTCTGCCCACAAAGAAATCCTCAACTGTCCTGACAGAGCTCTGTTGAGGTCGTTCAGTCTCCCGCTCTCATTGCTCATTCTGTTTGTCCTGGCACTGCAAGCTGCCCTTTTGTACAGGGCTCCTGCCTGCATTGGCACCTTTTTCTGCCCACAAAGAAATCCCAGCAGTCCTGATAGAGCTCCGTTGAGCTCACTAAGTCCCCCTGTCTCACTCACTCATACAGTTTTTCCCAGTACTGCAGGCTGGCCTTTTGTACTGGGCTCCTGCCTGTATTGACGCCTTTTTGTCTGCCCACAAAGAAATCCGCAACAGTCCTGACAGCACTTTGGTGAGTTCGCTCACTCCCCCTCCCTCACTCGCTCTCTCGTTCTGTTTCTCCCAGTGCTGCAGGCTGCCCATTTGTAGTGGGTTCTTCTGTTGGGGCCTTTGTCTGCCCACAAACAAATCTGCAGCAGTCCCAGCAGAGCTCAGTTGAGCTCGGTCACCCCCCACTTGGTTGATCTTAATCTGTCCCAAACACTGATTTCCCAGAGTGACCATGCTATTGTCCGGCAGGAGTGCAAAAACATATTTTAGCCAGGATGTGAAAAATGACAGCTGTACTGCTTATAAGGCTGCAACAAAAAAGGGTCTGGTTATAGCCCACATGAATATCCGGAGTCTCACGAGTCACCTGGCTGAGCTCGAAGCCTGGGCTAAACTGATTAACCCTGACATTTTATGCCTATCAGAGACTTGGCTGAAGCCTTGGGTGCCTGATGCCACTTGTCTTGTGCCTGGTTATAGCATTCTAAGGAAAGACCGTATTGGGTCAAGGGGTTGCGATTCTGTACAAAATCATCTATCCTGAACATCCTACCCTGCACTGATTCCCTAACACCTTGTGAAACTCTGCGCTACCCTGGCACTGGGTTCAAAACTGCTGCACATCATTTGTGTCTACAATCCACCTACAAGCGGGATGAGTGGTCTCCAGAATTTGCTACAATATGTCTCCCAGAATGTAAAATCAAATGAGGCTCTACTCCTTGGGGACCTGAACCTTAACTGGCTGGGTTCACAGCACAGCATCTGAATCTCTAATACAGAAGTACAATCTACACCAAACTATCACAGGCTTTACCAGAACTACTACTCAGCACTCAGGGTCCCTACTGATTGGATCCTCACCACCAACCTGATCATGTACTAGATGCCACAGTGCTTGCTGACTCAATCACTGATCATTCCCCACACTTTGTCGATGGCGATCCTGTCCACCTCCTCCTCCTCCACCACGTCTGATTAGGTTTTCAAACTATGCTGCCCTGGACAAACAAGCCTTCCTATTTGACCTCTCTTGTGTTGACTGGTCTAACATTTATACCGACAACCAATGTTGATACTGCCTCAATTCATTTCTGACTGAATTTGGCAACATCCAAAAGCACCTCCCTACAGTCAAAAGGAGGGTAAAGGGTCAGCATTCGAGTGGCTGAAAAAGACCTGCTTCAAAAGTTAAAGTTAGAGGCAATCAATGGAAAAGTACAAACAAACTGGACTGCAGTCAGATCTCATTCTGTATAAACAATACAGAAATGACTGTAAGATGCATCAGGCAGGCCAAAAGTAAATACTGCCAAAACCTGCTGATTAATTCTTCCAATGACCTCGCAAGTTTTGGGGTCACATTAAGTCCTTCTTGGGTTCTGCTAAAGATGTCCTCCCTCAGATATGGTCCTACATGGTGTACACTGTAATGATTCTACTACCATTGCAAATGCTTTTAACCAACAATTTTCTGACTTATCTGCCTACAGCTTCCTCCCATCACAATCCTCTGCTTCACAGTTTAACCCCACAGCATCTGAAGGACCCCAAACTTAACCAACCCCTTCTATTTCAGGAAAGTGTCTAGGCATCAGGTCCTAAAGCTGCTCAGTTCACTCTCTGAAAACACCAGTACTGGCTCAGATGGCCTAGAACCAAGACTACTAAAATGGCTTCTTACTACATCTCTGGCCCCTGGCACATCTTCACCCTATCTCTCTCCAATGGCATTGTCCCTGAAGTCTGGAAGGCAGCCAGAGTCACTCCTGTATTTAAGAAAGGCAGTAAAATGACATATCAAATTACCGACCTATTGCTATTTTGTCTGTTCTGAATAAAATCCTGGAAAAAGTAGTATCCATGCAAATCGCTGAATACCTTGAGAAATTCAATTTACTAAGCTCAGCACAACATGGTTTTAGAAGCATCACAGCACCATGACAGCACTTGCAAAATTCACTTCAGATATCGTTACCAATATGGATAGAGAAAGTTAACAGGGGCAGTCTTCATTGACTTAACCAAAGCTTCGATCTGGTTGACCATTCTCTGCTTATCACCCTCAGTACCTTGGGCTTCTCTCCCCAGTCACTACCTGGTTCAAAGCTACCTCCAACAGAACACAAGCTGTTAAGTTTAATTCATCCATGTCAGACAGTGCTGTTATCAACATTGGGGTCCCTCAGGGGTCTATACTTGGCCCTCTTCTATTCTCATTATTCATCAATAAACTTCCTGGGCTGGTCACCACAGGTCACTCACTTCTTTATGCGGATGACCTGGTAATTTATTATCACTCTGATAAGGTCCTGGATCTAAATGCTGCCCTCACTGCAGATTTTCGTGCTGTACAACACTGGTTGAACTCTCGGCCCCTGGTTTTAAATACAAATAAAACAAAAGTTATGATGTTTGACTCAATCACAAGCTTAGATCCTGTCCTCTGACCATCTCTGTCTCTGATATCGATGGGGACCCTATAGAAACTGTCACTTCCTTTCGTTACCTTGGCATCCACCTGGATCAAACCTTGGACCTGAAAGCACATATACAGGAAACCTGCAAGTCAATTAACTGCAAATTGGGGCTACCTATAGAACCAAATACCTGCTCACCCTGCTGCTAATTGGCGATAGCCAGAGGCATTCTATTGCCAACTACATATGGGTGTCCCATCCTGTCCTTAGCCACAATCTTCACTGCAACTATGGGATACTACCTTCAATAATGTGTGCAGGTATGCAACCAAAGCACCTCAGCTGCAGCATCATTGTCTCTTATATCAGGACCTTGGTTGGCTCTCTCCTTCCTCTACCAGGCAGTACTACTTGTACAATTTAGTTGATTCCATCCTAAGGACGTCCAAGCCTGCTATCCTGTCTGATCTCCTCAGGCCGGCCATTCCCACAAGGAATCTTAGATCGGCTGATCAGACCTTACTATCCATCCTTTTGTCGGACTAAAAGGGCATGGGCTCCTTCCATCATGCTGCCCCCACCTATGGAACCTACTACCTCAGGATCAAGAGATGTCTCCACTCATGTGACTTTTAAGAGCAAACTCAGGACTTTCCTCACTACTATGGACAAATGTGTTTGCTTGACCCTACCTGATCCACTGCATTTGTACTGTTTCCTCATTGCTGCTTTTGCCTGTCAAATGGGTGTTCTATACTGTGCCTTGTAATTAATGTTTTATTTTGTGCCTTGTAATTAATGTTGCCTTAACCTGTTTCTTTATAAGCCTAATGTTAGCTGTTGACAATTGTAAGTCGCTATTCTACTCCATGACATTCTTATCTTCACTTCACAACCTCTCCTCACTTAACCCCACTGCTGCTCTCTTCCCCCTTCTTCTGTTATATCCTCTTCCCCCTTTTGCCCTCCCACCAAACTCACCTTTACCTGTTCCTACCTCATCCATGCCCTCCTTAGTCCCCACCCTCCTGGCTGTGCGATGACCTCTCTCCACCTACCACCGCCCTCCCTGTCTACGACCCCACCTTCCCTGCCCTGCCGTCTCTTGGTTCCACTGGCTTGGCTTGACTTTGACACTTTTGCCGCTATTGCGTAACCCTCCGCCTCTATCCCCTTCACGGCATCCTCACTCTGCCTGCAGTCTCGGTTCCACCAGACGGCTGTATTTTCCTACCTCCTACCACTGTTGCCGTCTGCCGCTCCCCCCTACCACCCTCTCTTTGCCTGCTGTCTTTCGGCTCCATAGGCCCGGCCGCGGTTGGTACCTCACCCGCTGTTGCCGTATCTGACGGCACCTCCTTTCTAATCTCTCCTCCCATCCTTTTGCCAGTTTTCCTTCCTTGTGTCTTTTCTACTGATGCCTATCCTCTCTTATTTTCTGCCTTCTACTATTCACATTTTTGAGTATGTTCCATGATCAAGTGCTAAAGTATATTTTTGTCTACTAATGTATGTTACATTGCCATATGTATTTCTCTCTGCATTTTTTGTACTCGTTGTCTTAATAATCTGGCTGTACTCTTTGTGTATTGTAATTGTACCTCCCGGGTCGTGCCTGAAAACAGTCACTTGCTGACTAGCGCACTTACCCGGTTAACAAAACCTAAATAAATAAATAAGGAGGTGTGAAAAATGGCACTGTTGAAAATCTGGTGTGACAATATTACAAAGCTGCGAAGTTACAAGGGTGCATGGAAAGCATGCAACGCACACTTGTAACACAGTAAATTGATGGGCTATCATCACCAAATTTTCAACATAGGCATTTTAGGACCTCTGCTCATGAACAGTATCATTGTCATTTTCTTGATCTGTCCTGGACAGTGATTTCCCACAGTGACCGCTCTATTCTGCGCCGGATGTGTGAAAACAATTTTGGCCAGGATGGGAAAAATGACAGCTGCACTGTTCATAAGTAGGTCTGGGGACATGGCAATGTTGAAAATGTGGAGTGAAAATATTATAAATTCACAAAGTTATGAGCGTGCATGCCAACTGTGCAACGCACGCTCGTAACACAGTCATTTTATGGAGTATCATTGCCAAATTTTCAACATAGGCATTTTAGGATCTCTACTCATGAACAGTGTTACTGTCATTTTCTTAATCTGTCCTGAACACTGATTTCCCACAGCGACCGCGCTATTCTACGCAGGAACTGCAAAAACACATTTTGGCCAGGATGTGAACAATGACAGCTCTACAGCTCACAAGGAGGTGTGAGAAAATGCCAATGTTGAAAATATGGCATGAAAATATTATAAATTCCGCAATTTCCTGGCGTATGTAACAACTGCGCAACATACGCTCGTAAAACAGTCATTCTTTTGATTTTCCCATCAAATTTGCAACATAGGCTTTTTGAGAGCCCACCTCATGAACACTGGCACTGTTGTTTCCTTAATCAGCCCCAAAGGGTGATTCCGGACAGTGACCATGAAACCATGTTTTGGGGCTGATTAACGCCATGACAGATCAAGAATTCTTGAGGAGGGGTCACAAAAACCCCATGTTGAAAATTTGGTGAAAAAAGTCACAAAATGCCTGAGATATGCACTAAAGTTGAAAAAACCTATTTATTACATTATACAGCTTACTGGCATTTCCTCAGTTTGCGATCAGCTTCGAAGAGTGCAGACGTGTTCCTGGTCCACCGAAGATCATTGCGCCAGACTCCAGAGGTAAGTATGGGGTGGGGGTGTGTGGGGAGGCAGGGTGCACAGTGGGTGGGTGCGGGTTATGGGAGGGGGGCCTGGGAGAGCTCCAAGGGATCGTTTCCTTCTTTACAGGTTGGAAAAAAAAAATAAGACACCGGGGGACCGTTTTCTTGTTTAACAGGTGTTTTGGCATCCTGGGGTGGGCTCCCAGCTTGCTACCAGTGTGGGTGGGTGGGTGCATTAGCCGATGGGGGATTGGGCAGCCCGTAAGCAAACAAGGACAGGGGAGGGCTGCAGGAGCTGAGGGGATTGGGCACCCTCAGCTATAGAAATGGAAGGGGTATCAAAATGCTGATGGGATTGGGTACCCCATCAGCAGGAACAACTTTATCGGAGGGGTTATAGAATGCTGACGGTGGGCTCCCTGTTGGCAAGTAAACACAGTGGAGGGGGAGGGGGTTATATTGTTTGTGAACATGGCGGCAACCCACCGCCATGTTCACAAACAATATTTGGGGTTTCACATCCTGCCCTGCAATGATGGTTTGCTCCCTCATTGCAGCGGATGGCTGACGCTGCAATGATGAGGCGGCCACTGATTGCAGTGGCTACTTTTTTAGAAGGTTGTGGCACGCTGGCTGAACTAGTGTCAGCAGCAGCATGCCACAGCATTGGGGGATGGGGGACATGCCTTTTCAGGCTGTGGGGGCATTGGGCACAACAGTGCCACATCTCCATAACCTGCTTGTGCAGAAAGCTGACGGAACATGTTTCTTGCGCATGCGCGCAATCAACATAAAAATGGGAGGCAACTTCCTCTAAGAGGTTTTATTGTATTCTGTGCAACAGGCACCTTAATTTCCAGCCTAAGTAATGAAATAAGAGCTTTTGGTTGAACACGTAGGCACTGTCCCAGTGTCTTTCACATTGTGGATCTCAAACTCTTGATATAGATATTGTTACTGCATGATGTTTTTCCAGTGATTACAGTGACTTGTCCTATGGAGAGTCTGACTTGGCTGACAGTGGGGTTAAATACTGTTCACTTCTTTATGGTGCCTGAACTCTTATTAGAGTCATTTTCCTTTGCCGCAACAAGATCTTACTTAAGTGAGTGAAGTGCTTTATTGAACAGAAGATTTCAGGTATTTTGCCCAGTTTATGGTATCATTTGGTGGGGACTCATGATGGAGCATAGCCCTCACAGACTAAATTATTCTTGTGAAGTCAAAATATTGTGTTACCTTCAAGGACTCTCTTTTTGGAACCAAATTTGCTTGTCTCTGCAATCTGAGTAGATGCTATTTATGATTTTAAACACATGGCGACAAAAAAGAAATGAAAACTAACTTTGGTGCAATTGCTAAATGAACTTATTCAAGGGATTGTTTACTGGCACTGGACTATCAGGACCCCAGTTTAGATGACTAGGCCTGAAATATTTTTATAAAATTCAAAGCACAGGCTGAGTCTTTCTGCATTTTGAATTCTTTCCTTACAGTACCTGTCTGAATATTGGATTAAAGAAAGACGCATTTGCTGTTAAACGGTTACAAATAGAAAGTTTCAGCATTAGTTTATAGTTGTCATACTTTGTTATACCTGATACATATTTTGTTAATATCATTTTAATTTTTGAATTCAAAATATATTTAAGTAGCTAATATTTTAACTTTGATCCATAACGTAAATAAAAATGAGGGCCTAATGCATACAATGAGATTTTTAACTAGCTTATTATAACAATTCTGTTGAAATTATTATATTAATTAACAGATGATACAGGAAAGTAACTATTAAATGGCCCTGTCATTCTATTTAGTGATGATTTTGAAATGTATTTATAAGGTATGTGAAATTTCTATACTACTTTGCATGGTCTTAAGAATGCATTATAGCTCATGAAGGTTTCAATGAAGCTAGTGATAGTAGAACATTTAGTGTATCTAAAGACCATGATTAATTGGAAAGCTCAGTTGATAAATCAAATTTTATGGGACATCTCTATGATAGTCTTAAAGCAGGGCAATGTTAAATATGGGCTGTCTGATAATGTTTTTGCAATTTAATTTTGTGTGTTTTCTGAGTTGTCTATTTATACTGTATCTTTGTGTGGAATTTTAATTTATTTAATTTTTATTTTTAGTATATTGTAATGTCAAATTGCTGAACAATAAAACTCTCTTGACTACAGGATAAGTACTTTGAGAAAGTTATATTCCTTAAGTGGGATTTTAGTGGCATTACCTATTATATGTCCATGTATTTCTGAGCAAATTATGTCAATTGATAATACTAAAGCACTCACAATAAATTTTAACCAACTAAATCACAGGTATGCAACTTAATTAGATTCCAGGATATATTTACTTTGGTATGTATATCAAATCTTGAGTGCATATTTGCAATAGCATTGGAGCTATAAACATGCAAATATTTTGAAAATTGTCATACAATTAAAAAAAATCTAATTGTTAAATTTTGAAGTGATGTAACTTACAATTTCAAAACCAATTGCCTTTCTATTTAGCAGTTTTTATGACTCTTCCAAGAAAGTATAGATATCAATTTTCTATTATCTACTCGTAGCTCCATTGGGAGCTAAGTGGTAAGCGAAGAAATAGTTTCAGAAATTTACATTTGAATAATACATTGCCAGAATATGAGCACTCTAATTTCCCCACACCTTATCCAAATATCACAAAACCTGGCAGTTTTGTTTGGGCCTTTTGCAGGCAATACACATGACAAATATCAGCGCTATATTTAAATACTGACAAAGTTATAACCATTTTAAAATATTCAGAAAATTCTACAAAAGTGTATGAAATTACTAATTCTGCCCACCCCTACTTCATGCCTGAGGAGGAATCATGAAATGCTGTACACTATCTTGAATCCTGATTCTTAGATTTTATATTTCCTTTTTATTCTCATTTTCTCAAGCAGTCTTATAATCTTTCCCATGCTGTGCATTGCCAGTGAGGATATTTTTTATTATTTTCTCATTTGCAATGTCTCAATAAATATTTTGCTATCATGCTGCCTGGTGGTGTGGGATAGGTATGGAGCGGGGTATACTACAAATTAACGGAGCCAGACACTCTCAGTACTTATGTAACAACAGTTGTTTAATGTTGCTTGCATTAAATTAGGTGCCAAATGCCCATTACATATACAATAATGGATGGGGTGGTGAGTATAATGAGATTTTACATGCACCGAGTTGTGGGATGCTACATAAACCCCAAGGGCAAAACCCAAGGTTATGGAAATCATCCTAGCGAGTAACTCAAAATCGAGTTTACCACCACCGCATCTGATGACTGATTATAATGCTGTTCAGCAATTTTTGCCACACGGGTTTTAGTAGTTAGACATACTTTTGTTATTTATTTTGATTGTGGTTTGTCCCCATCCCCATTGGTGCTTACCTGTGAAGCGTGTCTGAGGTATTCCCAGTAGCAGTTTTTCTCTGGCAAAGGGCTTGAAGTGTGCGAAGAAGGATTTAAATGGCAGGATTAGCCAGATACAATTATCAGAGGAAAAAAATGTTTAAAAGTTTAAAAAAAATATACACATGCTCACAGTGTGGCAGCTCCTCGCTAAGCGGGACAGAGGAGTCACCATGTTTTCATAACTTGTAAGCCTGCCCAGGAGGAGTAACCAGCCAATCGGGATGTGGCTCTTGTTTGACTGACAATTATAACTGGGTCAGACAATGGAAAAAATTGCTGACCAGTTATTATAATTGATTTTAGTCTTCTTGTGCTGTGCATAACACAGTAATATGGTCTTCTCTTCTTGTCCTCATTCGCATTTCCTTCTGCATCTCAATTTCTCAATATATATTGAGCTACCATACTGCTCAGGGGACTGGTACTGATATATTTCCCAGAAGAGTCCCAATACAGTATTCTGTTCTTTTATAATTCCTCAAGGTAGAGTCTTTTTTGTGAGTAAGACAGAGAGAGATAGAATATCTATTTAGAAAAGTTCAGTTGCTGTAATGAGGATTAAATACAAAGTCAAACAGTTTGATAAAGCCAAACAGAAAAAAAAATATACCAGCTTAAATTGCAAACTAATACTTGTTGCCGTATTGGTCCTTGTACAAAAAGATGAACAAAGTGGGTGATTTGATACATTTTACTGGACCAAAAAGAGATTTACAAAATTAAGCTTTCAAACTACACAGAGCTTTTCATCAGAAAAAGGCAGGCTATACAAAGAACCTAGTTTAAGTACACAGAATTGGTTTAAAAAATACTTTACACATGGATGTGACAGTTCTGTCAATACAGAAGAAGCATATCTGGATATTATTCAGAGACAAAAAAAGAATCTTTGAAATCCTCCTTGGGTATATGTCACTCATATCCTCTCTATGGATGGAATGTGACAGTAAAAGACCTATACATTTTCAGTTGCCTAATTACAGTACTTCCCTGAAAATGGACAACAGACTGTATGTGTTTGTGTGTGTGTGTGTGTGTGTGTGTGTGTGAACTCAGAAGCATTTAAGTATGTATAAATCAAAAAGTTTGAAACCAGCAGACACAACCTATGATCAAACATATAAATGGAAACATGTTAATGGTTAAAGGCACACTATAAGGCATAAAATGTATAAAAAATAATGGGCCCTATTCACTATGGGGTGGGTAATATACGCCTGAGGTGCGTAACCTGCCTGCGGAGGTCCACACTCACTGACAGGTGTGCGCCAATGGTATTTACCACCAGCCGCCACCTGTCCGCAACCTCACCCCCAGCACACAGTACTCCACAAGGTGGCTGGGGGAGGAGTTGTGGACCCGGTCAGGCATTCTATCGGATGCCTAGACCAGGACCTGCAGTGGATATCATATGCAGTGGGGCACATGTTGACATCAAGCCTCATGGATGTCCGAGGGACAGTGGCTGTGGTGGTATGAGGAGGGCAATGCCACCGGCCCTCCAATGGTACCGGACAGGTGCACAGAGATGGGGGTGGGGATGGCTGTTGGCTGTGCAGGGGGAGGCGCTGTACCCTGCCATTAGCAGGGGGGTGGGCAGGTGGTGCAGTTCGGGGGCTGGGGGCAGCATCCATGACCTGCACTCCTATGTGGGGTGGTTGTGCTGGGAAGGGGGACCAATGTGTGATTGGGTGGGTGGAAAGCATTGGGCTGCCACATGCAGTAGCCCCACAGGGTGCGTGGGCTACTTGCCCTATTGTCTGGAGACTCCCAATGTGTTTATGGGGTGCATAGGGGGCTTACAGCAAGGTTCTCCCTGGTGTAGCCTGAGCCCCTTGTGCACCCATGTGGCCAGCACTATGTACCTTGGTGAATTACGCATAGTGCCAGCACACCCCACGCCCACCCTGGTGCGTTGCTCTCCGCATTCCTGGGGGATTGTCTGTGCATTCCGTGTTGGGGGGCATGCAGGGTGTGGAGTGGCTACATGCCCCAGCTATGTGGCTTGTAGCTACTCCACCCCATAGTGCAAAAGGCCCATTATGCGCAGGAAATGCCCATGTTCTATACTCGAGACAAAAAAAGGCAGTTATCAGTTTAAATTCTATAATGGGTCATGAAACTAACGTCCTTAGTCATTCCATCATTAAATGTATTTAGAAGAAAAATAAGTCTGACCTCCCAAGTGCATCTTTCTTGTGTATTCTGAAGTGTCTTCAAAAATCAGGACAGAAAGGTCAGAGATGGAGTGATCCAACTGAGAAAAATGTCCCACTGGTTTTTCAGTACTTTTCATTTTAATGTTGTGTCTGTGTGAGTTCATTTGTGTTTGAAGGAGTTGTCCAGTTCCTCCACATAGCCTGTATGTGGACACTTCTTGCACTGGATATAATAAACAACATCATTTGTTTCAAACTGTGCATTTTTAAATGTCAGCTGTACGGAGTTCTCATATGGCAGTTCTTTTTCCTCATCTATTAATCACAGTAGGACAGGATGTAAACATTACAATATATTTATTAGGGCTCCTGTGTTGTTTCCAGATGCAATCTCACAAGCAAAGAAATAACTTAGTTTTAAAAAAATGGCAAGTTTATAAAATAGCAAGAAAGAATCTAGAAATGTCATTGGCCAAAACAAATCACCTAACAGTGATTTCACATATGATATACACACTAGAGCTAATGAAAACCTCATTACCAGCCACCTGTGCTTAAAATCACTGTGCTCACACATCCGCTTTCAAAACCAAGTGGCCAGCCTTTCTACCTCTCTCTTCGTAGTAGTACCCTTCCCCCATCCCCTCACCATAGGTTCAGTATTTTAAAGGGGAACTCTCAGGTGCCTGCAGATTAATGTCATGTGAGAGTTCAGTTTGATAAGCCAAACTGCAGTTCTGGTTTAATGAAAAGTTTATCATGTCACTTTATTTTGTCTTTTATACTTCTGTATTGCTCACCCTCCATTTTGTCTCTTTGCCAACCTCCTAAGAACCATAAGTCACATTAGCAATGGGCTGGGCTTAGTCACTGGCATCACAGAATTATAAAGCTCTCAAAGCAGCAGCAGCAGCAGTTAGTGCAAACATGTGTACTGAGATAGCTGACTGTCATTTTCTTTTCAATCACATTCCATTTGGCAGTCTGTGAAACAAAAGTCAGTTCTCATTATTAATTGTAACCAGCATAATGCTCTCAAATGTTGTATCACAAATATGCAACCTGCTATAAAAACAGCTCTTGGTATGACCGCATGGCTTGGGTTGATCTTTGCTGCTGTTGCTCTGTTTCAGCATGCTTTTGTAAAAATGGTGATCCAATTAAACTGGTGCTCCTGATGTGCGTGTGTCTGGTGACAGTGATTTATTCAAGATTTAGAAATGAAACATGTCCATGTCAGCATGATTCAGCTCTCACTTCATCTTTTACTGATCTCATGCTAATGTGAGATTGGGTTTTGCAATGATCGCATGGCTGACTTGCTGCTGTGTTGCCTACTGAAGCCAAGGCATGACATGAAACACCAGTCTGTGTGCCTTCACGTTTTTTAAGGGCTGATATGAATTACAGAATTGATTTGCCTTAATTACTGGTAAAGGGATTGAGGGGGGAGGGGACAACAGTTAAGACACCCCCGCATACACTGCCCACCCCTCCCACACGCACGCACATATGCACACACAGTCATAACCCATCAGTAATAAAAAAGTACTAACACCATACAGTGTTTTGTCATTACAATGTACCCTATTATAACAAAACCCTGTTAAAATGAAAGCCACATGTGGCTTCAGGGTAAATTAGCTGCTCTATTTGTTGTGGTTGAGTGAGATCAAGAAGGACATAAAAGCAGAATGTGTTTACATTAACAGTTGATGTGCACTGATGATCTGAGTCATATGTGCTTTTACTTTTAATAAATAATCTGTCAGAGCAGACATAGTGGTTGAGCTGTCAAGGGACAAAATGACAGAACCACAGTTGGGCAGATCAAGCAGGCAGGATGGCAGGACACAGGGCAGACACTTTATTTAAAATGCAGAACCAGTGGTTCCAGTGATGTGCGTGTGTCTGGTAACAGACACCATAGTGGATTCCCTGCAGGGGGAGGGCCTCAAACAACTGGTACAGCAACCCACAAGAGACAGGGCTATCCTAGATCTAGTACTGACTAGCAAAGAAGGGATCACAGATCTCCAGGTAGAAGGTCACCTGGGGGCCAGTGACCATCACATGGTATGGTTCAATTTGGCTACTACATCTAAATCATCCCATTCCAAGGCAAAATATGGGACTTCAGAGGGCTGACTTTAATAAGATGGCCAACAGAGTTAAGCTAGCCCTGGCAAAAGAAACACAGGTGAGGAGGTACAGGCAAAGTGGGCAAGCATTAAGGATACAATACTTGAAGCAACATCCCATTGTGTTAGACAGAAAAGGAATAAAAGAAGAAGGAAACCACTTTGGTACTCAAATACAGTAGCAGAAAAGGTCAGAGCCAAAAGGCTGGCCTTCAGGAAATATAAGGAACACAGCGGGATGAAGATAGGGAGGCATACCAAACTGCCTAAGGGAAGCAGGTAGGCAGTAAGGCAGGCAAAGTCCCAAACTGAGGAAACACTAGCACGAACAGTAAAGAAGGTGACAAGACTTTCTATAGATACATTAGTGAAAGGAGAAAGTCCAGAGGGTATTGCTAAGCTTAATGGAGAAAGGGAGCATGTGAGGAGGAGGACCCTGTAAAGGCATCTATCCTAAATAGATACTTTTGCTCAGTATTTACTGAAGAAGGTAGGGCAGGGCCCACAGCTCAGCATCATGGACAGAGGGGAGAGGTGAGCACTACTCCTTCACAAAGAAAGGTCCTACAAGAGCTTGCTAAGCTCAGGGTGGATAAGGCAATGGGACCTGATGGCATACATCCCAGGGTACTAAGGAGCTAAAGGAGGAACTAGCAGGAGCCATTAGCAGAATTGTTTAGTGAGTCTCTGAGCACAGGAGAGGTCCAAGAAGACTGGAGAAGGCTCATGTGATCCCGCTCCACAAGAGTGGTAGCAGGGAGGAGGCGGGGAACTACAGACCAGTCAGTCTTACCTCAGTAGTGGGCAAGATTATGGGCACTCCTTGAGGAAAGGATAGTGCAACACCTGGAATCCATAGGGGCACAGGATCCAAGACAGCATGGGTTTACAAAGGAAGGTCCTGTCAAACTAATCTCATAGATTTCTTTGACTGGGTAACCAGAGTGGTGGACCAAGGGGAGCAGTTGATGTGCATGCCTTGACTTCAGCAAAGCTTTGACACTGTTCCACATAGAAGATTGATAAATAAGCTAGGTAGGCTCGGGGTGGGTCAAGTTGGTCAACTGGTGGCAAACTGGTTGACTGCGAAAACAGAGAGTGGTGGTAAATGGTATACAGTCAGAAGAGATGCAAGTCACAAGTGGGTACCTCAGGGATCAGTCCTAGGGCCAGTCCTATTCAACATCTTCATTAGTGACCTCACAGATGGACTAGAGGGTAGGCTTGTCTGTTTGCAGATGACACCAAGATCTGCAACAGAGTAGATGATCCAGATGGGGTGGGCAGAATGAGAAGAGATCTGGATAAACTAGCAAAATGGTCAGAAGAGTGGCAACTGGATTTAATGCAAAAGAAGTGCAAAATCATGCACATAGGGAAGAGAAACCCTGAAGCCACTTATAGGCTGGGAGGGAGTTGCTAGCAGTCACAAAGGAAGAAAGAGACTTGGGCATCATCATCACTGATGACCTAAAATCATCAAGCAGACCTCTAAAGCAGTAGGTAAGGCTAGGGGGTGTTAGGGTGTATTAGTAGGGGTATCACAAGTCGAAGAGGGAGGTAATAATCCCTCTGTGCAAAGACATTGGAATAGGGTTCCCCATCTGAGTACTGGTGGGCAGTATTGGAGGCCACAATCTTCACAAGGACATTAACCAAATTGAGGCAGTCCAGAGAAGGGCAGCAAAATGGTGCAGGGACTGCATCAGAAGACATATGAGGACAGATTAGCAGAGCTCAATATGTATACCCTTGAGCAAAGGAGGAGAGAGGTGATATGATCGAGACATTTAAACACCTTAAGGGCATAAACAAGGTGAAAGAGTCTAACATGTTTAAATATAAGAAAATAGCAGGACAAGAGGACACAGCATGAGATTAGGGGAGGCCGATTAAGGGGAATGTGGAAATTCTTTTTCACAGAAAGGGTGGTAGATGCATGAATAGCTTACCACAAGAAGTGGTGGCTATGAATACAGTGCAGGCCTTCAAACAGGCATGGGATAGGCATAAGGGAGCAATACAAATGACTATGAATAGATAGGTCACTGACAGAGCAAAGGCCGATGGCACATTTATAAGGTAGAAAAAGAAATGGGCAGACTGGATGGGCCTTGCGGTCCTTATCTGCCGTCAACTTCTATGTTTCTATGTTTCTATGTAGTGGCACATTTAAATTATATCAAGCCACAGCATGCTAGACAATATTTTATTTTAATACATGGATTCTTTTGTGGTTAATAAGTTTTATTGATTTGACTTATTAAGACGATACAAACATTAAAACAGTCAGATACATTGCAAAGATCTTACAGACTGTTACATATGTCTGTAGAAGCAGAGAACAGAACATGCTGGCCAAATAGTAATGAACTGAATATACTAGCCAGGTAATCAGTAGGATAATACTCTGTGCCTGGATGTACAACACCTATCCAGCTGGAGATTAACTTTGAAAGTGTTAGGAGTTTGTGCATTGTATTATATAAACATATCTTACCTGGCCCCATCCTGCTAGTTTCTGCAGTATTTAACAAAGCATCAGAAATTATGAGAGGTCCATGGCCATTGTCCTCTACTTTACACCTACAAAATGCAAGAGATCACACACACAAGCAAACAGGTCTTCATTTTCAGAGAAGATACTATCCTTTACTGATATTATAGCATGTCATCCGTAGAGCATATATAACTCAGTAACAGTCTCTCCAGCACTTGCCCCTAAATGCACCATGAGAGAAGGCCATTATAGTAGCATGGTTGTGCCTATTCAGCTGATTCCTTCCCTAGGTTTCAAAAACAGAAGGAAGGGAGTCCAGAGGGCAGTATATTTAAAGAGGGTATTGGTCACAGTATGTAATATTCTGGCCCAGTTGGCAACTTGAGCCATGGAGGTAAGTGCTTCTCCCAGGGAGGGGGTTATCTGTGACCGCCATTTACACAGTAGGAGTCTTTTAACCTGCATACTGAGTGTCAGAAGTATTTTCAACTCGGAGAGGCAAAGATGAGGGTCTGGGGCCCAGAATCCTAATAACAGCAACTCAGGGGACTGAGGCACAGGCTTCCTAAGTATTTTGAACCCCATCTCACAGGTAGCCTGCCATAGGGGCTGGATCAGCCTGCAGGACCAAAGTATATGGAACAGGTCACCTGGGAGTTCCTGACACCTCCAACACAGGTCAGACTGAGCCAGCTTTGCCTTGGCAAGGACTACAGCAGTCCTGTACCAGGAGTGAATTATCTTGTTCTGTATTAATTGACTACTGGGCACAAGATCCAGGGGAGCAGGCCGAGGTACTAAATGAGTACTTCGCTTCAGTTTTCAGCAAGGAAAATATGGGGGGGCTGCATCATATAGGAGATGGTGGTGAAACTGAGGGGGGACCCTTGTTGATCGTCGGGTCTGGGGAGAGGATGGGCCATCATTGGCAGGGGGTGAGAAGGCAAGGCAGGGGGACAAGGTAGCAGATGTGGAAAACATGGCAGAGAGAGTGAGGGAAGCCCTCAGGTCCCTCAAGATGAAGAAAGCACCGAGCCCAAATAAACTACATCCCAGAGTGCTGAAGGAACTGGCAGATGTCCTGGTGAACTCCCTGGCAGAGCTTTTCAGCATCTCTCTGAGGACAGGGTGGATGCCCAAGGACTGGAAGGTGGCACATATAGTGCCTATCCACAAGGGGGGCTCAAGGGAGGTGGAAGGGAACTACAGGCCCATCAGCCAGACATCAGTGGTGGGCAAGGTGATGGAGGCCATTGTCAAGGAGAGGCTGGGGGGGACCTGGAAAAGTCGAGTGCCTGGATGATAGACAGCATGGATTCATCCCATGGAAATCATGTCAGACAAACCTTGTGGAGTTCTATGACAGGGTGATAACAGCCATACGCCTGGGTAGACTGGTGGACGTCCTCCATCTTGACTTCAGCAAGGAGTTTGACTCTGTTCTTCATGGGAGCCTGTTGAATAAACTGCGAGAAATGGGGTTGGGGAACCAGATGATCAGATTGATAGGCAATTGGATCCAGGACCAGAGGTCGTCGGGATAGTCTCATCCCCAAGGAGGGTCATTAGTGGGGTCCCTCAGGGATCAGTCCTTGGGCCCCTCCTGTTCAATGCCTATGTCTCTGACATAAGGAAGGGTATCAGGAGTGAGATGAGTCTCTTTGCGGATGACTCAAAACTTGGGGCGGTGGTGAATGGGGAGGAGGGGAGGGTGGCCCTACAGGGGAACCTGGAGGCTCTGGAAAGGTGGTCCAGAAAGTGGAAGCTGAGGTTTAATGCAGGGAAATGTAAGGTACTTCATCTGGGACCCAGAAACCCGAGCCAAGAGTACACTCTGGGGGAGGAGAATGCTACAAGTCTCAATGGCTGAGAGGGACCTGGAGGTGGTGGTGGATGTCAAGATGAACAACTCTGATACTTGCAGGAGGGCAGCAGCCAAGGTCAACAGGATACTGGGATGCATCACTAGGGGGATCACCTCCAGAAGGAGGGAAGTGATACTCCCCCTGTATAACTGATTGGTGAGACGGCACCTCGAGTACTGCGTGCAGTTTTGGAGGCCACACTTAAAGAGGGACATTGAACTCCTGGAGAGGGTCCAGAGGAGGGCAACCAAAATGATCTGGGGCTTGGGGGAAAGGACCTATGGTGAGAGGTTTCGAAGAGCTAAAGATGTACACATTGGAAGAGAGAAGGGACCGGGGGGACATGATAGAGGTCTTACATAGATACATAGATACATAGACAGTGTCGGCAGATAAGGGCCTATGGCCCACCCAGTCTGCCCATTTGAGCTTGTAAGTTCAGTTTGTTTTCCTAGAAGTCTGTTGCCCCTTACCCCTGACCTCCAGAATTCCTTTATGTCTATCCCATGCATTCTTAAATCCCGTGATTGTTTCAGCCCCCACCACTTCCTCTGGCAGGGTGTTCCACTTGTCCACCACCCGTTCTGTGAAGAAATTCTTTCTCATGTTTCCTCTGAATCGTCCTCCCTCCAACTTCATCCCATGCCCTCTAGTCCTGGAACATCTTTTTCGCTTAAAATAGTGTATTCCTGCACCCTGTTCCTCCCTGTAAGATACTCGTATGTCTCTATCATATCCTTCTCTCCCTCCTCTCCTCCAGGGAGTACATGTTCAGTTCCTTCAACCTGTCTTCGTAGGACTTGTGATGCAATCCATGCACCATCTTTGTTGCCCTCCTCTGAACCTTCTCTACCATGTCTATGTCCTTACATAGGTATGGTCTCCAGAACTGTACACTGTACTCCAGGTGGGGCATCACTAGTGTCTTGTATAGCAGAGCGGACCAAAGGAGCAGACATGAAAGACCGTTTGGCCTACTCTGCTGGCATTTTAGTATATTAGTATGTACTGGTGTCTTCAAGTACAAGAAGGGGTTAAATAGGGGAGATCAGTCAAGGTGCTCCGAAGGAAAGGGGGGCAACTAGACGCCATGGGTGGAAGCTGGAGGGGGGAGATTCAGGAGAGAAAGGAAGAGGTGCTACTTCACTGAGAGAGTGGTGGAGCCATGGAATGCGCTGCCCAGGGGGCTGGTGGAGGCAGAGACGATGGAAGGGTTCAAGAGGGGTTGGAACAGGTACAGGAGAAGGGTTCTGGATGCAAGGTCCTGTGCAGTGGGAATATCCAGGACTGGGAAGGGAAAAGCCAGAGAGGATGGGGGGGCAGCAAGATCAGCTCCCAGGGTGGGGCCTGACAAAGGAGCAGACATGAAAGGCCGTTTGGCCTATTCTGCTGGCATTTTAGTATGTTAGTATGTACTGGTGTCAGGATATGCCCCATGAACTAGTTTTAGACAAGACTTCCACTCCAGGTTCGTAATAGGGGCATACAGTGCTTTCTCCCATTTATGCTTGTATTCCTCTGCTTGGGATGGGATGGTGCACCGAATGGCCACATATACCCGGCTTGTCTGTCCTCTTTCTAGGGCCAGCCATGACTCTACCTGGGAGATTTGTTGCTCTTGGTGCTGCTTATGCCTGTACGTAAGGATGGCACTTCTTATTTGAAGACTCGCCAGAAGTCTTTGGGAGAGATCTCATAAGAGTTCTGCAGGCCCTCAAAGGAATTAAGGGTATCTGTACCAGGAATGAGCATATCTTGAAGCAATGAGATACCACCACGTTCCCACGAGGGCCATGCAATTGGTTGTTGATTGATAGTAATCTCATTATTGCCCCATAGTGGGGTAAGTCTTAGGGGAGATGAGGAGGCACCCAACTTCTTATGCACCTTGGCCCAATATTCCAGAGAGGGACCTATAATAGGATGAGAGCGAATGCCCTTAGGGGGATGGTTAACATAGAAACATAGAAATATAGATTTTGATGGCAGATAAGGACCGTTTGGCCTACCCAGTCTGCCCATTTCCCTACCTATTGGATAAGCTGCAGATCCTAGTTAACCAGCAGCCTACTTCTTCCTACCCCCACCCCCTAGAATTGCCTTATGACTGTCCCATGCATGCTTGAATTCCACCACTGTTTTTGACTCCACAACCTCCTCCGGAAGGCCATTCCATGCATCCACAACCCTCTCTGTGAAAAAATACTTCCTTAAATTACCTCTGAGCCGCCCCCCTTCTATCTTCAAATTGTGCCCCCTTGTTCTTGCACACCTCTTTTTTTGAAAGATGCTACCCTCTTGGACTTTGTTGATTCCTTTGAGATACTTGAAAGTTTCTATCATGTCCCTCCTCTCTCTCCTTTCCTCGAGGCTATACATATTCAGCTCCTTAAGTCTCTCTTCATATGTCTTCCAGTGCAGGCCCTGCACCATTTTAGTTGCCCTCCTCTGGACAGCCTCCATCCTGTCTATATCCTTGTGGAGATTGGGTCTCCAGAACTGCATGCAGTACTCCAGATGGGGTCTCACCAACTGTCTGTACAGAGGGATAATAACTTCCTGTTTTCTACTGGTGATGCCTCTCCCTATGCATCCCAGTATCCCCCAGCCCTCCTTGCTGCCCTCTCACATTGTTTGCCCACCTTTAGGTCATCTGATATGACTACCCCTAGGTTCCTTTCCATTTTTGTTGTTGTTAGTATCTCACCCCCATTGTGTACTCTTCCCCTGGGTTTTTGTTTCCCAGGTGCATTACCTTGCACTTCTTAGCATTGAATCTAAGCTGCCATACATTTGACCATTCCTCTAACCTTGCCAAGTCCCTTCTCATCCTTTCCACCCCACCTTGTGCATCAACTCTGTTGCAGATCTTTGCGTCATCTGCAAAGAGACATACTTTTCCTTCCAGTCCTCTGCAATATCGCTTATAAAGACATTGAAGAGGACCGGTCCTAATACTGAACCCTGCGGTACCCCACTAGTAACCCCCCTTTCTTCAGAGTGGACTCCATTTACTATTACTCTCTGTGTCCTATTCTCCAGCCAATTCTTTACCCAGTCTGTCATCTTGGGACCCACTCCCAGGCTGGCTAACTTGTATATTAATCTTTTGTGTGGGACTGTGTCAAATGCCTTGCTAAAGTCTAGGTAGGCCATGTCCACAGCCCCTCCCTGATCTACTACTTTGGTCACCCAGTCAAAGAAATCTATCAGATTTGTCTGGCATGACCTTCCCGCTGTGAATCCATGCTGCCTTGGGTCCTGAGCCATATAACAATAGTACCAATAACAATAGTACCAAGTGAGCATGCTGACATACCTATCTCTCCATATCCAGTCACTGGGGAGCGTTGTGTTCAGGAAAAGGAAACATTTTAACATCTGAGCCAGCTGAAAGGCCCATTTATACCCCTCTAACCACAGAAGACCCCAGCCCCCTTCTGACCACTGAGTTCTGAGCTTATTTCTACTGTACCTAGGATTCTTGTCCTCCCACAATAAGGATCCCAGAAGGGAGTCTAACTTAGTAAACCAATAACAAGGTATTTTCAAAGGAATGTGGGAAAGAAGATACATAATTTTTGGTGCTGTGACCATTTTAATTGCAGATATTTTACCTACAAGCGACAGTTGAAGAGATTTCCATCTGTCCATTTCTGTACGGATGGATGCAAAAAAGTGGTTTCATATTCAGGTCCCAGACTTTATGCAGATTAGGAGAGATAGTAATGCCCAAGTAGGTAATCCCCTCCTGGGCCCATCAGAGCCCATGCTAAGTAACCATTTGAGAAGTACACTTAGAGTTTAAAGGCAGGACCACCGTCTTGTCCTGGTGAATCTTGAGCCCTGAAAATGTAGAGAAATCTGACAAGGTGGACAGTAGGGGAGGGAGGGAGGTGACGATATTGGCTATAGGGACCAACAGGTCATCCACATACATAACAGTAGGGTATGCCCTTGTTCCCACCTGGACCATGGAAATTAGAGGATTTTGCCTAATAGCGGCCACCAGGGGTTCTACTGCCAATACAAAAAATAGTGGGGAAAGTGGGCAGCCCTGATGGCTACCCCTACCCAGTATGAATGGGGGATACAGCATCGTCAGGGTGGAGGCTGACCAATCGAGCAGACTCAAAAGACCGTTAGGCCTATTCTGCTGGCATTTTAGTATGTTAGTATTGTATTGGTGAGTATCCGTGCAGCTGGGTATGAATATATTGCCCCAATCCAGGCCTGAAACCCCGCCCCCAAGCCTATAGTGCAAAGTACTTGTTGGACATAGTGGGGGAAGATAATGTTTGGGCCTTATGGATTAAATTTACCAATGATCTAATATGGTCCGTGCTAAAGCGGCCCTTAACAAAGCCTACTTCAGATGGATGGATCAAACTGGGAAGGAGAGGATTACGTCTGTTAGCTAGTATCTTAGCTAGCACCTAGCTATCAGCATTCAATAATGAAACAGGGTGGCAGCTGGATGCTTTAAGAGGGTCTTTACCTTTTTTGGTAGGATAGTAATAGTCACCTCCCTAAGGGATGAAGGGAGAGACCCTGTTTGCAATGACTCAGTAAATACTTGTTGTAATACCTGAGAGATTACAGGATGCAACAGCTGCCACACTTCACTAGGGAAACCGTCCTTTCCTGGGGTCTTTCCCCTTTTTAAGGGAGAGGATGGTGTCTGCCACCTCCTGGGTTGAGATCGGGGCATCTAGAGCATTAGCTTGGGCTTCTGAGATTTTGGAGAGATGTAGGGACTCCAGAAATGGGTGGACCCTCTGGGGGTCTGGGGCTGTGGAGGATTTATATAACAAGGAGTAAAAATTCATCATTATTTGATTAATACCTTGTGCCAAGGTCTGGATCCTACCCCCTGCATCCTCTAAAGCCGCTATATGCCTTTTGGCTTGCTGCTTTTTGAGACGGTATTCCAGCAACTTACCCCCCTTTTCTCCCCCTTCCCAAGATTTATGCTTGAGTCTAAGGATCGAAACATCTGCCTTTCTAAAGACCAGCTCGTTCACTTGCATCTGCAGAGAGGTGACCTTGTGACCTGCCTCTGACCTAAGGGAAGGGACATGAAGGGCCTTAAAAGCAAGCTCCACTTCTTGGAGTTGTCGTTCAAGCCCCCAAATGTTGTTCCCTCCTCTTTTGGTGCTGGCTCCCATACCCTATTATCACCCCTCTTAGAGTAGCTTTGAATGCCTCCCATGTGGTACCTGCAGAGGTATCTGCTATGAGGTTATGCTGAAAAAATTCCGTTGCTTCCTTTTGAAGTCAAGGGAGAAAGTCTGGGTCATGAAGTAGCAATGGGTCCAGCTTCCATGCCGGAGACTTAGGGAAAGGAGGGCCCCATGTGAAGGCAAGATGCACAGGGGCATGATCCGAGATAACTAAGGGATGAATAAGGGTCTTAACAGTGTTACTAGTAATAGTAGGAGAGGTGATCCAGAAGTCTATTCTACTAAGAGAACTATGTACTGGAGAATGAAAGGTGTAGTCCCGCTGGGAGGGGTGAAATATTCTCCAGATGTCCGTAAGGGCCAAATCTTGTTGTAATTGAGCCACTGCCATTACAGCCCTGGAGTGGGGCTCAGTATTGGAAGGGGATCTATCCAGGAAAGGGTCCAGAGTAAGATTAAAATCACCCCCTAATAAAATGGGGGTGTCTTCCAGAGTTATGGATCCCAGCACCTGGGCCAACTTGTGAAAGAAGGAGGGTGAGTCCTCATTCGGAGTGTATACGTTACCCAGGATCAGAGGGCCCTCCCCGGTATCCATGAGTACCACCACCCATTTACCCTCAGGGTCTCTCAATTGTCTCTGCAATTTCCATTGTAGTTGCTTGTGAAGAAGAATCACCACACCTCTCTTTCTAGAGGAGGCCGAGGCATGAATGACCGGACCTACCCACTCCCTCTTCAGTCTCTCCGGATCCCCCCCCAGTAAGTTTGGTCTCCTACAGGAAGGCAACCTTCTCTCCCAGTCTCTTAAGGTGGCCCAAAACTTGCTTCCTCTTGTTTGGGGTGTTAAGCCCTCTGACGTTCCATGTCAGACAAGTGATATCACCTGTTAGTAATAGGGACCAAATATTTAATTAAGAGATCTATCAAGAACAACCAGCAGATAGGGGTTGGGGGCAGCCCTACCAGAAGAGACAAATTTCTATAGAGTGCAACCAGATATGGAGAGAGTGGGTAAAGCCCATATACCCTGCCCCTACCAGATGACCTTATACTAACAAATAACAAAACATCTGTGTGTGTGTCTCTTGTGAAACAAACATACATAAACACATTAACAAACTATATACATTGTGCACAGTGTACCATGCAATTAGGGGATATAGAGGCATCTCTTCGGCTGCAGAGCCATGCTGTAGGCCAGCCCCTATTCCCACAGCATTATCAAGTGGTATCCATCCTCCCTTAGCACTATAGTGAGTGTGGGAGGGAGGTCACCCCCCACCGAGAGAATCGAGCAACCCAATAAGAAGGTTGGACCACGTGGTTCATTGCAACCCCAGAGGGTTGAGAGAGCTGCTCCAGCAGTGTAGGTCAGAAGCTGGGGAAGTTAAAGTGGGAATACACAATGCTTCTAATGAGGTGGGAGTTTGCAGGAAAGAAAGTGGGGGGGAACTGCTCACTATTTCGGCAAGCCTAGGGTTATTGCTGATGGGTGCCAATGTGTTCTCACAACAAAAATCTTGGCGAGGTCAAGCTTGTCACACTATGAAGAGTGTACTGTAAGCCACCCAATGCTGGGGCTGGGAGATCTCCCCTTGATAGAAAATAATAATAAAAAAAAAATACCAGAGGGGCCACATTCACCACTTAGGGCCTCACGTGAAACACATCCTGGCTACCCATTTAGCACAACAGTTTACGCATGCCGATAAATACTTCCATATTATATGACACAGCTTCCCAGTGGACCTCACCCACCCCACACACAAGTAAGAAAGGTAGAACCCACAAAAGTTCTGCTGTTTAATCAGATGGTACAAAAAAGGCCTTCTTTACCATCTAGACGTGTCTGGACCTTTGAGCAGGACGTCCACTGAGAGCTTGTTGGTAGGCCTTTTTGAATCCCTCCCGGTATAGGAGTGAGGCATCTTCTCTGCCATATGGCAGTGCAACTCGAGGGTCAAGGTTGGGGTGTGAAGTGGGCTTGATACTTCTTACATAAGTAACGTGGAGAAAGGGTAGCAGATGGGTCAGCCAAGGAGATTGTCCACTGACGATCAATTTAGACACCCCAAACTCGCCCCATACCTACAACTCCCCAGGGGATTAAAAGAACAGGAATAGAAAGAAAATAGAAGGATGACTACTTATCTGACCACGCTGGTGGGTTTTCTCTGATCGATTGCCCTGGAGATGTAGACCGCTCAGGACAGCCTACGCTGAAGATGAGATCTCCGCTGGTAGAGGAGGCCTCCCTCGTAGGCTTTGGTGGATGCTGCCCTCCGCTATCTGTAGCTCCATTCTGCAGCTGGTGAGGAGTTACTGGCAGGGACAGGTAGCTGGGCTGCAACATAGGAGTAGGCCTGCCTTCCACAGTCAAATCCAAAATGCCTGGGCATTGATCTGGAGAGCTATGGCGTAAAGCTTCATATCTATTAGCGGTGTGGTAGGCCTGTAACTGATCTGGAGCAATAGTGTCCATGCTTGTGGCTTCCTCTGTGTCGTCTTGCCCTATCTCCGAAGGATGCTCCAGGCGGCCGTGTTTCTTTGAGGATTGCCTCTTTCAGTGTGCTTTTGGGGGGAGTTCCCAATGTTGCTCCCTGAGGTCTTGCCAAACTACAGGCCTGCTCACTGATGGAGAGGAGCGGCAATCCAACCCGTCGATAGCAGTTTTTGACGAAGGGGCTCGCGGGGTAATGGTGGTGAATTCTTGTGGCCAGTTGCACCGTAAAAAACCATGAGTGCATCAGGAGATTCAAAACTGTTTGGGACCCCATTATGCATAACCCGCATCGTGGCTGGGTAATGCAAGGAAAAGGACAGTCCAATACTGTGCATTTTATGCCTTGCCTCAGAGTATGCTCAGCGTTTGTCTGACAGATCCTTAGAGAAGTCCTGAAAGACGTGGATCCTATTCGATCTCTACACTACATGCTATAACTCACGAGCTCTAGTTAGGACCTTCTCTTTGTCCCTAAAATCAATAAATTGGGCTATGATAGGTTGTGGTCTGTCCTGGGCCTGAGACATGGGGGCTAACATACGGTGTGCGCGTTCCACCTGGAGCGGTATCAATGGGTCCAACTGCAGCATTTCAGTGATGGCTAATTGTAGAAATCCCTCAGTATCTTTGCCTTCTACATGCTCAGGGAAGCCCAGGAAGTGAAGATTATTATGGCGACCTTGATTCTCGAGGTCATCCATCTTACTGCACAGCAGTATAGCCTAGAGATTAGAGGAACGAGGTGTGAATGAGCTTGGTACATTCCAGCAGACTAGACCTGAGTTTGATTCTCACAACCACCACTTGCATACTATTTGACTCTGAACAAGTCACTTAACCACCTAGTGCTCCCAGGTCACCCCTGAAAACAGGCACTTGTGCCTAGTGGGCCTTAACCGGTTACCAAAGACTAAAATAAAAAAAAATTAAAATAAAATCTGTATGGTCCATTGTTGATCTCTTAATTCTGCCCTCAAGTCCTAGACATGCCCCTCCATCTCCGAGACCCGCTGTTCAGTATGCAGCATCCTGGCTTCTAACTTTTGAACCACTTGGGTGTTTCGATTAGTTGCCACAGTGATTTGTGCCATCTGGGCCATAAGTTGGCCGAACATCGCCTCAACTGACGGTTGCTCCCAAGTTTGTGGAAAGCGGCCTTCAGCAATATTTTCAGGCCTACCTCGTCCAGGAGGCTCTTCAGTAAAATAGCAATTTCCACACAGCAAATGAAGGCTTTTTGTATCAATGAAGCTAAATTAGTGTACCTTGAGTATTACCCCACAAGTTACAGTAGAGTGAGGATATAATACCAGCTGGTAGAAAAAGGATTTTAAAATTTATTTCCCTCTGGGTTGTGGAGCTGATCTTTAAGTTGCCATCCTATTTAGCACCCCTAGTGGCCAGGAATATATGGATTCTTAAAATAATACTATCTAAAAGCACACCAAAAAATCCAGGTAATTCCATGACTCCAGGAGCAATACCAGCATTCCAGAGTGATAATAATATTCTTCAGATGACATAATACTATAGTTTGTGACTTGAACGATAGTATTATCACCAAAGCCGAACAGTGCAAGTGCAAGTCTGTCTCCCCATGTCTTCACAAGCGTGCCTTCTGACTGTCCATTTTTCCTGTGTGGGTGGACAGAACAAGTCTAAAAACATGGCCACTATCTCTCTCTCTTAGCAAGAGAAATCTCTCAGGAAGGAGCAGTGTTTTTTTTCTTTTTCTTTCTTCTTTTTTTGTTTAAATTTAACCTCATCCTGCTTTCAGTCACCTCCACATTTCAGCACCAGAAAAGGTAAGAGGCACCCTGAGCTACTCCACAGTCTAGCGCACGTCAATAAACAGTGTACATGCAATGCAGAAGTCATGCTTCCACAGCAGGTTTTAACTGAAAGAGTCAGGTGCCCATTTACGGTCTGATTAGATTTCAAAACCAGATCCCTATAATAAAAAAAAAATAACAGATATGTTAGTGTCCATTACTGGGGAGTCCTACCATCTCGAGGTTCTGGATACTGTGGAACCTCTTGAGCTTCACTTTTGAAGTTCCTTTATGTCCAGAACCTCTCGATGATATTACACCCCAGTAATGGACACTAACCTATCCATTATTCTATTTTTAAACCTACCAACTATCCTGCATGGATTTCTAGGTTGTGTTATGCCAATCTGCATTCATTGGCTCACTCTCTCCATGCTGGTAAAATAACTTAATCCTTCCATACAGGTTTTCAGTATAGCTGGGGGAAGAGCAGGAGGGATGCAGAAGATGCAGTAAGTGAACAAAAAAATAATTTTAGTAATCACATTTGTACCACAGTATTGTTTCTTACACTTCTAGAAAAGTTGGCAGAATCAGTAACCATGTCTGTGGAGCAATTGAGCAGAGGAACAATTGAGCATTTGGGGAATTGAGTATGTTGGAGGCACGGTGGGACAAAAGGTTGTAAATCATATTAAATCCACAGTACAATGTACTGAATACACTGTCTGCTTAAAACTTTAAATGTTAGTAAAGATGACCTGACAAAAAATACTTTTCACAGACTTCTATGGATCATCGAGTTGACAGGCAGCATGACAATCAGAGGTAAGGATTCACCATACTGACAGATGTTTTTTGATAAAGCTCATCACTGACATCAGTAGCAATGTAGCATTATCACAAGTACTGTGAAATGAAGCACTGCAGCCAGCCAGAACTAAAGCTTGATGTGATTTTAAATTAATGTACTTCAGAAACATCGCAAAGTTTAAAACAAAACAGAGAAAAAACTGCAATTAGCTAGAATAGGTGTTTCGAGTACCACTGAACAAATATTGAGTGTTCCAGTACACTAGAGTTCCCCTTTAACTTCTAATCAGCAGCACAACTGCAACACTCACTTAACAGCAAAAGCTGTGGATCAGCAGCAAATCAGCACCACTGTCAGACACAGCATTTCAAACCACTTCTAAAGGAGCCACAGTGGACTATTTCATCACTTAAAATGCTATAAAACATAAGGTCATTGTTCTATTGCACTCATACATTGGTCTGCCTAATTATCAAATCTGCCATGTACAGAAGTTGCACAGAGGCAGTTTGGGCCATTTTCTAAATTTAATAAACCACTCCACATTGTGGATTAAAGGGTAGAAGATACTGTGTGCTTCGCTGCAGTGAAAGGACACTCTGCTTTTGGCTTCATGTCCTTCCACCCATAGGGTAAACATCTGAAACCCTTTAAACCACTTCCTAGGAGCTTCTTACTTACACAAATTTCAAGATATAGTTAAAGTTGAAATTAAGAAGAACCATGTTATAGTCCTTATTGTCCTTTCCCCACTTTATCCCTATGTTAATGTAACATTGTAACATAATATTGTTATTATGGAATAATCTTAGAGTCCATCTTATCCACCTCTCCTGTCACATAGCCAGTTTGAGTATGGGCACATATCCAAACTTAACACCCAGAATGATACCCTACTGATGCTGTGTCTCAAAGCCATGTTCCCTTAGGAATCTGCCTAGGCCTGCTTTTAAAGCCTAACCAGTGCTAGTTTCCACAACCCCACTAAGTAGGCTATTCCACATATTAACCACCCTCTGCATGAAGTAATACTTTATACTGTTTCCCCCTTTTGTGCTCCCCTTTCAGTTTGAGGGCATGCCTTCTAATTCTATCTGCATTCACTAACTCAAACATATGTGTATACCCCACCATGACTATCCACTTTAGCATTTAGAAAAGCATTGCAGACTTGTTCTTCATTAGATTAATAATATGTAAATCTGCTTTTTCTGTGAGCAGAATTAAATGTTCAGGGCAATTTAAAAGGCTGAACACAACTATCATAAAAAGTATTCTGCAGCAGAACAAAGCACAGTGAGATGATTGTTGTGTCACTGAATGCCATGTAATCAATGGCTTCCATTTGCTTTAAGTTCAAACAGCACCAGGAATGTCTGAGGTGATGCAAGCTGTCATGCTGTGTTTAGGCATTCACTGCAATATCTGGATTTTGAATAAGGCTTAAATATTGAAATACTTGCTATCCTTGCAAGTAAAATGAATAAGCTTGAATCTTGAAAGAAAAATGTTCCTAGTAGACAGCTAGTTCTGCTCTTAGAATAGGGAATTCAAGATGATAACACTATAGAGAATTGTCAGTCCTCAACATGAAGGACAGGCAAGATTCAATTTGAAGCAACTGCCCTCAAGGGTGTGGGGGATGTTGAAGAGATGTCTTAGTACTATTGAACTGGCATCAGCATGATATGGCTATGCCACAACTCTACAAACATCGTTTCATCTCCACTTCTACCAGTGGGTTCTGCTATGACTATGACTACTAAAGTGTTAGTAAGGGAAGTTCCATAAGGGTAAAGAAATTAGTTGTGAAGTACAAATGCCCCCACTCCCCGCAATGAACTAAGGTTCTTCTGGCTTACATGTACTCATGATATTTATATCCTGGAAGGCCTTTTTTGATTCAGACCATGCAGTGGATCTTAAAATAAAAGTCACCAATGTTATTGTGCAGACTAATGATGTGAGCCTGTAAAATGGAAATGACATTCAAGATATGTTATTGCCTTTGGTAGCAGGGCTTAACACATCTTAGGCCCAATACAAACATTTTACATAGTATAAATAACATCAAAAAATTAATTGACACTGGCTGAGATAGTCAATCAGCACAATACTAACAAGATCAGTGCCACACTGTGTTATACTGTAGCATGGTAGGAACACTATTAGCATGGCTGCTACAACACAGTATTCAGACACACTCTTAGCATACCAGGCACCTATAGAAAAGAATTTATACAGTGTGCACTAACATACAATATTCAATGGGTTTTGGAAGCACTAACAGGCTGCCAGTGCACCACTGTTCAACACTTCTAAAAATCCTACAAATGCACATTGTGGTAAATAGTCCTCCTACGAGGCATTTGAGGTGCTGTGTGCCTAAAAACATAATACTATGCCTGGTACCACCCCACCTACCCTGATACCAGAGCTGTTGTAAATACAAATGAAGTCCCTGTACCAGTGGAACACCCGCTCCCATCCTAATTTTGGTAAAGATTTACTTAAATATAAATTAAATCCGTTGTGTTAGTGGAACCCCTCCTGTCTCAATCCCAATACAGTTGTACTTAAATACAGATTAAATCCTCTGTACCACAGGAACCCACCACATGCTCACAATGCCCTGAATCTGTTCAGTATAGGTCTTATGTGGTTGTCCATCTAGCCCCCCAGTCCTCAGTGCCTGTAGCCTCACTATTACCATCTCTGGTGATCTTAGGTATCTGCAGATGACTGCTATATGGATCAAAGTTAAAATATTTGCTACTTAAATATATTTTGAATTCAAAAATAAAAATGATATTAACAAAATATGTATCAGGTATAACAAAGTGTAACAACTATAAACTAATGCTGAAACTTTCTATTTGTAAACTTTTAACAGCAAATGCATCTCTCTTTAATCCAATATTCAGATATATAAATATACATATTCTTTATCTGCATAACAGAAGAACAGGACACATTCACGCAACAATATTATTTTCAGGTTTTAATCATTTTAATAATGTGTTTGTTAACATATCACTCTGCCGAAAGTTTGTAATCAGTGTCAATTCCTCAGGCAGCAGGCCTGTTTCAGTAAAAAATGAATTATCTATATATTTTATAAATCTTACATTTGTAACAAAACATTATTTTTGTAATAGTCAGCTTTAGCTAGAAATCAGTTAATGCATGAATTGTCCATGTAATTTTAAAATAAATAATGCATATCACTCACCAAAAACAGACATTCATGTAATAAATATTATTTGCTCAGAAAACTGTTTCTTAAATTATGCAACTCTCTGTCCTCCCACAGGGGAATATCTATTGATTTCAGTAAAACATAGTTTAAGATACATATCTTTATTTACTATGGCCCGGATATTCAAACTGCACCATTCTGAGGCGCAAGCCCTTGCGCTGCTCAAAATAGTTGCACTGGGGTGTGGCCGGGGCGATATTCAAAGGAGTTGCGCTATTGAGCAACTCCTTTGACTATCACCCCCCAGCTACAGCCACTGTGCATGGCGCAGTGGAACTTGGCGCCACCGCAGTTGTCAGAGTGGAGCATTCAACTTGGCGGTGGCGCAAGTACCATTGCGCCATGCGAAATTTCCGATATTCATAGGTGACATGCAAATGGGGCCATAATTCATGCAGGCACAGGGGGGCCATTTGCATCTGATTATGGCCCCATTTGCATGCCATTAGATGTAGGGTGCGCCCGATCCCCAGACTTGCACCTGGTCAGCCCTGCCAGCAGCAGCCATCGGGGACCGACGCACTCTGCAGCCCGATCGGGCAGAACGTGAAACAACCCCTCCAAACATCTCCCAATGCCCGATCGCTGGCAGAATGTGAAAACAACCCTCAAACATCTCCCAATGCCCGATCGTGGGCAGAATGTGAAAACAACCCCCCAAACATCTTCCAATGCCCGATCACAAGGGCAGAACGTGAAAACACCCCCAAACATCTCCCAATGCCCGATCGCGGGCAGAACGATAATGACAACCCCACCCAAACATCTCCCTAATGCCCGATCGCGGGCAGAATGTATACTGACAACCCCCCAGTGCCCGATCACAGGCAGAATGTAAAAGACCCCAATCCGATTACTTCGGAGGGTTCAGTGGACCTAATGCTCGATCGGCAGAATGGCATGACACTTCTTAAACATTTTTCCTGGTGCCCAGCCTTCGCTCACTCACCACTAAAGCCCACCACCTCAGCCGCCGCAGCGGTGGTGGCATGACTACTTCAGCAGCGTCCGCTATCGACTGATCGTCGGGGCTGCTCGCTTGTTGCGATAGCTAGAGTTCAATGGGCGTGTAGCCCATGTTTCACATGACAGTTCAGATTTGTGAATGAACATCATTCAAATCTGGACTGTCATGTACGGGTATGGGCTGCACGCCCATTGGCTCTAGCTCGCACCAAAGGGCGGCAGCCCTACTGGACAGTGGTCGGTGGAGGGAGGGGCAGGTGGGTGGATGCTGCCGCCCACTGGCTGCCGGGGAGTAGGGTGGTGGGCTTCGTGGGTGGGTGGGGTGGGGGACACTAGACACCAGGGAGATGTTTGGGGGTTGTCATTATACATTCTGCCTGTGATTGGGCATTACGGTCCACTGGACCACCAGGGATGTGAACAGGAGGGGGCTACATTGATGCCCGCAATCGGGCTGGTGGGGGCACAGGACTGAGCTGGGGCCAGCCACGGTGGCAGCTGCTGTGTTGTGCCCTGCAATACAGCAGCTCACCTGTGGGTGGCCCTCAACTTGATCCTTATTTTTTTGGCTCAAAGTTGTGCAGGCGCAGGTTGGGGGTTGCGCCTGCACAACTCTGCACAACCCGACTGAATATCGGGCTATGCAGTTTATGCACGGTTCCTCCCCCTCCTGTTGAGCATGCATTCATTTGCATTGCGCTGTTGCTCAACCTGTTTTCAGTGGTGCAACTGCCTCCTGCTGAATATCGCAGAATGGCGCAATGTAGGACTTGAGCATGCGCAACCCTTTTGAATATCCCACCCTATGTATTTAATTTGTCTACCCATCAGATTAAATTTTCTGAACAGGTATCAATAAATAGACATTAACCCTTTTCAAAAATGTCTTGCTAGTTCCAGCTTTAAGATATAAGTTTTATGTTTTTATTTAAAATCTCTGTAATAATCCTGCATATACAAATCTCAGATACTGGCTCCAAATGCTTTTATAATCATTGCAAAAATACTTTGAGTATTTTTAAGTATCCCACCTCTTCACAAACTGCTGTTTCCCTGAATGTCTCTTGTTATCAGTCTGCATGTTGAGGTGTATATATATTTATACAATAGGGGTGAGTGATAAATGAGTGTAATGAATCCATTTATTTCCACTGGTGTGTGATAAATGTAAGATATAGAGAATAAAGTATGGGTCAGTGTGTAACAAGAAGTTTACACACACTTGAGGGGTTTATTAAAAGCATCTGACCCTGAGGGTGTGTGTAAACTTCGAGTTTACACACACCGACCCATTTTTTAATGTATATAATTGCTGGGTTTCCCTTTTTTGCCACAGCAAATGTATAAAATAAAAAGCTGTTGCTCTTCGACCGTGGTCCGGATTCAGTACGCGGTCAGTGGTTGCCATCAGGACTGACACATCTCTTTTACTTTTTTGTTTGGTAGGGCAGGCATATGTTTGTTTGAGTATAATTTTTGCAAATTTACATTTTAAGGAACACTTACCACCAAGTCTGAGTGGAGGTTCGCGGTTCGGCGAAAAGGAAAGCGGACAGTGTCAGAATGGCAGAAACTCAGGGGGACGCATGCACAGAGTAAGGGAAACCATGTGCATGTTTGCCGTTATAAATGCTCCTTTATAACGGCAAATTATGCCACAGTTTCCCTATGGAAAAAAGGGGAAGCCAGTTATTATCTTATATTTACACACACAGTGCAATGGTCATCAGCACCTGCTGCTCTCTTTGTCACCTGTTCCTGAAGTTGCATTCCAGCACTGCACTTCACACAGAGAGGAGCAGCGCACTCAACACTACACAGAAAAATACAGCAGTTACCATTTTAGCCAAACTCAAATGGCAAAATGTTTTTCAATTCAGGAGAACATATTTCTAAATTGAAACTATCTACTAAAAATAACAAAAAACATACTCTTGGAAATAGCAAAAAACACAGAAAATAGGTAGAATACAAATTGCACAATCACTCACACCCCTATTGTATAAATTGAATACATGATGGGCAGATTCATTCGTAGCACTTGTGAGTATCCAGAGCTCACTCTGCAAGAGTGAGAATATTTTCCATACCACACTTCTGCCCATCATGTGTCATATATAAAAACTTCATTGATGCATCAGTTAGGGTTGAAGCAAGAAAAGTAGAGAAATGAGACATTACAGTTGAGCCCTTACCACCCCCCACCCAACCCCACTAGCCCAAGCCCCACCCACCTTCCACAGACCAACATTCATTGCAGTGTGCCTTTGGGTTGTCGGACCTAACTCTCACCATTTCTGAGATAGACGTGGACCAAAAACTGACAAAACCTTCCTTATTTTCAACCTCCCATATCTCAGAAATGGTTTTACCTATACAAACAAATTTTGTCACATACAAAGAGCTATCCAAGCCAACATAGCATTCCAAATTTCATACAAATACCTTAAACCATCATAAAGTTATAGACCCCTCCAAAATTATCCTTTAACATCAAACACTCTCATCAACCCTAACTATACTGGTGCAGTAATATATATATATTTAAACCACGGGGGTGAGAGATTTCTCAGTAGGATATGCTGTGTTATTTCCACTACAGTGAGAATAAATCCAGATGACGACATTTATCCACACTGTGCTGATGTCTGCTGATGCCATTGTGAGGATATTTGCACTGCAGCTTGCATTCTAAAGGAAACCGCTTCAGAAAACAGTTTCTTTTTCTCATTGAAGTTGCAACTTACTCAATTAGCTTTGCAAAACGCTGTCACCTGTGTCCCAATGTGTTTTTAACATTCCTAACCCATTACTGTGCTGATCTCAGCTTCAAAACAACCTGAATTCTAAATGAAACTCTTTTACAAAGTAGTTTCTGTTTCCCAGTGCTACCTGCAGCAGTTTGTCTTTCTCACTGAATCTCTGTCTCACTCAATTAGCTTTGCAAAACACACTCACCTGTGTTTCTGACGTCCAGTCCATTCAGAACACACACCCACACACATACACAATGAGCAGGAAACACACAGAATCAGAAAAAATGTTCCTTAAGCTCTCACCCCTGTAGTAGAAATTGCACACATTATGGGCAGATCATGGGATATGGAAAATATTCTCACTCCTGCAGAGTGAGCTGTGCATTCTCACTCGTGCCTTCTGCACTCATGCCTTCTGCACTCGTGAGAATACAGAGCTCACTCTGCAAGAGTGAGAATATTTTCCATATCCCACTCTGCCCATCATGTACCTATACATATATATATATATATATATATATATATATATATACTATATATATATATATATATATATATTTATATATATGTAATAGATAAATCACTCTGAGGTGTGCGGTCATGCTCTGATATACACACGCCTTGGTGTGTGTCAACCACTCAAGGCTTGCATATACAGTGCACGACCACACACCTTATAATGATTTATCTATCTTATAAAATGTCAAAATTATTTTGGAGAGGGGTAAAAGTGCATGTGTGTGGTCACGCTCTGATATGCGCATGGTCATGTGATGTATTCCAACAAATCAGCAGACATAATTTTTCCTACCCATTTTTATATATATATATATATACACAGTATATATATTTATACAACATATGTTTGGGAATAAATTCATGGATAAAAAGTAGTATCTGAGGCAGGTCATGGAGATATCACTATGACCATGAAGATATCTTTGATATCTCCATGTTCCTATACGTCATAGTGATATCTCCACGTTCCTATACGTCATTGAATCGAAACTGAAAGTCTGTCACTGTACATTGCCCCGCCTCCTCTGTTTAAAACTTGTCCCCCCAAACCCCTCCCCCATACACACAAACCCCTACCTTTATTTTTGTTGATCCTGCTAATTATTTTCTAAAATGGTTTAAGATTATCTGGTTGATCTCTGTCACTGTGAAGTCAATGAGCATACATTACTTCTCCTTCCAGTAGGTGATCGAGCAGTGGAAGATCTATCTTCAGATTACAGTAGTTAATAATAGAGAGTTTCGCATCTTTTAGTTGTGTTGTGCAATTCTATTTATTTTAGAATGTGATATGTTCAGAAGAGGTGTGAGTCGGCTAGCAGGAGGACTGCATGAGCTGCCGCTGTTATAGCAACACGCCTCGCGCTTCCTCCTGCTTCTGATGCTGCCGACTCACTCTGTCTTCTGAACATAGTCGGCAATTTCTCACAAAGTAAAATAGAATTGCACAACTTTTTAACTAAATGGGTGCAGAGCCTTTATTATTAACTACTGTAATGTCCTAAGGGTCGATCTTCACACTGCACCGGTCATGCTACTTGAAGGGGAAGTGAAAGTAATATGTCTCTGACTATCACAGTGGCAGGATCAACCAGATAAGTGCTTAAATTACATTTTTAGAAAAATAATTGGTAGGATCAACCAAATAACATTATTTATATTTTGAATCTGGTAGAATCTACCATACATATGTTTTTATTTTTGAGAACATTATCCCTTGTGTTCTGGGTTGTGGGTGTGTTTGATTTGTGTTCAGGGAGGGTTCCATTTACAATTCAGCCTAAACATATGTTTGTATAAACAGAATATGACATGGCCTGGAGTAGAGATATCATATTTATCTTCACTCGGGCCAACAAACATCAAGATATCTCACTCGTGGCTTCGCCACTCGTGAGATATCATGATATCATTGGCCTCGTGAAGATAATATGATATCTTCACTCAGGCCATGTCATATCCCTATATATATATATATATATATATATATATATATATATATATTATATATATATTCATGTACCACCAGGCCTAGAATATTCAAGAAGAAAGAAGTCAGTGAGCAGCATTTGGCACCTGACATAGGGAGAATGGAGCAACACTAACTCCCACACAATTGTGATAATTATAATTACTTCAGAAATAGGCTGAACTTAAACAATAAAATGGAAAGAAAAATGACTAAAAGGAAAGGCTATTTGGATATAACATTTTTAAATAATTTCTCTTGGAAAATATTTCATTTTTATTTGGTCCTAGAAAACACCAAGTATTATGAAAATAGTTTTGCTACAAAAAAATTATATTTATGGAGTTTACATATATTAACTTTTTTTACAGAATTATGCCAATCACCCTGAGAACGTGATATTATTCACAAAATGTTGGTGGATGAAATATTTGATTGACATATTATTTAAATAAATAAAACTTGTGGGGGGGGGGGTGGAGCTAGCCAACCAGGATGGAAGGTGTATAATTAGTCTGCTGCAGTTCCAGCTTTAACCATCCTAATAAATCCAGAATTTCAGCACCTATCTCCTCAGGATATTTCTTCGGATTTGTATTATCTACTTCAAGCTGAAGCCATAAATCTCTAAAGTGAGCAAATCGGACAAGGGATTGCAAATAAATTGGACTTTGAAGTTTCCACCTCATTGCCACTTCAGGCCTGTAAGTCACTCACAGACCTCTGGGCTGTAGCTGAAAAGTATTCCTGCCGATTGAGGATGGCTCACTCCATCAATCCACAGATCTCCCTTACTCAAACAGTGGAGCAACAACTGGGCAACATTACTTCCATGCTAAATAAAGTATTAATTGATATGGCTGCCTTATTTCTACTACATTTACTACCAAAAAGGACATAGAAAAACTAACTTCCAGAGTGGGGGAACTGAACTACAAGTTAAACAGCAAGATCAGATTCTACATGACCAATTCTTACAAGTTCGGGACCACCATAGCCAAATACAATTCCTACTGGCCAAGGTTGATGACCTTGAAAATCGAGGGAGAAGGAAAAATATCCAGATTGTGGGATTACCATAGGGGTCTGAGGGCCCTGATATGATTTCCTTTTTACAAACATCTCTCCTACTTATGCTGAAGTTGGATCATCTGTCTTCCCTGGAGCTAGAAAGGGCCCATAGGTCACTAGCCCCTAAATCCCAGCCTGGAGATCGACCCCGGCCAATACTGTGCAAATTCTTAAGGTACCTGGTTAAAGAACAATGCCTGAAAGCTGCACAGGACCTTAGAACGCTACGATGGGATGGAGCTCCTGTTCAGATTTTCCAGGATTACTCATACGATCTTTCCCTGAGACGGAGAGCCTACGGACCGGTAAAGCAGACGCTTTATAAACTAAACCTGCTTACTTCTTTAAGATAGGCCTCACAGGTCCGAGTACTGTACAAAGGAGAACATCTTCTCTTTAACTCTCCTGCTGAGGTGGAACTTTTCCTAGAGGATATTGGAAGTGATTTTAGGCTGCACCAAGACCATGCTTCTCAACCGTGTGGTGAAACTACTTTGCCCATGGACACTTCTATTCCACCGAGTAGGTCTCCTGGATGTGTTTGTACTCCACCCCCGGTGCCAGCTGATAGATCTGACTGGCAAATACACCATAAAAGTAGACAGCGGAAGAAAGCACCTGGTAAATCCAGTAGGTCTCTCCCGCCGGTGGCAGAGAAATCATAGAGAAACTGCTCAAGGAGCCGGCAATGAGCTCAACAACTATCAGGAAGTGACGGCTCCTTTGCTTTCTATACCCCCATAAAGCTATCTAATGGATATGAGCCACTTGGGAACTTGTTACCGGCAGTCCTAGCTTTGCCCGAGAGCAGCGTGAACCCCGAAGATGCCATACGCCTAGATCAAGTGGAAGTGGTGACCAACTGGGCTCCCCTAGATAAGGACTGGTCAGCTGAACCACAGAGCCCTCATGAAAGAACAAGTGCCAGGAACCTGCTGATGACCTCTCCGGAAGGGTAAAGGACACAGGGATAATTATAATTATGGACTGCTGCAATAATTGGTGCAGTTGCAATCTCTGGGCCCTCTTCGCTTAAGCAGCTCTGGGACCATTTAACTATTGCTGTTAGTGTACGAGCTGCCCCTTTTCCATCTGTGAGGCCCAGTGGCCACTGAGATGTACAAACACTGAGCTTTCCTGCCTTAATTTGGGGCTGAGCTTTTCCCCATCCCCTCAGCTCACCTCAGCTGCACCGCTTGCTCTCTGGTGTTTAATTGTACGGATCAGAACCTGGAGAGTCTGTGCTGGTATATTTCTCCATGCTGATCAGTTTTTGTCTTGTTTTTTTTTTTTTAAATGTCTCAATGCATCTTAATTTCCCTCCATTGAGGGGCAGATGTAGATGTTAGTGCCAGATGAGCAGTTCTAATCTTGTAGAATTTACTTGCTTGTTTCCTGCCATTAGGATTTTGCACCAAGACAATGTGTTATTTACATGTGAGGGTGAGGGGCTTTGTCCCAGCTTTTAGATGTCTCAGCCCCTATTACAATATTCTGACAATGCTGGCTTACTAGTCCCCGACACCATGTCTATATTCTGGGGCTGCTGCCTTGTACATACAAGGTGCCCGGGGGAGCTCAGGGATGGCTCCTATGGTTGGTATTGAAACAGGACCCGAGTGGGAAGATTTGCAGGCAGATTCCTAACTCAGGGTACAAGCTAATTTATTATTAAGCTAAGGTTTAACTGGGTGTTTATAAGGTCTTAGTATGCTACACTCTGTTACAAAGGCAACTGTAGATGCACAATGTATATACACATTTATTGTAGTCTGGTTCCACTCGCAGTACCCCTAGCATCTGATGTCCAGTGAGGTGTGTGCATGCTTCCAGACTCACCTAGGAGCACTGGCTTAAGGGGGTTAGCATTCTGAGTCTGTTACAGGAACAATGTGCAAACATAGGTGACACCTAGTTACTTTCCAGGTACAGGTGCAAACTAATATGGTATAGGGAAGGAATTTTGCCACGATCCACTTACTTCCAATTGCACTCTGGCCTCACTGTTTCCAGTATAACTACAGGCATAGGCCAGTCTAGGGTGATTAAGGGTGCCTTTCTTCCAGGATATGGATAGCTGGTAACCTCTATACATTGTCCTCGATGGTCAATATTGCATGTCATATGCTGACCAGGATGTGGGACCTGGAACACACACTTTATTCACAACCCCCCCACTCCCGGGGAGAGTCTAGGGCCATTGGGAGGTGTTGGACTATTTCCCTCCTCCCTGGCAGACAACAGACTACAACCCCGACAACATTTTCAGCGAGACCTCTCACCACTCTCTTGGAGTAATCCAAGTACTTCTTCTGATGACCTATCTTACAGTTGAGGTTTCTCTCTCTCCACCTTACTTATTTTGTCCCCCTTGGGATGTGATTGTGCTCTGGATACTTCTAGCCCATCCCAGGGTGGTATATTAGCTCTCATGTTCCTAAGTTACCCTATCAGCGATAATAACAGCTGCAAGAATGGTTTCAGGAGTTGATAGGAATTATGATGGGCACCTTGTGGTTGTGCTTAGAATTGCTGCATTACTTAATTCAGGGTGGGGACCCTTGGCTATATACTGGAGTATCTATGCTAAAATACAACTGTCACTTAGGATAGTGCCAGTGTTTGCCTATAACTGATGACACGCAAAATGGAATAATCTTGATAATAGCTAATTTTTCGAATATCACAACCACTACTTGGAATGTCAGGGGTTTGAACTCTCCCATAAAGAGGATATCGGTTCTGGGTCAGCTAAAGAAGCTGAGAACCCAAGTCACCTTTTTGCAGGAGACTAAATTAAGCTCCAAAGAAACTTCAAAATTGGTGAGGGACTGGGTGGGCACCGAAATTCACTGTGCGGCCAAATCAGCTAAACGGGGTGTCTCCATTTTGTTGCATAAATCACTGCAATGGCAACCTAAAGAGGTTTATAGAGGAGGTGATAGTAGGTGGATCATCATGAAGGTTTCTTCCCCCTCAGGTCCCCTGATTCTGGCAAATATATACGGCCCCAATGAGGACTCTCTAGAATTTTTCCATGCCATTTCTCAAAAAGTCATGGATATTTCCTATGACAATCCGGATTTGCTAGTGGGAGGGGACTTTAATCTGGTTTTGGATAATCTCCTGGATAAATCCAATGCCAGACTGGAGCCCCACTGCAGAGCCCTTCAAGCATTGAAGGACCTTATGTCTTTACATCAGCTGTCTGACATATGGCGGGTTCTGAATCCCTCGGTAAAGGACTTTACCTTTTTTTGTGCTCTACGTCAAATGGGAAGTAGGTTAGATTTCTGGCTCACCTCTCCTAACTTGTCCACAGCTACTTCTGGGGTTGAGATCTCTCAAGTTTACATTTCCGATCATGCTCCCGTCTCCCTTACCCTCTTACCTGCTACTCATATCTCCAAATCATTATTGTGGAGGCTCGACCCCTTCCTACTGTCGGACAAGGACTTTGCTCAGTGGCTTCGCACAGCCACAGAGGAATTCTTTCAACACAATCCCCTTCTTCTACCTCTGCAGCAAGCACATGGGAGGCCTATAAGGCCACCACTAGGGGAGGAATCATTAGCTTCGCTTCACACAGATGGAAGATGAGAGACCAGGAGCTATGTCAGTTAGAGAACACTTTAAAATGTATGGATGCTGAATAAAACAAAGCCCTCATTGCTTCAGACACCATCAGTTATATCCGCCCTGTCTGCCATATGAATAAAAATGAACACGCTGGTAAGTAGGAAGGCTGAGCTCCATATTCATAGAGCCCAACACCGATACAAGGCTGAGGGTGAGAAGGCTAGCAAGTTGCTGGCTTATTGACTAAAACAAAGACAAGCAGAAAGAACTATCATCAGCTTAAGAGATGGGTCAGGGAAGTTCTTCCTAAACCTCTCCTCAATTAACAATGTTATGACCCAGTTTTATAAAACACTTTACCCCTCCCATGGGTGCTGGAATGAAAATTCCTATGCTCAATTTATTGAGACCTTACTCCTCGCTAAACTTTCTAACTTGCAGAACGATACATTGGACCAACCCATTACAGAGGAAGAAATCCGCAGAGCCATTACTATGATGGCTCCTCATAAAGCCCCCTGGAGGGAATGGTTTTTAGGTGGACTTTTACAAACTGATTCAGCCCTTAATTATAACCCCCTGGCAAATATGCTGAATAAAGAATACCCGTGTAGGCAACTTCCTCCTACTCTATCCGAGGCCTTAATTACCATACTTTCGAAAGAGGGCAAAGATCCCTCTCTTCCTGCTAGCTATAGGCCCATTTCATTAATCAATGCGAATGCCAAAATATTAGCCAAAGTCCTCTCTACCAGATTGGAGGAATTTCTTCCACAGATCATTCATCCATCACAGGTGGGATTCGTTAAGGGCAGAATCAGTTCAGATCACATTCGGGCCCTAGTATCCCTAATGCAGGTGGCGGCTTCACTTCCCACCACGGCGGCAGCAGTTACAATTGATTTCAAGAAGGCATTTGATTCAGTCAGCTGGGATTATTTACATGCAGTTCCGAACACTTTTAACATTGGCCCTTATCTTTCTACATGGATAAAAATACTCTATGCCTGTCCTTCCACCAGAGTTCTTACTAACAATGCCATATCTGATCCATTTCTCCTCCAAAGGGGCACCAGACAAGGCTGTTCACTGTCCCCTTTACTTTTTATGTTAGCTATTGAACCACTTGCGGCTGCCCTAAGGAATCATCCACACATCCATGGTATTCAGGTCAAAGACAAAAGCTACACCACCAAGCTGTATGCCAATGATTGCCTGATCCTAACCCAAGACCTTCCATACAGCCTTGCATACATCCTGTCTACATTGCAAACATTTGGAGAACTCTCTGACTTACACATTAATGTGGCAAGTCAGAAATCCTTCCCCTTAACATCCTCACCTAGTCGGTTGGTGTGAGTACTCAGTGATTAGCCTGGGATAAATCAGAAATAAAGTACTTGGGTATCCGGCTTACTGGCAAACTGTCAACCCTAATAGAAATTAATTTAAAACCCCTATTGGCCAAACTTCAAACTGACACGAACAGATGGGCACTCCTGCATCTTTCCATGGCAGGCAAGATTGCCACGATTAAAATCCTGCTGGACGTAGGGTTTATCACTTACTATCCCACATTCCCTTCATCTTACCCGACATCTGGAACCAAAAGCTGAATAGGCTGATTAGTTCCTTTCTCTGGGGCTTTAACACGCCCAGATACAGTAGGGCCAAACTGAGAGTTCAAAACCTGAGGGTGGGGTGGAACTTGCCAGATTTTTATCAGTACTCCATTGCGTTTATTGTAGCAAAGACACTAAAAGGTATAGGTTTTCAACACCCCTACTACCCTCCAGCCTGGATTCAAATAGAAAGAGACCTGATGGAGGGTCCTTCGGTGTCCACCCTTGCGCCATATCCCATGCCCAAACATCGTAAAGGCTGGCTTTCCATTCAACAGGCTTATTTGGCATGGCAAAAACTGGGGCTTATATCTTCCCACTGTCTTGGTTTGGGGATTTAAACTCCACTGTGGCAGAACCCCTACCTCTGCATAAATAACTCCCCCATGAACTGGATGGGATGGGCTTCTAAAGGGATAAAGAATATTGGGGATCTGGAACACCTGGGACACTCAGATATGGACTTATTCCAAGGTTTACAAGTTAGGTACGACCTGCCCCATAGTGACTTTTGGAAATACCTTCAATTGAGAAGCCTCTACCAATCTTGGGTTAGGAGAAAATGTACCTGTGTATCCTGTAAAAAATGCAAAACTGCTAAATCCCCTGTGCTTCCTCTTAAGGAATGGTTAATGCATACCAAAGGTAGGGCTGGTCTTATACAGAGGTTCCATAGAGATAGTGCTCCTAATCCCTCTCTACCGGCCAAAGACAAGTAAGCCACCACACTAGAGACCTCCATTATGGACTCACAATGGCGACAGTTCTGGTTGAGAACTCACCAGGCCTGCTGCATCCCCCAGAGCCTCCTTCTACAGAACAAAATATTATGTCTCTGGTATTATACACCATCCCAACTAAAATGGATGGGTCTTCTTCCCACTGACTACTGTTGGAGATGTGACGCCCCAGAAGCAGATCTGCTCCACATCCTGTGGTCATGTATACCTCTGAAGCCCTACTTGGAGGCAGTAACACAGCACTGCTCTGCCATCCTAATGTCGACCCTTCTGGCAGATCTGGGTCTATGGGTATTGAGCCTAAAACCTGAAACTCTTACCCTGCCCAAAGCTTCTATTCTATGGCTCATACAGGCCTCGGTAGAATGCAAATGTCTTATTATATGATGCTGGAGAACTTCAGAGGTCCCTTCCTTTCAGAATGGCTTGTGGCTTTGGAAAGGATGGCCATTTTGACTAGGATATCATGCTATAGAAACTAGTGTTTACATAAGTTTGCTGAGATATGGGCCCCCTTCATGGTGTATATTGACTCCAATACTCGACCGTTGTCCCCAGACACCTGAAGGATAAATTGAAACCACCCTGACTTCCTAGTAGAATTGGTTGCATGGTTATTAAACACTGTTATTGACCCTCTCTATATAGCTATCAGGAATGCTCCATTTCCAGATGATTAATTTCTGGTTCCCCCCCACTGTCGGTTTCTCACCTTACGTGAAGAAGCTCAACGACTCCGATTTCCACCTATTTGTACAGTGAGTAGGTAAATCTCTATATATTGTCTCTTAATAATTTCCTAGCAAGGTCAACCAGGTTTTATAGTTATCCTTTACAAGATGTTTGAATAATCAGTGATATTTCCTGTAAATATGCCCGTCCTCTACTTTTGACCTGGAGTTTCGGCTGTGTGTATTATGTGGTAATGTTGTAAACCACTTTGTCAGCCATTTGGCCTAATGGTTAAAGTTCTGTAATAAGTCTGAAATCTTCCAATAAAAAGACTAACTGCAAAAAAATAAAAATACAACTTGAGAATATTTGATAAGGGCATGTCCTCTTCTTTTGGCCCATATTATTTACATTCCCAAAATGGATAGCAGTTCTTTCCTGAAAATGCATGTTTTTTGTTAATTTATTTATTTATTTATCTGTGTATGTGTGTGCATGCATGCGTGCGTGCATGCATGCATGTGTGTGTATGTATGTAGTTATTTATTTTTAGGGCTACTCAGGATCCAAGGGAAATGCATGATTTTTGCATTTTTTCCTCCATGTTCTTTATTACTAAGGACTAGAGATGTGACAAAGTTTTAATTTGCTGGTGAACTTGATGCAAATTCAGGAAATTCACAGTTCACAAAGCTTTGCAAGTATGCCAGCAAGCACACACATTCTGCAGGTGAAATTGCTTTTAAAGATCCTCCAAAACTGCATAGAATCCCTCCTCCTACCCAATTAGCTGTAATTACACCAACTGCCTCCTAAACACTTTCATATCTCATTGAATTTTTGTCTGAATATCTGAATTGTCAGCCAATGAGGTTTTCCTAGGAGCAAAGATATCACCACTCATTGTGCCCCATTACTAGATAAGGACACTGAGCAGAGCAGATGTTCTACACTAGGGGACTGTTTTCCTTCAATACAGTAGTTACAGAAATTCCTTCTGTGTGTTGCCAGTGGAAAAGGAGGGTTGTGGGTCCAAGATGAGGGTTTGTTTGGGGTCTTCTTGTAAAATAAGGTCTGGTCATGTGGAGGGGGGGTAAGTGTGTTTTGCATGTGGGTTGGCGGAAGGATATATATATATATTATGGTATCACGGTAGTGCTACCATAGTTAGGGTTGAGGAGCCATTTCCATGTTAAACCCAAAATTTTGCACCTTAATAACTTTGCAACTGTTTGATGGATTTGCCTGAAATTTGGAAAGTATAATTAAGACCCATAGGCCTTGGGATATGCCAAGTTTCGTACTGATCGGATATACGGTTGCGGAGTTATTAAGCATGATCTGTGCGCGCGTTTACGCTTTTCTGGAATTCTATGGTCACACGTACAGGTCGTACGGTTTGCATGACCGGGCCAAAATCTTCAGGGAACATGCAGGCAGGGTCCCCGATGTGTCTTTCAAAGATTTGGTGAAAAAATATTAAACGGTTCAAAAGTTATTCAAAAAACAGTTTCCCATTATAAGTCAATGGGAAAAAGTTAACAAAAAGTTCGACAGTGTCGCAAATGCATTTTTACTTTCGCAAATGGGCCTGTTACTTTTGCAAATCCACCATTTTGTTTTCAGTTGGTGATCAGAAAAATGATTGGCATTTAAATTTGAGACCCTCTAGCAACGTAATTCTTTTTGTATTTAGCTATTCGGGCTCTGAGGATGCTTGCCATGTCTTTATTTTGTGGTAAAACACCCCAGAAATATGTTTTTCAAATTTCTGGAAAAAGTACTTTCTCAAATTACTTTCATGCTCACGAAAGTGTTGAACTTTTTTGCGAAAGCTTTTGCAAATTGCGACGGTAATTTTCTAGTCTGTGGGAAAATGACAGCAATTCTTTGGCACTGCACTGCAAAATAACCGTTGGGAGTTTTGGGCTGAAATTTGAAGGGAACGCAGCCGACATCTCACAGATGTGCCTTTCAGTGTTGTATTGAAAAAATATTACATGGCGGCAAAGTTATGGCACTCCAAAGTTGACAGTTTTTCCCATAGGATAACATTACGGCGCCTGAAGCATTACAGGAATCCTTTGGCACCCTGCTGCGAAATAACGGTTTGGTCTTTTTTCCTGAAATTTTGGAGGAAGACAGCCAACAGTACACAGATGTGCCTTTCAGTAGTTTGGTGAAAAAATATCACATGGCGGCAAAGTTACGGCACTCCAAAATTGACGGCTTTTTCCCATAGGATAACATTACGGCGCCCGACACTTAACAGAAATCATTTGGAGCCCTGCTGCAAAATAACGGTTTGGTCTTTTTTCCTGAAATTTGGAGGGAAGACAGCCAACAGCCCACAGATGTGCCTTTCTGTAGTTTGGTGAAAAAACATTACAGGAGGCAAAATTATGTGCTCAAACTTTTCTTTTTCCCATAGGATAACATTATGGCATTCGCCCTGCTAGGGCCACGTATCTCGGAAACAGTCGGAGATCACGGACTTTTTTCAGAAAATTTCTTAGCCCCTACTGGGGCTAAGATTCAAATTAGCCAGGACAGTTGTAAATAATATGACTTTTAAATTTTTTTCTACGTCATACGGTTCCTGAGATATAATGTATTTAGTATTCCAAGATCTAATTTTCATCCGATACTCATTATTTTGCATACATTATTTGTACTCACTGTCTTTCTCAATGCAGGTTTTGGGGAAAACCAACCTGTGCGCTTACATTACTGTTACTGTTGCCCTTTCGCTTGGATCCAGACACCGTTTCACTTACCATTGATGTCCGCGCCACCATGTATGCGTTATCCTTTATGCTTTCATTTGCGCTTGCTTCTGTTATTTTGCCATTTCTGTCTACAGTACTGTTTATCTTTGTGTTTCACTTTACATCACCATGCCCATTGACATTTCTGTTTGCAGGCACCATGTTACTATGTGACAACACATCACGTGTGCAGACCATTCCCGCTTCACGCACCATAGTGCGCTACCCTTTCTGTTCTCATTCGTTGCTTGTGTTACCATGTGTGCCACTGTTAGCATTTCTGTTTGTGTTGCTGTCCCTGTTAGTATGCCACAACACATCATGTGGGTGAGCGCGCATGCATTACATTCACTATTTCTCGTTATCATTCTCAAAGAAGGGAAATTAGAGGCAAAAACTCCATTTAATGCATTAGTTAGAGTTGTTCCACAGCGACAAAGTGAGGAAATTCGCTGTTGGGTTGAAACCCCCTTGGACCCCCCACCCCCAACCGGCATTGGGGTCGCATTGGGATCGTGGGTCCTAACTCTCACCCATTCTCCTATACTTCTGCTGCTTTACACATGTCATGGGTGAGAGTTAGGGGCTGACCGATCCTAATGACACCCAATGCGGGTTGGGGTATGGGGTCAAGTGGGGTTTTCAACCCTAACAGCGAATTTCACTTTTGTCACTGTGAACAACCTAACTAATGCATTAAACAGAGTTTTTACCTGTAATATATATATATATATATATAACTACTGGTACTGCCTGATACACACTTCATAACCATATGAATTGTTCAACCCCCCACCCCCGGGTAGCTACTCAATGATTTAGCACCCTCTCCACTATCCATTCCTGTCTTCACTTTGATATACCCCCTACCCTAATACACCCCATGCAATGTTCCATTTTAACCTTTCCCAACTTCTCTTGCAGCTGTCCACAGTCTTCAGGGAGAAAACCTCCCCCTGCAGCTTGTTCAGTTTTGCCACCGCCCTCTCAGTGAAAAAGTGTCTCCTCATTTCCCTCTTAAATTATTTCCCCACCAGCCTGAGGCAATGCCCCCTAGTGGTCCTGTTCCTATTAAGGTTGAAAAGATCCTCACTTTGTTGAAACCTTTAAGGTATTTAGAGGTTTGATCATGTCATTTGACTCTCTTCTATGATCCATGAAGTATGTGGTGAGGTCTCTTAGTCTCTCCTCATACGGCCTGCCTTGTTGTCCTTGAATAATCTTTCTTACCCTTCTCTGGACTGTCACCAGTAGGTTGATGTATTTCTTTCGGTAAGGGCTCCACTGCTGCTCACTGTACTCAAGATGCTACCAAACCAGTGACCTATACAGTGGCAGAATGACCTCCACTTTCAAATCTTTCTCCTCTTCTGACTTGTTATCTTGCACACCTCCCAGCCAGTATTTGGTCTCTGGGTTCTTCACCCCCCCCCCCCCCCCCCAAAGTGCATTACTTGACTCATTTGTGCATTGAATCCCAGTGGACAAATAGATACATGTGAACATACAAAGAAGCCAGCAGAAGAAGGCCATAGGTCTATCTAGTCTGCTCATATTGTAGTGTCCACAGCTTGAGCTACTGTCCCTGACCCCCTCCCCACTCCTCCCATACTCACTACCCATAATCCTTACATTCCCCTATGTCTATCCCAGTCTCTCTTGACTTTTCCCACTGTCTTCAATGAGACCACCTCTTCCAAAAGCAAGTTCCAAGTGTCCACCACCCTCTCTGTGAAGAAATGCTTCCTGACCTCCCTCCTAAATCTCCCACCCTCCAGCTTTAGACTGTGCCCCCTCATGTTATGGTTGCCACTCAGCTTAAAGAGACCCTCCTTATTCACTTTGTTTATCCCTTTCAAATACTTGAAGGTCTCAATCATGTTCCCTCTCTCGTTCTCCTTTCCTCCAGGGAGTACATGCTCAGTGTTCTCAACCTCTCCTCATGTGCCTTACCTTGCTGACCAGCTATCATCTTTATAGCCCTCCTCTGGACCTTCTCTAGAAGGTTAATGTCCTTTTTTCAGGTGTGGGCACCAGTACTGAACTCCATACTCTGTATGTGGCCTCACCAGGGACCTGTACAATGGTAGTACAACCTTCTCTCTCCTACTACTGATCCCCCTAGCAGCCTAGCATCTTGTTTGCCCTTGCTGCTGGTTTTTTGCACTGCATGGAATGCTTCAGGTCACTAGTGATACTCACTCCCAGGACCCTCTCCTCTTCTGATGCAGATACCTGGACTCCACCCAGGTAGTACTCCACCCTGGGATTCTTGGCTCCAATGTGCATAACTTTGCATTTCTTGGCATTGAAGCCAAGCTGCCAGGTCCTGGACTACCTCCCCAGCTTTTCCAGATCATCCTGTAGGTCCTGTATCCCTTCAGCTGGCCTACTCTCCAACAGAGCTTGGTGTCATCTGTGAATAGGCAAATTTTGCCCTTAATGCCATCCCCAATGTCATTAATGAAGACATTGAACAACACTGACCCCAGCACCGAGCCCTGTGGGATTCCACTGGTTACCTCTCTGGTGCAGATAACTCTCCCCCCAAACCACCCTCTTGGTTCTGTCCCTTAGCCAGTTGTCCATCCATCTGGACATCTTATCCCCAACTCTGAGATCCACCAACTTCATGATCAACCTTTTGTAGGACACAGAGTCAAAGGCCTTGCTGAAATCCACATAGAAGATGTCTACTGCTTGGGTCTGTCTACTGTCTTAGTAACCCAGTCAAAGAAGTCAGTCAGATTTGTTTTATATGATCCCCCCCCCCCCGGCCATGAACCCATGCTGCTTTGCATTCTGGAGACTATGCTTCTCTAGATATTCTACCAACCTTTCATTAAATATGGTCTCCATAAGTTTGCACAAAATTGAGGTCAGACTGACTGGTCTGTAATTTTTGGGGTCATACTTGGGACCACTTTTGTGGAGGGGCACCACATGTGCTGTACTCCAGTCCTGCAGTACCTTGCCTGACTCTAGTGAACTATTAAATAGGCCTGTTAGTTGCCCTGACAGTTCTTCAGAGAGTTCCCTTAGTACCCTTGGATTTACTCTGTGTGGGCCTTGTGATTTGTCCACCTTCAATGCTAGCAGCCCCTCTCTCATTCTGTCCTCCTCTATCACTACATCTGTGTTCCCTTCCCCCCTGCTCTTCTTATCCCTCCTAAATGCACTGGTCCGTCCTTCTCCCTGGTGAAGACAGAACAGAAGTATTCATTTAGTATCTCTGCTTTTCCCCATTATGCTTCATTGACTCCTCCCCTTTCTTAAGCCTGACAATCCTGTCCTTCTTCTTTTCTCACTTATATAGAGAAAGAAGGCCTTCTCCCCTTCTTCATTCCTTCAGCAGTCTGCTGCTCCTTCTGCGCCTTATCTCGCCACGCTTGCTTACTTGCCTCACTAGCCAACCATAGGTAATTTTCCCTATCCACCTCTCTATTCCCCCTAAGGAAGCTCAACGGAGTTAAGCGCTGGGGTCACAGTCATTTCAGTCAAGGAGGCAGCGAGGTTTCAAAGCATTTGTTTATTTATATTGAATGTATTTATTTGTCTAAGTTCATCTTAAAATAAATTACTTGCATTTTTCCACATCAATATATGACTTCAGAGGAATTTTTCATTCTGAACTTAACAGCCTGGTCATTCTGGATACCTGTGTGGCTGCTTTTGTTGTTCTGGTTTAGTTGGTCGATGGACCTGCAGCCTTACCTCCATTTTCAATTAGTGCAGCACACCTATTGTCCGTGGGTCTTTCAGAATTCCCACCTGATGTCTACCTTCTGATTCATATAAGATTCAGTTGTTTTTTTTACCCACTTTGCCAGTTTCTGACCCACTGCTTCCTAATTAATCTCCTGTGGGAAACAGATTCAAAGACCTTGCTGAATTCTAGATACAATGTATCCATCGTTTGGCCTTGTCCTTTGTCTTGGTTACACAGTCAAAGAAACCAGTTACGTTGGTCTGGCAGGACTGCCCTGACATGAACTTGTCAGGAGGTCTAAACCTCACTTTTAGGTTTTTGGCAATATTGGGAATGCAAGTAATCACAGACACATTGCATAAGAGTAATAAACTTGTTTATTACTACCAAAAAGGATAAAATCACAGTTGCCCTAAGCAGTTTTTACCAATACGAACCGGGAGCCAGTGCTAAGCGTTCCCTATACCTCAAGGTTTCTTTGTGTCTCTTGGGATTTCCGAGGTACAAGACTAGTGTATCACATTATATACCTATGATAATTCCTATGGTTACTGTAAGATAGAAACATTTCTAGTTACAGAGATGAGCCCTATTGGCTAAATTAGAGGAGGCTTCACGGTCCAAGATAACATTATACAATTTTGTAGTAGTCATCAGTTTATGAAACAAAAGTGTTCTTATACAGAGTCTTACATAACTCAGTGTAGTAGTACAAATCACCGAAAGTTGGCAATGCTGACATACATATCATAATTACTTTAAGGCCACAGGTGTCGTGGCATCTTGTAAGTAAGAAATACACCGAAAATACATAGTAAAATATATGTGTATTATCAAGCGAAGTGTATTACAACAATATGCATACATATCCTGACATCTACTCTTTTACGGTAGATGGCCTCAGCCCTATATGTTAGTATAACATGTGCCTAAGCAATAGCTGCCTACAGTGTACCTCTGAGAATACCAATAAGGGTGCAGGGACCTCGTGTAAAGGGTGCAGGGACCTTGTGTAACAAACTCAAGCTGCCTATCATCATGGAGCCCATTTTCATCTAGAAAACTTACTAATCTTTCCTTCAGTATGGTTTCAATGAACTTCTTCACTATTGAGGTCAGATTGACCAGTCAATAGTTACCAGGGTCGTCCCTTGGCCCACTGTTGTGTAGTGGTACATGTGCTGTCCTTTAGTACAGGGGTACTTCCCTTCTTTTTTACAGAGGGATGTTAAACAGGTCCACCATGGGACCCAAGAAATAATCTGCTAACTCCCACAGTGCCTCCAGGTGTATGTCATCTGGACTTGTCTACCTTCAAGGCCTTTAATCCTTTCCTCACCCTGTCAGTTTAAATCTCCTTGTCTGTGACTCTTACCACCCCCTCCCCTCCTCCCCAGTTACTTCTCCCTTTCTTTCTCTGTGGTACTGGTCCATCCTTTCCCTTAGTGAAGACTGAACAGAAGTACTTGTTATGTATTTCAGCTTTCTCTACACTACCCAACACCTACACCTTCTCCCTTTTCAGCTTAACTATCCTATACTTCAGTTGGCCAAGTGGCGTGGAGTGCTGAGGCATCATGCCTTACCTCCTGCCATGTTGGTGACCTGTGTTCGCAGTGAGAACAGATCACCGGGGTCAGCTGGGGAGGGAGAGGATCGAGCATCCAGGTTACATCTGTCCTCTCCTCTGGATGGTGGGGAACACAGACTGGCACTTGCCTGACAAGTAGCAGAGGTAGGCGTTGGCCATCTGAGTCCCGTATGTTGGGGGGTGGAGAAGGAGCAGTCAACTGATGGGCAGCGTGTGGACACATGTACTGCATGCCACTGTCAGCATTGTACCCCCGCCTTCCACAAGGAAAGTGGAAAAGCAGGTCCTGGCCATGCGGCATTAATACCTTCCCCCACAGGCACCCCCCCCAAGATGACACCTCCCTGACTGGATCCATTTCCTGGTGGGTTGAGTTGCTCCCCACCAACCTGTCATGAAGGGCAATTCAGTGGGATATAAGAGAGGGGGTCTGATCCTTGGGGGACACTACTGGGGTGGGCGGAAGGAAGGAGTGAACTGGCTGGGACCATGGGGGAGAAAAAGTGTAACAAAAAAAACAAACTATTCCATACTTGATATCCCAATTCTGCCTGGTGTTTTGGAAGAATGTCCTCTCTATCAGTTGCCCCTCATCTGCCAACTGCATCTCTTTCTTGGCCTTGGCCAGTAATATTGCTTTGCTTGCCTCTCTTGCTTTATTACTGTACTCCTTCCTATCCTCATTAATCTGGGTGAGCTTATATTTCTGAAGGCTTCCTTCTTGCTCTTTGCCACTTGGGCTATCCCTCTATCAAACCAGCTGGGCTTCTTGGCACTGTATATTTTGCTCATTATCTTGGCACACTCATTTATGGCTGCCAACAGCCCTTCCATAATAATGTCCCATTTCTTGTCTACCCCCTTTTCCTTCCTGATTCCAGCAAGGTGCCCTCTCAGACTTTCCCCCATCCTACCATTGTCTGCTCTCCTGAAGTCTAGTACAGTGCTGCCCACCAGGATGAAGCACGTTATCAGGCACTTATCGCATATTAGGAATCTGTATTGCATTTTTCTGCAGATACCGTAAATCACGTGGCAGTTCCTCCCTAGGTCAGCAGGTGGCAACCATGCACTAATTTCATCTCTCAGTGCAAAACTGATTTCTAGCCTCAGCCAGACTGAGAGAATCATTGTTTGAATGGTTGAGTGCTGTGTTCCTCTGCAGGGAGATTCTGGAGGTACCCTACACAAACCAGAAAATATACCATATGTATGTACTGTATACCCCCAAAACTCGGTCCCAAATTGCTCCCCTTTCCTGCAATTGCCATCTAAACCAGAGGAAAAATATATTTTTTCTAAATAATTGGCTCTGGTAAGGATAGGCATCCAGCTTGCTCATCCTCTCCCTCACTGTCACTATAGAAATTGTGAGCCTAATGATTTCAGGCTATGCCGAAATGAGGTAGTAAATTAAAAGTTTTATGTTTTATGTTCCCCACAGTTTGATTTTTGAACTTCCCACTGAGTCCTCTGTGGCAACAAGTGGAGCGAAAAATCACACTTTCACCCACCCCTACAAGCAGTGCAAGCCAGATGGGTTACTTTCTCCTTGGTGAAATTTGGCAGAGCCCTGATGAGAGGGACCAGGACTGATGGTACTCAATCCTGATTCCATATCCTTCCTGGGTCTCTCATGGACCTTACCACACCAATCCTACTGCACGGACACTGTACCCAGGACCTCCACTGCAGTGAGAACTCCTCCTTTGTAGGATCCCTAGTTCCTAGCAGTGGCTAAGGACCTCTGCAGCGAGAGTCAATGAGAGCCCAAAAAAAGGGTGAAGAAACTGGAGGTGGTCACCGGAGTAAGTGTACCTCTGTTCAAGAAAACCTCTACACATATTTAATAACAAAACTTGCAACGCTTCAACCAACTCTTAATCACATAACAACAAGAAAATGGTTAAAATATGCTAAACACAATAAAATAGAATGAAATAAAATAAAGTAACCACACTCACTATCCAAACAATAGCTTTCAAGAACCCCAGACACACATAAATAAAATCAAGATTCAATCATATACACATTCATTGACAAACACAAACCTGATATAAAAAAACAAAAAATCTAGGTAAACAACCCCACTACACCTCCACATTCTCAAATAATAAATAAAATAAACAACACATCCAAAGGAGAATCCAATAAAAGAGTCTGTGGAGTGCCAAAAACCAAAAACTGTCTAGTGGTTAAAAGGTCCAAAAGTCCCTAAAAGCTATTTACTGAGGTCCCCTTCTCTTATGAGGGCAATACTTGAAATTTGATGAAAACACCATTAAATAATGTCAGTGCCAATGTTCAAATCAGTCAAACATCCAAGCTCAGAAACTGATGACCGCTTCTCTCACAGAAGTAAAGGAAAAGTTAAGACTATCAATTAGGATGCTGGTAGAGCTGTCACCCTCACAAGCATAAAATCAAAACAGAAAGTGAAACATATGGGCTTTACTCTGTGGGCACTCCCAGTCCCTTCAGTTGGCCAAACCAGATTCCCAGAGATGCTGAAGCTGAAAAACAATTAAGAAAGTGCTCTAGTTATTAAAAGCACCGGCAAAGAAAATCTCTGTCCCTGATGGCTCTTTCACAGCCAACAGAGACAAATTCACTGCAGATTGCCAACAGCAGTCCAGTCACAATCCCACCCACATATCAGAATCCCCTGATCTAGACTACTGACATGTACTTCAGGTCACATCCAGATCTTGTCCAGTTCTGACTGAGCTCCGGGGGCTCCTCCAGCCTTGAGCTGTGCCGAGCTCCAGTGACTGTGAAGCACATCCATCCTTGTTCAATCCACACTATGCTCTGACTCTCATCTGGTCAAGTATCCTACTGGGACCTCAATCAGCCAAACTTTGCTCAGAAAACCAGGAAACACAGAAGTTTCAGCCAGATAAATTCAGCTAAATTTTGTTTCACCGCCAGGTGAGCAAATAAATAACAGAGCTGAAAATGAACTCAAAGGCAAGATAAAATAGCACACTACTGTTTGAAGGATCCCTTACTAAAAATAACAAATCTAACTCCTCAGCATTACCTCACTTTGGCCCCCTAGCTAATTCTCCTTCCCTACTCCTACTACTGACTAAAATAATTCATAGAGTTTAAAACTATAATGTAGATAGGAAGAAGGTGAGAAAATAATGAATTCTCCAACACATCAGAAACTCCAAAACTCCAAAAAGCTCCACAAAAACAAGCTACCAGTCTGCCCCAACAGACATGCCTTTGGTGGGAACCAGCTGAACCCCCTGCAAAATTCCCTTCACCTTTATTTCCCCAGGTGTAGGAAGATTGTTTCCCTGATGACTGGTCTAAGACCAGTTTCTGATCATCCTGGTCTGAGACCAGTTTCAGAACTTCCTGATCTTAGACCAGTTTCTGTGCCACCTGGTCAGAGACCCGTTTCTCCTTCCAGCTAAACTGGTCTGGGATCAATTATTGTCACATGCAGTATGTGTCTAACCACAGACTTGCTGGGCTGCAGCCAGCACAGTGTAGTGCTTAGTGCACTAGACTGATCCTGGAAGTCTGGGTTTGAATCTCACTTTCCCCTAAAATTCTTTTGACCCTAAATTTCACTGGAGTGTTTATCCATGGTGGCATGGATTTGATAATGGAAAATCTACACTAAAGGGAGTTGCTGCAGGAAAAAACCTAAGTGCTACAAAAAAAGCTCCTGTTCAGCTGTGAAACTGGCCCCAGACTAGGTGGCCCGGGAGCTGGTTTTAGACCAGCCTAGTCTCAGATCAGGTTGCACGGAAAGTGGTCTCTGACCAGTAGTCATGGAAACAAACTTTGCACAGCATTTCTCCATCACTGTTACAGCCTACATTAGGATGGCTGAAAAAGTGCTCTCCTTACTCACCATGTCTACCTGCCCTAGATAGAAGCAACTAACCTATACAAGGATGTCTGTAAAGCTGCAACCCTTAATTAGGCTGTTTGCTGACATTAGATAGGGACCAGCTGAATTCACTTTGAGATCCCTACTAATGTACTAACCTATATGGTCATGGCTGTAAAGCTGCATCCCTTAGCTACCTGTTAGTTGATCCCAGATAGAGACCAGCTGCATTCCCTGGGAGATCCTCTTTAAGCAGACCCTTGTAAACTGACCACAGATAGGGATCAGGGCAACCCCTTGACAAGGCTTTCCCACTTACTACGTAGTCTCTCTTTAGCCTTTCCTGACCTCCATTGGGCAGCATGGCCTGTGGCCTGCAGTTCTTCATGTGGATGCCTTACAATTTCCCCAAAAAGTACTTACATAGATGCCACACTCCTGCTTCATGCTTTGGGGTCACTCACATGAAGGGTTGCTAGGGACTGTGGGTATTAAATAGGAACTACAGTCACCCTATTGGTGGACTGCAGCCACGTGGCCCTTGAGTCCTGGCAATCCACCAGTTGGTCTAGATCTGCACCTTCCCTTAATCCTCCTGCTGCTGGTGACTTCCCTCCTTTTGTCCCACCTTCCTCCACAGTTACACAATCACAGCACTCAGTTACTTTTAGCAGAAAAAAAGCAGTTTCAACATTCCTCCAATCACCACTTACGTGGCTAATCCTGCTCTGTCTGCATCCCTCAGTCACTCAGCAGTGAGAATACAAACTATGACTTCTAAATTTGCTGGGTCCAAGGGGGAGGAGGGTGCCAGCAAGGGTGGGGTGGGAGGAGAGTTAAGAAATATAAATGTGTTTGGGAGGTGAGAGGGGTGGAATTACAGCACAGTAGCTGGGTGGATGGATTTTATGTTTCAATGGCCCACAATTTGTGTATTTTACACCACAAATTACCCAAATTTGTGAAGCGATACTACACAAATTACTTAATTCAATGGCAAATTAGTCAATTTGTGTTGATTTGCAACATGAATTCAGGCAATTCCTTGGGTAAAACATATGCAAATTGCAGTTGTCATCAAATTGAACTTGCCAAAAGGCATGAATTTTGGCAACTTTGCTCACCTCTACTAATGACTGTGCATGAAACAGGATCTTCGTAATTAAGATAATTTGCTTCTAGTGCACATCTATAGTGGTGCCACCAGAATGCAATGCAGTACCTTGCAGTGCTGCTGCAAAATGCTGCAGTATCTTGCAGGGAACAGTGTAATTTAATGGCAACTAAGCCCTTTTGTTATGAAGTATTTTTTGACATGTCATTTACTGTACATTACTGCATTGCATCCTGGCTGGCTCCATTGTACAGTACATGTGAAACCATAATATTCTTATGACATCATAATCTGTGGCTGTAGAAATATATGTGATGTACAGCAACTAGAAAAGGGTGAAATGAGAAAAAAAAACGTTTCCGTGTAAAAAAAAAAAAAAAACTATGCAAAGGTCTCTACTTCACATAGCCAGTCCTGTACTGAAGTGGGCACTTAACAGGGTAAAGTCATCACAAAGTTGCACTTCACTTGCAAAGCAGATACATAGATGCTATCGGCAGATAAGGACCTTGTGGCTCATCCAGTCTGCCCTATCCCTCTGTCTAATGCTTAAGGTACCCTAAATGTTACAAGCCCCCCCTTCACCCTAGCTTGATAATTCCCATGTGCCTATCCCACGCATTCTTGAATCCCTGAACCATGGCCACCCCCACCACTTCTTGGAGGAGACTGTTTCATCTCTCCACCACCCTTTCTGTGAAGTAGAATTTCTTAAAGTTCCCTCTAAGTTTTCTACCTTTTAGTCTCGTGCCGTGCCCCCTTGTTCTGCTATTTCCGTTCATGTGAAAGATGTTCCCCTCTAGTACCCTGCTGATCTCCTTTAGATATTTGAAGGTCTCTATCATGTCCCCCCTCTTTTTCCTTTCCCCAGTGAAGTACATATTTAGAGCTCTGAGTCTCTCCTCATATGAATTATGCTGCATACTCGAAACCATTTTTGCTGCCCTCCTCCGTACCGTCTCCATCATGTCTACGTCTTTTTGGAGATGAATGGGGTCTCCAGAACTGAACACAGTACTCCAGATGAGGCCTTATTAGGGAGTTGTACAGTGGTAACACCACTTGCCTCCTTCTACTTGTTATACCCCTCCCTATGCACCCTAGTATTCTGTTAGCCTTTCCAATTGCTTTGTTGCACTGTTTAGCCACTTTAAGGTTGTCTTCTATGACTACCCCTAGATCCCTTTCCACTGTGGTAGCTTCCAGTGTTACCTCACCTAGTTCATACTAATTCAGCCAAAAATTTAGAAGAATTAGAACTGAAACTGCAGGGAGACTTGATTCAGCTGGAGGGGTGGATGAGCGGCTCTGGACTGCTACTAAATGCAAAAAAAAAAACAGTGCATGATGTTTTGTTTAGGTCGTGTTGAGAGCAGACCACAGTTGCAGATCCACCTATCCAATGGTACTCAACTGAAGGAAGTGAAAAGTTACAGGTACTTAGGAGTGCAAATGGACTCGCACTTGACATTTGGAGACCATATCAATATCCAGGTTAGAAAGGTAAACCAAAGGTTGGGGGCTCTTAGGAGAGTGGCAGGAATATTCACAAAGGAAGTTAGAGAGAAGTTAGTTCAGCATATGATAATGCCAGTATTAGAATATGGAGCACCCATATACATGAATACTACTCAAAAGTTATTAAATAAGGTAAATCAAGCTAATTACAGATTGGGGAAAATTTATTACTAAGAGCAAATATAAAAGTCATCATTGTGTAATATACAAACAAATACATTGGTTAAATCCTGATGCTCAAATAAACTATATAGAGAATAATGGATGGGGAAGGGTTTGATATGATAATTTAATGTACACCCGAGTTGTAGGATGCTACATAAACCCGAAGCCGAGGTTATCAAGCATCCCAGCGAGGTGTGATAAATTTCATATGAAAATCTCCCCATCTTTTATTTTATAATAACAGACCAGCAATTTTTCTCCAGCAGTTTGTGAGACTGTTTGGCCCCGCCCACATACAGAATGTTGGCCAATGAGGCAGCAGCATAGCTTGACTGGCATGGCTCATGAATGTCATAACAACCAGCTGGTTGTTATGGAAAATATCAACCTGGTCAGTACATTGAGAGAAATTGCTGACCAGTTATTATATTTGGTTAACAATTTGTCATAAAATTATATTTTCTAAATGTAAACACCCATTAGCAAAATTTATTACTTTACATCAATCAAACAATTTGATTTATCAAACAAGAAATGCTAACATAACAATTTCAATGTTAAAATATCATAACAAAATTGGAGAGACAAAGTTACAAAATAAAATAGCTAGGTATTGGAATAATTTGCAAAAAAACCTAAAGATGATAACTAATCTGTCCGTTTTTAAAATTAGTTTGGTTGAACATTTACAGACTGAATGTATATGTTATGTATGATACTGGATCTGAAGATATGTAGATATGTAGTCTGTTTTTGTATGTTTAATGTTTGTATTTAAGATAGAGTTCGAATAGATGTTGTTTGTTGTTTATTTCTTTATGTATCTTAGAACACAGGACATTAGTTGAAAACAGGGTCTTTGGTCCTAATCTATTTGTTTCCTGTATAAAAATAAAGTTTTATCAATCAATCAATCAATACTCAGCCATAGGATTCCCTCTCCCTAGGTGCATAATCTTGCGCTTTTTTGTATTGAAACCCAACTGCCATTCCTTGGACCAGTTTTCTAGCCTCTTCAGATCCCTCCTCATCTGTCCTATATCTTACTGTGTATCTACCCTGTTACATAACTTTGTATCATTTGTGAATAGGCTAACCCTCCCTTCTAGACCCTCTGCAATATTGCTTATGAAGACATCGAAGAGCACTGGTCCCAGCACTGATCCCTGGGGTACACCACTTGTTACCTGTCCCTCCTGTGAGCTAACCCCATTTACCACCACTCTTTGTGTTCTGTTACTCAACCAGTTTCTAACCCATGTGACCACCTCTGTCCCCACCCCCAGATTTGCCAGCCTATGGATTAGTCTCCTGTGTGGGACTGTGTCGAAGGCCTTCCTGAAGTCCAGATAGGCCACATCTACCACTCTGCCCTGGTCTATTTCCTTTGTCACCCACTCGAAGAAATTAATCATGTTGGTCTGGCATGACATCCTTGCAATGAATCCATGTTGCCTGGGGTGCTGTAGCCCCCTTGTCTCTAGGTAGTCCACCAGCCTCTCCTTAAGTAGGGTTTCCATAATTTTACCTACTATCGAGGTCAGACTGATCAGGTGGTAGTTTCCTGCCTCCTCCTTGCTACCACTTTTGTGTAGTAGTACCACTTGTGCCTGCCTCCACTCCTCTGGCACCATGCTTATTTCTAATGATCCACTGAACAGCTTAGCCAGAGGTTTAGCCAGTTCCTCCCTGAGCTCCTTTAGGACCCTTGGGTGTATCCCATCAGGCCCCATAGCTTTATCCACCCTAAGCTGTTTTAGTGCTCGTTTTACTGTGCCCTCTGAAAAAGTTGTTCTCCATTAATGGGGGACCATCCCCATTGTCTTCTTCCGTGAATACAGAGCAGAAGTATTTGTTGAGGATGGTTGCCTTGTCAATGTCTTTCTCCACTATCCTGCCTCCCACTACCCTAAGTCTCACAATCCCTCCCCCTGTCTTCCTTCTCTCACTAATATACCTAAAGAATGCATTCCCTCCTTCCTTCACCAATTTAGCTAGCTTTTCCTTGGTTTTGGCCTTTGTCGCCCTTATTGCATTGTTCACTTCCTTTCATTTTTCCAAGTATTCTTGCCTGTTCTCCTTGCTTTGTGTTGCCTTGTACCTCAGAAATGCCATCTTTTTTCCTCTTACTAGCTCTGCTACTCCCCTCAAGAACCACAGTGGTTTCCTTTTTCTTTTGCTCTTGCTGTAGGGCCTTGGACAATGATTTGCTACCAGGTGCAGAGCTTCTCTTATCTTATCCCACTGTTCCACTACTCACCTTATGTCATTGTATCCCTTAATAGCCTTCCTGAATTTGTCCTTCATCTTATCAAACTATGTCCTCCTGAAGTCCAGGATTCTAGTCCTTGTTTGGCTAGCCTCCTGTGATGTCCTTATGGTGAACCCCACAGCACAATGATCACTAGTCCCTAGGGTCTCTCCCACTCTGACTTCCTTTATCATGTCACCATTGCTTAGGACAAGATCTAGAATTGCATTTTCCCTTGTAGGCTCCCTCACTAGCTGTGTGAGACCTGCCCCTCACAGGGATTGCAGAAACCCCTTACTCCTGGCTGAGGCTGCCACTGGGGTGCTCCAGTCCATATCTGACAAGTTGAAGTCACCCATCAGCAGCAGTTCACCCTTTGTTGCCATGTTCTTTATAGTCTCCAGCAGCTCTCTGTCTACATCCTCTGCTTGCCCTGGGGGCCTGTATATCACTCCTGTTCTAACTACTTTTCCCTTCCCCACTTCCAGGGTTACCCACAGCCCCTCTGCTTTTCCCCCTTTGTCTTATGGGACTGTCACTGTTATCCCTTCCCTGATGTACAATGTCACCCCTCCCCCTTCTTGCCTTCCCTGTCCCATCTGTGCAGCATGTACCCTGGTATGGCTACTTACCAGTCATGGTTGCCATTGCACCATGTCTCTGTGACTGTCATTATATCTAGGTCCTCAGAGGCCATTAATGACACAAGTTTGGTGATTTTGTTACCCAGACTATGGGCATTGATGCACATAGCCTTCCAATCATGGCCTCCCCCTTCCGCTATAACTCCAGTACCATCCCCCTTAATCTGTGTCTGCCCCTCCTGTACTTTACGTGAGGTTCCTCCTTTTATACCTGTGGGCACTCCTTGCTCATGGCTATGCCTGTTTCCTTTAATCCAATGTTAGTGGGGTTCCCTTCCATTCGCTGATCCCCTTACCTTCTTCTCTGTGCTGGAGGCCTCCTAGTTTAAACCCTCCAGAAAGACCTCTAACTTCTGCCTTAGTGCTCTCTCTCCTTCTCTGGTGAGATGTAGACCATCATGTTTGATGAGCTTCCTGTCCCAGAAGGTCCCCCAGTCTCCAATGTAGTGTATCCCATTGTCTGTGCACCATCCCTGGAGCCAATAGTTGAATTCCCTGATCTTTTCATTCCTGATCTTGTCCTCACTTCCACCTTTCCTCCAAACTGACACCTCAGAGAAGGCCAGGTGTGTTGGCACTCCTTTAGGCTCTCCCTAGGGTCTTCATGTCTGCCTTGGCTTATTCCACAGTCCTATTTGCTATAGCATTTGTCCCAAGGTGAACAATGATCCCTGTGAAATCCTGATCTCTTCTTACTAGCCATCCTACTCTGTTCTTATCTCTCCTTGCTGATACTCCTGGTATGCATTTCACTTTGGTTTCAGCTCCCTTTGCACTGATGGACTGTGCCTCCACTCCACTACTATCTGCCTTGTGCAGTGCTTCACCCAGCAAAGGTACACTTCACTTTCAAAGATGCAATTCTTATTGTGTTGTATTTTAAAAAAAGGTTTTCCCTTCCCTCACCTTCAAAGTACCCCATCCCATCCACCTCCCTACTCTGACCAGTAGAACATACAATCCCATATCCTCTACCCTCATTTTACCCAATCAAATCCTCCTTGCCCTGGGCATTACAGTGATTTTTGAAGTTTACCATTAGAGTTTAGGAGCTTATTAAATTACAGTGAACAAACGTCCAATATTGCTGATGTGTAAAAACCACATACACAGATAGCTCGGCAGGCGTCCCTTTTACCAATACTTTCATTTGCTGAAATGAAGAAAGCCAATACTTAGCACAACCATAAAAGCAACAGAAATCTAAACAAAAATAAGACTTCTTCATCTGATACGAGTACACATTAAGGTAAACAAGGGCCACTTGACAAGTTCCTATTAACTGCTCAGATAGGCCTGGGAACCCCACACTCACCCCTCTGGGTGGAGGCAGAGCAAGCTATAATAGGGACAATGCTTGTGAGCATTGCCCTGCAGGAACCCTTCCCCCCAAAACTGCAAACTAACATTGCCAATGTTGTTCAAAAAACAAGCATGGCTGAAAGTTGCCAGACTTAACAAGTGAACCAGTCTCCCAAGGAAACATCTGGAACCCCTGTGGCATAACCCCAGGATTCAGAAAGTGGGTGACCTAATTAAATTTAACTCCTGGGCACACCAGGGGATCTCTGGTAGCCCATTTTCCTAGAACCTATGACAGGATTGCTCAAGCCTATCTCCCAACACCAAATGGATGACTCCCTACCCAAAACTGATCTCTGGGGGGATCTACAATTGAGGCATGCTCTACATAAATGGCTAACATCACAAATCATCACATAGAGGTCACGTGATGTAGATAACTGAGTGCAAGCTCCTCTTGTTTGCTCCAGCCACCCGATCGTTTTTTCATAGTTATATCCCGACTTATTCTAAAAGACACAGCTGGATAGGAGATTAGAGGACACCCAAAGTGGTCATTTCACTGCTGGTGCTCACAAATTCTTTAATGGATGTCAAGATGAAAAAGGCCTTACCAAAAAAAATGCCCCTCAACTCCCAAGAAATGCCCAAAGAAGCCTAGGCCTACTAATGTGGCCGAACTAGCGGAAACACCCTCCACGTTGGTGGATCAGGACCCGCTAACTCTGGCAAGATTTTTAGCTGAATTCAGGCCTTTTAAAGATGAGTTGAAATCTCTAACCTCAGAGATTAAGTCTATATCTCTAGCGCTGGAAGATGTCTCCTGGTGAACATCAGATTCTGAAGCTAAAGTGTTCTCTTTAGAAAAGAGATTGGATAAAGCTGACCCGGAGCTGGTGGTGACATGGCAGAAGATCGGCAGGATGGAGTTAAAATTGGAGGACCTTGAGGGTCATAGCAGGAGAAATAACGCGGTCCTGATTGGTTTGCCTGAAACCAAGGAAGGTCAAGATGTTATTTTATTCATACAAAAATTTGTTGAGAGGATCGCTGGGCCCTCGCAATTTGGGGCTAAATATTCTATTGAGAGGGTGCATAGGGCTTTAAGACTGGTCCCCCCCCAGCTGGATCTCCACCAAGACCACTGATATTTAATTTCCTCAATTTTTTGGAACACCAGCACTTCTTGAAGAAAGTTAAAGAGGTTCAAGAACTTTGCTGGGAGGGAGTCAACGTAAAGATCGCTCAGGACCTCCCCGCCACCGTTAGACAGCGCCGCACAGCCTTTCACCCATTGGTGTCAAAGTTCATAGCTGCAGGAATTCATTTCAAAATGATTTATCTTGCTCGCCTGCAAGTCTTGGTCTCAGGTGCATGGCTCAACTACGACTACCCCAAAAGCGTCACACTCTGGGCTGAAGAATGCTCTACCAGACCTGTTTCATGGAACATGAGCTGCATTACTAGCCAGGTTTGTGGTTGTGTTGTAGCTCCTTAAAGCATAGCTAGGCAATTGATCCTGGCAGTATCCTTGCTTTTACCAGGGGAAGAGAGAGAGAGAGATCATTGGAAATGGACTGTCTGGGAGCTCTTATCTACTTCCTGGACTCTTATAGAGTGATATGGGGTGATGTTAAAGTATGATCTAAATTTGTTTCATAATGGTGTTGGATGGGCTTAAGAGAGATGTAGATAGTGGGGAGAAATTCTTAGAGAGTTCTCGGGGGGGGGGGGGGATGCTTAAGTTTGTTTTCTGCTTTTGAACACAGGTAGTGCGCAAGTTTCTGGAACAACCACTAGAGGAACCCTGCAGACCAGGTTTTAGGTTTGTGAGAACTCATAGATTTGTTAGTATGAAGCAGCAACACAATGCTATTTCTGAGTTAATTTTTTGAGGGGATACTTGTACAATAAGCAAATTGAACTTATTTATCTCATGTTGTTTACAGTACAGATGGGGATAACAATTTCTAAGGGAAATGTTTTCACGGTAGAGGAAACTACTAGTGTGTTATTATAATAGTCCTATTCATGTTGATAATGGGATTTAGTACTGTTAAATTATAGTTACCTTCGTATTAAGAGGTTATATCCCATACTCTCCATAAGTAAATGTTCTGTTAGAGCTACCTATGGGTGGCTGGAGAGAGGGAGCTATGGTAAAGATATTTTGCGGATTGAAACCCATAGCAGATTGGGGGGAGGGGGGGGTTGGGTTTGTAGTTTAGAGATGTGTTTTGTTTGTTGTTGGGGTGAGAGGGGATTATAAAGGTTTGTGGGGAGGGATTCAGCACAGTCTTATTAAGGAATATGTTGGTGTTCAAAATGGGGAATAAGTTCTTAGTTCTGTTGAATTTCCATTATAAATGCAATAATGTCTAGTACCATTAAGATTGCAACGTGGAACGTCAAAGGCCTCCGACAGCAAGTAAAGCAATATAAGATTCTTAAACATTTAGCTTTGTTATCCTTAGATGTTATTTTAGTACAAGAATCACATTTGTTAGAAACAGAGGCAAATTGTATGAGAAGACAACAGATTGGTCATGTATTTTCCTCAGGGGTTGCCTCCAATAGTGCTGGGGTTTTGACATTAGTTCACAGAAAAGTTCCTTTTGTTCTTAAACAGGTGCTCAAAGATCCACAGGGCAGGTTTGTGTTTATTCATTGTATTTTGTATACGACTGAAATATTGTTAGGAAGTCTTTACGGGCCCAATATAGATTATCCTGGCTTCTTTAGGCAGCTGGTAGAGCTCCTATATCCATTTTTGCCCCTGCCAATCATTTTAGGGGGTGATGTAAATACAGTTATGGATCCACTAATGGATCATTCTTCTGGTTTGAGCAGAGATTGATTACTGGCTCAAAGGGCCCTACAGGAGTTATTAGAACACTATGCTCTGTGTGATGTTTGGAGAGTTTTACACCCCTCGGAAAAAGGGTACACTTTTCTATCACCAGTCCACAAAACAGCTTCACGTATTGACTATATTTTTCTCTCTCATGCTCTTTTGCCAGGGGTTGTAGAAGCTTCCATACAATTGGGCCCACCCTCCGATCATTCACTAGTAACCTGTCACCTTACCCTTTCATTTCTCCCCAAGAGAACTACCTGGTGGAAAATTAATAATCAAATGCTGAAAGACCCCCACATAGTCAAAACTCTCAATAAGCATATTGAGCAATTTATTGAAACTAACCTCCATTCTATTTCTCGACCAGATTTTATATGGGGTGCATTTAAAGCTTTTATCAGGGGGATTCTAATTAGTATAGCTTCTCAAAGGAAAAAAGTAAAGGAAAGCGAGCTTACTACTCTCCTTTCTCAAATTCATTCGGTTGAATCAAGCCTCTCTCTTAATTTTTCAGATGCCCTTCAGCAAGATCTTGCTAAATTAAATGATGCTTATCTTGAGATCTTGAGAGATAAATCAGAATTTGCTATTCTGAAAACTAAGATAACTTATTCAGATCAGGAAGAAAAGGCGGGTCGCCTATTGGCGCTTCGTATTAAACAACAGGAAGCTAATAGGTATATTTCATCAATCTGCTCTCAATTAGATGGTACCCTAAAAACATCCCCTACGGAGATAGTATCTGAATTTAATAAATACTATACACAGTTATATAACTCCAAAATAAATCCACTGTTAGAACAAAGTTTAGATACTTGCTTAGATGCATCTGACTTGCCTTCACTCTTTGATTCCCAACAGAACCTGCTTATATCCCCGATCTCCCCCAAGGAAATTCTCGGTGTTATTAAAAACTTATCTTCTGACAAATCACAAGGGCCAGATGGTTTTTCATCTAATTTTTATAAAGTGTTTCAAAAGCAATTACTGCCCCATTAGTCCCCTTATTCCAATATATACTGTTGGGTGCACCCACTGACCCTACTTTATTGGAGGCCTTAATAATTCTTATACTGAAACAGGATAAGAATCCAGAATTAACCACAAGTTATCGTCCAATATCCCAGATGAATCAAGATATCAAGATATTAACTAAATTATTAGCTGACCGAATTACATTAGTTTTGCCTGACCTCATTGGACCTGAACAGGTTAGGTTCACGAAGGGTCATTCCTCGATTGACCATCTTCGAACCCTTTCACATGTCCTTTCGGCACCCAGAGATGCTATTTTTCCAGCTGCTTTGGTTTCTCGGGATGCGAAGACGGCATTTGATAGGGTTGACTAGAATTTTTTGTTTTGTACTCTTAATGCTTATAAGTTTCCCTTACATTTTCAAAATTGGATTAAGGCCCTTTATAGTACTCCCTCAGCTCGGGTGGCGGCTAATGGAGCCGTATCCAAGCTCTTTATGTTACATTCTGGAACCAGACAAGATTGTCCTCTATCCCCTTTACTTTTTAATTTATATCGGGAGCCCCTTATTCGCCGCTTAATGTCTTCCCCGATGATTCAGGGTATTACCATTCAGGGACATAATACTAAAATCTCGGCTTATGCTGATGACCTCTTGTTACAACTATCGTATCCAAATACGTCAATTCCCCTTATGTTATCTGTAATAGAAGAATATTCCCAACTATCAAATTACAAATTAAACATTGAAAAAACTCTTGTCTTCCCTCTTAACCATAAGGTTATTAAATCACCATCATGGATCTGGGTCTTTCTTGGACACCAAACTCCTTAAGATACCTTGGTATCCAAATTACCAGAAATCCGGCTTCTCTTCAAAAATTTAATTTAGATGCCCTGGTAAACACTATTGGTATGGATCTAAATAGGTGGTCCAAACTATCCATCTCATTATGGGGCCGGGTGAATTTAATCAAAATGAATGTTTTTCCCAGGATTTTTTATCCCCTGTACCTACTCAATATCTGGTTACCTCTGACTTGGTTCCGTAAAATCAATGGCCTGATTACAAAATGTATTTGGGCCAATAGGCAGCCTAGGATTGCTTTTCACAAGTTAGCGGTGCCCAAAGATAAAGGAGGTCTTCATCTCCCTCATTTGATATTCTATCATTGGTCGAGTCATACTGTTAAATATATTAGATGGTTGGGACATGCAGAAGAAATTAATACTTCTGTTTATGTTCCTAACTGGCTTAAAATTGAATTGTCTCTTATTCAAGTAAATGGTTTAGCACCGGCCGCCATGCTCCATATTAAACCATGTGCTCTCCCCCCAAACTAAAAACTAACCCGTATTGCAACTTCTGTCAGTGTACACACTCAGATATGCACCTTTATGAAATATAATCACATTTTTGATTTAATTCAACCCATCAGGGGTAACCCAAATTTAAAAAAAGATAACAAGCCGATCACATTTAAGTGGCTTCCCCAATTGGAAGGCACCCGGCTTTCCCATTTTGTCACAACGGATAATTCATGGTCCTCATCCACTGACGTATTAAAAAATTTCAACTTTCCCACTAAATTTACTTTTAAAGTTTTTCAGTTAAGGTACCTAATAGTGAAAGTTTTTGGCGTGACACCTCCCCAAAAGGGAACTAAAACTTTCCTGGAAGAGTTGACCTTTATGACCAACTCGGCCTATTCTGTATCTAATATTTACAAGATCTTATATAATTGGGCATATCCGAACTGTTTTGCACCTGAGAGATATTGGGGTTTGTTTTTTTCTAATCAGGAAGTAGATTGGACAACTTTATGGCATAATTGTCATAAATATATTACTCAGGATAGGCTGTGGGTTACTCAATTCCACGTATTGCACAATATATATTATGCCCCTCAAAAATTACATAAATATGGGCTTATTGGTTCACCTACCTGCTCTTGTTGCCAGCTGGCAGAGGGTTATATGTTTCATATATTTTGGACATGTCATAAAACCTCTATTCTCTGGAAAGTTACTCAGCAAAAGACAGATCCCTTGTTAGGGTTGTCGGATGTTTTTACCCTGGAGGTATGCCTTTTAGGTGATTATGCCACAATTTCAGTAACTTCCAGGTGGTATCATATAGCCCTGATAGCCCTGTCTGTCAAAAAGGTTATTCTCCATCATTGGAAAGATAGTGCTGATATCTCTGATTCTGAATGGCTAAAGGAATTACTTGCTAATCTCAGGACGGAAAAAATGGTGTCAAGTCTCAATAATAGAATGGACAGATACAAAAAGATATGGGAGCCCTTCACACGCTGTTCTCCATCTGATATATCGTATTTAATATTTGGTTAATAGATTGATGATTATGTTGACGGGAATAGACTGTGCTGAATAGGGAGGGGGTTCTAGTATGGGAAGGGGGAGGTGGGTTAGGGTTGGGGTCGAGCAGTTCCAGTGTATACTGTTTTTTTCTGGTTTCATGTATAACACAGATTGTTTTTACTGGACCTGTTCTCTTTTTCCAAAAAATCAATAAACTTTGACTTGGAAAAAAAAAATCATCACAAGCAGAAGACAAATGAAGGTGACAAGGAATGTCTGGCTCAGTAAAATGAAGTGGTGAGCTGGAAGTATTTAAGGAAACATCCAACAACACCATCTCCACTGTTGAGAACCCCACAGGGGGAAATGGGCGGCATAATTAAGTACAAATATAACCCCTGAAGGCTGAGGCAGATGCTGGGCAGAAGCCCACAAAGCCTACCCACACTCCAAATATCAAATGATTCAGAAAAAAAGTTATGCAAAGATGGCAGAGGACCCCAGACAAACTAACCCATAGGAACTTAATATACTGAACAAGAGCCGGCATTGCAGTGCCTCACTTGGAAAAATTTCCCATATTCTATGGGCCTGCCCAACACTACAGAATCAGTGACATACCATCATCAGTCACTTGATATAACTTACCTAAGTGACATTGCCACACTCTCCTATACTCAGGATTTTGGGAGACCCAGACCAACTCCCAGCAGAGGGGAGGATATATAAACATTTTCTCAATTTAGCTGCCCTGGAAGCCAACTGCCAACTCCTCATGAAATAGAGACAGGCAGACAGTCCCACAATAGTGCAATGGGAACAATGGATGGCTACTACAGCCTAATATATTCAGGTCCTCCACAGAGGTATACTCACTAAGTTTACAGCCACGTGGTGATCCTGGCTGTTGAAATCAAGGCTTCAAGGGATTTAGGGGGCTCACTTTCCCGAGGGATATTAAGTGACATAGCTGATATGAGGAACTCTGCATGATAATGTATTAGGCTTACGTCACACTTCAAATCTGCTTGAAATGCATGGCACATATTTAACTCATGGGAAGGGGGCATTGAATCTTAACCTTACTGACATTGCTTGATATGTAATAAGGACACACTGAATGACTTACATACCTGTCTCAGCTAGTGCACCTCCATATACTGCATTCAAAATTGTATACTGTGTTTTACTCTTCTGCAACATAAGAAGATTGCACTCATGTAGACAAAACTGGATGGACTTGAACAACTTCAGTGACTCTCTCCCAGTAAAGTATTTTAACATCATAATATTTTATTGCTTTTTTAGCTTTATTTTTATTTTAATAAAAGTAGTACATGGCAATCTGCAGTAGAATAGCTTTCAAATATCTCAAAACAATTCCACAATTAATAAAAGTACAATACACTATAGTTCACAGTGAGTAGTTAGTGAGTTAGTACATAAAATTAATAAATCTGACTGGTAGAGAGTACTGGGTCTCCCCTTTTTTACATATATAATATTATTTCTATATATCTTAGAGGTCCCATCTTGTTATAGTTATGGGACAAGGTCTCTGTGTTTAGTCAATAGGTGCATTGCCCATCCAGTCCACCTATTATTAAACAGTTCAAGTTGATGTCTCAACGTGTGGCAACATTTTTCTGAATGACATACTGTAATCATATGGTCTCTCCACTGATCAGTATCTAGAGGTGATTGTCATAACCAGCAAGCAGTAATAGATTTCTTCACTGTAGTAAAAGCTATATTTTCAAAGTATATCTGATGTTTGCTCGGAAGCTTCATTGAATAGTCCAACAGCAGGACTATATGTGCTGTTAAAGGTGTGAAAGCAGAGCAATGGTCATGTACCTCTACACCTAAATCTGACCACAACTGCGTCAGTTTGGGATGTGAGCAGAAAATACGCACTTGATCAACAGGTTGATTACCACAGTGTCTCCAGCATTGAGAACCTAAGGATCAATTAAATTTTTCCATGACCATTGGGGTTAGAAAATAACGTACAATTCTTTTCCAAGCAAATTCCTTCCAAAAATTAGAGGAGGAGGAGGCTTCGTGCTGCTGTTGATATATTTTGCATCAGTTTTCTGGGTGAATGTTGATAGTCAATTCTTGCTCCCATTTTGTTTCAAGGTCTTTAAGTGTCAATTTTGGTGGGGTGGTGATAGCTCCATGAGCCAAAGAAATAAAATGAGGAGGGAGTTTTTGGGTTCTTGTAGTTTGTAATAAGTGAATGAGCGGATACTTGTCCTTATACTCTGAGAGAGGGCCTAACTTTGTCCTTAAAAATGTCAGATTTGCAAGCAGTGAAAATAATCTACATTTGTCAAGACATATTTTTGTTGTAAATAAGTAAAAGGATGGATCTGACTGTTATCAAATAATTGATAATAGAAATGGAGACCTTGTCTTCCCCATTGAACAAAACAATGGTCCATATTGTTTAGGATAAATGTAGCATCAAGTGCTATGGAGCTCATAGGAATCTATGGTTTGAGCAAGTGTTTATTTTTTTGTCTGAATAGTATTCCATACATGGAGGACATTTCTGGAAAAAGCATTTTCTGTTAACTGCTCTGGAGGTAGAGGAGGATTAGAAAATAACATTTTATGAATTGAAAAGTTAAAATCATCTACCTCTTGGGTTTTTCAGTTGTCATTGTAGGATTTGTCCTACCATGCTGCTACATGTCAGATCTGTGTAGCCAGAAAATTGTGGTTTTAGGTTTGGTAAGGCCAAACCTCCATGTTGTTTTGATAGTTGCAATTTACTATATTCTATATGGGGAAGGGGTTTCTCCCCATATAAACCCTGAAATGCACTTATCCTATTCCGAAAAGGATGACTGTGGTGGTGACAAGGTGACACTGGAAGAGTTTGGAACAAGTAAAGTAATCTTGGTAGAATATTCATGCGAATTATCTAAATTTTATATATTATGTTTGGGATAGTCAAAGCAGTTGCACATGAAGCAACTGAGTTGCACCAGTGCAAGTGCAGAAATGCACCAAGGAGAGATATTCAGTGGGAGCCATTGCACCTCGCAATTCGCAGTGCACCAATGCACAACCCTAATGAAGGTATGCTCAAGTGCAGGGGCATAGCCATGAATAAGCAGCACAGTGTGATATTCAACAGCAAGCAAACAGCCAAGCGTGGAGCAACAGGGACATGTGCGGAGCAAATTTGAGCCCATAAAAAGAGGGAGAAAGCAAGGGATGGAGGCTTGTGCCACAGGGGAGCAATAGAGAGGGAGAGCAAGTGGGCAGGCTGAACCACAGGAGGGGTGCAAGACAGAGACAGAGGTGGGCAGAGAATGCAACAGAGTGTGGGGCTGAGCAGGTGACACTGATTGTGGCTGTGTGTGTGAACAACTGTGTGTGTGTGCATGTGAGACAGGTGCGGAGGCACCATGTGCCTGCAATGCCTGGCACAGGAGTGGCAGGGAAAGTGCCCAGATGGGTGGGAGGTGGAGGCTACAGCCAACAGGCCACCAGCTGGGAACCCCGAACACAGGTGTGTGCCCAGTGCAGGGGCACACACAGCAGCACACAGCCGGGGGTGCCTGGGGAGACAGCCGTCCGAGGGGCAGAAAAAAAGCCCAGGCCATGGCCAGTGCCATCTTCCAGATGGAGGCAGTAATGAGGGGTGTGAGGAGGCAGGAGGCAGAGCGGCACGGCCATGGAAGGGACCATCGGCTCTATGCCCAGAACAGGTGGTACCGTGCCCACACCACCTTTGAACAGTACAGTGATACAGAGATTGTGGGCTGGTACCACTTGAACCGGGAAATTCTGAGGCAGCTCTGTGAGCTGTGCAGTGATGAGATGCAGGCACCCACAAGATGGAGCCATGCTCTATTGGTGGAGACCAAGGTCATGACTGTCTTGTGCCTGCTCACCACGGGTACCTTCCAGAGACCAACAGGGGACACCACAGGCATAACCCAGTTGGCCGCATCATGGCTCCTCACATAATTCCTCAATGCACTGCTGCCACATGCTGCAGAATACATTCATTTCCCCAGCACACAGGCGGAGCGTACAGCGAACATGCAGGAGTTCCACAGGGTGGCACATATGCTTGGCGTGCTGGGGCCATTTACTGCACCCACATAGGCATCTGCACACCACCTGGCCTGGAGGGCGTTGCCTACATCAACAGAAAGGGCTACCCCAGTGTCAACTGTCAGGTGATGTGCAATGCCAGGGAGCACATAATCAATATCTGTGCCACACACCCTGGTGGAGCACACCATGCCTTCATCTGGCACCAGTCAGCACTGTGCCACAGGTTCGAGAGTGGGGACATCCCCACCGGCCACCAAGTAGGTGAATATGCTGTTGAAATGGGCAGCCTGGCACAACAGGGAAGGGTGTTGGGGATGCTAGGCCAGGGGCACCAGAGGGTGTGGCCAGGAAGGCAGAGGGAGTGCAGCAAAACAGACCACCATGCTAACCACACATCTCAATGCACAGATGACAGCGGCTACCCACTCCAGCCTTGGCTGCTCACCCCATACCAGCACCTGTTGAACCCAGAGCAGGATTGATACAATGAGCCACACGCCAGCACACAGAACATCATTGAGCATGTCTTTGTGCTGCTGACGTTCCGGTTCCATTGCCTGAACAGGTCTGGTGGTGCTCTACAGTACAGCCCCTCAAAGGCCTGGGGTCTATTCCTGGCCTGCTGTATACTACATAACATGGCCACTGACTGTGGGATAGCTGTCAAGGTTGAAGAGGGGAACAGCAGTGGGGGACGATGCGGCTGCCGGGCCAAGTGGTGGTGGGCAGCCCCCCCCCGGGTGAAGGGAACTCCGGCTAAACAGAATGGCCCAGCAGCACTGGGACACAATTGCAGAAGAGCACTATGGTGCATGCAGGTAGGTGAACATGACCACATGCACATCCCAGGGACCATGGCACAGCTTACAGGCATGCAAGGGTGAGCCCCATGAAAGTAACAGCTGGAGGGGATCATGGACAGGTGTGGGACTGGACTCCATGGAAGCACCCCGCACAGCACTGCACACCCCAACCACACACCCCCATACACACACGCACATGCACACAGGTACCAACATGCGCATGCCCAGAGACCACCACCAGGCGTGTGTCAGATGCTGAACACTAGTCTGCAGTAGCGGTCAGTGCTGTGTTGGCATCATCATGCACACGCCACAGTGGCCAGCAGTCAGGTGTGTGTGCACAAGGCCTGTGTGCAGCATCGACAATGGATGCCACATTCCTGGAATGCACACACCACACCAATGTGCATACAGGGCAGCTGCCGACCGTGGACGGGGAGGTGGGCAGCTCAGGACTGCAGTGTGGTTGCATGGCCACTGCAGACACATGGATGGCCCCACCAAGACTGCCGAGCAGACATGAGCTGTGCAACAGCCACAGGGGGTGTCTGTGACAGTCCCCCAGGTGTGTCACTGTGGGAATGCGACCGGTTCCTTGCTGGTTTCTGCAGGCTCCAGAACATGCCCACTCCAGGCATGCCTGGAATGCCCACAGTGGATCCCAGTGTTGACACAGAGGGAGTCGCACGACGCCATGACCGAGGGGTGGAGACTGCATTCCATGGGGTCTGCGGCGGATGGCCATGCACCAGGGTAGCAAGTGGTGCTAGGCTGGCCATGACTGCAATAGTAAGCTGATCCAGGGCTGCGGTCGTGTCTTCCCGCATATGTCTAGTCTCGGTCAGGAGCTGTTCAAAGTCCCTGTTGTGCCTCCCTGTAGCCTGGTGCAGCTGTGTGTGGAGTGCACACACCCCTGCCATGACCAGCACCTGTTGCTCCACGGAGGCCCATAGCAGACGGGTGTGCTCAGTCAAGGGGTCAGCTCCCTGGGGGGCATGAGTATTGCGCCGACCCATGGGCGGTGCTCGACCCTGCAGCCCAGGCCCCCATGCTGGTGGGGGCTGCACAGCTGGGCCCTCTTGGGGCCGCTCATTCTGCAGTGCACCGTCGGCAGGCACTGCACCCATTCCTCCTTCGACACCATCTGGCTGCCCCTCCAGCCACTGTGCACTGAGCTGCATCCATGCGGCTGCACTACTACCACCACCTCCAGCAGCTGGCGCTGCACCAATGGTGCCCACAGCAATGCCAGGGTGGGGTCCAGTGGGCAGACAACTGCCACCAGGGCACCAAATGCGCTGCCGTGGTGGGTGTGTGGTATGGGTGCCTCCCCCTGAATGGCAACATCACTAACCAGGATGATGGACACATCATCATCTGTCCTGGACTCCGCCTCGATCTGTGTCTCAGCATACTGGATGCCATGGCTGGCGTCATGCTGAAACACAGCAAGAACTGCGTCCGCAACCATGCCACAGGCATCTGGATGGACAGTGGTGTTGGGCTGCCTGTGGTCTGGCCCCCCGACACCAGTGGAGGTGGAAGGATGGTCCTCCAGGTCCAAGACCGTTCCCATGGCAGACAACCTCACCCCTGCCGCTGCATGCAGGTGCTCCAGAGCTGAAAGGGAACACAGTCGCATTAGTGCCTCTGGCACTCATCCCTGCCTCCCTGCCCCCTGCCCCAGATGCTGCTGTACCTACCATGCAGTGATGGGCTGCCTCCCATTTGGAAGCCACTGCTGGGTACCCCCTTGACAGCACCTTGCCACATGGACGCCACCACCAACTCCTCCTGCGGTGACAGCTGTGGCATGTCAGGCTGTCCACCACCCATGGAAGCACATGCAGCCCGGATGGCAGCCACCTTCTCCTTTATCCGCCTCTGGTCTGTGCCGACCTTCTTCTTGCACTCCTGTGCAGTCCTTTGATGGGTGCCCTGCTGGTTCATGGCTCTGGCTACACCCTCCCATGCTGTTGACTGGGCCTGTGGGATGCCTGTTGAGCCACTTAGGAGAGGTTCCTGGTCCAGGTAGGCCTCAAATTGGGCATTGGTCTCTGCCCTTGTGAAGTTGGGCCTGTGCTTCCATGCAGGCCCATGCTCCTCATGATCCCTCATGCTTAGTCTTGTGGGAATTAACATGTGGTCATTGATGGCTACAACCCACACCACCCTACCATTCCACTGTCCCGACAGCCCCACAGCCTGGTGTCTTACCTCTGAAGGATGCAATACCATTCTAGAGCCTGTGCAGACCCGTGGTGCCTTTATAGCGTATCTCATGCAAATGAGGGGATGCGCAACTGTAATGAGATGCAATGCCTCTGATGCACCATGGATATGCTGATTGGCTAATCTGCATATGCTGGCTGAATATCGTGAAATTGCACATGGAGCATTGGTGTTGTGCATGCACAAGTCATGGCGCAACATTGTGATGTGTGCAGTAGGCCTGGCAGTACGCATGCACGCAGTGCCGTCGCGTACATCACTGGCACAGCCTACGCACGCTGCGCTATATGCATTACAGTGCTCTGCCGCTATTAGGCATGTGTCGCTCATGTGCTGTATGCCCTATGGTGCCCGGGTGCTATTGGCCCATGAACCATAGCACCAACATGCCCCATTGTGCTCCATGCATGGCGAGCCCAATCACACTGTCGAGCATGGTGCACGTGCCAATTCTTGACCTCATGGTTGCCCTTTGACCCTCTGGGTGCCCTGCAGCATATGCCAGTGCTGAACCAGCTGCGTCGCACACCCTGTGGCTGCGCGATTGATAATGGCAGCGCATCCCAGTGTGAGGCCTGCATCCCCAGCAGGTGTGGCCCATGCGCTACTGGGTGCCATTTTGGTTGTGCTGCTGTGATACAGCCATGCCATGCTGCAGCAGTGCCAGGGCACCTAACTGGTTGCAGGTGGAACTGATCAACCTTGTGGCCCTTGTGGAGTCACATGCAAGCAGCCTGTTCAGCCAGGTGCCCCTGAATCAGCCATGGACAGAGGTGTGGCAGGTGGTTGCTGAGGGGCTGGAGAAGGCCACAGGAACACAGCGCAGCAGTGAGCGATGCCACCACTGCTATGGAGATCTGCAGTGGAGGGACCCTGAGAGGCTACGGGCACTACTGGCATGCATCTGGAAGGGCGCCATGCCACATCTAGGTAAGTGCACTACACCCATGTCTGTGCCCATCCAGTGTTCTGTGGGGCCAGCAGGGTGGCACACCATGCTGTGGGGGAGGCTGGGGCTGTGCATTCAGTTGGCTATGGTGGCGCACCATGGGTGCACTGTGCCACCGTGCTGCAGCTGCGCTGAGCCAGGGAGCACGCTGTGCTGGGGGCGTCATGTGGTGTTGCCAGGTACTTATGTGTCTTTCTCCATGTTTCCCTCCAAGGCCCTGAGGATAGAAGGAGGGCACGGCTGGCTGGTGCTGCAGGTGGGCCAGGGCGGGCCACCGTAGGGGCTCAGGTGCAGGATGCAGGCCGCATGGGTAGTGCTGCCGGACAGGTGCAGGGTGCACTGCAGCATGCAGGTAGGCACTTTTCTAAAGTATGATGTTGTGATGGGTGGGCAGTGGGTGTGGGGGTGGACCATAGCCCCCTGTGCACATGACCATTCCAGCTGTGCACTGCCCATGGTGTCCATTGCACCATGTCATGGCTATCACATATGTGTGTGGCTGCTACAGGTGGGCTGTGGGTGCACCCAGATTTCAGCTGTGCCACTGCCATCCCGCCACTTAGCCCTGTCACCTGGCTGCCATGGTTGTGGTGTGTGACACATGGGTGGTGTTGGTATGCAGTGTTCTGCATGGCTGTGGATTGTTGGGTTGGTGGCTCATGTGGGCGCACATGCTGTGGGTGGCTGTGTGCCATCTCAGGGATGCATGTCACCGCTGTCTGCTGTGCACAGTGGGTGGGCTACTGTCATATGGACATGCACTCATACCATGTTCCCTCCTTTGTCCTAGGTGTCCGTCACCTTGATGTCAACACCAGGCTACTGCGTTGGATCTTTTGGGTCACCACTGTCATGCTCCAGGTGGCATGGCTGCTGCAACAGACACTGCGCAGGCTGCAGTGCAGATATCGGCGTCAGGCACCGGTGCGGCATGGACAGCTGTAGGGCCCGTTGGCCTGCTACTGTTACCCTTTCCTGTCCCCCCCTTGCCCTCCCTTGTCCCCTTGTCTAGCCATGTCCCCTGTCCCCCTGCCTCCCTTCCCTGGTCTCCCAGTTTGTATGTGGCCTCCCCATTCCTTGCTCCCTGTACCCAGTTACCTGTTAATGTGTACATAGTTGTTTTATGTCTGTTTTAAAACTTTTATATGGTTAGCCATCTGTGTCCATGTCTGCTTTGCAGCTGGCACGTAGAGCCATGCTGCAGTGGTGTGCATGGTAGCTGTGTGGTATGACTGGGGTGGACTGGGGGTTATGCCTGGTGGTGTCCGCCCATTGGATGGTGGCTGTGCCCTGGGGCAGCTGTGTGTGTTGTGTGGCATGTGTGTTGTGTGCTGTTGGCCTGTGTTTTGCCAACTGTGGTCCAGGTGGTGTGTCACGTGCCTTTTTGAGGGGGGTTGCCAGTGGCTGTTTGCCAGTGACAATTGGTGCCACCCTGCCACTGTGGTGCGCATGGTCAGGGGCCTGCTGCTGTGTGCCTGCCATGCCTCCCTCCTGGCACCCTCTGCACCCTGGTGGCAGTCCATCCCACCCCAGGGGCATGCTCCTTGCTGAACCTGTTGTCCTGTGTCCTAGCGCATGCACCTCTGCCCCTTGCGCATCCCTGGTTGCGCTATGGTGCATGTTGGCTTGCTCCTTGGCGCCCCCCTTTTTGCACTATGGAGCATCCCTGCAATATTCAGCTGTGTTGCGCTGGTGCATGCCATCATGTGCAACCTTTGAATATTGCATTCCATGTGCCATGGTGCAGTGGACTTGCACTGCACCTCTCTTGCACCTTCCTCTGGTGCATGTCTGAATATCCCACCCTATGTGTAATAATGGAGGGTAAATGAACCGATATAGTTGAAAAAGTTTGTTAAGAATGTGTACTCCTAAATATTTATGAATAGCTGGACCCAGCTGAAGTTATAAGCAGCATGAATATTGGGGGCATGGGGCATAAGAGATATGGAGAGCTGCTGTTTTGTCTACATTTAGTTTATAACCAGATAGACTACCATATTAATTTTGGGTGGACCAAAGATGGGGCAAAGAAGTTGTAGGCCATATTAAACAGATTAACAAATCATCAGCATAAAACACCAGTTTGTGCTCTTCAGTAAGGTGAGTGAATTCTGTTGTATTTTTGTTTTGGCATATGGCTTGTGCCAAGGGTTCAACAGAGACAGAAAACAATAAGGGAGACGGAGACAGGGCATCCTTATCATGTTCACCTATAAAGGTAAAATCAGAGTTAGACTGGGAGAGGGATCCGTTTGCTTGTACCATCCCTTACAGAAATATAAGTGTGCTGTGTACATGCAGAATGCATGCCACATGCTTAATCATGCAATCTTTGCATGCAGTTCACATACACAAAGTGAAACTAAGCAAATCAGGTCTAAAAAGCAAATCAGGTTCACATGCTAAAAACTTGGCATGTGTGCAGCAGGTAAGCTGGTGTGAACATCTAAAAATCACATCAGGTTCTCATGTTACACACTTTACATGAATGCAGCAGTTAGGCTGGTGTGAACATTATTTAAAAATAAAATCAGGTTCACATGTTGCACCCTTGCCATGTGTGCAGCAACTAAGCTGGTGCAAATTTCATCTAAAAAAACACATCAGTTTCTATTTCTCATACTACTGGTAGCAATTACAGCCACTAAAATACTTTTCTCATTGATTTCCCATTTCAATTAGGTAAACTCTTGAATTCTGATCCTTTCTCAAGTTGTTTAATGGCTTTTGATTTTTGTCATTAAATAGAGAATAAAGTATGGGGTGGTGTGTGTAATGAGAAGTTTACAGACATGCGAGGGGTTAGATGCTATGTAAACTCTGAGAGCGAAGCTTGAGGGGTTTATTCAAGCATCTAACTCTGAGGGTGTGGGTAAACTTCGAGTTTACAGATCACCACCCCATATTTTATTTTATATAATTGCTGGGATGCCATTTTTTCACCTCAGCAATTATGTAAAAAATATGATTTAAGCAGTCGGTATCGAAAGGCAGTGAAAGACTAGCCTTACCTCATTTCGGTGGCATTTTATTGCTGAAACGGAACTCAAACAGATTTTTAAATAACAAACTGCTAAACATTTCTGAAGTAAATGTAAACAAATAGTTTGGTCTGTCATGAAGGAAAATCCGTGGCTAGGTTGTTCTGGATGTTAGGAACTGCTGGTTGATCAGGAAAGAGTACCACATGTTCTGCGGAGGGAGGGGAAAGAGAGAACGAGAGAGAGAAGGAGATGTTAGGGATCATATAATGTGTAGTTTCTACAGTTCTGGTATACTTTTGTTATGAAGGAGAGAGTGGTGACACTGAAATGCTTGAGGTTTCACTTTCTGAGGTGAGTGTGCAACAGGCTCTGTTTTGTGACAGAGAGACAGTTCAAGTGTTCGCAAGGTAGACTGTTGGCTCGTGACAGTTTTCTCATAGGCAAAGTGGCTCGCGTTTGTCGTTATAAACACTCCTTTATAATGGCAAATTACACCACGGTTTCCCTATGGGAAAAAATAGAACCCAGTTATTACGTTGCCATTAATTTGTAAAGCATTGTTTGCTTACTGCATTAAATGCATAGGATATAGTCAGCCAACATCCCCCATTCCAGATATGCAAAGAGGGGCTTCTGGGTTGTGAAGCCTGATTTTTTTGTTTCGGGCCATGCAAATGCCCTTATGCATATTTAGTGCTACAAATGTGTTTCCCCATGACTGTTTCGGCTCACTTACTTTCCCTTTGTCATGTTGTATGGAGCATATACACTATGGGAATGCTCAACACTTTTTCTGCTGAGTAGGGACCTGGAAGCATGCACCGTACCTCACATTTTGTCACTGAAATGAGAAACATGGACACTTAAAATGAGGGACACTAACCCTCACGATGATCAGGACACATCTTAAAACATGGAGATACAGTCCCTCAAAACACAGTCGAAACCATTGTGTTTACTTGTACTGGTATTAGCACCTGAGAATGAATTTCTGCCATAAAACAGGAGTGTCATTTAAGTAGGGCAGAGGGTAGCAGTTGCTCCCCCCCCCCACAATTGTGCCTAGATTGTCCTTGTGAAGTGGCAATAATAGCATTAAATTTAGATTTCATCTTTTGCACAATAAGTGCCCCCGCGGTGTGTGTGCACTCATGCTGCCGATGCACTCTTGACTCAATTGTGTCTGTATTGTGTTGTACACTCTCTCCACCTACTAGCAGTGGCACCATCACACATGATGTGGAGGTGCTCCAGCCAAACAAGAGCACAAGTCATGCAAGTGCAACACTGTCTTTCCTGCCACAGAGTAGACTGACTGCACACTATAGCTTGATGGAGTCAGTGAACACTGAACTCTCAATAGCAGTATTGTGGTGGCAGCATATTTTTATTGGTCTACTCTAAGTGAATCTCCATCTCCCTTGGTGGCTGAAGGGGCAGAGGGTGAGCTAGAAGCTAACTTGAGACTAGGCTACCTACTTACTCTACTAGGCTCACATGGCAAAAAAAAAAAAAAAACAGCACAGGCCCTCCATGGCAGCAAGCTAGACCTAGCAGTAGTGGTGACAGCAGTGTGGGTGGCCTTCATAGGCCTTGATCAGTGCAGTGTGGCAAAAAGCCATGGCAACAGTCAAGCAAGAAGCAAGCAAGACTGGTTGGGTGGGTTCAGTTGGTGAGGACACTTGGTCACATACCACGCTGGGGACCTGGGATGGTTGGTTCTAACATCTAGATTTTGGAAGAAAGGACGGAGAAGGAGCAGACGGAAAATAGTGCTGGTCACATACTGAGCCAGGCTGCAGGTTCTGGCCAGATGGCCAGGTAAGTAAACGTAAATAATTTTTTTATAGGGGTACTGGAGAAGGAGGAAAGACTGAAATGTTAATGTGTTTTTCATGTTTCTATGCCTTTGGGCAGCTTCACGACCCATATGGGATGGGTACTGAATGGAATGGAGTCGGTGAGAGAAATTGGAACACATTTTTTTTGGGGGGGATTCATAACTTCAGTGAGGAAAAAAATTGGTTAGTAACTGGGTGGGTTTAAGCCCAAATCTGATGCACTGCTTCGAGGTATAGACAAATGAATCTTATACATTTGAATTTTTCCTGATTTGCATATCACTTTTCAGTCGCAATAAATAAGTTTTACTTTTTAGAGGCATTGCAGACATTCTAGAGCTTGCCACATAGGGGCTAACTAGCACCTGGCCTCCACTAGTTGTTGGATCCACCCTGCTGAAATCTGAAATGGTCCCACTGCCATAAAGTTTAAATTTACAGGACATCCTCTGTGTGAAAAGCATGTTTTCCATGAGGGATGGATGAGAGCAGAGCAGTTTTCAGGGGTAAAATGAGGGCTGTTCTTTGCATTCAGGGACAGTTGAGCGGTATGGTATGCACAGACTACTGGAGCTCCACTACAGTCAGGCTTATGCCATCCCCCCATGAAGCTAATCTCTACTTCCCCATGCTCAGGCACATTATGAAATAGGGCAAGAGAGACAGCAGGGGTGTGCACCATTGAAATGAATGGGGGTATTTTTTATTGCTGTTTTATACTTTATTGAAGGAGAATTGGAGATTAATGAAGGTCACCACTTGACTAACAAGGGCCTTATTAGTGGAACATTGGCCTTCATTATTCTCCAGCTCACCACCATCATAATGTATAAAATAGTAATAAAAAATAATTCCATTAATTTCAAGGGGGTACGCCCCAGCACTCGGACCAATACACATTATCTCTTAAAGACTCCTGCCTCTGGCTCCCTAGCACTCAGGTAAGAGACTCTTGACTTGTATCTATACTTGGCGGGTTGTCTGTAGCAGCATGACTGCACCCATTACTGTGTGTGTGCATGGGGGGACTGGTCATGTTGGTGGGTGTTGAGTTATTACTACTTTTGTGTTTGCTCCTTAATATCTGGTTGTGCTGAAGCATTTAAAACTATGGAGAGAAAATATTAGGAGTACAAGTCAGACAGAAGTAATTAAGTACTATTTTGGTTAAGCATGTGTATTGGTGGTGGGAAGAACCACATGTATTTCCATTGGTATGTGTACTACAATTCAGCAGTGCAGCTGAGATGGGGGGGAGACAGGAAAACTAAAAATCATAACAGTGGCTGTAAGCATGCAGCATGTGTGTAGATGTTTGCAGATTTGTATTAAAGTACAAGCGAGACATATCTGTGCAGGCAGCATAGCTTAGTGGTTAAAGGCACTGAACTATAAACCAGGAGACCTGGAGATGACCTGAAGACGTGGGGTTGAATCTCATCAATCCCCACTTATATGTGGTGTGATCCTGAGCAAGTCACTTAACTTTTGTGTGTGCAGTTATCAGTGACCACTTGGTTTTTGTACGCATGCCATATGCATGCAGTCTGTTCCAATTTTCCATAAAAAGCATGGTTTCCACACTTGCTTGCTGCTTGCATGCCACATACATGCAATCGGTTCCAATTTAACATTTAAATCATGCTAGCAGCATGCATATCATATGGTTAGTTTTATGTCTGTATCATGGAAACATTTCATATAATTATTTCTGTAAGGGATGGCTTATGGGGAATGATAAAGTTTGCTAATAATAGTGATGAACTGGGTATGGAGGCCAAATCAGTATAACATGTAAGTTAAACATTTCCAAGACACCATGTCAAACATTTTTTTCCACATCCTGGCTCAGCAGCAGGGTCTGTTGCTGAGTCCTGGATGCATACTGGAGCATGGTGAGGGTTTTGTAGATATTTTCTAGGTGTTGCCTTTTCATGATAAAGCCAGTTTGATCTTTCTTAATTAAGAAAGAGAAAATTTGTTCAAGGTACTTTGCTAGAATAGAAGTGTATGATTTATAGTTTGGGTTTAATATTGCAATTGGGCTATATGATTCAGGGATAGCAGGTGGTTTGTTGGGTTTAACAATAGTCAATATAGTGGCAAACTGCCAAGAGTGGAGAATCAACTCCATTTTGCACTGCAGAGTAGACCCTTAAAAGTATTGGTATTAGTGCCTCTTTGAAAGTTTTAAACATTTTAGCCAGATAGCCATCCAGGCCCAGGAATTTACCTGATTTAGAATGGGCCAGTGTATCTGCTATTTCTTTCTGTGATACCAAGACAATTAAACTCAGATTTGGGGTCTCTAGGAAGGTATAAATTGTCAAAAAATGTATTGTATTAATTAACAAAAACAAAGTTAGCGTTCTAGACATAGGTCTTCAACCAAAGTGGTACAGGTCAGGAAATTGAATGTTAGGGTTTACAACTGTAATACCCCTCCCCCACCAAAATCTACCATTAACCATACCCCCCACCCTCCACAAACAAATAAGTGTCAGGGTGTGCTTTAGGGACTTGGGCACCATACCACCCAATTCTACTATGCAAATTATTCCACTCTCAGACACCATCAGCATCAAGGCAGTGTCTTAGGGTCATGAACCCTAACGCTCACCTCATTCTCCTATACTGTACTATGTTAGGTTCCTTACAGATGGAATGGGGTGAGCATTAGGTCCATGACCTTAAGACACACCCTGATGCTTTTTGGTGTGTGGAGGGTGGGGTGGTGTTGGGATGGTAGGGGTTGGGTGAGGTGGGCCTCATGACCTTAAGGCACACCCTGATGCTTTTGTGTGGAGGGTGGAGGGGTATGATTCCAATGGTAGGGTTTGTTGGGGAAGGGGTATAACAGTTGCAAACCATAACATATAATTTCCTGACCTGTATCACTTTGGTTGAAGACCTATGTCTAGAACCCTAACTTTGTTTTAAACAAAGTTTTTGTTAATTAATGTCCTTACTTTTAGAGATAGTATAATAGTATCCCAGTTTTGTGAGAGTTTTTTTGGTATTTATGCTGCAAATTTTGAACACAGCCTTTTTGGAACCCCACCTCATGAATACTGACACTTTCATTTCATTACTCAGTCCCCAAAGGTGATTTCAAGCAGCAGCTGTGCCATTTCATGCCACTGCTGCATAAACACATTTTGGACAGGATGTGAGAAATGATAGCCAGCCTGGTAGAGCTGAGGGTTGAGGTGCTGGATGCCACACCTCATACCACACTGGTGAGCCGTGTTCAGGAGTGGGCATGGACAGCCAGGGGTCAGCCAGGAGGAGGAGGAGGAGGATTGAGTGTCCCAGGGACAGATCTCCTTCTTTGTGAGGGTAGGTGGGGACGACCACTGAAATGCCGGCTCCTGGTGGTGCTGGGGGCTCTGTAACCTCAGGGGCCAACAGAAGGGTACGGTGTTGGCAGAATCAGATGTGCAGCATGTGCAAGCATGCATTGCAGTGTTCTTGATGTCAATGCACCCCAGCACTGGGGGGGGCTACTACCATAAAGAGAAGATCCCTTTGGCAGTGTGACGGCTGCCCCAACATCATCATGGATGCACTCAAGTTAGCTTCCACCTGTGCCTGCCCTCCATGTCTCCATGGTGGTAGGTAAGTTCCCACTGTGAAACGATATGGGAAGGGCTGCGGCGGGGGGGTGAGCTCTGATCGCTGCAAGGGCAGGGCTATGAGGACTGGCTGGATGGGGGAACCAAAGGTACAACCCGCCAAGCTGAGGACATAAATAAAAAAGTATGTGAGAAATTACAGGTGTATTGTTCATGAGGCGGTGTTAAAAAATCTCAATGTTGAAAATCTGGAGTGAAAATATTAAAAATTGCCGAAGTTGCGAATATGCATACAAACTGCACAACGCACACTTTTAACACAGTCATTTTGGGGAATTCTTGCACCAAATTTTCAACGTGGTCTTTTTGGGACCCCACCTAATGAACATTGGCACTGTGATTTCGTTAGTACATACCAAAAGTGGATTTCACACAGCGACTGACCCATTCTACGCCACAGAAAACACATTTTGGGCAGGATGTGAAAAATTACAGCTGCACTGTTCATGAGGAGGTGTGAAAAAGTCTCAATGTTGAAAATCGGGAGTGAAAATATTAACAATTGGTGAAGTTACGAATATGCATAGAAACACTGCAATGCACATTCATAACGCAGTTATTTTGGGGAATTTGTGCACCAAATTTTCAACATGGGCTTTTTGGGATTTCCCCTCATGAACACTGGCACTGTAGTTTTGTTAGTCATTCCAGAAAGGTGATTGCATGTAGCGAATGGGAAATCACCTTTTGGGACAGAATAACAAAATGACAGTGATATTGTTCATGAGGTGGGGTCCCAAGAACCCTGTGTCGAATATTTGGGGTACAAATTCCTAAAAAAGGATGCAATATCAACATAAGTTGAAAACCCCATGGAGAGCCATAATATAAGCCTACCTTGATTCCTCAGTTTGCGGTTGAGCTTTGAAGAGTGCAGACGTGTCCCAGTCCAGAGCAGATGACAGCCGCCAACCTCCAGCAGTAAGTATAGGATGAGGGGGGTGTGGGGAGGTTAATGCTCAGTGGTAGGGTTGGGATGGAGAAGGGGACAGGGGAGATGATGAGGGACCATTTTCTTCTTTCTAGGATAAAAAAAGATGTTGGGGGAAATTTTCTTTTTTTTATGGCAGTGATAGCTTTTTGGGGGGGACACTGGGAGTGGGCTCCCCAGTGTCCCATAGTCCTAGGGGGTTCAAAATGCCAACACCAGGATTGGGCACCCTGATGTCAGTGAACACTATTAATATTAGAATGGGTTGGGGGGGGCATTCAACACCAGGTGTGGGCTTCCCAGTGTCAGAAACAACATTGAAAAAAGCCAATTTCTTTGGCACACTGGGGAGACCACCCCAGTGTGCCACAGTAATAGAGGAAGAAATAAATCCTGACATGGGGATTGGGCACCCTGATGTCAATAAAGACTAATAAGAACAAGCTGTGGGGGTGGCGGGGGCATCTGAATCTGGGGGTGGCATCCCAGTGTCTGAAACAACAGAAGGATATCAGAAGGTTAATGCTTTCAGTGCACTGCGGGTGGTCTCCCCAGTGTACCACAGTAGTGGAGGGTTAAAGAAATGCTGACACAGGGATTGGGCACCCAATGTTGGCAAACAATAATTACAAAGGGGTACGCCTTGAAAAATGACAGTTTGATGCAGGATTCTGCATCGTAACATAGCAGTTCAATGCAGGACTCTGCATCATAAAATACCACTTCAATGCAGGATTCTGAATCTAACATGGCAGTTTGTTGCAGGATTCTGCATCTAACTAGAATCCTATGCCAATGCAGGATTCCACATCAAACAAGAATCCTATGCTGATGCAGGATTCTGCATCAAACTAGAATCCTATGTCAATACTACTCCTCCCCCTCCTTGCACTGTTGTTACCATTGCTGACACCTCCACCTGCTATTTTTCCTGAGTATTGTCCCATCCTCGGAATCCACTTATTTCTGCCTGAATTGCTGCCATCACCTACAATTTACCCAGTAGCACTACAACGTACCGCTTGTCCTAAAGGATTACAAATGCTCCCTTGTTTGTACAACCACATCCCTGGGTCCACGGTCACCCCCAGACATGGGAGCTCGGCTTTCTACTCCTCTAGCTCATCCCACCCCATCCCCCTTCCAGCAATCCCACCTCTCACTGCTCCTAATCCTGGCTTCCCCTTACACAAACCCTCCCCATTCCCACTTTTTCTAGCCCCAAAGGGCCACAAGCACGCAAACCTCACTGCCCTAAAAAACTGACCTAGAATCCCATCCTCAGGTCTCTTCTGCTCATCTTCCTTATGTCCTGTAATATACACCCCTAACCCTGGACCACCAGCAACCACCATGCCCTCATATTTGCCGTCAGGTGGGATGCGGTTTGCCACCCTTAATATCTGCAGCTTACTAAAAAAATATGATTTCTTCCAGAAGTGGGTCATTCAACATCAACCTGCTATCATCATGGTGGGAGAAACCTGGCTCTCCCACTGTATCCTGGGCTCCTCGGTGACCCTCTCCGGGTATAATATTTTCAGGGCTGACCATCTGGGTAAACGGGGAGTTTGTGCCATTTATACAAAGGACACATTAAACGTACAGCTGCTCACTACTCCCCACCTCGTACCTGGTCCCCAGGCCCTCATGCTCAAATTTACCCTTGGACGATCACATACCCACTCCTCATCACTGCCTTATACATACCCCCCAGGGACCAGAAGGTGAGCTTCCACTCGGTCCTATCCTACCTTGCTACCTTACCATCTAAACATGAAATAATTGTACTTGGAGACTTTAATATCAACTGGCTCTCCAAGACCGCCACCCCCTTCATTGATGCTGCTTCTGTCCAGGACCTTACTCAAATTGTCCCTTCCCCCACCCAGCTGAACCCACTCTTGGGGTTCTCCTCCCCATTGGACCTTGTCTTTACAAACTGCCCCCTCAGAATCACTAACACTACTGTACTACCAAATGCAATCAGTGACCACTCCCCGGTCTGTTTCTCCTGGTCTGGCAAGACCCCAAAATCCCCCCCCCCAAAAAAATTATCCTATGACGTAAACTTGGTCCTGGTAAACTTGCTGTTCTAAAAGCTCATCTCAATGCCATGGATTGGTCTTTCATAACCAACACCATCAACTGTGACAGTACCCTTGATCTCTTCATGCATTCCTTTAATACCCTCTGTGACATGCTTGCCCCTCTTACCAAAATGATGGTCAAAGGAAACCCAGCTCCCTGGATCTCTGACCACCTCCTGGCCTTGATGCAGACCAGAGATTCCCTATGGCACCTTGCCACCAAGACTGGTCAGTTAACTGACAGACAGAAATACAGAGAGGCCCAAAACAAATGCACATGGTCCTTGCACAAAGCCAAGGCTGAGTACTACAAATCCGCCCTAACACCTACCTGGGGTTCTGAGCAAATATTTTGGAATAATATAAAGGACATCTGTGGCAAAACCACCAAACCTGCCACCACGCAAATCCTGGTTGATGGGGCCCTAACCTCAATCCCTCTTGGATAGCCTCAGCCTTTAACCATGCCTTCACCAACCTCAGCCATGTCCTCCCTCGTAACTTCTATGACCCACCCCCGGCCAGTGATCCCACCTCCCCCCCAGCTCGCCCTCCATTTCACCTACACTGCATCTTCCCTAGGTCTGCAGAGCCTTAATTCAAAAAAGCCTTAAGCCACTCCCAGTACAGCAGTGACTCCTTAGACCTGAGACTTCTGCAGCTCACTCTTCATGAGGTGCTTACCCACCTCACACACATTATATACCGCTCTCTAAGCCTTGGGAAATTCCCCATGCACTGGAAATCTGCCTTAATTACCCCAATATTTAAAGGTGGAGACCGTACGTCCACCAACAACTATCGACCCATCTCTATTCTCCCTCCTCTATCTAAGGCACTCGAGTGTATTGTCTCAGATCAACTCACTGATCATCTCAACAAACACAATATACTTTGTGAGCAGCAACATGGCTTCCTCAAAGGTCACAGTATGACTACCACACTGCTTGAACTCACCACTCACCTCCACACCGCTCTCGACAGAGGTCATATCTCTGGTGCTATTTTCATTGACCTCACCAAGGTGTTTGACACTGTCAATCACTCCCACCTAGTAGCTACCATCTGCAAGCTGGGCCTCTCGCAAGATGCCCTCCATTGGTTTTTGGACTACTTGACGTACCATTGCCAGCAAGTCAAAATTGGCACTACCTTATCTAGCAAACTACCAGTCTGCTCCGGTGTCCCCAGGGGTCCATTCTTGGACCCTTACTATTCAGCCTCTTCCTTAATGCTCTCCCTCAGTCATTCTCAAGCAACCTCCTACTCTATGCAGATGATACCGTACTTTATTCCTCCAATTCTGACCCTACTCAGCTCCACCTCTCCCTTCAATCCTCTTTCAGGGAAGCAGAAAAATGGTTCATTGCACAATGCATCATCCTTAACTATAAGAAGACCAAGGTTATGTTCTTCTCACACCCGCTTAATTCTAAGAAAGCACACTGCCCCCAAGTACTAACTGCCAACTAGACAACTCTCGAACAAGTGGACTCTTTTAAATATCTGGGCATCACACTCGACCCGGCCCTTAATTTCCACCAACACATCCTTCAACTGTCTACTACCCTCAATATCCAGCTTGGCCTCCTCTACCAGTTCAAACACTGTCATACCCCTGATGCCCTTCACCTAGCAGTCTCCTCCTCGGTCCTCTCCCTTCTTGACTCTGGCATCCTGATCTATAGCACTGCCAACTCATCGGCCCTGACAAGGCACCGGCACTCCCTCAACAAAGCGTGTCACCTTATCCTGGGCTGTGATCGGCTAACTCACACTTGCTTCCTATATAATGCCACAAACTGGCTCAACCTAGATAATAGAATCAGGTATCACACATACCTCATGGCCAAAAATATTACCCTCAGTCTGGCCCCCCCCCGGGGCTCTCACCGCTTATCCAATATGCCCCTACTTACCAGCACACCCATAGCACAAACATGCAACTCCTTGTAATTCCTCACTGCCGCACCTCACTTTTTCAAAGGTCCTTTGGTTTCCGAGCCCCTACCTGGATAAATTACCTACCTAGCACCATCACAAACATAAATAGTATTGGCACCTACAAAGCACGCCTCAGGAATTATCTGCAGTCCTCCAATCCCTGTGACTGCCTTGGATCCTAGCCCAGCCCCAACTCCCTTTCTCATCTGACTAAGGCCTCTGGCTGTTTTGACCCCCCCACCTGAACTCCCTGAATTTCTATTTAGGGGAGGTTATATGTGTAACGACTTGTGTAATGGTCCTGAAACTAATACATTGACTCTACTAGTATCCAAATGTTAGCCTTTATTGTATTTCTTGTACCATTCTTTGTTACACTGTTATTTGTGTCCCCTTGCTGAACCACTTTGCACAGTTCTCCAGGTTGTATCTGTGTATGACATGGAACCTTTGAAAAGGAGTCTTTGACTCAAAGGTATTTTTCCGAATAAACAATTAAATGAAAATGAAAAAAAAATTCTCCAGGGACATCTATTTTTTTCCCATTGAAAATTATGGGAAAAAGAACATTTCATAACTTTGGAACAGAGTAATATTTTTTCACCAGACCTTCAAAGGGCACATCTGTGAGGCCAAAGTTTTCTACCCTGTAGCTACAGCTGTTTGTAAGATACAGGTTGACAAAAAAAATAGCAAAAAATATAAAACTCACTTTTTTCAACACTCTGTATCTCAGACACCACGCAAGGGATTCAAACCAGATTTGGCATATTAATAGACCTTCCAGTTCTGAAGACACATACATAATTTCAAGCAGATCTGTTGAACCTGTCAAAAGTTATTACCTTGTAAAAATTAGCCTTTAGCATTAAATGCTTGCACTAACCCTAACTATAGCTGCACTACCGTTCAGCTATAATAACTGTTGGTCCAGCTCTGGGTCTTGCTTGTAAAGTGCAGTTTAGTAATTAGTTAATACCTGAAAGATTTGTGAGATCTTAAATACTACTTTTTTGCAGTTGTATGTCTTTTAGTTTGATGACAGTGCCTCCAACATTTTGTTGTTTCTAGTGGATGCTAATAATATTGTAGCTTTTGGGCCACCATCATAATATTTTTGTTTTAAAATACTGTAATGGCATTTCAGCTTTTGCACTTAAAATATCTTGAATTTTGTTTTGGGTTACTTTGATTAGAGAAAGCATGACGAAATCTCCCTGTTGATATGCTAGTTGCTAAAATTTTAAGGCATGTGTTAGTTGTTTTAATGTATCTTCCCTAATGTTCCTAGTATGGGAGGCATGAGCAATTATTTTTCCCCAGCGGACTGTTTTAAGTGTATCCCACATAATTGCATGGGCTATATCAGGAGAGTAATTCTACTGTTGTATAGTGGGAATTTTTTCTTTAGTTAAGTCAATGGAATCAGGGTCGTTTAACAGAGCTAAGTTAAATCTCAATTTTTTTTTTATTCTTGATTTAAGTTTAAAATTAAAGTTAGAGGGGCATGATCCAAAAGTAGTATCGGCCCAATTTGACATTGCTGAACTACTGTAACACACTCTGAGGTAATAAAAAAAAAAATCTAATCTGGAATACATTTTATGGGCATGGGTGTAAAACAGGTATCATTTTTATTGGGGATTATGTTGTTGACAGATATTTGTAAGGCCAAATTCTAGCAACAATTTTTTGAAATATTTATGGACTGAAGTACATTTCATGTCTTTTGTGGAGGTCATATCTAAACTCAGGTCAAGGGTCATGCTGATGTCTCCTCCCAACACTAGAAAACCCTTTTGGTGTTTTAGAATGTGGTTAAAAAGTAAGCATAGAGATGAGGAATCAGACCCAGGGATGAACAGAGATTTACTATGGTATAATACGTACCTAACTGTTGCCCCACCACAATCACCATTTGACTAGCAGAGTACAAGCAAGTTGTTTCTAGTTCAAAATAAGATTTTTTTTGGTATGAGGGTAGCTACTCCCCTCCTTCTTCCTGATTGATTGGAGGAGTAATAAACTTTTTTGAAATCAAATTTGTGAAATTTGTCATGCTCTGGAGTAGAGAGGTGAGATTCTTGTATCATAATCACCCACAACTTTATTTTTTTTTAAGAGAGGATAGTACCATACCTCACTTTACAGGGTAGGTTAACCCACTGACATTTTGGGAAATAATTTTAAATTGTGACATTATGTTTGTCAGGGTGGGTTGTTATCAACAGTTTCACAAGTTACCAAAATGCCCTCCCAGTTAAACCCAATACTAGCTCTATTACTGCATACCATGTCAGATCTAGATCACTGTCAACCAATCAAAAAATTATATACTGGTGATTCATTCTGAATTGCCAAAATATGTAAGCTATCAAAAGCAAGAAAGGTGCCCAGTAAAAAAACAGTCTGGAAACAGGGATTCAACTAGTAAGAACCATATAAAACTGTGCTACTATAAAGGTGAACTTCCACTGGGGGGTGCAAACAATTTCATACCCCTTAGTCTTGGAAAAGTGCCCCCAAGTAACTAGGATCCATCCCAAGAGAGAGTAGATTGCTGGGATAATACCCAGCAAGACTTTCTATGGAGGAGAAAGACCCCTTTAGGGGAGTTACTCCAATAGATGTCAAAGAGTGGGATTAGGATGACTAAACACCCTAGTGACACTAGGAAAGCCTGTAGTTGCTCCTGGTGTCAGGGTATACTGGTAAGCAAGCAAGCAAATCTTTATTTTTATAGCGCCTTTCAATGTCAAGGCGCTGTACAAGTATAAACCATAAATATACAAGCAAAACATCAATATAAATTATGTAAAGTCAGTCTGGGAAAGCCAGTGAAAATAAATAAGTTTTTAACAAAGATTTAAAACTACTAAGTTGCAGCATACTGCCAAGTTCTGCTGATGGGGATCAGTTAGGTTTAAGCAGAACAATAGCCTGAAAATACAAAAGAAATAAATGTTTAAGCACGTCATGATTTTCCCCTTTTGTTTGATAGGTCTCTATTAAGTGGCTGCAATTTTAGTTAATATTGTAAGTTATTGTGAACTATGTATTAATAGCCATTCAAACATGGTAGGAAGTATTTTCGCTATCACAGTGGGGGAAAATAAGCTAAGGTTAAACAGAGTCCATATTGAAAAGTATGACTTGCCTCCCTTTTGGGTTGCTTTGTAACTAAAGTTTAGAAAGTGGCCCAAGCATAAAAATCTCTGAGCCTGATTTTCACTGTGTTGAAATAAAGAAAAACAGACAGTGCCTTCATATCTACAGACAGAATCCTGAGTCTTAGAAGGTACAGTGAAACTTGTTGACACATGTCCTTGTTGGCAGTCACTAGATGATGCTGAAAACAAAGTTTCTGTATTAACTTGCTGTGTTGTTCTGTTGTAAGCCACGCAGTATCTGTGCATGGTAGAAAAGGCAGAGCAGTTGCTGCAAAACTAGGAAGCCCTGAAACAGGTCACAGCAGCTGCAGCAGTCTGGGGGAAAGTTAGTCCCACCACCCCAGCAAGCCAATAGAGAGAGACAATACAAACCCACTTGGCTGCATTCACCTGATCACCAACTCTGATCAGATATGGAGGTTCCTGCCCTTCACAGAGAGTCAGAAAAAAATGTAAGTTGGTCAGCCTGTTAGTGAGTGCTGTGCAAATACAGGAAGGATACAGTAGCTGGTTTCCTCAAAGTGGGAGCCCATACTGCAAACCACCCCTTCAACTCCTAACCTGCATATGTCCTGTTCCTTACTGGTTACTTTTTCTGCTCATGAGAGATATTTTTAATGAGTTATAGGAGAAACATTTCCAAGCTATTGTTTACCCCTACTATAAATATGGACTGCATGTTATCAAATCAAATGGACAGCCTCAGCTCTGAGATATCTGGGCCTAGGCTACAGTGACACTGTCAGAAAGACAGGGCTCTCCCCCCTCCCCTGAGACCTTGAGTTGCAGATCCCCCCCCCGACACTCGGCTACCATCAAACAGTTATCTTAGGGTAACTCCAGGTCATCATTCAATAGAATTGCAGCATAAGTCTTACCTTTGTATGAGGTAATCAGTGTTTGAAGGGGAATATTGAAGCATTCTGCATTGATTATGAATCTTTATGACCTCTTGCTGATGAGTGTGCTTGCAATTTGGTCATTAGCTGTTGTAACATTATTAGAGTATGCTGCTTTTTCCCCTGACTTCATTGTAGAGGATTTCCAATTTGGGCATCTGGGTTGCTGAGGTAGAAGTGTCATGCCAGTTGTGTTGGGCTTGCCCTGGGTACAGAGGCCTCTCCATTATAGTACTGTGTGGCTTCCTTAGCAGATCAAAAAGTGTTCTGCCCTTATGAAAACTGTACAACCAGTTGATCTGGTATGGTGTACAAAACTGTAGTTTATTGTCTCCAAGAATTTTGAAGTGTGGTATATACAGTATGCTCATCATCTACTCATGATCCATGGTGGGTAGTCATTGTCCACATACACATTCTGTGAGTCCTATTTAAGAACTTTTTACTACCAGGCTCTGTGCAGGATTTCTTGCTTTACTGTGTATTTGAAGAAATACACTATTATATAGCAAAGTCTCTCATTTGGGATAGTTTGCTTTGGTCCCAGAGCTTGGTGTGCTCTCTGTATATCCAGATCTATGTCAAATGGGAGGGAGAGAACCATCTGCAGAAACTGTTTCAAGAATGTAGTAATTTGTTGCCCTTGTGCATCTTCTGGAACACCACAGATGCAAAGATTGTTTCTACGTGATTGACTCTCATAGTCCTCTAATTTACCTTGGAGTTGTTGGTTTATGTCCATTAATTGTTTCACAACTTGCTCCGGTAATGTAATTTGGGAGTTGTTTATGAATATTTGCTGGTCACCCTCTTGGATGCAGTTTTCTAACTCCGACACATTCCTGGCTATGAGATCAACTTTTGTAGACATTTCTGCCTGAAAGGCCTTGAGTTCGTTAAGTACAGTACAGTATACTGTCTAGTTTTTTTTCCCTTCTTATGTGGTTTCAGTGGTTTAGGAGGAGAGTTGCATTTGGAGCGGGGTTGATTAGAAGTTAGTGAGGCCTTGATGCTGGAGCCCGATGTGTTGTATCCTACACCATCTTCTTGTTCTGGTGTGAGTTTCAGAGGACCTGTTTTCACCACAGTGAATTTATGTATGCAAACCTCCAGATGTAGTAGTTTTGAGCTGAAAATAGCTTTTGGGAGGTTATTTCTGATCCACAGCACAGAGCTCCACACTCAGCCCACCATTCGCTCCATTGATATCACTGGAAGTCCATCAATATCATAATATTTTAAAGTAACATTTCCTGGAAGTTTGTTGTAAGATACTTTGTTAACCTAGACCATGACTTTCTTCCTTATTGTTAATACTGAGACAAGTTGTGCAGGATGACTGCAGCTTATTTTTAGAAAATGATTATTTCTGTTCTTGTTTTACATTACATACTAAGGGGATACATGATGGGCAGTCATACGATAGTGGATTTATCAGTACAATTGGCAAGTGAGCTCAGGGTTATTATGACTGGCTTTGCTAAGCAGAGCCATGAGTAAGAAAACTCTGGGCTCACTTGCCAGGAGTACTGATAAATCTGCTATCGTATGATTGCCCATCACATATCCATTTTATATAATAGGGGTTCACCTTTTCATGAGGTTATGTTTCTTCTTGTTTAATTTTTTAGCTGTTCCGTGGGGTGTTCTTGTCTGTTCGGGTGTTCTCATGGTGTTCAGCAGTGTTTTATTAATGACATGTACACAGTAGTGATAACAGCCAATATGTAATCACAGTAGTGACAACCTGCTGCTTTTTCCACTGTGTACACATCATGACAAGCAGTTTGCTTTTGATTGCTGATCTGCCTTTTTATTGTATGGATTATCAGCAAACCCCTATTATATAATGTTTATTAACATACAACACTTATGCAGTTCTAGTGATATACTGTATCATAACTGCATTTCTCTTAGTGTTTGTATTTCCAATGGGATTACCCCAGCAAGAAATTCACACACATAATATGTAATGTTGTTTTTATTAGTCATTACAGTAACACTTTATTTTAAGTGTCCTTAAGTGCATTGCAATTACTGTATAACTACAATGTACTGTAACTGCTATGTAAGTGCTGTGTAGTTACATGTAATTTTAATGTAGTTGGTAATTAGTTTCATATTTGAATATTATGTAGTTAGACACTCATCTCTATGAAGTTATACTCTGTTGTTGCACTGTAAATACTATGTAGTTAATCATTTTCACATTTGACTAGTGTGTAGTTATACAATTTGCATGAAATAGTAGTTACATGTGCAACCATAACAGTTTCTCTTTTGGCACAAATTGATTTATGCTAGAAGTGTAAGTACACATGCAACAGCTGTTGCAAAGTACAACAGAAAACTTGATTTATGCTGGAAATGTAATTACACATGTAGCAGCTGTTGCAAAGTACAACAGTAAAATTGAATTATGCTCAAAGTATAACTACACATGTAACAGCTGTTGCAAACTGCAACAGAGATATTGATTTATGCTGGAAGTGTAACTACACATGTAACAGCTGTTTCAAAGTGCAACATATATAGTTACATTTGCCAGAAAGAGCTGATTTGAGGCATAAAGGAGGCAACAGTAATTGCAATAACAACCACTTCATGTGAATTGTATAACTATAGTGCAGTTCTACCGATCTTTCCTGTGTCAACCTTCACCATTCATCACTGTCTGAGTGACAGCCAGAGGTGCAGCATTCCATGGTAGCTATTTTTTGTAGGGGAGGAGCCGGCGCCAGAGGCACCGCCGTCCTCGAGGCCAATGCATTACATGGTGCTCATGGGTTGGCCCGCGATGGACTCCAGCTTTTCCTCCACCCCAGTTCTGCTTCTCCAGCCATCAAAAGTGCAGCATCTCACACATACAGAAGAGCTTTCATCTATGACATTGAGGCCTAGTCAGTTGTTTCGACACCGTTGTCAATGTTTCCCCGTCCGTTAGTTACTCAGTGATGTTTTCTGCAGGAATCCACCAAGACCTTTCCTTTTTCTTTCTTGAAGTGGTGTCAAGTCTGTTCATTTTTATTGTTTAGTTACCACAAGTTATGTCTGGTTTGTCCAGGGACAAAAAGCACTCTTTCAAGGTGGGCTGGCCTCCAATGCATCAGTGTCTTTGCACTAGCAGGTGTCCATCACAGACCAGCATGACTGATGCCTCACCTGCATTACATGAGGTCCCTACACCCTAATTGGTACCCGCACAGGTACACTGTAGACAGTTAGCACTTAGGTATATATTATACTAACATATAGGGCTAAAGGCATCTACCATATAAGAGTAGACGTCAGGATATGTATGCATATTATTGTTATGCACTTTACTTTCTAATACATATATGTATTTCTTGCTTGCAAGATGTTTGGACACCTGTGTCCTTGTAATGATTATATATATAAGTCGGCATTGCCATCTTCTGATGATTTGTATTATTACACTGCTTTATGCAAATTGTACTCCTTTGTCTTTACAAAGTGATGACTACTACAAAATTGTATAATGTTATCTTGGACTGAGAAGCCACCTCTAATTTAGCCAATAGGGCTCATCTCTGTAACTAGAAATGTTCCATCTTACAGTAACCATGGTAATTATCATAGGTATATGATGTAAGACATTACGTCTTCTTCCTCCTTGGCAATCCCAAGAGACATGGAGAATCCTTGAGGTATCGGGAATGCTTAGCATTGGCTCCCAGTTCATATTGGTAAGAACTGCTTAAGGCAACTGTGATTATCCTTTTGGCAGTAATAAACAAATTTATTAGTCTTGTGCAACGTGTCTGTGATTCCTTGCATGCCCATTATTACCAAGAACCTGAGAGTGAGGTTTAGACCTCCTGAAAATTGGCGACCACGTGCAGGTAGTATATGATGCTTGCAAAGTTTCACTTGTTGCTTACAACTTTCCCCCTCCCAACGGGGACTGTAGGTGTGCATTTCCATACCACCTCTCCAATTTTATGACCATGTTGTAATAACTTGCAAAGTCTGGCTGCTTTCTGGGTGTGGTCGATGCTAACTCGACTCATCCCACAGCAGTTTTGAATTGCAAGCTTACAAGTCCACAGTAGCTTGACTGTGAACAAGTGCACCTGTTGTGGATCGATACACAGCATGGCACCTTTTCATGGTTTGATTTTCTGTTCCCTCCCACATGATGGCCACCATATCAAATATCTGTGCAGAACTGAGACTCGATGTCTCAAACTTCCTTGTCTCCCATAGAGGATGGGCTGACTTCTTGTGGGATGCAAGTCAATCTGAAAACCCTGTATTGGGGATTTCAACTCAGTATGCAGAGATGAGACAAACAGCCAGAAAGTGAGAAGCTAAAGGGCTGTTGGTTGTGGCTCTTTATGCTGCTCTGGAAGCCTCCGAAGCGAGGTTTCAAACCCTTGAACTGCCAATCTCATCTCTTAAGCAGGAGATGGGTTGCAGGAAACTTAATGTGTAAGACATGAGCAGGATTTGGAGTCAGAGCTCCAAACACTGAGAAATGAAAAGGATTCCCTTTTGCATCACTCTGCATAGGTGGGTGAGCAGGAACTTTGTATGTTGAAGCCGGAGTGTGAATGTTTGAGACAGGATAAGGGTCAGGCTTTGCAAATTAATGACTTGTTAAGTAGAATGAATGAACAATTGAGTGAGAAGTTGGGAGTGATACAGGATGAGATAAACCAGGTACGTAATGAATTAGAAGTGGCTACTAGATACAATAGTGAATTGAGCTCCACGTACAGAGTTTTACAAAAACAGATGCAGGATGAGGTGGATCTGAATGTTGCAAAAGTGAATCATACAGAATGGGAATCTAAGATGGCAAAACTGCGCCATGAGTGAGAGGTGTTGGCTGGACATGTCAAGGCAATGGGAGGCATAGCCCCCTGGATTGACAATGTCATCTGAGGGGGAGGTATCAGATGACGACATCTCACAGTACAACACACAGTCACACCCCTACTTTGACCAAGACACCCCACCCTGCCATCTACAACATGGCGGACACCCGTCACACATAACTCATGTCATACGTCATGAAGCATATGATGTGTGACACCAGTATGGCAACCCCCATGATAGGGGGAGTAGGCCCAGGCCTAGTCCTGATGGCACCACTGGTAGCCATTATTAATGTGGAAGACAGGCAGGAGATAGTGATGATGACTGAAATGGAAGTAAGCACCATGACCATCTCTGAAGAAATAAATGGGTTCTCAAGACTCAAATTAGGCAGCTTCTACATGAAGCTGGGACGCAGGATGGCATGGTTTAGTCAGTGGCAACAGCCATGGCCCAGGAAGCCCTGGATGGCACCCAAGACAACCTACCTCTGCCTGATCGGCCCAACAATCCCCTACAAATGGCCTATTCTGTTCAGCAAATGGCTGACAGTATTGGTCGGATGAGCCTGTCCGACAACCTCAGTTGCCATTTGGAAAAGGTGCATGCTAAATGTGAAATGCTTAGTCTCGCTGCTGACTACCAGGTCCAGATCCTACACCACACCATAGTTCCTAGACTGTGGGCAACACTCCCTAATGCCATCGCCAAAACGGTACCACTACCTTTGACGAAGTAGCAGCAGCACTCATTTCTGCACACAGCCCAGGTGCAGTAGGAGTGATGCTCGCATACCCTGTAAAGCAGAATGGGAAGGAAAGTCCAGTGACTTTCCACCAGAGGCTCTGGATGGCCTACTGTGCAGGGAAGCATCTTGCACAAGAAGCCACAGATGTACACCTTATCGAATATAAGATCCTGTTCCTTAGGAACATGATCCCTGCAGTAAGAGAAAAGGTAGAGCCAACCACCTATCCCACAACGGAGAGGTCTGCCGACATTCTTAGGAAAACTGAGAGAGTTTATCGACTCTACATCCGTGATCAGAGCTCCAGTTCCACAAAAGTAGCTGCCATGGAGACTACACTGGAGGCCATGATGCACTACATGGTGGAAGGGCAGGCCCCAGAAAAACAGCCCCTCCCCACAGACAACCAACACCTCCAGCAGGCCCAGCAACAACAACAACAACAACAATCCTGGGGTGGGAACTGGAACTACCACAAAAACAGGAAACACTGTAAGAATAATAAGGGAAAACCACAAAGATCAGGCCCTTCATATAGGGAAATAGCCGATGAGAACCAGAAATTCTGAGAACTCCTCGGGCAAGTCCATTCTGTAGTGGATGCTGTTCCTGCTCGGGCCCTTACTGCCATACAACTGGGACAGCAGGCCTCAACAGGCCATAGGGATATCAGAAGTCCAGGCTCCCAGGCCCACTCAGGCCTGAATCCAGAAGCGGCTCCCTATATAGCATCAGTGTAGCATGGCAAAGTGTTTCACAGGAACCAGGCCCAGACACTCCATGAGCTTCCCCATGCCTCCACTGGTACAGATTGACAATTACAGGCCCTGGTCCATATTGTAAACAAGCTGGTCTTGGATACAAATGTAAGGCCCTGCACTGAGGCCGAGGTCATGGGCCGCCTACTGACAGTACTACTGGAAACAGACACAGCTGTGTCTGTATTACAAGATGACCACCCAGAGACATCCCCTGGGTCCACTGGGCAGAGGACCAATATGTTGGGGGTAGACAGAACTAGCTTGCCTGCATACCATTCCCTGCCACTACCTGTGGAACTGGGACACCTGAAGGCCTATCACACCTTTCAGCTAATGGTATTGCATGATCACCCTAGTATAATTGGAACTGACTTCCTAGCACCACACGGCTGTGTGGTAGATCTAGCCAACATGTTACTGATACAGATTCAGGGACAAAACCCCACCATCATGATCCCTGATTCACACGTGGTGGCAACAATCTCTGCAAACAATAAAGAGTATGGCATCATAGATTTGTTCAAGAATCATGAGCTTTTCCCAAAGCTCCTCCCCATTCTGCAAAGGAATTTGGAGGCATTTGTTACCAACAAGCATGACTGTGGCAGAATGCACACTGTCATTGAAGTGACAGGCCCAACACATGAGAGGCAACAGCAATACCCCTTTCTATCTGAGGCCTTGCCTTCTCTTAGGGAAACAATAAAATCACTCCTCAAGCAAGGTGTAATCAGGACATGTGTTTCTACTGCCAACTCTCCAGTGTGGCCTGTGAAGAAACCCACAGGTGCTTGGAGACTTACTATTGACTACAGGAAACTGAACCAGGCCACCAGAGGTACTCTTTCTGGGTCAGAGGATAACAGACCAAGGCCGAAGCCTTGGGTGGAAGAAGATACAAGGGTTGCAAGATTTGCCAATGCCCACCAGCATGGCCACTCTTAGAAGGTTTCTAGGTATGGTGAATTATTCTAGAGATTTTGTTATTTTGCCCAGAAGGCCACCACTCCATATGAACTACTGAAAAAGGACATCTCCTGGAATTGGGGCCCCATTCACACCCAAGCTGTGACATCACTGAAACAGACCTTGGTCTCAGCCCCAACTTTATTTGTTTATTTATTTATTTAGCTTTTGTTGACCGGGTAAGTGCACTAGACAAATCCTGCCTATTTTCAGGCACGACCCGGGGGAGGGGGATACAGATGAATGCCAACTGACCTTGAACCAGATTAAGCTGTTGGTGCTATTTTTAGTGAATGAGGGAAATTTGGCCAGGACACTGGGGAGATTCCCCTACTCGGCTGCGGTCTGCTGCCTGTAGGGGGACTGGCCATTTTCAAGATGGCCACTCGAAGTGTTGCCTGGAAGGAGAAGGAGGACAACAAAGTGGGAGAGATGGCCTCGACTCCCACTCACGAAGAACTAGAGGCTTCAGTCTTGGCAAAGTCCGAATTGGATGCTGAGACGGAGCTACAGAAGAATATACCTAAATGGGAGCAGGTAGAGAAAGATGGCAAAATGTCTACGGACACCCCACAAGATCAATTTATTTTACAAAAGGTGACGGAGCATACGAGAATGGTATCCTTAGTTGGTACAGAAGAAGGAAACCTTTTCTGGTCACATCGCGGGTTCGGACTCCAGAGAAATGCGGTCTGTAGGTTTCAATATGCAGACTGACTTTGCGACTTTGAAAAGATCGGAGGCGCGAGACACCGGAGAGCAATTTGGGCCTGGTATGAAGGAGAGAATGCAAACCACGACCTGTGTACCTTTTTGTGACGAGGTCTTCAATATTACTTCAGGTACTGTGTCAATTACCTTACAAAATGATATTGAAGGAAAACAAGCGGATGGAGTGGCGGCTGTTGAAGCGCCCCCTCGGCAGAATGCAGCTCAGCTAATTGAAACTGGCCAGATTGACTGCAAACTGAAAGAGAATGTCTGCAGTTCGGCAGCGATCTCACAGGTGGTCTGCAGTCAGGACATTAGTCTCTCTGAACGGAGCTCCGAAGTGAAATGCTCTAGTACTGTAGATGCTGAATTCTCCACTTCTAACTTAAAACAGGCTGGCAGTTTTGTCGCAAATCTCAGCGAGTGCCTTAAGCCTGAATCAACTTCGTCTGAACAGTATGTGAACCCGATTATGACTGCAACTGCTGCTTCTTCAGCTTTTGGTAATAATGAAACTGCTAATTTAACTAAGGCATCAGGTTTTGTTCTGAAACATTTACTGCAAAAAGAATTGTCTCCTGCTCAGGTTGTGACTTATCAAACAACCGAGGGTTTGCAAACAGGGGTCACTGAGTTCTTTTTTCCGATTGATAGTAGTAAGAACACTCTTACTTCTAAATCAAATGCATTACAGAACATAAATAAATCCTCCCTTTTAAGAGAAGATGGTGAGAAGGTTTCATGGTCACCAAGTAAAGCATTAAATGAGGCAGGTTGGCTGCAGACAGACACAGGTATATGGAAGCCTGATCCAAATTGGACTTCACAATTATCACTGTCTCAGCATTCCCCAGAGTGGGCTCCTGTGGTGCAACATATAGAAAGTGGTATTGGGGGAGATAATAAAATTGAAATTGATATGTTGGCACCTCAGGTTAGTTCTGCTGCATTGTTAAAACCCTCTTTGGCTCCTCTAAAGGAACCCCATCAACAAGCTTCATCTTTAAAATCCCCGTTAGTGATTTCTGTACCCCCCCCACTTCACCTTCAGCTCAGAAACCCTTAATGTCTGAACTATTTACAAATTCGCACAGAGAGGCAGCCCCCAGACGGAATGCAGTAAGATTAAGATACAAAGGTGGGTTAGAGGTCAGGCCTGATAGGTATTACATAGGAAAAACATTATTAAAGGATTCATTGCATTTTCTCCTCAAGATGTTTACGCTTTTATAAATATTTCAGGGAGGACAATTTTGATGTAAGTTTTCTATTACAGCATGCTTTGGATATGTTTTGGATAAGATATGGTCAAGTTACGCTTTCTCTATTTGGACTCCTTTATTGTCATTCCCTTATCTAAACCTTTAATTAAATTTGTCACTGTTATGTTTCAAATGAGGGGTGGGTAGAAGATATTACTTTTGGCTGAAGAAAAGGTGTGATGTTTTATGAACCAGAACCAATTCTTGATTCAGAGCATTTTTGGACCAGGCTGGAAATATAAAATTAAGCTTAGACAAACTGAGGCAGGGATAGAACATATACCAAATTCCTTTTATTAGGAGAGATAGAGTGTGTGTTTTACAGTGGACAACCTTGTACATGCTATAAGTGTGGAGCAAGAACTCATCTTTCTAGCTGCAGGATAAGCCCAGATGTGATAATTGTGGGGAGGTGGGTCACTTAACAATGTTTTGCAATAATCAATCATGCTGTGACTTATGTGATTCAAAAGGCCACGTTTTTAAAGTCTGCCCTTGGGCTGCTCACAACTCAACAACTAATTCTGGCTCTGAGGTGTTTATTCAGAAAGCACAGGAAGCCTCAACTCAGGTTTTTCCTGCACAAATGTGTCACCCTACCCCAAGTAACACTCATATGAATTTAACTGACGTTAAGGAATCAGTGGATTTAAAAGGAAAGGTTAAAATGTGGACGACAGCAAAATAAACCATTGTCAGAAACAAGGTAGAAAACAAGGGCAGCACTCCAAAGTGAGGAGTGTGTCAAATACCAAGGTAGATTTGCTAACATGTTAAGTCTTCCCCAGTTTGTTTTTCTGAGGCTGTTACTGAAAAGGTAGATAGCACAAACGTAGTAAAGAGCCTTTGATAGCTTTGCCACAAAGAAGATCATCCAGGAATTTACAACCCAAACCTGCCCCCAGCAATGCACATTGAGACCAGTAACTCTTACACTGCCCTGTTTTCCTCATGGGAAATATGGAAGCAGAGGTAGAAGATTCTGATTCTCAAAATCTTCTTTATCAACCAGGTCGCAGACATTAAATAATTACAAGGAAAAAAAAGAAAAAGAAAAAATAAGAGGTTGAGCATTTTAAAAGGACATGATGCTGACTTGGGGCTCTTTAAATGCTCACAGCTTATTGAATAAAGCTAAGAGACAATCACTTTTCACTTTATTCATGATTATCCATTTTCAGTCTGTTTCTTACAGGAAACTTGGATGTACACTATTGAACAACTGGTAGTATTCAAAGAGAGTGGGTTTGGGGCCCTTCCTTTTGGTCTTTTGAGAGGACTCTGCAGATGGGGTAGGATTCTGTAATTCTTTTCTTTTCAGTTACAAAATTTAATAGACCTAATTCCTGGTAGAGTTTTAATTGTGGTTGGGAAATGGTCAGGTCTAAGTTTCCGTTTCATAAACATTTATAATCCTCAAACCAAATCAGGTAGAGTAAACTGTCTCAAATGATACAGCCCTTTTGTTAACAACGGCTAGAATTTTATGGGTGGAGACTTCAACTGCCCAATTCCTGGTGTTCATTATAAAAACAATAACAAGAAAACATACTGTGATTCTAATTGTCTCAAAAAATAATTAAAGAGGCTGGTTTGATAATTGTAATGACTCTACAAACAAAGAAAATAGTTTTCATTTCAGAAAGGAAAATCCTTCTCGTTGATAGATCACATGCTTTGTTTCATCAAAATGCACATGATATCATTTAAAATATTCCCATGTGAATTTTCAGATCATTCCCTTTAGTAAGTATGTACAGTTTTCAGACAGACTAGAAAAAAGGCATCTAAGATGGCAACTGAATAATTCCTCTTTAGAGGTTCCTTTTATACAAATAGGTGTTAAAAATCTACTGAAGGCCAGATTATCAGTAGTTTTTTTATATTCTGATATAGGAGAATGGTGGCAAGGGACTAAAACTGATTTAAGAAATTGGTTTAAAACTAAAGGACGTAAAATTAAAAATGATAATTTTCTGCACTATTTGGGTCTAAGGCAGCAATTACAGAGACTATTAACAATAGCTTACTCATCAAAATGGGATTATTCAGCTCAAATTGCTGTGCTAAAAGAAAAGATGAGAGAGTACCAATATAATAGAAGCAAAACAATGCAGGTTATTTTAATTAATGGGGTTAAAAAGTCACCAATAGGAGATCCCTTCGAAATGTGTAAAAAGTTACGGGAGTCAATGAGAATGGAAGAGTTGAGGAGATCAGATGGGAGTATAGCAATTACGGTAGAGGAATTACGTAAAGTAATAGTAGATCATTTCCATGCTTTAAATCCATCTGAAGGAATCAAAAAGGAAGATATAGTTGACTATTTAAACCAGATACCTGTTCTAAGTAATGTGGTAAATAGGTCAGACAAATGGGTACCCATTACACACACAGAAATTTTAAATACTATCAAATCTTTGAAATCAAACATTTCACCAGGAATAGACGGCCTTACTAATGATCTATACAAAAGCTTTCCAGAAGAATTCAGCCAATGTTTGGGACTTTTGTTTCAGTTTTTATTGAAAAGATATACTTTTTCCGTCATTTTGGAAGGATTATTGACATATATATTTAAAGCTGGTGATAAACATAATATAGCCAATTGGAGGCCAATTACACTCCTAAATTCTGACTACAAAATTTTTGCTAGCATTTTGAATAAACGATTAATTAAATATGCTGGTAAAGTCATCTCACCTTATCAATACTGTGGATTGCCTGATAGAAGGATTCAGTCGGCCCTTATGCTGATTAGAGATGTGATTGATCATCTCTCAGATAGGGGTATTATAGGATGTCTGGTTGCAGCAGATTTAGACAAAGCCTTCGATAGGGTACACTTACCATTTCTGTTCTTTACTTTGAGGCACTATGGGATTCCACATCAATTAATTAATTTAATTGAGAAATTATACAAAAAAGTGGTTGCATTTCCTTTTGTGAAAGATTGTATAGCAGAAGGTTTTCTTATAACCACAGGGGTATGGCAGGGATGCCCGCTTAGTCCCCTTCTATACACCTTTGCACTAGATCCTTTTTTAAATAAGGTATAGGTAGCACAGAATTGGGAGGGCATTGTGTTCAAGGATGATAGTCTTTTACAGTTAAAAGTACAGGCTTACTCAGATGACCTGGTAATATACTTCAAAGATTCAGCTATGATTTCCCACTTTCTGGTTGCTTTTAAAGATTTTGCCAAAGTTTCAAATGCAAAATTGAATATAAAGAAAACAAAGGGCTTATTTATAGGGGCTAGTGGACTTGAAGAAACATGGCAGGAGGGAATTCAATTATCCAGGACTTCAATAAGAATTCTAGGGATTAAATTTGGTTCTCAAAATATACCCAAGGAAAATTGGGAAGGAGTGATTGAAAAACTCGAAAGTAAGGTCAAAAGATGGAAACAGTGGAGATTACCCAAATTAAAAAGAGTGCACATAATCAAACGATTTCTTTTACCCATAATACAGTTCATAGCAATGATATTTCCTCTACCAGTAGCATTTGAAACTAAAGTTTATAGTTTATTTTTTCAGATGCTTTGGGGTAATCGCCTAAACCCAGTTAAAAAGAGTTTTACTTATTTAAGAAAGAATCAAGGGGGGTTAGGGATGATAGACCCAGTAGTTTACGCACATGTTTTTTTCATTACAAACACAATAAAAGAGGGTTTGAAAGAAGAATCAAGAGCTGAAGTAACATGGAATTTAACAGTAATGGGTAAATACTACAGGAGTTGGCATTTGTTACCTCCTAAACTTAACCATCATGTGCACATCCCTGAGTATTTTAGGCCTGCAGCACAGAAAATATATAAGTGGAAATTGCAGAAACAATTAGTACTGGCTCATACTGCCAGGGGGTTGTATCAGTCTTGATGACCAAATTATACCCTCAAGAGCGGGATTTAAAACTGTCCTTCTGCACTAATCCCTTTGCACTAGCACAATTAAACAACCCTAGGATGCCTAAGAATCAATGGGAAAGTAATGGTTAATTTTCTATGGAAAATTAAATGTTAGAGGAACTCAAAATATAAGGCATTACATGAAAGGCTCTGTCCCTATTTGGATTGTATAAACATTGAGGAAACAATGGAGCATTTTTTTATTGACTGTTCTTATGCTAAGGGTTTGTGGAATTACTTAGCTAACTTATGGGGTTATAGATGGATGCATATGATGTCATATGAGTTTTTAATATTTGGGAAAAGTACCCTTATATCAACGGGTTTTCATGTAGAGACTTTAACTCTTTTTAGGTTGCCTGAGATACTATTTATGGCAAGCAAGAATCCAATGGGTGTTGTATCAAAAGAAAATTCCTTATTCTTGTGTGTGCAGCTTAATCATAAAAGAATTGGAAAAAATATATGCTTTGGATACTTTAAGGGTCAATTCGGGGACTTTACGTAAATGGTGGAAAGGATTTTTACACTTCATTAAGCATAAATAAGAAGATTAAATGTATACAAAAACTTTTGGCAAAATATAAATAATGTATAACTTGAATTTCTTTCTTATGTAGCAAGTTATTTCATGGAGATGCATGATTTCACTGTTTTGATATTGACATTTTGATTTGTTCTATTATTTTGTTTGCTTGTACAAATGTTATTGTATATGTTCTTTTTCTAATAAACACCCCTACTCTTTTCGATAAGTGCCATGGGATCTTTAACATCCACCTGAACTACCACCAATCCAGGCAGATGGGACCTCGGTTTAACGTCTCATCCGAAGGACGGCACCTCAGAAATGCAGCACCCCTCTCATGCTGCATTACAGTGTCAGTACTGGGATATTAACCCAAGTGCCAGATGTGGGAACTGAACCCACAGCCCTCTGATCTCCCGGCCTCAGAGGCGAGTGTGCTACCTACTGAGCCACTGACACTGCTAACCCCAATCCAGCCCTGCCATTCCATCTGGAGTGTGCCACTTCTGACATTGCTATGTCTGTCATGTTGGCCCAAAAGGTCCATGGCACCCTACGAACCATTACATATGCATCACAGCTGTTGACCACAGTAGAACAGAAGTATAGCCTTTGTGAAAGGAGCCTTCTGACTACCTACTGGTCCGTCAAGCACTTTTTGTATATCATTGGGTGCTCCCACTGATTATCAACACAAACCACACCCTACAACCTTTTGCTATCAGACAGAGTGAAGGATGAGTCAGTTTCCAACACAAGACTGACACATTGGTCCCTCCTGCTCCAGGATAGAGATATCAAGGACCACCCAACCAGGATGCCATCCATGCTGGTGCATGGCCTCCTTTTCAAGGAGAATCCCATGTCTGTAGCTGCAGCCACCTGATCTACCAGATACAGGTCCTTTCCTCCCTGCTACTCCACAAATACTGGAAAATACCTCACTATGTCATGTCTTTACTGATGGTTCAGCCTCTTACCATCAGGAGAACAGATTGCAGGTATGGGTATATTAGTCATCTACCGTTATGGTAACACTGTGAAAGTTTCTAAGCATTGCAGTGTAGCATCATCAGTATGCAGAGATGGCAGTGGTGGCCTGTGCCCTCGAGTTCATCTAGCATGGAACAGAGGATACCATCATTTTACAGACTCTCGCTGGGTTTGTTGTTCCCTTACAGAATTTCTTCCTTTCTGGCAGAAGAACTCTTTCCTCTCCTCTGATTGCAGCTCAGTGAAACACAAGGAACTGGTAATATACATTCATTCCCTGGCACAGAAGTTTGCACACAAGCTCTATGTACACAAAGTTAAGGCTCACTCCATCCATGACCCTATCATGCCTTCAGTGAAACTGTTGACACCCTTGCAAAGGAAGGGGCCGAGGTGGGACACCTGGATGATGGACCATCCAGAGGCCAGGTGGCAGTGCACATTGCATCACTCAGGAAGAAACCTGAACCCTTTTCCCCTTGGACCTGTCAGAAGCCCAGCATGCTGACTCTGAACTCAAGGATGTGTTCAGATTCCTTGACAAGGGTACTGAGAAGAACCTACCTACCCACAACCCTTACCAAAGGCATGAAGTTAAGTTACACCTGTCCACTGATGACAAGCTCTTCTGGTACCAACCAGATGACACCCCCACCAAATTGTGGGTGGTTCCCCGACATCTTAGGCCCAAATGTTTGCACCAAGTGCATGACACCCCTACTGGTGAACTTCAGGGAGTGCAGAACACACTCCAAAGGCTTAAGACCAATGCCTGGTGGCCTGGTGTCACCAAAGATGTCAAACAGTACCTAGATAACTGCCTTGTTTGTGCACAAATAATCCTATCCCCACCAAACAAAATGCCAAACTGCTACCACAAGGCATTCCAGCCCTTGGCATACCATACAGATTGACCTAATTGGTCCTTTGACCAATACCAGCAGAAACAACAAATACGCCCTTGTGGTAACTGACCTTTTCTCCAAGTGGATTGAAGCTTTCCCCACTAAAGCATGCACTGCTAAAACCACTGCCAAAATCCTGGTTGTCAGATCTTCTCCAGGTGGGGCCTACCACTCAAGGTAGACTCAGACAAAGGAGCCAGCTTTACAGGTGAGTTGATGGAAGAAGCACCTGAACTCCTTGGAGTTCATCAGAAGTTCCACATACCTTATCGCCCACAACCTTCAGGTCAAGAAGAGAGAGCCAACCGACAGATTAAGCAAATGCTTTCCAAATTCATTGAGGACAATCCCAAGGATTGGGATTCCCTATTGCCGTTACTCCTTATAGCAATTAGGGGTACACCCTCAGCCACCATCCAGCTGACACCCTTTCAGGTGATGACTGGTAAAAATAAGAGATTACCTAAACATCTGTTGTTTGACCTGCACACCCCCACCGCAGACCACTTGTCTGTAGATCAGTATGTGGAAAAACTTAGACAAGACCTCATACACACGCATTTGTACACTGCTAACTGCATGGGCAAGGCCCAGCAACAGTCCAAAATCCAGTTTGACAAACACACACAAGAAGTGGATTGGCAAGTTGGGGATCAGATAATGGTTCTCAGATTTGCATATCCACACATTCCTTCTCCAATAAGTGGGAAGGACCCTACCCAATTGTGAACAAACTCAGTCCAGCAGTCCATGAGGTTAGACTCATGCAAACAACAAATTGACTGACAAATGGTTACATGCAAACCAGATGAAACTGTGTAAAGAGTATAAGTACTTTTCCTCACCCCATTGGGTGGAAACATACTGATTTTCTAATCTTTGATTTTCCTTTTAGATACTGACAAGATGGTTATCTTGTTCCACATTCTCCTCATCTCAGGAGTTGTTCCCTGCATTCAAGGCACGGTAAGACACCTCCTTCCTCACCTTGATCTACATGCAACTACTCCAGAAAGATTCTTCATCAATATACCTGACAATTTGATTACTGTCCAGGAAGGTTCAGATGCCTACCTCACTGCCTTGGTTGTTGCTCCTGATACATCTACCCTACAAATTGAGTGGCAAACCATGTCGCAAGGACAAATTCTCCCTGTGGCCAAGCTTTCCAAGGGAACTTTCCATGGTTGGCCCAAGGCAAAATTATCCCCAAATGGTTCTCTGTCCTTGCTCCAAACTTCTCTTAGACATTCCGGTTTATACAATATTACTGCTTTAATTGATCCTTCATATTGTAATTCCTTGTCTAAAGACCTGTCAGAAAATTTGTGCTGTACACAACATGGCCTCTGCCGCCATGTTTCTTTCTTTTTGTTACCCTCTCCCCACAGACAAACAGCTTTTGGAATGTCCAAAGCACACCCCTGGTCCTCATAGTGGTCTCACAGCCACTGCTTTACCTGGTACACTTATTGACAACTTACAATTTATGCATATACCTGTTTTGTTTAACTTGACTAACTGGAATATGAAAGAATTTGGTATGTGTCATACTACTAACACTTCACTGTTTTATAGTACTTTATTACTTGATAGCTTAGCAGCTTTTCAAATTCGTACTCAAGACCCTATTGCCGGGGTACACACCACCGACATAGAGGCAATTTTAGAAGAAAATCTAATCTTGATGATCAAAGTCATAAACGTAATAGACATGAAATTGACAGCTCTGATGTCACTGGTGCCACAGACACTGTTACAAGTCTTTTGGTACAGCCATGTCTATTTGGAATAAAGCCGACATTGCTGCTATCAAATCACATTCACAGAAATTCCAGACTGGTTTGGTAAGTTATATTATTCCCCCTTTATTGCATGGTGTGGATGGCATTAGTCAGGAAGAAAGATATACTGTATACAGTATGCACAATATTGCTAAGGCATTTTCAGATTCTAAAGATAAGATTAATGCACTTATTGCACAGAACAATAAAGAAGCAGATAAGCAATACAGTACTGAGAGATACTATGCGCAGCCTATGACTCATACATTATTACTACCATCAATAATCTTTTCCATGATCTTGAATCCGGAAGAATTCCTGATATTATACATGACTGACGCATTTCAAAATGGTACTGCCCTCAATGTAAATCCTCTAGCATATTTCTATGTGTATGTTGCAGACCTTAAATATTCCACTTTCCACAGCTAGGAATTTGGGTTTTGTGACCGGACATCCTAACACTGGTCCCTGTTTTATTTCCAAGAAATGTTCTATTAAGGATACTACATTTGTTTCTTTTACTGTCTCTTTACCAACCTTTGATCCTACTACAGCTTTGTTTGACAGACTCGCAACTGTACACTCCATTGGGCACCTTGATGAAGACATCTACAGAGAACACCTCAACCTACCTTCTCTACTGGCTTTTTGTCCTCTTCTGGACGCCTGGGTTCCTCCACACATTGACTGTTGTGCGAAGAAAGTGTATATTTATTTGTGTCGATGTGACGTATTTGATGTTATTAAAACAGAATGTGGCTATTCCCCAGACAGTATCGATTGGTCCTTTTCCATGGACAATGACATCACCACCAATGGGAAAGACCCTCAAGACTCAATATTGGCTCCAGATGCTTTAAGCTCTACCAGTCTTATCAAGAGGAGGCTCACTGCCTGTCAACATGGATTTCCAAACAGATTTTTACTTGCCCGGAACAGTTGCAAAAATGGAGACTGCCTACTGTTAAAATGCAATATAATTCAGATGGAGAGTACTGTGTTGTCACGAACTACAAGAGTTACACTTACGGCATGAAAACATGTGCTATTCATAGTCCAAATTTCTGCTTTGTGCCTCATCAAAAGTCAGTTATTGGTCAGACTGTTATTACACCCGTCCCCATCATGGATGCTGATATTATTGATGGTAACCCTGATTATCTGCTTACACTTTCTAAGTATTTACCTTCTTTTAATGTACATATTGATCCTCTAACTTTGATATTAAAATCACTTTTAAATAGAAAGGATATCCATCTCATCCATATCAGCAATAATATCTCCAAAGCTAATGAAGCTGTGCTTGCACTTATTAATGATGGTGATATGAATATTGCACTTACTAACACCTGGTTAGAAAGTACCTTTAAAGGTTTTGTTATTATACAAGCATTTTTGATATTTTTCCTTATCATTATGCTTTGCTGCCTACGTTGTACATTAAGCCAACATCATGAGTAGCTGGAGTTCCTTTACAAGGCTCACACATCGGGTCTGTAAATGGCACCTGCACCCTCTTCATTTCCTTACTCTTGCTGTGTTGCCCCTTGTGAGGCAACAAGGGGGGTGGAATGTTACATGAGGTCCCTGCCCCCAATTGGTACCCCCTCAGGTACACTGTAGACAGTTAGCACTTAGGTGTATGTTATACTAACATATAGAGCTAAGGGCATCTACTGTATAAGAGTAGATGTCAGGATATGTATGCATATTATTGTTATACACTTTACTTTCTAATACATATATGTATTCTTGCTTGCAAGATGTTAGGACACCTGTGTTCTTGTAGTTATTATATATATATATATATATATATATATATATATATATATATATATATATGCCGGCATTGTCATCTTCTCATGATTTGTATTATTACACTGCTATATGTAAATTGTACTCCTTTGTCTTTCCAAAGTGATGACTACTACAAAATTGTATAATGTTATCTTAGACTGAGGAGCCACCTTTAATTTAGCCCATAGGACTCATCTCTGTAACTAGAAATGTTTCTATCTTACAGTAACCATGGTAATTATCATCGGTATATAATGTAAGACATTACGTCTTCTACCTCGAGACCCAAGAGACATAGAGAATCCTTGAGGTATAGGGAATGCTTAGTATTGGCTCCCAGTTCATATTGGTATGAACTGCTTAGGGCAATTGTGATTATCTCTTTGGTAGTAATAAACACGCTTATTACTCTTCTGCAATGTGTCTGTGAATCCTTGCATGCCCATTATTGCCAAGAACCTGCGAGTGAGGTTTAGACCTCCTGTCACCTGCCTAAGTGTGAAGCTTGCTTCACCATGGACCAGGGAGTACTGGAGCACTGAGCTTGGAAAGTCAGATGCAATCAATCAACTTTCAGAGGGCGTCTCTGTTTGAGTGACTTCAAGTGCAGGTCTCTCCACCCTTACTCTGGGTCCCCTCCCAGTTCTATACAAACCGGTGAGGAGGGGGCCTTCTCCCCTTCTAGTCATGACAGGGAGGAGGTCTCTTCCTTGGTGCCAGAGCAACGATCTGGCCCTTTTGGGGGCCAGGAACACTACACAGGCAGTCACCTCCTCAGAGGTGCCGTCTCCTTGGTATCAAGGCCCACACCTGCTGGGCCTGGCATCGGTGGCTCCTCAGCACTGCCTGACAGTGCCATTCTGGATCCCAGGGCCATTCATGGTTCTGATGATTGGCATGGCACTGCAAGTGGTACTGGGCCCTCCTGTAGCACCACTCATGGCACCATGGGTGTGAAAACCTCTGAGGCCATTCATCTGAGGTCTTCTGGATCTTCTCCTTTCCAGAACCTGATGATCGGCAGCCTGATCCAGACTGGCTGCCTGACCCTCAGAGTCAGAGGGTTCTGTGGTGCACAGTTCCTCTGCAGCCCTACCAGGCATCCCTTCCCTTGAAACCAGTGATTATGGTCAGTGCGGGCTGCCATGCTGGTGGTGACATTGGGAGTGGGCCTACCAATAGTGGCTCTCAGTCTGAGGGGATGGTGGTTTGGGTCTCGGGGGTCCAGACAGCTGCCGGTCCCAGTGCCAGTGCCATTCACCCCCCCAGAGCTGTAACAGGAACTCCTTTTTCTGCAGCCTCCCTCAGAGGGCCTGTGGGATTGGAGCAGTCCCTAGCTTTGGGACTGAGGAAGAGGTCAACCTCAGAGTTGACAGGGTTGAGGGGGCAGGGCATGGGGCAGTGACCTTTCCCAGGGTCCTTTATGGGTTTGTGGAGGAGTCACAGCACTGATCCATTGTTCTCTCCCTTGTCCCAATTGAGGGAGGCTTTATTGGTGGGGTTGGGTCCACCTTTGGTTCTATGTGGCCCCAGTCTCTTTACATAGGAGCTTCCCCTTCAGGGCTCAGTGCTCACTACTTCAAGTTGGTTGAGCGACCAGTAACTATGTGGACCAGTGAATCCCCAGGAGGTCCAAGATTTCCAGTGAGGTCCTCTAGTCCTGGCTGAGGTCACTCGCATAAGGTGAAGTTTGTCTCCCCATTGTCTCTGCAGTCCCAGATCATTTCCCAGGCCACGTGGGTCCTTCAGGGCCCTTGACCCGGGAGCAATTCAGAGCCACTGCTGCTGCCTTCCCCAGGTATGTCAGGACTATGGATGAGCAAGTATTTTGCCTGTCTCCTCTGCAGCAGCTGGACTTGGTCTCTTCAGATTCATAGGCCCTCTTCTTCCACCTTTGAGGAATAGGATAATCTGTCCATTTGTCCTCAGATGCTGATCAGACAGAGTATCAACCCTTCCTATTGAGGCTGGTCAGCAATCTGCATCTATCCCACATCATAAGATGTAATACTGGGTAGATGATGTGTGTCTTCCTTAACGAATTCAGTGTGGACCACCTGGTGATCCCTTCCTGGCTGATTTCCTCCCAGGAGGCATTGTCCTGCACCTGGCAGTACCCATCTGCTCAACACCAGCACCTATGGACTGCCAGAGCAGGTATTGCACACCCCAAGGGTCTCCAGGAACCTTGCATCATCCCACTTTGGGAGTGAAGGTACTGAATACCCCTTCTGGGCATAGGAACCCTATCCACAATTGACCCCCAGATGCAGACTCTGCAGAGTTCCACCACTGGGGATGGAGAGTGTTCTCCTCGATGTGTATCATGCTCAGCAATGCCACTTGTCAGGCACGCCATGCTGCCTATAACAGGCATCTGTGGTCAATGCTAGGCCATGTGCTGGCATTGCTGCCTGATAAGGAGACAATCAGACAGGCCATTGCCATCTATGTGCAGGGTCTGGAGCTCACAAGACACCAGGCAGGGCATCTTATGACACCAGTGGGTAGCTTCAAGGCTCACAGAGACAGCAATCTGTATTAGGTGGATGGCATGACTTTGTCTATCAAGGTTGTCACCTTTGGCTCAGTGTAGGGTGCTTGCTCTGCTTTCTGGGGACCCACCTTTCTCCCACAGGGTGAGGTGGGAACTACAGGGTGACATCCATCTCACAGGTATTGGGACCCCCCCCCTTGCCCTGACCAGTCACAGGCCTAACTGGCCTTTAATAGGACTCCTCCTTTCATGGTCCTTCCCCACAAGAGGCTGAGGGACTTATGTACCTCAGGGAAGTGCTGGGCCCCACCAGGGGGGGCTTGGTACTCTCCCAGACAGTGATGAATGGTGAAGATCAACACAGGGAAGATATGAACATTATGTACCTATCATAATTCTTGATCTTCCTGTGTATCTTCACCATTAATCATTGGCACCCGCCCACCTTCCCCTCTGGGCCTCAGTCCCTGGATGATGTCCCCTCCCTACTTGCCCTCCCCCTCCATGAGGCCAGTTGTGGGTGTGGTCTCACCGGTACCTCAGGGTCTTCTGTTACCTTCCTAAGTGACAGAGGACCCACCCTGGGAGGAAGAGCAAGTCGGGCTTCTTGCCCTGGCCTTAGGGACTCCCTGAGGGTCCTTCCCTTCTCAGTTGGGGAGGGTCCTTTGGAACATGGTCTGGTCCTGTGAGCTGTGACTTACTCCTAGTGGTGGGGGATCTCCCCATGGTTGGGAGGGGAGGAGAGGGCCCATGGGGACTCTCCTTCTCCCTCCTTATATAATTGTTTCTCCTCCCTTCTTTTTGTGGGTGGGTAGGACTTTCTCCTGGACAGAATTTCCCCCTGAACCCTGGTAACCAGAGAGGGTCCTGTCCTGGGGCAGCTGTCAGTACCCTGTACTACAGTGGGGAAGGGGGGAGACCTTCTCCACACCTTCTCTTCAGGAGGAATTGATGTCAGAGACTGTCTTTCTAATACACTGCTCTCACCTTTTCGTGTCAGGAAGTATTCATTTCTGAGTCTCCATCTGAACTGTTGTTCATCTCTTCCAGCTGGAGGTTCTTGGCACCTGACCTAGCTTCGGTTCAACAAAATTCTGTAGTCCCCATGGGATGGCAGCAGGCTCAGTGATCTCCCAGATGTCAGACAACATCTTTTTTCCCAGAATTCTTTCTTTGTATAGGATGTGGTGGGGTCTCTCTCTCTTCCTCCCACCATCTTTCTTCCTCTTTACCCTTCTCTCTTCTCTCTCTTTGTTTGTTTAGACACCCAGGGTCTGGAGCTAAAGCCCTCACACTCAGGTCCTCCTACTCTGCCCTCTGTATGACTTAATCTTTTTTCAGTTTTACATCCTTTTCTTTAGCTTTCCTTCGGGCTCCCTTCCCCCCATCTTTGTATTTTCTCTATCCATCTGTTTTCCTCTCCCTCCGTTAAGCAGAACTGGAGCAGAGGAGGAGCTGGCCACCGTTGGTGGCTGACCCATTAGCACCAAATAATGCATCAGCCTCGAAGGCAGCACCGCCTCCAGCTCCTCACCTACAAAAAAAAAGCTCCTGTGGTGTGCTGTGCCTCCAGCTGTCACCCAGACAGTTATGAATAGTGATGATACACAGGAAGATCAAGAATTACAATTGGTATGTAATTTTCATTTTTGGTAACACTTTAAGTGTCCCTTACTACACTAACTACTGTATAACTATGCTATAACTGCAGGTCTTGTGCACTGTTTCAACTGCCTCTCTGACATTTATTTCAAAGGTAATCACACAGAAAAATTTAAAGTATAATACTGTAAGAATTGTAACTAAAATATGAATACAATACAACTTCCGTGTGCTATAGTTATATGCACTGACTGGCAACTCTTTAGATGATGTTCCATGTCTGTATTCCAGTTTTTTATGAACTTATGGGTTAGTAAACATGCAGCCTAATATTGTAAATTGATATGTAACTGTACACAAAAATATTTCATTTATATAATTACTAACTGGCACTATAACAATGACGTGGCTAAGAAATAATGCTACTGTTTTCACAGTTAATGCCTAGTTAACATGTATTTGTAGATGCACACACTTACACATACCAAATGTCAGTACTGTAGCTGTGATGTAAGTTCTCATTCAGAAATCAGTCCCTTATGAACTTGTTGCTTACTAAACTTGCAATCTAATATTAAACCCTAATCACATAGCTGATAGGGAATGTGCCAAATGTGCATTCCCAGGCCTAGTGATCAAAAGCAGCCATCCAATCAAATGGTCTGACCAGGAGCAGACTGTACCTTGCACTTTGTGTGAAGTGGAGAATTGTGGGTTATGGGGTGGTCTTCCCATTACAGATGTTTTCCAGTAAAGGGACATACTGGTCTGCCTGTTTTTGTCACTTTTCCCCAGCCCTCATGGAAAAGTGAGAGTGATGGGGTAACTTGATGTAAAGGATGCTCTTCTGGCAGACACACCATTCAGGCAGTGGGAAGGGTATGTAATGGCTAAGAGAGCAATAAGACATGACAGGGTGAGGGTTGTTGATTGATAAGAGCATGCCCCTAGGTGTGTTGTTTGGCATGAGGCGCTTGTGCTAGTGACTACAGCAGCTGGGTAGTGCTCTTATCAATCCACAACCCACACCCTGAAGTATCATATTGCTTCTTATAAAATGAGTAAGAACTATTTCTATATCAATCAAACACAATTCTGGATGCATTGTTAAAGATTTAATAATAGTATGTTATTTTATTTAAATATGGCGAAAAAAAAGTCCCCAGACTTGGGCAGAGGAGTGGTAAAATTGATTGAATAGCAACTCACTGAAAAATGTTAAACCAGTGAGTTGGAGGGACAGCAATGTATTATTTGAGCAGTTTGGGTCTGCCTCTGTAACTGTGTTTTCCCACCTTTTCTTTTTGTTTATAAAGTATTATTGTATTGCCTACTTTCTTCATCCTATTTTCTTTTTTGATTTTTCTCTTCTTCAAGACACAGAGGTCCGGTTATTCAAACTGCGCCAGGCTGTGGCGCAAGCCTGGGCGCAGCTCAACTTGGCTGTGCAGGGGTGTGGCCTGGGCGATATTCAACGGAGCTGCGCTATGGCTCAGCAGCCTTGAATATCACACCCTGGCCACCCCCACTGTGCATGGCGCAGTGGCACTGCGCCAGCGCAAGTGGCCAGAATGGAGCATGGAGATGCGCTAGCACAAGTGCCATTGAGCCATTCACAGCACCTGTGATATTCAAAAGGTGACATGGAAATGGGGCCATAATTTATGCAAGGTGCACATGGGGCCATTTGCATGTCATTATGGCCACATTTGCATCCCCTTTGCATGCAGGTGCGCCGACCTCCAACGACTTGTGCCTGGAGCCCTGCTGAGCTTCAGCAGCATGTCGAGAACGGCGTCCCCTGCAGCGATCACGGGCATCTGTAGAATAAAAAGTCCTATAACCCTGGTGGTCCAGTGGACCGCTATATTGTGTCGCAGGCATCTGTATTCATAATAAAGACCCGTCCTATATCCCTGGTGGGCCAGTGGACGAGTTCTGCCCTATTGCGGGCATCTGTTTTAAGAAAGAACCCCTGCCAACATCTCTGGTGGTCCAGTGGACCACACTCTGTCAGTGCAGGCATCAGTACAGCAGAAAATGTCCTATTACCCTGGTGGTCTGGGTGCCCCCTCCCACCGCCCACTGAGCCCCCACTGCCCGCTCCCCTGGTCAGCCAGTGCGCAGCCACCAGCCTGCTGCCCCACCACCCGCCGACTGACACCTCAGTAGGGCTGCATGCCCATTGGTTCACAGCCGAGACAATGGGCGTGCAGCCATACCGTCTATACATTCCAGATATGTGAAGAAATCATTCACATATCTGGAATATGTAGTATGGTATGGTTGTGGTGCCCATTGGCTCACGCTAGAACCAATGGGTGCATCCCTACCGAGGTGTCAGTTGGCGCGGTGGCGGAGCGGCAGGTGGGTGGGGTGCTGCCGCCCACTGGCCGACCGGGGGGGAGCGGGGAGGTGGGGCTCAGTCGACGGGTGGGGAGGGGGGTACCCTAGACCACCAGGGTAATAGGAAGTTTTCCGTTGTACTGATGCCCGCGATCAGGCAGATTGCAGTCCACTGGACCACCAGGGGTGTTGGCCGGGGGGGTTCTCTTTCTTAAAACAGATGCCCGCAATCGGGCGGAACTCAGTCCATTGGACCACCAGGGATATAGGAGGGGGGGTTCTCTTTCTTAAAACAGATGCCCGCGATCGGGCACATAGCGGTCCACTGGACCACCAGGAATATAGGATGGGGGTCTTTTATTAAGAATACAGATGCCCGCGATCGGGCACATAGTGATCCACTGGACCACCAGGGATATAGGACAGGAGTCTTTTATTAAGAATACAGGTGCCTGCTGACATACATAGTGGTCCACTGGACCACCACGGATATAGGACGGGTTTTGTCTCTATGAATGCCCGCGATCGGGCATGGGGACACCACCAGGTGCAGTCCGAACTGGGTGGCCACCCACAGGTGGCAGCTGCCGTGTTGCACCCTGTACTGTGGCAGATCACCTGTGGGTGACCATCATTTGTTCCTTTGTTTTTGGCTTAACTTGTGTAGGCACAAGTAGGGTTAAGATGCATGGCTCTGCACATCCCAGGCTGAATATCGGGCTGTGCAGGTTATGCATGGAATGCCCCACCTGTGCCTGCATACATTACTGATGCGCCGGTGCATCGAGATTTGTAGCAGCGACTTTACCCTTTTAAATATCGGGTCAAGATTAGTAGTGCGTATGGACACAACACTGTTGCGCCATGTGCAACCCTTTTGAATATCTAGGCCAGAATGTTTGTCATGGAATGTTTACAATGGAATACAGGGATTCAAAATTCTGCTCAGTTCCACTGGTAGAATGTTACTCCCAACACACTGTACATACAGACAACAAAGGCCTGTTTTAGAGCCAGTGACTCAATTATCTCAATGTCAAGGCAACAGAATAGATTTCCTGATGAGCAGGTAAAGACAGAAGGGGATTTTTCACTGTTAGTAAAGAATCAATAGTAATGAAAACTATAAACAATACTCAATGTCTTTAATTTGTTTATGTGTGTAAGGAGAGTGTGATGATCAGGAAACAATGTTTACTTAATTTGTTTTATTTTTATTTAAGGTAGTTTTATTTTTAGGGCCCAGTTGAAGGTTTTACAGTGTAAAGGTAGCAGCCATGTTTGTGATGGAAGATCAGTTCTGGTTGCAGAGGGACTGATGGAAGATATCAGTTGCTCAATGATATTGCTGCCCTTTCACCTATGGAGGTTAAGGTATTAGGAAAGTAGTGCCACCTTTCGTTTGTTGACAGGTAAGGACACACCTTTTGACAAATCAAGGTGAAGGATTTCTTTACCCATTTTATAAGGAAGAGTACCTACCTGTTATCCTTCACCACCCACCACACCTCCACACAGCAGAACAGTGGTAAAGCATGGTATGTAGCCATGCTTACCCACCACCACCTGGGCCAGCCGCCAGGGGTGTGGATGTAGAAGAGGTGTGGATCAATGCCACAGATGCAGCACATTTCTAAGTAACTACAGCACTGTTACGAGCCAATAAGTAATTATGTAAATGATTTTTATCATGTAAGTAAACAATGTAGTTGTATAGCAATTAAGAATATTAGATTGCATGTTTATTAAGCAGTAAATGCATGAGGGAATGAATTCTGAAGCATACATCAGCACTACAATATTGACTTTCAATGTAAGTGTATAGTAGTTACATGCTTCTTTCTATGTTTTATTTTAAGTGTCAGTTTCTGCATTTACTTTGCAAAATACATGTTAGTTAGTCAATAACTATGGAAACAATGCCACAGAAGTCGCATGTTCCATAGTAACTAAAGCACTGTTACACCCTTCTTCTTAAGTATTATTTTAAGTGTCAGTTTCTGCATACTTACTTTGTAAGTGCATGTTAGTTAGGCATTAACTGTGGAAACAATGCCACAGAAGCAGCACATTCCTTAGTAACTAGAGCACTGTTAAAAGTCAATAAGTAATTATGTAAATTAATGATTTTTATTGTATAGCAATTTACAATGTTAGATTGCATGTTTATTTCTAGTTCTTTTTTTGGGGGTGGTCCACAGTATACAACTGGTGGCTCTAGGATTCGAATCCAGTTCTCCAGGTTTGCAGGTTAGTGCATTTAATGACTATGCTATACTGCAGTAACTTCATGAGGGAATGATTTCTGAAGTATAATTTTAAATGTCACTAACTACACTGTAACTACTATATAATGACACTGTAACTACTGCACTACTACATAGCTTTTAACTAGTTTCAAAATGCATGTTGTGTTCTTATATAACGTTAAATGTGCTGCTTCTGTGAGACTGATGCACACATCTTCTGCACCCACACCCTGTCTTGCTGATGCCTAGGTGCATGGCTGTGGGTAGGACATGGCTATTTATGGAAGAGTGTCTTAATTCTTCTTTACCTATCACTTATCTGTCTTGTTGTACAATGCTGAACAGTCATAAGACTGATTGGTTGCACATCATGTATATTGCACCAGCATTTTAGCTGCTAGTCTATTGTGTTTCAGTTGTATTCTTGCACTTAGTTGTACCTATCTGTACTCAATATATGTAATGTAATGTACTTCCTGTACATTTCTTTGTTAATATAGTTGCATTGTCTATATTACCTATGTACCATCCTTATGGCCTGGGTCATGCCTGAAAATGGTTCATTGGATCAGTGCACCTACCATTAAGCAAATACATATATATACATATATATATATATATATATATATATATATATATATATATATTATGGTAACACGGTAGTGCTACCATAGTTAGGGTTGAGGAGCCATTTCTATGTTAAACCCCAAAACTTTGCACCTTAATAACTTTGCAACCATTTGATGGATTTGCCTGAAATTTGGAATTTATGATCAAGAACCATAGGCCTTGGATCTGCCAAGTTTTGTACTGGTTGGATATACTGGCCATGGAGTTAAGGTGATCTGTGCACCTGCTTACACTTCTTCTGAAATTCTGTGGTCGCACTTACAGGTCGTGACGGTTTGCGTGACTGGTCTAAATCTTCAGGGAACGTGCAGCCAGGGTCCCTGATGTGCCTTTCAAAGATTTCGTGAAAATATTAAACAGTTCAAAGTTATTCAAAAACAGTTTCCATTATAAGTCAATGGGAAAAGTTAACAAAAAGTTCAACACTTTCGCAAATACATTTTTACTTTCGCAAATGGGCCTGTTACTTTCGCAAATCGGCCATTTTGTTTTCAGTTGGTGATCAGAAAAATGGTTGGCATTTAAATTTGGGACCCTCTAGCAACCTAATTGTTTTTGTATTCACCTAGTCGGGCCCTGAGGATGCTTGCCATGTCTTTATTTTGTGGTAAAACACCCCAGAAATATGTTTTTCAAATTTCTGGAAAAAGTACTTTCGCAAATTACTTTCGCGGTTTATTTAAAGTGTTTAAATTGCGAAGGGTAATTTTCTAGTCTGTGGGGAAATGACAGCAATTCTTTGGCACTGCACTGCAAAATAACCGTTGGGAGTTTGGGGCTGAAATTTGGAGGAAACGCAGCTGACATCTCACAGATGTGCCTTTCAGTGTTGTATTGAAAAAATATTACACAGCGGCAAAGTTATGGCACTCCAAAGTTGACAGTTTTTCCCATAGGATAACATTACGGCGCCTGAAGCATTACAGGAATCCTTTGGCACCCTGCTGCAAAATAACGGTTTGGTCTTTTATCCTGAAATTTGGAGGGAAGACAGCCAACAGTACACAGATGTGCCTTTCAGTAGTTTGGTGAAAAAATATCAGATGGCGGCAAAGTTACGGCACTCCAAAATTGATGTTTTTTCCCATAGGATAACATTACGGCGCCCGACACTTAACAGAAATCATTTGGAGCCCTGCTGCAAAATAACGGTTTGGTCTTTTTTCCTGAAATTTGGAGGGAAGACAGCCAACAGCCCACAGATGTGCCTTTCAGTAGTTTGATGAAAAAACATTACAGGGAGGCAAAGTTATGGTGGTCCGAACTTTTCTTTTTTCCCATAGGAAACATTACGGGTTGCTCACAGGCTTTTCAGGCCGCCTGGGATCTCGAAACAGTGCGAGATACGCATTGTCGAAACTTCTAGCCTCGATGGGGCTAAGTTCTAAATTAGCAGACAGTTGTAAATAATATGACTTTTTACATTTTTTTCTACGTATACGGTTCCTGAGATATAATGTATTTAGTATTCCAAGATCTCATTTTCTGCGCCGATACTCATTATTTTGCATACATTATTTGTACTCACTGTCTTTCTCAATGCAGGTTTTGGGGAAACCAGCCTGTGCGCTTACATTACTGTTACTGTTGCCCTTTCCGCTATGGATCCGCACTCATTTCACTTACCATTGACGCCTGCGCACCATGTGCATTATCCTTTCATGCTTTCATTTGCGCTTATGCTTGTTATTTTTGCCATTTCTGTCTACAGTACTGTTTATCTTACTGTTTCACTTTACATCACCATGTCCATTGACATTTCTGTTTGCAGACACCATGTTACTATGTGACAACACATCACGTGGCAGACCATTCCCGTCTACGCCACCATGTGCGTTACCCTTTCTGTTCTCATTCGTGCTTGTGTTACCATGTGCGCCACTGTTAGCATTTCTGTTTGTGTTGCTGTCCCTGTTAGTATGCCACAACACATCATGTGGTGGGAGAGCAGGGCCCTTCGGACCCTCAAGGCCCCGCCGCTGCATTACATCTACTATTTCCGCTATCATTCTCAAAGAAGGAATAGGTAAAATTTATTTATGTTACTTGACAGCGAACAGTAAAGTGAAGGTACAGTTGTTGAAACCTTGTCGTTACCTTCATCCGGCATAGCATTGGGATCATGGGTCCTAACTCTCACCCCATTCTCCTATACTTCTGCTGCTTTTACACATGTCATGGGGTGAGAGTTAGGGCTGATGATCCCAATGCGCACCCCAACAGTTGGGGGTGGGCAGGGGGTCCAAGGGGTTTTCAACCCCAACAGCAAATTTCCTCACTTTGTCGCTGTGAACAACCCTAACTAATGCATTAAACGGAGTTTTTTGCTCTAATTATATATATATATATACACATATATAGATATATCATTATTTGCTGTGGTGGAGCAATGGTGGAGGTGTTAATACACATGGGACTCTTCCTTAGCCATTATATGCATGTCTTCCCCACCATGCCCAAGCCCTCATGGTATAGTCAGGGGGCTGTAGTAGCTTGGTGTGAATGATGGTGCCATGGCTGCCATCTCATTCAGCTAGTGGGAATTGCATGTAATAGCTAAGGAAGCATCCCAGCATGTGTATCTGGCATCAGCCACCATAACTCCACACAGCAGATCGGTGATATTTATTTATTGTTTGTTTGTTTGTTTACCAGGTAGGTGAACTGATTCAGTGGTCCATTTTCAGGCATGACCCAGGCCATAAAGATGGTACATAGGTAATACAGACAATACACTTACATTATTAGAGAAAGGTACAGGAAATAGAATACATTGAATATAATGAGTACAGCTAGATACAATTAAGTGCAAGAATACAATTGAAACACAACAGAGTAGCAACTAAAGTGCAGGTGTAACATACATGATGTACAATCAGTCAGTCTTATGACTGTTCAGCTTTGTACAATGGGACTGTTTATTCTTAGGTACAGCAGAATTATGACTCTCATTGAAGGGTAGCCATGCCCACCCTCAGCCACCCATTTGAGCAGCAGCAGGACAGGGGTGTGGGTGCAGTAGAGGTGTGGGTCAATCTCACAGAAGTAGCACATTTAAAGTTATATAAGTACACAACACGCATTGTGAAACTAGTTAACAACTACATAGTAGTGCAGTTATAGTGTAGTTATATAATAGTTGCAGTGCAGTTAGTGACACTTAAAATTATCCTTCAGAAATCATTCTCCCATGATGTTACTACAGTATAGCATAGTAGTTAAAAACAATGGCCTGCAAACCTGGAGAACTGGGTTTGAATCCTAGAGCCACCACTTGTATACCGTGTGACCAAAAAAACTAAAATAAACATGCAATCTAACACTGAAAATGGCTACACAATAAAAATCATTAATTTACACATTACGTATTGACTTTCAACAGTGCTGTAGTTACTGAGGAATGTGCTGCTTCTGTGGAATTGTTTCCACAGTTAATGCCTATCTAACATGTACTTACAAAGTAAGTAGCAAAACTGACACTTAGGCTTACATATTCAAAGGGTTGCACCTGGCACAGCTGGTGCACCAACAACCCCTGAAATGCACCAGAGACAGCTATTCAAAGAAGGGAATTGTGCAGGTCAATTTCTGATGCACCGGGACACAAAGACAGTGTATGCTGAGCATCTCCTGGGGGCATGCCCATGCATATGTGGCACATCCTGATATTCAGCCCGGGATGTGTGGTGCATATGCTGGCACAACCCTGAGATGCACCGCATACCAATGTGCAAAGTTGAGCCTGGAAAAAAGGCTCAAATGGTGGCCACCCACAGGTGAGCTGCTGTACTGCAAGGTGCAACACAGCAGCCACCAGCCTTGAGTGGCCACCCACCCCCAGTACATTGTGCAAAAGTACCCATAATATCCCTGGTGGTCCAGTGGTCCCCCTTCCCTCCCCGTAGCCCTGATCATGGTAAAATCTGTCTTCCAAATATCCTGGTAGTCTAGTAGTACCCCCTTCCATACCCGTAGCCCTGATTGGCTATAACATAGTAACCTGAATTCCCTGGTAGTGTGGTGGTACCCTCCCTTCTCATAGCCCTAATCACTGGTAAAATCTGTCTTCCAAATTCCCAGGAAGTCTAGTGGTACCCTCCTCCCTGCCCATACCATTGACCATAAACCCATTTCATATATTCTTGGTGGACTATGGTGGTTCCTCCACTCTGCCCATATCCTCGATCACCAGTAAAATCACTGTATAAATTTCCCTAGTGGTCCAGTAACCGCCACCCACTAACACAGCATCCTCAGACCATACTCAAATCCCCCTCATCATCAGTGGTAGCATTCACCAACATAGCTGATTGCAGTGTTCGATTGAGTCGATGTATTACAGTAGCAGCTTGCCTACTGGTCCACACTGTGGACTCACGATTTGCAGTGCATATTGAATTAACTCCGCAAATATGTGAATGAACGCCATTCACATATTTTTGCGACTACTATTACAGTATGAATGAAAGCCCATTGGTCTGCAGTGTGGACCAATGAGCTTATGGCTGCTACTGTAAGCTGTCATTTGGCAGGCAGTTGTGGTGGTATGTGGGTGGTGTGTTGCTGCCCTCCGATGATGGGGAGCTGGGGAGAGGGGTCCTGTGGGTGGGGTGCCACTGACCACTAATGAAATTTTACACTGATTTTACTGGCTAGCAGGGATATGGGTGGGTGGGGAACCACTAGACCACCAGGCATGTTCAATCTGGGTTTATAGTGCAATCGGGTATGGGCAGGAGAGGGTTACCACTAGACAATCAGGAATGTTTGAAATTGAATCATAGTGTGATCGGGTTACAGGCAGATGAAGTACCATTAGACTACCAGGGTATTTGTAAGATGGATTTTACCATGATCTGGGCTATGGGGAGGGAGAGATGAGTACCCACTAGACTAACAGGAAATATGTATTACTATTATGGCCATCAGGGTTATGGGGAGGAGGTGCCATTAGACTACCAGGGTATTTGGAAGACATATTTTACCATGATTGGGGCTACAGGGAGGGAGGGGTTTCCACTAGACCCTGTCTGGCAGCACCACATGCTATGCAGTGTGCCATGCGATTTCTCTGGCCAGCTCTCAGTATAACCCATAAACAATATAGATGACATGCAAATGGCGCCATTCGTGACCTTGCATGTATAATGGCCCCATTTGCATCTTGCATGTATAATGGCCCCATTTGCTTATTGCTGGCTGAATATCAGAATCTGCGCACAGCGAACTCTATTGCGCTTGGTGCAGTTTCCATTCCTGGTATTCAGCCCTGTTCGGAGGGATGCACCAGTGCATTGTATTTACATAGTGTGTATTATCTGATATATTCAAAGGAGATTTGCCATGGCTCATCTCTTTGAATATATCCCTGACTTGCACCAGTGCAATCAGTTGCACTGCACCACCACATGTGCCATTGCCAGGTGCAGTTCAGAATACTGGGGCCCAAAATAAAGTGTAAGAAGAAGGGTGTAATATTGCTGTAGTTACTATGGAATGTTCTGCTTCTGTGGCATTCTTTCCACAGTTATTGACTAACTATCATGTATTTGCAAAGTAAGTACACAGAAATTGGCACATAAAATAAAGTGTAAGAAGAAGGGTGTGACAGTGCTGTAGTTACTAAGGAATGTGCTGCTTCTGTGGCATTGTTTCCACAGTTAATTCCTAACTAACATGTATTTGCAAGTAAGTATGCAGAAACTGATACTTAAAATAATTCATATGAAGAAAGGTGTAACTACTATACACTTACATTGAATGTCAATGTTGTAGTTCTGATGTATGCCTTCCTTCAGAAATCATTCCTCAATCATTTACTGCTTAATAAACATGCAATCTAATATTCTTAATTGCTATACAACTACATTGTTTACTTATACAATAAAATAATTGACATATTTACTTAATGACTTGTAACAGTGCTGTAATTATTAAGAAATGTGCTGCTTCTGTGGCATTGACCCACACCTCTTCTGCACCCATGCTCCTGGCCTGCTATGGCCTAGATGGGTGGCTGGGGTGAGGCATGGCTACATACCATGCTTTACCACCAATCTGCTGTTTGGAGTGGTGGTGGTGGAGAAGGGTACACAGGTAGGGACCCTTTCCTGGGTGTGTAGTTATACAAACTGCTTGAAGTGGTAGTTACACATGCAACCACAACCATCTATATTTTGGCACAAATTGATTTATGCTGGAAGTATAACTATACATGTAACAGCTGTTGCAAAATGCTACAGAAAACTCAGTTTATGCTGGAAGTGTAACTACACGTAACAGCTGTTGCAACATACAACATACATAGTTACATTTGACAGACAGTAATGATTTGAGGCAGAAGGAGGCAACAGTAATTGCATTAACTACCAGTTCATGCAAACGTGTAACTACACCAAACTGCAAATGTGAAACTAGTTAACTACTACATTGTAGTTACATGTAACTACACAGAAGTTACATAGTAATTACATTGTAGTTATGTAGTTGTTTCAGTGTAGTTAAGGACACTTAAAATAAAGTGTTACTGACATTACTATATTAAAAACTTCAATAAACTTTGTTAATAAAACAAAAAAAGACCCCAGAATCACAGAACAAACTAGGAGCCCTGAGCACACCTCAAGGTAAAAGAAGGCCAATATGGACAAATAAAACTGGGGCGCTCAGCAGGAATGAAAATGGCTGAGACACAAACAGATACTATAGGTGCCAGAATATTTTATTAACGTATGAGTGCACCACAGATCACTCTCTCAATGTTTCAGATCATTGCTTCTTCTGGAGTGAATAAGCTCCCAAACAGTTCATATAAATAGTCCCTCCTTAAAGGCACAGTATCACAAAAATCACAAATGAACTGAGTGTGCCAGTGCTCAACAAACATACATAACTATATTCCAACATTTAAAACACTTTAAACATCAGCTCCCATAGTTTCAGATACAATACTTCTAAGTTATATTTACAAAAACAATAAATTAAGATATTAATAAAATAAGATAACCTATCTCAGTTCAGATATTTCATGGAAAATCTTTTGGAGTCTAACCTTTACTCACATAAAATTGCAACAACATCCACCCTTCTAAAATATGCAATTTCTATTTTACTAGGAAAGGGGCTAATTTAATATGGTCATTAAGACCTTGTAAAATGGTAGCCCATAGTTTAAAAATCCAATAGTTTTCTCTCTTGGATAATATCAAATCAATATCTCCCTCTCTTGGACCTACAATGACCTTTTCTAACCTAATAAAAAAGGCACAATTGTCATTTGAATTCTCTTCCCCAGTGTATGATCTACAAAAACATGATACTTATTCTGATTTGTATGCTGCTCATATGGTTGCCAGTTTTCACTTTGTATTTGCACTTAGTTTTCCCCATATAAAACCTGCCACACCTACATGTAGCCACATACACTGTATGAGTACTGTCACAGTTTATAAACTTTTTAACCTGATGGTCCTCACCTGTAGCTAGAGTAACAAAACTACTAACCTCCTTTTCACATTGCAGTATTTACTGTAAGTCACCCACATTTAAAGTTTCCACTGGGTAGTCATGGTAACCATATGATATTTATTGGTGTAGGCTGCAAATTGTAGGTAACCTCGCCAATATTTAATGCCTTCCTGCATACCATTCTCATGAAATTAACTGTACAGGTTGTTGATTTCTTTCAGTTTAAAGGATACCCTAATTGTTCTGTATGATGTTTCTAATTTCCCAGATTGTTTACTGTAGGTTATTACAAAATTCAAAATTGGGCTAGGTGCCCTGTCATATTCATTACCTTCCTTGGGTGTCAAAAGATCCATTCTATTAATGTTGGATGCTCTCTCCTTAGCCCTATTAATAACATAGCCACTGTACCCTCATTGAAACAGTTTATAATTTATTTACAATTAGAACTGAAAGTGTGTTCAGTACTACATTTGCTGTAAACATGCAGAAATGGACTCATAGGTATATTATCTATGTGTGATGGGGTGGCAGGAACTGGCTAAAAACAGTGTTACAATTAGTACTTTTATGCAACAAATTTGTCTCCACACCATTTTCTGTATACACTTCCATGCACGTTCTGCTTGCATTCTTAGAGATTTCCTATAAAAAATCTTCAAAACTGTTGTTTACTGACAATCTCAAATTTGATTACTGTTTTTTTAAAAAGATACAAATGCAAACAGCTCATTTACCATTCCCACAACATGAACCTGGGCAAAAAGAACTTGTCCCAGTGTCATAATTCAGTTTTTGCCAGTTGCCAAAGTACAAGTTAGCATAGATTGGCACAAATGTAACACCCATTACTGTACCATTGGTTTGAATGTAAATTTTCCCTAGAAAGGTAAATGCATGACTTTCCAACACAAATCTAACAAGTCTAACCAAATATGAATAGGAGGTAAGCAGTAGGTGCCCTTTAGAAAAGGTAACATTTCCTGAAACCTCCTCCATGTGGAATGTTGAGTAAGAGTGCTCCACATCAAGGGTCACCAAAACATCAGGTCCCTCAATGTGGAGGTCTTTCAACACCCCAAAAGTACTATAGTGGCTTTTATATAGGTCCTTAAAGACTAAACAAAATGCATCTTAAGTCTGATTTGCCTCATTGTTAAGGAAAGTTCGGAATGTTTAGAGAGCAACTTAAAGTTAAATAGGCAGAGCTGCTTAAATTCTCCAATCATCCAGATGTTTAATAGTTTTAAAGCAAACCTGAAGGATACAATACTGAAATCTGACCAGAACACAAAAGATTATAACATAAGAAATGTATTATGGATGAACAGGACTAAATGAATACTCTGGCAACAAAATGGTGCAGGGTCTGCACCATGAGCCATACGATGAAGGTAAAACACATCAACATATACTCCTGGAACAGAGAAGGAATAGGGAGATATGATAGAGATGTTTAAATACCTAAAGAGGATCAACAAGGTACAGGTACAGGATTCTCTGTAGGTAAACAATTGCACCAGGACCAGGGGCATGATATGCGCTTAGGAGGGCAGGTTCAGGGGCAACAAAGGAAGTTCTTCTTTACAGAAATGGTGGTGGAGTCTTGGAATGTCCTCCTCACATGGGTGGTTAGGTCAAAGACTGTCAGGAGTTCAAACTACAGTGACTTAAATGGGTGGGGATAGTATACATGAGCAGACTAGATGGTCCACATGAACCTCATCTGCCGACACATTCTATGTTTCTCTGTTTTGGGTATTTATTTGGAGAGAACAAAAGAATAAGAATATACCCAAATCTATTTTGAAACACTCCCGTTACCCTAGTCAAGACATATTTGATACAGAAAAAACACAGAAAGAGGCTCAGATGCCTTTCTCTTTTTGGAGTACAAGAATCCACAAACAAGACCACCATCAATGCATCCACTTCAACAAGTGATGAAAATAGCAGCCATCCAGTTCCAACCCATCACCCTCCCAGTGATCAGTTTCTCTCACCCCCGCACCAGTTTGCTCTTCTGACCCATCTCCTCTTGTCTGGGCCACATTAAGCACTAGCACAGTTATATACCATGAGTGCATCATGTGACCATCTGTTGCCTGACTGGATGCTGCTGGCCACCTGTACATAGAGCAACATATAGAAAGTGGTATTGGGGAGATAATAAAATTGAAATTGATATGTTGGCACCTCAGGTTAGTTCTGCTGCATTGTTAAAACCCTCTTTGGCTCCTCTAAAGGAACCCCATCAACAAACTTCATCTTTAAATCCCCGTTAGTGATTTCTGTACCCCCACTTCACCTTCAGCTCAGAAACCTTAATGTCTGAACTATTTACAAATTCGCACAGAGGCAGCCCCAGACGGAATGCAGTAAGATTAAGATACAAAGGTGGGTTAGAGGTCAGGCCTGATAGGTATTACATAGGAAAAACATTATTAAAGGATTCATTGCATTTTTCTCCTCAAGATGTTTACGCTTTTATAAATATTTCAGGGAGGACAATTTTGATGTAAGTTTTCATTTTACAGCACATGCTTTGGATATGTTTTGGATGAGATATGGTCAAGTTACGCTTTCTCCTATTTGGACTCCTTTTATTGTCATTCCCTTATCTAAACCTTTAATTAAATTTGTCACTGTTATGTTTCGAAATGAGGGGGTGTGGGTAGAAGATATTACTTTTTGGCTGAAGAAAAGGTGTGATGTTTTAAGTGAACCAGAACCAATTCTTGATTCAGAGCATTTTTGGACCGGCGGCTGGAAATATAAAATTAAGCTTAGACAAACTGAGGCAGGGATAGAACATATACCAAATTCCTTTTTATTAGGGAGAGATAGAGGTGTGTGTTTTTACAGTGGACAACCTTGTACATGCTATAAGTGTGGAGCAAGAACTCATCTTTCTAGCGTGTGCGATAAGCCCAGATGTGATAATTGTGGGAGGTGGGTCCTTAACAATGTTTGCAATAATCAATCATGCTGTGACTTATGTGATTCAAAAGGCCACGTTTTAAGTCTGCCCTTGGGCTGCTCACAACTCAACAACTAATTCTGGCTCTGAGGTGTTTATTCAGAAAGCACAGGAAGCCTCAACTCAGGTTTTCCTGCACAAATGTGTCACCCTACCCCAAGTAACACTCATAGTTTTAACTGACGTTAAGGAATCAGTGGATTTAAAAGGAAAGGTTAAAAATGTGGACGACAGCAAAATAAACCATTGTCAGAAAGCAAGGTAGAAAAACAAGGGCAGCACTCCAAAGTGAGGTGTGTCAAATACCAAGGTAGATTGCCTAACATGTTAAGTCTTCCCCAGTTTGTTTTCTGAGGCTGTTACTGAAAGGTAGATAGCACAAAGCGTAGTAAAGAGCCTTTGATAGCTTTGCCACAAAGAAGATCATCCAGGAATTTACAACTAAACCTGCCCCCAGCAATGCACATTGAGACCAGTAACTCTTACACTGCCTGTTTTTCCTCATGAGGAAATATGGAAGCAGAGGTAGAAGATTCTGATTCTCAAAATCTTCTTTATCAACCAGGTCGCAGACATTAAATAATTACAAGGGAAAAAAAGAAAAAGAAAAAATAAGAGGTTGAGCATTTTAAAAGGACATGATGCTGACTTGGGGCTCTTTAAATGCTCACAGCTTATTGAATAAAGCTAAGAGACAATCACTTTTCACTTTATTCATGATTATCCATTTTCAGTCTGTTTCTTACAGGAAACTTGGATGTACACTATTGAACAACTGGTAGTATTCAAAGAGAGTGGGTTTGGGGCCCTTCCTTTTGGTCTTTGGAAGGACTCTGCAGATGGGGTAGGGATTCATGTAATTCTTTTCTTTTCAGTTACAAAATTTAATAGACCTAATTCCTGGTAGAGTTTTAATTGTGGTTTGGGAAATGGTCAGGTCTAAGTTTCCGTTCATAAACATTTATAATCCCCAAACCAAATCAGGTAGAGTAAACTGTCTCAAAATGATACAGCCCTTTTGTTAACAACGGCTAGAATTTTATGGGTGGAGACTTCAACTGCCCAATTCCTGGTGTTCATTATAAAACAATAACAAGAAAACATACTGTGATTCTAATTGTCTCAAAAAAATAATTAAAGAGGCTGGTTTGATAATTTGTAATGACTCTACAAACAAAGAAAATAGTTTTTCATTTCAGAAAGGAAAATCCTTCTCGTTGATAGATCACATGCTTGTTTCATCAAAAATGCACATGATATCATTTAAAATATTCCCATGTGAATTTTCAGATCATTCCCTTTTAGTAAGTATGTACAGTTTTTCAGACAGACTAGAAAAAAGGCATCTAAGATGGCAACTGAATAATTCCTCTTTAGAGGTTCCTTTTATACAAATAGGTGTTAAAAATCTACTGAAGGCCAGATTATCAGTAGTTTTTTTATATTCTGATATAGGAGAATGGTGGCAAGGGACTAAAACTGATTTAAGAAATTGGTTTAAAACTAAAGGACGTAAAATTAAAAATGATAATTTTCTGCACTATTTGGGTCTAAGGCAGCAATTACAGAGACTATTAACAATAGCTTACTCATCAAAATGGGATTATTCAGCTCAAATTGCTGTGCTAAAAGAAAAGATGAGAAAGTACCAATATAATAGAAGCAAAACAATGCAGGTTATTTTAATTAATGGGGTTAAAAAGTCACCAATAGGAGATCCCTTCGAAATGTGTAAAAAGTTACGGGAGTCAATGAGAATGGAAGAGTTGAGGAGATCAGATGGGAGTATAGCAACTACGGTAGAGGAATTACGTACAGTAATAGTAGATCATTTCCATGCTTTAAATCCATCTGAAGGAATCAAAACGGAAGATATAGTTGACTATTTAAACCAGATACCTGTTCTAAGTAATGTGGTAAATAGGTCAGACAAATGGGTACCCATTACACACACAGAAATTTTAAATACTATCAAATCTTTGAAATCAAACATTTCACCAGGAATAGACGGCCTTACTAATGATCTATACAAAAGCTTTCCAGAAGAATTCAGCCAATGTTTGGGACTTTTGTTTCAGTTTTTTATTGAAAAAGATATACTTTTTCCGTCATTTACGGAAGGATTATTGACATATATATTTAAAGCTGGTGATAAACATAATATAGCCAATTGGAGGCCAATTACACTCCTAAATTCTGACTACAAAATTTTTGCTAGCATTTTGAATAAACGATTAATTAAATATGCTGGTAAAGTCATCTCACCTTATCAATACTGTGGATTGCCTGATAGAAGGATTCAGTCGGCCCTTATGCTGATTAGAGATGTGATTGATCATCTCTCAGATAGGGGTATTATAGGATGTCTGGTTGCAGCAGATTTAGACAAAGCCTCGATAGGGTACACTTACCATTTCTGTTCTTTACTTTGAGGCACTATGGGATTCCACATCAATTAATTAATTTAATTGAAATTATAAAAAAAGTGGTTGCATTTCCTTTTGTGAAAGATTGTATAGCAGAAGGTTTTCTTATAACCACAGGGGTATGGCAGGGATGCCCGCTTAGTCCCCTTCTATACACCTTTGCACTAGATCCTTTTTAAATAAAGGTATAGGTAGCACAAATTGGGGGCATTGTGTTCAAGGATGATAGTCTTTTACAGTTAAAAGTACAGGCTTACTCAGATGACCTGGTAATATACTTCAAAGATTCAGCTATGATTTCCCACTTTCTGGTTGCTTTTAAAATTTTGCCAAAGTTTCAAATGCAAATTGAATATAAAAGAAAACAAAGGGCTTATTTATAGGGGCTAGTGGACTTGAAGAAACATGGCAGGAGAATTCAATTATCCAGGACTTCAATAAAATTCTAGGGATTAAATTTGGTTCTCAAAATATACCCAAGGAAAATTGGGAAGGAGTGATTGAAAAACCTCGAAAGTAAGGTCAAAAGATGGAAACAGTGGAGATTACCAAATTAAAAAGAGTGCACATAATCAAACGATTTCTTTTACCCATAATACAGTTCATAATGATATTTCCTCTACCAGTAGCATTTGAAACTAAAGTTTATAGTTTATTTTTCAGATGCTTTGGGTAATCCTCTAAACCAGTTAAAAAGAGTTTTACTTATTTAAGAAAGAATCAAGGGGTTAGGGATGATAGACCCAGTAGTTACGCACATGTTTTTTCATTACAAACACAATAAAGAGGGTTTGAAAGAAGAATCAAGAGCTGAAGTAACATGGAATTTAACAGTAATGGGTAAATACTACAGGAGTTGGCATTTGTTACCTCCTAAACTTAACCATCATGTGCACATCCCTGAGTATTTTAGGCCTGCAGCACAGAAAATATATAAGTGGAAATTGCAGAAACAATTAGTACTGGCTCATACTGCCAGGGGGTTGTATCAGCTCTTGATGACCAAATTATACCCTCAAGAGGCGGGATTTAAAAACTGTCCTTCTGCACTAATCCCCTTTGCACTAGCACAATTAAACAACCCTAGGATGCCTAAGAATCAATGGGAAAAGCAATGGTTAATTTTCTATGGAAAATTAAATGTTAGAGGGAACTCAAAATATAAGGCATTACATGAAAGGCTCTGTCCCTATTTGGATTGTATAAACATTGAGGAAACAATGGAGCATTTTTTTATTGACTGTTCTTATGCTAAGGGTTTGTGGAATTACTTAGCTAACTTATGGGGTTATAGATGGATGCATATGATGTCATATGAGTTTTTAATATTTGGGAAAAGTACCCTTATATCAACGGGTTTTCATGTAGAGACTTTAACTCTCTTTTTAGGTTGCCTGAGATACTATTTATGGCAAGCAAGAATCCAATAGGTGTTGTATCAAAGAAAATTCCTTATTCTTGTGTGTGCAGCTTAATCATAAAGAATTGGAAAAATATGCTTTGGATACTTTAAGGGTCAATTGAGGACTTTACGTAAATGGTGGAAAGGATTTTTACACTTCATTAAGCATAAATAAGAAGATTAAATGTATACAAAAACTTTTGGCAAAATATAAATAATGTATAACTTGAATTTCTTTCTTATGTAGCAAGTTATTTGCGGAGATGCATGATTTCACTGTTTTTGATATTGACATTTTTGATTTGTTCTATTATTTTGTTTGCTTGTACAAATGTTATTGTATATGTTCTTTTTTTCTAATAAAACACCCCTACTCTTTTCGATAAGTGCCATGGGATCTTTAACATCCACCTGAACTACCACCAATCCAGGCAGATGGGACCTCGGTTTAACGTCTCATCCGAAAGACGGCACCTCAGAAATGCAGCACCCCTCTCATGCTGCATTACAGTGTCAGTACTGGGATATTAACCCAAGTGCCAGATGTGGGAACTGAACCCACAGCCCTCTGATCTCCGGCCTCAGGCGAGTGTGCTACCTACTGAGCCACTGACACTGCTAACCTAATCCAGCCCTGCCATTCCATCTGGAGTGTGCCACTTCTGACATTGCTATGTCTGTCATGTTGGCCCAAAAGGTCCATGGCACCCTGCGAACCATTACATATGCATCACAGCTGTTGACCACAGTAGAACAGAAGTATAGCCTTTGTGAAAGGAGCCTTCTGACTACCTACTGGTCCGTCAAGCACTTTTTGTATATCATTGGGTGCTCCCCACTGATTATCAACACAAACCACACCCCTACAACCTTTTTGCTATCAGACAGAGTGAAGGATGAGTCAGTTTCCAACACAAGACTGACACATTGGTCCCTCCTGCTCCAGGATAGAGATATCAAGGACCACCCAACCAGGATGCCATCCATGCTGGTGCATGGCCTCCTTTTTCAAGGAGAATCCCATGTCTGTAAGCTGCAGCCACCTGATCTACCAGATACAGGTCCTTTCCTCCCTGCTACTCCACAAATACTGGAAAATACCTCACTATGTCATGTCTTTACTGATGGTTCAGCCTCTTACCATCAGGGAGAACAGATTGCAGGTATGGGTATATTAGTCATCTACCGTTATGGTAACACTGTGAAAGTTTCTAAGCATTGCAGTGTAGCATCATCACAGTATGCAGAGATGGCAGTGGTGGCCTGTGCCCTCGAGTTCATCTAGCATGGAACAGAGGATACCATCATTTTTACAGACTCTCGCTGGGTTTGTTGTTCCCTTACAGAATTTCTTCCTTTCTGGCAGAAGAACTCTTTCCTCTCCTCTGATTGCAGCTCAGTGAAACACAAGGAACTGGTAATATACATTCATTCCCTGGCACAGAAGTTTGCACACAAGCTCTATGTACACAAAGTTAAGGCTCACTCCATCCATGACCCCTATCATGCCTTCAGTGAAACTGTTGACACCCTTGCAAAGGAAGGGGCCCGAGGTGGGACACCTGGATGATGGACCATCCAGAGGCCAGAGTGGCAGTGCACATTGCATCACTCAGGAAGAAACCTGAACCCTTTTCCCCCTTGGACCTGTCAGAAGCCCAGCATGCTGACTCTGAACTCAAGGATGTGTTCAGATTCCTTGACAAGGGTACTGAGAAGAACCTACCTACCCACAACCCTTACCAAAGGCATGAAGTTAAGTTACACCTGTCCACTGATGACAAGCTCTTCTGGTACCAACCAGATGACACCCCCACCAAATTGTGGGTGGTTCCCCGACATCTTAGGCCCAAATGTTTGCACCAAGTGCATGACACCCCTACTGGTGAACTTCAGGGAGTGCAGAACACACTCCAAAGGCTTAAGACCAATGCCTGGTGGCCTGGTGTCACCAAAGATGTCAAACAGTACCTAGATAACTGCCTTGTTTGTGCACAAAATAATCCTATCCCCACCAAACAAAATGCCAAACTGCTACCACAAAGGCATTCCAGCCCTTGGCATACCATACAGATTGACCTAATTGGTCCTTTGACCAATACCAGCAGAAACAACAAATACGCCCTTGTGGTAACTGACCTTTTCTCCAAGTGGATTGAAGCTTTCCCCACTAAAGCATGCACTGCTAAAACCACTGCCAAAATCCTGGTTGTCAGATCTTCTCCAGGTGGGGCCTACCACTCAAGGTAGACTCAGACAAAGAGCCAGCTTTACAGGTGAGTTGATGGAAGAAGCACCTGAACTCCTTGGAGTTCATCAAAGTTCCACCATACCTTATACGCCCACAACCTTCAGGTCAAGAAGAGAGAGCCAACCGACAGATTAAGCAAATGCTTTCCAAATTCATTGAGGACAATCCCAAGGTTAGGGATTCCCTATTACCGTTACTCCTTATAGCAATTAGGGGTACACCCTCAGCCACCATCCAGCTGACACCCTTTCAGGTGATGACTGGTAAAAATAAGAGATTACCTAAACATCTGTTGTTTGACCTGCACACCCCCACCGCAGACCACTTGTCTGTAGATCAGTATGTGGAAAAACTTAGACAAGACCTCATACACACGCATTTGTACACTGCTAACTGCATGGGCAAGGCCCAGCAACAGTCCAAAATCCAGTTTGACAAACACACACAAGAAGTGGATTGGCAAGTTGGGGATCAGATAATGGTTCTCAGATTTGCATATCCACACATTCCTTCTCCAATAAGTGGGAAGGACCCTACCCAATTGTGAACAAACTCAGTCCAGCAGTCCATGAGGTTAGACTCATGCAAACAACAAATTGACTGACAAATGGTTACATGCAAACCAGATGAAACTGTGTAAAAGAGTATAAGTACTTTTCCTCACCCCATTGGGTGGAAACATACTGATTTTCTAATCTTTGATTTTCCTTTTTAGATACTGACAAGATGGTTATCTTGTTCCACATTCTCCTCATCTCAGGAGTTGTTCCCTGCATTCAAGGCACGGTAAGACACCTCCTTCCTCACCTTGATCTACATGCAACTACTCCAGAAAGATTCTTCATCAATATACCTGACAATTTGATTACTGTCCAGGAAGGTTCAGATGCCTACCTCACTGCCTTGGTTGTTGCTCCTGATACATCTACCCTACAAATTGAGTGGCAAACCATGTCGCAAGGACAAATTCTCCCTGTGGCCAAGCTTTCCAAGGGAACTTTCCATGGTTGGCCCAACGCAAAATTATCCCCAAATGGTTCTCTGTCCTTGCTCCAAACTTCTCTTAGACATTCCGGTTTATACAATATTACTGCTTTAATTGATCCTTCATATTGTAATTCCTTGTCTAAAGACCTGTCAGAAAATTTGTGCTGTACACAACATGGCCTCTGCCGCCATGTTTCTTTCTTTGTTACCCTCTCCCCCACAGACAAACAGCTTTTGGAATGTCCAAAGCACACCCCTGGTCCTCATAGTGGTCTCACAGCCACTGCTTTACCTGGTACACTTATTGACAACTTACAATTTATGCATATACCTGTTTTGTTTAACTTGACTAACTGGAATATGAAAGAATTTGGTATGTGTCATACTACTAACACTTCACTGTTTTATAGTACTTTATTACTTGATAGCTTAGCAGCTTTTCAAATTCGTACTCAAGACCCTATTGCCGGGGTACACACCACCGACATAGAGGCAATTTTAGAAGAAAATCTAATCCTGATGATCAAAGTCATAAACGTAATAGACATGAAATTGACAGCTCTGATGTCACTGGTGCCACAGACACTGTTACAAGTCTTTTTGGTACAGCCATGTCTATTTGGAATAAAGCCGACATTGCTGCTATCAAATCACATTCACAGAAATTCCAGACTGGTTTGGTAAGTTATATTATTCCCCCTTTATTGCATGGTGTGGATGGCATTAGTCAGGAAGAAAGATATACTGTATACAGTATGCACAATATTGCTAAGGCATTTTCAGATTCTAAAGATAAGATTAATGCACTTATTGCACAGAACAATAAAGAAGCAGATAAGCAATACAGTACTGAGAGATACTATGCGCAGCCTATGACTCATACATTATTACTACCATCAATAATCTTTTCCATGATCTTGAATCCGGAAGAATTCCTGATATTATACATGACTGACGCATTTCAAAATGGTACTGCCCTCAATGTAAATCCTCTAGCATATTTCTATGTGTATGTTGCAGACCTTAAATATTCCACTTTCCACAGCTAGAATTTGGGTTTTGTGACCGGACATCCTAACACTGGTCCCTGTTTTATTTCCAAGAAATGTTCTATTAAGGATACTACATTTGTTTCTTTACTGTCTCTTTACCAACCTTTGATCCTACTACAGCTTTGTTTGACAGACTCAACTGTACACTCCATTGGGCACCTTGATGAAGACATCTACAGAGAACACCTCAACCTACCTTCTCTACTGGCTTTTTGTCCTCTTCTGGACGCCTGGGTTCCTCCACACATTGACTGTTGTGCGAAGAAAGTGTATATTTATTTGTGTCGATGTGACGTATTTGATGTTATTAAAACAGAATGTGGCTATTCCCCAGACAGTATCGATTGGTCCTTTTCCATGGACAATGACATCACCACCAATGGGAAAGACCCTCAAGACTCAATATTGGCTCCAGATGCTTTAAGCTCTACCAGTCTTATCAAGAGGAGGCTCACTGCCTGTCAACATGGATTTCCAAACAGATTTTTACTTGCCCGGAACAGTTGCAAAAATGGAGACTGCCTACTGTTAAAATGCAATATAACTCAGATGGAGAGTACTGTGTTGTCACGAACTACAAGAGTTACACTTACGGCATGAAAACATGTGCTATTCATAGTCCAAATTTCTGCTTTGTGCCTCATCAAAAGTCAGTTATTGGTCAGACTGTTATTACACCGTCCCATCATGGATGCTGATATTATTGATGGTAACCCTGATTATCTGCTTACACTTTCTAAGTATTTACCTTCTTTTAATGTACATATTGATCCTCTAACTTTGATATTAAAATCACTTTTAAATAGAAAGGATATCCATCTCATCCATATCAGCAATAATATCTCCAAAGCTAATGAAGCTGTGCTTGCACTTATTAATGATGGTGATATGAATATTGCACTTACTAACACCTGGTTAGAAAGTACCTTTAAAGGTTTTGTTATTATACAAGCATTTTTGATATTTTTCCTTATCATTATGCTTTGCTGCCTACGTTGTACATTAAGCCAACATCATGAGTAGCTGGAGTTCCTTTACAAGGCTCACACATCGGGTCTGTAAATGGCACCTGCACCCTCTTCATTTCCTTACTCTTGCTGTGTTGCCCCTTGTGAGGCAACAAGGGGGGTGGAATGTTACATGAGGTCCCTGCCCCCAATTGGTACCCCCTCAGGTACACTGTAGACAGTTAGCACTTAGGTGTATGTTATACTAACATATAGAGCTAAGGGCATCTACTGTATAAGAGTAGATGTCAGGATATGTATGCATATTATTGTTATACACTTTACTTTCTAATACATATATGTATTTCTTGCTTGCAAGATGTTAGGACACCTGTGTTCTTGTGTTATTATATATATATATATATATATATATATATATATATATATATATATATATATATGCCGGCATTGTCATCTTCTCATGATTTGTATTATTACACTGCTATATGTAAATTGTACTCCTTTGTCTTTCCAAAGTGATGACTACTACAAAATTGTATAATGTTATCTTAGACTGAGGAGCCACCTTTAATTTAGCCCATAGGACTCATCTCTGTAACTAGAAATGTTTCTATCTTACAGTAACCATGGTAATTATCATCGGTATATAATGTAAGACATTACGTCTTCTACCTCGGAGACCCCAAGAGACATAGAGAATCCTTGAGGTATAGGGAATGCTTAGCATTGGCTCCCAGTTCATATTGGTATGAACTGCTTAGGGCAATTGTGATTATCCTTTTGGTAGTAATAAACACGTTTATTACTCTTCTGCAATGTGTCTGTGAATCCTTGCATGCCCATTATTGCCAAGAACCTGCGAGTGAGGTTTAGACCTCCTGTCACCTGCCTAAGTGTGAAGCTTGCTTCACCATGGACCAGGGAGTACTGGAGCACTGAGCTTGGAAAGTCAGATGCAATCAATCAACTTTCAGAGGGCGTCTCTGTTTGAGTGACTTCAAGTGCAGGTCTCTCCACCCTTACTCTGGGTCCCCTCCCAGTTCTATACAAACCGGTGAGGAGGGGCCTTCTCCCCTCTCTAGTCATACGAGAGGAGGTCTCTTCCTTGGTGCCAGAGCAACGATCTGGCCCTTTTGAGGCCAGGAACACTACACAGGCAGTCACCTCCTCAGAGGTGCCGTCTCCCTGGTATCAAGGCCCACACCTGCTGGGCCTGGCATCGGTGGCTCCTCAGCACTGCCTGACAGTGCCATTCTGGATCCCAGGGCCATTCATGGTTCTGATGATTGGCATGGCACTGCAAGTGGTACTGGGCCCTCCTGTAGCACCACTCATGGCACCATGGGTGTGAAAACCTCTGAGGCCATTCATCTGAGGTCTTCTGGATCTTCTCCTTTCCAGAACCTGATGATCGGCAGCCTGATCCAGACTGGCTGCCTGACTCCTCAGAGTCAGAGGGTTCTGTGGTGCACAGTTCCTCTGCACCCTACCAGGCATCCCTTCCCTTGAAACCAGTGATTATGGTCAGTGCGGGCTGCCATGCTGGTGGTGACATTGGGAGTGGGCCTACCAATAGTGGCTCTCAGTCTGAGGGGATGGTGGTTTGGGTCTCGGGGGTCCAGACAGCTGCCGGTCCCAGTGCCAGTGCCATTCACCCCCCCAGAGCTGTAACAGGAACTCCTTTTTCTGCAGCCTCCCTCAGAGGGCCTGTGGGATTGGAGCAGTCCCTAGCTTTGGGACTGAGGAAGAGGTCAACCTCAGAGTTGACAGGGTTGAGGGGGCAGGGCATGGGGCAGTGACCTTTCCCAGGGTCCTTTATGGGTTTGTGGAGGAGTCACAGCACTGATCCATTGTTCTCTCCCTTGTCCCAATTGAGGGAGGCTTTATTGGGTGGGGTTGGGGTCCACCCTTTTGGTTCTATGTGGCCCCAGTCTCTTTACATAGGAGCTTCCCCTTCAGGGCTCAGTGCTCACTACTTCAAGTTGGTTGAGCGACCAGTAACTATGTGGACCAGTGAATCCCCAGGAGGTCCAAGATTTCCAGTGAGGTCCTCTAGTCCTGGCTGAGGTCACTCGCATAAGGTGAAGTTTGTCTCCCCATTGTCTCTGCAGTCCCAGATCATTTCCCAGGCCACGTGGGTCCTTCAGGGCCCTTGACCCGGGAGCAATTCAGAGCCACTGCTGCTGCCTTCCCCAGGTATGTCAGGACTATGGATGAGCAAGTATTTTGCCTGTCTCCTCTGCAGCAGCTGGACTTGGTCTCTTCAGATTCATAGGCCCTCCTCTTCTTCCACCTTTGAGGAATAGGATAATCTGTCCATTTGTCCTCAGATGCTGATCAGACAGAGTATCAACCCTTCCTATTGAGGCTGGTCAGCAATCTGCATCTATCCCACATCATAAGATGTAATACTGGGTAGATGATGTGTTCTTCATACAATTCAGTGTGGACCACCTGGTGATCCCTTCCTGGTGATTTCCTCCCAGGAGGCATTGTCCTGCACCTGGCAGTACCCATCTGCTCAACACCAGCACCTATGGACTGCCAGGCAGGTATTGCACACCCCAAGGGTCTCAGGAACCTTGCATCATCCCACTTTGGGAGTGAAGGTACTGAATACCCCTTCTGGGCATAGGAACCCTATCCACAATTGACCCCCAGATGCAGACTCTGCAGAGTTCCACCACTGGGGATGGAGAGTGTTCTCCTCGATGTGTATCATGCTCAGCAATGCCACTTGTCAGGCACGCCATGCTGCCTATAACAGGCATCTGTGGTCAATGCTAGGCCATGTGCTGGCATTGCTGCCTGATAAGGAGACAATCAGACAGGCCATTGCCATCTATGTGCAGGGTCTGGAGCTCACAAGACACCAGGCAGGGGCATCTTATGACACCAGTGGGGTAGCTTCAAGGCTCACAGAGACAGCAATCTGTATTAGGTGGATGGCATGACTTTGTCTATCAAGGTTGTCACCTTTGGCTCAGTGTAGGGTGCTTGCCTCTGCTTTCTGGGGGACCCACCTTTTCTCCCACAGGGTGAGGTGGGAACTACAGGGTGACATCCATCTCACAGGTATTGGGACCCCCCCCTTGCCCTGACCAGTCACAGGCCTAACTGGCCTTTAATAGGACTCCTCCTTTCATGGTCCTTCCCACAAGAGGCTGAGGGACTTGTACCTCAGGGAAGTGCTGGGCCTCAGGGCTTGTACTCTCCCAGACAGTGATGAATGGTGAAGATCAACACAGGGAAGATATGAACATTATGTACCTATCATAATTCTTGATCTTCCTGTGTATTCACCATTAATCATTGGCACCGCCCACCTTCCCTCTGGGCCTCAGTCCCTGGATGATGTCCCTCCCTACTTGCCCTCCCCTCCATGAGGCCAGTTGTGGGTGTGGTCTCACCGGCACCTCAGGGTCTTCTGTTACCTTCCTAGTGACAGAGGACCCACCCTGGGAGGAAGAGCAAGTCGGGCTTGCTCCTGGCCTTAGGGACTCCTGAGGGTCCTTCCCCTTCTCAGTTGGGGAGGGTCCTTTGGAACATGGTCTGGTCCTGTGAGCTGTGACTTACTCCTAGTGGTGGGGGATCTCCCCATGGTTGGGAGGGGAGGAGAGGGCCCATGGGGACTCTCCTTCTCCCTCCTTATATAATTGTTTCTCCTCCCTTCTTTTTTGTGGGTGGGTAGGACTTTCTCCTGGACAGAATTTCCCCCTGAACCCTGGTAACCAGAGAGGGTCCTGTCCTGGGGCAGCTGTCAGTACCCTGTACTACAGTGGGGGAGGGGGACCTTCTCCACACCTTCTTCAGGAGGAATTGATGTCAGAGACTGTCTTTCTAATACTGCTCTCACCTTTCGTGTCAGAAGTATTCATTTCTGAGTCTCCATCTGAACTGTTGTTCATCTCTTCCAGCTGGAGGTTCTTGGCACCTGACCTAGCTTCGGTTCAACAAAATTCTGTAGTCCCCATGGGATGGCAGCAGGCTCAGTGATCTCCCAGATGTCAGACAACATCTTTTTTCCCAGAATTCTTTCTTTGTATAGGATGTGGTGGGGTCTCTCTCTCTTCCTCCCACCATCTTTCTTCCTCTTTACCCTTCTCTCTTCTCTCTCTTTGTTTGTTTAGACACCCAGGGTCTGGAGCTAAAGCCCTCACACTCAGGTCCTCCTACTCTGCCCTCTGTATGACTTAATCTTTTTTCAGTTTTACATCCTTTTCTTTAGCTTTCCTTCGGGCTCCCTTCCCCCCATCTTTGTATTTTCTCTATCCATCTGTTTTCCTCTCCCTCCGTTAAGCAGAACTGGAGCAGAGGAGGAGCTGGCCACCGTTGGTGGCTGACCCATTAGCACCAAATAATGCATCAGCCTCGAAGGCAGCACCGCCTCCAGCTCCTCACCTACAAAAAAAAAGCTCCTGTGGTGTGCTGTGCCTCCAGCTGTCACCCAGACAGTTATGAATAGTGATGATACACAGGAAGATCAAGAATTACAATTGGTATGTAATTTTCATTTTTGGTAACACTTTAAGTGTCCCTTACTACACTAACTACTGTATAACTATGCTATAACTGCAGGTCTTGTGCACTGTTTCAACTGCCTCTCTGACATTTATTTCAAAGGTAATCACACAGAAAAAATTTAAAGTATAATACTGTAAGAATTGTAACTAAAATATGAATACAATACAACTTCCGTGTGCTATAGTTATATGCACTGACTGGCAACTCTTTAGATGATGTTCCATGTCTGTATTCCAGTTTTTTATGAACTTATGGGTTAGTAAACATGCAGCCTAATATTGTAAATTGATATGTAACTGTACACAAAAATATTTCATTTATATAATTACTAACTGGCACTATAACAATGCGTGGCTAAGAAATAATGCTACTGTTTTCACAGTTAATGCCTAGTTAACATGTATTTGTAGATGCACACACTTACACATACCAAATGTCAGTACTGTAGCTGTGATGTAAGTTCTCATTCAGAAATCAGTCCCTTATGAACTTGGCTTACTAAACTTGCAATCTAATATTAAACCCTAATCACATAGCTGATAGGAATGTGCCAAATGTGCATTCCCAGGCCTAGTGATCAAAGCAGCCATCAATCAAATGGTCTGACCAGGAGCAGACTGTACCTTGCACTTTGTGTGAAGTGGAGAATTGTGGGTTATGGGGTGGTCTTCCCATTACAGATGTTTTCCAGTAAAGGGACATACTGGTCTGCCTGTTTTTGTCACTTTTCCCCAGCCCTCATGGAAAAGTGAGAGTGATGGGGTAACTTGATGTAAAGGATGCTCTTCTGGCAGACACACCATTCAGGCAGTGGGAAGGGTATGTAATGGCTAAGAGAGCAATAAGACATGACAGGGTGAGGGTTGTTGATTGATAAGAGCATGCCCCTAGGTGTGTTGTTTGGCATGAGGCGCTTGTGCCAAGTGACTACAGCAGCTGGGTAGTGCTCTTATCAATCCACAACCCACACCCTGAAGTATCATATTGCTCTTATAAAATGAGTAAGAACTATTTCTATAACAATCAAACACAATTCTGGATGCATTGTTAAAGATTTAATAATAGTATGTTATTTTATTTAAATATGGCGAAAAAAAAGTCCCCAGACTTGGGCAGAGGAGTGGTAAAATTGATTGAATAGCAACTCACTGAAAAATGTTAAACCAGTGAGTTGGAGGGACAGCAATGTATTATTTGAGCAGTTTGGGTCTGCCTCTGTAACTGTGTTTTCCCACCTTTTCTTTTTGTTTATAAAGTATTATTGTATTGCCTACTTTCTTCATCCTATTTTCTTTTTTGATTTTTCTCTTCTTCAGACACAGAGGTCCGGTTATTCAAACTCGCCAGGCTGTAGGCGCAAGCCTGGGCGCAGCTCAACTTGCTGTGCAGGGTGTGGCCTGGGCGATATTCAACGAGCTGCGCCATGGCTCAGCAGCCTTGAATATCACCACCTGGCCAATTCCCCACCGTGCATGGCGAAAGGGCACCGCGCCAGCAAGTGGCCAGAATGGAGCATGGAGATGCGCTAGCACAAGTGCCATTGAGCCATTCACAGCACCTGTGATATTCAAAAGGTGACATGGAAATGGGGCCATAATTTATGCAAGGTGCATGGGCCATTTGCATGTCATTATACTTCATTGCATCCCTTTGCATGCAGGTGCGCCGACCTCCAGCGACTTGTGCCTGGAGCCCTGCTGAGCTTCAGCAGCATGTCGAGAACGGCGTCCCCTGCAGCCGATCCGGGCATCTGTAGAATAAAAAAGTCCTATAACCCTGGTGGTCCAGTGGACCGCTATAGTGTGTCGCAGGCATCTGTATTCATAATAAAAGACCCGTCCTATATCCCTGGTGGGCCAGTGGACGAGTTCTGCCTATTGCGGGCATCTGTTTTAGAAAGAACCCCTGCCAACATCTCTGGTGGTCCAGTGGACCCACTCTGTCAGGCAAGGCATCAGTACAACAGAAAATGTCCTATTACCCTGGTGGTCTAGGGTGCCCCCTCCCACCCGCCCACTGAGCCCCCACTGCCCGCTCCCCTGGTCAGCCAGCGACGGCAGCCCCACCAGCCTGCTGCCCCACCACCCGCCGACTGACACCTCAGTAGGGCTGCATGCCCATTGGTTCACAGCCTGAGACAATGGGCGTGCAGCTACGCATCTACACATTCCAGATATGTAAAGAAATCATTCACATATCTGGAATATATGTATGGTATGGGCTGTGTGCCCATTGGCTCACGCTGTGAACCAATGGGTGTGCGGCTCCTACCCGGTGTCGGTTGGCCCGAGTGTGAGCGACAGGTGGGTGAGTGCTGCCGCCACTAACCGACGGGGGCGGGAGGTGAGGGCTCAGTCGACGTGGGGAGGGACTCGTGACCACCAGGAAAGGAATTTTCCGTTGTCTGATGCCGCGATCAGGCGATTGCAGTCACTGGACCACCAGGGGTGTTGGCGGGGGGTTCTTTCTTAAAACAGATACCATAACGGCGGAACTCAGTCTGGACCAGGGGATATAGGAGGGGTTCTCTTTCTTAAAACAGATGCCCGCGATCGGGCACATAGTGGTCCACTGGACCACCAGGAATATAGGATGGGGGTCTTTTATTAAGAATACAGATGCCCGCGATCGGGCACATAGTGATCCACTGGACCACCAGGGATATAGGACAGGAGTCTTTTATTAAGAATACAGGTGCCCGCGATTGGGCACATAGTGGTCCACTGGACCACCACGGATATAGGACGGGGTTTTGTCTCTATGAATGCCCGCGATCGGGCATGGGGGACACCACCAGGTGCAGTCCGAACTCGGGTGGCCACCCACAGGTGGCAGCTGCCGTGTTGCACCCTGTACTGTGGCAGATCACCTGTGGGTGACCATCATTTGTTCCTTTGTTTTTTGGCTTAACTTTGTGTAGGCACAAGTAGGGGTTGCGCATGCATGGCTCTGCACATCCCAGGCTGAATATCGGGCTGTGCAGGTTATGCATGGGAATGCCCCCACACCTGTGCCTGCATACATTACTGATGCGCTCCGGCGCATCGAGATATGTAGCGACTTTACCCTTTAAATATTGGGTCAAGATCAGTGAGTTGCGCATGGCACAACACTGTTGCGCCATGTGCAACCCTTTTGAATATCTAGGCCAGAATGTTTGTCATGGAATGTTTACAATGGAATACAGGGATTCAAAATTCTGCTCAGTTCCACTGGTAGAATGTTACTCTCCCAACACACTGTACATACAGACAACAAAGGCCTGTTTTAGAGCCAGTGACTCAATTATCTCAATGTCAAGGCAAACAGAATAGATTTCCCTGATGAGCAGGTAAAGACAGAAGGGGATTTTTCACTGTTAGTAAAGAATCAATAGTAATGAAAACTATAAACAATACTCAATGTCTTTAATTTGTTTATGTGTGTAAGGAGAGTGTGATGATCAGGAAACAATGTTTACTTAATTTGTTTTATTTTTATTTAAGGTAGTTTTATTTTAGGGCCCAGTTGAAGGTTTTACAGTGTAAAGGTAGCAGCCATGTTTGTGATGGAAGATCAGTTCTGGTTGCAGAGGGACTGATGGAAGATATCAGTTGCTCAATGATATTGCTGCCCTTTCACCTATGGAGGTTAAGGTATTAGGAAAGTAGTGCCACCTTTCAGTTTGTTGACAGGTAAGGACACACCTTTTGACAAATCAAGGTGAAGGATTTCTTTTACCCATTTTATAAGGAAGAGTACCTACCTGTGTATCCTTCACCACCCACCACACCTCCACACAGCAGAACAGTGGTAAAGCATGGTATGTAGCCATGCCCCACCACCACCCACCTGGGCCATAGCCGGCCAGGGGTGTGGATGTAGAAGAGGTGTGGATCAATGCCACAGATGCAGCACATTTCTAAGTAACTACAGCACTGTTACGAGCCAATAAGTAATTATGTAAATGATTTTTATCATGTAAGTAAACAATGTAGTTGTATAGCAATTAAGAATATTAGATTGCATGTTTATTAAGCAGTAAATGCATGAGGGAATGAATTCTGAAGCATACATCAGCACTACAATATTGACTTTCAATGTAAGTGTATAGTAGTTACATGCTTCTTTCTATGTTTTATTTTAAGTGTCAGTTTCTGCGTACTTACTTTGCAAATACATGTTAGTTAGTCAATAACTATGGAAACAATGCCACAGAAGTCGCATGTTCCATAGTAACTAAAGCACTGTTACACCTTTCTTCTTAAGTATTATTTTAAGTGTTGCTTTCGCATACTTACTTTGTAAGTGCATGTTAGTTAGGCATTAACTGTGGAAACAATGCCACAGAAGCAGCACATTCCTTAGTAACTAGAGCACTGTTAAAAGTCAATAAGTAATTATGTAAATTAATGATTTTTATTGTATAGCAATTTACAATGTTAGATTGCATGTTTATTTCTAGTTCTTTTTTTTGGGGGGGGGGGTGGTCCACAGTATACAACTGGTGGCTCTAGGATTCGAATCCAGTTCTCCAGGTTTGCAGGTTAGTGCATTTAATGACTATGCTATACTGCAGTAACTTCATGAGGGAATGATTTCTGAAGTATAATTTTAAATGTCACTAACTACACTGTAACTACTATATAATGACACTGTAACTACTGCACTACTACATAGCTTTTAACTAGTTTCAAAATGCATGTTGTGTTCTTATATAACGTTAAATGTGCTGCTTCTGTGAGACTGATGCACACATCTTCTGCACCCACACCCTGTCTTGCTGATGCCTAGGTGCATGGCTGTGGGTAGGACATGGCTATTTATGGAAGAGTGTCTTAATTCTTCTTTACCTATCACTTATCTGTCTTGTTGTACAATGCTGAACAGTCATAAGACTGATTGGTTGCACATCATGTATATTGCACCAGCATTTTAGCTGCTAGTCTATTGTGTTTCAGTTGTATTCTTGCACTTAGTTGTACCTATCTGTACTCAATATATGTAATGTAATGTACTTCCTGTACATTTCTTTGTTAATATAGTTGCATTGTCTATATTACCTATGTACCATCCTTATGGCCTGGGTCATGCCTGAAAATGGTTCATTGGATCAGTGCACCTACCATTAAGCAAATACATATATATACATATATATATATATATATATATATATATATATATATATATATATTATGGTAACACGGTAGTGCTACCATAGTTAGGGTTGAGGAGCCATTTCTATGTTAAACCCCAAAACTTTGCACCTTAATAACTTTGCAACCATTTGATGGATTTGCCTGAAATTTGGAATTTATGATCAAGAACCATAGGCCTTGGGATCTGCCAAGTTTTGTACTGGTTGGATATACGGCTGCGGAGTTAAGTGTGATCTGTGCACTCGTTTACACTTTTCTCAGAATTCTGTGGTGCACCTACAGGTCGTACGGTTTTGACTGGCCGAAATCTTCAGGGAACGTGCAGCCAGGGTCCCTGATGTGCCTTTCAAAGATTTCGTGAAAAATATTAAACAGTTCAAAGTTATTCAAAAACAGTTTCCCATTATAAGTCAATGGGAAAAGTTAACAAAAAGTTCAACACTTTCGCAAATGCATTTTTACTTTCGCAAATGGGCCTGTTACTTTTGCAAATCAGCCATTTTGTTTTCAGTTGGTGATCAGAAAAATGGTTGGTATTTAAATTTGGGACCCTCTAGCAACCTAATTGTTTTTGTATTCACCTAGTCGGGCCCTGAGGATGCTTGCCATGTCTTTATTTTGTGGTAAAACACCCCAGAAATATGTTTTTCAAATTTCTGGAAAAAGTACTTTCGCAAATTACTTTCGTGCTCACGAAAGTGTCTCAAATTGCGACAGTAATTTTCTAGTCTGTGGGGAAATGACAGCAATTCTTTGGCACTGCACTGCAAAATAACCGTTGGGAGTTTTGGGCTGAAATTTGGAGGAAACGCAGCTGACATCTCACAGATGTGCCTTTCAGTGTTGTATTGAAAAAATATTACACAGCGGCAAAGTTATGGCACTCCAAAGTTGACAGTTTTTCCCATAGGATAACATTACGGCGCCTGAAGCATTACAGGAATCCTTTGGCACCCTGCTGCAAAATAACGGTTTGGTCTTTTTTCCTGAAATTTGGAAGGAAGACAGCCAACAGTACACAGATGTGCCTTTCAGTAGTTTGGTGAAAAAATATCACATGGCGGCAAAGTTACGGCACTCCAAAATTGATGTTTTTTCCCATAGGATAACATTACGGCGCCTGACACTTAACAGAAATCATTTGGAGCCCTGCTGCAAAATAACGGTTTGGTCTTTTTTCCTGAAATTTGGAGGGAAGACAGCCAACAGCCCATAGATGTGCCTTTCAGTAGTTTGGTGAAAAAACATTACAGGGAGGCAAAGTTATGGTGCTCCGAACTTTTCTTTTTTTCCCATAGGATAACATTACGCGTTGCTCACAAGGCCTTTCAGGCCGCCTGGGATCTCGAAACAGTGCGAGATACGCATTGTCGAAACTTCTAGCCTCTCGATGGGGCTAAGTTCTAAATTAGCCAGGACAGTTGTAAATAATATGACTTTTACATTTTTTTCTACGCTATACGGTTCCTGAGATATAATGTATTTAGTATTCCAAGATCTCATTTTCTCTGCCGATACTCATTATTTTGCATACATTATTTGTACTCACTGTCTTTCTCAATGCAGGTTTTGGGAAAACCAGCCTAAACTTACATTACTGTTACTGTTGCCCTTTCCGCTACGGATCCGTACTCATTTCACTTACCATTGACGCTCTGCGCCACCATGTGCATTATCCTGCTTTTCATTTTGCGCTTATGCTTTCTGTTATTTTTGCCATTTCTGTCTACAGTACTGTTTATCTTACTGTTTCACTTTACATCACCATGTCCATTGACATTTCTGTTTGCAGACACCATGTTACTATGTGACAACACATCACGTGGCAGACCATTCCCGTCTACGCCACCATGTGCGTTACCCTTTCTGTTCTCATTCGTGCTTGTGTTACCATGTGTGCCACTGTTAGCATTTCTGTTTGTGTTGCTGTCCCTGTTAGTATGCCACAACACATCATGTGGTGGGAGAGCAGGGCCCTTCGGACCCCGCGATCCCGCCGCTGCATTACATTCACTATTTCTCGTTATCATTCTCAAAAAGAAGGGAAATTAGAGGCAAAAAACTCCATTTAATGCATTATTTAGGGTTGTTCCATAGCGACAAAAGTGAGGAAATTCGCTATTGGGGTTGAAAACCCCCTTGGCCCCGCCCACCCACAGCGGCATTGGTGCGCATTGGGATCATGGGTCCTAACTCTCACCCTATTCTCCTATACTTCTGCTGCTTTACACATGTCATGGGGTGAGAGTTGGGAACAGTGATCCCAATCGCCTCGAGTTGGGGGAGATATCAAAGGATTTCAGCAACTGTCAGTCTCGTGGCGAGTTTGCCTCTAATATATATATATACATACATATAGATATAGCTCACCAATCTGCTGTGTGGAGCAATGGTGGGAGGTGCCAAATACACATGCAGGGACTCTTCCTTAGCCATTATATGCATGTCTTCCCCACCATGCCCAAGCCCTCATGGTATAGTCAGGGGGCTGTAGTAGCTTGGTGTGAATGATGGTGCCATGGCTGCCATCTCATTCAGCTAGTGGGAATTGCATGTAATAGCTAAGGAAGCATCCCAGCATGTGTATCTGGCATCAGCCACCATAACTCCACACAGCAGATCGTGATATTTATTTATTGTTTGTTTGTTTGTTTTACCAGGTAGGTGAACTGATTCAGTGGTCCATTTCAGGCATGACCCAGGCCATAAAGATGGATACATAGGTAATACAGACAATACACTTACATTATTAGAGAAAGGTACAGGAAATAGAATACATTGAATATAATGAGTACAGCTAGATACAATTAAGTGCAAGAATACAATTTGAAACACAACAGAGTAGCAACTAAAGTGCAGGTGTAACATACATGATGTACAATCAGTCAGTCTTATGACTGTTCAGCTTTAATACAATGGGACTGTTTATTCTTAGGTACAGCAGAATTATGACTCTCATTGAAGGGTATGCCAGCCCTCAGCCACCCATTTGAGCAGCAGCAGGACAGGGGTGTGGGTGCAGTAGAGGTGTGGGTCAATCTCACAGAAGTAGCACATTTAAAGTTATATAAGTACACAACACGCATTGTGAAACTAGTTAACAACTACATAGTAGTGCAGTTATAGTGTAGTTATATAATAGTTGCAGTGCAGTTAGTGACACTTAAAATTATCCTTCAGAAATCATTCTCCCATGATGTTACTACAGTATAGCATAGTAGTTAAAAACAATGGCCTGCAAACCTGGAGAACTGGGTTTGAATCCTAGAGCCACCACTTGTATACCGTGTGACCAAAAAAAAAACTAAAAATAAACATGCAATCTAACACTGAAAATGGCTACACAATAAAAAATCATTAATTTACACAATTACGTATTGACTTTCAACAGTGCTGTAGTTACTGAGGAATGTGCTGCTTCTGTGGAATTGTTTCCACAGTTAATGCCTATCTAACATGTACTTACAAAGTAAGTATGCAGAAACTGACACTTAGGCTTACATATTCAAAGGGGTTGCACCTGGCACAGCTGGTGCACCAACAACCCCTGAAATGCACCAGAGACAGCTATTCAAAGAAGGGAATTGTGCAGGTCAATTTCTGATGCGGGACACAAAGACAGTGTATGCTGAGCATCTCCTGGGGCATGCCCATGCATATGTGGCACATCCTGATATTCAGCCGGGATGTGTGGTGCATATGCTGGCACAACCCTGAGATGCACCGCGCATACCAATGTGCAAAGTTGAGCCTGGAAAAAGGCTCAAATGGTGGCCACCACAGGTGAGCTGCCTGCTGTACTGCAGGTGCAACACAGCAGCCACCGGTAGTGGCCACCACCCCCAGTACATTGTGCAAAGTACCCATAATATCCCTGGTGGTCCAGTGGTCCCCCTCCTCCCGTAGCCCTGATCATGGTAAAATCTGTCTTCCAAATATCCTGGTAGTCTAGTAGTACCCCTTCCATACCCGTAGCCTGATTGGCTATAACATAGTAATACAATTCCCTGGTAGTGTGGTGGTACCCCTCCTTCTCATAGCCCTAATCACTGGTAAAATCTGTCTTTCCAAATTCCCAGGAAGTCTGGTGGTACCCTCCTCCCTGCCCATACCCAATTGACTATAAACCCATTTCATACATTCTTGGTGGACTAGTGGTTCCTCCCACCCTGCCCATATCCCTGATCACCAGTAAAATCACTGTATAAATTTCCCTAGTGGTCCAGTGGCACCCACCCCCCCACTAACACAGGACCCCGTACCCACCCAGCTTCCCCCATCATCAGTGGGCAGCAGCACACCCACCAACATACTATTGCAGCTGCCCACTGAATGACAGCTTACAGTAGCAGCTGTAAGCCCATTGGTCCACACTGTGGACCAATGACCTTGCAGTGCATACTGTAATAATAATTCGCAAATATGTGAATGAACGTCATTCACATATTTGCGAATTACTATTACAGTATGCACTGAAAGCCCATTGGTCTGCAGTGTGGACCAATGAGCTTATGGCTGCTACTGTAAGCTGTCATTTGGCAGGCAGTTGTGGTGGTATGTGGGTGGGTGTGTTGCTGCCCTCCGATGATGGGGGAGCTGGGGAGCAGGGGATCCTGTGTGGTGGGGTGCCACTGACCACTAATGAAATTTTACACTGATTTTACTGGCTAGCAGGGATATGGGTGGGTGGGGGAACCACTAGACCACCAGGCATGTTCAATCTGGGTTTATAGTGCAATCGGGTATGGGCAGGGAGAGGGTTACCACTAGACAATCAGGAATGTTTGCACTTGAATCATAGTGTGATCGGGTTACAGGCAGGGATGGGGGTACCATTAGACTACCAGGGTATTTGTAAGATGGATTTTACCATGATCTGGGCTATGGGGAGGGAGATGAGTACCACTAGACTACCAGGAAATATGTATTACTATATTATGGCCGATCAGGGTTATGGGGAGGGAGGGGGTGCCATTAGACTACCAGGGTATTTGGAAGACATATTTTACCATGATTGGGGCTACAGGGAGGGAGGGAGTTTCCACTAGACCCTGTCTGGCAGCACCACATGCTATGCAGTGTGCCATGCGATTTCTCTGGCCAGCTCTCAGTATTAACCCATAAACAATATAGATGACATGCAAATGGCGCCATTCGCATCTTGCATGTATAATGGCCCCATTTGCATCTTGCATGTATAATGGCCCCATTTGCTTATTGCTGGCTGAATATCATGAATCTGCGCACAGCGTAACTCTATTGCGCTGGTGCAGTTTCCATTCCTGGTATTCAGCCCTGTCTGGAGGGGATGCACCAGTGCATTGTATTTACACAGTGTGCATTATCTGATATATTCAAAGGAGATTTGCCATGGCTCATCTCTTTTGAATATATCCCTGACTTGCACCAGTGCAACTCAGTTGCACTGCACCACCACATGTGCCATTGCCAGGTGCAGTTCAGAATACTGGGGCCTCAAAATAAAGTGTAAGAAGAAGGGTGTAATATTGCTGTAGTTACTATGGAATGTTCTGCTTCTGTGGCATTCTTTCCACAGTTATTGACTAACTATCATGTATTTGCAAAGTAAGTACACAGAAATTGGCACATAAAATAAAGTGTAAGAAGAAGGGTGTGACAGTGCTGTAGTTACTAAGGAATGTGCTGCTTCTGTGGCATTGTTTCCACAGTTAATTCCTAACTAACATGTATTTGCAAAGTAAGTATGCAGAAACTGATACTTAAAATAATTCATATGAAGAAAGGTGTAACTACTATACACTTACATTGAATGTCAATGTTGTAGTTCTGATGTATGCCTTCCTTCAGAAATCATTCCCTCAATCATTTACTGCTTAATAAACATGCAATCTAATATTCTTAATTGCTATACAACTACATTGTTTACTTATACAATAAAAATAATTGACATATTTACTTAATGACTTGTAACAGTGCTGTAATTATTAAGAAATGTGCTGCTTCTGTGGCATTGACCCACACCTCTTCTGCACCCATGCTCCTGGCCTGCTATGGCCTAGATGGGTGGCTGGGGTGGCATGGCTACATTACCATGCTTTACCACCAATCTGCTGTTTGGAGTGGTGGTGGGTGGAGAAGGGTACACAGGTAGGGACCCTTCCTGGTGTGTAGTTATACAAACTGCTTGAAGTGGTAGTTACACATGCAACCACAACCATCTATATTTTGGCACAAATTGATTTATGCTGGAAGTATAACTATACATGTAACAGCTGTTGCAAAATGCTACAGAAAACTCAGTTTATGCTGGAAGTGTAACTACACATGTAACAGCTGTTGCAACATACAACATACATAGTTACATTTGACAGACAGTAATGATTTGAGGCAGAAGGGAGGCAACAGTAATTGCATTAACTACCAGTTCATGCAAACTGCGTAACTACACCAAACTGCAAATGTGAAACTAGTTAACTACTACATTGTAGTTACATGTAACTACACAGAAGTTACATAGTAATTACATTGTAGTTATGTAGTTGTTTCAGTGTAGTTAAGGACACTTAAAATAAAGTGTTACTGACATTACTATATTAAAAACTTCAATAAACTTTGTTAATAAAACAAAAAAAGACCCCAGAATCACAGAACAAACTAGGAGCCCTGAGCACACCTCAAGGTAAAAGAAGGCCAATATGGACAAATAAAACTGGCGCTAGCAGGAATGAAATGGCTGAGACACAAACAGATACTATAGGTGCCAGAATATTTTATTAACGATGAGGTGCACCACAGATCACTCTCTCAATGTTTCAGATCATTGCTTCTTCTGGAGTGAATAAGCTCCCCAAACAGTTCATATAAATAGTCCCTCCTTAAAGGCACAGTATCACAAAAATCACAAATGAACTGAGTGTGCCAGTGCTCAACAAACATACATAACTATATTCCAACATTTAAAACACTTTAAACATCAGCTCCCATAGTTTCAGATACAATACTTCTTAAGTTATATTTACCAAAAAACAATAAATTAAGATATTAATAAAATAAGATAACCTATCTCAGTTCAGATATTTCATGGAAAATCTTTTGGAGTCTAACCTTTACTCACATAAAATTGCAACAACATCCACCCTTCTAAAATATGCAATTTCTATTTTACTAGGAAAGGGGCTAATTTAATATGGTCATTAAGACCTTGTAAAATGGTAGCCCATAGTTTAAAAATCCAATAGTTTTCTCTCTTGGATAATATCAAATCAATATCTCCCTCTCTTGGACCTACAATGACCTTTTCTAACCTAATAAAAAAGGCACAATTGTCATTTGAATTCTCTTCCCCAGTGTATGATCTACAAAAAACATGATACTTATTCTGATTTTGTATTGCCCTCATATGGTTGCCAGTTTTCACTTTGTATTTGCACTTAGTTTTTCCCCATATAAAACCTGCCACACCTACATGTAGCCACATACACTGTATGAGTACTGTCACAGTTTATAAACTTTTTAACCTGATGGTCCTCACCTGTAGCTAGAGTAACAAAACTACTAACCTCCTTTTTCACATTGCAGTATTTACTGTAAGTCACCCACATTTAAAGTTTCCACTGGGTAGTCATGGTAACCATATGATATTTATTGGTGTAGGCTGCAAATTGTAGGTAACCTCTCGCCAATATTTAATGCCTTCCTGCATACCATTCTGCGTAAATTAACTGTACAGGTTGTTGATTTCTTTTCAGTTTAAAGGATACCCTAATTGTTCTGTATGATGTTTCTAATTTCCCCAGATTGTTTACTGTAGGTTATTACAAAATTCAAAATTGGGCTAGGTGCCCTGTCATATTCATTACCTTCCTTGGGTGTCAAAAGATCCATTCTATTAATGTTGGATGCTCTCTCCTTAGCCCTATTAATAACATAGCCACTGTACCCTCATTGAAACAGTTTATAATTTATTTACAATTAGAACTGAAAGTGTGTTCAGTACTACATTTGCTGTAAACATGCAGAAATGGACTCATAGGTATATTATCTATGGTGTGATGGGGGTGGCAGGAACTGGCTAAAAAAACAGTGTTACAATTAGTACTTTTATGCAACAAATTTGTCTCCACACCATTTTCTGCATACACTTCCATGCACGTTCTGCTTGCATTCTTAGAGATTTCCATATAAAAAAAAATCTTCAAAACTGTTGTTTACTGACAATCTCAAATTTGGATTACTGTTTTTTTTAAAAAAGATACAAATGCAAACAGCTCATTTACCATTCACAACATGAACCTGGGCAAAAGAACTTGTCCCAGTGTCATAATTCAGTTTTGCCAGTTGCCAAAGTACAAGTTAGCATAGATTGGCACAAATGTAACACCCATTACTGTACCATTGGTTTGAATGTAAATTTTCCTAGAAAGGTAAATGCATGACTTTCCAACACAAATCTAACAAGTCTAACCAAATATGAATAGGAGGTAAGCAGTAGGTGCCCTTTAGAAAAGGTAACATTTCCTGAAAACCTCCTCCATGTGGAATGTTGGTATAGAGTGCCTCCACATCAAGGGTCACCAAAACATCAGGTCCCTCAATGTGGAGGTCTTTCAACACCCCCAAAAGTACTATAGTGGCTTTTATATAGGTCCTTAAAGACTAAACAAAATGCATCTTAAGTCTGATTTGCCTCATTGTTAAGGAAAGTTCGGGAATGTTTAGCAGAGCAACTTAAAGTTAAATAGGCAGAGCTGCTTAAATTCTCCAATCATCCAGATGTTTAATAGTTTTAAAGCAAACCTGAAGGATACAATACTGAAATCTGACCAGAACACAAAAGATTATAACATAAGAAATGTATTATGGATGAACAGGACTAAATGAATACTCTGGCAACAAAAATGGTGCAGGGTCTGCACCATGAGCCATACGATGCAAGGTAAAACACATCAACATATACTCCCTGGAACAGAGAAGGAATAGGGGAGATATGATAGAGATGTTTAAATACCTAAAGAGGATCAACAAGGTACAGGTACAGGATTTCCTGTAGGTAAACAATTGCACCAGGACCAGGGGGCATGATATGCGCTTGGGAGGGCAGGTTCAGGGGCAACAAAAGGAAGTTCTTCTTTACAGAAATGGTGGTGGAGTCTTGGAATGTCCTCCTCACATGGGTGGTTAGGTCAAAGACTGTCAGGAGTTCAAACTACAGTGACTTAAATGGGGTGGGGGATAGTATACATGAGCAGACTAGATGGTCCACATGAACCTCATCTGCCGACACATTCTATGTTTCTCTGTTTTGGGTATTTATTTGGAGAGAACAAAAGAATAAGAATATACCCAAATCTATTTTGAAACACTCCCGTTACCCTAGTCAAGACATATTTGATACAGAAAAAACACAGAAAGAGGCTCAGATGCCTTTCTCTTTTTGGAGTACAAGAATCCACAAACAAGACCACCATCAATGCATCCACTTCAACAAGTGATGAAAATAGCAGCCATCCAGTTCCAACCCATCACCCTCCCCAGTGATCAGTTTCTCTCACCCCCCGCACCAGTTTGCTCTTCTGACCCATCCTCCTCTTGTCTGGGCCACATAAGCACTCAGCACAGTTATATACCATGAGTGCATCATGTGACCATCTGTTGCCTGACTGGATGCTGCTGGCCACCTGTACATAGAGCGAGCATGCTGACAGCATCCCCATGGCAACAGTACACAAAATGGCACAAATGGCACTTCCACGGACCTGGAACCTGACTTCTGCAGTGAAGTCTGTATTTATCAGGTCTATGGATTATAGGTTCAATCGGGGTCCAGATCTCCCACAGAACAGTCTGCCCAGCCCTAGTAGCTATATGTATGTGTGGGAGATTTTATGTGGGAAAAATTAAATACAGATTTAAGGTGAATTGTCAATCATATGAAGGCAATACAAAATCATAAAATAAAGATTATGTATTGGTATGTGATATATTAGGGCAAAGAATTCAAATGTCCATTCTGTCCTTTTATAGGGATATAAATTGTCTTTGTAGGTCCAAGAGGTAAGGTAAGGTAAACTTTATTGATATGGTGCCCAATCCAAGGGCTCTGGGTTTCTTATAGGAGGTCAAAACAGGTAAGGTAAACACCAACAACATACAAATAAAAGCTGTACAAGGACTGTACAAATTACAAATTAAAACTGTTATAATAAATAGGCATTAATAATAATAAATAAAACAATAAAAACAAAACAGATGCAATTAGTCTGGGAATGCCTCTCTAAAAAGGTAGATTTTCAGAACCCTCTTGAATGCCTTCACCAACAGGGGCCTCCCTCACAGATTTGGGAAGCAAGTTCCAGAAGACTGGGATGGCCACCCCAAATGTAAGGTCACCTGAGGGTTTCAGCCTGGTCCTCAGAACTGCAAGGAGGCCCCCAGTGGAGAACAGGAAGTAGTGGACTAGAATGGCAGATGTAAGGAGGTCTTGTGATTAGACCTAGACATGCCCATCAGAAACCTGGCTGCTGCATTCTTAAATAGCTGCAGCTGGCAGAGGATCCTTCCACTAACCCCAAAGTACAGAGTGTTGCAGTAGCCCAACCTCAATGTAACAAAGACATGCGCTAGTGAGGGTAGGTCCTCTGGTGGAACTAGGGGTTTGATCTGGCTGACATTCCTTAAGTGGTAAAAACCACTTTAAAAAACAAATAACACCTGAGTATCAAGTGTCAGCCTATCAAAGAAGACACCCAGATTAGTGGTGGGAAAAGTGGCCCCAATTTGTTCTGCAAAGTGATTCATGGAGTGAAGGTGAATTCACGGATTGCGGAGTATTTTGCGTTATAATGGGTGACGTGAAGTCCATTGAATACAATGACTTTGCGTTACTCCGCCTTCCCAAACCACTACTCCACCAATTCTTAAGGTGAAGTACATTGAAAACAATGTACTTCACCTCACTTCGCCTTGTTTTTAAGTTCCAAAGGCAAATTTTGCAGTGATTCATGGGATTTCAGGTCACGTGGGCTCTAGATTGTTCAACAAAGCCTCAGTTTGGGGTAGTGTGTGTAGGAAGCTGTAGGAGACAATCTGCTCTGAGAGCTCTCTGCTAGTAAAACCTTCTAAAAGCTGTTAAAAAGCTTTTTGAGTTGTTTGTTTTGCTGAAACTTTAGTTAATCAATTATAGGACACCCTTCTGTGCTCATATCTTCACACGTTTATTGTTTGTGTGTGGATTTTGAATGTTAATGTACAACATTCAGTCTGTGTACTGAGAGACAGTGGAAGTGTGCTTTGGGGGAAGGGTGTATCTGTGGTGAAGGTAGATTAACTTGAAGAAAAAGACAGTGCTTTCTGTTTTGGTGATATTTTTCTTGTGTAACTGTGTTAATGTACACACAGTAATATTTTCAATAATTCCTGCCATTTTTTTGCTGATTGTTGTGGTGCAGCAGTGCATAATTTTAGTTTGTTTAAAATATGTGGTTATATTACTGAAGTTTTCAATTTGCTATGCATTACTTAGTGTGTGTGTGTGAGTATGTGTGTGACATGTGTCATCAAATCAGTCACTTTTTATTGTGTCACATAATAATTTTAGCAATGTGAACCTGCTATCCACTGCAGCTGTGTGATTTTTGTACTTCTTTGTGGTATCTTTACTGGTACCAGTACTAGTGACTGTTACTGAAGCAGTGCAGTACACTGCCCCCCCCGCAACCCGCCCCAACCGGCAAAGGAATTCTTTTCCAGATTTGAATTTCTGATGGTGAGCACTGGTTAGGTGTTGTGCCTTTGTATCTGCATCTCTTCAGTGTGCAGCACAATCTTAATCTGTCTCTGCATTTGCATCTCTTTAGGGCCCAATCTCCATCTGTAACTTAAGTCACCGTTGTTTCTTTGGCTCCATTCAGAGTATTGGACAGGTATGGTGCATAATTCTGCATGAACATTGTACTCATTAATATATGTTTTTAAGTCAGGAACATCATCACAAGTCAGTAGTGATACAAATCATATTCTTCATCATCACAGTTACAAATGCAGTCACAAATCACTATTCATGATCACGTCACGAGTCACAACATAAATTTTTTTTCTAGTTACTTGTATGTATTGTAAGCCTGTTTTGTATTATCTCTCCAGGCTTTACCACCCAACCATTGTACTCATTAATGAGCATTTTTAAGTCAGGGAATTTGTGCTACAGCTCATTGGGGAAGTACAGCTGTAGGCATTTGCGTTGCCTTCCCAATACAGTTCCATATTGTTTATCTCACACCGTTGACACCGAATCACGTTCTTCATCATCATGGTCACAAATGCAGTCAGAAATCACAACATTCATTTTTTTACTAGTTACTTGGATGTATTGTAAGCATGTTTTGTAATATCTCTCCAGGCTTTGCCACTCCACCATTGTACTCATTAATAAGCATTTTTAAGTCTGGTAATTTTGTGCTACAGCCCTTCAGGGAAGTACGCCATAGGCATTCACATTCTTTCCCATACAGCATGTGAGTTACAGTACTGTAAGCAGAGGTGGGCAAAGTGGCCTCAATTTGCTCTGTGAAGTGATTCACTGAATAACGTGGAATCGCGTGAGAACTCCACAATGTGAGTGGAGTACTTCGCTTCATAATGAGGAACATGAAGTCCATTGAAACCAATGATTTTGCATTATTCCGCCTTCCCCAAACCACTTCTCCACCAATTTAAAGGCAAAGTACATTGAAATCAATGCAATTCACCTCACTTTGCCCTGTATTTGAGCTCCAAATGAAATTCTGCAGTTATTCATGGGATTGCAGGTCACATGGGCTCTAGATTGTTCGGCACAGCCTCAGTTCTGGCATGGGGAGTTTGTGTGTAGTGGTAGCTGGAGACAGATTGATCTCAGAGCTCTGTGATTCAAAACCTCAAAAAGCTGTTTAAAATGCCTTTTTGAGTAATATTTTTTGCTCAAAATTTAGTACATTGATTGTAGGAAATGCTTCTCTGCTCATATCATTGAGTGTTTATTGTTGCTTGTGGATTTTGAATGTTAATTTAGAACAGTCAGTCTGTGTACTATGAAGTGTGCTTTGGGGAGGAGCATATTTGTGGTGTAGGTAGATTAACTGGGAGAAAAAGGCAGTCTTTCTGTTTTGGTTATATTTTTCTTGTATAACTGTGTTAATGTACACACAGTAATATTTTCAACAATTCTTGAAATTTTTGCTGATTGTTGTGGTGCAGTAGTGTACAATTTGTCTGTTTAAAACATTTGGTTATATTACTAAGTTTTCAATTTGCCAAGCATTACTTGAGTGCATGTGTGTGTTTGGGTGCGATGTGTGCCATTAAATCAGAACACGTTTATTGTGTTGCAGAGTAATTGCAGCAGTGTGAACCTGCGATCCACTGCACCTGCATGAATTTTTTATACTGCTTTATGGTATCTTTACTGGTAGAGGATTGTTACTGTCATGCACTACTCCCCTAACTGGCAAAATGTATTCCTTTCCAGATTTGGATTTGTGACTTGTAAGCACTGGTTAGGTGATGTTGTGCCTTTTCGTATGCATCCCATAAGTGTGTAGCGTAATCTAAAACTGTCTGTGCATTTGCATGCACCATTAATTCTGGGAGATTGCATTTCTTGTTATGCTCTCATTTCAGTTCGTCATCAGTGGGGAATTTTCTGGACACAAGACAGTACCATATTGGGGATGCACATTAATTCTGGTGACTCTGTGTGTGACCTGACCACTGCATGCATGACTGAGTGTGCCATTCATTTTGGGAGACTTTGCATTTCTTGTTACACTCTCATTTTACTTCGTCAGCACTGGGGAGTTTTCTGGACACAAGACAGTAGCACTTTGAGGATGCACATTCATTTTGGTGACTGTGTGGGTGGAATGCTGCCAATATTTTTGTCATTCCACCTTACTTCCCGTTTAAGGTGGAATGGCAACGTGAAGTAATAATAACAAGGCGAAGTGAGCCTTTCCTATGTGGCACTCCGTGTACTGAAGTGCCAAGGTGAAGTGGCCACTTTGCGTTCACTTTGCCAGTGGATTTTAAATTCGCTGTATTTCTAACTCAGATTTCTCACCCTAGAGGATGTCATCAACAGGGTGGATCTTAGGACCAATCCTGTTGCCACCCAGGAGGAATTCCTATCATACTGTACTGTGACTTTGCTCGATCACCTGCACCTCTGTCTTGCCGGAATTCATTCTCAACAAGTTAGACGACATCCAGTCTATGATCTTGGTCAGGCAATTATTTAGCATTTCCAGGGTGTCATTTGTTCTAGGGGCAAAGACACATACAGCTGGGTATCATCTGCATATCAGTGAAAACCCAGGTTGTAATTTCTAATGAGCTCTCTCAGGGTAGCATGTACACCACAAACAACATTGGCAACAGGACTGAACCTTGAGAACCTCCCCATTGAAGGAGCTTCAGAGAGGAGGAGAAATTCCCCATCACCACCCATTGTTTCCTGCCCAAGAGGTAGAACTCAAACCAGTTGATGACCGTACCAGAAGTCCACAATACTCTCTAAGGTGATCCAAAGGCAGAATGAGGTCCATGGTGTCAAATGCTTTGGAAAGATCAAGGAGAATAAGAATTGACCTGTCTCCTTTATCTCGCTCCCTGAGGAGGTCATTTTGCACCCAGACCAATGCTGTCTTGGTGCTATGCCTAGCCCTAAATCCAGACTGGAATGGCCCATAGATGTCAAAGGCTGTGAGGTGCGCCTTGAGCTGCAGCACCACTACTTTTCAATAACCTTCCTAGAAATAGGAGGTTGAAGATGGGTTGATAATTCCCCAGGGCATCAGGGTTGGCGGACGGTTTCTTCAGAAGGTGCCTCGCCAATGCCTCCTTCAAGGCATCAGGAAAGATTCCCTCAGAGAGCAAGCACCGGATTATCCTGGTGAACACTGGACTAATGGTCTCAGTGCATCCCACTAGGAGATGGGTTAGGACTGGGTCCAGTTCACATGACGTGGGCAGCTGCTTTGAGATCACATCAAAAACCTCAGCCACTTCCACTGTCTGACACATCTCCCAGACAATAGGAGTACATATGTTCTCTTCAGGCCCCCACTGTGGAGCTGATCTGGCCCCACTGTGGAGATCCCAGACTAAACAGAGAACACTATGTCAGTAAAGAACTGAGCAAACTCTTCACATAATGCAATTGAAAATGCTTTTTCAGCTGCAGGCTGACAGGGTGAAGTAGTCTGTCAACAGTCAACAAGAGCTAAGCTGGTCTGTTCCTCCTGCAGCAAACTCCTTGGACAGGAACTCTGCCTTCTTATGGTTGATTGCCCCTTGATATTCAAAATAGTGAATTCTTAAGGCCAGTCTGTCCTTCTCAGACTGGGTCCTCTGCTAGCAATGCTCCAACTTCCGATCCTTGATCTTCATACCTTAAGAGCCCCATCAAACCATGGGGGTCTGATGTGAGAAGATCTGGATCATATACGGAGCTTTGCTATAGCATCAAGAGCTTTGGAGACAGCCTTGTTATAGGCAGCCACTGTCTCACCCATGCCAACATGCAGTACTTACATGAGACAATTTGACTACCACCAAAAGTCCCTCTGGGGACAATCCTCTTAAAGGGCAATAGCAGATGATCTCAATGGGGGAAGGACTATTAGGGGAGGCCCTAAACCAGAAGAATCAGACTAAGCACCCTGACCAGTCCTAAGGTTCATGACCTCAGGGCCCAGTAAGAATACCAAGTCCAGAGTATGCCAGGCCCAGTGATGTCATCAGCTGGAGAAGGTAGTATCCAAGATGAGATTCATTGTTGACCCAGGCATTGAAGTCCCCAGGATTAACCACCAGGGTGACTCCAACACCCTGTCGATGATGAAATCTGTAACCTCCTGAAGGAAATCCCTCCCACCCTGGAGGAAGGTAAACAAGGAGAATCCTGCAAGCCACACCTGGACCCCCGTGTACTGCCACACATTCAAAGGATGAGGTAGAACCCACTGGATGCATGGCAAGGTTCAAGCTGGATCTTAAACAGATGCCCACACCCCCAGCCCTGTGTTCCCTGCTGAGGCAGTGCACTACAGAATACCCAGCCAGGACAAACACCTCCAAAACTGGACCGACATCATCCCCGAACAAGGTCTCCTTAATGCAAGCCAGACTGACAGAAGAAATCAAGTCCACCATAATTGTGGTCTTGTTTCTCACTGTTCTGGCATTGCACAGCACAGCCCGAAGGGGACTGGTGGAGACTGCAGGCCCAATGGCTACCTGCCCAATCAGTCTGGTGGGAACCCAGGAGATGAACACTAAACACGTTGGCCCTCTCTCGGGATTCCATTTAGCCACAAAGTGCCTCCTGCTCCTAACCAGCATGATATTGCTGACCTCTGCTGTATCCCAGCGCCCGCCACCAGCCAACTCACCCACTACTAATACATACCTCCTGAAAGTGCCTCACTGCTGTAGCTGAAAATGGGAGGTTGGCAAAGAGGTGAAGTTCATGCAGCAGAGACACTGTATAGGCAATGCATAGGGATCTGAGCTTCCAACACATCAAGCAAAAGCTAACTACTAAATTAAAATCCCTGCTACAGCTTTAAACAGTATAATAAAATAAAACCAATCAAAATGAAAAAAAGCCTATCCCTAAATATGAATCCAACATCCACACAATAAGATACAAAAAAGCATCCTACCCTTACTCAAGCCACACTGACACATTATCTAAACTCACACATCAACCCAAAAGATAGTAACCCCTAATTCAAATTCAGATTTAAAGCAAGATAAACAGACAGGAGAATCCTTGGTAATTTTAGGTCCAGAGGACAAGTCCCAAGTCAGTTTGGTTTTACATTATAATGGTGATTATTTAACTGTGCTGACTACATACAGTGAACCAAGGAGTGCCCAACATCAAAGTGTAGTAGTATAACAACGACTGCTACAAACAGCCATGGTCACTTAGTTTCCCCAATTGCTGCAACAAAATAATAATTTTTATGCAGAGGGCTATGCCCCCAGAACCCCCCTTTGCAAAAGGCAAGCCCCCCTCACCCTCCCAAAATTTTTATAATCAACCACACCGGGAGGGGAAGACGTGGACACAGTGGAAAAGAACAAACAGAAGAAAAAATATTTGCCCCAACAGCCAGACCCGAACCCAGGTTCACCAGTTCAAGCAGCACTGGCTCCAGTCATTGTGCCAAAGGGCCAGCTCAGCAAGGCTTGGCCAAACAAATACCTGTATCTTGTTCCAGTGAGTTCAGCTCACTGCTACATTCACTGTAACCTGCTGATTGATGTTTTTTCTTACTTGCTGTCAGTACGAGTGGTTTTATTGGGTCGCTCCAATTGAGACACTGAATAATACTCACTCACATCACTGTACACCATCAGTTTTGCTGATGAAAATTTACCAGAGTTCATGTCCAGATCAACAAAGACTCACAGATTTATAGCAGTGCTCTTACCACTGCTATCAAGGAAATGCAGGCCAAGTAAAAGAATGCTCTCACCAATCTCTCTCATAGATAATACAGGCTACCAATTTAAATACTGCACCATTTAAAAGTCCATGAGTGGTGCTTTCACCACCACTCAAGGAATGATGGAAAAACACAGTACTCAATGGAGACAAATATTTGGCTGACAATTAGCTGTAATCCTTCAGGGTGGCTGCTCAAACTGGCAGGTCAATTCTGGAGTGATCCACTAATCAAAATTAAGGCAACACTGCCCCAGGTTTCACTCCTCCTGGTCTGTTGCTATGTTTCACTCATGGCCCATATTCAAGTTCCAACAACCCGAACACCATCAACATAGGACTACCCAGCCCACACTTCACAGCATAGCCCAACTCATTACTCACCATCTGCTGTGTAGTGTAACTCCTCAGCAAATCAACACTGCCGTTCCACAGTTGGCATCCAGGAATGCTACAGTGTGATCTTCCAGCTGGTTTTCTCCCACCAGCAACTGTTCTACTCTTCAGTGGTTCCCGACGAATAATTTCCACAAGTCAGAGCAGATCCTTGTTTCAGACTGGGTCACTATGCACAAGAGGAGGTGATATTGATTTGGTATTAACGCAGAGAGAAAACTATTGTATGTTTTATAATACAGGCTACATCTTTTCTTGGTTTTAATAACGGTATTGAGTTAGCCCCTTTTCTGGTAAAATAGAAATTGCATAGTTTAGATGGGTGGACATGGCTGCAATATTATGAGAGTACAGGTTAGAATCTGAAAAAATATTCAGTGAAATATCTACAGTAAACAGAGATAGATTATCTTGTTGTAATATTTGGATATTGAAAATAATACCTTCAAAACCCATACAAACAAAATCCCTGTAATACACTACTCCCCTTTAAATAATAGTGTCGTTGCTCAAGTAATAATACCATTCTTCACTGCTGATAATACTATAGTTTGTTCTCTGAATGATAGTATTATCACTAAAACTAAACAGCGCAAGCTCAAGACTGTCTCACATGGTAGGCTTATTACTAAGATCCCCACGGCAACCTCCTTTACACATGACATGACGTTCCTGACAGCGTGCCTCCTGATTGGCCATGGATTCTCTGTGGGCAGGCATAACATTTCAAAACACATGGCGGCCATCTCTCACTTACCTAGAGAAAACCGCTGTTTTGTTTTTCTGCTGATCCTTTTTTTTTTCTATCTTTCCCAGTTCCACAGAAGTATCTGCTGAATCCTACAAACAGGACTAAAGGTATGAGACCCCAGTGACTGAGGGAATGATCAAGTGGGAGCGAGGAGTGGGTGTTCATAGAGAGACTCAGTGAGTTCTCACTGCAGCAGGTGCCTAGCCACACAGCACATCATAAACAAAGCTGTACACAAAAATAAAATTGGATCCGTATATTACAAAATATATAAAATAGGTTTCAGTGAATCACTGCTGTAAATTCTATCTCAAGGTTCCCTATGTCCCCAGAACCTCCGATGGAATTACAGCCTTGTAATCACTGGAACCTATCTTTATTCTATTTTAATAACCTGTTAATTTATTTTTTTTGGTATGTATAACTGAAGTATTGCATCTGAAAATATGTGAGCTGATGTTTGCAATGTATTTATTTACGTTTGTTGAAACATAACATAGAAACATAGAAGATGATGATAGATAAGGACCACAAGGCCCATCCAGTCTACCCATTTATTTTTCTACCTTATGAATGTGCCATAGGCCTTTACTCTGTCAATGGCCTATCTATTCATACTCATCTGTATTGCTTCCTTATTCCTATCCCATACTTGTCTGAAGCCCTGCACTGTATTCATATCCACCAGTTCCTGAGGTAGGCTGTTCCATGCATCCACCACCCTTTCTGTGAAAAAGCACTTCCTCACATTACCCCTTAATCGGACTCCCTCTGATCTCATGCTACGTCCTCTTGTCCACTATTTTTCTTATATTGAAACATGTTAGACTCTTTCACCTTGTTAATTCCCTTAAGTTGTTTGAAAGTTTCAATCATATCACCTCTCTCCCTCCTTTGCTCTAGGGTATGCAACTTGAGCTCCATTAATCTGTCCTCATATGTTTTCTTATGCAATCCATGCACCATTTTGGTTGCTGTCTCTGGACTGCCTCCATTTTGTTAATGTCTTTCTGAAGGTGCGGCCTCAGTACTGCATGAGTACTCTGGATGGGGCCTAACCAGTGTCTTGTAAAAGGGATTATTACCTCACTTTTATGACTTGTGATACCCCTACTAATACACCCTAACATACTCTTAGCCTTACCTAATGCTTTAGTGGTCTGCTTGGATGATCTCAGGTCACCTGTGATGACAATGCCCAAGCTCTTTCTTCCTTGTGATTGCCAGCAACTCCCCTCCCAACCTATAGGTGGCTTCAGGGTTTCTCTTCCCTATGTGCATGATCTTGCATGTCTTTGTGTTAAACTTCAGTTGCCACTCTTCCTACCATTTTGCCAGTTTATCCAGATCTCTTCTCATTCTGCCCACCCCATCTGGATTCAGAAGTGGCACATTTGAGACTTTCATAATAATGTACCTTTCAGGAGACACTAATTATGGGGGTATTTGGGGGTGTTCATTCACCCCCGAAGAAGCAATGATGTGAAATGTAAAGTGAGTGATTTGTGATACACCTGCACATTAATAACGTATTCTGGCATATATCTAATTGTGTCTGAGCTGTTTTCTTTCCTGGTGAGTGTCCCAGTTTTATATGTCTGTATTGTTTCAGTTACTGGCTGGCACCTGAATCCTAGCTGCACCTTTTTTTTGTTTTACTTAAATGAAAACCACTTGACAAGCTCCTACTTACTGCTCAGACAAGCTCGGGAATCAATGAACAAGCTAGGAGCCCTGAGCTGATGAGTAGTTCAAAGGTACAGTGTGGTAATACCCTTAGGAGCTGACCCAATGACCAAAGCCTTACTTGTTTATGGAGCAGAGATGCTGCTGGTGAAAATAGTTCTGAACTGCTGAATCCAAAAGCTGACTTGATAACTCAGAAGCAAACACTGTTTAAGGAACCTTGGAGGATTCAAAGAACCAGCAAAAGCCTTCTCTTCCACAAAACAGTATTTTAGAACAGGTCCCAGCAGTAATATCAATGCTCAGACCCTATGCTGCTAAATCTAAAAATAAACCTGATTTAACACCGCAACTTCTATTTGAGCAGAATCATAAAAGACTAATTCAGTCTTGAATTCACAGAGGCAGTATAGACAGCCATTTTAACTGCAGCAGCCTCATTTCAGATGGGTAACATGGATATTATAAAATGGGTCTTAAAAATCCTGTAGCTTCATTTGTCAAAACATGTCACATGTCTGTGTATAAATCCTGTAACAGACAACTGGTAAAGATCCAACTGATCAAATGTTTAATTCCTTTGAACCCATTTTTTTTATTTTAATAACAGATTCATTTTATAATAGCAATACTGCACTCCAGGCTGCGTAGCAGTGGGATTTATACACTTCTTGTGGTTCCAAGTCAATGTATGTGCCAAGTGACACACTACACAAGGTATGTATAACCCACAACACATACTCTGCTGTGCATTATTGCTTACTTTACAACTGTAAGGAGCTAAATGATGTAATGGGTGGTTTATTTGGAACATTTTGAGACTTAAAACTAAAATGGATGCGTTTATCCAGAGAACAACTTTACTGGAACAAGAATTGAAAAGAGCCTCATATGAAAAAAAAATACTAAACTTTAATGAGGAACAAACATCTACACTGAAACACGTTGATAAATTGTGCTTAAAATCATTAACAATTCAAGCCCTCACTCAAATACCTGAGCTGCTGTAGACTTTATCAAATGAATGGAAATGCTTGAAAATGAATCCTGTTTTTAAAAAAAATGAGACTGGTGAGCTTCCCCTTGAAAATAAATAAACTCTTTCAGAACGTAACAGAAATGGTAGAGACAGTGTTCAAAGAGGTCTTAATGCTTCCTGAGGAAAATGTCCCCTTTATTTCAAGGGCATATATAAGCTATCATCTAGAAAAATGCCAGCAGTACAAGCTGGGAGTGTATCAGCACGATCGAATGCTGCAAACAAGCCTCTGTCATTAGAGTAAATAAAAACTATAGTGATGCTTACATTCTCATTTGAAACAGATCAAGGCATTTTATTTCATCTTGCAAGTAGTAAAGGAGCCCTGGCATTTAGAGATCACAGAATATATTTGTTTCCAGACATATCTCTTTTAACTCAAGAAAGAAAGAATAAAATATTACTTTGAATTACTTGATCTTGGAGCAACTTGCCACTTTATCCAGTTGTGTGTTCTGTTTTCTATCAAGGCTTCAGGTTTCTTTTCTTTGAAGCTGAATAGAGTGCATATATTCTTAAAATGAAGCACACACACACACACAGACACAAAAAAAATGCAATGGAATTCTCCAGAGACTGATGTCTATAACTGAGAAAGAAAGAAAGAAAGTAAGAAAGAAGGAAGGAAGGAAGGAGGGAAAGAAAGAAAGAAAGAAAGAAAGAAAGAAAGAAAGAAAGAAGAAAGAAAGAAATGACATCTTCTTTAAAGTAATATAATTTAAATAAAAAAAATGATTTATGAACCTGGGGGAAGTGGGAGGAAATAGTAGAAGAAAGAAAAGAATGGAGGAAGAAAAAAGAGAAAAGAAAAACAGACAAAACTGCTGAACATATAAATATATTTGTTTTTCTTTAATATTTAACTTTCCCTAAGTTTATTAGTACTGAGAAGCAATGAATTATTAACGTCATTTATTACAAAGATAATAATAATGTAGTAAAATAATATCTAAATTTTAAAGCTTTTTCACTGGTAGCTGTAGATGGTGCTAATAGTTAGAAAATCCTAATTAAAGCAGTATTTATGCTTGTGGCGCTACAAAACATTCAAATAATGAATGCAACCATTTTTAACTGTTACACTTATTTATAAAATAGGCATTAACATCCTAAAATTCTTGATTGACTAGAACCAGTTACAAATAACTATGCAGCACAGAATTTTAAGAAACTGTTTGGCAGCCATTTTTTTCTTTCTCAATGGATCATACATGCTAGACTGGAAAAAAAGACAAGTGCCTAAAATTACCACCCATATCTTGTCTCTTTCACATCATCACAAGTAGGATCACAACAAGATGTAAAACACACCCTGTACATATTTTTATCAATGTGACATATTATTTATATATTTTTTAGCCCACAATGGCTACAGCCTCTGTAGCTGTTAAGCCAGCTAGTAGTGTTCAGCCATACAAACACACTCCCTTCCCAACATTAGTGAGTAACACAATGCAATGTAAAAAAATCAGCAAACAGTCAGATAATTTCCAATTACAGTTAATTTTACTTCCTTGTGTCACCTGACCCAAGCTGTTACTTAGCTCCTCTGTGTTGACACTACACTTGCTGCTGTACTGAAATACATGCAGCTCTCAGACCAACACCCTTACCAAATGTAAATAAACTGAAAATATCCCTTCTGGAGAACTCTCCTTTTTTTCAAGTGGGCAGTAGGCATCTGAAGGAGAGCCTGCGGCCTTGTGTTTCACTATGCTCCTGGGTGTGGGGTATCTCATTACTACCTATACCCAGCCATGTGTTATTGCTTATGTATAAAGCAAATATGGTCTTTCATCTTGACATTAGGACCTGTCTATCCCTAAGAAATTTAGTTGTATTTCTTTTTAGATAAACTTCCTTAACCTCTGTAGATTTGAAGCGTTCATTATAAATAACCTACTGTATTGCTAATAGTACTGTTAAAAAAAAGACTTAATGAACTATAAAATGAAAGATAACTCAAAAAATCATAATCACAAAAAATGAAGTGTACTATTAGAAAGCTTTATCCAGACAACCACCTTCCTCTAACCCTTGCAGCATCCCCATGCCCACTCTCCTCACCCTAACACCAACCCATTAAAAAAAATATATGTTAGTTCATTTCCCCAACCACGTAACAGCAAATCCTAGCATGCTCCCTATCTTGCTATCAAGTATGTTAGTTCATTCCTCCTACCCCATAGTAGCCAGACCTAGCATACTCACTATCTTGTCACCAAGATTAATGTAAATTAAATAGTGACGAGATGGGGACCAGCAAAGACCTTCTTCTCACCATCCTTGCTAAATGAGATTGCATGAATTACTATTGATATCTGTGCTGGTCTCCATTTCCTAACTATGTAACATTATTCTTAAAGGCATGGAGGAGGGCAGATTGGGTGCTATGATGGTGGGTTAAGGGTAATTTATGCTCAGTTGTTTAGGGCTGGGGAGAAGAGGGTAAGATAGGGTGCTCTGAGACTAAGTCTAAAAAATCTTGTTTTTTAAGAAAACCTTTTTTTTTAAGAAAAAGGACTTTATGCTATTGAAAACTTCAGATTGTTGTAAAAGTGCCAGGACTTTGTAGGCCTATTGTACACAAACAGTAGCATACAATTTTGCATTTTCCTAAAAATTCACCACTGACATGAAACTTTATCTAATCTCTAGATGGAGCAATCAAAGGATTAGGATTTAATGATTAGATTAGTGTTGTGGAAGTACCATTAGGTTAGTTCAGTACTTGACAAGCATGCATACTGGGGCACAATTTATTCTAAAACTGGTAAAAAAAAACAACAACAACAAAAAACAATTGAAAAAAAAATGTTTCTGTAGCCATTCCTTCTCCTCCTCCTCTAGGTGGCCAGGATTAATCGCATGACAACAATACTTCTTTCAGTCATCTATTCTTTACACCCCTCCCTGGACATTTCATACAATAGTAGGCCTATCTTTTATCCTACTAGCTCCTTACGTATTGAACACAGTTTTTTTAATCATTCCCTCCATAATGTAGTCACCCCCATACCATAATAAATGGTATAAACTGGTCCCTGTAATGTCTTTACTCCACCAACCTTGACCCTCAATTCATGAAGGATGTGTGACAAAAGTGTCCTTTTTAAATGTTCATTGGGCACATTGCTAAATTGTTTCTGGTTGTCCTACCATACCTTCTCCTCCCACTCCTGAACATTTAAAATCAACCCTCACCTCTCTAAACCAATCCCACAGGTTCCAAAGGTTCAGTTACAAGTTCTGACCCCTCCTAATCTTGGTCTATGATGGACAGCAACTGTTCTAATCACAGCAGCTTAGTCAGCACCAACATTAATAACTTTTAGGCTGTAGGGGAGGGAGGCTGGTAAGTGCTGGCTTTCTAGCAACATCCAATGACATTAGGAAGACCATAATAGAGGACTAGGAGGCCCCATCCCTGTCCTTTATTACAGGTTGGCTAGTTTAACTCAATGATGCTACTCAGACTGCTCCTATTTTACCACAGAACTATTTATCCTGGTGTTCCAGCAAAGGGGGCAGATAAGCTGCCAGATTTTAAATATTGCCTCCCAGCATGGATCAGGGGATCCAAACATTTCAACTGAGGGTTTGAGGTCAGTTATTTTCATGCTAAGGAGGCATGCAGCAATTTAGGATTGTATCAGGTGGGGGGAGGGCTGGAAAGAAAACCAGGCAGAATTCATTAATACTGAATTTCCATTGGGCATTAACATTTTTTTTTTTTTAATTTTTTTTTTTAATCCCATTGGGCATTAAAAAAGGATACATTTGATGTTCCCATCATAACTTTGAGTCAAGCAGTGTATATAAAGGTATAAAAAAGACCCATTGTCCCTGTTTACTGTATTACTATGGTGTCAGATGACAGAAGCTGTGGTAATTCAAAGGTAGTGTTAAGAGGAATGCAAGTCTAACAGAATTCCAGGTATTCCTATTATGATATGGGAGATCAGGGAGGGTGTTAGACTGGAAGATTACTGAGTGGGTATGATGTGACTATGTGACTGTCACTGGCCTCTTGTGGGAGGAAACAACTTGTTTTACATTGTTTAACATTTACTTGTAGTTGTGCAATCTGAGTACCAAATACCATGAATATGGCTTGATTAGTTATTCAGATCCAAATGGTGATCTTATTACTGTATGTATTTTTTTTTAATTTAACATTCAATACTCATGCTTCTCAAGTGTAGACAAGGAGTAAGAGCAAGAATCTAAGGGACAACATTAATTTTCCATGAGGTGTCAGGAGATATGTTTTAAAATACTTAGACTCTGTAGCCATTTAGTATTATAAGACTAAATGAAACTAGGTGTCTGAAATTTATAACTGCAGCAAAGGTAAGGTCAGCGTTTTCCACATGCTTCATTGCACTATTGCCTTATGGCACATTCCATAATAATGCTGGCATATGTGTGACTTCTGTGTTGCCTGCCCATGGTGGCTGCTCTGTGACCCAATTGGATTCCACACTTTCCAGAATCCACAACCCCTGCCTGTCCCAGTATTTGAATGTGAAAGTGCACTGCATCAAGGTACAAGGAGCATTAAAGATTTCACACTGTACTGGATATAAGGCGTCCAGTAACATGCCCAGTCAAGCTTTAGTGTGGATAACTTACATTGTTGTAATGGAATTTTGGCAGTCCTCCAAGGATTCCACATTTATTAAAAAGCATTTTTAAAAACAACAAAAAGTATAGCATTTCTTAGAGCCAGCCCTTTATGGTTGTCCAAGAGGGCAGGCACTGTGTGTGGCTGGTGTGCATTAAGGGAAGTTTTGCATTAATGGATTTGGCCACAGGGAGCATAAGACATGTGTCAGGGAATCCAAATGATGCAGTGTATATGCCCTTCTAAAAGCCTCTGCAGTGCATACTCTGGCCCAGATATTCAAATTGCACCCAAAAAGTGTGCAATAGCAGGAGTAAGCACAAGTCCATTGTGACCATGTGCAAGAGGCGTGATATTTAAAAACTGAGCCAGCCAAACTGCGCCTACAGCCGACGACTGAATATCACACCACCTGCGCCATAGCGCAACTAGGGAGGGGAAGCTGAGCAGATTAGATGCACCATAGCGCAACAAGGGATGTGCAGCTGAGCAGTCCAGAGGCACCATAGCGCAACCAGGGATGCCCCCCAGCAGCAGGGTGGCAATGCAACTGCACAACCAGGGAGGTAGGGGCCCACCACCCATGCCACAGATGGGCAGAGGAACACACAGCAGAACAGACATCGTCCCCCAACACTCCATGCACTGCACAACTGGGGGAGGCCTGGAATAACCACCGGCCCATGGAGACCAGCAACCAACCCACAGCTGGGCCATGGTGCCCCATCACACCCCCCGGCAAGCTGTGATTGGCACACAAGGAGGGCTGACCACCCTGTGCCACACCATCCCCCCAATGCAGAGCACACCCTGCACCATGACCTCTAGACACACTGCCCAGGAGCAGCGTCCACCACTGCAGGAAACCCCATGCATGCCACCACCCCCACTGTGACAATGCAACCCTGTGCACTACAGAACCATGCAAGGCAGCCCCACCACGAGCACCCATCAGCGGGTGGCAGCACACAGTGATGCAACAATGGCATACACAGTGCCACCATGCACAGCCCCACCGAGGTACTGCTGAGAGACCAACCATGCATCGGCACATGAGGTACTCCACATGGGACAGGGTATGCCCCAGACTCCACCACCAGTGGTACAGCACCCTGCACACTCTCCTAATGACACACCCCGACCCAGCACTGGTCACAACAGCCAGCGCAGACACCCACAGTGGTGCATGGAAGCATGCACCACACCGGATGCCATGCAGTGCATGGACAGACACCCACCCATACCCAAGGGCACAATAACACAGGGATGCAGTAGCGGGGCAACCAAGCCCCCAGCGTGGGCCCATGTAAACTGTGTACACACAACCCACAGTCCTCCATTGCACAGGAGTGCCAGCCACCCTGCACAGGCACTGTGGACCTGTACACCACCAGCATTAGCCCGAAGCACAAGTCACAGACAGTGGTGCACATCCCCTGCAACACACACACAAGCCACAGCATGGAGGTGGGTCAACAACTGTGGAGGTCACAGTGTCACCCGAGGCAGACATGCACCACACCAGTGACAGGAGGCAACCCAACATTGTGATGGGTACAGTGGCTTCCCAGCATGGACAGCCACCACTGACATGCTAGCAGACCATGCAGGTCACAGACATGCATGGGTGTCAGCTGCACAGGCCATGGACAGGCTGACAGGGATGCCATGGACACAGAGCATGCACCATGGACCACTGCACACAGTCATCCAGTGCAAAGGGCACAGCACACACACCACAGACACTGACTGATAGCCACCCCCACACCATAGTCACCTCCACATGGACACACACACATACCCATGACTGCACCATCCCTGACACCATGCACACCACTGCAGCTGAGCACCTATAGCCTGCTGCAAATCAGAGACCACTACAGTATTCATATCAAAATATGTGTATTAAAACAACATATAAAAGGTAACTATGTACAATAATATATACAAGGTGGGGGGAGGGCCACAAACAAGGTGGGGGTGGGTAAGGGGCAGGGGTGAACAAATGGGACAGGAAAGGAGGGGTGTGAAGGTGGGTCCAGGGCGGCAGGGGATATCAGGGGCAGAGGGACTTTTAACAGGAGCCTGCTCCCCACTCTGGCTTCTCCACTGCCTGTGCCTCCTGAGGACCCCAGTCTCATCTATCCAGTGAGGGATATCCAGGGACGCCCTCACCACATGCAGGATCTCCCGCAGTGCCTCCCAGATGTTGTTGAGCTGGCGGACACCTAGGACAAGGGAGCACAGTCAATAGGTGTGAATGCACAGCCCCATACAGCCCACCTACTGTGCATGGCATACGGTCGTGGGACATTCCTTTGTGATGGTGTGTGACCACCCACATTGATCACGTCCACATGACCTGCCCACCCAGCCACATACAGCCATGCAGAATGCTGCACACACCCACCAGCCAAGTCACGCACAGCACCACCGTGGCTGTTTAGTGACATGGTTATGTGGTGCAAAGGCAGTGGCACAGCCATGTACCCGGTGCACGCATGGACCACCATCAAAGCACTCCCAGACATGCATTGCCACTGGACAGTGCTGACTGCAACAAGTTGCGTGCATGGCAGTGGTGTCAATGGATGGTGGCCATGCTCCGCTGCCCACCCTGTTACACAGCATGCAATAGTAATCATGGAGTATGGCACTCACCATCATCGGGCTGGTCCCTTGGGTGCTGTGGACACTCGCTCTGCCTGGCCTCCCCTCCTCTTCGTTGTGCAGCAGCTCATGGGCCAGGCGCCGCTCCTCCGGCCCTGTGGTACAAACATGGAGAGAGGAACATCAGTACAATCCCATAGCAAAGGCCCCCTGCCCCCAGGTGTGTGCCCTCCCACCCAGCCAAACCCATCCACCCCACACCCTGATAACACCACCACAGCCAACACCGGATGGTCCCTCCCTCATGTGCTGGACACATACAACCGTGATGCCCATATGGAAGATAAAAGTGTGTTGACATAACACCTACCTGGCCATGGCACGTGCCCTCCTGGCATGTCCCCACAGGTGGGCTAGCAGGTCCGGCTCCCTCCACCGCAGGTCCCCATACCTATGGCGGCACTGCTCAGCTGTTCTCCCCGACCAGTGGCCTCCTCCAGTGCAGTGGCCACCTCCTCCCACACCTGGCTCCTGGACCTGTCCAGGGTGCCTCCCAAACAGTGGTCCATGGGTGGCTCCACTATGGCCACTAGGTTGGCCAGTTCCACCTGTGTCCATTGAGCAGCCCTCCTGCACGCCATTCTCCAGCTCAGTCTGCAAACATGGCGCTGTGCAGCGCGGGTCCCCACGTGCAGATGCTGAGCGGTACAGTGCTGCCATTCCCTATCATGCTGTCACCAAACAGCACGATAGTGGTGCACCCATGCCTGATGCATGGCACCTAGGGGGCAAAGGTCGGGCACAGGGTCAAGGGTCTCTGGTGCATGGACACACACAGCGCCATTGGAACCCAATGCATGTAGCATGATTGGCTGCCTGTGTGCAACCTCCAGTAGCGGCCTACTGCGCTGTTGCCTCAGTGCACCTATGATGGCCCAGTGCCACAGCGCCATGTAGGTGAACATCGCTATAGCACCACTGGCACAATGGTGGCCATGCCCTGCATTGCTTCCGCATTCAGCACATCAGCAGCATTGCAGATGCCTGTGTCAACAACAGGCATGCACAGTGAGGGTGTACTACGATGTCACAGAACTGCACCGCTGGCTCAGCACGCTCAACACAATTGCACAAAGCGCAACAGCGCAATATTCAGTCATCATATGCAAAACAGCTAATCAGCCATGCCATGGTGCAGCACTGCAATTTGCATCCACTTAAAGTTGCGCCTCGCCTCATTTGCATGGGTTGCGCTATAAAAGTGCAACATTGGGTTGCAGTGGCCATAGTTGGTTACTGCAGTCTATTGGTGAGTTGCATGCTGTTTGGGAGTGTGGACTGTGGATTTAGGGACATACATGAGTCTGCACAGTCAGAGGTAACAACTGCCATTCTTACAGGCTAAAAAAATGACCGAGCAAGTTGTGGGAGAGGAGGAACACAGTGGTGGGAGGAGGAGGAGGAGGTCTAATTTTACTAAGGCCAAGACTGAAGCCATTTGAGGCCTACCTGGATCAGGAGCCGCTTCTCAGCAGACGGCAGGGAACACCTCAAGCCCATGCTGCTGCATGGGAGGAGGTGGCACGTGCTGTGAACCTGCATGGCAGCCACAAGTGCTCCATGCAGGAGTGCAAGAAGAAGATGGGCACAGACAGGAGGAGGATAAAGGAGAAGGTGGCTGCCATCAGGGCAGCATGAGCTGTGACAGGTGGGGGACAGCTGGAGGTGGTACACCTGACCCCACAGGAGGAGAGGATTGCTGGAAGCATGCAGCATTGTGCCATTGAGGGTGTTCCGGGTGGTGGCTTCCAGATGGGTGGCGGCCCATCACTGCATGGTAAGTAATGGTCTGTCTGTCTATGGGGGGAAGGGTAGGTCACATGCAGTAACGCGACTTTGTTTTCCCTTACAGATCTGGAGCGTCTTCATGGGTCAGTGGAAGTGGGCCTGTCCACTGAGGACAGTCAGCTGGAGATGGAGGAGGGCCCAACCACCTCCACAGGTATACGTGGCTCAATGCGACAGTGGGCCCGCCTGGCTGTCCACACTGATGTTATTGTAACATGTGCGGAGGAAGCCCTGCCCATGTCCCAGCGTGACAGCATTCACGGATGCCAGCATGCTGTTACTCGGGCCAGTGCTGAGTCCATCACCGATGATGATGTAGCTAACGGCATGGGCAGTGACACATGTGTGCCACAGGATGGCCACACATCAGGTAACATCACAGCCATGGCTGTGGGTGGTGCTGCCGTGCAGGCCTGCGTGTCATCACAGTCCCAGCCTGTGCCTGTCAGCGTTAGTGGGGCAGCACTAGTGTTTGTTCAGGACAGTGGGACTGTTGCAGCCACTGCGGTGGCACCACTGAGCCCTGGGGAGTGGCAGCCAGAGGGGCAGCATCAGTAGTCGGCCAATGGGCTTGGGGGTACAGGGTCCAGCGATGGTGTCTGTGCACCACCTGTGGACATGCCCAGACCTGGTCCTGGTGCACAGCGCCCACTCTCAAGGGGTTCTGAGAATCAGGGCCATGCACACTCTGAGGGACAGGATGCCGAGAAGGCAGATGACCTCTTGGATGAGCACACCTGCCTACTGCAAGCATCAGTCCAGCAGCAGATGCGGCTTGCGATGTCAGTGGATGCACTGAGTGTGGCTCTGGAGTGGGCAGAGGAGTGTCGCAGCAGAGACACCACTCTGATCCTGGCAGGGATGGACCAGTTGCGGGAGGATGTGACTGCTGCCATTGACAGGCATGCACAGGCATTCACTGCTGTCATGGCCACAATGGGCACACAGTCATGCCCATGCATCGCGGACACCACGCAGTGCATTGTCCACCCCCCATTTCCGGCGTCGTGCGACACCCTCCCTGTCAACACCGGGTTCAGCTGTGGGCATCCCGAGCACACCTAGCGCAGGCATGTTCGGTGTGCTGCAGACCCCTGTGTGAGCATGGTCACGTTCATGCAGTGGAACCCTTGGGGGACCATCGGTGCCACCCCATGAGGCCAGTGGTCGGCCTGTCAGTGCTGGTGGGTCTCAGCGGGGCCATCCACGCATCCGTGGTGGCCGGGACACTGTGTCGCATGAGCGACCTGTCTCCCAATGTGGCTACTGTCTGGTGCTGCCCTGTGTGCATTGTGTCTTTCAGTGGGCAGTGCATGGGTGGGTACCCATCCTTGCACATGGACACACAGTCCATCTGCACACCCTCCCAGCTGCTGTCCGCACTTGTGTGTGCATGATGATGCCTGCATTGCGCTGTACACCAATGTGCAATGGTGCTCAGCATCTGACACACGCACATGGACAGGCAGTGGGCGTGGTGATCTGTGGACATCTGTGTGGCTAGGTGTGGCATTCTGGGTCAGGGTGCCTCCTACCCTTTGTGCAAGTTTGGTGAATTGTGTGTGTGTGCATGTGTGTGTGTGTGTGTCTGTCCGCGTGGCATGTTAGACCTCACCCATCCCTAGTTGTGTGTGTGTGGTTCTGTGCCCTGCCACTTCCCTTGACGGCATGCACCCCGGTGTGTGTCCATGTGTACTTGTGGGTTGTGCCTTAGCCACTGGTGGTTGCACATGGCCCCATGACTTACCTGGGTTGGCTGAAGTGCTCCTCCGTGATGGTGTCCCAGTGCAGCTGTGCCAGCCGGAGCAGTCAGGGGTCCTGTCGCCCAAGGGGGGACTGCCCATCACCATCATCGCCGGCGTCCTCATCGTCCCCATCGCTGTCCCCCTCTTCAACCTGTATGGCTATCCCACATTCATTGGCCATGTTGTTCAGGATGCAACAGGCCAGGAATAGCCCACAGGCCTTTGAGGGGCTGTACTGTAGGGCACCGCCGGAGGTGTCCAGGCAATGGAAATGTGCCTTCAGCATCCTGAACACCCGCTCAATGACATTACGTGTGGTGGCATGTGCCTCATTGTAGCATTGCTGTGATGGGGTCACGGGCTGCCGGTAGGGTGTGAGCAGCCAAGGATGGAGTGGGTGTCCACTGTCACCTGTGTGTAGAGAGTGGAGGTTAGTTTGGTGAACAGCATCGCCCTGCCCCAGGACATGTAGGCCACTACCCATGTCATCTCTGACCATGCCCCCCCAGGCCCTATGATTGTCCATGTGGTTTGCATACTCACCCACAAGGTGGCCAGTGGGGATATCCCCACTCTTGAATCTGTGGCACAGTGCCGACTGGTGCCACATGAAGGCATCGTGTGCTCCCCCAGGGTGTGTGGCACAGACATTGATTATGCACCCCCTGGCATCGCACACCACCTGGCAGTTGATGCTGGCATAGCCCTTGCGATTGATGTACGGCCCTCTCGGGTCCAGGTGATGTGGATGGCCACATGGGTGCAATCTATTGCCTCTAGCACACCAGGCATCGGTGCTACCCTGTGGAACTCATATGTTTGCTGTGCACTCCCGGTGTGCTGGGGAAATGGATGTACTCCGCAGCATGTGGCAGCAGTTTTCTGAGGAATTGGGTGAGGTGGTGTGACGTGGCCAACTGGGTTATGCCTGTGGTGTCCCCAGTTGGTCTCTGGAAGGTACCCATGGCGAGCAAGCACATGCAAGCTGTCACTTTGGTCAATACTGACAGGGCATGGCTCCGTCGTGTGGGTACCTGCATCACATCACTGCACAGCTCACAGAGCTGCCTCAGAATTGCCTGATTCAGGCGGTACCGGCCCACAGTCTTGGTATCACTGTACAGCTTGAAGCTGGTGTGGGCTCAGTACTGCCTGTTCGGGGCATACCGCCGACGGGCCCTTCCATGGCCACTCCCCCCTGCTGCCCGCCTTCTCACCCCCCCTCATGACGGCCTCCTTCTGGAAGGTGGCAGTGGCAATGTCCCTGGCTTGTGTTCATCCCCCGCAGCTGTTACTGTATTCCCCCGCTGTCCTCACTGCTACTTCCCCTGCACTGGGAACACCTGCCTGTGCTTGCCTCACTGCTGTGTGGTGTACCTCCTTCTTCAATGTCTCCCACACCTTCCCCTGTGGCTATTGCTTCCAGGTGCCCTTTCCTGCCTGGCCCTGTGTGTCCCTGCTGCCCAGTGTGTCCTGCTGTGTTTTGCTCTCATATGTGGCTTCCGTGTATAGCGTTCTGCGCCTCTCCCTTCCTCCCTTTTATTTTGGCTCATTTCCGCTATGGTGCAACTTCCGCTTGCTCCCCTATTGCACATGGCACAAGTTGTTGAATATTGCACTGTGCCATTTATGCATGGTTCCTCCCCCTTCAGTTGTGCATGCCTTCATTATCATTGTGCTGTTGCTCAGCGTGATTTGGGGGGCGCAACTGCCTCCAGCTGAATATCACAGAATGGCGCAATTTCGTATTTGCACAGGCACAACACTATTGCACATGGCTCAACTCTTTTGAATATCTGGGCCTCTATCTCAAATTTTGGATGGTCATGAAGGCAGGCCATGACATCTTGATGGTCCCTAATTGTCTGCAAATGGCCATAGGCTGGGTTAGGGCCACCATTCGTGGGGGTGTATATAGTGCTGGAGATGTGCAGAGGACCCTGCATATGCATAGAGGGCCTCCCTGTGTCAGGGGTCTTCCTTCACACCACTACATGGATGTGTAGAGCTGTGGAGTAGCTTTATGGATCACACCCTTAAAATCTAATCTCCTGTGTTTTGTTGAGGATATTTGTCAAACCTTGCTTGGAAATCACATAATCAGATCACTATGCACTTAAAACGTAACCTCCGTACACATTTTCCTTTACTTCTGCTTTATAAAATGGGTTGGGGAAATCCAGGCTTCTGACTTGCTGTGGTGAGCTGGTGCCCATGCTATAAATTTACCTCAGCCTAATGCCCAGGTAAATAAAAGAAGTACCAGTAAAAATGCCAGCTTGACTCATTAGTGAATGCATTACAGTGCCTTTCAAGAATGTTCTTTTTCCAAACTGACATTTTTTTACCCTCACAGTTTGAAAAACAGTTACTTATAAAACCTTACACCTATACTCTCTTTACAGGCACCTACACTTTCTGGCTTTATTTTATTTTATACTTGTTATTTTTTTTTTCTATTGTATTCTTTTTTTAATTAAACAGTGATAAAACCCAACCTCAATGGCTCAAGCACACCTATATAAAACTGCCCTCAATCACTCATCTCTTCTTTTTTTGCCAGCCATATACAAAATGCACGGCTTTTCTGCACGACAAAGAGTGTATAATTTAAATTACAATTTTTCTTTATATCCAAATGCCACCTTTTCTGATTACAGTGGTTCTCAAGTAGGAGTGCTGTTAATTTAACATTTGTGTGTAAAATGCAGTGAATTTATGAGCGAGGCATAGAATTGATGAATTGTGCACTATGCAGTTTAGCATAGTTGTGGCAAATGTTACTATGCAAATTGTTGCAATTCACACTTTGTGATGAATTATAATATGAAGTGTTGCCATTTGCATAATAAAATTTGCTGCAAAGGGGGTGGGGTGTGCTTAGTAAAGCAAATTGTGTATTAACATTCATGCAATTGAGAGAGTTTCACTATGCAAATTCACACACTTCACTACCTGAACTGCAATTGTTTTTTTCATTTCTCCCTCAGCTATTCTCAGGCCCTAAATTCTGGGTGTTACAGAGACCTCTAAGTGCAGTTACCAGAACATTCTGTTGGCTTCACTCCTATTTTGTTCACCCTATACCCCTTGCTATATACCCCCAATATATATATAGAGAATAATTCATAGGGCAGTGCGCATTACAAGAATTTAGCGCACATCTGAGATGTGGGATGCTACTTAAACCCCAAAAGTGAAACTTGTGTGGTCTCTGAAAGCAGCCCTTACTAAGAGTGTGCATTAAATTCAAGTAAGCACAGCACCCATGCTTTATTTTTTAGCATTTCTGGTGACAATTTTTTTCCCAACCAGAAACTATAAAAACAATACTGACAAAGCATGTCTGTAGCAGGTTGATGTTTAAGCAAGTACAACATAATTGAATAGGAGAACATGAATTTGTATCCTGAAGTAAATTTACTGGATAACCTCTACCCAAGCTCCTTTCAGGTGGCAGAGAATTGAGATGCAACCCGTACCCCAGCCAAGAGCAGCGTCTGGACCAGGACCCCCCTAAACTTGCACCACAGATAAGGCAACAGGCCACAAGCTGGCATAAACAATAGGCATCACCCATAGCACTGGGACAAAAACCTGGCTTGGCAGTCTGAGAGGTTGGGTGATTAGGGTACAAAATAACATTTATATTTATTCTTAGTTCTGGGAGAGAAGTGCTAGGGTTATGCTAGATTTAACTTTTAAGGGGGCAAAATAAGTTCACACTGGAAGCATAGATTGTCCACTACTGAAGATGGGTTTGTGGATATGGCTTTTTTCTGACAACAGATGGAAAATACAGAATGGGGTGGACTCCCAGGTTGGAAATGACTTTTCTGGCAACATACTTTTCTTTCCAGAAATAACATTGGTCTTGGGCATTTAATACATTCTTTTCCACACGTAACTATTGAACTGCTCATCCCTCTGCACTAGGGATCTCTAGACATTTATTTCCCAAAGTGTATATCTTGTGGGGATGGGGTTCTACACACTTTAATTCAACATTTCTCTTTTCTTTTCCTAAATGTCTATTACATGGGAGTTGCCAAACACTTTAAAAATATTTCACATTCTTTCCTCCTGAAGTGATGAAATTTGTTAACATACCCAGGGTAACTTGGAGCCCTTCCATGAACCAGTTAGCCCTGGTGAAGTTTCAGATGAGGGTCTACCCACCCTGACCCCAACCACTCTCTGCCATTCCTTCTGGGTTACACCAAATGAGCCTTCAATTCCATTGAATTGCTAAATGACTCCCAATTTTACAACATCACATTTAGCACATTTTTTGTGGTGATACAGGAGCCCTGACAGGTGTATTCTAGTCTAATTTCTGGGCACATACACCTCAGACAACTCCCTAATAAACAGTCCCATGTAATTGTAGCCATAGTTTTGTTTGTCCCTTTGATACAGTCATGGATGCTGGAAGAAACTTTTCTTCCCTTCACAGGTAGCTTGTCATAGCTTCACACAGATCACTCCTTTTCTTTCTGACTGCTGACACTCTTCAGGACCTTCAGGGTATTGCCCCTTAGATCCACAGAAACTGAAGTCTGAACAACTTCTCTGTGAAATGACCCACTGGGGTCTTGCTGGCAATGTCTCCACCACTTCCTTTGGCACTGCTGGATCTCATACACTAGGGTGAAAAACTACCAAGGACCTTCACCCATTCTCAGAGCAGACTAGCAGGCACCTCCACACTCAGCACTACTGCTCACTCAGAGCTCCACACTGAACAACTACTGACTGACTACTGTCATCTGAACATTCTAATCTGCCCCAGAGCAACTGATTCCAAAGTGGCTTATGCTGCTGTGAGAATTCTAAATGGACATAATCCAATCTCTGCTCCAGCCAGCTGAGTAAACAATGATGTCATGTTGTAAGGAGCTTTTAATAACCCCCTACAGGCTGCCCAGGCACCTTCCTAGTCTAACACTGATGGGATTCTAGTAACCCCAGGGAACTGAGTGGTTACAGAGACATTAATAAAACCATAGACCAAGTGAATGGCGTCCAAGAAATGGCTGAAAAACGCTATTTTTAAAAATGTGCTTTTTCAACTTGTTTTGCATATCATTTATGAATTGTGCACTATGAAATTCAACATAGTTGTAACACATTTTACTACATGAAATGCTGCAGTTCACACTTTGTGATGAATGTTAACATGAGACTGAAACATTTTCTAGGTAATATAAGCAAGTGACCCATAAGTGGGAAGTAATTGTAATGGGAGATTTTAACATAAATTGTCTCAATAAAAGTAATGTCACACACAGGGACCTAGTGGCAAGCCTCTGCCTCACTCAGGTAATACAAGACTGTACAGCGACAAACTGTAAAGTACCAGTACATTGATGGATTGGATTCTGACTACCAACCACAAAAGGCTCACTGAGGCCTCTGTTCTGCTGGACTCCATCAGTGACCACTCCCCAGTGCTTTGTACCTGGTCAAATAAACTCCCTAGGTCATATCCCAAAACTCTTACACCCTGTTGTTTTGTCAGCTGATGAAATTCCTGTAACTCACTGTGACAAGGCTCCACTGGATCTGCTCTCTGTACCTGTTTAAGCTATGTAACTACCATTTATGATGAGGAACCTTTGTAAATGATCTCTTGAGCTCAAAGGTGTATTTCCAATTAAACAAATAAACTTCATAAATGTGCACTGCTTGTGCCTCAGTGATGAGAATATTTCAATTATTTTGGAAAAAGTCCAAGAAACTGTTCAAAACATCGACAAATTTTGAAGATTTTATTCTGTTTTCTATGGAAGTGCATCCATTCTCAGTGAAACTGACAACAGCTGTTTGGCTATGAGAATGCAGCTCGCACCCATGGACTAAGGTAAAGATGAATGCCGAATAACCAGCCGGTTATTACAACAATAATATCAACTGGCTGAGCCCATTGAAAACATTGCTCACTAGTTATTATAACACATTCTAAAGGTGCAACAATGTCTATTACAAATAGAATAATAGATACCTTACAGTGTATTTTAAGGCAGTAATCCCATCAAGATGTTCTGGTGACATAGGTAACCTCAAGACTGAAGCATTAGAGGTTCCATGTCCCCAGAATGTTGAGATGGGATATCTGCTGTCATCACAGTAAGGCATCTTATTTTTTTTTAATATATGGATGCAAGGTGAACTGACTCACCTCCAGTTGCAAGTCCATGTGATTGTCGGCAGTCTTCTTAGGAGCAGCTACATACGGATCCGTCGGTGATGTGGCCTGTGTTTAAACCTGTTTTTCCCTTGAGGTGGTATCTGTCAGGCACTGTAGTGAGAAGCTGGGCAAAAGTGATGGATTTTCAGGGAGGAAGGCATTTTAAAGTAGGGGACATGGCCTGTAGTAGGCAGCAGAGTAAAAAATGATTTTGTCAACATTGATGATTTCTCTCACTAACCGAGAGAAGAAGCCGCAATGCTTTTGAATTTCTTCTGCCCGCCCACACAGGAAAAGCAGCCAACTGGAAGGCATGCTTACAATGACATGGGGGGCAGAAGGCATTTTTGTGGCCATTTGCGCTCTTTGGTACCAGTGTTAATACTATAGTTCAGCTGTGGAATGATAATAATAACAATATATAATAATAATAATATAATAATAATAATAATACATTGTATTTAATATAGCACCTTTCACAAATCAAGGTGCTGCACAATCAGATAAAATCAAAGATACAATAAATACAATAAAATCTCAGAATCACAGAAGTTCAGGTAAGCTTTACCCCACAGAAAGTCTTCAGTGCCTGCTTAAGCACCCACTGTCCTGCACCAACATAGCTGACAGGGCAGAGAATTCCAGAGGGTAGGGGAACAAACCCAAAGGCACGAGCACCAGATGACTTTAAACTAACCCTTGGAATCTCTAGCAACCCCTTGCCAATAGCGGAGCTGTAGCAAAGGGGTGTAAGGAACCAGGAACTCTTTCAGGTAATCAGGACCCTGACCCTGTAGGGCTTTGTAAGTTAATAAACCCACCTTAAAGGTGATCCGCCACTGGATAGGCAGCCAGTGCAGATCCGCATACAGGGTTAATATGGGTTTTCCTGGATGCCCCAGTCAATAAACGTGCTGCAGCATTCTGCAATAGCTGCAAGCAGCAGATATCAACCCCAGGAAGCCCTAGGTGGGGAGTTGCAGTAGTCAGGCACAATGTCACAAAGCGTGAACCAAAACAGGAAGGTCGCTGGATAGAACAAGGTGCTTGATCCTAACAACTTTCCTAAGATGGTAAAAGGCCAGCTTGACAACTGCTGACACCTGATGTCGAAGGGTCAGACCATAGTCAAGCACCACTCCCAGGCTATGCACCCGCTCAGAGGTAAGAATCTGAGCCCCCCCAGGACTAAACCAGAGGGGAGATCAGTCCTCAGCTCCCCTGTCCTATGACCTGGGTCCACCACCAAAACTTCAGTCTTTCCTGGGTTCAACTTTAAACACTGGAACTCATCCAGTCTTGGATTTCAACAAGGCAGCTGTTCAATACTGAGATAGCAATAACCTGGTGGGGCCAAAGACAGGTAGAGCTGGGTATCACCAGCATAGCAGTGAAACCTCAGCCCATACCATCTTACAATGTCTCCGAGGGCAGCATATCGCTGAAAATAACATGGGCAACAGTACGAGCCCTGAGGAATCCCACAAGACAGAGAGAAAGACTCGGAAGAAAATATTCCTGAGACAACTCTCTGAGATCTACCAGTGAGGAAAATGTAAACTATCTGAGAACTGTCCCCGACAGCCCAGAGATGAACCTCTAATGCTCGAGCAGAACCCCATGATCCACAGTGTCAAAAGCTGATGACAAATCAAGGAGTACCAGGATGGAATGGTTTCTCCAATCTCACCATCAGGAGATTATTGAGCACAGAACCAGAGCAGTCTCAGTACTATGCTTCTTACGAAAACCCGATTGGAGAGGTTCATATAAATTATGGATGGTTAAATGGTTTCCAATTGAGCTGCCACAACATTCTCAATAACCTTTCCCACAAAGGAAGGTTAGAGATAGACCTGTAGTTGCTAGGTTCTCTGAGTCTAAAGAAGCTTTCTTTCGGAGTGTCACCACCACCTCCTTCAGGGAGCTAGGAAACTCACCTGAATCCAAAGAGCACCAGACAATCTGAGCTAAGACCGGGCCAATGATATCACTACAACCCAAAATCAGGAAGTAGAGCCCAGATCTAAACGACAGCAAGTGGGATGCATCCCTGGACTAACCTCATAATGCCCACAAACTCCGGCAGATCAAAGGTACTTCAGGAAACTCCAGGTTCTGTGACGGCGCCGACCAACAGTATTCCCCTTAGAGTGAAGCTGATGGCACTCCTGCCTGATGTCAGCCACCTTATTTGCAAGAAATGAGAGATCTCATCACACTCACCTTGTGAAAAAACTCGATGGACCTGCTGACAGGCTGGGTTGCACAGCCTGTCAACAGTTCGGAAGAGTTGAGCCAGTTGATTCCGGTGGCAGAAATTTCCTGGACAGGAATTCTGCCTTCTTATGGAAATTTCTGTTTGATGGAGTTTATAATGCTCCATCAAAATAAGATAGTAGGCATCCAAGGCAGTCTTCTGCCAGTGACGCTCTAACCTACGCCCCTGCCTCCACAACTCCCTCAGATGCCCATCAAACCATGGGGCCCCAGGGTGAAGCGGAAGGAGGCTAACATGAACAGGAGCAATCAGATCGAGAGCTGAAGAAATGGCCTTATTACAGTATTAACATTGATTGACAATACTATTAACATTGATTGATAGTAGTATTAACATTGGAGGCACAATGGTATTACCAAATTGTTTTTTGTATGCTTTAGTAGACTATTAACTTCATGATCCATATATTAAATTCCCTTTGTAACTGGGGATCTAAAGAATTCTGTGGTCCCTCAGAATTGTGTTGGTGGCCACATGCAGCTATGGTGGCCTATTTTGAGAAATCCCTAACACACATTAACTCACCCTCTACTACTCCATACAGCAGTCTCACAAGATAAACTAAACTTCTCAGTAAACTGCTATATCAGTTCTCATTCGCTTCCTCAATGGCTCATATGTTTTACTGGAAGCGGTCAATTTACAAAAAAAAACAACTCACAAATTAAAACTATAGAACTCTCCTAGTGACATATACCAGCAGATGAACTACAGTATTTACCTAGGAATACAATTTTTTTGATATTGCTGTGAATTTGTTTTACAACAAATACCTCATTACCCATTTTTTTTTTTTTTTGGAAATAGCAATTTTTATCCCCTCCTCGCCCTGCCAGTCCAGACCCTTCGGGGCCACTAAGGAGTCATTCTCCTGCCTCCCACTCTACCCACTTCCACCTCCATGTCCTCATGGAGCCTTGGATTACCCCCGGGTGGGGACGGGGTGAGGCCCTAACACCCCGAGCTACTCACTGTTTCATCAGTCTGGAGGTGGCAGGGCGAGAGGGGGCACATCGGAGACGTGCTCCATGTAGCCCATCTTCCCAGTCCTGGCAGGCATTTTCCCTTTTTCTCCCACCCCTACAGCATAAGACCCAGACATCAAGGCATTAAGCGCTGACATCATGCTGCTGTGTAGTGGCCACCCATCCCCTATTGTTAGGGGCTTTGTAATCCTCCGAGCCTCCGATTGGAGTCATACAAGAGTGTGGGCTATGGCTTCGACCCTCCCCGGAGTAGGTGAGCTGTCATAGGATGCTCAAGCCTATCTCCTCCCAGCTGACCCACCAGTGACCCAAGTCCACTCCTGAACCCGGGTCACCAGTGTGGAGTGAGGTGTGGTGTTGTGGCATCCAGTGCCTCAACCCTTAGTGCCGGACTTCTGGTGATGTCATGCCCGCAGCTGCAACCTGAAAACTCAGCTCTGTCTCCTCCAGGGCATAAAACATCATTTTACAACTGAAAGAGAGGAAACTACTGGGCAAGTCCAATAGAAAACACAGCAAGGATGCCCGGACGAAACCGGAGAATCAAAAATAAGCGACCAGATCCCTTAATTCAGAGGGATTGCATTCTGACAGCGACAGCTCGCAAATGTCATGCCATGGAGACCTCTTGGTGGCCGACCTCACTAATGCTACTAGTCTAGCCAGACAGATGGACATAATCCAAAGAGAAATAAGGGATTTTAGAAGAGAAATGCAGTCCACATTTGCAGCTCTAAGGACAGACATGGGTAAAGTTGAAAAAAGGATTGACAGCCTCGAAGAACAGACCATGCCACCCGACTCCTGGGTAGACCATACCGAGTGCAATCCTCCAATTACACGAGGAGGTGAAGGCCCTACAAGAGCAGAGCAGAAGACAGGGAGGCCGCAGTAGAAGAAATAATTTGAGAATATTGGGTTTCCCGAAGGAACTGAAGGAAATAACGGGTCCTCTTCTTGCAGCAATACTTTAGAGCACAGCTAGACTTGCGGGGACTGTTCTCTTGAAATGGACTGTATCCATCGCACACTGGGGCTGCAATTGCCCAATCACCCGTCATGCAATCCTAGCATGCTTTTTGAGATACCAGGAGAGGAAATGGTTTGCAAAATCCTGGCAAAGGGGAATCTAGCTTACCAGGACAATAGAGTTTTCATGGATAATGACTACTCCATTACCATAGCAATAAAGCGCAGGGCCTATGCCCCTATCCTAAGGAAACTGAAGCAGGCCGGGATAAAGTTCAGAACACTTTACCCCTCTACATTGGTGGTTTATCACATGGAAGGCCCCAAAAGTTTTGAAAATGCTGACGAGGCAGCCCAGGAACTTGTCAAAATGGGGACTGAGGTTCCGGCAGGTCATAAAACCCCCAATACATCACTGGCATCCAAATTAGAACAGAAGGCCTCGAGCAGAGTAATGCCGAGGGAACAGCATCACAGAGAGGGAGAGTCAGCGATCCAGCAAATAGTGGCCAGTCTAAGAAGGCAAGCAGTGGCTGAACCGGAGAATGAATCTTCCAGACAGACTGTCAAATGAAAGGATTTTGGACTATTTGTACTACTTTAACTTTGTTAGTCAGCAGGTAAGCTGGTCATGCTATCCCCTCTTGTAGTCTGACTCCTCTGGGTGGCCCCTGTGTACTTATCCCCTTTCCCCTGAGTATCTCCCCTCTGATGCAACCACTCTAAAGCAGTTACTCCTGGGACTGTCACTACCAAGGAGATCCACACATCTCGAGATTCCCTACTGAATTCCAAACTGGGATGATAGTGGAGCCTCGGGTGCTGGCATTCCCCTTGGTGAACCCAAAAGTAGGAAGGGAGGGAGAGAAAGGGTCGGAAATGGGGGGGAAGGGCAGGTCGCAGGAATGGGTTGAGACAGGGCTGGCTGGTCCTCTGACTTCCGTATGGCTTGAGAACACACGAAGATTCGTTGAACTGACAGGTCAATGGCATCTTATCAACCGGACAGACGCTGTTATCAGGGGCACCTTATTTTAAAAACAATTGAGGGGTAGGATAATTGCTAAGAGGCAGGGTTGAGGGGATAGTGTTCTCCTCTCCCACCCACATTCCACTTTCATGATGGGCAGGTGAGGCTATGCCTGAAGGTGGAGCCCTCCTCCTTCTCATAAGCTCTCCCAATGCTGTAAGGGGGAGTCGGAAGGAATGATTGGAGGGCTCTTTTCCGATCTGGGTCCCTGAAGGAGATGAATGGGTCCCTGCCTCAGAAATTATAATAGGATCCCCATGATGTATCTAAGGACAGCCCCAAACTGCTGAAGAAATAGTGTAAACAGTTGTGACACACTTATTATGAATAATGTATATTTACCACCCTGGGGGAGGATAGAGTATGATTTTAACCCCCTTTTCCCTGTTCCCTGAGGTGTACAACGTCTGGTCCTCCGAAAGGTGGGACCAAGCCATACGTGGCAAACTAGGGGGCTTGGACGTGTCTGGCTCTCAGCCCTCGTGGAAGCTGTTTACAGTTCAGCAAGGCCAACCCAGTTGGCTGGCCCTTGCCCTTTGTTAGTTCATCTGTTAATTCATCAGTTAGTTATAATACCTGGGTTTTTGAAAATTTGAAATTTGAGAGTGGCTTGTCTCCCTCATTTCTCCATAGGCAGTCATCCACTTACACAGCAGGAACCGGACACTGCAGAGTCATAAGACCAAGATTTAGTAGAAGGGCTCGATCAAACCCTCTAATGAATAAAAGAGACATAAATGACTGATAAAACATTATAGATATTTTCACTGAATGTGAATGGACTGGGGAGCCCAGTTAGACACTCCAGAATGTTTACTCTGTTTAAAAAAGTCAAGCTGAGATAATCTATCTACAAGAAAAGCATATGAATGTTAATGGTATAAAATTAGTTGGAAGGGGACGCACTCAGGTTTTTTCATCTTCATATGCTGGAGGTGGGGGGTCACCATACTGATCTCAGGTCACACCCCCTTTCGAGCCACACAGGAGTGGGCAGACATGGAGGGCCACCTGGTTATTGTCCAGGGGTTATTGCAGGATAACGAGGTAACCCTGGCCAATGCCTACTTCCCCCCGGGGTTGAGCACACAGATAATAAGATACCTCTTAAGGAAGGTACTGAAGATGACTAAGGGGACTGTGATTTTAGCAGGGGACTTCAATATTACAGCAAGCCCAAAGCTGGACTCCACGAGTGTCACCAGGGGCAGACAATCCGCACCAGACAAGTTTTTTAAATGGTTTACTCAAGAGGTGGGCTGGCTCGATGTATAGCATACCCCCCATCCGAGAGATAGAAAATATTCATGTTACTCTGCTGTACATGGAACTTATACAAGTATAGATCATAGTTATACACAAAAAGAAAGCCTGGAGCTACTTAGGGAGGCCACCATTGTGGACATTGCTCATTCAGACCACGCTCCTGTGATCACGAAGTGGGACTGGGACTTGAGAGGTGGGATACCTTGTGGAGACTCAAGCTGGCCCACCTTAAGAATGGGCCATTTCAAGAGTTCTAAAAGATAAGATACAGAAATCCTAGAGGATAACCCTGATCAGGAGCGTCCCAGCGATCTGATGGGACACGCTGAAGGTGGTGCTCAGGGCCACCTAATACAACACACTGCCCTTTTTACAAAGTAACGTAGGAAAAAACAACTCCACTTGGAGCAAACCCTTAGGTTTCTGCAAGAGGCTTACCAACAAGGTGACCTGTCGATGGCAGCACAGCTCAAACAGACCAAACAGGAACTGGACAAGCTGTGTCTGCAACGAACAGAAATACTGTAGCACTAGCATTTCTAAGGCAACAATATGGGGAGGTGGGCCCAAGAGCCTCATGCCTGTTGGTCTTCTGTCTCTTGAAGCAGAGACAGCTTGCCAACATAGCCACCATAAGGATCTGAAACTAACACCCAATACATAAAGTTAAAAGTATCACACAAGTATTCTGTGACTACTACAAGAAACTATATACCCCTGACCACTCATCAGATCCTAGTAAAATTGAGCTTCCTCTCATCCCTGGACCTCCCTAAACTTAACAAGGACCAGCAGACAGGACTGACCTCCCATAACCTAGATAGAACTGCAAGCAGCCATATCCCGGCTAAAGACAATGAAGGCCCAGGCTCTGATGACTTGGTGCAGAGTTCTACAAGTGTACAGAACATCTGATCAGCCCCTGCTGGAGCAGGTCTACAACAGGGTACTACAGGGTCAGAACAACCCCTCCAAGCTGGTCATGTGCAGTGATCTCAGTCATCCCCAAACCGGACAAGGACCCCCAACTATGTACCTCCTACTGCCCCATATCAGTATTAAACATAATTATAAACTTCTCGTGTTTATAATGGCTAGGAGATTAGACGGGTCCTCCCACCTCTGATTGACCTAGATCAGACAGGGTTTGTAAGCTCCAGATCCACAACAGATAATACCAGAAGAGCCTTGCATATGGTCCAGACAATGTGCACAGGTAAGGCCCCTCAGTCCTTCTCAGCCTGGACACGAGAAGCCATTTGATAGGGTCTCCTGGCCAATCCTGTTTGCTACCATGTCCAGGATGGGGTTCCCTGCCCCCTTTGCTTCTCTGATTAGAGTTCTCTATGCATCACCCAAGGCCTGTGTTAAGGTTTCCGGCCATCACTCAGAGTATTTCTCCCTACACAGAGGCACCCATCAAGGTTGCCCTCTGTCCCCTGGGCTCTTCTCCCTTTTCATTGAACCACTGGCCCAAGCCATTAGGCATTCCTCACAAATCTCTGGAATCCACATGGGGAAGAGAGCATCGTATCACACTATATGGAGACGATGTCCTGCTTTTCCTCTCTGATCCCACACAATCAGTACCAACCGTGTTTGAAATTCTAGATGAGTATGGACAATGCTCAGGGTACAAATTAAATACCTACAAAACAGATGCTTTGACATTTAACTTTGCTCCCCACCACTGTTTCGGCAGACCTACCCCTTTCTATGGGATCTTGAAAAACTGAAATACCTGGGCATTTATCTATCCCAGGATGCTGGGAAGGCTGTATAAAACAACTATGCCCCATTCTTTTCTCGACTTCAAGTGGACTTGGCCAGGTGGAGTGTCCTCCCACTTAACCTGCTTCAGAGGGTTGAGGCTGTCACGATGGTGATCCTCCCTCAGGCACTTTACCTTTTCAAAATGTTCCAATATATGTTCCAACCAAAACATTCCAGTCTTGGAATAAAGCTATACTAGGATTTATATGGTCTGATAAACACCCCAGAATAAGGTTCTCGATACTTTCTCTCCCTAGGCAGATGTGGGGTCTAGCCCTTCGAATTTTAAACTATATAATTGGGCCTCACATATCTCTTTTATTGTTATACACTTTAGGTGGTCCAGTCCCACTATATGGAGTGAGATTGAAGAGGGCCTATTCCGATTCAGAGAACTGGTAAGGGCTACCTTACACTGGACACAACATTCTATCACACCATTGTGCCCCTAGTCCATGGATTACACATCAGACCAAAACCTGAAATGTGACCCTTAGGCAGCTTGCTTTACTCCCTACATGATCTACCTATGTCCATTAGCCCACCTGGAGCACTTCTCTCCAGTTCAGATGGATCATGCTTTGGTCAGTGGGAACGTCTCCATCTTAGCTTTATATCACAACTGCAAAAGGGAATGATTTTAACTTCTTCCAAGAGCTGAGGCAGACCTATGGCCTCAGGCAGAGAGATTTCTTTCGGTTCCTACCACTGAGACATTTTTTATTTCCTCGTGCGGGAGAACAAAGGCAAGAAGACATGCCTCAGTTAAATTCCTAATGCAGAACACCATTGCCACCAAGACCCCATATTATTTCCAACATTTATAAAGCATTTACAAAACCCTAGGAGTCAACACACTGGGGACACTGGAGAAGTGGAACCTGGAAATGGGAGCGGAGATTTCCTCACATCAGTGGGGTGGAGGCTGCCTGCTGGCACTAAACTCCACACTCACATAGTTGGCGACCTTTTCATGACAACTAATAATTCAAATTTTTTGAACCCCAGCAATAACAGCTCACTAATCAAGAACCAGAACATCTGAATGCTGGCGCCAGTGTGGTGAACCCTTGGCACACCATACCCATGTGTTCTGGTCATGCCCTGCTATACAACCCTTTCTGAGTTCCCTTCAGGCAGAGTTAGTAGATCTAATAGGGGGTCCAGTCACCTTATCAGCAGAAATGTTCATAATGTAAATTGTTCCACGAGAACTGAAAGATCCCTACACATGCTGCCTACTAGGGATTACCCTCTTGGCAGCAAAAAAAAAGCCCTAACTAGACACTGGCTTTCCCCCTAGATCCCCACAATACTCGAATGGAGGGAAATGGTAACTAGTATTTATCAAGCAGAAAGCATTTCATTCTTTCTGAATGCTCACATTGAACTTAGTGTGCTATGGTGGACCAAATGGATCATGTACATAATGGCAAGAGATCCCAGTTTTGTACCCTAAAAGTAAAATCATATAATTTAAAAAAAATATATATATATTGTTTAAGCAACCCTGGTGGGACAGAAGTGGCAATGGAGATGGCTGCTAAGCTGGGAAAGAAGAGAGGGTGGATAACTCTGAATATAGTGCTCGGACTTTACTTAATATACCATTATGCTATAAAATTGAACCTTATGTACTCTACACATGTATGATTTGTAGTTCTCTCAACCTGTACATGTTAAACAGTCTGTATTAAGATGAACTTATGACTGCCTTGCCCCTGTACCCTATGGAAAAATTATTAATAATAATTATATTAACCAAAAAAAAAAAACTCTCGGCGCCACTGAGCCGGCCTCATTACCCATTTTATATGTCAATACAACATTTCAGGTTGAGCTTTAGGCTGCGATAACAGCCCTTTCAGGATGTAAGGTCTTCTACAAGTGATGCTGGGACTCACTAAGCCCTGGACAGACTGATGTCACAGCCACCCCCCCCCCATTTGTATTGTATCCATTGCTTCATATATAGCTGAGAGGACACAGCAGAAGAATAAAAGCTGGACCTCAGCATTATAATCTACAGAGTTTGCCAGAAAATGTATCAATTTATAAAACCTGAGTACTGAGGAAATGTGGAGACAATTCTCGATGTGTTTAAAAGGCAACCTCATAACCGTCAGAGATAGAATGCTAAAATTGAGCAGTCACAAGGCAATAGATTTTTTTAATTGGTTCTATCCCTTGCTTGCCAGAAAAAAAAACACTAGATATGAATAATTATGATTTTCTACATATACTGCATTCACTGCTCTGCATCCTTTAATTGTACACAATTATGATTGTTCTGGTCATCAGTGGATTGTTAAAAATTCAGATGCAAGTTAATCAGTGACTGAAAATAATAGTCATACCCTTCTAAGATTATACTTGCAGAACGCTACCAGATTTTTTCATCCTACTGTATGTGAACCATTACCAATAGTTATTGTGTGAGGGCGCTTTTAGTACAGTACTTTTTAACCTATTATACAAGCTAGATTGCATCCTAACACATGAAATCTAATTAGGGTCTTACTATGTTTTAATAAAATTCACAGTTTCAAATTGCACAAAGTACTGTATTATGTCTCCAAAGCTATTTTTGCATAACATAACAGCATTGCATACTACTATTTTAGAACTTATGAAAAGATTAATGATGATGCTTGCAAAATGTACTTTATTACTTTATCTGCCATACAAGCAACCAAGCATCATTTTTTTTTTTGCAAATGAACTATAGGAATTGTCTGATCTGTGGTATACATGTTATTTTATTGTCTTTTTCATTTGCAGGTTACATGGAAAATCCCTAAAACTTTTTCTGATGAACTGATAAAACCATGAGTATTTACTGATGCCATTTAAACAGAATCATTTTGCTCAAAATCCTGCTGCTCAAAATGCACAAATGCAGCATGTCAAATTGTTAAATGGCCCAAAGCAGTTTTGCATCCTATTGTTTGATATGGGCCTTTACTTCTGGAACTATACCAGTAAATCCCCATCAGCTAATATTTGACAACCTCCTGCTAACTACAGTAGGGCACAATATAATACCTTCCTTGAACCTGTCTTAAAATTGTATGTGTTTCCAGTTTTTATGTTCCAGACCAAAATACAGCCTACTGCAGATCTCCACTCTTTCCATATAGATTCACCCATTTTGTTAGATTTACCATTGCCTTGATAGTCACCTTGATGTTTCCTATCTTATTGATGACATTCACTTCAAGAGCTTGGTGCACTTTGAAGGAGCAAAGCCCTCCAAGTGCTTAGTGTGAAATCATCATATGAATGATTCTTTGCATTTTTAACTATGGTGACATAATGCTAGTAATTTATTCACAAACATATGAAAAGATTTTACCCCATTGAGGCAATGCTTATTTTCAACTGGTTCCTGGATTCAATACACAGACAATATTACTAATAATAATGATCAATAAAAACAGCATATACAAATAAGGAAAGCTACAATTGAAAGTAACAATTAGACATTAAATAAATAGTAATATCAAAGCTGATAAATTTAACCATAAACAATAGTTTGATGTTTCCATCACCAAACCCCATTGGTCAAACTGCAATGAAGGCCTTCAGCACTTGAACACATTAAATTGATGAAGATAATAGCACTGCTCCTAAAACCTTGCTTGCCAGACTTGATAATCTTTTCACTGCTTTCCACTGGACCACCTTCCATGTACTCACCACTGCTCACATAACTCTTTTTTTGCACCTCTCCTTTGCAAGGTATTGCCTCTCCCACTGTGCCTCCCTTATTATAAAGTTCTGTTTTGCTCACTTCCTTGTTATCTTAGATATGTTCTGTCCTGCCCTTCCACTTGTTCCTATTCCCCTGATCCACTGATATTCATTTCTCCTCTATCCCTAAAATCAAAACATCCATTGATCAGTTATTCTTCTTTTACAGTCCACCTCAGCTGTAGTTTCACATTTTCCTTTCTATCCACACTGTAAAATCTCCCGTCTCCCTAAAAAAAAGGGAGCTCAATGAGCATCTTAATTCTCTCTGATCCTGTACCTGATATCCTCCTTAAAGGGCAGTTATATACATCTATCTATATATTATGGGGGTATGTGTAATTATATATATATACACACACACCACATGTGCAAAACTCCATTAATGCATCAGTTAAACTTTTTTTATTAAACCAGTGAAAAGCTAGGGTTACCAACTGTACCACCCCACCCTACCATCCACACACCAACAGTCATCAGGTGCCATGGAGTCATCAGGCCCAAGTTTACACCATCCCATGTGTAAACAAGCTGACAAGGTACAGTATAGGAGAATGGGGTGAGAGTTAGGCCCGATGACCCCTTGACACACCACAATGCCTATTGATGTGCGGAAGGTGGAGGTAGTTGGGTTAGTAACCCTAATGTCAAATTTCCCTTCTTTTTACAGTTTAATAAAAACCCTAACTGATACATTAACTGAATTTTTTGCAATGAATTTCCCTTTCCATTTTTAGATAGTATATTAGTGTCCTTATTTTATTGTTGGAGTGAAGGGAAAGTCATGCATGTGTGTGGAATAAATTCAATGAATGCACATAACTTGGGCATTTTCACCAAATTGGCAATATGGGTTTTTTGGGACCTCCTCTCATGAACAGTGGCACTGTGATTTCGTTACTCCATCTCGAAGGCTGATCTTGCACAGCGACCATGCCATTCTGTGCCACAGGTGTAAAACATGTTTTCAGTAGGATGTGCAAAATGGCAGCTGTACTATTCATGAGGAGGTGTAAAAAAATGGCAATGTTAAAAATCTGGAGTGAAAATATTAAAAATTGGATAAGTTACAAGGGTGCTTAGAAACCACACAATGCACACTCATAATGCAGTAATTTTTGGGAATTTTTTCACCCAATTCACAACATAGGCTTTTTGGGATTCCACCTCATGAACAGTGGCACTGTGATTGTGTTACTCTATCCTGAAAGTTAATTTCACACAGCAACTATGCCATTCTGTGCCACAGGTGTGATAACAACTTCTGGGCAGGAAGTGAAAAATGAAACCTGTACTGTTCATGAGGAGGTGTGAAAAGATTGCAATGTTAAAAGTCTGGAGTCAAAATATTAAAAATTGGTGAAATTACAAATGTGCATAGAAACTACACAATGCATGCTCATAATGCAGTCATTTTTTGGATTTGTTTCACCAAATTCAGAACATGGGTTTTTTGGGACCCCATCTCATGAACAGTGGCACTGTCATTTTGTTAATCAGTCCCAAAAGGTGATTATGTGCAGTGACAGTGAAAACACCTTTTGGGACTGTCAAACAAGATGACAGTTGCATTGTTCATGAGGTGGTCCCAAAAAACCCTTGTTGAAAATTTGGGATCCAAATCCCCAAAAATGGCTGAGATATCAACATAACTTTAAACCTCCCCCATTGACTCCCATTATACAGCTTACCTTGATTCCTCAGTTCATAGTTCAGCTGTGAAGAGTGCAGATGTGTCCCAGTCCAGAGAAGACTGCTGATCCCTACCTCCAGAGGGTAAGTATGGGTGTGGGAGAGTGTGGGGAGGTGGGTGCTCAGTGGGAGGGTGGGGCGGGGAGAGGGGCTGGGGAGACGATGAGGGATGGTTTCCTTTTTTGCAGGTTTAATTTAAAAAAAGGACTTTGGGAGACTGTTTTCTTGTTTTATAGGAAATAAAGAAATAAAAAAACATTCAGCACACTGGGGTGGGCTCCCAGTGTACCACACTAGTGGGGGGTATATGGCCCAACTTGAGGATTGGGCACCCCAATGTCAGAAAAAAAATAACAGGCTTTGGGGGGAAGGCATCCGACACCTGGATGGGGAGGCATCCCGGTGTCAGAAATAATTTAATACAATTAGTGCACACTGGGGCAGGCTCCCAGTGTGCCAGGTTAGTAGGGAGGGATACATGCTGGCACAGGGATTGGGCACCCTGATGATGGAAAAAATACTGCGGGAACAAGTTGCTTCAATGCAGGATCTTGCATTGAAAATTTAGATGCAGGATTCTGTATTGAGGAAAAGACAGTGGGGAACAGTTTTCTCTTTTCACGGGTTATACTGTAGTATACCTTATTTTGGCACACTGTGGTGGGCTCCCAGTGTGCCACGCCAGAAAGGGGGGGCAACACAACCTGACTCGGGGATTGGGCACCTCAATGTTCCTGTAAAAAGCAATGGGCTGGGGGTAATAAGTAATGTAAGGAATGTGTTCCTCGGGCTCCTGTTAGGTGAACACATCTGTTAGTGTTTAAAAGGGGGCTGTATTTTAAACATTTTAAAACTGTGAAAAGCCTTGCAAAAAAAGTTATCAAGGTGGTGGAAATTTCAAATGGAAACCTGAACTGCGACCAATAAAGGAGGATTGGCAAATGCCTCTTACCATTTGCATATTTACTGTTCGAACAGTAAATGGCATTTACCATTCACACATTTACCATTCAAACAGTAATTTGTGAATGGTAAATGACATTTACCATTTCACAAATTACTCTTTGAATGGTAAATGCAAATTACCCTGTGCACTGCCTGTCTTGCATCCATCACAAAAAATATCATAATTCAAAAACAGTTATATATGTTTTCACCAAATCATCCAAAGGCACACCCTTGGCATACACCCCATCATCCCTGAAAGTATCAGAGGCAAGCTTAATTCTGTTTGTGCTGTACGTGAGAACAAAAAATCCTATGTTATCATATGGAAAAAAAAATGTTCCTTTTTGCTTTTTTGACTGCTTTATATCTCCAAAACCATAAAGGCTGCTGTCATGAAACTTTCAACATCTTGCAAAACTGACAACATGACAGCACGTAATAATTTTTGTGTTATTTGGTTGAAAAATGCCAAAGTTATTAAGGTGCAAAATTTGAGATTTAACATTGAAAGGCAGTACCAAGCACTATTGTGCCCTTATAAAAAAAAAATATATATATTATAGGGCGTGGTCATGCTGCTTTCTTTAGGGTTGAGTAGGCACTTCTATGTTAAATCTAAAATTTTGCACCTTAATAGCTTTGGACCCATTCAACGGATTTGCAAAACATTTGGCATGCACAGTGGAGCATGGTAGATCGTTTGATCTGCCAAGTTGCATTTCAGTCAGACTTATGATTTTTGTACAGCAAAACACTCAAACATGCACTTTTCGCCAGTTTTGTGGACAGTTTTTTGGACTTTGTCTGTGGTGCTGCGTGGCCATCATGTGGTCTGCTCATCCAAAACTTGGCAGGTAGAAAGAGCTTGGGTAAAGGAACATGCCACTTTCGTTTGGTGAAAAATATTAATCCACTCAAATGTTATTAAAGTTTTTAGCTCCCATTATAAGTCTGTGGGAAAATTTATATGGTTATTTTGCGAAAGAAGAATGGGGTTTGGGCCATCTAGTCACTCCTCAAGGTCAAAGAATTTGCAGGATCAGGATCAAAGAATCTTTGATAATGAGAAATTTATTGATCATGATGGCCGCCATCTTCAGTTTGCGGTCAGAAAAAAAAACAAATAGCTCAGGGGTGACTTTTGAAGTAAAACTATGATGGGTTTTACTCAGGGGGCTTCCCTCTATTGACTCATGCCTCTGGTTTGCTGTACTTCTCTCAAAAAATTGAGTTTTAGTGTTTGAAATGCTTTGATTGTGGCTCACCAATGATCTTTGATCGCGAGCCTGCAAATTCTTTGATCACAAGATCATTTTTGATCGCGAGCTTATTTTGCCATTGGACAACCAGATAGCCAGATTTTCATGACCAGATGTCCTTGGGGAAGACTAGATAGCCTGAATTTGGGAAGACCAGATGTTCCCTCATGGTTTAAAATTATCTTTGATCGCAATCGATTATTTTGCAGCCTCGCGATTAAAGAATTTTTAAAGGTGTAAAAAACTTTAAAAGTAAATATCTCTTAAACGATTTGGTCTTTAACCTTGAAATTTGGAAGGTGTTGAGGTGATGTCTTACAGATGTGAATTCTTTTATTTTGGTGGTAAAAAAGTAATTCATTGTGGAGCTATTCAGTGATGTAGTTAATATTTTTCCTATAACATTATACATGGCGTATTGACATATTTATAGACAATGGCCCAGTACCAAGAGGTGCATTTGCTGCTTTCTGTCTTACACTTGCAGAGGAGAGTAATACAGATTGTGTAGTATGAGTGCTTGAGGAGGAGGGCCCTGCACCAGATGTGACCAGTTTTTGTGGAGAGTAATACAGATTGTGTAGTATGAGTGCTTGAGGAGGAGGGCCCTGCACCAGATGTGACCAGTTTTTGTGGAGAGTAATACAGATTGTGTAGTATGAGTGCTTGAGGAGGAGGGCCCTGCACCAGATGTGACCAGTTTTGTGGAGAGTAATACAGATTTGTAGTATGAGTGCTTGAGGAGGAGGGCCCTGCACCAGATGTGACCAGTTTTTGTGGAGAGTAATACAGATTGTGAGTATGAGTGCTTGAGGAGGAGGGCCCTGCACCAGATGTGACCAGTTTTTGTGGAGAGTAATACAGATTGTGTAGTATGAGTGTTGAGGAGGAGGGCCCTGCACCAGATGTGACCAGTTTTGTGGAGAGTAATACAGATTGTGTAGTATGAGTGCTTGAGGAGGAGGGCCCTGCACCAGATGTGACCAGTTTTTGTGGAGAGTAATAGATTGTGTAGTATGAGTGCTTGAGGAGGAGGGCCCTGCACCAGATGTGACCAGTTTTTGTGAGAGTAATACAGATTGTGTAGTATGAGTGCTTGAGGAGGAGGGCCCTGCACCAGATGTGACCAGTTTTTGTGAGAGTAATACAGATTGTGTAGTATGAGTGTTTGAGGAGGAGGGCCCTGCACCAGATGTGACCAGTTTTTGTGGAGTAATACAGATTGTGTAGTATGAGTGCTTGAGGAGGAGGGCCCTGCACCAGATGTGACCAGTTTTTGTGGAGAGTAATAGATTGTGTAGTATGAGTGCTTGAGGAGGAGGGCCCTGCACCAGATGTGACCAGTTTTTGTGGAGAGTAATACAGATTGTGTAGTATGAGTGCTTGAGGAGGAGGGCCCTGCACCAGATGTGACCAGTTTTGTGGAGAGTAATACAGATTGTGTAGTATGAGTGCTTGAGGAGGAGGGCCCTGCACCAGATGTGACCAGTTTTGTGGAGAGTAATACAGATTGTGTAGTATGAGTGCTTGAGGAGGAGGGCCCTGCACCAGATGTGACCAGTTTTTGTGGAGAGTAATACAGATTGTGTAGTATGAGTGCTTGAGGAGGAGGGCCCTGCACCAGATGTGACCAGTTTTTGTGGAGAGTAATACAGATTGTGTAGTATGAGTGCTTGAGGAGGAGGGCCCTGCACCAGATGTGACCAGTTTTGTGGAGAGTAATACAGATTGTGTAGTATGAGTGCTTGAGGAGGAGGGCCCTGCACCAGATGTGACCAGTTTTTGTGGAGAGTAATACAGATTGTGTAGTATGAGTGCTTGAGGAGGAGGGCCTGCACCAGATGTGACCAGTTTTGTGGAGAGTAATAAGATTGTGTAGTATGAGTGCTTGAGGAGGAGGGCCTGCACCAGATGTGACCAGTTTTTGTGGAGAGTAATACAGATTGTGTAGTATGAGTGCTTGAGGAGGAGGGCCCTGCACCAGATGTGACCAGTTTTTGTGGAGAGTAATACAGATTGTGTAGTATGAGTGCTTGAGGAGGAGGGCCCTGCACCAGATGTGACCAGTTTTTGTGGAGAGTAATACAGATTGTGTAGTATGAGTGCTTGAGGAGGAGGGCCCTGCACCAGATGTGACCAGTTTTTGTGGAGAGTAATACAGATTGTGTAGTATGAGTGCTTGAGGAGGAGGGCCCTGCACCAGATGTGACCAGTTTTTGTGGAGAGTAATACAGATTGTGTAGTATGAGTGCTTGAGGAGGAGGGCCTGCACCAGATGTGACCAGTTTTGTGGAGAGTAATACAGATTGTGTAGTATGAGTGCTTGAGGAGGAGGCCCTGCACCAGATGTGACCAGTTTTTGTGGAGAGTAATACAGATTGTGTAGTATGAGTGCTTGAGGAGGAGGGCCCTGCACCAGATGTGACCAGTTTTGTGGAGAGTAAGATTGTGTAGTATGAGTGCTTGAGGAGGAGGGCCCTGCACCAGATGTGACCAGTTTTTGTGGAGAGTAATACAGATTGTGTAGTATGAGTGCTTGAGGAGGAGGGCCCTGCACCAGATGTGACCAGTTTTTGTGGAGAGTAATACAGATTGTGTAGTATGAGTGCTTGAGGAGGAGGGCCCTGCACCAGATGTGACCAGTTTTGTGGAGAGTAATACAGATTGTGTAGTATGAGTGCTTGAGGAGGAGGGCCCTGCACCAGATGTGACCAGTTTTTGTGGAGAGTAATACAGATTGTGTAGTATGAGTGCTTGAGGAGGAGGGCCCTGCACCAGATGTGACCAGTTTTGTGGAGAGTAATACAGATGTGTAGTATGAGTGCTTGAGGAGGAGGGCCCTGCACCAGATGTGACCAGTTTTTGTGGAGAGTAATACAGATTGTGTAGTATGAGTGCTTGAGGAGGAGGGCCCTGCACCAGATGTGACCAGTTTTTGTGGAGAGTAATACAGATTGTGTAGTATGAGTGCTTGAGGAGGAGGGCCCTGCACCAGATGTGACCAGTTTTTGTGGAGAGTAACAGATTGTGTAGTATGAGTGCTTGAGGAGGAGGGCCCTGCACCAGATGTGACCAGTTTTTGTGGAGAGTAATACAGATTGTGTAGTATGAGTGCTTGAGGAGGAGGGCCCTGCACCAGATGTGACCAGTTTTGTGGAGAGTAATACAGATTGTGTAGTATGAGTGCTTGAGGAGGAGGGCCCTGCACCAGATGTGACCAGTTTTGTGGAGAGTAACAGATTGTGTAGTATGAGTGCTTGAGGAGGAGGGCCCTGCACCAGATGTGACCAGTTTTTGTGGAGAGTAATACAGATTGTGTAGTATGAGTGCTTGAGGAGGAGGGCCCTGCACCAGATGTGACCAGTTTTTGTGGAGAGTAATACAGATTGTGTAGTATGAGTGCTTGAGGAGGAGGGCCCTGCACCAGATGTGACCAGTTTTTGTGGAGAGTAATACAGATTGTGTAGTATGAGTGCTTGAGGAGGAGGGCCCTGCACCAGATGTGACCAGTTTTTGTGGAGAGTACATAGATTGTGTAGTATGAGTGCTTGAGGAGGAGGGCCCTGCACCAGATGTGACCAGTTTTTGTGGAGAGTAATACAGATTGTGTAGTATGAGTGTTGAGGAGGAGGGCCCGCACCAGATGTGACCAGTTTTTGTGAGAGTAATACAGATTGTGTAGTATGAGTGCTTGAGGAGGAGGGCCCTGCACCAGATGTGACCAGTTTTTGTGGAGAGTAATACAGATTGTGTAGTATGAGTGCTTGAGGAGGAGGGCCCTGCACCAGATGTGACCAGTTTTGTGGAGAGTAACAGATTGTGTAGTATGAGTGCTTGAGGAGGAGGGCCCTGCACCAGATGTGACCAGTTTTTGTGAGAGTAATACAGATTGTGTAGTATGAGTGCTTGAGGAGGAGGGCCCTGCACCAGATGTGACCAGTTTTTGTGGAGAGTAATACAGATTGTGTAGTATGAGTGCTTGAGGAGGAGGGCCCTGCACCAGATGTGACCAGTTTTGTGGAGAGTAATACAGATTGTGTAGTATGAGTGCTTGAGGAGGAGGGCCTGCACCAGATGTGACCAGTTTTTGTGGAGAGTAATACAGATTGTGTAGTATGAGTGCTTGAGGAGGAGGGCCCTGCACCAGATGTGACCAGTTTTTGTGGAGAGTAATACAGATTGTGTAGTATGAGTGCTTGAGGAGGAGGGCCCTGCACCAGATGTGACCAGTTTTTGTGGAGAGTAATACAGATTGTGTAGTATGAGTGCTTGAGGAGGAGGGCCCTGCACCAGATGTGACCAGTTTTTGTGGAGAGTAATACAGATTGTGTAGTATGAGTGCTTGAGGAGGAGGGCCCTGCACCAGATGTGACCAGTTTTTGTGGAGAGTAATACAGATTGTGTAGTATGAGTGCTTGAGGAGGAGGGCCCTGCACCAGATGTGACCAGTTTTTGTGGAGAGTAATACAGATTGTGTAGTATGAGTGCTTGAGGAGGAGGGCCCTGCACCAGATGTGACCAGTTTTTGTGGAGAGTAATACAGATTGTGTAGTATGAGTGCTTGAGGAGGAGGGCCCTGCACCAGATGTGACTCAGTTTTTGTGGAGAGTAATACAGATTGTGTAGTATGAGTGCTTGAGGAGGAGGGCCCTGCACCAGATGTGACCAGTTTTGTGGAGAGTAATACAGATTGTGTGGTATGAGTGCTTGAGGAGGAGGGCCCTGCACCAGATGTGACCAGTTTTGTGGAGAGTAAACAGATTGTGTAGTATGAGTGTTGAGGAGGAGGGCCCTGCACCAGATGTGACCAGTTTTGTGGAGAGTAATACAGATTGTGTAGTATGAGTGCTTGAGGAGGAGGGCCTGCACCAGATGTGACCAGTTTTTGTGGAGAGTAATACAGATTGTGTAGTATGAGTGCTTGAGGAGGAGGGCCCTGCACCAGATGTGACCAGTTTTTGGAGAGTAATACAGATTGTGTAGTATGAGTGCTTGAGGAGGAGGGCCCTGCACCAGATGTGACCAGTTTTTGTGGAGAGTAATCAGATTGTGTAGTATGAGTGCTTGAGGAGGAGGGCCCTGCACCAGATGTGACCAGTTTTGTGGAGAGTAATACAGATTGTGTAGTATGAGTGCTTGAGGAGGAGGGCCCTGCACCAGATGTGACCAGTTTTTGTGGAGAGTAATACAGATTGTGTAGTATGAGTGCTTGAGGAGGAGGGCCCTGCACCAGATGTGACCAGTTTTGTGGAGAGTAATACAGATTGTGTAGTATGAGTGCTTGAGGAGGAGGGCCCTGCACCAGATGTGACCAGTTTTGTGGAGAGTAATACAGATTGTGTAGTATGAGTGCTTGAGGAGGAGGGCCCTGCACCAGATGTGACCAGTTTTTGTGGAGAGTAATACAGATGTGTAGTATGAGTGCTTGAGGAGGAGGGCCCTGCACCAGATGTGACCAGTTTTTTGGAGAGTAATACAGATTGTGTAGTATGAGTGCTTGAGGAGGAGGGCCCTGCACCAGATGTGACCAGTTTTGTGAGAGTAATACAGATTGTGTAGTATGAGTGCTTGAGGAGGAGGGCCCTGCACCAGATGTGACCAGTTTTTGTGGAGAGTAATACAGATTGTGTAGTATGAGTGCTTGAGGAGGAGGGCCCTGCACCAGATGTGACCAGTTTTTGTGGAGAGTAATACAGATTGTGTAGTATGAGTGCTTGAGGAGGAGGGCCCTGCACCAGATGTGACCAGTTTTTGTGGAGAGTAATACAGATTGTGTAGTATGAGTGCTTGAGGAGGAGGGCCCTGCACCAGATGTGACCAGTTTTGTGGAGAGTAATACAGATTGTGTAGTATGAGTGCTTGAGGAGGAGGGCCCTGCACCAGATGTGACCAGTTTTTGTGGAGAGTAATACAGATTGTGTAGTATGAGTGCTGAGGAGGAGGGCCTGCACCAGATGTGACCAGTTTTTGTGGAGAGTAATACAGATTGTGTAGTATGAGTGCTTGAGGAGGAGGGCCCTGCACCAGATGTGACCAGTTTTTGTGGAGAGTAATACAGATTGTGTAGTATGAGTGCTTGAGGAGGAGGGCCCTGCACCAGATGTGACCAGTTTTTGTGGAGAGTAATACAGATTTGTAGTATGAGTGCTTGAGGAGGAGGGCCCTGCACCAGATGTGACCAGTTTTTGTGGAGAGTATACAGATTGTGTAGTATGAGTGCTTGAGGAGGAGGGCCCTGCACCAGATGTGACCAGTTTTTGTGGAGAGTAATACAGATTGTGTAGTATGAGTGCTTGAGGAGGAGGCCCTGCACCAGATGTGACCAGTTTTTGTGAGAGTAATAAGATTGTGTAGTATGAGTGCTTGAGGAGGAGGGCCCTGCACCAGATGTGACCAGTTTTTGTGGAGAGTAATACAGATTGTGTAGTATGAGTGCTTGAGGAGGAGGGCCCTGCACCAGATGTGACCAGTTTTGTGGAGAGTAATACAGATTGTGTAGTATGAGTGCTTGAGGAGGAGGGCCCTGCACCAGATGTGACCAGTTTTGTGGAGAGTACAGATTGTGTAGTATGAGTGCTTGAGGAGGAGGGCCCTGCACCAGATGTGACCAGTTTTGTGGAGAGTAATACAGATTGTGTAGTATGAGTGCTTGAGGAGGAGGGCCCTGCACCAGATGTGACCAGTTTTTGTGGAGAGTAATACAGATTGTGTAGTATGAGTGCTTGAGGAGGAGGGCCCTGCACCAGATGTGACCAGTTTTGTTGAGAGTGAATGATTGTGTAGTATGAGTGCTTGAGGAGGAGGGCCCTGCACCAGATGTGACCAGTTTTTGTGGAGAGTAATACAGATTGTGTAGTATGAGTGCTTGAGGAGGAGGGCCCCACCAGATGTGACCAGTTTTTGTGGAGAGTAATACAGATTGTGTAGTATGAGTGCTTGAGGAGGAGGGCCCTGCACCAGATGTGACCAGTTTTTGTGGAGAGTAATACAGATTGTGTAGTATGAGTGCTTGAGGAGGAGGCCCTGCACCAGATGTGACCAGTTTTTGTGGAGAGTAATACAGATTGTGTAGTATGAGTGCTTGAGGAGGAGGGCCCTGCACCAGATGTGACCAGTTTTGTGGAGAGTAATACAGATTGTGTAGTATGAGTGCTTGAGGAGGAGGGCCCTGCACCAGATGTGACCAGTTTTTGTGGAGAGTAATACAGATTGTGTAGTATGAGTGCTTGAGGAGGAGGGCCCTGCACCAGATGTGACCAGTTTTTGTGGAGAGTAATACAGATTGTGTAGTATGAGTGCTTGAGGAGGAGGGCCCTGCACCAGATGTGACCAGTTTTTGTGGAGAGTAATACAGATTGTGTAGTATGAGTGCTTGAGGAGGAGGGCCCTGCACCAGATGTGACCAGTTTTTGTGGAGAGTAATACAGATTGTGTAGTATGAGTGCTTGAGGAGGAGGGCCCTGCACCAGATGTGACCAGTTTTTGTGGAGAGTAATACAGATTGTGTAGTATGAGTGCTTGAGGAGGAGGGCCCTGCACCAGATGTGACCAGTTTTTGTGGAGAGTAATGCAGATTGTGTAGTATGAGTGCTTGAGGAGGAGGGCCCTGCACCAGATGTGACCAGTTTTTGTGGAGAGTAATACAGATTGTGTAGTATGAGTGCTTGAGGAGGAGGGCCCTGCACCAGATGTGACCAGTTTTTTGGAGAGTAATACAGATTGTGTAGTATGAGTGCTTGGAGGAGGGCCCTGCACCAGATGTGACCAGTTTTTGTGAGAGTAATACAGATTGTGTAGTATGAGTGTTGAGGAGGAGGGCCCTGCACCAGATGTGACCAGTTTTTGTGGAGAGTAATACATTGTGTAGTATGAGTGCTTGAGGAGGAGGGCCCTGCACCAGATGTGACCAGTTTTTGTGGAGAGTAATACAGATTGTGTAGTATGAGTGCTTGAGGAGGAGGCCCTGCACCAGATGTGACCAGTTTTTGTGGAGAGTAATACAGATTGTGTAGTATGAGTGCTTGAGGAGGAGGGCCCTGCACCAGATGTGACCAGTTTTTGTGGAGAGTAATACAGATTGTGTAGTATGAGTGCTTGAGGAGGAGGGCCCTGCACCAGATGTGACCAGTTTTTGTGGAGAGTAATAAGATTGTGTAGTATGAGTGCTTGAGGAGGAGGGCCCTGCACCAGATGTGACCAGTTTTTGTGAGAGTAATACAGATTGTGTAGTATGAGTGCTTGAGGAGGAGGGCCTGCACCAGATGTGACCAGTTTTTGTGAGAGTAAATAGATTGTGTAGTATGAGTGCTTGAGGAGGAGGGCCTGCACCAGATGTGACCAGTTTTTGTGGAGAGTAATACAGATTGTGTAGTATGAGTGCTTGAGGAGGAGGGCCCTGCACCAGATGTGACCAGTTTTGTGGAGAGTAATACAGATTGTGTAGTATGAGTGCTTGAGGAGGAGGGCCCTGCACCAGATGTGACCAGTTTTTGTGAGAGTAATACAGATTGTGTAGTATGAGTGCTTGAGGAGGAGGGCCCTGCACCAGATGTGACCAGTTTTTTGGAGAGTAATACAGATTGTGTAGTATGAGTGCTTGAGGAGGAGGGCCCTGCACCAGATGTGACCAGTTTTGTGGAGAGTAATACAGATTGTGTAGTATGAGTGCTTGAGGAGGAGGGCCCTGCACCAGATGTGACCAGTTTTTGTGGAGAGTAATACAGATTGTGTAGTATGAGTGCTTGAGGAGGAGGGCCTGCACCAGATGTGACCAGTTTTTGTGGAGAGTAATACAGATTGTGTAGTATGAGTGCTTGAGGAGGAGGGCCCTGCACCAGATGTGACCAGTTTTTGTGGAGAGTAATACAGATTGTGTAGTATGAGTGCTTGAGGAGGAGGGCCCTGCACCAGATGTGACCAGTTTTGTGAGAGTAATACAGATTGTGTAGTATGAGTGCTTGAGGAGGAGGGCCCTGCACCAGATGTGACCAGTTTTTGTGAGAGTAATACAGATTGTGTAGTATGAGTGCTTGAGGAGGAGGGCCTGCACCAGATGTGACCAGTTTTTGTGGAGAGTAATACAGATTGTGTAGTATGAGTGCTTGAGGAGGAGGGCCCTGCACCAGATGTGACCAGTTTTTGTGGAGAGTACAGATTGTGTAGTATGAGTGCTTGAGGAGGAGGGCCTGCACCAGATGTGACCAGTTTTGTGGAGAGTAATACAGATTGTGTAGTATGAGTGCTTGAGGAGGAGGGCCCTGCACCAGATGTGACCAGTTTTTGTGGAGAGTAATACAGATTGTGTAGTATGAGTGCTTGAGGAGGAGGGCCCTGCACCAGATGTGACCAGTTTTTGTGGAGAGTAATACAGATTGTGTAGTATGAGTGCTTGAGGAGGAGGGCCCTGCACCAGATGTGACCAGTTTTGTGAGAGAGTACAGATTGTGTAGTATGAGTGCTTGAGGAGGAGGGCCCTGCACCAGATGTGACCAGTTTTTTGGAGAGTAATACAGATTGTGTAGTATGAGTGCTTGAGGAGGAGGGCCCTGCACCAGATGTGACCAGTTTTTGTGGAGAGTAATACAGATTGTGTAGTATGAGTGCTTGAGGAGGAGGGCCCTGCACCAGATGTGACCAGTTTTGTGAGAGTAATACAGATTGTGTAGTATGAGTGCTTGAGGAGGAGGGCCCTGCACCAGATGTGACCAGTTTTTGTGGAGAGTAATACAGATTGTGTAGTATGAGTGCTTGAGGAGGAGGGCCCTGCACCAGATGTGACCAGTTTTTGTGGAGAGTAATACAGATTGTGTATGAGTGAGTTGAGGAGGAGGGCCCTGCACCAGATGTGACCAGTTTTGTGGAGAGTAATACAGATTGTGTAGTATGAGTGCTTGAGGAGGAGGGCCCTGCACCAGATGTGACCAGTTTTGTGGAGAGTAATACAGATTGTAGTATGAGTGCTTGAGGAGGAGGGCCCTGCACCAGATGTGACCAGTTTTTGTGGAGAGTAATAAGATTGTGTAGTATGAGTGCTTGAGGAGGGCCCTGCACCAGATGTGACCAGTTTTGTGGAGAGTAATACAGATTGTGTAGTATGAGTGCTTGAGGAGGAGGGCCCTGCACCAGATGTGACCAGTTTTTGTGGAGAGTAATACAGATTGTGTAGTATGAGTGCTTGAGGAGGAGGGCCCTGCACCAGATGTGACCAGTTTTGTGGAGAGTAATACAGATTGTGTAGTATGAGTGCTTGAGGAGGAGGGCCCTGCACCAGATGTGACCAGTTTTTGTGGAGAGTAATCAGATTGTGTAGTATGAGTGCTTGAGGAGGAGGGCCCTGCACCAGATGTGACCAGTTTTTGTGGAGAGTAATACAGATTGTGTAGTATGAGTGCTTGAGGAGGAGGGCCCTGCACCAGATGTGACCAGTTTTTGTGGAGAGTAATACAGATTGTGAGTATGAGTGCTTGAGGAGGAGGGCCCTGCACCAGATGTGACCAGTTTTTGTGGAGAGTACAGATTGTGTAGTATGAGTGCTTGAGGAGGAGGGCCTGCACCAGATGTGACCAGTTTTTGTGGAGAGTAATACAGATTGTGTAGTATGAGTGCTTGAGGAGGAGGGCCTGCACCAGATGTGACCAGTTTTTGTGGAGAGTAATACAGATTGTGTAGTATGAGTGCTTGAGGAGGAGGGCCCTGCACCAGATGTGACCAGTTTTTGTGGAGAGTAATACAGATTGTGTAGTATGAGTGCTTGAGGAGGAGGGCCCTGCACCAGATGTGACCAGTTTTTGTGGAGAGTAATACAGATTGTGTAGTATGAGTGCTTGAGGAGGAGGGCCCTGCACCAGATGTGACCAGTTTTTGTGGAGAGTAATACAGATTGTGTAGTATGAGTGCTTGAGGAGGAGGGCCCTGCACCAGATGTGACCAGTTTTTGTGGAGAGTAATACAGATTGTGTAGTATGAGTGCTTGAGGAGGAGGGCCCTGCACCAGATGTGACCAGTTTTTGTGGAGAGTAATACAGATTGTGTAGTATGAGTGCTTGAGGAGGAGGGCCTGCACCAGATGTGACCAGTTTTTGTGGAGAGTAATCAGATTGTAGTATGAGTGCTTGAGGAGGAGGGCCCTGCACCAGATGTGACCAGTTTTTGTGGAGAGTAATACAGATGTGTAGTATGAGTGCTTGAGGAGGAGGGCCCTGCACCAGATGTGACCAGTTTTTGTGGAGAGTAATACAGATTGTGTAGAATGAGTGCTTGAGGAGGAGGGCCCTGCACCAGATGTGACCAGTTTTTGTGGAGAGTAATACAGATTGTGTAGTATGAGTGCTTGAGGAGGAGGGCCTGCACCAGATGTGACCAGTTTTTGTGGAGAGTAATACAGATTGTGTAGTATGAGTGCTTGAGGAGGAGGGCCCTGCACCAGATGTGACCAGTTTTGTGGAGAGTAATACAGATTGTGTAGTATGAGTGCTTGAGGAGGAGGGCCCTGCACCAGATGTGACCAGTTTTTGTGGAGAGTAATACAGATTGTGTAGTATGAGTGCTTGAGGAGGAGGGCCTGCACCAGATGTGACCAGTTTTGTGAGAGTAATACAGATTGTGTAGTATGAGTGCTTGAGGAGGAGGGCCCTGCACCAGATGTGACCAGTTTTTGTGGAGAGTAATACAGATTGTGTAGTATGAGTGCTTGAGGAGGAGGGCCCTGCACCAGATGTGACCAGTTTTGTGGAGAGTAATACAGATTGTGTAGTATGAGTGCTTGAGGAGGAGGGCCCTGCACCAGATGTGACCAGTTTTTGTGGAGAGTAATACAGATTGTGTAGTATGAGTGCTTGAGGAGGAGGGCCCTGCACCAGATGTGACCAGTTTTGTGGAGAGTAAACAGATTGTGTAGTATGAGTGCTTGAGGAGGAGGGCCCTGCACCAGATGTGACCAGTTTTTGTGGAGAGTAATACAGATTGTGTAGTATGAGTGCTTGAGGAGGAGGGCCCTGCACCAGATGTGACCAGTTTTGTGGAGAGTAATACAGATTGTGTAGTATGAGTGCTTGAGGAGGAGGGCCCTGCACCAGATGTGACCAGTTTTTGTGGAGAGTAAAGATTGTGTAGTATGAGTGCTTGAGGAGGAGGGCCTGCACCAGATGTGACCAGTTTTTGTGGAGAGTAATACAGATTGTGTAGTATGAGTGCTTGAGGAGGAGGGCCCTGCAACCAGATGTGACCAGTTTTTGTGGAGAGTAATACAGATTGTGTAGTATGAGTGCTTGAGGAGGAGGGCCCTGCACCAGATGTGACTGTTTTGTGAGAGTAATACAGATTGTGTAGTATGAGTGCTTGAGGAGGAGGGCCTGCACCAGATGTGACCAGTTTTGTGGAGAGTACACAGATTGTGTAGTATGAGTGCTTGAGGAGGAGGGCCCTGCACCAGATGTGACCAGTTTTTGTGGAGAGTAATAATGATTGTGTAGTATGAGTGCTTGAGGAGGAGGGCCCTGCACCAGATGTGACCAGTTTTTGTGGAGAGTAATACAGATTGTGTAGTATGAGTGCTTGAGGAGGAGGGCCCTGCACCAGATGTGACCAGTTTTTGTGGAGAGTAATAGATTGTGTAGTATGAGTGCTTGAGGAGGAGGGCCCTGCACCAGATGTGACCAGTTTTTGTGGAGAGTAATACAGATTGTGTAGTATGAGTGCTTGAGGAGGAGGGCCCTGCACCAGATGTGACCGTTTTTGTGGAGAGTAAACAGATTGTGTAGTATGAGTGCTTGAGGAGGAGGGCCCTGCACCAGATGTGACCAGTTTTTGTGGAGAGTAATACAGATTGTGTAGTATGAGTGCTTGAGGAGGAGGGCCCTGCACCAGATGTGACCAGTTTTTGTGGAGAGTAATACAGATTGTGTAGTATGAGTGCTTGAGGAGGAGGCCCTGCACCAGATGTGACCAGTTTTGTGAGAGTAATACAGATTGTGTAGTATGAGTGCTTGAGGAGGAGGCCCTGCACCAGATGTGACCAGTTTTTGTTGAGAGTAATACAGATGTGTAGTATGAGTGCTTGAGGAGGAGGGCCCTGCACCAGATGTGACCAGTTTTGTGGAGAGTAATACAGATTGTGTAGTATGAGTGCTTGAGGAGGAGGGCCTGCACCAGATGTGACCAGTTTTGTGGAGAGTAATACAGATTGTGTAGTATGAGTGCTTGAGGAGGAGGGCCCTGCACCAGATGTGACCAGTTTTTGTGGAGAGTAATACAGATTGTGTAGTATGAGTGCTTGAGGAGGAGGGCCTGCACCAGATGTGACCAGTTTTTGTGGAGAGTAATACAGATTGTGTAGATGAGTGCTTGAGGAGGAGGGCCCTGCACCAGATGTGACCAGTTTTTGTGGAGAGTAATACAGATTGTGTAGTATGGAGTGCTTGAGGAGGAGGGCCCTGCACCAGATGTGACCAGTTTTGTGGAGAGTAGTACAGATTGTGTAGTATGAGTGCTTGAGGAGGAGGGCCCTGCACCAGATGTGACCAGTTTTTGTGGAGAGTAATACAGATTGTGTAGTATGAGTGCTTGAGGAGGAGGGCCCTGCACCAGATGTGACCAGTTTTGTGGAGAGTAATACAGATTGTGTAGTATGAGTGCTTGAGGAGGAGGGCCCTGCACCAGATGTGACCAGTTTTGTGGAGAGTAATACAGATTGTGTAGTATGAGTGCTTGAGGAGGAGGGCCCTGCACCAGATGTGACCAGTTTTTGTTGAGAGTAATAGAGTTGTGTAGTTGAGTGCTTGAGGAGGAGGGCCCTGCACCAGATGTGACCAGTTTTGTGGAGAGTAGTACAGATTGTGTAGTATGAGTGCTTGAGGAGGAGGCCCTGCACCAGATGTGACCAGTTTTTGTGGAGAGTAATACAGATTGTGTAGTATGAGTGCTTGAGGAGGAGGGCCCTGCACCAGATGTGACCAGTTTTTGTGGAGAGTACAGGATTGTGTAGTATGAGTGCTTGAGGAGGAGGGCCCTGCACCAGATGTGACCAGTTTTTGTGGAGAGTAATACAGATTGTGTAGTATGAGTGCTTGAGGAGGAGGGCCCTGCACCAGATGTGACCAGTTTTTGGAGAGTAATACAGATTGTGTAGTATGAGTGCTTGAGGAGGAGGGCCCTGCACCAGATGTGACCAGTTTTGTGGAGAGTAATACAGATTGTGTAGTATGAGTGCTTGAGGAGGAGGGCCCTGCACCAGATGTGACCAGTTTTTGTGGAGAGTAAACAGATTGTGTAGTATGAGTGCTTGAGGAGGAGGCCTGCACCAGATGTGACCAGTTTTTGTGGAGAGTAATGAGATTGTGTAGTATGAGTGCTTGAGGAGGAGGGCCCTGCACCAGATGTGACCAGTTTTTGTGGAGAGTATACAGATTGTGTAGTATGAGTGCTTGAGGAGGAGGGCCCTGCACCAGATGTGACCAGTTTTTGTGGAGAGTAATACAGATTGTGTAGTATGAGTGCTTGAGGAGGAGGGCCCTGCACCAGATGTGACCAGTTTTTGTGGAGAGTAATACAGATTGTGTAGTATGAGTGCTTGAGGAGGAGGGCCTGCACCAGATGTGACCAGTTTTTGTGGAGAGTAATACAGATTGTGTAGTATGAGTGCTTGAGGAGGAGGGCCCTGCACCAGATGTGACCAGTTTTTGTGGAGAGTAATACAGATTGTGTAGTATGAGTGCTTGAGGAGGAGGGCCTGCACCAGATGTGACCAGTTTTTGTGGAGAGTAATACAGATTGTGTAGTATGAGTGCTTGAGGAGGAGGGCCCTGCACCAGATGTGACCAGTTTTTGTGGAGAGTAATACAGATTGTGTAGTATGAGTGCTTGAGGAGGAGGGCCCTGCACCAGATGTGACCAGTTTTTGTGGAGAGTAATACAGATTGTGTAGTATGAGTGCTTGAGGAGGAGGGCCCTGCACCAGATGTGACCAGTTTTGTGGAGAGTAATACAGATTGTGTAGTAGAGTGCTTGAGGAGGAGGGCCCTGCACCAGATGTGACCAGTTTTGTGAGAGTAATACAGATTGTGTAGTATGAGTGCTTGAGGAGGAGGGCCTGCACCAGATGTGACCAGTTTTTGTGGAGAGTATATAGATTGTAGTATGAGTGCTTGAGGAGGAGGGCCTGCACCAGATGTGACCAGTTTTTGTGAGAGTAATAGATTGTGTAGTATGAGTGCTTGAGGAGGAGGGCCCTGCACCAGATGTGACCAGTTTTTGTGGAGAGTAATACAGATTGTGTAGTATGAGTGCTTGAGGAGGAGGGCCCTCACCAGATGTGACCAGTTTTTGTGGAGAGTAATGCAGATTGTGTAGTATGAGTGCTTGAGGAGGAGGGCCCTGCACCAGATGTGACCAGTTTTTGTGGAGAGTAATACAGATTGTGTAGTATGAGTGATTGAGGAGGAGGGCCCTGCACCAGATGTGACCAGTTTTTGTGAGAGTAATACAGATTGTGTAGTATGAGTGCTTGAGGAGGAGGGCCTGCACCAGATGTGACCAGTTTTTGTGGAGAGTAATACAGATTGTGTAGTATGAGTGCTTGAGGAGGAGGGCCCTGCACCAGATGTGACCAGTTTTTGTGGAGAGTAATACAGATTGTGTAGTATGAGTGCTTGAGGAGGAGGGCCTGCACCAGATGTGACCAGTTTTTTGGAGAGTAATACGATTGTGTAGTATGAGTGCTTGAGGAGGAGGGCCTGCACCAGATGTGACCAGTTTTTGTGGAGAGTAATACAGATTGTGTAGTATGAGTGCTTGAGGAGGAGGGCCCTGCACCAGATGTGACCAGTTTTGTGGAGAGTAATACAGATTGTGTAGTATGAGTGCTTGAGGAGGAGGGCCCTGCACCAGATGTGACCAGTTTTGTGGAGAGTAATACAGATTGTGTAGTATGAGTGCTTGAGGAGGAGGGCCCTGCACCAGATGTGACCAGTTTTTGTGGAGAGTAATACAGATTGTGTAGTATGAGTGCTTGAGGAGGAGGGCCCTGCACCAGATGTGACCAGTTTTTGTGGAGAGTAATACAGATTGTGTAGTATGAGTGCTTGAGGAGGAGGGCCCTGCACCAGATGTGACCAGTTTTTGTGAGAGTAATACTGTGTGTAGTATGAGTGCTTGAGGAGGAGGGCCCTGCACCAGATGTGACCAGTTTTTGTGGAGAGTAAACAGATTGTGTAGTATGAGTGCTTGAGGAGGAGGGCCCTGCACCAGATGTGACCAGTTTTTGTGGAGAGTAACTAGATTGTGTAGTATGAGTGATTGAGGAGGAGGGCCCTGCACCAGATGTGACCAGTTTTGTGGAGAGTAATCAGATTGTGTAGTATGAGGCTTGAGGAGGAGGGCCCTGCACCAGATGTGACCAGTTTTTGTGGAGAGTAATACAGATTGTGTAGTATGAGTGCTTGAGGAGGAGGGCCCCTGCACCAGATGTGACCAGTTTTGTGGAGAGTAATACAGATTGTGTAGTATGAGTGCTTGAGGAGGAGGGCCCTGCACCAGATGTGACCAGTTTTTGGAGAGTAATACAGATTGTGTAGTATGAGTGCTTGAGGAGGAGGGCCCTGCACCAGATGTGACCAGTTTTTGTGGAGAGTAATACAGATTGTGTAGTATGAGTGCTTGAGGAGGAGGGCCCTGCACCAGATGTGACCAGTTTTGTGGAGAGTAATATGATTGTAGTATGAGTGCTTGAGGAGGAGGGCCCTGCACCAGATGTGACCAGTTTTGTGGAGAGTAATACAGATTGTGTAGTATGAGTGCTTGAGGAGGAGGGCCCTGCACCAGATGTGACCAGTTTTTGTGGAGAGTAATACAGATTGTGTAGTGAGTGCTTGAGGAGGAGGGCCCTGCACCAGATGTGACCAGTTTTGTGGAGAGTAATACAGATTGTGTAGTATGAGTGCTTGAGGAGGAGGGCCTGCACCAGATGTGACCAGTTTTTGTGGAGAGTAATACAGATTGTGTAGTATGAGTGCTTGAGGAGGAGGGCCCTGCACCAGATGTGACCAGTTTTTGTGGAGAGTAATAGATTGTGTAGTATGAGTGTTGAGGAGGAGGGCCTGCACCAGATGTGACCAGTTTTTGTGGAGAGTAATACAGATTGTGTAGTATGAGTGCTTGAGGAGGAGGGCCCTGCACCAGATGTGACCAGTTTTTGTGGAGAGTAATACAGATTGTGTAGTATGAGTGCTTGAGGAGGAGGGCCCTGCACCAGATGTGACCAGTTTTGTGGAGAGTAATACAGATTGTGTAGTATGAGTGCTTGAGGAGGAGGGCCTGCACCAGATGTGACCAGTTTTTGTGGAGAGTAATCAGATTGTGTAGTATGAGTGCTTGAGGAGGAGGGCCCTGCACCAGATGTGACCAGTTTTTGTGGAGAGTAATACAGATTGTGTAGTATGAGTGCTTGAGGAGGAGGGCCTGCACCAGATGTGACCAGTTTTTGGAGAGTAATACAGATTGTGTAGTATGAGTGCTTGAGGAGGAGGGCCTGCACCAGATGTGACCAGTTTTGTGGAGAGTAATACAGATTGTGTAGTATGAGTGCTTGAGGAGGAGGGCCCTGCACCAGATGTGACCAGTTTTTGTGGAGAGTAATACAGATTGTGTAGTATGAGTGCTTGAGGAGGAGGGCCCTGCACCAGATGTGACCAGTTTTGTGGAGAGTAATACAGATTGTGTAGTATGAGTGCTTGAGGAGGAGGGCCCTGCACCAGATGTGACCAGTTTTTGTGAGAGTAATACAGATTGTGTAGTATGAGTGCTTGAGGAGGAGGGCCCTGCACCAGATGTGACCAGTTTTTGTGGAGAGTAATACAGATTGTGTAGTATGAGTGCTTGAGGAGGAGGGCCCTGCACCAGATGTGACCAGTTTTGTGGAGAGTAATACAGATTGTGTAGTATGAGTGCTTGAGGAGGAGGGCCCTGCACCAGATGTGACCAGTTTTTGTGGAGAGTAATACAGATTGTGTAGTATGAGTGCTTGAGGAGGAGGGCCCTGCACCAGATGTGACCAGTTTTTGTGGAGAGTAATACAGATTGTGTAGTATGAGTGCTTGAGGAGGAGGGCCCTGCACCAGATGTGACCAGTTTTTGTGGAGAGTAATACAGATTGTGTAGTATGAGTGCTTGAGGAGGAGGGCCCTGCACCAGATGTGACCAGTTTTTGTGGAGAGTAATACAGATTGTGTAGTATGAGTGCTTGAGGAGGAGGGCCCTGCACCAGATGTGACCAGTTTTGTGGAGAGTAATACAGATTGTGTAGTATGAGTGCTTGAGGAGGAGGGCCCTGCACCAGATGTGACCAGTTTTTGTGGAGAGTAATACAGATTGTGTAGTATGAGTGCTTGAGGAGGAGGGCCCTGCACCAGATGTGACCAGTTTTTGTGGAGAGTAATACAGATTGTGAGTATGAGTGCTTGAGGAGGAGGGCCCTGCACCAGATGTGACCAGTTTTGTGGAGAGTAATCGATTGTGTAGTATGAGTGCTTGAGGAGGAGGGCCCTGCACCAGATGTGACCAGTTTTTTGTGGAGAGTAATACAGATTGTGTAGTATGAGTGCTTGAGGAGGAGGGCCCTGCACCAGATGTGACCAGTTTTGTGGAGAGTAATACAGATTGTGTAGTATGAGTGCTTGAGGAGGAGGGCCCTGCACCAGATGTGACCAGTTTTTGTGGAGAGTAATACAGATTGTGTAGTATGAGTGCTTGAGGAGGAGGGCCCTGCACCAGATGTGACCAGTTTTGTGGAGAGTAATACAGATTGTGTAGTATGAGTGCTTGAGGAGGAGGGCCCTGCACCAGATGTGACCAGTTTTTGTGGAGAGTAATACAGATTGTGTAGTATGAGTGCTTGAGGAGGAGGGCCCTGCACCAGATGTGACCAGTTTTGTGGAGAGTAATACAGATTGTGTAGTATGAGTGCTTGAGGAGGAGGGCCCTGCACCAGATGTGACCAGTTTTTGTGAGAGTAATACAGATTGTGTAGTATGAGTGCTTGAGGAGGAGGGCCCTGCACCAGATGTGACCAGTTTTGTGGAGAGTAATACAGATTGTGTAGTATGAGTGCTTGAGGAGGAGGCCCTGCACCAGATGTGACCAGTTTTTGTGGAGAGTAATACAGATTGTGTAGTATGAGTGCTTGAGGAGGAGGGCCCTGCACCAGATGTGACCAGTTTTTGTGGAGAGTAATACAGATTGTGTAGTATGAGTGCTTGAGGAGGAGGGCCCTGCACCAGATGTGACCAGTTTTGTGGAGAGTAATACAGATTGTAGTATGAGTGCTTGAGGAGGAGGGCCCTGCACCAGATGTGACCAGTTTTTGTGGAGAGTAACAGATTGTGTAGTATGAGTGCTTGAGGAGGAGGGCCCTGCACCAGATGACCAGTTTTTGTGGAGAGTAATACAGATTGTGTAGTATGAGTGCTTGAGGAGGAGGGCCCTGCACCAGATGTGACCAGTTTTTGTGGAGAGTAATACAGATTGTGTAGTATGAGTGCTTGAGGAGGAGGGCCCTGCACCAGATGTGACCAGTTTTGTGGAGAGTAATACAGATTGTGTAGTATGAGTGCTTGAGGAGGAGGGCCCTGCACCAGATGTGACCAGTTTTTGTGGAGAGTAATGCAGATTGTGTAGTATGAGTGCTTGAGGAGGAGGGCCCTGCACCAGATGTGACCAGTTTTTTTGTGAGAGTAATGACAGATTGTGTAGTATGAGTGCTTGAGGAGGAGGGCCCTGCACCAGATGTGACCAGTTTTGTGGAGAGTAATACAGATTGTGTAGTATGAGTGCTTGAGGAGGAGGGCCCTGCACCAGATGTGACCAGTTTTTGTGGAGAGTAATACAGATTGTGTAGTATGAGTGCTTGAGGAGGAGGGCCCTGCACCAGATGTGACCAGTTTTTGTGGAGAGTAATACAGATTGTGTAGTATGAGTGCTTGAGGAGGAGGGCCCTGCACCAGATGTGACCAGTTTTTGTGGAGAGTAATACAGATTGTGTAGTATGAGTGCTTGAGGAGGAGGGCCCTGCACCAGATGTGACCAGTTTTTGTGGAGAGTAATACAGATTGTGTAGTATGAGTGCTTGAGGAGGAGGGCCCTGCACCAGATGTGACCAGTTTTTGTGGAGAGTAATACAGATTGTGTAGTATGAGTGCTTGAGGAGGAGGGCCCTGCACCAGATGTGACCAGTTTTTGTGGAGAGTAATACAGATTGTGTAGTATGAGTGCTTGAGGAGGAGGGCCCCACCAGATGTGACCAGTTTTTGTGGAGAGTAATACAGATTGTGTAGTATGAGTGCTTGAGGAGGAGGGCCCTGCACCAGATGTGACCAGTTTTTGTGGAGAGTAATACAGATTGTGTAGTATGAGTGCTTGAGGAGGAGGGCCCTGCACCAGATGTGACCAGTTTTGTGGAGAGAACAGATTGTGTAGTATGAGTGCTTGAGGAGAGGGCCCTGCACCAGATGTGACCAGTTTTTGTGGAGAGTACAGATTGTGTAGTATGAGTGCTTGAGGAGGAGGGCCCTGCACCAGATGTGACCAGTTTTTGTGGAGAGTAATACAGATTGTGTAGTATGAGTGCTTGAGGAGGAGGGCCCTGCACCAGATGTGACCAGTTTTTGTGGAGAGTAATACAGATTGTGTAGTATGAGTGCTTGAGGAGGAGGGCCCTGCACCAGATGTGACCAGTTTTTGTGGAGAGTAATACAGATTGTGTAGTATGAGTGTTGAGGAGGAGGGCCCTGCACCAGATGTGACCAGTTTTTGTGGAGAGTAATACAGATTGTGTAGTATGAGTGCTTGAGGAGGAGGGCCCTGCACCAGATGTGACCAGTTTTTGTGGAGAGTAATACAGATTGTGTAGTATGAGTGCTTGAGGAGGAGGGCCCTGCACCAGATGTGACCAGTTTTGTGGAGAGTAATACAGATTGTGTAGTATGAGTGCTTGAGGAGGAGGGCTCTGCACCAGATGTGACCAGTTTTTGTGAGAGTAGTACAGATTGTGTAGTATGAGTGCTTGAGGAGGAGGGCCCTGCACCAGATGTGACCAGTTTTTGTGAGAGTAACACAGATTGTGTAGTATGAGTGCTTGAGGAGGAGGGCCCTGCACCAGATGTGACCAGTTTTTGTGGAGAGTAATACAGATTGTGTAGTATGAGTGCTTGAGGAGGAGGGCCCTGCACCAGATGTGACCAGTTTTTGTGGAGAGTAATAGATTGTGTAGTATGAGTGCTTGAGGAGGAGGGCCCTGCACCAGATGTGACCAGTTTTTGTGGAGAGTAATACAGATTGTGTAGTATGAGTGCTTGAGGAGGAGGGCCCTGCACCAGATGTGACCAGTTTTTGTGGAGAGTAATACAGATTGTGTAGTATGAGTGCTTGAGGAGGAGGGCCCTGCACCAGATGTGACCAGTTTTGTGGAGAGTAATACAGATTGTGTAGTATGAGTGCTTGAGGAGGAGGGCCCTGCACCAGATGTGACCAGTTTTTGTGGAGAGTAATACAGATTGTGTAGTATGAGTGCTTGAGGAGGAGGGCCTGCCACCAGATGTGACCAGTTTTGTGGAGAGTAATACAGATTGTGTAGTATGAGTGCTTGAGGAGGAGGGCCCTGCACCAGATGTGACCAGTTTTTGTGGAGAGTACAGATTGTGTAGTATGAGTGCTTGAGGAGGAGGGCCCTGCACCAGATGTGACCAGTTTTTGTGGAGAGTAATACAGATTGTGTAGTATGAGTGCTTGAGGAGGAGGGCCTGCACCAGATGTGACCAGTTTTGTGGAGAGTAATACAGATTGTGTAGTATGAGTGCTTGAGGAGAGGGCCCTGCACCAGATGTGACCAGTTTTTGTGGAGAGTAATACAGATTGTGTAGTATGAGTGCTTGAGGAGGAGGGCCCTGCACCAGATGTGACCAGTTTTTGTGGAGAGTAATACAGATTGTGTAGTATGAGTGCTTGAGGAGGAGGGCCCTGCACCAGATGTGACCAGTTTTTGTGGAGAGTAATACAGATTGTGTAGTATGAGTGCTTGAGGAGGAGGGCCCTGCACCAGATGTGACCAGTTTTTGTGGAGAGTAATAAGATTGTGTAGTATGAGTGCTTGAGGAGGAGGGCCCTGCACCAGATGTGACCAGTTTTTGTGAGAGTAATAGATTGTGTAGTATGAGTGCTTGAGGAGGAGGGCCCTGCACCAGATGTGACCAGTTTTTGTGAGAGTAATACAGATTGTGTAGTATGAGTGCTTGAGGAGGAGGGCCCTGCACCAGATGTGACCAGTTTTGTGGAGAGTAATACAGATTGTGTAGTATGAGTGCTTGAGGAGGAGGCCCTGCACCAGATGTGACCAGTTTTGTGAGAGTAATACAGATTGTGTAGTATGAGTGCTTGAGGAGGAGGGCCCTGCACCAGATGTGACCAGTTTTTGTGGAGAGTAATACAGATTGTGTAGTATGAGTGCTTGAGGAGGAGGGCCTGCACCAGATGTGACCAGTTTTTGTGGAGAGTAATACAGATTGTGTAGTATGAGTGCTTGAGGAGGAGGGCCCTGCACCAGATGTGACCAGTTTTGTGGAGAGTAATACAGATTGTGTAGTATGAGTGTTGAGGAGGAGGGCCCTGCACCAGATGTGACCAGTTTTTGTGGAGAGTAATACAGATTGTGTAGTATGAGTGCTTGAGGAGGAGGGCCCTGCACCAGATGTGACCAGTTTTTGTGAGAGTAATACAGATTGTGTAGTATGAGTGCTTGAGGAGGAGGGCCCTGCACCAGATGTGACCAGTTTTTGTGGAGAGTAATACAGATTGTGTAGTATGAGTGCTTGAGGAGGAGGGCCCTGCACCAGATGTGACCAGTTTTGTGGAGAGTAATACAGATTGTGTAGTATGAGTGCTTGAGGAGGAGGGCCCTGCACCAGATGTGACCAGTTTTTGTGGAGAGTAATACAGATTGTGTAGTATGAGTGCTTGAGGAGGAGGGCCTGCACCAGATGTGACCAGTTTTTGTGGAGAGTAATACAGATTGTGTAGTATGAGTGCTTGAGGAGGAGGGCCCTGCACCAGATGTGACCAGTTTTTGTGAGAGTAATACAGATTGTGTAGTATGAGTGCTTGAGGAGGAGGGCCCTGCACCAGATGTGACCAGTTTTTGTGGAGAGTAATACAGATTGTGTAGTATGAGTGTTGAGGAGGAGGGCCCTGCACCAGATGTGACCAGTTTTTGTGGAGAGTACACAGATTGTGTAGTATGAGTGCTTGAGGAGGAGGGCCCTGCACCAGATGTGACCAGTTTTTGTGGAGAGTAATACAGATTGTGTAGTATGAGTGCTGAGGAGGAGGGCCCTGCACCAGATGTGACCAGTTTTTGTGGAGAGTAATACAGATTGTGTAGTATGAGTGCTTGAGGAGGAGGGCCCTGCACCAGATGTGACCAGTTTTTGTGGAGAGTAATACAGATTGTGTAGTATGAGTGCTTGAGGAGGAGGGCCCTGCACCAGATGTGACCAGTTTTTGTGGAGAGTAATACAGATTGTGTAGTATGAGTGCTTGAGGAGGAGGGCCCTGCACCAGATGTGACCAGTTTTTGTGGAGAGTAATACAGATTGTGTAGTATGAGTGCTTGAGGAGGAGGGCCCTGCACCAGATGTGACCAGTTTTGTTGAGAGTAATATGATTGTGTGTAGTATGAGTGCTTGAGGAGGAGGGCCCTGCACCAGATGTGACCAGTTTTTGTGGAGAGTAATACAGATTGTGTAGTATGAGTGCTTGAGGAGGAGGGCCCTGCACCAGATGTGACCAGTTTTTGTGGAGAGTAATACAGATTGTGTAGTATGAGTGCTTGAGGAGGAGGGCCCTGCACCAGATGTGACCAGTTTTTGTGAGAGTAATACAGATTGTGTAGTATGAGTGCTTGAGGAGGAGGGCCCTGCACCAGATGTGACCAGTTTTTGTGGAGAGTAATACAGATTGTGTAGTATGAGTGCTTGAGGAGGAGGGCCTGCACCAGATGTGACCAGTTTTTGTGGAGAGTAATACAGATTGTGTAGTATGAGTGCTTGAGGAGGAGGGCCCTGCACCAGATGTGACCAGTTTTTGTGAGAGTAATACAGATTGTGTAGTATGAGTGCTTGAGGAGGAGGGCCCTGCACCAGATGTGACCAGTTTTTGGAGAGTAATACAGATTGTGTAGTATGAGTGCTTGAGGAGGAGGGCCCTGCACCAGATGTGACCAGTTTTTGTGGAGAGTAATACAGATTGTGTAGTATGAGTGCTTGAGGAGGAGGGCCCTGCACCAGATGTGACCAGTTTTTGTGGAGAGTAGTACAGATTGTGTAGTATGAGTGCTTGAGGAGGAGGGCCCTGCACCAGATGTGACCAGTTTTTGTGGAGAGTAATACAGATTGTGTAGTATGAGGCTTGAGGAGGAGGGCCTGCACCAGATGTGACCAGTTTTTGTGGAGAGTAATACAGATTGTGTAGTATGAGTGCTTGAGGAGGAGGGCCTGCACCAGATGTGACCAGTTTTTGTTGAGCGAGATTGTGTAGTATGAGTGCTTGAGGAGGAGGGCCCTGCACCAGATGTGACCAGTTTTTGTGGAGAGTAATACAGATTGTGTAGTATGAGTGCTTGAGGAGGAGGCCCTGCACCAGATGTGACCAGTTTTGTGGAGAGTAATACAGATTGTGTAGTATGAGTGCTTGAGGAGGAGGGCCCTGCACCAGATGTGACCAGTTTTGTGGAGAGTAATACAGATTGTGTAGTATGAGTGCTTGAGGAGGAGGGCCCTGCACCAGATGTGACCAGTTTTTGTGGAGAGTAATACAGATTGTGTAGTATGAGTGCTTGAGGAGGAGGGCCCTGCACCAGATGTGACCAGTTTTTGTGGAGAGTAATACAGATTGTGTAGTATGAGTGCTTGAGGAGGAGGGCCCTGCACCAGATGTGACCAGTTTTTGTGGAGAGTAATAGATTGTGTAGTATGAGTGCTTGAGGAGGAGGGCCCTGCACCAGATGTGACCAGTTTTGTTGAGCGTAATGCAGATTGTGTAGTATGAGTGCTTGAGGAGGAGGCCCTGCACCAGATGTGACCAGTTTTTGTGGAGAGTAATACAGATTGTGTAGTATGAGTGCTTGAGGAGGAGGGCCCTGCACCAGATGTGACCAGTTTTTGTGGAGAGTAATACAGATTGTGTAGTATGAGTGCTTGAGGAGGAGGGCCTGCACCAGATGTGACCAGTTTTGTGGAGAGTAATACAGATTGTGTAGTATGAGTGCTTGAGGAGGAGGGCCTGCACCAGATGTGACCAGTTTTTGTGGAGAGTAATACAGATTGTGTAGTATGAGTGCTTGAGGAGGAGGGCCCTGCACCAGATGTGACCAGTTTTTGTGGAGAGTAATACAGATTGTGTAGTATGAGTGCTTGAGGAGGAGGGCCCTGCACCAGATGTGACCAGTTTTTGTGGAGAGTAATACAGATTGTGTAGATGATGCTTGAGGAGGAGGGCCCTGCACCAGATGTGACCAGTTTTTTGGAGAGTAATACAGATTGTGTAGTATGAGTGCTTGAGGAGGAGGGCCCTGCACCAGATGTGACCAGTTTTTGTGAGAGTAATACAGATTGTGTAGTATGAGTGTTGAGGAGGAGGGCCCTGCACCAGATGTGACCAGTTTTTGTGGAGAGTAATACAGATTGTGTAGTATGAGTGCTTGAGGAGGAGGGCCCTGCACCAGATGTGACCAGTTTTTGTGGAGAGTAATACAGATTGTGTAGTATGAGTGCTTGAGGAGGAGGGCCCTGCACCAGATGTGACCAGTTTTTGTGGAGAGTAATACAGATTGTGTAGTATGAGTGCTTGAGGAGGAGGGCCCTGCACCAGATGTGACCAGTTTTTGTGGAGAGTAATACAGATTGTGTAGTATGAGTGCTTGAGGAGGAGGGCCCTGCACCAGATGTGACCAGTTTTTGTGGAGAGTAATACAGATTGTGTAGTATGAGTGCTTGAGGAGGAGGGCCCTGCACCAGATGTGACCAGTTTTTGTGGAGAGTAATACAGATTGTGTAGTATGAGTGCTTGAGGAGGAGGGCCCTGCACCAGATGTGACCAGTTTTTGTTGAGAGTAATACAGATTGTGTAGTATGAGTGCTTGAGGAGGAGGGCCTGCACCAGATGTGACCAGTTTTTGTGGAGAGTAATACAGATTGTGTAGTATGAGTGTTGAGGAGGAGGGCCCTGCACCAGATGTGACCAGTTTTGTGGAGAGTAATACAGATTGTGTAGTATGAGTGCTTGAGGAGGAGGGCCCTGCACCAGATGTGACCAGTTTTTGTGGAGAGTAATACAGATTGTGTAGTATGAGTGCTTGAGGAGGAGGGCCCTGCACCAGATGTGACCAGTTTTTGTGGAGAGTAATACAGATTGTGTAGTATGAGTGCTTGAGGAGGAGGGCCCTGCACCAGATGTGACCAGTTTTTGTGGAGAGTAATACAGATTGTGTAGTATGAGTGCTTGAGGAGGAGGGCCCTGCACCAGATGTGACCAGTTTTTGTGAGAGTAGTACAGATTGTGTAGTATGAGTGCTTGAGGAGGAGGGCCCTGCACCAGATGTGACCAGTTTTTGTGGAGAGTAATACAGATTGTGTAGTATGAGTGCTTGAGGAGGGGCCCTGCACCAGATGTGACCAGTTTTTGTGGAGAGTAATACAGATTGTGTAGTATGAGTGCTTGAGGAGGAGGGCCCTGCACCAGATGTGACCAGTTTTTGTGGAGAGTAATACAGATTGTGTAGTATGAGTGCTTGAGGAGGAGGGCCCTGCACCAGATGTGACCAGTTTTTGTGGAGAGTAATACAGATTGTGTAGTATGAGTGCTTGAGGAGGAGGCCCTGCACCAGATGTGACCAGTTTTTGGAGAGTAATACAGATTGTGTAGTATGAGTGCTTGAGGAGGAGGGCCCTGCACCAGATGTGACCAGTTTTTGTGAGAGTAATACAGATTGTGTAGTATGAGTGCTTGAGGAGGAGGGCCTGCACCAGATGTGACCAGTTTTGTGGAGAGTAATACAGATTGTGTAGTATGAGTGCTTGAGGAGGAGGGCCCTGCACCAGATGTGACCAGTTTTTGTGGAGAGTAATACAGATTGTGTAGTATGAGTGCTTGAGGAGGAGGGCCCTGCACCAGATGTGACCAGTTTTTGTGGAGAGTAATACAGATTGTGTAGTATGAGTGCTTGAGGAGGAGGGCCCTGCACCAGATGTGACCAGTTTTTGTGGAGAGTAATACAGATTGTGTAGTATGAGTGCTTGAGGAGGAGGGCCTGCACCAGATGTGACCAGTTTTGTGGAGAGTAATACAGATTGTGTAGTATGAGTGCTTGAGGAGGAGGGCCCTGCACCAGATGTGACCAGTTTTTGTGGAGAGTAATACAGATTGTGTAGTATGAGTGCTTGAGGAGGAGGGCCCTGCACCAGATGTGACCAGTTTTGTGGAGAGTAATACAGATTGTGTAGTATGAGTGCTTGAGGAGGAGGGCCCTGCACCAGATGTGACCAGTTTTTGTGGAGAGTAATACAGATTGTAGTATGAGTGCTTGAGGAGGAGGGCCCTGCACCAGATGTGACCAGTTTTTGTGGAGAGTAATACAGATTGTGTAGTATGAGTGCTTGAGGAGGAGGGCCCTGCACCAGATGTGACCAGTTTTTGTGGAGAGTAATACAGATTGTGTAGTATGAGTGCTTGAGGAGGAGGGCCCTGCACCAGATGTGACCAGTTTTGTGGAGAGTAATACAGATTGTGTAGTATGAGTGCTTGAGGAGGAGGGCCCTGCACCAGATGTGACCAGTTTTTGTGGAGAGTAATACAGATTGTGTAGTATGAGTGGAGTCTTGAGGAGGAGGGCCTGCACCAGATGTGACCAGTTTTTGTGGAGAGTAATACAGATTGTGTAGTATGAGTGCTTGAGGAGGAGGGCCCTGCACCAGATGTGACCAGTTTTTGTGAGAGTAATACAGATTGTGTAGTATGAGTGCTTGAGGAGGAGGGCCCTGCACCAGATGTGACCAGTTTTTGTGGAGAGTAATACAGATTGTGTAGTATGAGTGCTTGAGGAGGAGGGCCTGCACCAGATGTGACCAGTTTTTGTGGAGAGTAATGATTGTGTAGTATGAGTGCTTGAGGAGGAGGGCCCTGCACCAGATGTGACCAGTTTTGTGGAGAGTAATACAGATTGTGTAGTATGAGTGCTTGAGGAGGAGGGCCCTGCACCAGATGTGACAAGTTTTTGTGGAGAGTAATACAGATTGTGTAGTATGAGTGCTTGAGGAGGAGGGCCCTGCACCAGATGTGACCAGTTTTTGTGGAGAGTAACAGATTGTGTAGTATGAGTGCTTGAGGAGGAGGGCCTGCACCAGATGTGACCAGTTTTTGTGGAGAGTAATACAGATTGTGAGTATGAGTGCTTGAGGAGGAGGGCCCTGCACCAGATGTGACCAGTTTTGTGGAGAGTAATACAGATTGTGTAGTATGAGTGCTTGAGGAGGAGGGCCCTGCACCAGATGTGACCAGTTTTTGTGGAGAGTAATACAGATTGTGTAGTATGAGTGCTTGAGGAGGAGGGCCCTGCACCAGATGTGACCAGTTTTTTGGAGAGTAATACAGATTGTGTAGTATGAGTGCTTGAGGAGGAGGGCCCTGCACCAGATGTGACCAGTTTTTGTGGAGAGTAATACAGATTGTGTAGTATGAGTGCTTGAGGAGGAGGGCCCTGCACCAGATGTGACCAGTTTTTGTGGAGAGTAATACAGATTGTGTAGTATGAGTGCTTGAGGAGGAGGGCCCTGCACCAGATGTGACCAGTTTTTGTGGAGAGTAATACAGATTGTGTAGTATGAGTGCTTGAGGAGGAGGGCCCTGCACCAGATGTGACCAGTTTTTGTGGAGAGTAATACAGATTGTGTAGTATGAGTGCTTGAGGAGGAGGGCCCTGCACCAGATGTGACCAGTTTTTGTGGAGAGTAATATAGATTGTGTAGTATGAGTGCTTGAGGAGGAGGGCCCTGCACCAGATGTGACCAGTTTTTGTGGAGAGTAATACAGATTGTGTAGTATGAGTGCTTGAGGAGGAGGGCCCTGCACCAGATGTGACCAGTTTTGTGGAGAGTAATAGATTGTGTAGTATGAGTGCTTGAGGAGGAGGGCCCGCACCAGATGTGACCAGTTTTTGTGAGAGTAATACAGATTGTGTAGTATGAGTGCTTGAGGAGGAGGGCCCTGCACCAGATGTGACCAGTTTTTGTGGAGAGTAATACAGATTGTGTAGTATGAGTGCTTGAGGAGGAGGGCCCTGCACCAGATGTGACCAGTTTTTGTGGAGAGTAATACAGATTGTGTAGTATGAGTGCTTGAGGAGGAGGGCCCTGCACCAGATGTGACCAGTTTTGTGGAGAGTAATACAGATTGTGTAGTATGAGTGCTTGAGGAGGAGGGCCCTGCACCAGATGTGACCAGTTTTTGTGGAGAGTAATACAGATTGTGTAGTATGAGTGCTTGAGGAGGAGGGCCCTGCACCAGATGTGACCAGTTTTTGTGGAGAGTAATACAGATTGTGTAGTATGAGTGCTTGAGGAGGAGGGCCCTGCACCAGATGTGACCAGTTTTTGTGGAGAGTAATACAGATTGTGTAGTATGAGTGCTTGAGGAGGAGGGCCCTGCACCAGATGTGACCAGTTTTTGGAGAGTAATACAGATTGTGTAGTATGAGTGCTTGAGGAGGAGGGCCTGCACCAGATGTGACCAGTTTTGTGAGAGTAATACAGATTGTGTAGTATGAGGCTTGAGGAGGAGGGCCCTGCACCAGATGTGACCAGTTTTGTGGAGAGTAATACAGATTGTGTAGTATGAGTGCTTGAGGAGGAGGGCCCGCAATCAGATGTGACCAGTTTTTGTGGAGAGTAATACAGATTGTGTAGTATGAGTGCTTGAGGAGGAGGGCCCTGCACCAGATGTGACCAGTTTTTGTGGAGAGTAATACAGATTGTGTAGTATGAGTGCTTGAGGAGGAGGGCCCTGCACCAGATGTGACCAGTTTTTGTGGAGAGTAATACAGATTGTGTAGTATGAGTGCTTGAGGAGGAGGGCCCTGCACCAGATGTGACCAGTTTTTGTGGAGAGTAATACAGATTGTGTAGTATGAGTGCTTGAGGAGGAGGGCCCTGCACCAGATGTGACCAGTTTTTGTGGAGAGTAATCAGATTGTGTAGTATGAGTGCTTGAGGAGGAGGGCCCTGCACCAGATGTGACCAGTTTTTGTGGAGAGTAATACAGATTGTGGTAGTATGAGTGCTTGAGGAGGAGGGCCCTGCACCAGATGTGACCAGTTTTGTGGAGAGTAATAGATTGTGTAGTATGAGTGCTTGAGGAGGAGGGCCCTGCACCAGATGTGACCAGTTTTTGTGGAGAGTATGAAGATTGTGTAGATGAGTGCTTGAGGAGGAGGGCCCTGCACCAGATGTGACCAGTTTTTGTGAGAGTAATACAGATTGTGTAGTATGAGTGCTTGAGGAGGAGGGCCCTGCACCAGATGTGACCAGTTTTTGTGGAGAGTAATACAGATTGTGTAGTATGAGTGCTTGAGGAGGAGGGCCCTGCACCAGATGTGACCAGTTTTTGTGAGAGTAATACAGATTGTGTAGTATGAGTGCTTGAGGAGGAGGGCCCTGCACCAGATGTGACCAGTTTTTGTGGAGAGTAATACAGATTGTGTAGTATGAGTGCTTGAGGAGGAGGGCCCTGCACCAGATGTGACCAGTTTTTGTGGAGAGTAATACAGATTGTGTAGTATGAGTGCTTGAGGAGGAGGGCCCTGCACCAGATGTGACCAGTTTTGTGGAGAGTAATACAGATTGTGTAGTATGAGTGCTTGAGGAGGAGGGCCCTGCACCAGATGTGACCAGTTTTTGTGGAGAGTAATACAGATTGTGTAGTATGAGTGCTTGAGGAGGAGGCCCTGCACCAGATGTGACCAGTTTTTGTGGAGAGTAATGCAGATTGTGTAGTATGAGTGCTTGAGGAGGAGGGCCCTGCACCAGATGTGACCAGTTTTTGTGGAGAGTAATATAGATTGTGTAGTATGAGTGCTTGAGGAGGAGGGCCCTGCACCAGATGTGACCAGTTTTTGTGGAGAGTAATACAGATTGTGTAGTATGAGTGCTTGAGGAGGAGGGCCCTGCACCAGATGTGACCAGTTTTTGTGGAGAGTAATACAGATTGTGTAGTATGAGTGCTTGAGGAGGAGGGCCTGCACCAGATGTGACCAGTTTTTGTGGAGAGTAATACAGATTGTGTAGTATGAGTGCTTGAGGAGGAGGGCCCTGCACCAGATGTGACCAGTTTTGTGGAGAGTAATACAGATTGTGTAGTATGAGTGCTTGAGGAGGAGGGCCCTGCACCAGATGTGACCAGTTTTTGTGGAGAGTAGTACAGATTGTGTAGTATGAGTGCTTGAGGAGGAGGGCCCTGCACCAGATGTGACCAGTTTTGTGGAGAGTAATACAGATTGTGTAGTATGAGTGCTTGAGGAGGAGGGCCCTGCACCAGATGTGACCAGTTTTGTGGAGAGTAATACAGATTGTGTAGTATGAGTGCTTGAGGAGGAGGGCCCTGCACCAGATGTGACCAGTTTTGTGGAGAGTAATACAGATTGTGTAGTATGAGTGCTTGAGGAGGAGGGCCCTGCACCAGATGTGACCTGTTTTTGTGGAGAGTAATCAGATTGTGTAGTATGAGTGCTTGAGGAGGAGGCCCTGCACCAGATGTGACCAGTTTTTGTGGAGAGTAATACAGATTGTGTAGTATGAGTGCTTGAGGAGGAGGGCCCTGCACCAGATGTGACCAGTTTTTGTGGAGAGTAATAGATTGTGTAGTATGAGTGCTTGAGGAGGAGGGCCCGCACCGATGTGACCAGTTTTTGTGGAGAGTAATACAGATTGTGTAGTATGAGTGCTTGAGGAGGAGGGCCCTGCACCAGATGTGACCAGTTTTTGTGAGAGTAATACAGATTGTGTAGTGAGTGCTTGAGGAGGAGGGCCTGCACCAGATGTGACCAGTTTTTGTGGAGTGTACATATTGTGTAGTATGAGTGCTTGAGGAGGAGGGCCCTGCACCAGATGTGACCAGTTTTGTGGAGAGTAATACAGATTGTGTAGTATGAGTGCTTGAGGAGGAGGGCCCTGCACCAGATGTGACCAGTTTTTGTGGAGAGTAATACAGATTGTGTAGTATGAGTGCTTGAGGAGGAGGGCCCTGCACCAGATGCGACCAGTTTTTATGGAGAGTAATACAGATTGTAGTATGAGTACATGAGGAGGAGGGCCCTGCACCAGATGGCACCTGTTTTATGGAGAGTAGTACAGATTGTGTAGTATGAGTGCTTGAGGAGGAGGGCCCTGCACCAGATGTGACCTGTTTTGTGGAGAGTAATACAGATTGTGTAGTATGAGTGCTTGAGGAGGAGGGCCCTGCACCAGATGTGACCAGTTTTTGTGGAGAGTAATACAGATTGTGTAGTATGAGTGCTTGAGGAGGAGGGCCCTGCACCAGATGTGACCAGTTTTGTTGAGAGTAATACAGATTGTGTAGTATGAGTGCTTGAGGAGGAGGGCCCTGCACCAGATGTGACCAGTTTTGTGAGAGTAATACTGATTGTGTAGTATGAGTGCTTGAGGAGGAGGGCCCTGCACCAGATGTGACCAGTTTTTGTGGAGAGTAATACAGATTGTGTAGTATGAGTGCTTGAGGAGGAGGGCCCTGCACCAGATGTGACCAGTTTTGTGGAGAGTAGTACAGATTGTGTAGTATGAGTGCTTGAGGAGGAGGGCCCTGCACCAGATGTGACCAGTTTTGTGGAGAGTAATACAGATTGTTTAGTATGAGTGCTTGAGGAGGAGGGCCCTGCACCAGATGTGACCAGTTTTTGTGGAGAGTATTACAGATTGTGTGGTATGAGTGCTTGAGGAGGAAGGCCCTGCACCAGATGTGACCAGTTTTTGTTGAGAGTAATGCAGATTGTGTAGTATGAGTGCTTGAGGAGGAGGGCCCTGCACCAGATGTGACCAGTTTTTGTGAGAGTAGTACAGATTGTGTAGTATGAGTGCTTGAGGAGGAGGGCCTGCACCAGATGTGACCAGTTTTGTGGAGAGTAATACAGATTGTGTAGTATGAGTGCTTGAGGAGGAGGGCCCTGCACCAGATGTGACCAGTTTTTGTGGAGAGTAATACAGATTGTGTAGTATGAGTGCTTGAGGAGGAGGGCCCTGCACCAGATGTGACCAGTTTTTGTGGAGAGTAATACAGATTGTGTAGTATGGGTGCTTGAGGAGGAGGGCCCTGCACCAGATGTGACCAGTTTTTGTGGAGAGTAATACAGATTGTGTAGTATGAGTGCTTGAGGAGGAGGGCCCTGCACCAGATGTGACCAGTTTTTGTGGAGAGTAATACAGATTGTGTAGTATGAGTGCTTGAGGAGGAGGGCCTGCACCAGATGTGACCAGTTTTTGTGGAGAGTAATACAGATTGTGTAGTATGAGTGCTTGAGGAGGAGGGCCCTGCACCAGATGTGACCAGTTTTGTGGAGAGTAATACAGATTGTGTAGTATGAGTGCTTGAGGAGGAGGGCCCTCACCAGATGCTGACCAGTTTTTGTGGAGAGTAATACAGATTGTGTAGTATGAGTGATTGAGGAGGAGGGCTCTGCACCAGATGTGACCAGTTTTTGTGGAGAGTACAGATTGTGTAGTATGAGTGCTTGAGGAGGAGGGCCCTGCACCAGATGTGACCAGTTTTTGTGGAGAGTAGTACAGATTGTGTAGTATGTGTGCTTGAGGAGGAGGGCCCTGCACCAGATGTGACCAGTTTTTGTGGAGAGTAATACTGATTGTGTAGTATGAGTGCTTGAGGAGGAGGGCCCTGCACCAGATGTGACCAGTTTTGTGGAGAGTAATACAGATTGTGTAGTATGAGTGCTTGAGGAGGAGGGCCCTGCACCAGATGTGACCAGTTTTTGTGGAGAGTAATAGATTGTGTAGTATGAGTGCTTGAGGAGGAGGGCCCTGCACCAGATGTGACCAGTTTTGTGGAGAGTAATTGATTGTGTAGTATGAGTGCTTGAGGAGGAGGGCCCTGCACCAGATGTGACCAGTTTTGTGGAGAGTAATACAGATTGTGTAGTATGAGTGCTTGAGGAGGAGGGCTCTGCCCAGATGTGACCAGTTTTGTTGAGAGTAATACAGTTTGTGTAGTATGAGTGCTTGAACAGGAGGGCCCTGCACCAGATGTGACCAGTTTTGTGAGAGTAATACAGATTGTGTAGTATGAGTGCTTGAGGAGGAGGGCCCTGCTCCAGATGTGACCAGTTTTGTGGAGAGTAATACAGATTGTGTAGTATGAGTGCTTGAGGAGCAGGGCCCTGCACCAGATGTGACCAGTTTTGTGGAGAGTAATACAGATTGTGTAGTATGTTAAATTATGCTAGACGGCTCTATCCTGAGTCATGAACCTGTGGATTAAGCCACAAGGCAGATCAATTTATGGCTAGATCAGGGAATGAGAGGATTAAAATGCAGTTTGTCCAAAAGAGTCTGTATAACTCCAGTCAAATAGAGAACTATACATTTTGGACACCACTTTTGGAATACCTGCCAATGGGCTCAGTTCTGAATGGAAAGATATACTTGCCGACTGGGAGGAGTCATTCCTGAAACCTTCAACGGGAGATGTCTGACTTGGAAAACTTTGAAAAGCATGGAGTCCGTGAGACTGAATTTGTCCATAATATCTGGGGAAGAAAGCCATGTCCCATCTTCTTTTACAAATAGAACAAGTAGGCAATTCCCTAATTGAGGCCGCCATTGCACTGAGAGCACCCTGCTGTCTATCTTAAAATTGGGGTTACCCCATATAGTCTGTGCTAGGTCCTGCGTATGGTTATACTTAAGGAATGAACAGAGTTGATAATGCACCCTTATAGAGGTGACTATGAGGGAAGTTCATAACAGTTAAGGGAGAAATTTTAGCTGTGTATATAAAAGTGTGAAGGGAAGAAATTATGGAATTTTATTTGAGCTAGCTCTGATTTTAAGCCATACTGGGGAGAAATGAGAGGAAGACTGAAAGTGTGCCACTGAGATCCATCGGAGGTATTTGTTAGCTTGACTAGCCCAGTAGTAAAGGTCAATATGTGGAAGGCATAGACCCCTCTGGTCTTTGGGGCAGCTAACTTATAGAAGGCTAATCTTGACCTCTTAACAGACTAAATGAAGTCAGTGATAAGACAGTGGATTTTTAAACCAGGAAAGAGGAAGCCAAATATTTAATAAATTCAGAGGATAAAAAGACGGGGAAAATATTCATCTTGACCAGACTGATTTTCCCCAGAGGAGATGGAAGAAAGGACTACCATTTCAGATTCTGGGTGATTGTGTGCAAACAGAGTCTAAGTTGAGATTTTTAAAACAGGTTGGGCTTCTTGTGAGTTCAATTCCAAGATACTTTAAGGGATCTGATTTCCAAGAGAGTCCCAGGCTAATATATCATTTTGTAGATGTTTGCGGTTAAGAGGAAACACTACTGTCTTGCTAATGTTTAGCTTGTTGTTGGAAATAGTGCTAAACTCTTCAATAATGTCTAGCATGTGTGGAAAGGATGCGGCTGAGTAAGATACCTGGAGAAGAAGGTCATCTGCATAAGCTGATACCTTAATTTCATGACCCTGGATAGTAATTCCTTGGATCTTGCAGCACTCAGTCAGTCAGTCTATGTATGAGAGGTTCCAAATAGAGATTAAAAAGTAGGGGTGACAGGAGACAACCTTGCCTTGTACCAGACTGTGGGGGCATAATTCAGAGATTACCCCATTCCCGGATACCCCAGCAATTGGGTATTTGTATAAGGCGTATCCACCTCTAAAATCCAAGGGAAATTAAATGCTTTGAGAGTTTGGAAGAAAACTCCAGTTGACCCTATCAAAGGTCTTCTCAGCATCCAGGGAGACCAAGGGTGCTGGAAAAGTGGCATCACTGGACGCCAAGAAGACATGAGCTAGTGTACGCAGATGGTCCACAGAGGACCTACCCTCATAAATCCCACTTGTTCTGAACCTATTAGATCAGGAAGGACTACACCAATGTGATCCACTAAAAGTTTGGTGAGAATTTTGATGTCTTGATTGAGAAGGAACATTGGCTGATAACTTGCCACTAATTCTGGGCTTTTATCAGGCTTGGGCAAAATAACAATCAAGGCTTCAAACAAGGATTTGTGAGATTCTGCACCCGACAGGATATGTTGAAACTGGGGTATGAGTAAGGATCAACTGATTGACAATTGTTTTGTAAAAATTAGGAAAAGCCATCCGGCCTGGGTGTCTTGTCTGTGGGGAGGTCTTTGATGACTTCAACCAGTTCTGCTTTTGAGATAGGGGATAAGAAAGAACATTGCTGTGTCTCTGAGAGGGAGGGCAGCTGAGAATCTTCCAGATGCTTATCAAAATAGAGGTCAGGAGGTGTATATGACATGGGAGCATATAACTGTTTATAGTAAGAGCTACATTTGTGACAATGTCCTCTGGGAGGTATGAAAGTGCACTTCTATGATAAATTTCAAATTTTGATGGTTAATAACTCTGTAATATTTACATGGATGGATGACAGTTGGCATGGGTAATCACTATGGCTGGGTCTCTGGACCTACCAAGTTGTGTGGGAATCTGTCAAGCGGTTTCTGAGATCTAAAGTGTTAAAGTAACAGAAAAATCAGGATTGTTGGACATTTCTTTGTCATCAGGATCTCAGAAATGGCTTTATGTTGTGGGCTGACATTTTCAGGGTAGAAAGCCCTTGGGTCACAGATATGCCTTTTGAAGGTCAGCATCATTTGCCCCCAAACTCATCTGGCACACTGGGAGCCCACCCCAGTGTGCCCATATTTATAAAAGCCTGTGGAAAATGAAAACTGTACCCCAATGTCTTTCTTTGATGCAGAATCCTGCATTGAAATTTGCTAACATTTCAATGCAGGATCCTGCATTTAACTAGTCTACCCCATCCACTGACACTTTCACTGCCAGTAGGGTGCCCAATCTGCCTGTTGGCATCATGTATGCCCCCAGACCATCTGGCACACTGAAGCCCACCCCAGTGTGCCCATATTTATGTTTTAAATAAATTATCCTGTTAATGCAGGAGACTGTCCACCATAGTCTTTTATGTTAAAACAAACTAAAAGAAACTGTCCATCATCGTCCTCCCATTCCCCTCCCCATCCCCACCCTCCATCTGTGCACCCACCTCTCCACACACCCCCACCCATACTTGCCCTCTGGAGGTCAGGATCAGCAATCTTCTCTGGACTGGGACTGGTCTGCAGTCTTCAAAGCTGAACTGCGATCTGAGGAATCAAGGTAAGCTGTATAATGGGAGTCAAGGGGTTCAACTTCTGTTGCTATGTCAGTCAATTTTAGGAATTTTACAGAAATTTTCAACATGGGGGTTCTTGGGATGCCACCTCATGAACACTTGCACTGTCATTTCGTTTCTCAGTCCTGAAATGTGATTTCACAGTCACTGCGTGACAATCACGTTTTGGGTCTGATTCAAGAAATGACAGAGTAATGTTCATGAGGAGGGGTTCAATAAAGCCCATGTTGAAAATTTGGGGAAAAATTCCAAAATGACTGTTACTGTGTTTTCTATGCATGGAGGTAGAAGACTTGGTTTGCTGGCAAAGGCACCTAGCTTCACCTGAGCTCTTTCCTTCTAAGATTACTTGAAAGGCAGAGTAGAGAACCTTACCAGAGCAAGTGAAAAGGATTAAGACTTATTTTGGCTAAGCAGATTTACTGTGTGTTGTTATTTTTATTCTGTACTCACAGGGATTGCTACTGTTTGTTGCTAACATTTAATTGCTTTATTTTTCTCTGATTCAAATTGTTGTTGCTGGTATACCTTCTTCTGCATTATTACAAGGTGTGCCTACAGGTGTAGTGCTAAAAGATTACTGCTGTAATCTTCTGATTCAAATTGTCTTTTGCAAGGTATATCTTCTGTTACTGCTTTATTTTCTCTGTAGCAAAGTGTTTCTTACAGGGTATATCTTCTCGAAATTATTACAGGTAGTGCTTTACAGGGTTTTACAGTTTTATCTAACATTAGGATACTGTAAGTTTTCAGGGTTACTACATTTGTTGTTGACTGATTGTTTCTACTCTTACCACCTTGTTCTTTGTCCGTGGTTCTTCTTTTTGGCTTGGGAAGGCCCACACCCACCCCATCCCCAACCACCCCACATTACATTCCTTTGATAGGGTACCACAGTTGTGACATTTCCTGTGGCAGAGCAGGAAGGGGCGGATCAGTGGGGCATCCAAAAGGTGAGCTCATTTACAGGGCACTAGTAATTTAACTTGTTATAATAAATTATATAAAAACAAAACACAAAATCAAACCATTACTTGCATTTTCTTCCGTCTAATTACTCTGACTAGGTTATAAACCCAGCAGCTTATCTGGAATGGATATCATTAACTGCAGGTACTGTGGAACAATTTTCAGAAGGACAGTCTTACAGGATTTAGGACACTGTCCTACATGCTGGACCATTGGAGATCTTAGGGCTCAGCTCCGGGCAGCATGAACAGAGATTGTGCACCTCAAATTTCATATTCAAGAGGAAATACATTGTAAGAACCACCCACCATTTCCCCAACATCTAACAGAAAAACCTTGACCGCAGAGGGTAGTTGGTCCAGGAGGTTGGCAGGTGGTTAGAGGAGCAAATCGGTGCCCCATCACTCTGCTCTCCAACATATTACCTCCAAAACCATATAAACACTACAAACAGGTATCTGCCTCTGTCTCTGAAATCAAATAAAGGGCAGAGGACACTGCAAAGCAGGACACTGCAGCACAGGATCTAGCACAAAAACTCACCCAAATCAGGAACCAAAACAAAAAGCAAAAAGGAAATCCCAAAATTTCTGATCATAGGAGACTCCATGATTCGGGGAGTTGATACCATCTCAAGCCAGGGTAATGGTCAGATATCTCCCAGGTACATCAGCGTGGAGAGACACTGACTGCATTGCTAAAATTGTTTACAAATCAGGAGAAAACATTGACGTCCTGGTACACATAGGGACTAATGATCTCGCCAGTCAGTCAGTTGTGGAGACCAAGGAACACCTGACCAGGCTGGGTGACAAACTATCATCCATTTCATCCAGCATCTCCTTCTCTGAGATCCTGCCAGTCTGGGTGAGGGGCAGATGGACAGAAGGTCAGAAGGGGAGATAGGGAGCTAGATGTGTGGCTCAAGGGCTGGTGCCAGAAAAAGGACACAGATTTGTGGGGAACTGGCAACAGTTCTGGGAGCAAAAGTTCTTTAAATTTGATGGACTGCATCTGACTAAGGAGGGATTCAGTGCATTGGGGCAGAAGTTTGAAGTCTTTGCAGAATATTTAAACTAGCAAATGGGAGAGGGGTGCAGCACTGCATACGTCGAATGGGAAGAACACCCTCCCCTCAGCTAGTGGTCAAACAGGGATTCAGCATGTTTGCAGTTCATTTGCATCACCAGGTAAGAAAAAGGTCCATCTCCCCACGACGCACTGGGAAACTGCTAAACCACACCCAACAATTAACACACCAAAATCTGGCCAATGGAAAATCATACACAATGCTCAAAGCCTGGGAAATAAGATCCCAGACCTTCAGGCAATAATGTCAGAGACTAAACTGGACATAGTAGTCATTAGTGAGAGGGTGGTTTACCAGTAACCACTCTTGGGAGACTTCAGTGCCTGGCTATGTATTGTTCAGAAGAGACCAAGATGCAAAAGGGGGTGGAGTGGCCCTGTATGTCAATGAAAATATCTAAGCTACAGAAATTCAGAATACATAAGGAGCCAGAAGAACTGTGGGTCACCCTGAAACAGGAAATGGGACAGCCATAAGAACTGAGGTTGTCTACAGGCCCCAGACCAGGGGAGGACATAGACACTTTACTGTTAGAAGATATACAAAACATGACAGCTAAAGGGAGGTTCTGATAATGGGAGATATCAACATGCCGGATACAGATTGGTCAATACCAGCAGGAACATCTGCCAGAACTAGACACATGGTGGAGTCCCTGTGGGGGGCTCAAACAACTGGTACAACAGCCCACAAGAGACAGGGCTATCCTAGATCTAGTACTGACTAACAGGGAAGGATCACAGATCTTGAGGTAGAAGGTCACCTGGGGCCAGTGACCATCCCATGGAATGGTTCAATTTGGCCACTACATCTAAATCATCCCATTCCAAGGCAAAATTATGGGACTTCAGAGGAGTTACATAGATACATAGATACACAGATACATATACAGTGTCGGCAGATATGGGCCTATGGGCCACCCAGTCTGCCCATTTGAGCTTGTAAGTTCAGTTTGTTTTCCAAGAAGTCTGCTGCCCTCACCCCTGACCTCCAGAATTCCTTTTATGTCTATCCCATGCATTCTAAATCCTGTGATTGTTTCAGCCCCCACCACTTCTCCTCTGGCAGGGTGTTCCACTTTCCACCACCCATTCTGTGAAGAAATTCTTTCTCTCATGTTTCCTCTGAATCGCCCTCCCTCCAACTTCATCCCATGCCCTCTAGTCCTGGAACATCTTTTCACTTAAAATAGTGTTTTCCTGCACCCTGTTCCTCCTGTAAGATACTTGTATGTCTCTATCATATCCCTCTCCCTCCTCTCCTCCAGGGAGTACATGTTCAGTTCCTTCAACCTGTCTTCATAGGACTTGTGATGCAATCCATGCACCATCTTTGTTGCCCTCCTCTGAACCTTCTCTACCCTGTCTATGTCCTTACATAGGTGTGGTCTCCAGAACTGTGCACTGTACTCCAGGTGGGGCCTCACTAGTGTCTTGTATAGCGGAATTATGACATCCCTTTTCCTGCTGGTGATGCCCTGCCTATACATCCCAGCATCCTATTTGCTTTACCTGCTGCCTTTACCTGCTGAATTTGATAAGATGGCCAACAGAGTTAAGGTAGCCCTGGCAAAAGAAACACAGGTGAGGGGTACAGGAAAAGTGGGCAAGCATTAAGGATGCAACACTTGAAGCAACATCCCATTGTGTTAGATAGAAAAAGAATGCAAAGAAGAAGGAACCACTTTGATTCTCAAATACAGTAGCAGAAAAGGTCAGAGCCAAAAGACTGGCCTTCAGAAAATATAAGGAACACAGCGGATGAAGATAGGAGACACCAAACTGCCCTAAGGGAAACAGGGAAAGCAGTAATGCAGGCAAAGTCCCAAACTGAGGAAACACTAGCAAACAGTAAAAGAAGGTGACAAGACTTTCTATAGATACATTAGTGAAAAGAGAAATTCCAAAGTGGGTATTGCTAAGCTCAATGGAGAAAAGGGGCATGCGAGGAGGAGGAACCTGTAAAAGTATCTATCCTAAATAAATACTTTGCTCAGTATTTACTGAAGAGAGGTAGGCAGTGCCACAGCTCAGCACCATGGACATGGGGAGGAGAGCACTAGTCCCTTCACAAAAAGAAAGGGTCCTACAAGAGCTCGCTAAGCTCAGGGTGGATAAGGCATACATCACAGGGTAATTAAGGAGCTAAGGGTGGAACTAGCAGAGCCATTAGCAAAACTGTTTAGTGAGTCTTTGAGCACAGGAGAGGTCCCAGAAGACTGGAGAAGGGCTCATGTGATCCCACTCCACAAGAGTGGTAGCAGGGAGGAGGCAGGAACCACAGACCAGTCAGTCTTACCTCAGTAGTGGGCAAGATTAAGAGGCACTCCTTAAGGAAAGGATAGTGCAACACCGGGAATCCATAGGGCACAGGATCCAAGACAGCATGGGTTAACAAAGGAAGGTCCTGTAAAACTAATCTCATAGATTTCTTTGACTGGGTAACTAGAGTGGTGGACCAAGGGGAGCAGTTGATGTCACCTACCTTGACTTCAGCAAAGCTTTTGACACTGTTCCACATAGAAGATTGATAAATAAGCTGGGTAGGCTTGGTGTGGTTCAGAAGTTGGCCAACTGGGTGGCAAACTGGTTGACGGGCAGAAAACAGAGTGGTGGTAAATGGTAGACAGTCAGAAGAGATGCAAGTCACAAGTGGGTACCTCAGGGATCAGTCCTGGGGCCAGTCTTCTTCAAATCATCTTCATTAGTGACCTTGCAGATGGACTAGAGGGTAAGGCTTCTGTTTGCAGATGACACCAAGATCTGCAACAGAGTAGATGATCCAGATGGGGTGGGCAGAATGAGAAGTGATCTGGATAAACTAGCAAAATGGCCAGAAGAGTGGCAACTGGGATTTAATGCAGAGAAGTGCAAGATAATGCACATAGGGAAGAGAAACCCTGAAGCCATCTATAGGCTGGGAGGGGTTGCTGGCAGTCACAAAGGAAAAAGAGACTTGGACATCATCATCACTGATGACCTGAAATCATCTAAGCAGACCTCTAAAGCAGTAGGTAAGGCTAGGGGATGTTAGGGTGTATTAGTAGGGGTATCACAAGTCTTAAGAGGGAGGTAATAATCCCCTTTACAAGACACTGGTTAGACTCATCTGGAGTACTGCTGCAGTACTGAGGCCACACCTTCACAAGGACATCAACCAAATTGAGGCAGTCCAGAGGGCAACCAAAATGGTGCAGGGGCTGCATCAGAAGACATATGAGGACAGATTAATGGAGCTCAATATGTATACCCTTGAGCAAAGGAGGGAGACAGGTGATATGATCGAGACAGTCAAACACCTTAAGGGCATTAACAAGGTGAAAGAGTCTAACATGTTTAAGAAAATAGCAGGGCAAGAGGACACAGCATGAGATTAGAGGGAGGCTGATTAAGGGGAATGTGAGGAAATTATTTTTCACAGAAAGGGTGGTGGATGCATGGAAGGGCCTACCTCAGGAAGTGGTGGCTATAAATGCAGTGCAGGGCTTCAAACAGGCATGGATAGGCAGAAGGGAGCAATACAGATGAGCATGAATAGATAGGCCACTGACAGAGCAAAGGCCGATGGCACATTTATAAGGTAGAAAAAGAAATGGGCAGACTGGATGGACCTTGCGTCCTTATCTGCCATCAACTTATGTGTCTGTGTTTCTACACTGTACTTCGCCAATTTTCAATATTTTCACTCAGATTTTCAACATTGCCATTTTTTCACATCTCCTTATGAAAAGTTCAGCTGTCATTTTCCACATCCTGCCCAGAATGTGTTTTCGCACCTGTGGCACAGAATGGCACAGTTGCTGTGTGAAATCAACTTTTGGAATGGATTAACAAAATCACAGTTGCACTATTCATGAGGGAGGTACCATAATACTAATGTTGAAAATTTTGGTGAAAAAATTCAAAAAATTACCATTTTATGAGCATGCATTGCACAGTTTGTACACATACTCATAACATCACCATTTTTCCTGTTTTCAGTTCAGATTTTTGAAATTGCTATTTTTCCACACCACCTCATGAATAGTACAGCTGTCATTTTTCAAATCCTACTAAAATGTTTTCCCACAACTGTGGCACAAAACAGTGTTACAGTTGCAGGAATTACATTTCACTGGGGTTTGAGAGTTTCTTGTACTGGGTACATGTGGTGAGGTGAAAGAAGGTTATGTTGAACATTTGGGGTGAAAATTGTTTGAGATGACACAGTTACAATATGACTGTTTCTTGTAATTTCACACCTGCTCATAATCTTAATGTAGAAGCCAGGGGCCCAAGACCCTGTGTTTCCACAGCTAGATACACATGTGCATCTGTGGAGGGATGGGAGTACAGCATCCAAAAGTCCCTGCACTCCCACTGTGACATTTGGACATTGTTGTATTATCTGCATGGAGGGATGGGAGCACTGGGTCCTGTATGGACACTGTTATATTATATGGATGGAGGGATGGGAGCACAGGGTCCAAAAGTATTCACTCTAAAGATCAATAAATTTATTATTGATTGGATTTTGAACTGGTTATCTAATAGGACTCAGCATGTGATTATTAATGTCCATTTATCAGATGTTGGTGCTGTCACCAGTGGTGTCCTGCAGGGATTTGTGTTGGGCCATGTCTGTATCAACTATTTACAAGTGATTTAACTACAAACTGTCTTTCCTTATCATTGAAATATGCAGATGATGTAAAATAGGTGGACCTTGTCTTACCATGGACCAAATAGACACTATGCAGACTGATTTAAATAAAATATCAAATAGGTTATTAAATGGCATATGCTATTGATCCCGACAAGTGCAAGGTTATGCACTTGGGAGCATTAAACAAACATCTATCTTATCAATTAGCTGGAAAACACTTGCCTCTGTATCTAATGAAAGGGATCTTGGAGTAAATATTTATATGGATTCTTGTCCCTCTAAACAAATTAATGAGACCATTTCAAAACTAATAAAGTAATTTGGTCCATTAGGGTGAAATATAAAATCTAAAGACAAGAGAGTTTAATGCTTCTTGAATCGAGCATATGTCCAGCCCCATCTGAATATGCTTCCCAATTGTGGAACCAGCCAAAAAACTGACATCATGTTACTTGAAAAGGTCCAGAGAAAATTTACTAAACATATTAATGGTTTATATAATAATCCATATGAATCCAGGCTTAAATCCCTGAATCTGATGTCATTAGCTACAAGAAGGTTATAGGGTGATCTTTTGTTTATGTATGATGTTATTCATGATCCTTTTGTAATTACTGAACTGGGACTTGTTATTAAGCAGAATCAGTCCAATATAAGAGGGCATCCTTTCAACTTTATGGTAAAACCTTAATATGATAGCAAGAAAATACTTATTTTCTTATGCATTATAAATCCTCGAATTCATTACCTAAGGATATTGTTATTAGCAGTTTCAAAAATATATTTAAAATCGCCTGGACAAATATATTTTATCTGGTAATTTGGTTAGTTATTATTAGTACCATCAAGAGCAATATGGGCACATAAGCCCCTGGCTCTTTTGAAACCTTAGTATGAAACTTAGTATGATACCTCTCACTGTGACATATGGACAGTATTGTACTATCTCAATGGAGAGATGGAAGTGCAGGGTTCAAAGTGACATATGGATACTGTTGTGTATGTTGTACTATCTGAAGGAGGAATGGGACCCACTGTGGCATATGGATACTGTTGTACTATCTCAAAGGAGGATGGAGTACAGGGTCCAAAGGACCCTGCACTCCCACTGTGACATTTGGACAGTGTTGTACTATCTTGATGGAGGGTTCAGACCCTGTGCTCTCACTGTGACTTATAGATAATGTTGTACTATCTTGATGGAGGGACTCCACCATGACATATGGATACTGTTGTACTATGTTGTTCCCACCATGACATTTGGACAATGTTGTACTATCTGGATGGAGGGATGGGAGCGCAGGATCTAAAGGACCCTGTGCTCCAACAATAAAATGAGGATATAATTATAATATCTGAAAAGAAGGGACATTCTTTGCAAAAAACTTTGTTCATACATCAGTTAGAGAATACACAGCAACAAAAAGCAAGGAAATGTGGCATTAGGGTTTCAACCCAATGCCTCAACCAGATTCCTACCACTTACTCACCCCTATCCCGTCACCCTCACACACAACTGGCATCAGGATATGCCATTGTTGAGTCAGGCCCAAACCTCACCCCATTGTCCTATACTGTAGCATGTAAGCTTGCTTACATATGGAATAAGATGAGAGTTAGGCTTGACAACCCAATGGCACACCCTAATGCCTGTTGTTGTGTGGAGGGTGGGGATGGGGTGGGGTGGTAGGTCAGAACCTGGGTGTGGCTAGGGTTGAAAGCCCAATGCCACATTTCCCTGCTTTTGTCACTGTGGTATTCACTCTAACTGATGCATTAAGAAATTTTTAGTTAAAGAATAATGCATCATTTAGGTTTAAAGACAAAAGTCAGAAAGAGACCTTTAGGGTTTCTACCCCCTTTGTGTACTCATCTTTCCACAGACTGACAATGCCAGGGTGGAATATTGGGGTTGTGAGGCTCAAATGTCACCCCATTCCATGTAAACATGTTGACATGTCACAGTAAAGAAGAATGGGGTGACATTTAACCTCACAACCCCAACAACACACCCCAGCATCTGTCAGTCTGAGGAAGGGGGGTACACGAAGGGGGTTAGGGCAACCTAAAGGTCTCATTTCCTGAATTGTTGTGCTTAAACCCTAAGTGATGCATTAATGCATTTTTTGCAAGAATTTCCTTACTTTTTGAGAAAGCATAGTAAAGTACAATGTTAAGCAAGTCAGTGGGAGGGTCCCACGCCCCACCAACTTGCAAATTTCTGCCTAACATAACAATACAAGTACTGAATATCATATGTATTGGTGGAGTGTGCTTGAAACGAAACAAATTTTCATTCATCGGAGTGGCAAGATGCTGTACCTGTTTACATTTTAAACATCTAACCACTGAAAATTACCTCCGTGGCAGTAAGGCTAGCTACCCTATAAATGTCAAGTCACTACCACAATGGAGCATGCTACCCACAAAATGTAACCTGCATCACACAATACTCCACAGCAAATTAATGTTCTGGCACATAAACACAATAATTCACATCTATAGGACAACCCTCAACACCTCCAAATTTCAAGTTAAAAGACCAAACCATTTCTGAGATATTTAATGTTAAAGATTGAGATTTTCATTCATCAGAGTGGCATAATGCCACACCTGTTTACATTTAACACACCTAACCATTGAAAAACTACCTCCGTGGCAGTAAGGCTAGCTAACTTATTAATTTCAAGCCAGTACCACAATGCAGAATACTATCTGTAAAATGTAAAGTGCATCATGCAATTTCTCATCAACAAATACATTTTCCAACACCTAAGCACCATAATTCACATCTACAGGACATCCCCCAACATCCTACACATTTCAAATTAAAACACCAAACCGTTTCCAAGATATTTAATTTTAAAGTTTTAGCACCTTTAAAATTCTTTAATCACGAGAATTGACCTCGAATTCACAATCAAAGATCATCTTTGATCATGAGGGGACATCTGGTCATGAAATTTAGGCTATCTGGTCCTCCCAGAGACATCTGGTCCAGCAAAATCTGGCCATCTCGTCCCACCTCATTCACTAACAATGCTCGCGATCAAAGAATCTCTCAATCAAAGAATTTGCAAGCTTGTGACCAAAGAATTTGCAGGCTCATGATCAAAGAATTAAGAAATGATAAAACTCCATTTTGACACAACTACATTAAATCACAGGCATGACTCAATAAAGGAAGCCCCTGTGCAAAACCCATCCTAGTTTGACTTCACAAGTCACCCTGGGCTGAGATATTTGATTTTAAATCTGGCCATCTCGCCTATCCGCCACAAATGAAGATCGTAATCAAAGAATCTTGTGATCAAAGTATTTGCAGGCTCGTGACCAAAGAATTTGAAGGCTCATGATCAAAGAATTAAAAAGTTTAAAACTCTATTTTTGACATAAGTACATTAAACCACTGCTCATGGCTCAACAGAGGGAAGCCCTCTGAGCAAAACCCATCCTAGTTTGACTTCAGAAGTCACCCCAGGTTGAGTTATTAGATTTTTCCAAGCAAAAATCTGACCATCTCGTCCCCTCCGCCATGAACAAAGATCGAGATCAAAGAATCTCACTATCACAGAATTTGCAGGTTCATGATCAAAGATCATTAGCAAGCTGCGATTAAAGAATTTAAAAGTTTAAAACTCTATTTTTGACATAAGTATATTAAACCACAAGCATGGCTCAATAGATGGAAGCCCCTGAGTAAAACCCATCCAAGCTTTACTTCAGAAGTCACCCCTGGGCTGATATATTTGTTTTTTCAACCCAAACTGAAAACAAGATGGTGGCCAAACAAAAGTGGCATGTTCCAGACCCAAGCTCTTTCTACATGCCAAGTTTCAGACCAGCATACCACATGACAGCCGCACAGTGCTATGGACAAAATCCTTAAAACTGCCCACAGAACTGATGAAAAGTGCATTTTCAGTGTTTTGGTGTGCAAAAACCATAAATCTGACTAAAACACAACTTGGCAGATGAAGAGATCTATTGTGTTTCACCACGATGCCAAATTGCATGCAAATCTGTTGAATGGGCCCAAAGTTATTAACGTGCAAAATTTCAAGTTTAACATAGAAGTGCCTTCATAACCCTAAATATAGCGGTGCAACCATACCCTATAATATATATATATATTTATACAATGGCAAACAAAATACCCACTTCTCATTGGCCAGCTGGCACTATCACCCTGTTGTAAAATCTAGCATCACCAACAGGAACAAGTGCCAGCCACGATCTCACTAACTGCAAAAAAAAAAAAAAGTAAAAATCACTCCGAGCCGCCATGTTGTTTTCCTCGCTAAACATTACTGTGGCACGGCACCATTCCTACACCAATTCAGCCTCTACTTCTCCAACCACAACAAAAAGATAAAAACAGACCAGGGATCCTGACTGCCCACGAAAAGAGCGACATGAAGAGGCTGAATTCCGCCACAACCTCTTCGCTCTCGACCATGTTCTTGGCTCGGACCGCACTTACGATCGGAAGCAACGGCAGAAAGCCAAAAGGCACCCGCGACAATAATTAAACAAGTCGCTTTCTAAATGAACGAAGACTCCACGGGTTACAGAAAACTCGAACTCTGAGTTTGACAGCAGCACCGCTCGGTACTCACATTTGGTTTCCCCTTTCTAGTGCATCTTCTCAGCTGTTGCTAGGGTCAGTGCAGCGGGCATCCTGGGATATGTAGTCTTTGGAGAGAGGGCCACGGCTCTCTTTCTCCGGGGAGAGAGAGAGAGAGAGAGAGAAAGAAAAGAATGTGCTCCTCTCAGAGGGTCTTTGTTATGCACTCTTTTTAAGTACAAATCTCTCTTTTAGTACTAGGATGTTTTAATGATACAGCCTTTGTAATAGGACCATGCCTCCACCAACCTACACTTTTTACACTGCACTATTTTTGTAGTGTAAGAACAAGTTCATTACAAAGCTATAAAAATACAAAAATAATTATTTTCTATTCTTTTTTGAACAAAAATTAAGGGACACATTATATAATAGCAATAAACCACTCCAGGGTGTTGGTGATGCTGGTTTACCACGCCTGGCGAGGTTTTACTCACTCGGCCTGCAGCCTCATGACGAATCCACGCCAGGCGTGGGTAAAACCAGCATCACCAACACTCTGTCGTGGTTTATTGCTTAAATATATATATATATAAGTATATATATATATACACATATATCTATACGTATATAGAGAGAGAGATCTATGATACAATACTGGAGAGCCTCCTGTCCTGTGGTGTATGTTGCCACACTGTAATTTTTAAAAAGTAAGAAATTGTTTTTCTTTCATATCTCTTCTATTGTTCTATAATATAAATAGTGTAGATTGGGTCTGCATGTTATTTTCTGTGGAGCTTCATGCCTTCTGACCAACCTAAACAGGTCTTCATTTTGTGACATTCCATCCAGTGTAGCACTGAACTGTGAATAATTTATTCACATTGAGCAGTCCTAAGCTGCTGTAATGCATTTGGACAGATTGTGCATCATCACACATGTGCAGTGCTCACAGCATGGGTGTGAGACCAGGGTCAGAGGTCATGGTGCTGCAGCACGCTCATGCGGAATTACTATATTGTGAATGGCAAACAATGCCTCTCATAGTGCACTGAGGATGGTGCATGCTGCCAGACATGCACCATGGTCTGCAGGGGTACATTGATGTAATGACACACCAATGCGCCTATACCCGACAACACGAGTCATGCAGCACAGATCCAGTAGTGAATGTTGACTGATATGTGCTGCTGTCACCAATCGCGCTTACTGCCAACACCGAACAGGATATGCTATTCATGGCATGCCACTGACTATGCATCGCGCATGTGCAGGGATGCACCGTGTGACTTGCACTGCATTTAGAGAGGCCCCAATGTGACTGTGCATGCATGGAATGTGCCATAGGGGATGCATCAATGCCCCAGCTGCACATTGCTGATTGAGAAGAGCTCGGGCAATTATGCAATCACAGGCAATGCTCCCATATCAGCTCATTACCAAATTCAGAGACATCTCATCTACTTTGCATCTCATTACAGTTGTTCCTAATCTCATTTGTATGCCCTGAGCCATAAATGCTCCTAAATGCACCTCCCACTACACAGGTGGCCGACAGGTATTGCATCCTTGAAGGTAGGTCTGTTTACATTTTACCATGTAGAGCTTGTCAGCACCATCTGACTGTGGAGTTTTGAGGGCATATAGGGGGCAGTGTCTATGCAGCATGCAACTATGTTGCTGGCACACATCCACATTTGCCTGTACTGTGTTGATGCCTGCATATTTTCCCCACTGGAACCACAATGTCCATACAGGATGATGCTGCTGGATGAAGACATCCAAACGTTATGTCTGATGAGGACAAGGCACTGCTGGAGGCCTAATTCTCTTGGCAGAGCATCCTGTTTGGCAGGGTGGCAGCCACCTGCAAAGGAAAAGGGCTAGCAGCAGGTTGCCAGGCATGTGAATGCCCATGGCATTTACAACTGTACACCACAGCAGTGCAGAAAGCACTTCCACGATGAGAAGTGGAGGGCCAAGGACACGGTGGCCACCGTCAGGGCTTCACTGGGTGTGATGGGGTGGGCGCAGACTGTGGTGTGCCTCACCCTGAATGAGGAGAAGCTGGTAGCCAGCAAGGGATGGACAACAGTGATGGGAGTTCCAGGTGGTGACTCAGACTGGTGGCAGTCCATCACAGCACTGTGAGTACATCTGTCCCAAGAACTGTGCTGGTCTGTGTGTGACTGCCATGGTTGCCCTGACATGCCCAACCATGGGTCATCAAGTGCCCATGTATCAGTGTGCACTTAGTATGTCACTGTTCAACCATGTCTGTCAACAGTGTTGCTCACACATGACATGCTGCCCTGTGCAGCACCGTGGGGACTGCCATTGGGGAGGGTGGGGGTGGTTACCTGGGATGTTGTACCCATCAGTGGTGGCCGGGGAGGGGTTGTCCCACATGTCCCTGAGGGCCTGTACAAGCCTCAGTGCATGTCTGTCTATGCTGGTGCATGGCCGCAGCAGTGTCCCCATGAGTGGCACTCCCTGTATGACATGACAGCTTCACCTATGGTACACGTGCATGGCTCCCTGTTCATGCCTGTCTGAACACACCAATTACACATGTCAGTTACCATGTTCCTTTCTATTTCAGCTCTGTCATACCTCATGGGTGCTGTAGGGTCCAGTGGACTGCCTGATGACCTGGCGGGGAGGAGGCTGAACCATCACACTCGTCACAACCAGGGCTGGGTGGATGATGTGGGGGAAATGAGCCAGCAGTGACCTGGCGAGGCACATCATGCACAGTTGGCACCATGCAGCGTTGGTGGTCCTGTGGTCCCATGCACACCAACAGGGCCTGCACAACTGAACAAAGTGGTGGTTGATGGGGTCCCTGTGTCTGGTGCCACTGTGGGGCCAGGGACTGCTGACACTGTTCAGCAGGGTGCTGTGGAGCAACATCAGGCAGCAGGGCACCATGATGCAGGCATCCTTGGATGCTCAGAGGTTGCCCATGCCCAGTCCCTACCATACAGTGGCCTGCTGTGAGGCATCATGCCTACTGTGGATACAGTGCAGCAGATCTAGACCCACCTGCCCATCTGCGCTGCCCCTATTGTATCCCCTGCTGATGAGGTTGAGGCCTATGCACACCTCCTGTGGGACACTATGGAGGGGCAGGCATCCCTTAGGGTGGAGCTGAGGGGCATTTGAATGCAGCTTGTCATGGAGTATGAGTTGCTGGTTGAGTGGCATGCCCAGATGCTGGCAGAGGCTCACGACAGCATAGAAACATAGAAGTTGACAGCGGATAAGGACTGCAAGGCCCATCCAGTCTGCCCATTTTATACCTTATGAATATGCCACAGGCCTCTACTCTGTCAATGGCCTATCTATTCATACTCATCTGTATTGCTCCTTTATGTCTATCCCACGCCCGTTTGAAGCCCTGCATGGTTTTCTATATCCACCACTTCCTGAGATAGGCCATTCTATGCATCCACCAACCTTTCTGTGAAAAGAACTTCCTCACATTACCCCTTAATAGGCTTCCTCTAATCTCATGCTGCGCCCTCTTGTCCTGCTATTTTTCTTATATTGAAACATGTTAGACTCTTTCACCTTTTAATGCCCTTAAGGTGTTTGAATGTTTCGATCATATCGCTTCTTTCCCTCCTTTGCTCTAGGGTATACATATTGAGCTCCATTAATCTGTCTTCATATGTTTTCTGATGCAGTCTTTGAGCCATTTTGGTTGCTCTTCTCTGGACTGCCTCAATTTGGTTAATGTCCTTGTGAAGGTTTGGCCTCCAGTACTGCATGCAGTACTCAGATAGAAACCTAACCAGTGTCTTGTAAAGAGGGATTATTACCTCCCTCTTATGACTTGTGATACACCTACTAATACACTCCAACGTCCTCCTAGCCTTACATACTACTTTAGTGGTATGCTTGGATGATTTTAGGTCATCAGTGATGATGATGCCCAAGTCTCTTTCTTCTCTGTGACTGCCAGCCTCCCCTCCCAGCCTCTAGGTTGCTTCAGGGTTTCTCTTCCCTATGCAGTGAGGAATTGCATGATGAGATGGGATGTGGATGCCTGGGACACACCAGTGGTGTCTCCAGTTGGCCTCTGGAAGGTTCCCATGGAGAACAGGCACATTGCTGTCATCACCTTGATCTCCACAGATATGGCATGACTCCTTCCAGTGGGTGCCCTCATTTTCATCGTGCAGCTCACAGAGCTGCCTCAGAATGCCCTGTTCAGGCAGTATCGTCTGACTGTTTCTATGTCTGTCAGGTGATCAAATGTTAGTCTGGCATGTTACCGTAATGGGGCAGGCCACCTACTACACCTACATGTTGGTGGTTTGCCCATCTCATCATCCATATTATCATGCCCACCATCAGGAATCATGCACCATCCATATTGATGTCCTCTATTGTGCTGCCGCTGGTGTTCCAACTGGTACTGCTGCTGCTGCTGCTATCCTGTAGCCTGCATGCTGGGGCTTGCACTTAAGTCTACTTCTTTATACTTATATCCTTAGTGCGCATATGAGTGGATCGCTGTGCATGCGCTGTGTTTGCACATTCATTTTGCTTTGTGAATGGGCATGTGCCATATATGCAGCTACACGCCCCCACCAGATGCACCATGTATCATTATTTTGGGGTCCTGAGCATCTTGTGTGATGTGGCACATCCAGGATGGGCCAGAGCATCTCTACCCTATGTGCCTAGCACCTGTGCACATCTCTGAGATGTGCCGGTGATCTCAGATGTGCCAGACACATCTCTTTGTGAATTTTGCCCATAAGGTTCAGTTCTGTCAGCAGTCCAGAAGCCTGAAAATCAGAAGTGCAGATGAACACCAGTTTTTCCATGGCCAGAGGCTATAAAGCCATAGGGATCATGGTTTAGAGTCTCTAACTTCACTGCTTTTGGCTTTAGAAAGTCGTGGCTTCTTTCTGCATGGTGCTTAGTGGTGAACGTGGTCCAAGAGCCAACAGCGTCTAAGAGCCAGCCTGCAGCTGTGTAGAGCATCTGACTTGTTGATCTTTTATTTAACTGGTAAAGATGTGTTAAAACAAGTACATATTCAAATAATCCAAACAGTTGTGCTGCCTAAAGTGCTTAAAAGTGATAAGTACTGGAGGATGCAATAATTGTATGAAGTCCTCAGTTTTAAAATGAACATCTTTCCCTGTGACAAGGGATCTATTTTTGGAGTGTTTTTGAACTGAAATCAGGAAAAATATCAGAATGGCAAATATTGTCTTTATAGCATAAAAATAAGGAACAAGGCATGATCTTTAATTTATGTTATGTTTGAAAAATGAACATGGTGGGAGGAGAGATGGTGCTGAAAAAGGATCCTCAAGTTAAATGAAAAAGGAAGCAGCTGTTTGTTTAGGGGATTTTGAAAGTTAAAAGTGGTTTATAAACAGTTTTCAGAGTTGGATGAAGGGAAGAGAATGAGCTGCAAGGTATAGCATGTAAAAATAGATTTTCACAGAAATCCTGCTGAATAATGTAGTAGAGATAATGGATTAGATAATGATAATATTAAGATATATATTTTTAGGCATTTCTAATCAAAGGCTGGAACTTTGAGAATTGGTGGACCGTGTACTACATGGATTGTTCTGTGGAAAAGAGTTGTAAAATAAAGTTCTGTAACATGGGCCAGCTCTGGTCTGTAACTGGCCCTGAGTTGCCTTTGATGTTGTTTTTTTAGCAGTTTGTGGCTCTTTTTGAACATTTGGGCTGTTTGGTTGTTTCAGTCCATGTTTATTACAGAGAAACTAAAATGTCTGCTTCCTTTGAGCTTAACATTAGCTTGGGCAATCTCACAGCTTTAAATGCTTAATTTACATCTCTTACACCAGATGCATACAGAGGTTTAAAGCTACATGTAAGCCCCTTTCTATTCAAAAGTTTGATTTTTAACGCATTTCAGAACAAAGGCTGGGGCTTTTGGATAATTGTTTGGTGAAGGCTGGCCTTCAGGAAATATAAGGGAATGCAGCAGGATGAAGATAGAGAGGCATACCAAACTTCCCTAAGGGAAGCAGTAAAGGCAGGCAAAGGCCCAAACCAAGGAAACACTAGCACAGACAGTGACAGAAGGTGACAAGACTTTCTATAGATACATTAGTGAAAGGAGAAAAGTCCAGAAGGGTATTGCTAAGATCATAGGAGATAAGAGGGCATGTGAGGAGAAGGACCATGTAAAGCATCTATCCTAAATAGATACTTCTGCTCAGTATTTACTGAAGAGAAGGTAGGGCAGGGTCTGCAGCTCAGCACCATGGACAGAGGGGAGGAGGTGAGCACTAGTCCCTTCACAAAGAAAGGTCCAACAAGAGCTTGATAAGCTCCAGGGTGGACAAGGCAATGGGACCTGATGGCATACATCCCAGGGTACTAAAGGAACTAGGGTGAACTAGCAAAGCCATTATCAGAACTGTTTAGTGAGTCTCTGAGCACAGGAGAGGTCCCAGAAGACTGGAAAAGGGCTCATGTGATCCGGCTCCACAAGAGTGGTAGCAAGGAGGAGGCAGGAACTACAGACCAGTCAGTCTTATCTCAGTAGTGGCAAGGATAGTGCAACACCTGGAACCCATAGGACACAGGATCCATGACAGCATGGGTTTACAAAAGGAAGGACCTGTCAAACTAATCTCATAGATTTCTTTGACTGGGTAACCAGAGTGGTGGACCAAGGGGAGCAGTTGATGTCATCTACCTTGACTTCAAAGCTTTCGATACTGTTCCACATAGAACATTGATTAATAAGCTGGGTAGGCTCAGGGTGGGTCAGAAGTTGGTCAACTGGGTGGCAAATTGGTTAATGGGCAGAAACAGAGAGTGGTGGTAAATGGTATACAGTCAGAAGAGATGCAAGTCACAAGTAGGGTACCTCAGGGATCAGTCCTAGGTTAAGTCATCTTCAATATCTTCATCAGTGACATTGCAGATGGACTGGAGGGTAAGATTTGTCTGTTTGCAGATGACACCAAGATCTGCAACAAGTAGATGACCTGAAATCATCCAACAGACCACTAAAGCATGGGGTTTAACCCCAGTTGCCACTCTTCTGACTATTCTGCCAGTTTATCCAGATCTCTTCTCATTCTGCCCACCCCATCTGGATCATCTACTCTGTTGCAGATCTTGAGCTTAATGACAGTTGCTGTAATGGTCCATTTCTGTGTTTCACTTTCCCCGGCTTAGAGCGGTAGAGTGCAGCCCCCACAGAAAACACTGGAGACTTGGGTGGCACAATACCTGCATTGGTATTGTGCTATCACTGTGTGTGTGGTCAACAGATTTACTGTCAAACAAACCTGGTCCTTCCTTCAATGTTTCTATGTTGAACTGGACCTTGGGACTGGCAAACCACAATCAAGATCCATAGATACACTTTATAAGGGAAAACTTTGATAAGTTGATGGAGCTAGTCAGGAATATGCTAGTAGTTGTGGGAGGCATAGGTGGGGTGGAGGAGAAATGGGGCCAATAAAGGAGCCAACTTTGAGGCATCAAAGGCATGCATTAAAACAGTAACAAAGAGAAACAGGCTCAAGAGACTCTATGGTTCTCAACAATGGTCAGAGAAGTGGAAAGGGCCCAAAAAGTCTTCTATAAATACAGAAAAAGCAGAGAGAATACAATGGGAGAAATATATACAGAAAATAGGGAAGCAAGAGGAAGTTAGGAGGCCAAAGCAAACATAGTCACGGTATGTATTAGCTACAAAAAAGGAGAAAAGGGGACTGTATTGGTTTGGCTAAGAATTGATACCATTTTCACATTCAATGAATTGAAAGAAATTGCAGATTTTGAGTGGAAATGGATGGTGAAATTTGAGATATTGCATTACAATTGTGGGTGTAGTTTTCCAGAGACCATGCCCAAGACTTACCTTTTGTAGTCTGGAAAGGGTGGTTCCCCAAGCTAAATCTAGTTTGTTGGCACCAGCTCCAACATCTCCAATCCTTAGTTACACAGTCTGCTAGAAGCCCAATTTATTACCACCACTGTGTAGTTAGAGACGACCTGGATCCACCCTGGTCAGCATGTTTAGCTGTTTTTGTGATGGTTGAGTTGGAGTGGTTACGGGCCCTCTGCTGTGGTGACTGTGTCTTGAGGTCCTTAATTGTGTCTTCTGGTCACAGAAAAGTCTGTATAAATAGAACTGCTTGTCTGGAACCATGTTGCACTGTCGATAGAGGATGTTGTGTTGAATGGATAGGCCCATTTACATAAGAGCTGGGTTTGTAAAATTTTGGTGGGGCTCAGGGTTGGGATCAAAGCCTGCCCCCGGCCCAGGGTCGAGGTCACCCCAGGGGTGTGAGGTCAACACTGCCCCCAGCGCGAGGGTCTATGGGAGTGGAGCACCCACAGTGTGTGCTATCGGTGCGTGGCTGGGGAGGCACTAATCACCACTGAGGAACGGCAGTGTGGCACAAATCATTGTTGGGATATGTTCAGGGCCAGTGCACTGTTGTGGGGAGAACTTCCTGCAACAGGATTCCCACGTGGCTATGGCAAGATGGCTCAGGCTGTCACCATGGGTGTGCTGGCTGGGGGAGGAGCTTTCATCCCTACTGGGTTGGATATTGGGTGGGGGCAGGGACCACTACACTCTAGGGAGTAATACATACAACCTGGGGCATGGGTGTAGGTGTGGGGCAGCTCACTGGATACCTGGGAAGGAACCATTTGCATTTAGAGGGGTGGGATCATGGGTGCGGGGCAGGATCACTGGACACCAGAGAAGGGAACACTTTGCATTTAGAGGGTGGGATCCGAGGGCAGAAAACAGCAAGAGAGGGTTCAACTGAATTGCAAATATAATGATCTGACTTTGTTTTACTTTTCTGCTGTTTAAATTTTTTTTTTAACCAGGAATAGCACACTAAGCTGAAAGCTTTTTACAGGTGCAACTTGGGAGCACAGGAAGTTAAGTGTCTTGCTCAGGGTCACACAGTATGTAAGTGGAAGCTGTGGGATTCAAACCCAGGTTTGGTCTGCTGGATTTAACCAGATTTGCAGCTCAGAGCCTTAAACCACTGTGCAGTACTGCCTCCCTCATCACTACAAACTTTCTTTACTTCAGTACAAGCAAGCAGACAAACATACAAACTGATGACTGATAAGGACCACTTGGCCCCATAGTCTGCCTGTTTTGGCATTTTCCTGCCTACTGCAATACTGCAGACTTACTTGATCTCTGGCTTGTACCCCTCTTTCCTATTGCTAGGGCTCCTTGTGTGTATGCCATGCTCTTGAATTCCCCTACCATTTCTGTCCCCACTGCCCACCTTTGCTGAGGGACTGTTCCATGCACCCGCCACTCTGTGTGAAAAAATACTTCTCATGTTACCCTCCAGCCTTTTTCATGACCCCAATATGGTGCCCTCTTCTACCTTATTTATGCCCTTATTTATGCCCACCTGTCCCTTGGTGGTGGTTGGTGTTCCCCTTCCCAGCAGCAACACCAACACCATGCCCCCATTCCCAACAATCACAAAGGGTTTGGTAGAACATGTGCACAAGTCATGTGCTGTGCTGGCCTGTGATGAGTCTGTCACCTGGGCTCTCTCCTCTTGATTTTACAGGAATCCATGGTGGGCAAGGCCCTGTGACAACTTTCCAGGCCCTACCCCACCTCAGTCCAACCCTGGCTGTCATTGCTCACCACAGGGGTTAAATTAGGCATGAGCCCACTGGAACTCCGTTCCCAACTTCCACCACCACACCTCTTAAACATTTTAGGACCGTTCCAGCAAGGCAGCACTCAAGCAGTAAGACTGGATCTAAGCCCAAATCTCCAATCTTCTAATGCTGAACCATCTAGCAGCAAATACCATGAGATAGTAAAGTGAAACAAGACAGCCCCCAAAACTACCCACGTCTGCTGCTGCCAGACTGACAAACATAATACTGTACAAACACCATGAGGGTCTGTGTAATGTCCCTACAATACACGGACAACCAGGATCAGAGAGAAGGTGATAGGCCAGAGGCTCTCTCTTCCCCATCAGGCAAGTCCCAATTAAGAGCTTTGGAAGCATGTGTCAGGATAAGAAGCAACAGAGAAAATCCTCAGATACTTTAATTTACTGTCCCCTGTGATTACCCAACCTGTGATAACCCTCAGGATCAAAACCACTGTGATCCAGTGGTGCCTCGGACTCAAACTTACAAGGTGGCATTTAACCAGGCATGGTGCAATAAGAAGAGTCCTGCTTAAATACCTACACACCCTGCAAGGTATACTCATACCTGCCCCATGCAGCACCAGATAATGCTGCAGGATGTCCACTGTTTGGCCACAAGGCCCACAACCACTTGTATTTGCTCCCCACTGGTTCTGCCCCGACTACAAAATCACAGATGAGTTCAGTTGTTTTACTTTAGCTGGGAGCTGGGCACCCAATTAACCAGTGAATACAAAAGTCCAAAACACAGCCTGTTTTCATAATCTATAGGTTAGTACAGAGATCAGGAAAGCCCCCCAGGTCCCACATCAGGTCACATATAATTTCTGAGCATCCCCTGCCTCCATGGGTTTAGCAGAGGACAGGAGATAGTGTGGCATAATGAGGAGCGAGGTAGTGTCACATTTCACTGCTTTCTTTCCATGTCAGGTTAGAGACTGTAGATAGTACCTACACTTATACTCTACTTTAACTTTGAAATATACTTTTTGGCATGGGTACATATGAGAAGAGGTGCAAAGTAAAATCCATGCAGCACATTAAGGTCACCACATTATACCTTCAGGGACAAGTTCAACATGAGGATGAGGAAGGAGAATGGATCAAGCTGCTGTAAAGATGACTCACCCATACCTCAATACTTGCACACCCAGCTGCCCACGACACAGTCAAAATGGCCATGAAACTGTACAGAAAGAGGGCAAGATGAGGCAATTCCAAAACCTCTGCAGACTGCAGTCCTTTCCTTTCATTATTCCTTTTCCCATCCTCCTCACTGACAGAATGGATCCTCCTGAATGTTTGGTCTTTCTTGGTGCTCCTTGTAAGCCATCTAAATGTTTTTCTTTTAATAAAGTAATCTCCTTTTAAATAATTATTATGCTATGCTGAGAAATGCACATGCAGTTTCCTTTTGCTCAGAGCAGTAGACAGGTATTTGAAAATTCATAAATAAAAAATTAATAAAATTAAAATAAATTAAACACTTTTTTCTCCCCTAGCATTGGTGGTGGAAACACATGTAGAAAAGCATATAATTGCTTCTTTTTATATTGTGACCCTCATCGGTAACTGAAATGTTTTAGTTTAACATCTTAGACTTCTAGTTCAAAAGTCCAACCAAACATTAATGCAAAACATTTTTATTTATTTTTAACTTTCATTTGGTCCTGTCCTGCTCCAGGGTCTGGGTTTGGGATGGAAATCCATTACTTGCAGTGTCCTTTCCATTCCCTCCTTGTCAATCCCTCTTCTATTCTTCTCCTCGGCTTGCTAGGCCATCTCCAATGCATTCCATCCCCCACCACAGCTTACCTGGCTAGTGCTGGAGGACTTCGCTTAGTTCATAGTCAACGAGACCTCTGCTGTCCAGCACGGTCTGCACTGGACTGGCTGCTCCTCTTCATCTTTAGCATTTGTTGAGTGCCTGACCGACGACCCACCACTCATGGCCCACTGACTCCTCCTGGCCTGGCTGCCTGGGATGGCACACTCTTTTCCACCATGGCCCGCCCCGACCCACTCCTTCTACTGTCACCTCTGCTGCTTCTGGCCTGCTGAGTATCCAGTCAGTCCCAAGACCCTCCTCACCTTCAGCTTGCTGAGTGTTGCTGCATCTTGCTGGCTGCCACTGTTGTTTTTCCCCACTGTCTCTTCTCTTCTTCTCTTGGTGCTGCTCTTCCTGACTGGTGGTCACTAAAAAGCTGGAAAAGTTACCCATTGCCTTGCCGCCCCATCATCACCCACCTCAAACAGGATGCCCACTCTTATTTTCGGTGCATGCACACCAGGGTTCGACACCAAATTTTAAAATGCCATTGGTTACTACCAATAATTCCTGAGATGAGGGTCAGACTTGGGATTGCTCATCACCAGGATGGATGGGAATTTGGGTGGGGCAGGGATGTGCCTACCGGTCATTTTCAAAGTCGCTCCCAGCTCATGTGCTCAGCCACAGAATAAAGAAAAATAAAAGACAAAAATAAATTACAAAACATATTGGTGGGGTTCTGCCCACATCACAAAATATTGCTGGGTCTCATGCCCCACGCGCCCATACAACCCGCGCCTATGCCCATTTATTCATTTTTGCTGTCAGTATCATCCAACATTTCCACTACAGAGCTGCATGGATCATGCCACCATACAGGATGCTGCTTAGACTGCATTTGGAGTACTGCATATAGTTGGAAATCAAACATCTAGAAACAAATGGAGACCTGGAACTGCCCTGGTCTGCATGTTTAGCAGTTTTGTGATGGTGGAGTTGGGTGGTTATGTAGGCCTTCTACTTTGGTGACTATGTCTTGGGGTCCCTGATTGTGTTTTGTGGGCACAGAAAGGTTTGTGGATTAGTAGAACTGTTTGTATGTTACCATATTGCACTGTAAATACAGGATGTCATACTGCATGGATAGACCCAGATTTGTTTGTTGTTTTTGTCACCAGTATCATTAAATGTTTCCACTACAGCTGCTGTAGAGACATGTGGCTGTACAGGAAACTAGTTAGACTGCATCTGGAGTACTGCATACAGTTGGAAAGCAAACATCTAGGAAAAGATGAAAACCTCCGTAACTGCCTTGGTCAGCATGTTTAACTATTTTTGTGATGGTTGAGTTGGAGTGGTTATCCAGGCCCTCTGCTTTGGTGACTGTGTCTTGGGGTCTCTGATTGTGTGTTATGGTCACAGAAAGGTTTGTGGATTAATAGAACTGCTTATCTGCTACCATGTCACACTGTAGACAGAGGATATTATGTTGAATGGAGAGATCCAGGTTGTTTTATTTTGTTGTTGTTTTTTGCAGCCAGTATCAACCAACATTTCCACTACAGAGCTGCAGGGAGCATGCCACCATACAAGATGCTGGTTAGATTGCATCTGGAGTACTGTGTACAGTTGGAAAGTAAACATCTAGAAAAAGAAAGACCACTTGGAACTGCTCTGGTCAGTGCGTTTAGCTGTTTATTTGATATTTGAGTTGGAGTGATTATGCGGGCCATCTGCTTTGGTGACTGTGTCTTGAGGTCCTGATTGTATCTTGTGGTCAGAGAATGGTGTGTAGCATTAATAGAACTGCTTGACTGACACCATGTTGCACTGTAGGTAATGTACATCATGTTGATTTGCTGGACCATGGCACTTTTCCCCATTGTCATCCAAATTGTATGCTAGTAAGATTGCATCTAGAACACTGTGTACAGTTCTTAAGCCTACATCTGAGAAAAGACAGAGACCACCCAGAATCTGTACTGAGGCAGGAAACATGTCTTAAATGTTTGCATACATGAAGAGTATTAGAGTGGAAAAATTAGCATTTTTACAGTGGTAGTCTGAAATCTAGATCAAGCCAGGCACTTGGCAAACTATGTTGGCCTGATGTCTTGTTCTTTCCATTACTTTTTTCATCTAGTGCTCCTGGATTATGTCAATATATTTGGCATGTGGGAGAATTTTGTTTCAGAATAACTACAACCTTTAAAGTTGTCTTCTGGATTTAGTGTTTTGAAACTTTAGATGGAATTCCTGTGAAATAACCTGAGAGAGTGTCATGGTGGGATGTTGTTGCCTCTACATCTTGCTGTGGTGGCAGTAAGACTGCTTGCCTGGATTTGGTTAGTGTGCCAGCTGGTAGAATGGCAGAACCAAGACTTCAAAAGAGTACATGAGAGAATATCATGCAAGAATGAAAACTGACCCAGAAAAATACAAAGCATATTGTCAAAAGAAATGGAGAGGGTGAGGCAGTATAAAATCCCAATCGTGAAGAGAAAATGCCCAGTACAGAGAAAAGTTGAGGCTTCAGATGCAAAGGTATAGAAAAATAAAAAGGCAAATCAAGTACTGTAGCTGATGGTAGGAATGTAAGAAATGAACAAGAGCAGAAATGGAGAAGATGAAAGCATTATGGCAGGACAACAAAAAGAAACAGAGATCAAAAATCACAGCGCAAAAAGAAGATACTTAAATGGAAACAGTTTTGTATCCTCTGAAGAAAACTGCTAGACTGCAGTCTGCCACTGCTGAATCAAATGCACACACCATAGATATAGTCAAAATGCAGTATGGTACCAGTGTGGTCTTGGATGTTCCACTTTTGGTTAGCCCACAAGTAGACAATCCATAGACAAGCACACCACAGACTATTTAACAGTGATGCTGCCAAAAGAAAAGCCATCTTGTGATCATTAAAGGCAATAGAAGAATACAAGGAATCTGAAGAAGTTTTCTCAGCAATTCTGTTAAAGTCCACACCAGAGAGAACAAAGCTATTGAACAGAAATCCATATTAACACCTTCAAAAAGAAAACATTGGATTTTCTGGACAAAACAGCTTTGAAAGTCACACTGGAAACAATTAAACAATCATGACAAAAGATGATCTTCGAATCCATCAATTGCTGCACAAGTTGCTCTTGGTTAAGAAATAATTCAGAAAATTAGACTTGCACAGAGAACTTGGATTCAGCTGGACATTTCTGTGTGTGTACTCAGTATATAACGAAGACTACATCAACAGGCATAAGAAGTGAAATGATGCCTTCCCAGAATCCACAATTAAGAAGGTGCAGGACTTTCACCAGCTGGGATATATCTTGAGACCTGCCCATTTAAAAATCATAGGAGCAAAGGCACGATGCTGAAGAAGGCCATGGAATCATCAGTCCAAACTATTTATGAACAATTCAAGGAAAAAACCCAGATTTGCAAATAAGTTACAGTAAATTTGTTAAACATTGCCTGGAAATGTCTGCATCATGTCCAGACATAAACCTATGCAGTGCCTATGTGAGTACTGCTTGAAAATTGACCTTAAACTGAACAGCATTGCTGTGAAATGAACAGTTTAAAATACAAGACAGTGTCATAAAGCACAAATATGAAGCCTCAGCCCTTACACTGTGCCCCAGTGTTGGGAAATATCACAATAAAAGTGCATCAACAGAGAATGTTTGCAATGAGGCATCAAAAGTATTGAGTCCAAACTAATATCATTATTAAAAGGACACGTGAATTCTCTAGTCACCTGGAGAAGAAATCCAGTCAGTGTCAGTGGCTCAGTAGGAAGTACACTTGCCTCTGAGGCTGGGAGATCAGAGAGCTGTGGGTTCAGTTCCCACATCTGGCACTTGGGTTAATATCCCAGTACTGATGCTGTAGCAGCATTTCTTATCATAGAAAAGTTTTTATTGAGTTTCTTAGAAAGACAGCATAGTACAAACTGCATCCACAGATATAGAGTGGCCAGTAACTCATCCAGTTATCCATGTTTGTATAGTCTCTATCAAGGACATCGAGAGGTGCATACATCATAAAGCTAAATGTACACTAAATCAAAAACAATCAGTGCCTCTAAGTGAAGACAGAAGAGCATGGCCAGCCATATAAGTGAACAGACAGTATCAAAAGCTCATAAGGTGGCAAAGGTTCAAATGGGGGGTTATTATATGGGGAGGGAGCTTGCAAAGAGAGGACTGTAGGTAGGCATCCCACTTCTCGGTACATCTATCCAGACAAACTTGGTGGGCATACAACAAATGGTCAAAAGAGGCTAGGCATGCCAAAGCCACGTGCCAGCTCTTCTGAGGGGTAGAATTGGTTGGAGTCAGTACATGAGAAGCAGGCTCTTGACCTCCATAACAGCTAGCAAAATCCACTGTCAAAGAGGGACAGGGAGAGCCCCTAGCGATGTCATGTCTCCCAGCAAAAGCTATGATCAGGCAAAGAAACTGCAGAGCCTATTACCTGTGAGCAATCAGTAGCCACTGCCAACCAGAAGGGTAGCAACATGGGCAGGTCCAAAGGACATGTGGAGATTTGCTCCCAGGTTGCTGGCACTGCCAGCAATTGGAATGATCTAAAAGGCCACGTTGCACAGAACCACTGGGGTATAGATACCAATGTAGAAGAATTTTCAGCTGAATGAAATGACTCCTTGTATTCCTATATTGCCTATGGCCATCCTGTAGATATTGGGACCATATAGCCTAGGGGATATTGTAGTTAAGAGCCTTAGCCCATTTAAGTCGACTCCGGGAGGAGGGATCAGTTTGAGCTTCTCTCCGCATCCTATAATATCGGCCAATGAGTTTGTATAGGGTGGGGACCTTGTGGAGCTCCCGAAGCCATCTTCATTTGCTGTCTGCTTTATAGCATCCAGCAAGTGCTTGGAGAGTGTTAGCATCTGGAGATATCTCCAAAAGTCCGTAGTGGGGAGCAAAAATTTAGCTTGCAATTGTTCATAAGAGAGCAGGACATCAGAATCCCCACACAGATGTCTTGGACCTGACATATACCTTCGACTTCTAGGTGGTCCAACTGATGGGTAGACCTCCCACTAATATGAGGGGGTTGCACCAGAGGGACACATATCTGAAAGGGAGGGCCCAGGCCTTTGGGGGTATGCAATAGAGACATAAGAGTCCTCCAGGCTTTCTGAGTCTCATGCATAATGGGGAGAGAGCACAAGAGCCCTTGGCCCCTGGATGGAGCAATAACTCAGGGGAGCTGCCCTTGAGCAAACCAGTTTCTACCTGTACCCAGTGCAAACCAGTGGGTGGCTACCATGACATCATAAATGCCAGGTGGTAGCATTTGGGCCAAGGGACTCTCAAACATCCACGAACAATGCACCTGAAGATTCTGCCTACTCCAGTGCAGAGACTTGCCATTCCATATGTAGTTGAACATGAGGCAGTCTAGAGAGTTGAATAGCTTAGGTGAGAGTGGAATCAGTAAGTTATTAAGGAGATACATGACCTTGGGTAGTAGCATCATCTTCACTGCCGCCTACTCTGTCAAGGAGGGACAATCGAAGCCTGAGCCATCTGTTCACCTCCGATGAAAGCTGATCCATTAAGAATGAAAAGTTGGCAGATTCCAGTTCAGACCATAGACTGGTAATAAAGATGCCAAGATAGGTAAACCCCTTCTCGCCCAAGCAAGACCACTGAGGCAGTCACTGTGACATGCAGAGTTCATGGGGGCCAAATGGTCTTTTTCTGGTTGGCACATAGTCCAGAGAGGGCAGCAAAGACTTTGAGGATAGCCAGCACAGCCAGAATTGATCGATGGAGGTGGGAGAGGATAAGCAGCAAATTGTCAGCATAGGAGAACACCAGATGGGGCACCGTGGACTTTGATCCTAGAAATGGTCGATGAGGCCAAAAGGTCCACACAAGATGGTCTAGGGCTATAAGTAAGAGGCATGGGGAGAGGGCAGCCCTGCCAGGTTCCTCTCTGTAGTGGGAAAAGAGAAGAGATAGAGGTATTGGTTAGGATATGTGCGAAGGAGAACTGTACAGGGTATGCATCCATTGACAGAAAAGCGGGCAAAGCCATATCTCTGTAGGACTTCATATAAATAGCTCCACTCAGTGGAGTCGAATGCCTTAGTGAAGTCAACTCCCAAGTCCACCATAGGAATAGAGGCCTGGGATATTACCCATTCGAGACTGAACAGCAACCTGGTGTTGTCTACACCGATTTGTTTTCATAAAACCTGCCTGTGCAGGGTGAATGATGGAGAGCAACACATCTAACAATCTGGTGGCTAGGATTTTGGCTAATACCTTAGTGTCAACCGAAAGCAAACAAATGGGGCAAAAATTTGCACAGTTCAGGGGTCATTGGATTTTTGGAAGAAGGGTAATGAGGGTTTATCTCATGGTGGGTGGGAGAGATTGGGCTATATGGGCTTCTTGCAAAGCTCGACATAAGGGACCCATAATTTCCAGTCCTAGGGCCCTGTACAATTCCTCTGTCATTCCATCCAGGCCCAGGACTTTCCCTGGAGCCATGCAGGCTAGAGCTTGTCTGACCTCTACACCTTTGAGTGGGGCATCCAGACATTGTACTTTGGCATGTGTCAGCACAGGTGTCACCGAATCTTGCAGAATTGGGCTAAACCCTGTTGAATCTGGGCGGGCGACAGAGAGAATTTGACTTATATAAAGGCGAGAAGGATCTCATAGTATGGTTGAGATCCTGTGGGTCATGGACGACTTTTCGGTGGCATCTCGAAGGGCATGGATGCGGTAAAAGGCCTGCTGTTTAGACAGTCAAAGGCCAGGAGCCTACCACTTTTCTCCCCTCCCCATCCCAGTAGTTATGCCTCACCCTGAGAAGAAGCCATTTCGCCTTTTGATTATAAATGGTATTGATTTGGTATTTCAAACCAACAATCTGATGCACGAGAGGTATCTCTCCCGGGACATTAGTAAATGGGAAGTATGTTCCAGTCCTGCAAGACCCGCATGCAGTGATGTTAGGTGGCTCTGTGGGCCCTGTTTTGGGCTACAGAGAAAGCAATGATGTGACCACACAGGACAGCCTTGAAGGCCTCCCAAACTGTGCTGCAGATACCTCCCGAGTGGGTTAGAGGAAAAATAGTCCCGAGTCACTCGTGATCACCCGTGGAAATCGGGGTCTTTGAGCAGTAAGGGTTACATCTCCACCAGGTACTCTGAGATTGCTGTCCTAATGGGTGTAGGTGGTGAAAACAGAGCATGGTCAGATTTTATAATGCTCCCAATTTTGTTCTCAGAAAGGCCCTGACTTGCGGCTGCATTGGCCAACCAGAAATCAATATGACTACAGGTGGCATGAACATGAGAGTAAAAGGTATAGTCACAACCTGTCAGATGGTCCCTCTACCACACGTCCACAAAGCCCCACTTGCTCTGAAGTTCTTGTAGGGCTGCTCTAGCCTTGGGGTGTGTTTGAGGAAGGGGTTTGACTTGTCCAGGAAAGGGTCAGAAACCATATTGAAATCCCCCACCAAGATAGGAGTGTTGGAGCCCTCTGGGGTCAGAGAAGATACGGATTGACTGACAGATGGGAAAAAATCAGCATGATCTTCATTAGGGGAATATAAGTTGGCTACAATAAGATGCCCAGTGGGGGAGGAGCTTGACCACCACCCACCTCCCTGTGAGTCCTGGCAAGAATCATCAACTTTCCACTGTGAGACTGTCTCACCAAGATTGCCATCCTTTGATTTGTTTGGGACAAAGCTGGCATGTACTTCTCCTACCCACGATTTCCTCAACCAGGGCACCACCCAACTCAGAAGATGAGTCTCCTGGAGCAGATCAACATCTGTATGAAGAGATCGGAGGTACTGAAGCACCTTTGTGCATTTAATAGGGTGACTAAGACCTTTAACATTCCAGGAGACTGTATTTGTACCAGTAGAGGGGTGCCTGCCAGAGCCATATCCTCCCAAATAAAAGTCAGGTACTTATTCAGACAACCAAATATTTTATTTATTTATTGAATTTGTTGACCGGTAGGTCACTGGGCCCCGGAGGTCCCTTTTTCAGGGCACCTGGGTAAAATAACATACAATAACAAAAATAACATACAAGTAACAGAACAGTACAAGTTGAAAGATGACTTATTGTGTTACAGAGCTGGATTACATAGGGTTACAATCAGAGTAGGAAGAGTTGGAACATACAGTCAGAGAGACCTCCAGAGTAGGAAATATAACAACATGTTGCATGCACATAAACATGAAGATCTAGGGAGAGCACGGGATAACAGCTACGTTGCTAGGAGTCAGGTCACCTTCCTAAGAGGGATCAGGGGTGATGTGAGGTCAGGTCCTAAGGCATTGGCAAGTACTCCTGTTGAGCAGGTGGGCTTTGAGTTTGGACTGGGAAGCAGGGGCCCGACTCGCCTCCCTTACCTCCTGTGGGAGGTTGTTCCAGCTGGAAGGGCTGTGAACGAAGGATCTGGACCCAGCTTTGGTCCTTGTTTTAGGAACCACGAGGAGAGTTTGTCCTGAGGTGCGGAGGCTCTATGAATGGACTTGACCGTGATTAGCCCTTTGAGGCTAGGGGGAGAGGGCCCAGTAACTTTGAAGCCAGGCAAAGAGTTGGGTAGATGGGCGGGGCTTCCAGTGGCACGGCCACCTGAGCCTGGCCTGGGCCTCACAGTGGTGTGTTCTAGGGTGGGACATTGTGGCAAACCGAGCGATCTTGTTGTATAAGGTCTGGAGCCGGCTTAGTTCCGTAGAGGCCACACCGCATAGAATGGATGCTGCATAGGTGAGCTTAGGAGTAGGATGCTGGTTGCAATGGCAACCCTGGCTACGGGATAATCTGGTCCTTTAATCTATAGAGGATGCAGGTTTCACATGGATGGCTTTGGTGAGTTGGTCTACGTGATTTTTTTAGGAGAAACCCTGGTCAATGGTTAGACCGAGTGCGTCGTGTGGGTAACCACCTCGAATTTGTCTCCCCTCTGGACTGCAGTTGAAGGAGCATCGAGACGCTCAGATGCCAGGGATCTGGGCCCAAACAGCATCGTCTTGGTTTTGCTGGTGTTTAATACCATTTTGTTCAATGTGAGCCAGTCCTCCATCTGAAGGATGTCCTCTTGGAGGGCAATCTTCAATTCCTTTACATCAGGGGATGCTCGGTAAATGCAGCATCGTCCGCATATTGGATGATGCTGCTGCTCACAGTGTAAGTGCAGGTCATTAATGAACAGGGTGAAGAGAGGGCGCCGTGTTGACCCCTGGGGTACACCCTCTTTGAGCGGTGCGCTCAGAAACATTGTCCCTCCACCTAACCCTCTGGTTTCGGTCAGTGAGGTAATTCTCAAACCAACCTAGTGCATGGGTGTCCAGGCCTATAGCGCTCATTTTATGCAAGAGGAGACTATGATTTACCAAGTCAAAAGCTTTGGAGAGGTCAATAAATACCGCGCCTGTACTGGCCCCTGAATCAGTATTGCTCAGGACATCCGCTGAGAATTTGGTTAGGGCAGCATCTGTCCCATGCTTGGCTCTGAAGCTGTGCTGAGATGAGGAGACTACCGGTGTGTTTCCAAGTATTCGCGAAGTTGGGAGTAGACTAGCTTCTCTTGTATTTTGCTATTGCAGACAGCAAGGAAATAGGCCTGTAGTTCCCTATAGATTCAGTAGGCCCTCCCTTGTGAATGGGAATCACTATGGCCTGTTTCCATGGTTCGGGACCAACCCCTCCAAGAAGGACGGTTTATCAGCCAGGTTAGTGGCTTCGCTGAAACTGGGGCCCTTCCTTAAGGATTCTTGGCTGGATCCCATCAGGGCCTCCAGTGCCTCTCGCCTGTAGGGATTTAAGGATAAGCAGAACTTCCTTTACCTTAACCATCCGCAGATGAAACTGTGGGCGGTCAAGTTCACGGGCAGAGGCTCATATGGCTTATGCCCGTTGTCTATATGCCCCACCTTGTATGCATCCAGATTGGTAAAGTAGCCGTTTAGGGCCTCTGCGATGCAAGGCCCTCATCAAGTACTTGCCCGCTCACCAGGATAGGGCGGTTGTGGATTTTTGTGACCCTTTAGGAGTTCATTAATATGTGACCAGAAGAACTTAGGGTTTCCCAGGTTAGTTTTGGAGATTAGAGATATAATCTTTCTTAGCTTTTTTATGTTCTGTTTGCATTGGTTTCTCAGGGCTCTGTATCTGACTAAGTCCTCAGGAAGATTAGTTCTCCTGCACTTTTCCAAGCTTTGTCCCAGGTGGTCATCTGGGCTTTTAGGTGGGGAGAGATCCACTTATAGCAGTTCCCCTTAACCCTGTGGGTTTTCATAGAGGGCTACGAGGTCGGTGATACCAGTTAGGGTGGTTTGGAAAAATTTGACGCTTCCTCCAGGTTATAGGTGGACTATGTGGGATACAGGAGTAGAAATAGTGTGGTCAACTTCCGTGGCAACACCACTAAGAACCTTTGACACACCACTATGGAGAACACTGTTTGATATGAATAGACTGCAGAGACTCACTAGTACTGGTAACAAGCTCACTGAAATTGAACACAGAAAGAGAAATATCAAAGTTTGTAACAGCAATTCAGGAAGTACAAAGACTAACACACTAGCAATACCTAAGAGTTTAACCTCAGAGAAAATGTAGCAATCAGATTCTGGGCCAGATGCCAAAGAAAGTGGTGAAGAAAGCATGACTCTCAGCTCAGCAGGATTAAAGAACCCAAAATGGGGAATGCACACAGGACCCAGTGATGAACAGCTTCCTTGAGAGACATCTGAACAACGGTCGGGCACTGGAACATCAACAGGAGGATTTAGTGGAGAGGATGGAGAATGGGTACCCAGGGGAGGGGTGGAAAGAGGAGGGAGGAAGGAGAAAAGGGATAAGGAGTAGCCTCTCTAGCTGACCATATCAGTGGTGCTACAATGTCGCAGCCACAAAGAGTATGGCAATTGGCCAGCATTGTTGACCTCCTGGGAAGAGTAAATCTCTTATCTGGGGCAACTAGTAGGGCAACCATGCCGCTAATAGGCCAACCCTAGCAACAAAAACTGGCCCCTATTAAAGATCTGGCAATAACAAGAAACCAGAGTGCCCACCTAACCAGTGTAACAAACCCTCAAACCCTTATGCACATGGCAGAACTGGATCAGGCAGACCACCTCTGCTGAATGGACAATACCAAGCAGTTCTCAGTGCAGCAGCTGAGGAGGAAATTAGACAGGCTATAAAACTGCATGTTTAAGAAAATAACATAGATCCAGTCAATTTATTCATCTGTTGGAAACTTGACCTTCCGTCGATGGCGGGGGTCAGGAGCCGGAAGAAACTGTAGTAGAGTAGGAGAGAGTGCCAGGTCTCACGGGGGTCACTGCATCATCTACCTCCACTAGAGAAGCATCAGGGTAGTTGACCCAGTCCATGGTAGGTTCAGTATCCATATCTGGTAGGTCTTTACAGTCAGGGTGGACCAGAGAAATAGTTTGAGTGCTGTCCTCTCTAGATATTTTAGCAGGCGAGGCAGCTATTTACAGCTCGGGTGGCACAGGAGTACCACTCTGCTCTCTCTGCTAGTGTCTTGAGTTGAGGCCAGGTGGTCAAGGTGGTAGAGAGGAAGGAGAGCCAGGCATGGGAAGGGCTAAGTCCATCATTGGAGGAAGTGAGCGGTCAGTCAGAACAACTGTGGCAGGGGACTGTTGTATGGTGTTGCACGTCCAGCTAGAAAAGAGTCCTCCGAAACTGCCTGCTCTGCTTATCATTCTCCCTAGTGGCAACTTTGATGCTGGGTTCCCAGAGCCTTCTGGGAGTTGTAGTGAGAGCGGAGATTAGGCGAGACCCAGATACCCACTTTTCAATGATCGCAGGGTGATCAGCGACCAGTTCATGACCATTTTAGAGATCAGCAGGTCAGTAAGTCCTCTGAATCTAAACTGAAAATTGTGCTGATAAAGGAATTTCTTGATTGGCTCAAAAGTCCTCCTTCTGGACGCAGTTTCTGCGCAAAGTCTCTATAAAAGGTCACTACAGAACCCTGCCATCTAACCTCCCTAAGTCTCTGGCTGCTCTCAGTATGCATTCTTTCATGGTGTAGTGAAAGAAGTAGGCAATGATGGGCCTAGGAGACTGAGTGTTCTTGTCCTTTTTCCAGCCATGCAGTGGGCTCTCTCAACATCCTTGGGGCCTCTCCATCTGTCCCGAGCAACACTGGGAGGTTTTATTTAGGAAGCGCTCCATGGACTGGCCTTCCGCTCCCTCAGGTAGACCAATAATGTGCAGGTTATTGCACCAGGCCCTATTTTCTTGGTCTTCGACCCTGTTCCATAGGATGGCCAGTCTTTCCTCCTGCAGCTGAAGTTGATGTAGTAGCTTGGCTTGTTGTTGCTCTTGGGCATCTAACCTTTGCTCGATATATTCATTTTGTCTTGAAGTTGCCTCATATCTGCTGCAGAAGTAGAGAGGAAAGGCTAATATCATCTACCCTCACTAACAGTGTTTCCAGTATAGTGGTAATATATTGTAAGGAGTCTCCCACAGAGGCTGGTGTTGCTGGTGGCTGCACTGGTGGCTGGACACCCAAGTGCAATTATTGATATGTTGGGGTTAAACATGTCTGCAGAATAGCCTTGTAGAGTCAGCAAGGGGGGAGTGGAGCACCTGCAATGTGGTCCGACAGCCCGAAGCAATGATCTTCCCAGTAGAGCAGGTAGCAATGGGCCTATGCAGCCTATGGCCGAAGCAGCTCGTGGATACCCGGTGCTGTGATGACTGCAAATTGCATTGGAATCCACTAACAAATGCCGCCGGTCAGTAGAATAAGACTACCCAAAAATGTAGAAGGGGCAACAGGGTGCTGATGTCCGCAGATTATGGTGCTAGAGCACTGTAGTTGTCCTGTGAGAGAGAGCTAGGAAGTTAAGCTGCCATTGCTCCGGCAGTCAGACCATGCCCCCAACACTCTAGTGCAGCATGAGGGGTGCTGCACTTCTAAGTTGCCATCTTCGGATGAGACATTAAACGAGGTCCCATCTGCCTGGATTGGTGGTAGTTCAGGTGGATTTCAAACATCCCATGGCACTTATCGGAAGAGAAGAGATTTTTATTCTTATAACATCAAACCAAACCATTACAAACAGTGTAAGTCACACAAAATAATATGTGAGTATAAGATACAAGAAATCAGATAAGTATTACCTTCATACATTGGTCCAAGTTAAATTCAGTTAAATATGGAGAGCCTAAAATTGATCTGATAATAATATCAATAACAATACATTTCAACCTACTGTATGTTAATGCATAGCCAGATAATATGAACTATAACATAAATAAAATAGCTACACCTCTGTGTTAAAACACATAAGAAGGGATGGGGAGGAAAAAATAATAATTTCAAACCCGAAGATAAATTACATCATACACTCAGCATGAATTCTTATGATCTCTCAAGGGACCATTTCCTAGCCAATCCACCTTTACACAGAGTAAGATCCTTTTCTTTAATGCTGCTATCCCTGGTTCCCAACTTGATCCCTCTGGGTAATCTAAAAGGGTTTCACTCCCTAATGGATCTCTCTCTCTAGGGTTTTCATTTAAATTTAATAAAACCCATCAAGCCCTTCCAACATTTAGGACTACTCACTTTGTTGATGACCCCATATCTCTCATATAAACCTTATGATTCTACCATGGATTGGAAGGTGACATGAGACATTCTCTTCTGCTGTAGCACCCATTGGCATCTTGCCTGCCACAAATAGTATTTTAAACAACAAAACAAGACTTCTAAGGTGCTCTGATCATATTTCCTGTGAAGCATGGAGCACTGGGCCAAGACTAGTTCTTCATAAGTCAGAGAGGTAACCAAGGTAAGCTCCACTCTCTGGCTAAGAAGATTCATAGCTGTTTTGCAAATGAACAGGTGAACAAAAATGTTCCATTGTCTCCTCCAGATTCTGACAACCTGGATATGGACAATTCCTTTGTTCTAAATCTTTATGCTTGCGTTCCCTCTAGCTGCAATTGGCCATACGCCCAACCACAAAATTTCCCACATGGAACTTTTATTATTCAGCTGTTTTACAATCCCTTATTTAACACTTGTGGCAATTTTTAAAGACGGTTCTTTTGGATGTATAACACTCAGTGTATATAGTGGTACAGCTGTTTTCCCATCTTATCTCTAATAAGTGACTTAGACAAACCCCAAGAATACAGTTTCCTCACCACTGGCTTAATATACTCTGGAATCTGCCATCTAATGTTATATTTTGGAGGACCTTCTTCTACCCAGATGTCAAAACATGCTACCATAGTCCGATTGAAACACCAATAATGCTGGATACTCAAAGGTTTAAGTCCTATTTTCAAGTTCTGTGCAATAAATAAGCTTAGGAGAAAAGGGAGTAGGTCTACCATACCCAAGCCTCCTGGGTCTGGGGCAGATATAGAAGCATCATTTAATGGGGTTCAATCTTCTGCCCCAGACCATTGAAAGAAACAGAAATATATCCTGGTTTCCATGACTAAGGGTACAGGAAAAATCACAGCTATGTACAATAATGAGGGTACCAAGAATCTTTTAATAATTTGTATTCTCTCTATTTTGGAGAGCCTCCAAGCCTTCCAACAACTTACTTTCTATTCTACCCTTTTTAAGGCTATATCCCAGTTCTCAACAGGGAGATTTCAGGGGTCCAAATAGGTTCCCAGGATTTTTGCATGTTTGAAGATATCTGTATTTGGTCCCATACTTCCAGAGCTCGATTCCCCCAACAAGAGGCCTTTATATTGTCCCATGCTTAGTTTGGAATTTGCAACATTGGCATACTTTTTAACTGACCTAACGGTCTTGTGATCTGTTCTGGGTTTGTCATGAATAAGCAAATATCATCTGCAAAGGCCTAAACCTTTATTTCTTTTGTACCAATGGGCCCTTGCAAACCACCCCAACTGTGGGCATTGTCCAAGTTCTGATTAAGGGTCAATAGAAGCTGTAGAGTAAAAGGCTAAGGGGCACCCTTGTCTAAACCCTGTATGCACTGATATTCCTTCTATCACCTTCTTTTTCTTACAGGCTGAATAGTTGCTCCTCTATAAAGTAGCTTGATTTTATTAATAAACTCCATTGGGATCCCATAATGTTGCAAAATCAAGAAAGAAAAGGCAGGTGGACTCTATCAAATGCTTTAAAGAGATCAAAAGATAAAATACAACCCTGTTTTACTTTTCCATTGTGACTCTCAATCACATCTCGTTGGGACCTGCTGAATTTTTATTTCCGGTACCTCACGAAACTGGGCAGGATGGATCAGCTTATGTGCCACTTTCTTTAATCTAGCATTAAATAATTGTGACAGTATTTTAAAGTCTGCATTCAGCAGGGTGATCAGCTTCAATTCCCCAAGCTTCTCCCTCCCCACCAAACAAGAAGACCAATAGCACTGAAGTAAAGGGGCCTGTTCCTCCTTCCTTGATAAAAGAAGAAAAAATTGCTAATACACAGTAAGCTAATACTGTTGGGAATAATTTATAAAATTCAAGGAATACCATCCAGTCCTGGTGATGCCCAAGTTTCCAAGGATGTAATAATTCATTCAAGTTCTGCCACCATTACATATTTTGTTAATTTATCTCTTTCTGCTACTGACAGCTGGACTTCTGTACCCTGCAAATATTCATGCATATCATGTTCTGATGGTGGGCTGTGCATAATCATGAGAATCTAAAAATCTTTCACTTCTTGTATAACCCTTCTTCTGAATCTATCCTTCTTCCCTGTTCAGTTATTAACTGGTCCATAGCCATTGCATCCATTTTATTTTGCAGGCTTAATGGGTCCCCAGGTAATTTTCTGTGATTTCTGTCATCAATGTCTTTGGCCTATTATTTTGACATAACTACATAGCATCTTTTATCTGCTCAGTTTCTGTATTGGCATTTAAATTGGCCTTCACTGAATATAATGCAGCCTTGCCCTTTTAGATATTGCAAAATAATGTTCCTTTCCTCTTTTTCCTAAACCACTGAAACCATTTCTTTATATCTTATTTTGTAACTACCACCAATCCCTATGTCATCATATAGATCACTAACTGAAACCCATGCCCAAAGTAAATTTAATAGTTTTCTGAACCTCTGGCTCCTCCAGTGATGAGGTGTTCATCTTCCACCTTTTGTGCTGACCTGTTGTGCTAAGTGCTGGTTGGAAGGTGACTTTTAAAATAGGTGGTCTGAAAATTCTACCAGACTTATTTGTAGGTTTGGGGGCTTAGGTCTTTAGAAATGAACATATGATCTATTCTGTAAGTTAACTTTCCCTTACAAAATGTATATTGGGGTCCCAAGGACTGGTACTGTGTGCTGTCCACTAGATTACCCTTGTCTCGACTTCTTCAAGGCCATTGCATCACAATATGTCTTAGTCTCAAAACCTTTATGTAGAGATACATGCTGCAATTAAAGTCTCCTCCCCAGATTATGCTTGAGGCGGTACATAAGTATGGCTGTGTCAATGCCAATAGAGCTACTCTGCCTGCTTTTGTTTGTGACCAATAAGTGTTTATCAGTCTATATGGGAGTGATTCCAATATCCATCCACTATTAGAAGCCTCCCGGTACCAGGTCCATTACTCTGGACATCTGGATATCTGAAGGCTGAAGGAGCTAAAGACTATGCATATACCATCCACCCTATCAAGGCCAATGGACCAGAAGGAGGGCCTTCCCTCCATTTGCTTTAAATCTTCTAAGCTGGTCTGCTTCGCTCTTCCATGTCTTCTGAAGAAACCCAGTATCAATGTTTAAGTTCTTAAAGTGTCCAAAAATAGCATATACAAAATCACACATGCCCCCACAATGCAAAGCATCATGGGCTGCATATACAAATCACCACAGAATGTTATGCTGTTCCAACTTTAAGCGAATTGCATGGTGCCGAAAGGCCTCTCACACAGTTTGCAAAGGGTGCTAACAGAAGACATAGACACGTGTTTACGTCCTACCAGGACTCATCAGTATACCTCGTCTATTTGACACCCCAGTGGAATGGACCAGCTACCCTTAAGGCAGTGTGCCTTGGATATATTGTGGTGAACTCATTAAAATAAAAACTATTTAAAGACAAAGAACCTCTGTGCACAAACACTGAGGCAAGGGTTACCAAAGAGCATTTGGCTGGGAAGCCAAGTTTCAAGAAAATACAAAATCACACATGCCCCCACAATGCAAAGCATCATGGGCTGCATATACAAATCACCACAGAATGTTATGCTGTTCCAACTTTAAGCAGAATTGCATGGTGCTGAAAGGCCTCTCACACAGTTTGCAAAGAGTCCTACCAGGACTCATCAGTATACCTCGTCTGTTTGACACCCCAGTGGAATGGACCAGCTACCCTTAAGGCAGTGTGCCTTGGATATATTGTGGTGAACCCATTAAAAAAAAAACTATTTAAAGACAAAGAACCTCTGTGCACAAACACTGAGACAAGGGTTACCCAAAGAGCATTTGGCTGGGAAGCCAAGTTTCAAGAAAATACAAAATCACACATGCTCCCACAATGCAAAGCATCATGGGCTGCATATGCAAATCACCACAGAATGTTATGCTGTTCCAACTTTAAGCAGAATTGCATGGTGCGAAAGGCCTCTCACATAGTTTGCAAAGGGTGCTAACAGAAGACATAGACACGTGTTTCATCCTACCAGGACTCATCAATATGCCTCGTCTGTTTGACACCACAGTGGAATGGACCAGCTACCCTTAAGGCAGTGTGCCTTGGATATATTGTGGTGAACCCATTAAAAAAAAAAACTATTTAAAGACAAAGAACCTCTGTGCACAAACACTGAGGCAAGGGTTACCAAAGAGCATTTGGCTGGGAAGCCAAGTTTCAAGAAAATACAAAATCGCACATGCCTCCACAATGCAAAGCATCATGTGCTGCATATGCAAATCACCACAGAATGTTATGCTGGTCCAACTTTAAACAGAATTGCATGGTGCTGAAAGGCATCTCAAAATAGCATGCCTCTTAAGAGGGTGCAATAAACTGCAGCAATTGCAGAGCCTATACTTAATTTAAATTCTGGAGGAGTTTAAGGGCCTTTCATCCTTTTTTCTTCTTTTCCTTTATATTCCTTCAACTTCACCTTTCTCCTTGCTCTACTGCTGTAGAATGATCAGACTCCACCACCTCCATGTCTGATTCCTGCTTCATAGTTATTAGAATAGCGAAGGGTTATGGACATCCATTTTCTGAGCTTCTACTGGGAGCAGCAGTTTTGAATTCCTGTCAACCTCCTTTGAGGTAATGCCTGGCTGTTGCTGACAACTGGTTCTATCACCACCAGAACCTGTACAGGAGTCGTCATTATAACAGACCGGTGGATGATCTGCCCACTGCAAAGTCCCACAGAACCCTGGGGCTCCGCCATTACCTTAGATTGCCCCCTAGGGTCTTCTTGCCACAAACTGCTTTAACCATTTTTATTGTATCCTCAAGCTGTTCTTCTAGGGGTAACTTTTTAGTTTAGTTTATTAGTCTAGGAATTAATACCTTTGAGCCAGGGCTCTTTACAAAGGTTCCACGTCACAAGAACATTTAACAAAACACGATACACATTATAGGTAAAACCAGACAGGAAAGTTACATCATAAATTTGCTATTAACAGTTTAAGGCAATAACGTTTTAAGTTTCATAGAAAAACAAGCTATAACAGGTTCAAGCGGTAGACAATTTGAGGTTAAGGAAACTTCCAGGAGAGGGTGATCATTAGGTGCCAAAAGGAGAGAGGAGGGAAAGGTGGTGAGCGGGAGAGTAGAGAGGGACAAGAAAAAGGGGGGACTGAGTTTGAGTGGGAGACAGGAAGTAGTAGAGGTGCCAGAGGGTTCATTAGTCAGGGAGGAAGAGGCCTCAGATGTGAGGATGGACATGAGGAGTAGTAGTCTTTATCTAGCGCAGTCACAGTTGCTAGTGGTGGTGAGGTGGGCATAGAGCATGGATTTGAAAGCTTCAAGCGAGGTTGAGGATAGAGTAGGTGGACTAAAGCGCATTGAACCATGTCGGGGCCCTGTATGCGAAAGATCTTTGTCCCTGTGCAGTCCGGCATCTCGGAACCAGGAAAGGTTGGCGTTCAGATATGGTGGAGGGTCGTGAGCCAGGATTCAGTTGGAGTAGGTTTAAATACATAATGGAGTCAGTCCCAAGATAGATTTTTTGCCATTGTGCAGGTGAGATAAATAAGATGATTTGATAGGTTCAACCAGCCTGATTCATAGTACAGATCTACGTGTGAGTCAGTCTTTGAGCCCGGCAGGCCTTATTAGAGTGATTGAGATACGCCTTAGAGCAGTGGAGGTAGCTGAGCCATAAATAATAAGGCCATAGTCAATGCTTGAGATTATGGAACTCTGTATAGCTATTCTCAATGCCGCTTGATTTAGAAATTAGCGGTTATGGAATAGTATTCCAAGGCGTTGGTTCACTGTTTTCATAGTGTTGTCAATGTGGGTTGCAAAGGTGAACCCTTGGTCAAAAGTGATGCCAAGGTATTTGAAAGTATTTACTTGGTCCAGTGTAATTCCATAGAGGTTTGTATTGTGAGTGGAGTATACCTATTTTTGTTTGGTGATTGGAGAAGAGCATGGCTTTTGTTTTATTGTGGTTTAGCACAAGTTTACTATCCAGGAACCACCTTTCAACACTAGAAAGCAAGTTGCAGGCTTTTCGTAGGGAGTTTGGATCCTTGTGGGAAGAGAGATTACAGCATCATCAGTGTATAAGATTATTTTCTCCTGGCAGATATCTGCGAGGAGTTAAGGAACAGGCTAAAGAGGAGCGGTCCAAGAATTGATCCCTGTGGTACACCGAGAGAACTGGTTTGAAGTCGGAGAGTTCATTAGAGATTTTACAGCCTGTGACCGACTGGACAGGTAACTTTTACCCAAGCACAAGGACCTTGACCAGGCCCTAGGCTAGAAAGTAGGGAGGTAAGTAGGCCATGATGGACTGTGTCGAAAACTTTTATGGGTCGATAAAGACTGCACCTGTTTGGCACCCTTTGTCCAGGGCTGAGTGGACTTCTCCAGAGAAATCAAGTAAGGCTGTTGTTGTACTATGTCCTTTCCTAAAGCCGTGCTGTTGATTACAGAGTAGATTGTATTTGTCCAGGTAATCAGAGAGTTGGTCTGCCACTATTCGTTCAAGTGCTTTGAGAGGGAGGGAGTATTGATATTGGTCGATAGTTTCCTGTTGAGGTTTTGCCCCCCTTTGTGCACTGGCGTAACTATGGCAGATTTCCATTTGTTGGGAAATTGACTTTGGCAAAGTGACAGATTAAGAATTTTTGCAAGGGGTGAATTACTTCATCCAGGGTGAGAGACAGAATTTTTAGATCTAGCGTGTCACTACTTGTTCTGGATTTGGAGCAGGCCTTTCTTATGTACTTGTGTGCTACGTACTTTGATTTTCTTGAAGTAAAATTGTGGTTTGTCACGAGGGGTGTTTTGTGATACTAGGTTAGGCACAGGTAAGTCGAGAAGAAATCTGGGGAGGACCCCACTAAGGTCTGTGAATGTCTTATTAAGTGCATCTGCAATAGACTTTGGGTCAAGAGTGGTGGATCCATCAACTTTCATAATGGTAGGTGAGCGATTTTGATTGTTTACCCATTATGTTTGGATGTTGTCCCAAAAAGCTCTTCCATCACCCCAGGTGGATTCAAGGGCATTTTGAAATAGAGCTCTTCATTTGCCTAATTTGTGAGGTACATCTATTTCATGCCTGCTTGTATTTTAGGGTATCATGAGGTGAGCCTGTGTCTCTGGCAACTGCCCAGAGGTGGTCCCGAACCTTGAGCTCGGCAAGTAGTTTGGCAGTAATCCATGGATTTGATAGCGCTTTGATTTTACGTTTTTTACTGAGGCATATAAGTCGCATGCAGAGTTGAAAGATTTAATAAGTATTCTAGTCGGTATTAATATCAGTTGATTCAAGGTTGGCGTCCAGTCCTGTTGTAGGACATGGGTTTTCAACTGATGAGATTCCCATAAGGCAATACTCTGCTTGTTATAACTTTGGGGATGGCTTGAGAAATTTATTAGACCAGGTACAGGACACTGGGAGTGGTCACTGGGGAGTCAGGAGAACTTTAATGTTTTTTATCTGGTCAGGGTGATTTGTGAGAACCAGTCAATAAGGTGCTTGTACCAGTTTTGTAATTTTCCGGGTGGGGAGGTTACCATCTGAGTCAGGTTTGCTGCTAGGATATCATCTTTGTAAGAGCCAGTGTCAGAGGCAGAGCCAGTTTATGTTGAAATCCCGAGGAGGAGGAGCTCATTTTCAGAGGGCTGCAGACTAACAAAATCAAGTACAGACTTAATACTGGCTACGGTGGTCTTTTGGAGGATATAGACTCGGCCACTGTGAGAACTTTGTTTTGTGCACCAAGAAGCAGTTTGATAGGGAGGAGTTGCATCTGCGTGTTGTGGGGTGAAGCTGCGCGTTGACAGGAGAGGTTGTCCTTTATGAGATAGCACAGCCCCACCTTTCTTGCTTGCCGGTCGAGTCTGAAAAGATTGTAGCCTTCAAGCGAGACCGCATGATCAGGGTGCTGGAGATAGCCAGGTTTCCACAATGGCTAGTATATCAGGGTTTTTGTCCAGCGAGAGTTTGAAGAGATGCCAATTTGGGAAGGAGGCTGCAGATATTTAGAGTGATAATGGAGAGACCACTACCAACTTTCCCTGTTTTGTCAGCTTCAGTGCAACAGGACCAGGTTTGGGTGTATCCACCAGATATTAAAAGTAGGAGGAGCAGGAGTTTCAGCGATGCCATTCGTAGTTCATAATAGGTTGGAGTGAGTTTCTGCTTGTACTTTTAAGATGCTTGGATTGTCTTCTGGAGTCCCAGTAGAGGTGATTGTTAGTGAGTTATAATGATGTGGCAGTTTCCAATTAGGAAATATGGCTCTTTGCACCCAGATATTAATTGGGTGATGTTTGTTTAAGACTTCAGAGTAAAGCCATGGTACAATGTTTGGGTAGTAGTATAGAAAGGTGAGAGTAGGTGGAGGGTAGGGTGGGCGGGGGAGTTGGCATAAAGGAAAAGGAGGGTGAGGTGAGCAGGAACAGGTGGTGGGGACTAAGCCAAAGCATTTTTTAGCGAGGCAGGAGAGCGAGAAGTAGTGGGGCCAGTAGTCGGGGGTAAGTAGCAACAGGAGGGTGGTGGGCAATGATTTTAGTGGCTAAGGTGGATAGCTAAGCACTATGGCTAAGTACAGAGAAAATGAAAAAAAAAAAAAAAAGACTGGGAGGGTTTGGTGCCAGAGGGTTTAAGAGAAGTACTATAGTACTGTTGAGATCCAGGATCACATAATATGTTAAAGTTCCTGAAAGGTGATAAACTGTGACCTGGGCATATGCAATGTGTAAAATCCTTTTGTCTATATGTTTCCTTTGTTCTTCAAAGTCCTCAGAATAAGTACAATACCTTGGGAGTAGGTCAGACAGTAGGCATATGCAATGTGTGAAATCCTTTTGTCTGTATGTTTCCTTTGATCTTCAAAGTCCTCAGAGACAAGTACAATACCTTTAGAAAAGGTCAGACAAAAATGTTGATTCAGTCACAAAATGTGTTAAAATTCCTTTGTTCTTTAAAGTCCACAAGTGCAGTTGCTTTAAGAGTGGTCAGATGAGAATGTTGAAAATGTTGATTCAGTTGCAGGACCCAGCATCACCATGTTTGTAAGACTAGTTGTAAGGCATATGCTTCCTTGGGGAGGCTTCAAGAAAGTTGATTTAAAATTAAAAAGCTGATACCTGATGATGGCGATTTGCAGAAATTCAGTCAGGAGACTTTCACCAATGTTGTGTGCAAGAATGCACAGGTATTCCCAGCAGAAAAACATGTAAATGAACAAAAACTAACCTATAGACACAGACAAGCACAAACAGCCACTCACACAGCCCCAGGAGGAGGAGCTTGGAGGGCCTTGGGGAGCCTGGGCAGGGTCATGACCTTGATCTTTCCCCCTTCCTGTTGGGGCATTCATAGCTGTTTCCTGCACTTTCTGGATTAATAATTCAGGCCTGCTCACTGATAACTTATTTTTGCTGCCCAAGGACATTCAGGAAGGTGTAACCCGGCTCTTCACAAAGGTCACATTTTGTGAAATTCATACATTGCATGGAAATATGACCCACCTCCCCACAATTATCACACTTGGACCTGTCGCAACGCTAGAGAGGTGTGTTCGGGCCCCACACCTGTAGCATGCTTAGGCTGACCTGAGCAAAACATATCCCCTATCCCTTCCCAATGAAAAGGAGTTTGCAACATGCTCTATACTGCCTTCCTCCTGTTGGAGTTTTACCCTATATTTCAACCCACCTATCCAGACTTGCTCAGAATCCAACACAGATTCCAGCTCACTCAACACCTCGCATTTCAAGGATAACCAGTATGAGATGTCATCTACATGTACCCCCTCATTGTGGAACATTATGGTAACACACTTTATCAGGGGCTTAGTTAGGGGTATACAAAAGGAGGACCACAGAGGAGAAAGCTTAACTGCATTATAACCGACCAAAACATTTCTAATGCAAAGGTTGTTATAAAGCTTATGTCAAAATGTGTTCTCTAGATATATTAATAAAAGCAAATACTTTTGTTGGTGTAAATTTCAGGGATTCCTTAAGTAATGTTCACCCCACATACTTTCGGTCAGGCCTGACTTCCAGTGCTCCTTTGTAGAGGATCCACACGCATTTCTTCTTGGTGCTGCTTCCTTCCTGGAGTTTGAAAGAGATCCAATAATAAGGGTTTCTGAAGAGGGGGTCCATCCCCAATGTGCTTTCCTTTCATTCTGTTATAGTTGGAACACCTTCCTTACTTGTTTTCATGTCACCTTTTCCACTTATATGTTGGGTTGGGCGGGGGTGGGTTCAGGTTCCATAGTTTTTCCTGTGACTAGGTATTTTCCATTCCTGAATTTACTGCTAATGTCTTGGGGGGTAACTGTTCCATTTCTTTTGGAACTGGAGTTTGTTCCACTGGTATTTGTCCTGCACCCTTGGGTGCCATTGAGGAGTAATAGTTAATACGGGCTTGTCAATCTGGGTCTGGCAACCATTGGCCTGAAGGAATTTTTTTCCAGCCCACCTCTAAAAGGGCAGTCTCTGGTAAGCATTGAGCAAATGGATCAAAAGATTTAAAAGGGTCTTTTGCAGGGTAAAAGCACTTTGAATTGCCTCTGACATGGAGAGAACTGTAGGAGCCCCTTTAGTATGAGAGGCACCTTCATGAGTCATTTTGAGTGACATAGGCAACTTTCTATTAGCTAACGTCACTGCTGCTCTTTTTAATTTACTCTCTCATTTGGATCCCACTTTCTTTCCTCTCCCTGAGAAGGAAAACACTGTTGCATCATGCTGCATGTTTTTGATGTTTGGGAAATAATATTTCCTCCCCTTAAGCTCCTGGTCCTGAGCTTGAAGCTCATTGTGAGATTCCATTTGTTCAGTTGTTAGCCGCATATCCTGTTCTTGTAGCTTTAGCCCTCCTTGATACCCTTCCTTTCCTTGGCCCTCAAACATCAGATCTTGTTGCACATTATCAACCAGAATTTTTTGTGACCCATCCCTGTCATGCAGTCAACAATAATTTCTTCATTCTCTAAACCTTTTCCACATCTAAACCCTCGGCATTTGGTACACACCAGCAGTGCTACTGCTGCCTGCCATCTCTACAGTTTGCTTCAAGGAATAATGTAAGGGTTGCTTAGGTACCTGTAAATTAGGTGAATCCATTTTCTCGGCCTTCTATAAAGTTAGCTGCATCATTCATCCCACTGTCATTCTGGCCCAGCCCAATGTCAAGACTTTTGCAGTTAGCAGTTCTTTCCATTCCAGCTACAGTTTCTTCTTGTATTGCTCAAAGGACTTCTCTGCTTCTGTGAGCTGGTCTTGGATTTTTACTTTCTGTTTTTAACTCAAGGTTTAGTAAGACTCACTAACAATTTCTTCCATCTGCTCTTCATTTAAAGAGCTCAGGTTTTCTAAAGAGATGAAGATATCTTCTATAATCCTGGAGATTTCTGAAATGTACCAATCCGTTCTGAATCCTAACAGGTTGTAGCCTCTTGCAAGACAAGGCCAGGGGATGAGGCCTGTTCCCCTGCCTCTACAGCAGCCATTCTCTCCCTCTCCACTCCACTACTGGCCATTTCCAAGAATGGCCAAGGGTTCCACAGTTCAGTAAGGGAATTTCCAGGTACCCTGGCCAAATTTCCCTCATTCACTAAAATATCATCAACTGCTTAATCTGGTTCAATCTCAGTTGCTTACCAGATGTATCCCCCGTACGCCCTTGAAAAGGGAGTCCTGGGCCCAGTGGGCTTACTGGTTCAACACATCTCAACACAACAACAAACTAATGAGGATGTCGTCATAAGGAAGGAGGAGAAGGTGACACAGTCAAAGCAAATGTGAATGAGAAACAAGAGTGGAGTCATCAGATATTTAATAGAATAACTTCAAGAAGAGCTGGAGCATATACTAAGCACTAAGCAAATACAAAGTCAGATTCACAACAGGTTGGTGCTCTGAGGCAAAATGTACAGTACCTCATGACTGGGTTGTATTCTGTCTGAACTTTGGAGAACACTATAATTGCCACTACCAAGACAAAGTTCAGAGTGTACACTGGGCATACAACCAAGCAACCATTCACCCAGCAGTGGCCTACTACAGATGCCCTAAACCAAATTGTGGCATTAACATGCATAGCATACTTATTTTTTAGTGATGATCAAAAGCACGACATCCATGCTTTTCACCACTTTACAAGTATGGTGACCAAATATCTGAAGGATCAGGGGTTACCATGGTGAGGCAAATTCATTTTTTGATGGGGCACCAACACAATACAAAAGCAAGGGCAACTTTGCGATGCATCATTTGGAGTGGTTGATTGTGTGTTTCATTGAAAAATTCTAATTTGAAGTTGACATGGCAAAGTCCCATTTGATGGAGACATGGGTATCTTGAAGAAAAGTGCCTCAACAGCTGTAAAATCTCAAAACACCATCACAGGCAGTGCCTATGACTTACACAGATATGGCCAAAATAATTGACATGTCCCAAAAATGAGAAGGATATTGTCACATGACACACACTTTCTTTTTAAGTCACGGAGGGTGACATAAAGATGAGAAGATTGGACAGAACCAATGTTAAAACATTGTCAAACACACAATTAACATGCTGTGTGAAAGAATGCATCCTCGTCATATCAGTAAAGAGTGAAGCCGCTTTTGCAAATTAAGTGTAATAAATGAATAACAGTGTCTTAATGTATTGTTCTCAGGAAACTAGAGAAACAGTTCTTTGAAATCTGGGGCAGAGGTGACTCCACCACCATTGAAACAGTCTCCAGCACCACCAGGAACAGCACTACAGTCAAGGTCCCCATCACCAACACCACAGTCCCCACCCCACCACCAGCATCACCACAGGCAAGGTCTCCAGCTCTGCCACCACCCACACCAGCATCACCACAGACAAGGTCTCCATCTCTGCCACCACCCACACCAGCATCACCACAAACAAGGTCTCCATCTCTGCAACCACCCACACCAGCATCACCAACACCACAGTCCCCATCCCACCACCAGCATCATCACAGGTGAGGTCTCCACCTCTGCCACCACCCACACCAGCATCACCACAGACAAGGTCTCCATCTCTGCCACCACCCACACAGCATCACCAACACCACAGTCCCCATCCCACCACCAGCATCATCACAGGTGGGGTCTCCACCTCTGCCACCACCACACCAGCATCACCACAGACAAGGTCTCCATCTCTGCCACCACCCACACCAGCATCACCAACACCACAGTCCCCATCTCCATCCCACCATCACCACCAGCATTACCACAGGTAAGGTCTCCAAATCTCTCCTCTGCACCATCAAAGGACACTTCACTCTCAGTATAAGTACCCATAGAATCTGCATTCTGTTACAGCCACCTAGAGGCCTCATTACCTTACCCATATGAAATGTATGTCCCCATGACTGCTCATTTTGGAATTGTGCAATCCCTTATGAGTCTAAGTCTAGTTTTCTCTGGTTGGAGACAAGGCACAAATGGGAACTACTGATCTATCAGTATTACTTCTGTACGAAAACAGATGGAGACCTAATGCTCACCCCATTCCATTATAAAATAAGCTGGGTGGGGACAGTATAGGAGAATGGGGTGAGCATTGGGGTTGACAGCCTAATGCCAATCCCCTGATGCCTCTTGGTCTGCAGGGGTGGAGTGTTCTGATGAAACCTTAATTCCTCATTTCCTACTTTTGTTGCGGCAACCCTAACTGATGCATTAACGAAGTTTTGTAATATACATCTCTATCTCTCTAGCTGTGTATATATATATATATATATATATATATATATAACACACACACACACATATATATAAAGTATACATATATATAGAGAGAGAGAGAGAGAGATGGAGAGATATATGTACAAATCATGATTTGCTTCTGGAGAGATCAAGTGTGACATTCAAGTCCAAAATTTTTGTTATTTGTGATAACTATATATGCTTATATAGGGTACATGTTGTAGTATTGTAGTACCAAATATAAAGATAGTTAATAGTTCTGAGGTTCTTACAAATAGGAATAAAAATCCCCACAGGTGCAGCATAACATGGGTAACATGGTGTCCTTGACATCAAATTTGTCATTTTATCAAACATACATTTTTATATTATACAGGAGCTGTGTAACTGGCATACTATAACAATATACAAGAGTACTGAGAGGATGCACAAAGTTTCAGGAGATAGACACCATGGGCGGATATTCAAAAGAGGTTGCACCATGTGCAACAGGATTGCGTCAGCGCAAGTCCAATAGCACCATTCTGCGATATTCAGCGGGATGCAGTTGCGCCACTGAAAACATGCTGAGCAACAGTGCAATGCAAATGATGGCATCGCAACCGAAGGGTGGATCCATGCATAAAGAGCGCAATGCGATATTCAAAGGTTTGAGCAATGCGCAACAGTGGAATAGCCAGAAGTTGCTTACGGCAGAAATGAGCCAAAATAAAAAGGCTCAAGGATGAGGCACAAGAAAGACAGGGAATGCTCATGAGGCAGCAACAGGGAGCAGGCCACAGCAGCAACCAGTGCAGGCCAGGAGTAGGCAGGACAGAATAGCGGCAGCTGAAGCGTGTGGGGCCCACAGAGTTTGGAGGCCAGTGGGTGTACCGGTGCAGTGGAGGTAGCAGTCAAGACAGCGGAAACAGAACAACAAAAGCTGGGGGACACAAGCCAGGGAGATGGACAGTGCCACCTTCCACATGGAAGCTGTAGTGAGGGGGTGAGAAGGCATGCTGCAGGGGGCGTGGCGTGGAAGGGCCCGTTGGCGATACGCCCCAACAGGCAGTACAGTGCCCACATCAGCTTTGAGCTGTATTCGGATGTCAAGATTGTGGGCTGGTACCGCCTGAACAGGGCAATACTGAGGCGGCTCTGTGAGCTGTGCAGTGATGTGATGCAGGCACCCTCACGACGGAGTCACGCTCTGTCAGTGGAGACAAGGTAACAGCCTGCATGTGCTTGCTCGCACGGGTACCTTCCAGAGGCCAACAGGGGACACCACAGGCATAACACAGTAGGCACGTCACGCATCCTCACCCAATTCCTCAGCGCACTGCTGCCACACGTTCTGGGGTACATCCATTTCCCCAGCAGCGGCAAGTGTACAACAAACATACAGGAGTTCCACAGGGTAGTACATATGCCTGGCATGCTAGGGGTGATAGACTGCACCATGTGGCTGTTGCACACCACCTGGCCCCAATGGGGCCGCATATCGCAACGGAAGGGGTACTCCAGTGTCAACTGTCAGGTGGTGTGTGATGTCATTGGGCGCATCATCAATGTCTGTGCCATGCACCCTGGTGGAGCATATGATTCATTCATATGGTACCAGTCTGCACTGTGCCATCAATTCAAGTGGGGACATCCCACAGGACACCTAGTGGGAGAGTATGCATGTAGGAGCAGCAAAGTTGGGGACGGGTGGGCAAGCCACAGGTGCCATGGGGTGGCACACAGGGCTAGGGACAATATGGACCTGAACATGACACTAACCTACACTATCTCCAACAGGTGACAGTGGATACCCCTCCGTCCTGAGCTGCTCACACCCTACGGCACCCCACGACCCCATAGCAACAGCGCTTCAATGAGGCACATGCCGCCACACGCAACATCATCGGCGGGTATTTGGGATGCTGAAGGCACGCTTCCAATGCCTAGACACCTCTGGCGGTGCCCTACAGTACAGCCCCTCAAAGGCCTGTGGGATATTCCTGGCCTGTTGTATCCTGCACAACATGGCCAAAGACTGTGGGATAGCTGTACAGGTCGAGGAGGAGGACAGTGATGGGGCGCCGGTGGCGCCGTGATGATGGGATGAGCATCCCCTTGGACTGGCGTGACCACTGACCTGATCTGGCAGGCCCAGCTGCACAGGACGCCATCACAGAGGAGCATTTCGCACAACACAGGTAAGTCATGGGGCCATGTGCAACCAACACTGTCTAGGCGCAACCCACATACACACAGGGTAACACACCAGGCGTGCATGGCGGCAAGGGGAGTGGAAGGGTACAGGCGCACAAGACGCACCATCAGGGAGGGGTTAATAGTTACGCTACATGGAACACACACACACACACACACAACACACACACACACACCAGGCACACAGTGCACAGGGCAGTTGCACAGCAGAGCAGGAACAGACATGTCAAACACAGATCCACAGACCACCCCACCACCTGTACTGTCCATGTACATGTGTCAGATGCTGGGCACCCTTGCACCTTGGTGTACAGTACAATGCAGGCATCATCATGCACACGCACCTGGACAGCAGTCGGTGGGTGTGCAGGTGGTCCGTGTGTCAGCGTGTTGGGCAGGGCACCCACAGGTGCACTGCCCAACATGACCCACATGCACACAGGGCAGCACCAGACAGGGCCCGCACTGGGAGACAGGTCAGTCAGGTGGCACTGAGCACAGCACCACGGATGCGTGGCGGCCCGCCATAACCAGCCACACTGGCAGGCTGAACATGGGCCATATGGGTGGCACGGTGGACCACCAGGGTCCCACTGTGCCAGCGACCGTGTCCACACAGGGGTCTGCAGCATGCTGAACATACCTGCACCAGGGTGCTCGGGATGCCCACAGCAGAACCTGGCGTTGACAGGCTGGGTGTCTCACGATGCCGGGAACCTGGGTGAGGCGTACTGTGTGGGTGCGTGGACAAGGGCACCTGACTGTGTGCCCAATGTGGCCACGACAATGACCAATGCCTGGGTCAGCCTGTCAATGGCTGCAGTCACATCCATCCGCATTTGGACCATCTCTGCCAGGATCATTGCATTGTCCCTGCTGTGCCGGCTCCACAGCCACACACAGTGCCTCCACAGATGTTGCAAGCTGCATCTGCTGCTGTACTGATGCCCGCAGCAGGCGGTGTGCTTGTCAAATGGGTCGTCTGCCAAATCAGCAACCTGTCCCCAGGGATGAAAGGTCCTGATGCTCAACACCCCTTGAGGGTGGGCGCTGTTCACCAGGACCAGGTATGGGCAAGTCAACAGGCAGTGTGCATATGCCACCGCTGAACCCTGTACCCCAGACCCAGTGGGTGACTGCTGCCCTCCACCTGCTGTGCCCAAGGGACCAGTCCTTCCAATGCTGTGTCCACAACAGTGCCAGGGACCTGCACAGCCACTGGTGCTGCCCCACCAGTGCTGACAGGCACAGCCTGGGACTGTGCTGATGTGCTGGCACAGATGTTGTAACCCTCTAGATCCATGGGCACGGGCTGTCCTGCTGTGTCCATTCTGTGACACAGCGTGTCACTGCCCTAAGCGACCATTGCATCATCAATGGTGCAGGTTCATGCCACAACCTCAGCCACAGGCGTGCTGGCATGCTTGCATGCCAGACTGCTGGGACAAAGGAAGGCACCCCACACCTGACTCACCGACATCGGAGATGGCAGCCAGGCATGCACACTGGTGCAATGCCGCTGGCTACCAGCAGAGGTGGATGGACCCTCCTCAACTCTGGCTGCACATCCACAGTGCACAGGCCACCACCACTGTCCCTGCAGGCGCACAGGATCTGTAACAGAAAGTGAGAACATGTTGGTGCATGGGATCAACCTTCTCCCCACCCCCACCATATCATACTGTGCAGTGATGGGCTTCCACCTGTCTGGAAGCCACCGCCTGAACGCCCTCAATGGCACTGCACTGCATGGATGCAGCAAGACGTCCTCTGCTGGGGTCAGCTGCACCACCTCTGGCTGGCCCCGCCTGTGGCAGCGCATGCCGCCCTGAGTGCTGCCACCTTCTCCTTAACCCATCTCCTGTCTGTCCCCACCTTCTTCTTATATTCCTGCTGGTGGCTTCCATGCAGGTTTACGGTGCAAGCTACCCTCCCATGCAGCAGCACGGGCCTGAGGGTGCCCCGCTGTCCACTGAGTAGTGGTTCCTCATCCAGGTAGGCCTCATAGAGTGCCTCTGTTTCAGCCTTTGTGAAGTTGGGCCTCCTCTTCCACCCACCATCATCCTCCTCACCCAGTCCTTGCTTGGCCATGTCACGGTCTGTATGGGTGGAAGTGGACACCTGTGACTGTGCAGTTCACAGCATTTTCCCATGACCATAGTCCATAACATCACACAGCATGCAACCATCTATCACCTGCAGTAACCAAATATGGCCACTGCAGATCACTGTCGCACATTTATAGTGCAATGCATGCAAATTAGGAGTGGAGCAACTTTAATGGGATGCAAATCATGCCGCTGCACCTTTGAATGGCTGATAAGCTGATTTGCATATAGCGGTGAATATCGCGCTGTTGCGCTTTGTGCAATCCGGTTGAGCTGGCTGAGCCTGGGCGCAGTTCTGTGACTGCATAGTACACGCACCATGCATGCCCAGGTATCTTACGCGGGCGTCTGCTGCACTGATTACGTGCTGTGCGTGGTCAGCTATTCATAACCAGCCACCATTGTGCCAGTGGTGCTGGCGCTGGTCACCACATGGCGCTGTGGCACAACTACGCAATAGACGCGGTGGCACTGGCATGTGGCGATCGCTCGTGCTGGATGTGTAGGCGTCCGATGGTGCTGTGCATGGCCTGCGCCAGAGACATGACCTTGTGCCCGACCTTTGCCCCGTCAGCACTGTCGTCTGGCATGTGCGCTCTGTCGCACTGTTCAGTAACAGCGATAGGGACCGATGGTGCTGCCTGAACAGCACGATAGGGATAGATGAGGTTGTATTGTGCAACATTTCCACATGGGGTTGCCGTGCTGCGAGCGCCATATTGCTTACTATCAAGTTGCTAACATGGCACGCAGGAGAGCTCCCAAGTGGAGAAGCTTGGAGGTGGCCAACCTAGTGGCGTGGTTGAGCCTCACTATGGGCCACTGTTTGGGGAACCCCTAGACTTGGCCCGCACCCAAGTGTGGCAGCAGGTGGTCACTGCGCTGGAGCAGGTAACAGGGGCGGCGCGGACAGTGAAGCAGTGCAGGCACTGCTACGGTGACCTTCGAGAGGGAGCAGGCACTGCTGGCACGCCTCAGGTCCCATGCCAGGAGGGGCATTGTGCCCTAGGCCAGGTGGGTGACCCATCTGTGCACCTGTATTGTCCACAGGGGTATGACTGTGTATTGGGGCCAGAGCATGGGGAGGGTTGTTCCATGGTTGGCTGTGTCAGTGTTTGCAGGTGTGTGATGCATGGATCTGGCTGTGTGGGCAGGCACACTCATTGGGGCAGGGGCTGTCTGCATTTGGATATCACTAATGTGCTTCTCAACATTTGTTTCCCACAGGCGTGGAGGAGCAGAGGAGGGCCCAGGATGAGTAGCACAGGGTGCTGCAGGTGTGGCCGGCAGAGGAGGCGGCAGTATGGGCCCGCAACAGCAACAGCAGCATCTGCAGCAGCCACCGCAGCAGCAGCAGCAGCTGGATGAGGGTGAGTGTCATTAGATCATGGATGCTATTGTGTGCAATGGGGCCGATAGGGCATGGCCACCATCCATGGACAACACTGCCATGAGCGTGGCGTGTGACAGTCAGCACTGTCCAGTGGCACCGCGTGTCTGTGAGTGCATCACTGGTGGTCCATGCATGCACTGGCACATGGCTGTGGCACTACCTTCCCACCACGTAGAGCATGTCACTGTACTGCCTTGGTTGTGCTGTGCTGGGCATGGGTGTGTGTGTGTGTGTGTAGTGGCACACATGGCTGTTGCTGCCTGGTTGGGCTTGGCCCATGCAAGGTCACTGTGAGTGTGTGCAGTCCATCACAGGGCAGGGCATTGGCTGTATGCCATGCATACTGGGTGGGCTTCAGGGTTGTGTACAGTCCCTAGCCATTGATTCTGTTCCCTTGCCCTAGGTGTCGGGTCCTGTGCAGAATAGAGCAAGGCCATCCACCGCCTGTTGGAGATTTCACAGGAATCAATCAGCATCCTCAGGGAGATGAACCGGAGGGTATGTCGCCGGAGAGGGACACGGGGTCCGAGCTGTCCTGCAGATCTGCAGCCTGGGGGCAGTAGCTGCCCCACAACTACAACCCTTTACCCTTCCCTCACACCATGCCTTCCTCACTGTTCTTCACTCCTACCCCACACCCACCCTACCTTGTACCTGTACCCCACCCCTGTATTGTATATATATGTAAACAGTGTTATTGTTGTTCCTGTTGTTGTTGTTCTTCTGTTTTTCATTGAAAATATATATCTATTTTGTTATGAATACTGTGGTGGTCTCTGATTTGCAGCTAGCTATAGGTGCTCAGTTGCAGTGGTGTGCATGGCATCTGGTGTGGTGTGGTCCTGGGATGTGTGTGTGTCTGCATGGGGGGTGTCCCTGGTGTGGTGGTGGCTGTCAGCGGTCTGGCCGTGTGCTGCCCCACCCACTGTGGGCTCCTGGTGGGTCTGGCTTGTATGGTTCTGTGGCACACATGGTTGCATTGTGCCAGGTGGGGGGTATGGTGGTTCCGACAGTGCCAGTCACAGTCACTGCTCATGGGTGGTGTCTTGGGGTTCCAGAGCAAAGTGTGCTGTGCACAGTGGGGCTGTGGTACACCTGGGTTGTCCGCCCCTTGTGTGGCAGTATTTGCTTGCCAGTGGGTGTGCTGGGGCGCCGTGGCCCTGCTGTGCTTTGTAGGCTTGTCCCCATGGGCCAGTGGATTTTCCATCCCTCCACCAGTGATGCTGTGCTTAGGGTGTGGGGGTGTGTTATTAGTTCTACACTGTGTTGCTTTGCCCATCTGTGGCATGGGTGGTGGGCCCTGCCTACCTCCTGGTTGTGCAGTTCCATTGCTCTGCTGCTGGGGGCTCCCTGCTTGCACTATGGCACATCTCGACTGCTCAGCTGGGCTGGCCTTGTTGCACTATGGCGCAACATATGTGCTCAGCTTCCCCTACCAGGTTGCACTATAGCGCAGGTTGTGTGATATTCCAGACATTGGGTGGTTGCGCAATTTGACTTGCTTCACATTTGAATATATCGCCTGTTGCGCATGCGCGCAATTGACTTGTGCTTGCTCCTGCTGTTGTGCACATTTTGGGTGCAGTTTGAATATCTGGGCCCATGTGTAATGAATATTTGTGATATGTTCGTGATACAGAACTGGGACAAAATAATAATAATGCACACTTCTTTATTAATAACTAAAGGTGTACTGTAAAGGTGTTGAACAAAGCTATTAAAGCCACAATGAAGATATTATCAAAAGCAAAGTGTGAATTGATAATTAAAGCATATTTATGTGCTGGACCAGTGTGTGCTAGTGTTGAGTGCTGAACGCCACACCTCATGCCACACTGGCAACCGGGTTCGAGGAATGAGCGGGGCCACCAGGGTGGTGGGGTTGAGAGAGGATGGAGCATCTGTGGGACTGCTCTCCCTCTCAGGAGAAGTGTATCATCCCACTTGTCTATCGTCCCCAGTGGGGGCTGTAGGTGATGCAGACTAGGGAGGCAAGGCACCAGCTGGTGTGGCATGCACCTGCCCCCATCGCGCACTCACTGCCTTGAGTGCTGGAGGGCACAGAAAAATAGAAAATGGCAGCTGGAGGCTCCTATGAGATCTCGACCTTGCCTGCTAGTGCATTGCAGCAACCTCACCAGATTTGGATTGTGCTCTGGGAGGGATTTCTCCTTCCCTGCCCCACCATGGGGGTAATCTGTGGGGATCTCAGGGATGGCTGTGGTGGCTGGGCTGGAGGGGTAAGAGTGGGATGGAATTCCTGCACCAGTGCGCCTGGGTAAAAATTATGAGAATATGTGTGTGTGTGTGTATATATATATATATATATATATATATATATGTATATGTGTGTGTGTGTGTGTGTGTGTGTGCCAGTAAGCAATGTCACACTTTGGCAACTATTTTAGGGGTAAAATGATGATACAACTTATGCCACAACTAAATGAAGAGACAAAACAATCTCATTTTATCAACATTATATCTTTATTATGTACACTACCCAAGACAGCTCACATTTCAACATTTGGGCCAGGATATTCAAAGAAGATGCACCGTGCACAACTGAGTTGTGCTGGCACATCCCCAAAATGTGCTCCTGGGCATATTCAAAGGGTCTGATGCTGCACAAATCTGGATGTGCCACAGTGCAAAGATAATATATACAGTGCATCTGGGGAGGTTCCCCTGCATACACAGCACATCTCCATATTCAGCGAGATGTAGCGCAGCTGCCAACACAGCTCAGAGATGAGCCGCTCAAAGATATGCAAGGAAAAACATGTCTAAGTCATAGCCACCCACAGGCAGGCTGCTGTATTATACAGCACAACACAGCAGCCCAGCCCTGGGTGGCTACCCCCAGCCCCAATCGTGATGGGAACTGATAATACCCCATATCCCTGGTAGTCTACTGGCCTCCACCCATCCCCAATCATATAATAAATCATATCCAGATTCTCTGGTAGTCTAGTGTCCCCCATACCCGATCAAATAAAATAAAAAGGGACATCTGTCCTTGGTAGTCCTGTGGCCCCACCTGCCCATCCCTGATCATACAATACAATAAATCCCACTTCCATGGTAGTCCATCAGTACCACCTCCCTTCCCCAAACCTGTCCGATTGATAATTTACAATAAAAACTCCCTGGTAATCTAGTGGTACCCTCCCAGCCCTGAATGTGACATAACAGCATTCTGATATTTCTCTGGTAGTCCAATTGGCCCCCACCAACTGAGGTACCCACACCCCACCCTGCTCTCCTATCTCAGCCTGTCCATTCCATCTGGCAGGCACAAAACCACCTGCACACCTCCATGACTGCTCCGCTGACCGCGCTTGTCACTGAATGACAGCTTACAGTAAGCATTGCAGTACTGTTGGTCAACAACATCGACCAATGGGCTTGCAGAGAGTACTGTAAGCATTAATTGACAACTTTGGCACCACACTTGTAACTTGTAGACTGCAGCAAATTGCAACACTATTTTTGTGAAAGTGCCACAAATTGCTGCACTATTTCATGAAATACCCTTTGTAATGCAGCAAATTACGGTAATATCACAAAAGTAGTACTGCAATTTGGGACACTACTTTAAAAATATTTCTGTTTCTTTGTCACTTTACTGCAAAGAAAGCGGTTGGGACTTTGGGCTGAAATCTGCAGGGTCATCGACCCTAACACTCACCGTTCTCCTATGCTATGCCATGTCAGGTTCCTTACACAAGGAATGGGGTGAGTGTTAGGGTCAAATACCAAAGGCACACCTGACATCTGTTGGTCTGTGGAGGGTGAGGGTGGGTTGGGATGGTAGGGTTGGGTGGGGTTGGATGAAGTGTTAGGTTTGAAACCTAACATCACATTTCCATACTTTTGTTGCTTTAAAATGAACCCTAACTGATGCATTAATAAGATATATATATATATATATATATATATATATATATATATATCTATATTGAGGTGCTCATTGGGGTCGTCAGCCTTAACTCTCACCCCATCACATGTGTAAAGCAGCAGAAGTATAGGAGAATGGGGTGAGCACCCCAATGCCGGTTGGGGGTGGGCTGGGGGTCCAAGGGGGTTTCAACCCTAACACCGATTTCCTCACCTTTTTCACTGTGGAACAACCCTAACTTGATGCATTAAATGGATTTTTTGCCTATAATTTCCCTTCTTTTGAGAATGATAACGAGAAATAGTGAATGTAATGCCTCCGGGCCCCATGCTCCCACCACGTGATGTCTTGTGACATAGTAACAGGAACAACAATGCAAACAGAAGCGCTAACAGTTGCCGCACGCTGAGCGCATAGCTGAATGAGAACAGAAAGGGAATGTAATGCGGTGGCGTGAATGGGAGCAGTCCCCACGTGATGTCTTGTCACATAGTAACATGGTGCCTGCAAAAGAAAATGTCAATGGGCATGGTGACGCAAAAGCAAAACAGAAACAGAAACAGTACTATGAACACAAATGGCAAAAATAATGGAAACACAAGTGCAAATGAAAGCGCAAAAGTACTTGTGCATGGTGGCGTGAACATGAGCAGATAAGTGAAACGGATATGGAACAGCAAGCAGAAAGGGCAACAGTAACAGTAATGTATGCGCACAGGCTGGTTTTCCGTAAAAGCTGCATAGAAAGAGAGTGAGTACAAAGAATGTATGCATAATAATGGGTCTCGGAGCAGAAAATGAAGAGTTGGAATACTAAATAGCTTATATCTCAGGAACTGTACAACGAGAAAAAAATTTAAAAGTCATATGATTTATGATTTTCCTGGCTAGCTTTGATGGGGCTGAGTATTTTTCAACGAAAGTCCATATCTCGCACGTTTCGAGATACTGGCCCTTAAAGGCGAGCGAACGGTGAATGTTATCCCATGGAGAAAAAGAGAAGTTCAGAGTGCCATAACTTGCTCCCTGTAATATTTGTTCACCATACCACTAAAAGTCACATCTATGGGATGTTGGCTGTCTTCCTCCAAATTTCAGCCCAAAGACAAAGCCGTTATATTGCAGCAGGGCGCCAAAGGATTGCTGCAATGCGTCGGATGCCGTAATGTTATCCTATGGGAAAAAGTGTCAACTTTGGAGTGCTGTAACTTGCTTCCATGTAATATTTTGCAACACAACACTAAAAGCACATCTGTGAGATGTCAGCTGCGTTCCCACCAAAGTTCAGGCCAAAACACCAAACCATTCTTTTGCAGCATGGTGCCAAAGAATTGCTGTCATTTTCCACAGCCTAGATAAGTACTGTTGCAATTTGCAAAGCTTTCACAAAATTTGTGACACTTTCATGAGTGCGACACTACTTTGTGAAAGTACTTTTTCCAGAAATTTGAAAAACAGATTTCTGGGGTGTTTTACCCTAAAATAAAGACATGGCTAGCATCCTCAGGGCCTGACTAGGTGAATACAAAAGAATTAGGTTGCTAGAGGGTCCCAATTTTAAATGCCAAGCATTTTCTGATCACTAACTGAAAACAAAATGGCAGATTTGCGACAGTAAAAGGGCCATTTGCGACAGTAAAAGTGCATTGCGACACTGTCAAACTTTTTGTTAACTTTTCCCATTGACTTATAATGGGAAATTGTTTTTGAATAACTTTTGAACCGTTTAATATTTTTCATGAAATCTTCAAAAGGCACATTCGGGATCGACCGCATGTTCCCTGAAGATTTTGGGCTAGTCGCTAAACCGTGCAACCTGTAGGCGTGACTGTAGAATTTCAGAAAAGCTTGTAAACGCACGCGCAGATCATGCTTAATAACTCTGGCAGCCGTAGTATCCAACTGGTACGAAACTTGACAGGTCCCAAGGCATATGGGTCTTGATCACGTATTCCAAATTTCAGGCAAATCCGTCAAGTGGTTGCAAAGTTATTAAGGTGCAAAATTTTGGGTTTAACATGTAAATGGCTCCTCAACCCACTACATATATTATTATATATATATATATATATATATATATATATATATATGTGTGTGTGTATGTAGAGCAGACTTCAGTGGGACACGACTAAAGGGATAAAGATAGCCCATAGGAACATTAATTGCCTTAGGCCTAAAATCCATGAGCTGGAAGCATGGGTGAGCCTATACTCACCAGACATAATTACTATAAGTGAAACATGGCTCAAACCTTCTATTCAGGACCACAAGGTTGGCCTAATAGGTTACAGCTCTTTTGGCAGGATAGACTGAAAAAGAAGAGTGGAGGAGTCCTGACCCATGTCAAATCACTCTTAACTCAACAAGGATAGCCACCCCAGACCTAACCCCTTCTGACTACAAGGCTCTTTTAATTTATATCCAACTGAGCCACAAAACCACTGCTGGTTGGGGTAGTATACAAACCCCCACCAAATCTCCCCATGAATCACTGAACATGCTGCTACAAGCACTTGAATCTATCCAAAGGGAAAAATAATCACAGGGGATTTAACATTCACTGGGGTCTTCAAAATAGGGAAGTAAAATGGCTCTCAAGTGGCCGGCCTCTCCCCAACTAATACATGCCCCACCAGGCCAAACACCAAAACCGGTAACCATATGATGCTAGATTGGCTACTCACCATCAACCCTGAAAGATTCAACCTTGTAGGCACCTTCTCTGGCTCCATGAGTGACCACTCCTCCATGTATGAGATATGGAGAAATGCCTCCCCAGAATAATCAGGGCATGAGACTACTAAATTTTTGACCTAAACTCCTTCCTCTGCACCCTATCAGGAATTGATTGGAGACATATCAAATGACCCCCAGCCTAGAAGTAGCCCATGATTTTTCATAGTAAACTTCCTATCAGTGGCCAACAAGCATGCTCTGCTAAAACAGCTCAGGGTGAAAGGTCAGGATGCCAAATGGCTATCCCTGACCTCAGAAAACTCATGAGGAGTAGGGATGCTGCATGGGGTAAATTCAAGTCCATTCACCGGACCGCTGATTGGCAGACATTCAGAGAATTGTGCAACAAACATAAACCCGAGATAAAACGTACAAAGTTTAACACCTCTGTAAACTTCAGGATAACAACTTATCCGATCCCAAGAAATTCTGGAGTCAAATAAACAACCTAATCAAGGGCCAAACCACCTAGGAGGGTGGAGATTTAATAGCAAATGAAAACCTTTATAAGACTCTGCAGGTTGCTGCAGATGCTCTAACACCTTCTTCACTGAACAGGACAGATTTAAGACATTTGCCCCAGGACCACCCGCATCGTCACATAGCCTGGGCAAATTAATTCCCCACCCTGGCATTCCACCTCAAACTGACCACCACAAAAGAATTACTGATGCTCCTAAAGGGTATCAAACCCTAGTGATAAGCAGGCCTCAATGAACTTGAAACAAAACTTCTCTACCACGCCACCTGCCATTGCAAAACCCGTAGCATGGCTATTAAATTGTTCTCTCCTTGAAGGGCAAGTCCCTTCACTATGGGAAGTGACCCTGGTCTCCCTCATCCTAAAGGGTGGACCATGGGAACTGGTTGAGAATTACCACCTGATATCCATCCTATCCAGCCTCAGCAAAGTGCTAGAGAGCATGATCTACAATCAAATAGTTGAATTTAAAAGAACCACAACATTTTACTGCTCAGCAACATGGCTTTCAGAAAATCATGGCATGGATACTGCAATGATAGCCATGATCTCAGAAATATTCTCAATTCTGGATAAGGGGATGCTCACTGGTGCGGTCTTCATTGACCTCACCAAGGCGTTCGAACCTGGTGAACCACAGACTTCTCCTATCCAAACTCAGATGGATTGAACTAGATAACCACACAACCCAATGGTTCACATCCTACCTCCAAGGAATAACTCAATCAATGAGATGGCAAGATTCTGTGTTGAATAAGTGACTGATCTTAGATGGTGTGCCCCAAGGATCTATCCTGGGGCGCCTGCTTTCTCATTATTTGTCAATGAAGTACCAAAAGTCTGTGGTGGATCCAAGGTTACCCTATCGTGGATGGGCAGTACTGTACAGGTTTTTGTGTGATGCAGCTATACTAAGTAATCTCATACAAAATGACCTTTTGGCACTAGAGAAGGTTGGCTAAGCTGTAACAAAATGGTGCTGAATGGCAAAAACAAATGCTATTCAGTCCCATTCAGTCCCAAAAACTAGGATCAGAGTAGGTCTAAAATGCTTGATCTCTCTCTGTCTCTCTCTCTCTCTCTCTCTCTCTCTCTCTCTCTCTCTCTATCTATCTAGCAAATGGGCACAATGTAAACACAGCCAAGTCCCTGAAATACCTCAGGATCACCATGGACCAGGATTGTACCTTTAAGGAGCACATAGTACAACTAATAGGTCCTTGAAACAAAAAATCAGCCTCCAACACTGCCTTGGCCAGTATCTCACCCTGCCCTCCATAAGCAATATAGCACAGAGCATCCTCCTGCCCTCCCTACTACATGGCTCTGTGGTTCTGTCCTCAACCAAAATACTGAACTGCAGAAGTTAAGAACTATGTACAACAGAAAAAGCTAGTTTGCATCCAGTGCTCCAGCTAGAGAACACTACTGCCATGTCCTCCAGATGCTTTTCTGGCTGCCTCTGAATGACAGGCTAAAGTACTCTCCTCTCTGCCTTGCCCAAAAGCTCAGACAGCCAAACACACCCCTGAGTATAGCAAACCTCCTGGAGCCCAAGTTAAACTGTCGTCCTCTAAGGTCATCGACAAGGGTGGCTCCTAACAACTCCCTGAACCCAAAAGACACAAGGATCCAGGGCATTCCTAACATTATCACTGGAAACAGGGAAGTACCCAAAGACTGGAGGACAGCAGATGTAGTCCCCTTATACAAAAGCGGGAACAAAGAGGAAGCAGGGAACTACAGACCAATCAGCTTCACCTCGGTAGTGGGGAAGATCATGGAAGCACTACTGAAGAAGAGATTGGTGGAACATCTGGTTGTCAGTGGACTACAGGACCTAAAGCAGCATGGTTTCACCAGGGGAGGTCATGTCAGACCAACCTCATTGAATTTTTGACTGGGTGACTAGAGGGTGGATCAGGGAGGCAGTGGACATGGCCTATCTGGACTTCAGCAAGGTCTTTGACACTGTGCCACATAGAGACTACTACACAAATTGGGGAATATGGGTGTGGGCAGGACAGTAGTGTGGTGGGTGAGGACTGGCTGGGTGGCAGGACACAGGCGTGGTGGTAAATGGCTGTCACTCCACAGAGGAAGAGTGACCAGTGCGGTACCACAGGGATCAGTGCTGGGACCGGTCCTATTCAACATCTTCATCAGTGACATTGCTTGGGACCTAGAAGGCAGAATTTCACTGTTCGCTGATGACACAAAGCTCTGTAACAGAGTAGACACACCAGAGGGTGTAGACAGAATGAGAAGGACCTGCAGAAACTTGAAGAATGGTCAGGGTTTGGCAGTTGAAATTCAATGCAAAGAAGTGCAAGATAATGCATATGGGGCACAAAAACCTGGCACAATATATCAGTTGGGGGTGTGGACATAGCATGCACCAAACAGGAAAGGGATCTTGGGGTTATCATCTCTGATGACCTCAAGGTAGGAAAACAGTGTGACAAGGCAGCAGGTAAAGCAAATAGGATGCTGGGATGTATAGGCAGGGGCATCACCAGCAGGAAAGGGAGGTCATAATCTCGGCTATACAAGACACTAGTGAGGCCCCACCTGGAGTACAGTGTGTACAGTTCTGGAGACCATACCTACGTAAGGACATAGACAGGGTAGAGAAGGTTCAGAGGAGGGCAACAAAGATGGTGCATGGATTGCATCACAAGTCCTATGAAGACAGGTTGAAGGAACTGAGCGTGTACTCCCTGGAGGAGAGGACGGAGAGGAGATATGATAGAGACATACAAGTATCTCACAGGGAGGAACAGGGTGCAGGAATACACTATTTTTAAGCGAAAAAGATGTACCAGGACTAGAGGTCATGGGATGAAGTTGGAGGAGGACGATTCAGAGGAAACATGAGCAAGAATTTCTTCACAGAATGGGTGGTGGACAAGTGGAACACCCTGCCAGAGGAAGTGGTGGGGCTGAAACAATCACGGATTTAAGAATGCATGGGATAGACATAAAGGAATTTGGAGGTCAGGGTAAGGCAACAGACTTCTAGGAAAACATAAACTGAACTTACAAGCTCAAATGGGAAGACTGGGTGGGCCATAGGCCCTTATCTGCTGACACTGTCTATGTATCTATGTATTATCTTACCCCTCTGGAATGCTCTCTCCGCTTCCTTACAGGAATTTACTCCCTAGGTGGCTTCAAAAAGGCTTAAAACCTACCTACTAGGTCTTAATCAATGCATCTGCTTCCGCTGACACCCAAGCTTAGGTCCTGTGCACCCACTCTATCTCATCAGCTATGAATGTTACCACTGATATAGCCCATCTGACATACACCAATGTTATCTCTATCCTAGTTCATAGAGTAGGAAAATGTTCAATATTAGATTATAGTGTAGGAAAAAGCTCAGGATGTCGCACGATATCAACACCTGTATGTGCCAAAATTGTACATAATGTCCTGTAACAATTTGTCCATCAGATAACCCATATACTCTTGTATCCTACATATCACTGTGCTACAACTTTGTACATAATGCCCTGCATGGACCAGCCCATTGAACTACTTGTATAATTCTTGTATCTAACATGTCAATTGCATACGTTGCATTTTTTCCTTTGTTCATAGAATCCTAGTATCTGTTCTATCTGATTACCTGTATAAACATCTAAATAACATATGACTGTACTTATGTCTCTGCATTTTATGAAATATGAACTACTCCTATACCTCATTTGTATATAACTAATCCTGGGTCACCCCTGAAAAAGGACCTATAGTGGTCTCAGAGGGCCTACCTGGTCAAAAACCCATTCAAAGATTTGCAAAAATTTGGAATGCATGCTCTCAGATGGTAGTTCCTTGATATGCCAAGTTTTGTTTTGATTGGATTCGTTTTTATGCAGCAAAATGCCACAAAACGTGTTTTCACTTTTTTTTGCCCACTTTTGCTGATTTTGCCTATCGCGCTGTGCCACACCGTTTGCATTTTGATCTGAAATTTTCAGGGTAGAAGAGATCTGCCCAAAGAACAATCCACCATTGGTTTGGTGAAAAATTATAATTCTTTCAAAAGTTATTTAATTTTGAATCTTTCGGTTCTAAGCATGCTCACTTCAGTTTTAGATTTATGTGTATGTTTTGAAAAAGAGGATTGGGCTCATGATCAATGATTTTGTCACCTCAAGAATGGGGAATTCTTAAATCCCCATTCATAAGGAAAAAATCCTTTGTGAGCCACCATCTTGTTTTCAGTTTCCCCACAACTAAAATGATCTAACTTCTCCCACAGGTGTCTTGTGGTATTACTAGTATGGGTTTAGTTCGGGGAGATGCCCTGCACAAACCCATTCCTTTGGTTTTCTTTGTTATTGTCTAAAAAGGATATTTTGAATATAAAACCTTTGATCATCACTCGCTAATGATCTTTGGTCATGAGGTGACAAAATCTTTGCTTGCGAGCAGATCCTTGTTTGAAGCTGTCAAAATCCTTCATTGTGATTTCAGGATCAGATGGCCCTATCTCACAAACAAGGATCAGCTCATGAACAAGGATTTTGTCAGCTCACGAAAGGTGATTGGCTCACAAAAGGGATATTGACAGCTCGTGAAAGGGGTGGTTTTTGAATCCTCTTTGCAAGCTGTCAAAATCCCCTTTCATGAGCTGTCAAAATCCTTTTGCTAGCCAATCCTTGTTTGTCAGCTGTCAAAATCCTTGATCTTGATTTTGGGACCAGATGGCCCTTTCTTGTAAACAAGGTTTGGCTGATGAACAAAGTTTTGTCACCTCATGAAAGAAGATCAGCTTTGAATAGGTGAGAGTTAGGCTCAAAAACCCCAAGGCACACCCCATCACCTGTTGGTCTATGGTGGGTGGCGGTGGGGTGGGATAGTAGGGTGGGGGGTGTTGGTGTGTCAACCCTAATGCCTCATTTCCCTACTTTTGTTGCTTCAACCCTAACTGATGTTTTAACAAAGTTTTTGCAATGACTTATATATATATATATATATATATATATAGATAGATAGATATCTTATAGGAGCAAGGTCATGCCCTATTATTAGGTTGAGTAGGCACTTCAGTGTTAAACTCAAACTTTTGTACTTTAATAACTTTGTAACTGTTCAACTAATTTGCACAAACTTTGGTATGCTGTGTCCTGTGGGCACAGCTCTTGATTGACAAGTTACATTCCGATCAGAAGTGCGGTTTCTGAGTTATAGAGAGGTAAAAAGCATGTTTTTGCTCTTTAACTTTGCTGGGATTTTTCTTTGAACTTGCCTACAGCCCAGATGGTTTGGTTGTTTGGTCTGAAATTTTCAGGGCAGAAAGGGACTACACCACAGATGTGCATTTTGCAAGTCTGGTGAAAAAAGAATAAGTAGTTTTTAAGTTATTGCAATTTATAAATTTGAAAAAATCATTTCTGAGCATCAATTAATCAGTCAATATCTTTATTTATCCAGGCAGACACCATTGAGCAAGCTCATTTACAAAGGTGGACCTGCGGTCCTACAGTAATAATACAGAAAGACAAGTTACAATAGTACAAACAGTAAACATAGCTGCTATTATAGTAAAAATGCAAATTTACAAGTAATATACATTGAACATAGAACTACAAGGAGTCATGGATAATGAACTTGTGCTGGATCCATGCCCCAAAACTGTGTATTTTGTAGTGGGAAATGTTAGGGAGAGGGTAGGCATACCAGATAGAAGATATCAAGTGCATAATGTAGGGAGAGGTGGGGAACAGGGACAGCGAGAGGACCCAATTGTTAGAGCAGACTGAGGAACTGGAAGGGTGGAGGACTGTACAAAGGGCGTCAAAGAGATTTTTGCCCCAAAGCGACATATAGAGGAGAAAAGCTGCCGTTGTACTAAGTGCAAGAGGAGGAATATAGTAGCAGGTGCATAACTGGGAGGGTCCTGGAGGTTGGGGCAGAGGGAGGTGTTGGATGGATGAGGGACCAAATATTTTGGGACGAAAGATGATAATTATCCCCAAGTGCAGTAGCATGTGCTAGAATCAGGCTGCAGCTGTTCAGAGCATCAAAGAATAAGATATGGAGTTCATCAATAAATCCTGTGGATCTGTTGGTGGGCATGCTAGAGGCAGAGGCACACATTTCAGCTGGAGTCGCTGTTTGCGGGCCACCATTTGAGGGATGGAGGTTAGTTAGTGTCTAGTAAAGCAGGTGCAAATTTCCATAATGCCATCACAGTAAAGCCTTTTGAACAAAGAGTACTTACTGGGGTTTTCAGCTTAAGTATTTTTGAGGTTTTACTCCATATTGATGGGAGTGAGAATCCAAAGGTGGCCCTCCTGACTCGTGTGAGTGCCCTGGGTATATTTAGCAGGAGTTGTGAGCAGCTTCTAAGGAATAATTCCTGGGCACAATCAGAGACAGACAGTTGCTGCATTAAAGTTGCGCCTATAGTGAAGTGAGGTCCAGCCCGTGGCAGCATATAATGCGCAATGATGGGTAGAGAAGGGCAGGTCACTGATGAAGTGTATAGTTCTGTGGTAGAGCATGTCCAATTTTCCAAGCTAGGAAGCCACACAGCTACTGTATATGAAGTCTGCATAGTCAATTAAGGACAGGAACGTGGCTTAGACTAGTCATTTCTTTTGCGTCTGCTGTAAGAAGTCTTCTTATCCTGTAAAAAGGCCAAGTCTTTGCCTTAATTTTTTCAGCAAGTCTTCCAGGTGGTCAGTGAAGGAGAGTTTACAGTCGATTCAGACTTAAGATATCTGAATTTCGGAATGTACTGTAAGCACTCTCCCAGCATCGTGGTTATTGGGGAGGAGTCAGTAGTGATTGTGTAGTTTGCGGGCAAAATAACATGGCTTTAGTTTACTTAATGTTTAATAGCAGTTTTTATTGATCAGTTGGAGTTGCAGGAGGTTGAAATCTTTTGTAGGTCAGTGCAAGCTTCTTTTGGTGTGGATGACTCAGGTACAGCACTGTGTCATCCGTGAATAAGTGAATACTTGCATCCTTGATTCCCTCATCAATGTTGTTGATATACACTGCGAAGATGAGGGACCTAATTTGGATCCCTGAGGACACCTCTTTGTAAGAGTTTTATTGCAGATTGTTCACCATCCACTTTCACCTGCTGGTATCTGTCTGTCAGATATTCAGAAAACCGGTTTAGAAAGTAGCATCCAGTTCTAGTGATTTTAGTGAGTCGAGGAGCAGGTCGTGGATGACTGTGTTGAATGCTTTGCTGAGGTCAAGAAACACAGCACATACTGACTTTTATGCTCCAACTCCAGTTGCCAGTCATCGGTTACTTTAGCTAATGCTGAGACTGTACTGTGGTTGGCTCTGAATCTGGAATGAAGGGGATTTATTAATTTTCTCTGTCAATGAAGGATCCTAGTTGGCCATTAACTATTTTTTCCAGTAGCTGCGAGAGTGTGGGTAGGAGAGAAATTGGCCTATAGTTATTAGGGTCGCAAGGGTCTCCAAATTTAAATAGCAGGATAACGTGTGCAATCTTCCATATTTGAGGGAGGGTACCTTGTATTAGGGACAGGTTGAATAAATGAGTAATAGGCACTGCCAATACGTGGCATGCTATCTTTAGGAAGTATGGTTAAAGTGCATCTGCACCAGCACTTTCTTAGTATCCAGGTGGAGAATCAAGTCTTCCAGTTCCTTGAGGAAACCGATGAGAATGAGAAATGTTGACTAACGAGACCAACATTTGGTGGGTCATGCCAAGTTGGGTGCACAGGCTATATGCAGGCGAGTTATCGAAGGCTAAGCCTGCTGTGGCGATGCATGTTGAATGCCTGCAGTATCTCTTTTTGTCATTGATTACTGTATTGTCAGAGGTAATTTTTGTAGGGAGCATATTTTGTGATGTGGCTGCCACCAGTTCTTTGATTGTGGCCCAGATTTTGGAGGGACAATTGGCTGCAGTATCTAGTTATGCTTGGTAATAGCAGGCTTTAGCTTCCCTAATCAGTTTGGTGCAGTGATTTCTGGCTGTTCTAAAGGGCACTAATCTTCCTCTTTTGGGATTTGCAGGCAGTTTTCCAGAGTTTATCCCTGGACAGTAGTGCAGCCTTGAGATCTTCAGTGAAACAATGGCATTCCCTAGCCTTATGCATATTTTTGACAGAGGTGCATGTAGATTCATGGCGTGGTAATGATTTCATGTAGTGTAGAATATGCAGTTTCCACTGTTTTAGCAAGGTAAAAACTCTGCCACAAGGGGAGTTTTTAGGTCAAGTAGGTATGCCTTTGGGTCAAATGTCCTGGTTGACCTTTTGGTGGAGAATTTGGCCATAGCTGGCACTTTGTTGGCTGCCCAAACTCCAGCTATTAGGCAATGGTCACTAATATCCGTGTCAAAGGTTCCAACGTGGGAGAAGGAATGGGGTTTATTCACAAGCAGGTCATCCAGAAGGGTGCTTTTGGCTGTATTCTTTTGTTGATACAGGTGGGCTCTTCGTTGAGTAGGGTGAAAGCAAGGAGTCACAGAAAGATTTAAGCGGGTGACTGGCTTCCGACAGCCAACCGTAGTTTAGATCCCAAGGATAATTGTTTCCAGGGGCTAGTGTCCAAGATAGTTGTAAGATAGGACAAGAGCTGAGTACTGGCAGATGGTGGTCTGTAGCATCCTATGACTCAGAGTGCTAACGATGTGGATAGGTCGATTTTTATGTCCAGGCACTCAAATCCTGCTACCAGTGAGTTAGAATTAAGTGTTGATGTCACAACTCTATCTTTGATGTAGATGGCGACCCACCTCCTCTAGATTGCCTATCACATCTAAAGATCTGGTAGTTAGGTATATTAATCATGCTATTTGGCGTAGAGGGCCATAGCCAGGATTCTGAGATAGCAAGCACATCTGGCATTGTAGGCGTGTCAAGCCTGGATAAGGTGAACTTTTTCAGCAGGCTGCACATGTTAATATGCATAAAAGTAATACCTTAAGAGATAGTGACTCAGAAGGGAGGTAAGTTTATTTATGGCCCTGGATTAAGCATTGCCAGAGCAGAGTAAGAGGAGGAGTAGCAATTTTTCAGGGATTCAAGTGAAAGGCAATGAGCTTGAGGCTTTTCTGGCATGGCATGGAGGAGGAACTGGGGTGCCAAGCTTTGTTTTAAATTTATGCAAGCCTAAGGACACTGAGGCTAATACTCTGGCTGTGTAACACCAGTGGGAGTAACTCAATTAATTAGAGATAAGAAAGGAGGCGTAGACAAACCTGCAATAGTTGCTCTTCAAGGAAGGTAGTCCACCTGGATAAGTTGGCAAGGAGCCTTGGCATAACATGTGATGTGTAGAGTCAGATTGGGTGAGCAGTCTTCAGGATGAGGATGTGGTGTACCCCAGTCTCAAATTTTTCGGATAATAAGCCAGTAAGGGGTATTATACACAGTGCAGTAAGGAGGAGGAATTGCCACGAGGCTGTCATAATTGTAGTTGTTGGGTAAATGAGGAAATATTGATAACAAGGGTAGCTCACCGGCTGCTGGTTGCAGGATTCCCTGGCAGAACCCTGGCCAGTAACAAATTGTTTTAGTAAGAAAAGAAGGCAGGAGATTCATTAGGGATGGAGTGTGCGGTGCTAATGGGTCTATATAATAGCACACAGGAGGGGGATGGGCAGGTGGGCAAAATGTTGTGGCTTTGTCATTACCTCTCAAGTGGTGGAGTCCGATGAGAAGGTCTCTCGGGCAGTGGCTTCAAGATGCCAACCGCCCGGTGCCACGTCACGTCTGAGCTGGAATCCCTAGCGGTTCTTGGCTAAAGAAAGGGAGAGCTCTAATTAATAGTGGGACAACACAAAGGCTAGCAGTCTGAATGAAAACAGCTCAATTAGCAACTGAAAAGCCAGCGATTTCCTTGGCACCTTGCAGTCTGAAAGCTACAAAGTCACGAAGGGGCTGTAACACTTGGTGGCTGGGAACATTTTAGACAATAAACACAGTTTGTTGTCAAATCATCTCACAGTTCAGTAATTTGTAGTACAATTTTCAAGTAAAACAGTGCCTTAGCAAGACAAGGTATGCTAGTCAGCAAGACATGATATGCTAGTCAGCAATAAGCAAACCTAAAGTACCAAAATGGTATGCCTCAGCAAGACAGAATGAGATAAAGCTGCTAGAAGGCTTAGTTGCAAAAGGGATGGGAGGTGCAGTTGTTGACAGTAAGTAACCAATAAATTGAAACATCAGATAGGAGTGGCAGAGACTGTGTGCATTTAAAGGAGGCCTGGGAGGGAGGGGATGAAAAATCAAGGGAAGTTTGCAGAGCTAGCACTGAATCAGTGCACATACAGTTGGAGAGAAACTGCAGCAGGGGTGGAATGGTAAGTTACTTTACACAGGCCGAGCAGAACAGGCTAAATTAAAATATATAAACTAGAAGCTGAGTACAGGGATGCAGGCTTACATTAAGCCACACGTCTTGGATGCTTCTGTCCCAGGTGAGTGAAACCAGCCAATCAGGCTTCTACACAGGCGTGGAGCCAATAGCGCTACTCTGAGAAGGTGCTGAAATTGAAAACAACAAATTGCAAGTGATGTTCCAGTTCAGTGTTCACACACAGAAAAATTGTGGCAATTTTTCAAGCATTATCTTTATCTATCTCTTTGGGGTAGGTGGATCAGGCTCCTTGCACCGTAGAGGTACTATGGCTGGATCATGACCGCTGCCCATGGGGGCAAGTGGCACCTGTAAGGAAGAAGACAGCAGATTAAATAGGAGCAGATGGGGTATGTCTAAACAAAGACACACAAAAGAGCTGAGCACCAACTTGAAAGACAAGTCAGGGGCAGAACAGAAACAGAGGAGAACAGGGGACAATGGAAGATGATTAAGAATGAAAGTCAAGGACAGGAGCCTTAGGCTTAAAACAGAGGCTACACAGATTTTACAATTCACCATAGAGGTGCTATGGCTGGTTTGTGACCACTGCCCATGGGGACAAGTGGCACCTTATCTAGCTCTTTGGGGGTAGGTGGATCAGTAAGCTCTTCAAGACAGCTGTATGAAATGAAGTAGGAATCCTACTCATATGAGGAAATTCCTATGTTGTAGGGCTACCATCTTGTTTTCAGTTTTGCCTGAAAATAAATTTGGAAACCTCCCAAAATGATATTCTGGGAGGAACTAGCACATGTAGCTTGCATATTGAGACCCTTTAGGTGCATTTGCACTTTAGTGCTGGAAAAATGCCCTGAAATGGGCTTTATTTCAGTTTTAAATTCTTTCTTCATATCCATGTAATATGAAGTAGGATCCTAGTTTGTATGATGTGATACAAACTAGGATCATAGTTATGAACCAAAATTGCAAGTATATTTTCTTTAATGAAAAAAACATGTTTCTGCCGCATTAGGTGCCCAATCCCATTTCGCAGTAGATACAGTAACACTGTTCCCAATGAAAACACATTGCCAACATCTGGGTGCCCAGTCCTCGTTGGCAGTAGCCATCCCTCAAGGTGGGACACTGTAGCCCACCCCACTGTCCTGAAATGTTTAATTTTATATACCCTGAAAAAAAATACAATCCCCAATGTCTTTTTGTTTTGTTTCATCCTGTAAAAAAAACGGTCCCTCATTGTCTCACACTCCCCATCCCGACCCTCCCACTAAGCAACTCACCATCCCACACACCCCTTGCCCTATGCTCACCACTGATGATCCTCTTCTGTCATCTTCTGTAGGCTGGACATGTCTGCACTCTTAAAGGTGAACCACAAACTGAAGAATCAAGGTAAGCACATTATAATGGCTGTCAATGGTATTTTGAACTTATTTATTTATTATTTGAATTTTGGTAACTGGGTGAGCAGCCCACTGAGACCATACAGTCCCTTTTACAGGGCGACCTGGGGAGGGTACATAGGGCAAAAGTAACAAAGACAGCACAGAACTATACAATTAATAGTTAACATAAGACAAGTGATACTGTTGGATAGACTAAACAGTGGTACCCTAGGTCATAAATAACCAATCAGACGATGATTGAAAGAGAGCATACACAAGAACTGAGACCAAAATACTAGTAAAAATAGATAACATAGGAACAAGTAATACAAGTAAACTAGCCTAAAGAGAGCTAAGTAAGGTCAAAGTTAACAGTCAAACAATATTTAAGCAGGATAGTGCAATAAAGTAGAGTTGGGGCACATAACAATAAACTTACAGTGTAGTATATAATATGGGCAGCAGCATAAAGCACCTCAGCACACAGCAATAATCTAGATCAAGGATAGAGTTGAGTGCGGGGTAGAGGAGCCAAATCAGAGTTAGAGCTGAGGCCTGTGAGTCATGAGTGGCAGGTACAAGACCCTGAAGCAGCAAGATGGTTATACAGTGCAGATTTGAAATGGGGAGGGTAGAACAGAAGATTATAGATGTGGGAGGGGTTCCAGGCCACAAGGTCAGTAAAGGTTCATAGGTTCATAGGTGTGATCGAGGTTGAAAGGGCGTGCCCATATAGAACTTGTTGTCTAGAGGCAATAATCAAACTTCTTATGCTCCATGTGGTTATCTAATCTCTGTTTAAATTCCACCAGGCTTTTGCTTGTGACATCTGCTGGTAAAGCATTCCAGATAGTGGATACCGCTGAGTAAAATAATTATTTCTTTTGGTTTTATTAACCATGGTTTTAACCTTAAGTTATGTGCTCTGGTGAACAGCACTAGCAATTTCTTTCAAACAAATAGTCTCACACAGGGCTGGACCTTGAAATGCTCTATATACCAAGCATAGGTCACACCTCAGTGATCTATACTCCCAGAAAACAGGTCTAAACTTTGTAGTCTACTGGTACAGTCAATATCAGAGGGCCTCTAATCTTTTTGTAAATCTTCTCTGCACCTTTTCCATAATGCTCTTACATCCTAAAGTAGTGAGGGTGCAGAAAGGAGCACAAAAGTCGATATGCGACCTAACCAGACTAATGTATAGGGGAATCAACACCTCTGACTCCCTACTCTTAATATGTTTCAGTATACAAGAGAGTGTGCTATGACATTTTTAACAATGTTGTTTGTATGAGTTGTAAACTTTAGATCATTGGTTATTGTAATTCCTAAATCCTTTTCTGATTTCACAGTTTGTAATATATGACTTCCTAATGTGTAGGTGGCTAGCCTGTTATTCTTTCCCAGGTGCATCACCTTACACTTAGTAACATAAAGGACATTGTAATAACTGGTGATCCCTGTTATCAACCTGTTTTCGAGAACTGTAAAAAGTCGTATCAACTTTTAGATCTCGCACCAAAAAACCTGCAGCATTCGCATTCCAAAGTAAACAGTTTCAAACTCAACAAAACCAACACGGAGACCGCTGCCAAAATGCTCCCACTTTCTTACTAGCAGGCACGCTACCACGTTATGTGATGTCAGTCTTTGAATAGCGCAGGCGTGCCTATTATGAGGAAGTATGAGAGATTTTCATCTCGCGTCTCCTTGAGTGGTAATGCTTACATTGAATTTGTTTTGGTGCTAGTTATTATAAAAATAAAACATATGTGGGGTAGAAATGAAGTTTTCCACACACACCTCGTTGTGTGATAATACTAAAACCTCTCGAGCTTCGCTCTCGAGGGTTTACATATTATCACACAACTTGGGTGTCTGAAAAAACTCCATATCAACTCCTACATATGCATTATTCTCTATTTATTTCTTGTTGACCACTCTGCAAGCTTATCTAAATTAATTTGTAAGGAATTAACTGCTTCAGAATTATAAACAATACAACCAATTTTACAATCATCAGCATATTTATGTATCCAGGATCCATTATTTACCTGTAAGCTAGTAACTAATATGTTAAACAACAAGGTCCCAGGATAGACCCTTGGGGATGCCACTAGTGATTATTCCCCAATCAGACATATGTACTTTGATGATCACTTTCTGCATCCAATTACTCAGCCAGGAGTCGATCCATTTAATAATGTTGGCATGAACACCATACCCTATTAATTCTTCAATTAGAATTTCATGAGGATCGAATCAAAAGCTTTCTTAAAATCCAAAAAAATAACATCCACTGGTAATCGCTGGTCTAAAGCCATGCTAACAGGTTCAAAGAAATTTATCAAGTTTTGTTGACAAGATCTTTCCTTACAAAACCATATTGAGAGATGTCTATAATATTCTTATTATGAAGGTGATCTACCATTTTGTGTTGTAGTATCCTTTCCGTTAATTTGCCTAAGCATGAGGTGAGACTAATTGGTTTATAATTATTTACAAGATGTTTACTACCTGCTTTATAAATAGGCACTACAGTTGCTAATCTCCATTCAGATATAACAGTTCATTCTTGTAGAGATACATTAAATAACAATACAAGGATCTCTAATAGTTCTGTTGCCAATTCTATGATACATTTGCTGGAATTCCATCAGGACCAGGAGAAGAATTAACTTAGGTTGCCTGTATAGCTAGTTTTAACTTCCTCTGTAGTAATCATTGGGTAAGGGAGATTAGAAGATAACTTATCCAAACTTGTATTAACCTTGGTTTTATATACACTTAGGAAGTAATTATTAAATTCCTTGGCCATGTCAAGTTCACTAACTAGCGGCACATTGTCTTTAAGTAAGGGACCAACAGTTGGCTCTTTCCTTTAAGTGAACCAATGTAATTAAAAAATGTTTTTATTATCCTTTGTAATAGTATCAAGTTTCAGTTCTTGATTCTGCTTTGCATTTTAATAGCTACTTTACACTGTTTGGCCCTGCCTTTGAATTTGGTCCATTTATCTGCAGTTCTGTCCTTTTATACTTATTAAATGCCTTTTTTTCTAATCAATCTTTTTATGTTACCATTTAACCAGGTGGAACTCTTTTATTGTTATCATATTTTTTTTTTCAGGGACCCAAGTCTTAATACAATAGTCAATTTTAGTTTGAGTAACTGACCATATTTGTGCACTGTTTAAATTGTTTAATTCAGTCTTCCAGTTCCAAGCCCTCATGAATTTTCTGATAGCTACATAATTAGCTCTATGAAAATTCTTTGTTCTTGTTACACTGCGATTTGTTGTTGAATAATATTTGATACCCCAGAGAACCATATTATGTTCACTATCCACCAAAGGTGTCATGATATTAGGTAGTTCACCTATTTCTTTAATGTTACTTAATATGAGGTCCAAAATATTATCCTTTCTAGTAGGTTCTTTGACTAATTGTTCCAAATCATGCAGTAGGGTAAATTCAATAAATCTTTTTCCAGCTGAGTATTTCCTGTTAAGTTTGCCAGCAAATAGATAGTAAATTAAAATCTCCCATTAGAATTAAGTCTTGATAAGACTCTAAGGGCCAGATACTCAAAACTTTGTGCTGGGCAAAAACCGTTTACTACAGGTTTTGCTCGGGATTAGCGTGGTCTGCTATATTCAAAAGGCCAAATAAGCAGAGCAAACTGCATTAACACCAAGCAAAATCATAATGTATGCAAGGGAAAACTGACATGAATACAGGCGCAATGCTATATTCAGTGAATAGTGCCATGCTAAGTGGTTTTGCGTGACTTAGCGTGACATAGCGTGTGCACAGTACCACCCAAGAAAGCTTGTTTAACCCAGGGCAATCAGCTGCGTGGTGTTTGCGTGCCTTTGCGTGGCTTTGTACGACCTAACAAATAAATATGACACATAGACAAAGCCAAACATAGAGGAAACATGCTGCTAACTGATGGCATCACAACGATGCCATCATCTGCCACCAGTCCCAGCAATGCCAGGCGGTAAGTGGTGAACCTGCTGCCAGTGGACAGCATGGCAGTGAGGCCATACAGCACACCTGCGGACCTTTTCTATGGACGCAACAGATGGCCAGTGCGCACATACAGCACAGTGGGCATGGAGGATGTTGAGGGAGAGTGTATGGGTGGCCAGGCTGTGCCTGAGACCAGGTGTGGCCACAGGCTGAGACACATCATGCAGTGCACATGGGCCAGTATGAATACCCCAACACCAGTGTGCCTTTCTGATAATATATGCCTTCCCGACCACATACCGCACAGCTGTACAACTGCCACAGCACACAAAGCCAGACATGTATATGTCACTGTGAGCATCCCAGGCCAGAGGTGCAGCATCTGTGAGTCACACAACAGCGTAACAGTAATGTCCACTGTCAGTAAACATCTGCAGGTTGGGCCTCTCACTGTGTATAGTGCAGTCATCATCACTGCCTTACACACCATAGGCAGTGCTGTGCCCACACACTACTGGCTCCCTTGCTACTGTAGTGTCTGCTGTGCACTGTAGCATGACCTACAGTGTGACAGTTGCATGCAGCACCACCACCATCTGTGCCTATGCATGTTGTCCCAATACAGCTGCAGGCAGCAGCACATGTGAAAGTACAGTGTTTAAAACTGTATAATATTCCCCAAACTATTTGCAGTACTAACATGTTTGCGTGGGTTTAGTGCAGGCTAAACCGTTGCCCAGTGCAAACTACATGCAAATCAGGGCATAATGAGGTGCTAATTTGGATGTTTGCCCAGAGATTACCTAAGTAGGCTCATTTGCATGTCACTTTTGAATATGGCAAAGTTTAGCGCCCGGGCAAATGTTTGCACCTGACTAACGGTTTAGCCCTGCGTCAAACCCACACCATGTGTTAGCACTGCGCAAACAGTTGGGGAATATTTTACAGTTTTCACACTGTACTTTCACTACCTGCTGCCTGCAGCTGTGCTGGATCCACGCATTGCTGGCACACACATTGGTCACATTGTTCACCTCTACCTACCTTCACGTCGCTGTGCACTGTGTTGCTGTTGTGGTTTGCACTTCCCAGTTGCCATATTCAGATCTGTCTTATTCCAGGACTAAGTTTGCCCTGCACCCCAGACCAGTTTGCCCAGCCTCATTCCCATACTATATTCAGAGCTGTTGCCCTAGGCTATTCCTTTTAGTATGGCTTGCTTTGTGCTCTAGGCTGGGATTTGCCTGCTGGGCGGTGCTAATTTAGCCAGGGCAAAGATTTTGAATATCTGGCCCTATGTTCTCAAGAACTTGCATAAATGAATTATTACCTGAGGGTCTAAATTTGGTGAACTATAACACAGTACTAGTGTGATATTTTCACACTCTGTATTTTAACCAATATAATTTCTGTGTCAGTTTCTGTATTTATAATAATTGGGATTTCAAAACTACTTAAGTTTTTGTTTACATACAAATAGATCCACCTCCTTTAAACTTTTGATGGTTTTTAATAATAATTGAATAGCCAGGGATTTCTGTTCCCAGCTTGTATCTGTAAACCATGTTTCTGTGACTCCACATATATCGATTTTATCATTATGTAAGATACATTTCGGTTTGTCTAATTTATTATTTAAACTTCTGGCATTAACTAACAAGATATTCAATTCTTTACAACATATATTAGAAGCATTGTTTTTTAATAAGGGCTAGAATGTTGATCACTGGGCTTATTGATATTCTCATCCATGATGGACTTATGATGAGCATAAATTGTAACACCCCCCTTTTCTAGTTTAAACAAGCAGAGATGAAACCATTTATATGATTTCCCAACAAGGTAGACCCATTTTAATTCAGATGTAGACCATCCCTGCAGACATATTGATACTTATATACAAAGTCTTCCCAGTGTGTGATGCACTCTACATTTTGTTTTAGGCACCAGTGTCTTAGCCAATTGTTTAGTAATTTAATTTTATTATTAATGTGCCAGTTAGCTCTTGGGACCGGAAGGATTTTCAGAAAAGACAATATGGCAATCCCATTCTGCAATACTTTGAATGTCTTGATTAAAAACATTATTTACCCCATGCATGGATAATGACAACTGGGTTTTCCACTATTCTTGAGGGCGTTTCTAGTCATTTTAGTTATGTCCAATAATTGAGCCCATTTGAAGCAAGATACAGTTCTATTACTCTTGTCCAGGTCACAAATTATTCTATCTAGATTTTTAATAATTGAGTCACCCAATAGGTATATTTGCCTGGTTTCTGAGGCATGAGTATCATTCAGGTCCGTTAGATCCTCAGAATTAACTTGTGTGGTCATAAGACCTGAATTGGTAACATCTGAGATGCTTTGTGCAAGATTTACAGATTGGTTCAAAGGGGTATATGACATGGTGATATCTGCGTGATTCTGTCATATTAGTAATGTTCTGGTCCATATGATTAATACACTTTTCCTGTATATATGTGACTTGGAACAGATTTATCTGAACAGTGTTGCTCAGGATCCATAATCAGTCTTACGGGAGATGTACTACTAGAATGTAATATGCTGACTTCATCAGATAATGAAACTAATGTATCAAAACTATTATGTGTTACAATATGAAATTGGGCTGCTTTTCTTCCCTGTTGAATGACTTTTTATTTTGAACCTGATACCAGAGGTTATCACCATCTGAGAATCTTCATCATCCCTTACCTGCTTCCTATTAGGAGTATTGCTAATCGTTGAATTATATTATTAGGGGTTTCTAAACTCTTTTCATTGGATACATCAAAGTATTTCCACTTATTTCAGTGGGTAAGGCCTCCTGCTTGAATGTGAAGTATTAAGGCATGCTAAAGTGTCAGCATAGCTTTTTCAAGGATGGTTAGTTGATTATTAAATGTACAGATTTCCTGTGCCATATCTTCATTTTCTTTGCATTTCAGGCAGATAAACTATGTAGTTGTAATATGAGCAGTTTCTATGCAGTACATCATACGATTGTTACATCTCAAAGAACCCTACCATCTCTTGTTATAAGGGTATCATTCATTTTGTACACTGCTTTAGGGTAAACTAGCCAAACAACGGCTGAATTAAGCTGTGTTACCAGCAATAGATAGCTTTACTGTATAGCTTGGGCTATATCACTCTCCAACCCTCCCAACATGCCTAACATGCGCAGATATGTGTCTTTGACACGTCTTCCCACACGCCGAGGCATGCATGCCTTGCTCAAGTTCACCCTGCTTACTGCAGGCTGATTAAATAAAACTAGTAGTGATCCGAAGTGGTTTTCTAGGGTCACGGATGATTGCCGAATCAAAGTTTAAAACAAGTGCTAAAAAGCACTCAGATGGTATTTAGAACTATAAATCCGAAGGATATTAGCCCCAGGGAGTAAAAATGTAAAGTGTACAGAAATAAGCAACTTGTATTTCATGCAAAACTACAGGGACTACTCAGCACCTCTTCCTGCTTCCTGAATAGAAATCAGGGCTCCAGTGAATGACTCATACAGATCAACAATTTAAAACAGTCAATGCATAAATATTGCATCAAAATGGTTCTATATGCCTGCTCTGCTTCTCCAAAATATAAGGAGCTCACAAAGGCAAAGGATCTTCTACCAGTTGCTAGCTAGGCCTCGGAAGGACAAGAAGAGGAAGAGGAAGAGAGTTGGGCGTAGGGACAGAGTGGGCTGTTTCAGCACATTGTTCGATAGGCTAGGTGGTGTATGGAGATGAGCAAGCTTAGAAAGTGAGACAGAAGTGGTGTACTGGAGTTTGTGTTCAACCTGCAACCAGCCCAGGGATGCCAGTACCGTGCAGTGGTGTTGGTGAGGTGCGCTCAAGATCAAAGTGCCCAGTCTTATGGTATATTTGTTTCAACTGGGTTTGAGAGAGGCTTTGACAGATAAGAACAAAAGGCACTCCACAGGATAACAGGGAGCAGTGAGGCAGAGGCAATTTTGAGATGGGATGCATTAGATAGCAAAGGATAGAGGCGGTATAACAGATCAATCTTTGGCTGTAATGTCTTGGTGATTTTTGGGATATGGGCCTTGAAAGAGAGGCTAGGGTCAAACAGGATGCCAGATATTTAAAAGAGTTAACAGTTTCAAGGGATTCCTCTGTTGAGGAGCAGATGGAGAAAGGCAGATTATGGACTGCTTAAAGGAGAAAGGATGGAAAAGCATTGCTTTGGATTTCTTTGTGTGAGAAGGAGATTATTTTGAGGAACCAGGCTTCTAATTGTCTGAAGTTGGACTCCAGATGCTGATTGAGCCAATGGGTATCAGCTGAGGCACAATATGGGATGGTGTTGTCAACATACAGCTGGATGTCGCCCCACCGCATAATTTTGGCAGCTCATTGATAAACAACAAGAAGAGTTGGGAGCCTAGTATAGACTCCTGCAGGACTCCATGGGTAATAGGTCTGAAGAGGACTGACTATTGCCCCATTTGACGCATTAGGATCCACCAGAAAGGTAATCATGGAGCCAGGATATGGATAGGTTCTCAATGTCTAAAGTTTCCAGCTTCAATAGCAGCAGCGTGTGGTTCACCAGATCAAAGGCCTCGGTTAGGTCAACAAAGCTGGCACCAGTAGCTTGTCCTTGGTCAAAGACATGGTAGATGTATCAGGTGACTTTGATGAGTGCGAGAGAGTACTGTGATTTTTGCAGAAACCATGTTGGCAAGGAGACAAACGTTGGTGTAATTCCAGGTAGTCTTGTATTTGGTTATGTAGGACACGTTCTTGAACTTTGGCTAGAATTGTGATAGGACGGTAGTTTTCAATGGGTGTGGCTGAATCCCTTTTGTGGATAGGGAATAAAAGCATCATTTTCTATTTTGTGGGGACTATACCTTCAAGAAAGGATCTATTGATCAGGTTTCTAACTGGCACAGCAAGTGCTGGTGCACCCATTTGAGGAATCTAGGCTTGAAGTGCCATGACCAGGAAAACTTTGCTCCTTGAGGTTTAGGAGTAGCCTGAGGACCTCTTTGTGAGTAGCTAGTTTAATATGGAACTGTGATATATTGGGCCAGGAGGGACTTGTGACTGACGCAGGTTGGTTCACTTGCAAGGGAGAAATAAGATACATAGTGGCTAAGATCAGTAAAGTTGTTAAAACTGTCCACTATAGCTGCTGGGTCAGATAGAACTTGGTCCTTTAAAGAAAGTGAGTTAGGCCGTGGGAGGTCTTACCTTTAGGAGGAATTCATCTGTGTCCAGAATTCTTTGGGGTTACTGAGAGTCTCCATTTGGGTAGACCAGCAGTAGGTCAGCTTTGAATCGGTTATTTTGGACTTACATGAATTTTGGAGTTGTCTATATGCCTGCCAGTCTGAGAGGAGCCCTGATCTTTGTAGTTTCTCCAGGCTGCATCATGATTACCATGTGTTTCCTTATATCATTCATCAGCCATGGCGCTTTAATGCCCTTGGATCTATATTAGGTGAGTGGTGCATGGTGATTAATTATGGAAGTGATAGAGTCGACTAGGTAGTCCACGGCTAGGTCAATGGTTGGAAGGGTACATATGGGGTCCCAATGTACAGCATAAGTGGGTTGAGGAAGACTGCATGATTAAAGGAAGACATATTACGGGAGGTTATTATTTTAGAGGGAGGGTTGGGTGAGTTGTTCCTCCAGGTGAAGAAAACAGGGCGTGATCACTGATACTGTTGGGTAACACACCTGAAACAACTATTCTATGCCTGCAGTTTGATATAAATCAGTCTAAGAAGAAGTGCTTGCTTATTCTATTGTTCTGTCTTGTAGGTTCGGAGATGTGCTGTGTTAGAGTGGCATCAGCCAGGGTGGATTGTGCTATGCCTGAGTTGCTAGATGACCGGTCAATGATAAAATCACCATCAATAATTAGTTCATGTGGTGGCAACTCAGAGAGAGGAAATGAAGAGGGCTGGGCTGGCATGGCAACTTTGGGAGGGAGGTAGGTACAACTTACAATTTGTTTTGGAGTTTCCTAGGTCTCAAGAAACAAGATCGATTCAGCCTGGGATGTGAGGGAGGCCGAGGGTTGTGATTTCTGTGGCAGTTATATTAGACTTGACGTAAAGTAGGATGCTGTCATCTCTTTTGCCAACTCTGTCTCACCTGAAGCTAGTGTACCCAGGCAGGGCTACTCCATTTGGTAGAATAGATGGCTTTATCCAGGTTTCAGAGATTCCAAGTATGGTAAGAATGATGGAGTTGACCCAGGCTCCGAGCTCAGGGATTTTCAGCCTCAGGCTCTGACAGTTCAGGTGCATTATTTTGAGGCCCCTAGTGGAAAAGATGGTTTGGGGGCAGGGGTGGAATAGTATAAACAGGGTGGTCCTGGATTAGACTCCACATCACCAGATAATAGGAGTCTATTGAATAAATGTGGCAATGCATGCCTGGGAGGAGGTGGACAATTTTTTTTTTTTTTCTCATTGTACTACTAGGCAAATGTAAATGGCTTTGAAGCCAGGAGCATAGATAGATAGTGTCCTTTTAGATAGATATGGAAATGAGTAGCTACTGGGGAAGTTACATGGTATAATCTGAGGGCAGATCGGAAGCTCTGTTTGCGGTGGTATGCTTGAGTGTGAGCTGCAGTGGCTGAGATTAGGCTGTCACAGGTCAAGAAGATTAGAATGCATAAAGAAGCAATTGCCAGTCCTAGGTGCTGCTTTGTTCAGGATAAAGTGTGTAAGGAGGTTTTTAAAGTGGAAAATGAATAGGCACTTTGGCCAGTGGAGGTGGCCGAAAAATTTGCCTGCCAGAGCAGGAGCTGAGATATGTATTTCTTGAGGTTTGAAAATTGCTAGTGTGTTGAAAGAAGGTCAGTAATTGATGTTCGGCATGGTGAGGTCCCTCTATCAGTAACGAAATATAAGAGCCAATGAAAAAGTGAACAGACAGACAATCAATCAGAGACTGGTAGTATACCTAGAAAAGTAGGAGCCCAAATAGGGTGGTGGGTGAGGAGATCCCACATAGCAGTGGGGCTTAGCTGTGTCAGAACAGCAGAGACAAAGATCTAAAACCCAGGCTCCAAGCAGGATGGCTGCAGGACAAGGCTCGAGAACCCCCTGAACCTAGTTTTCAGTTACATACAGAGGTTCAGGAGGATTGCTGAAACAGGAGCCAAGCTAGTCACAACTGTGAAGTTATGGAGCACAAATTTAAAAGCTCAGAATCAGTGGCAAAGTCAGCTTGCTGTGCATTGTCCTTAGGAGCCATACCTTTTGGCTTGCTGGGATGTGGGTGGGAGGGGCTATTCCTTGGGCTGGATGCCCAGAGGATTCAGGCAGGGGCTGAATCCTCAACAACTTATGTTGTTATCTTGGCTGTTTTTCATTATTTTTCCACCTAATTTTCAACATGGCCCTTTGGGGACCCCACCTTGTGAACACTGGCAGTTATTTTGTTACTCTGTCCCAAAGGTGATTTCACAGTCACTGCATGGAGTCACCTTTTGGGTTCAATTAATGAAATGACAGTGCCAGTGTGCAAGAGATGGGAACACAAGAAACCCATGTTGAAAATTTAGTAATTCAAAATCTGAGTGTGTTACAAGTGTGTGTTGTGCAGTTTCTACGCGGGTGCATAACTTTGGTAATTTGCAATATTTGACTCCAGATTTTCAACATACTGATTTGGTCACACCACCTCATGAACAGTACAGTTGTCATTTCTCACATCTTGCCTGAAATGTGTTTTGCATCTGCAGTGCAGAATGACACAGTCGCTGTGTGAAATCACCTTTCAGGACCAATTAACAAAATGACAATGCCAGTGTTCATGAAATGGGTCTCAAAAGGCCATGTTGAAAATAGTAGTGAAAAATTTCTAAAAAATTCCTGAGTTACATGCATCCATTTACTTTATTCTACACATGCGCATAACTTTGGTACAGTGAAGCCCACAAGGATGAGCGCAGTGCTGCAGAATTCTGCAGTAGACTTACTGAAGCAAACAATGTAATTTCAGTGGAGTTAATATCTTTTGTCATGCAGGAAACCTGTAACACTGCACTTCATCCTGGTGGGCTTCATTGTATTTTTCAATATTTTGCCAAAATTCTCAACATAGTAATTTTTTAAACCACCTCATAAACAGTACAGCTGTCATTTTCACATCCTGACCAAAATGTGTTTTAGTGCCTATGGCACAGAATAGCATTGCAGTTGCACATAATTATGTTTTATTTTGCATTTCACAATTTCTGCGTTCCGGTGGTTTGGTCAATGTTGTTTGACACAGAAGTGCAGGCCCAGAGGCCCTGTGCTTCCACACCTGCAGTACAAGTCACATTAAACTGTTCCAGCAATGAGTTACTTTAGCATTTCTGACTGAGTTGTGTAAGTGTTGCTGGATTCAGTACAAAGCCCTGCACAAACTGTTTCTTAAGAGTTACAACTCAGTTTTGCATTGCTTTGTGACTGGGCTTAAGTTGCATTCAACTGAGTAGCAAAAATATTTTATAAACTTTGCTCTTGAGCTGGTTAAGTGTTAAAAGCAATGCACTATGAGTTGCCAGTGCATTTCTGACTGTAAAAAACAATGCTAAACCAACTCATTGGTGGAACAGTTTAATGTGACTTGTACTGTACATACATATCTGCAACTATGGTGAGATTGAGCGCAGGGTCCAAGGACCCTGCTCACTGATAAAATAGGGATACTATTATGCTATCTCAAAAGAAGGAAATTCATTTAAAAAACTCTGTTAATGCATCAGTTAGGGTTTCTATTACAGGAACAAAAGTCAGGAATTGAACTTAGGGTTACCAACCTCCCACCCTCCACACACAACAGGCTTCAGGGTGTGCCTTGGGTCATCAGCCCTAACTGTCACCCCATTCCATGTGCAAACAAGCTGATATGCTACAATATAGGAGAATGGGGTGAGAGTTAGGGCAATGAATATATATATATATATATATATATATATATATACATATTCTATGCAAAAAAACTGCATTAATGCATCATTTAGGGTTAAAACACAAAAGTCAGGAAATTAGACCTTTAGGATTGCCCTCTTCCCCTCGTGTACCCCCATCCTCCCAAGACTGACAGACGTCAGGTATGTCACTGGGGTTGTGAAGTCTAAATGTCACCCCATTCCATTTGTAATCATATTCATAAGCCACAGCAAAGAAGAATGGGTGACATTTAGGCCTCACAACTCAATCACACACCCTGGCATCTGTCACTCTTGGGAGGATGAGGGGTACATGAGGGGAAGGGCAACACTAAAGGTCTAATTTCCTGACTTTTGTGTTTTAACCCTAAATGATGCGTTAACACAGTTTTTGCATAGAATTTCCTTACTGTTTGAGAAAGCATAGAAAAGTAGAAAGTAGTGCAAGTCCAGCAACTTGCAAATTTCTGCCTAACATAACAGTACAAGTACTGAATATCATATCTATTGCTAGGATCACATATTGGTGGGGCATAGGGCCCAAACCACCTTGAAACAAAACAAAGTTTCATTCATTGGAGTGGCATAATTCTGCACCTGTTTACATGTCAGACAGCTAACCACTGAAAATTAACTCCAAGGCAGTGAGGCTACCTACCTTATAAAAGTGAAGCCACTATCACAATTCAAAACACTATATGCAAAACATATTGTGCATCACACAATATCTCCACAGAAAATTAATTTTCCAACACCTAAATACCATAACTCACATGTACAGGACATCCACTCAACACCCTCCAAATTTCAAGTTAACAGACCAAACTGTATCCAAGACATAACATTTTAAAGTTCGAGATTTTCATTCATTGGAGTGGCATAATTCCACACCTGTTTACATTGTACACACCTAACAACTGAAAAGTACATCCACCGCGATAAGCCTAGCTACCCTATAAATTTCAACCCACCACAATAGCAAAACTCTGTCATAAAATGTAAACTACGCCATGCAATTTCTCTGCAATAAATGTATTTTCCAATACCTAAATGCCATAATTCACATCTAGAGAACATCCTGTCAACACACTCCCAATTTCAAGTTAAAAGACCAAAACCATTTCTGAGATATTTAATTTTAAAGGCTGTTAAAATTGGGTTATCTGGTCCCTCAAATCTGGGCATCTAGTCCCACCTCATGAAACACAGATCGTGATCAAAGAATCTCGTGATCAAAGAATTTTCAGGATTGCAACCAAAGAATTTGCAGGCTCACGATCAAAGAATAAAAATGTTAAAACTCAATTTTTACTCATAAATACATGAAACCACAGCCATGACTTGATAGAATGAAGTCCCTGAGCAAAACCCACTCTAGTTTGTCTTTCAAGTGACCCCTGGGCTGAGAAATTAGATTTTTAATCTGGCCATCTCATCATGCCCTCAAGATCAAAGATCGTGGTCAAAGAATCTCATAATCAAAAATTTGCAGGCTGCAATCAAAGAATTTGCAAACTTGCGATCAAAGAATAAAAAATGTTAAAACTCAGTTTTACAGATATATACATGAAACTACAGCCATGACTCGATAGAACGAAGCCCCCTAGAGCAAAACCCATCCTAGTTTGTCTTTATAAGTCACCCCTGGGCTGAGAAATTAGATCTTTTAATCTTGTCATCTAGTCACGTCATCACGATCAATGATCGCGGTCAAAGAATCTCGCAATCAAAGAATTTGCAGGCTTGCGATCAAAGATCATTATTGAGCCGCTATAAAAGACTTTAAAACTTGAAAACTCTATTTTTGACAGAATTACAAGAAACCACAAACATGACTTGAAGAGTGAAGCCCCCTGAGCAAACCCCATCCAAGTTTTACTTCAGGAGTCACCCTGAGCCGAGAGATTTGTTTTTTCCAACTGCAAAATGAAAACAAGAAGGCGGCCGTCACGTCAAGAATTCTTCACAATCAAAGATTCTTTGATCGCGAGCCTGCAAATTCTTTGATCGTGAGGAGGGACCAGATGGCCAAACCCCATTTTTCTTTAGCAAAATAACAATATAAATTTTCCCATAGGCTTATAATGGGAACTTACAACTTTAATAACTTTTGAACAGATTAATATTTTTTCACCAAACAAAAAGTGACATGTTCCTTGACCCACCTTCTTTCAACATGCCAAGGTTGCAGAGTAGTACACCCCACAACATCCGTGCAGTGCCACAGACAAAACCCAAAACTGCCCACATAACTGACGAAAAGTGCATTTTCATTGTTTTAGTGTGCAAAAACGTAAGTCTGACTTAAACAAAATTTGGCAAATCAAGAGATCTACCATGCCCACCATGCATACTAAATGTCATGCAAGTCTGTTGAACGTGTCCAAAGTTATTAAAATGCAAAATTTTGAGTTTAACATAGAAGTGCTTCATAACCCTAAATATAGGTGCGATACCTTCCCTATATATATATATATATATATATATATATATATATATATATATATATATATATATATATATAAACAGTAGCATCCCAGGATGAAACACAATTCTATAACATTTTGCAGCATTCAGCAGATACTGCAGAAGACTACTGAATAAAGCAATGTAATTTCAATGGTTATTAGTCCCTTTGTCATTCAGGGAAACGTGACACCGGCGGATGAAGTGAATGTCACAGTTTCTGCATGACAAGGGGACTAATTGCCATTGAAATTACATTACTTTATTCAGTAGGTCTGCTGCAGCATACCAGAGTGTGTTAAAAGTGCATTTCATCTTGTATCGTACCTTGTATTCATGTTGACCTTTTTTCACGTTATCAGCTGATCACCCGCATTCACGCTCTTTTGATTTAGCACTGCGGTGATCAGCTGATGTCCTTATAAGTACTGTATCACACCTGGTATTCCTTTATTTGGCTGCTACACTAACATAGCCACTCAGAGAAGCGTACCTTAGAAAGAAAGTACCAGCACCATTATATCCATTCTTACCTGACTCATGGGAAGTGGCAAGAGGAAACAATAATATCCACTGGATGTTGCAAACCTGGATGCCAAAATCATGTTGCATCCTCTGGCATCAAGATCTATGTTGCTGCATCAGTTGCTCATGAGCTAACAAGCACTCCTCCCTGTGAAAAGAAAAAGGCATCAACCTACAGACATAGACTGCATATGTCAGGTTTGAGCTTGGGTAGTATTTATCTCACTGAACCATGCAGTGTCAGCGGTGGTGTGGCATATATATATATATATATATATATATATATATATATATATATAGTGGCACAGTCTCGCCACTATAGTTAGGGTTCATGGTCACTTACATACTAAAGTCAAAAGTTTGGGCATTGGACCCATTCAGCGGATTTGCCTGACATTTAGTACACGTGGTGGGGCATGGTAGAGCTCTTGATCTGCCAAATTGCATTTCTGTCAGACATGCAATCTTTGCATCTAAAACAATGAAAAATGCAAAATGATCCATTTTTGAGGCAGATTTTGGGATTTTGGATGTGGCCCTGCACAGCCATTGTGTGGTGTGCCACTCTGTGAGATGGCTTGTTTGAAAGAGTTTGGTGGCTGAATGTGCTTTTGTTTGGTGAAAAATATTAAGACATTCAAAAGTTATGCCACTTTTAAGCTCCATTACAAGTCAAGAGAAATTTATATGTATGTTTGTGAACAAAGAATGGGGCTCTGGCCATCTGGTCCTTCCTGGCAGTCAAAGAATTTGCAGCCTTGCAGTTCAAGAATCTTTGATCCGAGGATTTTAGAAATTCTTTGATCGTGAGGTCCGCCATTTTGTTTTCAGTTTTCAATCATAAAAGACAATTATCTCGGCTCAGGGGTCACTTCTGAGTAAAACTTGGATGGCTTTTACTAAGGGGCCCCAATCTATTGAGCCATGCCTTTGGTTCCATTGAAATCAGTCCAAAAATAGAGTTTTGAGCTTTTAAAATCTTCATTCGTGGCTCGCTAATGATCTTTGATGGCGAGCCTGCAAAATCTTTGATCACGAGATTTTTGATCATGATCAGACATCACGAGCAGAGATGAGATGGCCAGATTTAAAATGTGTTATCTGAGCCCAGGGTGCCTTACAACGTTAAATGAGGCTGAGTTTTGCTTAGTGGGTTTCGTTGTGACCCATCTGCATATCAAACATAATGTATTAACTATCCCTGGTAGTCTAGTGGCTCCCCCATCATAATAAAACATATAATCATTTCTACTGCCCTGGTAGTCTAGTGCCCCCCCCACCACAATCTGTATTTTTACATCCCTGGTAGTCTAGTGCCCCCAGCTGTATAAAATAATTATTAATGTTTATATCCCTGGTAGTCTAGTGGCCCCCAATCTGTATGAAATTATATTTATTGTAGATATCCCTGGTAGTCTAGCAGCCCCCTCCAGCATAATGACATAAATAGTTTTTGTATTACCTGGTAGTCTAGTGGCCCCCCTGAACTGTATACAATCATTATTAATATTTATATCCCTGGTAGTCTAGTGGCCTCCGTTCTGTATGAAATTATACTTATTGTAGATATCCCTAGTAGTCTAGTGGCCCCCTCAGCATAATGACATAAAGAAGTATTTGTATTACCTGGTAGTCTAATGGCTCCCCCCCTACCCATCCGTGCCAGCCACAGCACCCTCCAACACCTTCCCCAGCCAGCAACTGGCACATCCCCTCTCATCTCCATGGCCAGCCACTGACTGTGTGTATTCGATCGGTAACACAAAGAGGCGCTCAGAAATATTTTCAGAGTGCCTCTTCACATTTCGAATTATGGCACACAATCGATGTTGTGAAATGAGAAAGGTGGACTGTCCAGTCAGAAGCTGGGGAAGGGCAAGTAAAGTGCTGAGGTGGGCTGGCATGGATAGTGAGAGTGTGGAGTCACCTAGACTACCAGGGATATCTACAATAAATATAATTTCCAATACAGAGGAGGGGGCCACAAGACTACCAGGGATATATAAACATTAATAATTATTGTATACTGTTTGGGGGTGCACTAGACTTCTCAAATAATACTAAATAACTATTTGTGTCATTATGCTGGATGGGGCCACTAAACCACCAGGGATATCTACAATAAATATAATTTCATCAGGGGGGCACTAGACTACCAGGGATATAAACATTAATAATTATTTTATACAGCTCAGGGGCCACTAGACTACCAGGGATGTAAAAAATACAGATTGCTGGGGTGGGGGGGCACTAGACTACCAGGGCAGTAGAAATGATTATATGTTTTATTATGATGGGGGGCCACTAGACTACTAGGATAGTTAATACATTATGTTTGGTATGCAGATGGGGCACAATGAACCCCATGAGCAAACCCATCCTAATATAACAGTCTGGGCACCCCGGACTACAGAAATGTATTTAAAAATCTGGCCATCTACGTCCTCGCTCTTTATTCATGAATGAGCAATTTCTTTGATCGTGAGCCTGCAAATTCTTTGACTGCGAGATTCTTTGATCGCAATCATGCATTGCTAGTGAGGACGAGATGGCCAGGTGAAAAATCAATTTACTCAGTCTAGGGGTGTGCTAGGAATACAAATGAGGGTGGGTTTTACTCAGGGGCTTCATTCTGATAAACCATGGTAGTGGTTTCGCACAATTCTGTTAATGTTTTAAATTTGAAGACTTTTTATTCTTTGATTGTGACCATGCAAATTTTTGATCGTGAGATTCTTTGATTGCGATCGTGAGTGAGGCGCAGATGGCCAGATAGAAAAATCAATTTACTCATTCTAGGGTGTGCTATAAATACAAATGAGGGTGGGTTTTACTCAGGGGCTTCATTCTGACAAACCATGGCAGTGGTTTGCCGCAATTCTGTTAATTTTTAAATCTGAAGACGTTTATTCTTTGATCGTGACCATGCAAATTCTTTTATCGTGAGATTCTTTGATCGTGATCATGCATCGTGAGTGAGGAACAAGATGGCCAGATGAAAAAATCAATTTACTCAGTCTAGGGTGTGCTAGGAATACAAATGAGGGTGGGTTTTACTCAGGGGCTTCTTTCTCTGGAACCATGGTGGTGGTTTACCAGAATTCCTTAAATTTTTTATTTATAAGATTTTTAATTCTTTGTTCATGAGCCTGCAAATTCTTTGATCATGAGCCTGCAAATTCTTTGATCGTGAGATTCTTTGATCGCCATCTTTGATCGTGAGGGCAGAACAAGATGGCCAGATTTTTTATAACGGATAGATAGGGAAATTTTACAAATCTTTGACATTGAATATGTCATAAACGGTTTGGTCTCTTTACTTGAGATTTGGAGGGAAGAAAGGCAACATCCTACAAATATGGCTTTTGGTGGTTTGGTCAACAAATATGTAAGGGCAGCAAATGTACAGCATTACAAAGTTGATGTTTTTCCCATAGGATAACATTATGGTGTCCGCTGCATTACAGGAATTCTTTGCCGCCTTGCTGCAAAATAGTTTGGTCTTTGGGCTAATATTTGAAGGGAAGGAAGCCAACATCCCACCAGATGTGCCTTTTGGTGGTTTAGTGAACAAATATTACTGGGTGGTAAACTGACGGCATTCCAAAGTTGATGCTTTTCCCATAGGATAACATTATGGCGTCCGTCTCGCCTTTCAGGGCACGATATCTCGAAATGGTGCGAGATATGGACTTTTGTCATGAAAAATGCTTAGCCCCCAATATAGAGGCTAAGTAGAAAACTAGCCAGGAAAGTCATAATTCATACAGAATTTAAATTTTTTTTCTACATCGACGGTTCCTGAGATATAAGCAACTTAATATTCAAGTCCGAATTTTGTGCTCAGAGGTCCATTATTAAGCATACATTCTTTGTTTTCACTGAGTTTTTCAATGCAGTTTTGGGGAAAAGAAGATGTGCCCTTCGTTACTGTGCCAATTAACGTTTCAAGTTGCGCTTCTGTTACCGTTCACATCACCATTCCTGTCCTACGCCACTGTGTACATTCTGGTTTGTGTTTTTTGTGCTTGCGTTTCTGTTTCATTTGGCATTATTGTTGCTGTTACCATTATGATTTGCATTTGCTATTGTTGTACCGTCCCCATGCGTTTGCATTTCCATACATACTTCGTTTTACGTTTGCATTTCTGTTTCCTTTGGCTTTATTTTTGCTATTACCATTATCATTTGCATTTACTATTGCGGTACCATGACCGTATGCATAACGGTTTCTGTTTCTGTACATGCTTGCATTTGCATTTCTCTTTCCTTTGGTGTTATTGTTGCTGTTACGTTACCATTTGCATTTACAATTGTAGTTCCATGACTGTGCACCTTAGGTTTCTGCGATTTTGGGCGCACTTGCATTTCTGTTTACTTTGCCATTATTATTGCTGCTACCATTATCATTTCATTTACAATTGCAGTACCGTGACCATGCGCGTCACGGTTTGCGTTTCCATATGCACTTATGCTAACGTTCCATTTCTGTTTCCTTTGGCGTTATTCTTGCTGTTACTGTTACCATTTGCATTTACAATTGAGGTACTGTGTCCATGCACATTATGGTTTGTGTTTCCATACAGCTTGCGTTTGTGTTTCCGTTTCTGTCTCCTTTGGGCGTTATAGTTGCTGTTACCATTAGCATTTGCGTTTCCAATTGATGTGCCATGAACATGTGTGTTACCAGTTGTGTTTCATACGCAATTCCATTTGTGTCTCCGTTTCCATCACTGTTCACTTTGGCATCACTTTGCACTTGCATTTCTATTTCCGTTTGTGTTACCATTTATGTTTGCAGCACCATGTGTGTAACTGTTTGTGCTTGTGTTTGCATTGTACTTACTGTTACTATGAAATGCAAAATCACGAGGTGGTACTGCAGGGCACAAAGGGCCCGTGCTCCCACCAACTTCGCAACTTTCTACTTTTCTATTCTTCTTAAAAGTAAGGAAATTCTATGCAAAAACTTTGCTAATGCATCAGTTAGGGTTCTTCTACAGCAAAAAGTGAAGAAATTCAATTTTAGGGTTCCACTTACCCCACCCAGGTTGCCCCACCAACAGGGATCGGGGTGTGCGTTGAGTCCTTGGTCCTAACTCTCACCCCATTCTCCTACACTTCACCACCTTAGTTTCTTTACACATGTGATGGGGTGAGAGTTAGGGCCAAAGACCCCAATTAACACCCCAATGCCTGTTGAGGTAGGGGTGGGCTGGGGGAGGGTGCAGAAGTGGGAACCTAAAATACATTTCCTCACATTTTGTCACTGTAGAAGAACCCTAACTGATGCATTAAAAAGTTTTTGCACAGAATATATATATATATATATATATATATATATATATAGTTAGGGTTGAGTACGCACTTCAATGTTAAACTCAAAATTTTGCACATTAATAACATTGCAAGTGTTCAATGGATTTGCATGAACTTTGGTATGCTTCTTACTGTGGGTTAGGTCTCTTGATTTTGCAAGTTATGTTCTGGTTGGATGTGCGGTGTCTGAGTTATGGAGAGAATTAAGCATGTTTTCGCTCATTGACTTGTGGTTTTCTTTGAACTTGCATAAATCCCAGATGCTTTGTTTTTTGCTCTGAAATTTTCAGGGCAGAAAGGACTATCTCACAGATGTGCTTTTGCTAGTCTTATGAAAAAATAATCGCTGTTTTCAAGTTATTGCAATTTAAAATGTGAAAAAAATCATTTCTGGGCATGCTCAGTAAGCAGTACACTATAACTGTATGAAATGAAGTAAATCCTGGTTTGTATGGGAAAATTCCTACTTCAATGGCCACCATCTTGTTTACAGCCTTGCCTGAAATATTCATATTAGGAAACTCCCCAAAATGTCAACCTGGGAGGAACCAACACATGTAGCTTGCTTATTGGGACCCTTTTATATGCATTTTGCACTTTACTGCTTGAAAACTGCCCTTATAATGTGATTTTCATTCATCTTGAAATTCTTTCATCGTATCCACATAAAATAAAGTAGTATCTTACTTTGTATGATGAGATATGAAGTAAGAACCTACTTCATGAGTCGAAAATAGAATTATTAATTTAAAATAATTTTGTATGCCGACATCAAGTGCCCAATCACCTTGTCAGCAATAAATGACCCACACCAGTGTGGGACACTGGGAGCCCACTCCTAGTGTCCTCAACAGAAAAAATCCATATCTCACAATGGGGTGCCCATTCCCCATGTTGGCAGTAGTCCCCACAAGGCAGGGACACTGGGGATCCACTCCCAGTGTCCCCAGTTACATGATGCTCCCACTCCACCACTATCACTGTGGGACACTGAGGAGCTCACTCTCAGTGTCCCAAAATGTTATTTAGTAAAATTACACATGAAAGAAAGAATACAGTCCCCAACATCTTTTTATTTACAAAATCCTGTACAAATGAAAATGGTCCCTCGTTGTCTTCCCATCACCTTCTCCCATCCTGACCCTTCAATTGAGCAACCCACCTCCCCACCCCCACCCATACATCTCAACTGTACCACATTATGAGGAATGTTCCTCATTTTACTTCACAAAATCTCCTTGTTCCATATGGAGGACTTGTCCCACATTCAGTGTTAACATTTTAAATGAAAAATCTCTAGTAAATGATGCAAAAATATATTATTCAATTAATAACAGACTTTCTGAACACAAATGCAAACATTTTAACAGTGTTCTGATCTTCTTAGGTAAAGATTTGATTAAGTGTTCCACATTTTGCTTATTTGTTCCACATTTGAGAGGCAATGTTCCACATTTGGGGACAAAAGGTTGAGGAAATGCCCCACCCTCGTTGCCCAATACTTACCATCAGAGGTCAGCGGCTGTCATCTTCTGTGGACCTGGACATGTCTGCACTCTTTAAATCTGAACCGCAAACTGAAGAATTGAGGTAAGTGCCTGATAATGGCTGTGATTGGTGTTTTGAACTTATGTTGATATCTCAGCCATTTTTCAATATTTTTGCACTAAAATGTTCAACATGAGTTTTGAGACCTTACCTCATGAACACTGTCACTGTAATTTCATGATTCAGTCCCAATAGGTAACTTCGCGAGTTGCTGTGGAATCTTCTTTTGGGAAAGATTAATGAAATGACAGTGCCAGTGTTCATGAGGTGGATTCCAAAAGCCCTATGTTAAAAATTTGGTGAAAAATTCTCCAAAATGGCTGCTTTATGACCATGCTTGCACAGTTTCTAAACAGTTGCATGACTTTGGTAATTTACAATATTTTGACTCAAAATTTTCAGCATTGCCATTTTTACACACCACCTCATGAATAGTACAGCTGTCATTTTTCATCCTACCCGAAATGTGTTTTCACACCTGTGGAATAGAATGTCGCATACACTGTGTGAAATCACCTTTCAGGACCAACTAACAAAATTACAGTGCCACTGTTCATTAGGTGAGGTCCTCAAAAGGCCATGTTGAAAATATGGTGCAAACATTCCTCAAAATGCTTGAGTTATGTGCTTCCATTGAATTAATTCTATGCACGTGCATAACTTTGGTACTCTTCCATATTTTGCCACCAAATTTTTAACATAGCCATTTTTTCCACACCACTCTATGAATAGTACAACTGTCAATTCCCATTCTGCCCAAAATGTGTTTTTGCAACTGTGATACAGAATGGCATTGCAGTGGCACATAATTACACTTTGCCTTGTATTTCATAATTACTCTTTACCGGGTAGATGAGATGGGGTAATAAGATGATGATGCTAACAATTTGGTCACTATTGTTTGACACATGGAAGCACAGAGCCCAGAGTGCTCTGTGCTTCATATATATATATATATATACATATATATATATGTGTGTATATGTGTATATATATATATATATATATATGCACATCTATGGTGGAGTGGAGTGTAGTGTCTGAAGGACCCTGTACTCTCACAGTAAAAATAACAATACTATTATACTATCTCAAAAGAATGGACATTCATTGCAAAAAACTCTGTTAATGCATCAGTTAGGTTTCTATTACAGGGACAAAGTCAAGAAATTCAATGTTAAAATATCAAAACCACCCCCCCACCCCACCCTCCCGCCCTCCACACAACAACAGAGTGTTGGGGCTTGCCTTGAGCCTTTAGGCATAACTCTCACCCCTTCTCCTATACTGTACCATATCAGCTTGTTTACATGGAATGGGGTGAGAGGGTTGATGACCCAAGGCACTCCCAACACCTGTTGCTGTGTCAAGAGTGGGAGTGTGGGCATAGGGTGGTAGAGCTTTGTAACCCAATATTGAGCTTTTCTGACTTTTGTCCCTGTAATAGAAACCCTAACTGATGCATTAACAGAGTTTATGTGTGTGTGTGTGTGCACCAGGATTTTCAAACTGCACTAGAAAAGGGTGCATATGTGTGTACTGCACAACTGAGTTGCACTGGAGCACAAACTTTGTATATTCAAATGAGATGTGCAATGCACATTCCTCTGAATATAGCAAAGGATGTGGGTGGCGCAAATGGGGCCACTGCAGATTCACTGGCGCATCACCCTGCACAGTCTGAATACTTGGGTAGGGATGCGTAATGCATCTCCAGGATGCGCTGGGTGTAAACTCCAGATATTCAGACTGCTTCATGCAAATGGGGCCATTAGCCATACAAGGCACAAATGGGGCCATTTGCATATCATTATAGCTCCATTTGCATTTTTGGAACAATGATGTGCCCTGCAGAATGCGCTGGGCACCCTGCCTTCCATGTTTCATGAAAGCACTGCACAACCACTAGTAGTCTAGTGGCCACCCATTCCTGCTTGTGAATAAACATAAAATATCCCTCATATCTTCATAACCCTGGCAGTCTAGTGGCCCCCTCACTCTGAATCCCTGTATAGTTTATAACAGAATCCACTGTACTCCCTAGTGGTCTATTCCCAAACTTGATCACAGTGTAATGAGTTTACATCCCAGTATCCCTGGTGGTCAGTTGACCCCCACAACCCATTCACTGGGGACCCACACCCCACCGCATCCCATACTGGCCACTCGGTCATGGAGTCAGTGGAGCAGCACATCCTCAGACATTGCCACAGCTGTCCACCGACTTAGGCTGTCAGTGAATGACAGTGTACTGTACTCCTGTAAGCTCATTGGTAGATACTGTTGACCAATGGACTTGCAATGTGTACTGTACACTTTCATTCACAAATTCATGTAATTCACAAAGTTGTGAATGAAAGTGTACAGTACACACTTACAGGAATACAGTACATTGTCTTTCACTGATAGCTCAGTCAGTGGGCAGCTGTGGTGGTGCCTGGAGGATTTGCTTCCTGCTGAATCAATGGCTAAGTGGCCAGTCTTAGATGGGGCGGGTGGTGTGTGAGTCCCTGAGTGGGGGTAGGGATCCACTGGACCACCAGGGATACTGGGATGTAACCTATGACACTGCAATCATATTCAGGAATTGGAAGGGAGGTACCACTAGACTACTAGGGAGTACAGCGGATCCTGTTGTAAACTATTCAGGATTCAGAGCTGGAGGGAGACCATTAGACTACCAGGGTTATGAGGATATTTTATTTTAATTCATGAACAGGGATGAGGAGGTACCACTGGACTACCAAGGGATATAAGGGATCTTTTATGTTTATTCATGAGCAGGGGATTGGAGGGGTTCCTCGGGACTACCAGGGCTATGGGGATCATTATACTTCCATACACAATCGGGAGCTGGGGGTTAACCACCCAGAGGCTTGCGGCTGCTGTGTTGGGCTTTGCAATACAGCACCCAGCCTGTGGGTAGCTATGACAGGCATGGGTCTTCCATGCCTAACTTGTCATGACAAATCTCCGAGATGTGCGGGTAGCTGCGCCACACATCTCAGCTGAATATGGAGATGTGCCTGTATGCAGAGAACACTTCCAGATGCACCACAAACATTATCTTTGCACTGCAACACATATGGAATTGTGCTGCATCACCCCCTTTGAATATGGCAGAGGGGTGCATTTTGAAATGCACCAGTGCAACTCAGTCATGCTAGGTGCATCTCCTTTGAATATATGGGCCATAATTCTTTAGAAAAACTTTATTAATGCACAGGTTAGGGTACATTGATGACACACATAATTCGGAAAATATGGCATTAGGTTTTCTGACCCTAACTCCTCACCTCCACCCTTCCAAGCAGCAAACAGAAAAAATATCAGGGTTTTGGGTGTCAGAGTCTTGATGAATCAGTGGTGGGATCTTCCTTGGGGTTCTCAACCCTAATACTTTCTGGTACCAAAACACATGGGGTATCCATCCAATACTGGATTTAAAATGTATTGACACATTAGTCCAATACAAAAGTTCAAAATGGAGACACTTAACACAACCACTGCAGCAGTCAGGAAAGGGACTACCTGATCTCAATAAACCTCAAAGATGCATATCTCTACATCCCAGTATTGCCTGCACACCAAATATTTCTGAGGTTTTGAGTGCTTGGGCTCCATTACCAGTTCAAATCTTTACTGTTTGGTCTAGCAGCCTCCCCAGAAGTGTTTATGAAGGTGATGGTGATACTGGCAGCCACCTTAAGAAAGGAGAGCATACACATTATTCCCTGTCTAGATGACTGGCTAATAAGAGTCAGGTCCAAGATGTCAGATCTACAAGCCACACACAAAGACCAGGAAGGATGGACCCAGCATGGCTGGGTAATCAACAGGACACAGAGTAACCTCAATCCAGCATCAGCCCTGGATCATCTGGCAGCAGTGTTCAACACAGCACTAGGAGTAGTAGGATCATCAGATGAATGAATAAAATTCTGATATCTCATTGCAACATGGTACTAGACTACAAATGCTCCACGATATGGGACTTGATGCAACTACTAGGAATCTTGGCATCCTGTATCGATCTACATAACTTGGCAAGACTGCACATGAGACCACTTCAATGGTTTCATTTGGGTAATTGAGATTATGCCACACGTGTCTACCAGAAGAGACTGATGCTGCCTGTTCAAGTGAGACAGTGCATGTGATGGTGGACCATGAGGAAAATCTAACACAAGGAGCTACCCTGGACAAAAGATGTTTGCCACAATAAACATGGACTCAAGTCTACAAGGATGAGGAACAGCCCTAGCAGTGGCACTAGTACTAGTCAAGTGGTTAGTAGCAGATACCAACCTGCCAATCAATATTTTGGCAACCAAGGCAGTCAGGCTAGCTTTGAGGCATTTCCAATTAAAGATCCAAGCCCACTACATCAAAATAAGAAGAACAACATAGTCATGATGGCTTAAATCAACAAGCAGAGCAGAACAACAAACAAACAAATGTCCAGAGAAGCCAATCTACTGCTAAATTTGGCAGAATGACCCTAGCCAATCTGTCAGCCATACAATTAGCAGAGGAGCTGAACAAGCAGGCAGACCAATCTGGATGAATGGCAACTTAACAGACAAATCTTTCACATGATTCAAAGGCTCTGGGGCTGTTCGATCTCAGCCTTATGGTTACAAAGTTAACTCTCAAATGCGCCTTTGTCTCAAGGTACAAAAACACAGGTTCAGCAGCAGTGGATGCCCTATCCGTACCTTGGGAGTTCACAGAGGTATGCATCTTTCCACCACTGGCCCTTTAACACACATAGTCCAAAAGATCCTGGAGTTCAGAACAATGGTATTCCTCATTGCCCCCAAAGTGGCCCAGGAGGACTTGGTTCACATCCATCATACAAATGCTAATGCTAACAAATATTTTTGCTCAGTATTTACAAAGGAAATGGGAGGTACCTAAAACAAACAGTAGAAACACTCTGGATACAGAAGTTGATACCAGCATTTACAGAAGAAACGGTTCTGAAAGAACTCTTAAAACTGAAGGTGGACAAAGCAATGGGGCCTGATGGGATTCATCCCAGAATTCTAAAAGAACTAAGGAGAACTAGTGACACCACTGACTACCCTCTTTAACAAATCATGGGAGGATGGGGTGGTACCCGAGGACTGGAGGAGGGCAGATGTGATTCCCCTTCACAAAAGTGGAGCAAGCCAGAAGCAGAAAACTACAGACCTGTTAGTTTAACCTCAGTGGTAAGGAAAATGATGGAATCACTTCTGAAGGAAAGAATTGTTGAGTATCTAGAGGCCAGAGGGCTCAGGACCCAAGGCAGCATGGATTCACAGCGGAAGGTCATGCCAGACAAATATGATAGATTTCTTTGATTGGGTGACCAAAGTAGTAGATCAGGGAGGGGCTGTGGACATGGCCTACCTAGACTTTAGCAAGGCTTTTGACACAGTCCCACACAAAGATTAAATACAAGTTAGCCAGCCTGGGAGTGGGTCTCAAGATGACAGCCTGGGTAAAGAATTGGCTGGAGAATAGGACACAGAGATTATTAGTAAATGGAGTCCACTCTGAAGAAAGGAGGGTTACTAGTGGGGTACCGCGAGGGTTCAGTATTAGACTGGTCCTCTTCAATGTCTTTATAAGTGACATTGCAGAGGGACTGGAAGGAAAAGTATGTCTCTTTGCAGATGACACAAAGATCTGCAACAGAGTTGATGCACAAGGTGGGTGGAAAGGATGAGAAGGGACTTGGCAAGGTTAGAGGAATGGTCAAATGTATGGCAGCTTAGATTCAATGCTAAGAAGTGCAAGGTAATGCACCTGGGAAACAAAACCCAGGGAAGAGTACACAATGGGGGTGAGATACTAACAATAAAAAATGGAAAGGGACCTGGGGTAGTCATATCAGATGACCTAAAGGTGGGAAGCAATGTGAGAGGGCAGCAAGGAGGACTGGGGGATACTGGGATGCATAGAGAGGCATCACCAGTAGAAAACAAGAGTTATTATCCCTCTGTACAGACAGTTGGTGAGACCCCATCTGGAGTACTGTGCAGTTCTGGAGACCCAATCTCCAAAGGACATAGACAGGATGGAGGCTGTCCAGAGGAGGGCAACTAAAATGGTGCAGGGTCTGCACCGGAAGACACATGAAGAGACTTAAGGAGCTGAATATGTATAGCCTCGAGGAAAGTAGGGAGAGGCGACATGATAGAAACTTTCAAGTATCTCAAGGAATCAAAAAGTCCAAGAGGGTAGCATCTTTCAAAAAAGAGGTGTGAAGAATAAGGGGACAATTTGAAGATAGAAGGGGGCAGCTCAGAGGTAATTTAAGGAAGTATTTTTTCACAGAAAGGGTTGTGGATGCATGGAGCGAACTCCGGAGGAGGTTGTGGAGTCAAAACAGTGGTGGAATTCAAGCATGCATGGGACAGTCATAAGGCAATTTAGGGGTGGGGTAGGAAGAAGTAGGCTGCTGGTTAACTAGGATCTGCAGCTTATCCAATAGGTAGGGAAATGAGCAGACTGGGTGGGCCAAGCGGTCCTTATCTGCCATCAAAATCTATGTTTCTATGTTTCTATGTTAATGGACAATCTCTTTCACTGCTGAACAGGCCAGACCTGCTGTCACAGGGCCCCATTCAGTATCACACCTTCTACTCACAAGCTGAAAGCATGGCTGCTCAAATGAGTAGGCTGCTAGCAATGGGCTTTGGGCAGGGTAATAGACACTATTCTGCAATCCCAAAGGGATAGATGAATAAAACTTGTGGAAGACACTGGACAGTTTTTTCAGAGTGGTGCAGGGCTCATGCAGTGGACACAGTGGCCTGTTTTATTCCACAAGTAACAGAATTCTTGTAGGATGGCTTTGACAAAGGACTGATAACAGCATCCATGAGACTGCAGGTGACAGCAACTGGACCAATTTGGGGACTAATCAAGACTTGCTACTGGAATCCATCCTCAAGTCTGTGCTTTTCTTAAGGCCACAACCAATAATAGATGCCGACAAACATCCCCTTAGCACCCTGCTCTTGAACAATATCTTGGATGCATTAACTAGGAACCATTTGAAGCAATAGGGACATCCCTTATTATTTTCACACTCTAAAAACAGTATTCCTAATTGCCTCTGTTTAGCTTGGAGGACAAGCAAACTTCAAATGTTGGCATTTAACAAACCATTCCTGATCAGGAAATAAAATCATACTTAAAACAGTTCCATCCTTTCTCCTGAAAGTATCATCACCCTTTCATATAGCCAGGAAATGTTGCTTTGTTATTTAATTCTGGACCTGACCACCCACACCGGGACATCTACTCACCCTGGACATCATCAGAGCCATACATTATTACTTGGACAGAACAGCAGTGTTCAGGAACTCTGATACAATGCTTGTTTTGTTCCATGAGAAAAGAAAAGTGCTATTGGCATCCAGGTCAACCATTGCCAGGTAGTTGAAGCCAGCCACCGTGAAGTCATGCAAGTCTTCCAGTCTTCAGCTGCCAAATAACTGAAGGCCCATTCCACTAGAGCAATGTCTGCCTCATGGTCAGAAAGGAAATCAGCATCCATTGCAGAGATCAGTGCAGCAGCTACCTGTGCTTCAGTGCATACTTCTAATCACTGCAGACTTGATACCTGGGATGCTGAGAAGGTTAATTTTGTCCATAAGGTTCTGCAGTCAGCCATCAAGTAGTTTCTCCTCAACTCACCCAAATAAATAATGACACTTTTCATAAGTCACTCTATGGTCATGACTGGGAGTGCTGTAAAAGATGCAATGAATAATGACAGGTTACTCACCTGATAATGGTGATTATGACACCTATTTTCAGCACTCTGTAGCTCACCCACTGAAGAGAAACATGGGCTATCAGGATAACAATTTTTCATAGATATTGCCTTAATTTGTTGGTGATTACTGGGTGCCTGGGGAGGGCAGGAAAGTTTTGTTTCTGTTGTGGGATTGTTTGCAATACCAATGATATCTATTTTGATCCTTGACATGGCTTATTAAAGCCCACTGAGTCTGAGATTTTGTCTCCACTTATGGTACTTTTTTTCCATATTGATTTTATGCTCCACAATGGGCAGCAGCTTATATCGGCCAGCCTTCACCAACTCCAGGGTCTTTCGGCACTTAATGCACTGTGCATGGCCCAGCAGATCCCTTGAGCTGATCCAGAGGTGTCATCCTGTTCAAACCCTGCATATCCACATTTCAACCCTTATTACCCAAGGTCCTGAAACATGGTTGCATGTGGGCATGGAGGCACACACATGCACCATGGCTCCAATGATGGCCTCTTCTGCCCACCCCACCCTAATGTCAGGGCTCCTCGGCATGACACCACCACCACCCAGCCTCCACCATGAGGTAACAAAGCTTGGAAGAGGCCATCTAAACCCTCCTGAGGAGGAGAGCTGCCAGGCATCAGCTCAATCAGCTCTCCCTCCCCGGCTGACACCCAGTGGCCCAAGCTCATGCCCAAACCAGGGTAGCTAGCATGGCGTGAAGTGTGGTGTCCAGTGCCTCAACCCTCAGCACAATTGGTAGAGCCACCTATGATTCCTAAGGTCTATGTTTCAAAGATGTTTTTTTTTCTGTTTTCTTAAAGTCTTTTGATGTTTTCAGGATAATTGCTTTGGAAGAATTGTACTGAGGAATGACTCACAGAAAGTGCAGAGACAGGATCAGATTCAATGTTCTGCTTATGCATCAGCCCAACAGAGGACACTTCAATGACCCTATGGTCTAGCTGGGAGTCCTGTAAAAGATACTCACATAATCACCTTCACCAGGTGAGTAAACTTCCATTTTCCCTATGCAAACCAGAGAGCCAGTATCAACCAATATGAGAATACTGTACAAATAATAAGAAAAGCCAACCAGCTCTGAGAAGCAAATCTATCTAATATTTCTTAAGTGGACCACGCCATCTAATCCCAGTACCACCTCACTTCACCCACTCCTCCAGTTCACCCACCCTCTTCCCATTATATATCTGGCAGTACTGGGGTGCCCCAGCAGTGCTGTTGAACAGTAGCCCAACACTGTGGTGCCCAATGCCCAATATCAAAAAGTTCACTGAAATAAGAAAACAATCCCTCACTGATTTTTTTAAACTGGTAAAAAGAAAACAGACCCTCACCATTCTGTCCCCACCAACCCCAACCACACCATCCTGACCTCCCATTCAGCATCCACTCCCACACATACCATCACACACCTGAACACATCCCAGCTGCGATAGTTGAAAATAAGGTAATTCCAGTTTAATGTATTTCAATGGGGTTTGAACTTTCATTCATAAATTTGTCATTGATTAAAATTCTTACCCCAAATTTTCAGCACAGCCTGTTTTGGATTCCTCTTCCTGATCAAGTGCAGGGGAATTATTCCAATCAGGCCCAAAAGGTGATTTTGCAGTCACTTTTCAAAATCTCCTTTCAGGCAGAATTTGAACATTTTCACCATTATTGTTGATGAGATGGAGTCACAAGAAGGCTTTGTTAAGAATTTGGGGTTGAAATATTTTATATATATATATATATATATATATATATATATATATATATATATATACACACACACACACACTACACACTTATATATTTATATACAGTATATATATATATATATATATATATATAGCTGTGTGGACAGTATTGAGAGACAAGTGTGACATTCATACACTCAAAAAGTTTTATAATTAGGCATGACTCAACCTTAATTTAAATGTGTATATGTAGATTTGCATAATACAAAATATAAAGATAGTTCTGTATTTCTAAGTTTGGAAAAATGGCACAGTTAGTTATGACATGGAAACTACTTTCATGGGTAACTCGGTGTCCATTATGCATTATTTCCATTTCTAGTAATAAATAAAATTTTTAAATGCAGTGTCTCTGTCTTCTATTTAAGTGTATTCATTTGCAACATCTAATGATTTGATGTTCTTCCATACCTCTGTGTTGCTATCTATCCTCCAATGTAGACAGCACTAAAATACAACAAGAGATTACCAAAGTTTCATTACTTCATGCTTATACTGTTTATGTCCAGTCTACATGCCTTTCACACTTAAGCTGGACATTAAGTAGAAAGATAAACATGAACAAATCACTTGTTTGTACTTGATTTATTATGTGACTCATCTCTGTTGCATAAAACTACTGTGGTAACGCAGACACCACAGTAGCAATGCAACATGTGAAATACATGGTACAACTTTTTTAATGGTTTATTATCAACCAAACAGCCAATACACATTGATAAGTACCATGCCACATCAGGGCCATTTTAACAACACTGTAGCTGCAGAGCCAGACTTGAGGAGAGGCCCAACCACAGTTAACAACCAGAATGCACCCAGGCAAGCTGTTTAGTACTGAAAACTATACAAGAAGGGCCACATGATACTCCTAGCAACCCCATGCTGGCCTTTGAGGGTAAATGATGCCAAAATATCACACAGGACCACCCTATGCTCACCTCCATGTGCATCACAGGGATGCCCTGCAGCTGGGTTCTTGTTCTGCATGTGGAATGCCACATCCAAACTACTCTACAAGTTAAAACAATACACCAAAGTTCCCCGTGAACAAGTAAAGGCAAGGCAAGCTACAGATGGATGTTACACAGCGGGCCTGAGCCACATCAGGGGTCATTTGACATCACTGTACCTCCACAGAGTCAAACTGAGGGCAGGCCCAACCACAGTTACCAACCAGAAAGCACCCAGGCAATCTGTTTGGTGTTGATAACTGTAGATGCAGGCACTGTATGGCATCCCTGGCAACCCAGTGCCAGCCATTATGGGGAATTGATGCCAAAATATCACACAGGCCTACCCTGTGCTCACCACCATGTGCATCATAGGAACACTGCTCCTGCAGAGTTCTTGTACTGCACATGGAATGCCACATCCAAACTGCTTGAGTCAGGCCCAGGTGATGTATTTTTATTTTCAACCAGTTCAAAGATATGCCAACACATGACATTTAATTTATAGGCAGTCTCGTTATAAATACATCTGCTAAATGTTTTGCCAGATGAATCCAAACTACTGATATTGCCCAACAGGCACTAGTACACCCAGGCAATGACCAGATTCCAGTATTACACATGGTATCCCTCCCATACCCCTGAATGTACTAAGCAATGCCATGAGCAGCCTTTCTGAGAGTAAGCCCAAGTGCTGTATTTTTTATTTTTAAACAGTTCCAACATATTGTGCCATCACTTGACATCTAATTTAGAAACAATCTTATTATAAATAAATCAGGAAAATGTTTTTGCTGGATGGATCCAAAACAATGATGTTGCCCTACAGGCACTAGTACATCCAGGCAATGACCCAGTTATTACACATGGTACCCCCATGCCATGAGCAGCCATTTTGAGGTAGGCCCAAGTGCTGTATTCTTTTATTTTTAAACAGTTCCAACATATTATGCCACCACTTGATGTCTAGTTTAGAAGCAGTCTCATTCCTACACGTGGTAACCCCTATAATTTTGAATGAACTGACCAATGCCATAAGAAGCATTTTTGAGGTAGGCCCCATTGTTGTAGTTTTTTTTTATTTCAAACAGTTCCAATATATTATGCCACCACCACACCTGATCCCTAGTTCAGTATGCCAATACAATAATAATAATAATAATAATCATTTTATTTATAAAGCGCTTTTCAATGTATCAAGGCTGAACATTTTAAAACCATAAATTCAAATTTCAAATACAAATCTACAATACATGTATAAAAATGTACCATAATAGCATCAGATATTAAAACATAATAAGTTATAATAAAATACAGACACACTAAAATTGATTTAGTTATCCAAGAAGGACATTTACCATAAGTATGTTTTCAGATCTTTCTTAAATATCTCCACAGAGGTGCACTCCCATAACCAGTGAGGTAGAGAATTCCAAGAGTGGTGCAGCATGAGAGAATGCTCTGCTGCCTGAAGATTTTAAACTCACTCTTGAAATCTCTAACAACCCCTCATTGGCTGAGTGGAGCGATCGGCCAGGGCAATAAGGCACCAGTTCTTTCAAATAGGTCAGACCCTGATCATGAAGGGCTTTAAAGATCAATAAAATAACTCTTAAGGTGATCCGCCACCGTATGGGGAGCCAGTGCAGTTCACAGCAGCACCAGGTAATATGACAGGACCTACTTGTCCCAGTCAAAACCCAGGCTGCAGCGTTTCTGCACCAGCTGTAGGTGACGGATTTCTACCCCAGAAAGCCCAAAGTAAAGGCCGCTGCAGTAGTCCAAGCGCAAGGACACAAAGGCGTGGACCAACGTTGGCAAAGAGTCAGACGGAACAAGGTGCCTAACCCTGGCAATATTCCTAAAATGGTAAAGGAAGTCCTGACAACGGCCGACATCTGAGATTGTAGAGTCAGCCTGTTGTCTAGGACAATCAAAACTACGCACCTGTTCAGAGGTCAGAAGTGACACGCCGCCAAGAAAAATTCCAGAAGGCATGCCATCATCGACCTCTCGATCTGACCACCTGGGTCCACCACCAAAACATCTGTCTTCTCCGAGTTCAACTTTAGCCAACTAGAATCCATCCAACCTTGGATTACATCCAGACAGTTGTTAAACACCATGAGAGCTCCGTCCTGGTAGGGTGCAAAAGACAGGTATAGCTGAGTATCATCTGCATAGCAGTGAAACCTCAGCCCATACTGTCTTATAATGTCTCCGAGGGCAGCATATACACTGCAAATAACATGGGTGACAACACGGAACCCTGAGGCTTCCACACAACAAAGAGATTGGGCCAGAGGAAAAATCCCTGACACAACTCTTTGTGATCTTCAGTGAGGAATGAAGTGAACCATTGTAAAACGGTTCCCATATTCCACAAATTTGCTCTTAGGTGTGCTATCAACACCATGTGATCCACAGTGTCAAAAGCTGTTGAGAGATCAAGGAGAACCAGAATGGAACATCTCTTCTGATCCCTCACCTCAGAAGATCATTAAGCACCCAAACCAGCACAGTCTTAGTGCTAAGTCTTTTACGGAAACCAGATTGGAAGGATTCATAGATAGTATGGATGGTTAGATGGTCCTCCAATTGGGCTGCCACAACCTTCTCAGTAACCTTCCCAATAAAGGGAAGGTTAGAGATAGGTCTGTAGTTTGAGAAATAGTCTGGGTCCAAGGTAGCTTTCTTAAGAGAGGTGTCACTACCGCCTCTTTCAGGGAGCTAGAAACTCACCTGACTCCAAGGAGCACCAGACTATTTGCACCAGGACTGGACCAATGATATCAGAACAACCCAAAATAAGGGAAGTCGGTCCAGGGTCCAAACCGCAGCTTGTGGGATACACGCTATGGATGATCCTCATTATATCCACGAACTCAGGTCGACAAAAGGAACTCCAGGAGAACTGAGGCACTGTGATCTCACACTGTTCTACAACATCACCCTAGAGGTTGCGGACACAAATCCACCCTGATGTCGGCCACTTTAGTTGCAAAGTAATGAGTGAGCTCCTCGCACTCTAATTGCGAAAGGCTTTTGAACTTGCAGACATGCTGGGTTGCACAGTCTGTCTACAGTTCGAAACAGCTGAGCGGTCAATTCTGTGCAACTGCAATCTCCCTGGACAGGAATTCTGCCTTCTTATGGGTGATTTCAGATTGATAGATAGACTAGTGTTCTCCATCAATCTAAGGCGGTCGGCTTCAAGGGTGAATTTCGCGCAGCAATGCTCTAACCTTCTCCCCTGTCTCCGCATCTCCCTCAGTGTCCCATCAAACCAAGGGACCTTCGGTGAAGGGATAAGGGGTGCTCACGAACAGAACAATAAGATCCAGAGCAGCCATAATGGCCTCATTATAGGCCGACACCAGTGCCTCTGGATTACTGCTCACCAACATGGGGATGATAGGTCAAGGAACACCGCTAGGCCTTGTGAAGTAATATTCTGTAATGGGCGGTACCTGACCATCTCCAAAGGAGAAGGCCTTCTAAGGGGTGCAAAAATTGAACCTCACGGTGTAGTGGTCAGACCAGACAACTGGTTCCACCCCACGTTGGATGCATCAATCCCTAGAAGGAAGACTAAGTCCAGAGAGTGTCCAGATTTATGTGTAGCAGTGGAAACTACCTGTGTAAGGCCCAAGAAGACATTAATTGGAGGAAGTGGTTACCAAATTGTGAGAGTTCATCATCAACCCAGGCATTGAAGTCACCCAGAACCATCAATCTCGGTGACTCAAACGACATGTCGATGAGGAAGCCTGCTACTTCCTGTAAGAAGTGTTTCCCATCTCTGAGTGGATGGTAGATGAGAACAATTTGAACACCTACACCTGCTACAACTGTGCACTCGAAGGACTCAGCCTCACCTACTACTACATTCATGAGGCCCAATTCAGTCTTGAACAGACTGCAACCCCCCTCCCTGTGGTCCAGTCTTGGGTGGTGTATCACCGAGTACCGGCGAGTCATGGCCTCTACTATGGGGCATGAATTTTCATCCAGCCAGGTCTCAGTGATGCAAGCCAGGTCAGCCGAGCCATCAAGATCAGCAATAATGGCGGTCTTATTCCTAACAGACCTGGCATTGCATAACACCGCCTGAGTTGGACAAACCTCAGAGGTTGTCGGGCCTATCTGCTTACTATAATCAGTAGTGCCCTTTGGTATGTGACCAGACATGGTAAACCCGGTCTGGATTCCATTTCACCCCAGGGCACCTTCTGGACATAATAACGCGATTCGATGGTCCTGCTCGCTCATCCTCTCCTCAAACAGATACCCCCACCCTCTTCACTCTCCCACGAACAATCCCCAATGCTCTACAGCACTGGTAGGTGTTGGAATTGTAGGGTGGAGTATAAAAGGGTGGAGGGTAAGAAGAGAGGAGGATGAATAGCCATCACCGTGAGGATTAAAGGCCAGCACACATCACTACTTAAACAAAACAATAAACACCAAACACAAAATACTCAATCTTAACAATATAAAATTGTCAAATAATCCTAAATATATCCAACATAAATAAACGAAACAAATAAAAAAACAGCCAACCTCACAAGAAAATTCGAATCTGGACTGGACTGAAGACACAAAATAAAATAAAATAAAAATAAAATAAATAAAACAAAAACAAAAAATGATGCTCCTTTATAATCTTACATCAAGAAAGGCAACTTTATCATTTTAAAATAACACCACACACACACACACACACACACACACACTCACTCACCCCTACCTTAACCGGAGCTATCATCACCCTTCTTTCCAAATATTATGAGCATCTCTCACAAATTGAATTTATTTTTATTTAAAACATTTTAAGAGTGCAGCTTTATATTCATTCCACATACACACTTCTAAAATAGAGCCATCGTCACATCAGCAGCTGCAGCATTCATTCAACAAATACACATTCTTAGAATTTACCAGTAGGAACCCACAGGTGTTGTTGTTTCCCATTTAAACATGATTTAAGTCATCATCAGGGAACGTTCACCAATATTAGCAATATTCTGAAAAAACTAATTATACAATGAAAACCCACTGGATGGATTGTAAACAAAAACTATAAATCTCAAACAAAACTCTATTTGATTAGACTGGTCACATATATGCACAGCCCCATTTTGAAGAGGGACCCTTCACAAATAGCTGGGCCATGAGAGAACACACAAATTTAACTCTTCTGCCCCGAAGATGATAGAACACAACTGCTGCACTACAGCCAGATAGTATTTAATATGCCCTATTTAAACAGTGCCAGCACCAGAGGAAAGTTTAGCTGATATACTTCCCAAGCAAAACTTTAAAATATACTATTTAATATGCCCCATTTAAACACTAACCACACCATAAGAAAGTTCTGCTGATATACTTCCCATACTCAACTTTAAACTATACTATTTAATATGCCCCATTTACACAGTACTGGAACCTGAGGAAAGTTCTGCTGATATACTTCCCAAACTAAACTTTAAAATATACTCATTGTGCTGCACAGCTCACTAATCCAATCATCCTCTATTTTGAAGAGGGGGCTCTTCACAAACAGCAGGACCTTGAAGTCTTAAGGTAAATATTTTACTTTTTCTCCCCAAATGACACAGAATAACTGTTGCACTTTAGCCAGTCACTATTTAATATGTCTCCCAGAATTTTAACTTGCTGTTTTGTAGCAGAATGCTGAAGATCATGTTTTGTAGTGACTGAGACCTCTGAGATCCATCCAAACTCCTGTGCAGCACACCAGATTTAAAATGGACGACACTTCATTCTACCTGTTTTGAGAATGGTAAATGGGAGAAACAGAGGAAGAGAACAAATTTGCTTAGAGACAGAGTACGAGACTGAATGCCTGATGTCACCTCGGGTCCCGGCTGTTTGTACCAATACCAGCATCATCATCATCCACATGGGTAACATGGACATTACAGCAAGAGGCACAGCATTTGATGCTGCTGCTCCTAGCAGGCTGTATGTACCACTGCATTAAGATTGCAGATTTGTGCTGGGAAACACCTTAAGCAATGTGAACTGACACTGAAAAAAAAACTCAAGCATAAAGGCAGAATACACAAAAGGTATTATGCAGCTATATGACACCACAGTAATGCACGAAAGTAATAAATTACATGTGGTGTCATGTAAATGTAATTACATCTGCATAAAATCAATACTCACTGGGGTCAGTTACACATCCGCTCTGTCCACTGAAAAGAAAACTTTAGTACTGTGCTTTAAATACAGTAAATGTAATGGTCACCGAGATGTGTAGCACATCCATGTCACAAAAGGCTGCCTTTTTTAAGGCTATTTTCATTATTAAAATGTTGCCACAATAAATTAAAATGCATACACCCTTTATTTTATGCACATTATCTCTTGACCATATTGGCAACAGTACAGAGCACACATTCTGTATTTTTAATAAATTGTGAGTAAAATACAGACCTTATTTTAAGTGCATAGCCAAGTCTCTTGAATACTGTCCACACACCTATATATATATATATATATATATATATGAAAAAAACTTAGCAGCATACATTGAAATTTTTCTATGCTTGCTCATAACTTTGCAATTTTCAATATTTTGACCCCAAATTTTAAGCATAGACTTTTTCTCACAATACATCATGAACGTGGTAAGTTGTTGTTTTGAATCCTGGCCAAATGTGTGTTTACACCTGTGACACAGAATGACATTTTGGCAGGGATTTGAATGTTTTTAACTACTGGGTTCATGAGGTGAGATCATAAGATGACTGCTGAAAATTTGATTTATAAAATGGTAAATGCTAAAGTTATGAGTGAACATTACAGTATTTCAAGTTTCACTCATAACTTTGATAATTTTCATTATTTTGATTTCAAACTTTCAACATAGCCACTTTTACACCATCTCATAAACATGATAGCTGTTATTTTTAAATCCTGGATAAGATGCATTTTCACACTTTTGATGTGAAATGATGTTTCGCTAATTACTCAATAAGACATGATCAGGAGTTAGGTTACAGCCTGTTAATCATCCCCAGGTATGTAATGTGGCATGAGGTGCCTCCAAGTGCCATATTATTCATTGGTGGTGATTAACTGACTGTTAATGTGACTTCTGGCAGTGCCTTATTGCTATAATAAAATCAGATTTCTAAAGAAAAGTGCTAGAAGTGTACTCTTTGATCGTTTTCCTCATTGAGAGGAAGATTTTTCATAAATAGTTCATCACCAACTGTTTAAGAATGCTGGTTCAGAATCAGAATGCGTAATTCCAGACATTCAGCAGTGTTGAGAAGAGAATGCTTACAGGAAAAATACATGTACCATGGCGATCAGGCTGTACATGATGGTGCAACAGAGATTAATGTAAGGCTGTCAGAATACTGACACAAATAGAAGGAAGCATTTTGAGAACCTTTTATAATATTCTATAAAGCCACAAGTCATGTTTATAACGGGAGTCATTAAATGACTATCTTGAAAATCTGGTGTCCAAATTACAAAATTGAAAAAATATATAATTATTAAGAAACTTTGTGTAGTGCCTGTTTTGACTGCAGCGGGCAGTACTTGGTGATACCAATTATTAGGAAACTGTGTGTGTAGTGCCTGTTTTGATCCAAGCAGGTAGTGCTTTGTGATCCTGTGCTGGTGAGCTGAGTTCAGAGACCCTGCGCTTCTGTAAACAAACGGAGTCTTCTCTTGGTGAAGGGCCCTGCACATTCTGCATGTGTTCATGCAAGTCCCAAAGGACCTACATGAACGAGGATATGATTCCACTGTCTCAAAAAGAAAGGAAACTTGCAAAAACTGCATTAATGTACCAGTTAGAGTTCAAATTAATGCTACAAGTAGGAAAATGTGGTGTTAGTTTCCAACTCTAACTTCCGATCCACACACCCCAAGCAGCAAAAGGAAATAACATTAGGGTTTTGGGTCTCCTGAGTCTTGGTGAATCAGTGGTAGGGTCTTCTTTGGGATTGTCAGTTCTATTGCATACCCGTTCCTTGATCAAACAACATCAGACATGATATTCTTTTCAGACACAAAAGGCCCTGGGGCCATGAGTGAAAATGCTACAACAGATTGTTTTGGCAACACATGGCATGACACACTTCTGCCTTTGAAGAGTGTATACTATATGACACTGGCTTGGTGCCATACCTTGTGCTCGGACAGGAGGTTGCAGGCTGAGGAGAGGGATGAGCATCAGGGTTGACAATCCCAAGAAATACCTCACCACTGATTCCCAAGACTCTAGAAGACCAAATCCTTATGTTTTTCCTTTGCTGCTTGGAGGGGGGGCAGTTAGGGTGGGAAACCCTAATGCCACATTTTCCTACTTTTGTGCTGCTAATTTGATCACTAACTGGTGCATTAACACATTTTTCACATAATTATCTATCTGTCTATCTATCTATCTATCTATCTATCTATCTATCTATCTATCTATCTATCTATCTATCTGTCTGTCTGTCTGTCTGTCTGTCTGTCTGTCTGTCTATCTATCCATCTGTCTGTCTGTCTGTCGGTCTGTCTATCTAAACAGAAAGGGAGGCGATGGAAGTAAGGAATAGAAGATGCTTGCAGCTTCAATTATTCATAGACATTGGAGACCCAGACAAATAAAAACAAAACCCTAACACTCAGTCAATATTCAGCAACATATTTTACATCTACTGTATGTTGTTCAGTCAAAGTAAACCCATATATTGCATGGGCTTAATACATATTATAAAATGGAATGAGGGTTCCCTTGGGTTTAACCACCCACAGGAGTTCCCCTGGTCTGCTCACCTATACAGGGCTCCTTCTGAGACATCCCATGGGACTTTCCATGAATATAGTGCAGATGCAGAGCTCCACCAGGATAAAGCCCTGATATTGCTTCCCTTGATCTAGCCCAAAACTGCAAGAGCATTGTACTCACCTACATTAAATGTTCTCTCAATTGCTGGGTCAGGTGGGGTTAGGCACCATTAAACTCTCCTCATCTGTCTTGTTGGTCATGGTATGAATGTTGCAAAGGGAGGACTATATCCCAATCTATTTGTAGCTAGGATCAGGAGTACAGTATTTTTCTTTATCCCTTTTTCACACTCCTTTGTAAGCCTGGTCCCATTTGAACCCCCAGTTCTGTCATGCTCCATCTCTAGGACTAACCCTCACCACATCTAAAAGTGTCCCCCAACAGTTACTGTCTTGGACCCAACCTCTGGTTCCTAGGATTCCAAATTCTAGTGGCAGTAGTGAGTACAATGATTAGGTTCCAGGGCCTGTGGAATATTAATACTTCATCTTGCTACAGGCTGGGGATTTCTTCCTTCTTCTTCCCTCTATTGGCATTCATAGTCTGTTAAGGTGTGGGACCTCAGATTCACATTGTCCTTTCTCTGTGTGGAAGTAAGCTACCATGGCCCACCAACAGAGGTTGCTATGGCACCAGAGCATGTCTCACTCCTCTCCTGGTGGGGATGCCATTGCTGAGTGGCAGTAAATTTCCCAACCTGGCAACTCAACTTGGCTTCTGAACTCACTATCGAAATTGGGTAGTTAGTACAGGAGTGCAATGCACTTTTTTGGACATTGGATGAATGTATCAGGAGTACAGTTTAACTCTGTATATTTTGTCTAGTTCAGTAACACCATATTTTGCAGGATCAGTAACCTTCCATGACTTCTCAATAACCTAAACATCTATTCTCCAGAACTCAATGAGCAAGGCCCTTATTCTCATAGAGATAGTCCCCCAAAACTCAGTGCTTGATCCCTAGCACTCAGAGGTTGGCTCCCTTTCAGCTAGTGTTACCTTATTACTCCAAGTATTCACTGAGTTAGGCCTCCAACAGTGTTGACTGTGCTAGCCCCAGAACTCACTCAGTAGGGCCCCCTCCACACTGCTCACTGAGTTAGGCTTCACCAACACTCATGGAGCTAGCTCCCACTCTTATTCACAGACTAAGGTTTCTCAGCACTCACTGAGTTAGGCCCCACAGCACTCACAGAGCCAGGACCCTTAAACACAAAGCTGGGCCCCTCCCACCCCAGTATTCATTGAGCTAGTCACAGCCTACTCCACCCCTATCATTCTCTGAGTTAAACTTCTCCGCCTAAGGGCTCATTGATCTCCTCCAGTGCTGATCTGACCTCTCTCAACAAAACACCATTCATCCATGCCACAGTCAAGCACTATTTCCTTACCAAAGCCAAGCACTGTTCCTCTCTCCATAGAGTACCACAGCTGTGCATTATTTTCTCTGCTCCAGCCAAGAACAATTCTTTCCCATCCGAGTCAAGCATCAACATTGTCAGGATCAAGGATCATTTTCCACCACCAAAGCCACACTGATCTCACCCACACCAGCCAATCATGATTCTCTCCTGCCTCAGCAAAGAAGTACTACGATCCCTGCCAAGGATCATTCTCCACCATCTCACCATTTTCATTAGTGCCTGTCAAGCACCATTCCTCCCTACCCTAGCCATGCACTAGCCCTTGTCCAGTCAAGGATCATTATCCACTGCTCCAGCTAAGCACTATTTTTGCCACCAAGTCAGGCATCTGTCACCTCCACACCAGCCATATACTCTTCCTCTCACAGTCCAAAGAAATGGAAGCATGCACAGTGCTGCTCTTCCTAGCCTGCCTGTGCATTAGCTGCTATGATTCATATGCAGACCTTTCACTTTAGGGTCAGTGCAGCAGCACATCCACTTGAGCATGCCTAGTTGCCTGTACCGTGAAGGCAGTCAGCCAGGTGGTGCAGAGGGTTGAGTCGCTGGACACCACCACTGCACCACTCCGATGACCCGAGTTTGGCAGTGGGCTCTGGCACCAGGGGTCAGCAGGGAAGGAGGGATTCAGCATCTGATGGACTGCTCTCTCTCTTGGGGAGGGCATTAGGGCTGTCTGGTGTTCCAGTGAACCCCAATAAAGAGTGGGGAAGCATGGCAGATGCTGGCAGGGTTGCCATGTGCCATGGTGTCACTGCATGCCATGCTCAGGAGGATGAGGGAGCTCACAGGGAACCAAAGGAAAAAACCTTCAGCCTGGATAGGTGATGGCCCCACAGTGCCTGGCCACCACATGCCCAATTCCTGACCTCCGCTCTGCCCCTTCGATCTCCTCATGGACCTTTGGGTGGGTCCGTGGGAAGAAAGTAACTTCCTTGAAGAGTTGGGGTAACAAGAGGGTGGTAGAGGGGTGGTGAGTTGGCAGCCCAAGAGAGTTCTGGGATCACTGGAGGAGATGAATAGAATTGATAAAAACATAAAAAAATACAAATCATTTGGCCAAGGTGATAGCTATGAGGATGATGGGGAGGTGCACAGGGACTCTATGCCAATGAGCAGCTTACCCCATGAGAAACTGAGTATACAGTAGGTGGACTGCATGGTGCATGGTAAGCCATGGGTACAGCTACAGTAAAAGCTGGACTGCTATACCAAGATATGTCCAGATTGTAGATGCTGGACTGGCCAGTTCATTTGGATCAGCCATACCAAGTGCAAGTTGCACTAATTTTGTTTGTCTAGGCTGAGCTAGCATTTACTAATTTAGTCTGAGCTGGTTTTGGTGGTCCACTTTTCATCCAGTCAGTATATGATAAAAAACAGACCACCAAAACTGGACAGGACTAGAGCTGTAAAAGCTGACCATCCTATCTGGCCATACTTCCTTGACCAACAAATTAGATCACCTTGCACCCAGTGCAGCTGGTCCAGTTGGACTTAGCAGTCTGGCATTTACAGATCTGGTTCAGTCCAGTGGTCCAGTTTTACCACATTCTGTAAGCCAATGCAATGAGGCTATTTCAGTATTTCTCATTGAATGTGTGACTAGAAGCTGTGACACATAGTTTACTTTAGGGATCACTTAATGTCTTTACAAGGGTACCTGAACAAATACTAAGATGGAGTAGGTCTTGAGATCCAGATTCTAATCACAATCCAATGTCCAGCCATGGGCCAGAGGAACCTCTGTGGCATGGCTAGGCAGAACTTCCAGATTCTGGAGAAGGTTCTTTTCTACCCAGCTTTAACAGTGCCCCATGAACAGGTACTAGAAGACATCCAACATCACTGGTGGCCACGTGACATTAGCTTTTCCCTCTCATGATAGGGTCCACTAATTATGGAGTGGTTCAAAAACAGAAATTATAATGGGGATGGCTATGGTGGAGGGCATCCATACCCCAATTCTGCCTGTTCTAGCTCGTGTCACCTTGCTGTCAACCCCCTACTACCATCACCACAGTGGAGCTTAGGGAAGTATAGCTGTGCTGGTAACACTTCAAGAATATTTAGAGTGGTCTTGCATCAGAAGAGGAGGTATCAGGGCAGGAGTGATTATAAATGAATGTGTAGGGTGACCCAGTGACTGGCACAGCCCTCTGCTCACCTCCATGGCCAGATACCATAAAGGCATGCGTACTGTATACAGTATGCACTCATTTAAAGCTGTCAATCAATGACAGCATATTGTGTACAGTACATGCTCCTTGACAGTTCAGTCAGTGGCTGGCCATGGTGGTGAGCAGAGGGCTGTGCCAGTCACCAGCTTAGGGATGGGACTGGGGAAGTGGGTGGTGGGCACTGCCTGCTGGGGTAGGGGATCCACAAGACCACAACAGAATGCTATCTCTTATTATATGAGAAGAACGGGCTGGGGGATCTGATAAACCACCAGGGATGGGATCACTTTAATAAAAGGGATTGAGGTGGGTGGTCTGCTAGACCAACAGGGCAGTATCACTTTTATTAACAGGGTATTGGGGCTGGGGTGGTCTGCTGGACAACTAAGGACATATTTAGTTTTATTACAATGGGGATCAGGTCTGGGAGGGGGTCCACCTGACCACCAGGAGCATATTTAATCTTATTACAATGGCAATCAGGTCTGGGGGGTCAGCTAGATCAACAGGGACATGCTCAATTTTCATAAACAGAGATCAGGGATGAAGAAGACCATAACTCCTGTTCCGTCCCACCCAGGGAGGGCTCTGAGAATGGTGTAAGTCCTCTACTCTCCAAGAAGGTGAACTTCTAGGTACCAATAAACTGGTCCTGGCTGTAGTAGTAGTAGTAGTAGTACAAATCTTTATTTTTATACAGGAAGATGGAACTACAACCTTTAGGACCACAGTCCTGTTTTCAAGGTGGTCCTATTTACATAAGAGTTATACAAGTCTTGTTAAAACATTTGACGGTATCACATTTAAGAAAAAATACATGGACAATAAACTGTTGCACTTACATAGACAATAAACTATTGCACTACATTGAATGAACATTATACAGTTCAGTAAAAATCTATTTCAATAAAATGAACTTTTGATGTGCTCCCAGTTATCCACCTCAGTTTCCTATCTAGTGCTATATGTACAGATTTATCCTTTATAAGTGTTGTAACTTTTGGGTAGCAGAGGAAGGAATCTAAAATGAAATACAGAGTTTATTTTGCCTTTCCTTATGTTTTATTACAGTACCATCTACATTCTTTTTAACATCCTTTTTTTAAGTTGACATGAAATGTTCCAGTAGGTTTTCTTAGTTATTCTTAATTTCCTACATTGTGTCAGAATTTAGCTACATTATTTGAGAAGATCATGTTTCCATATTTATTATTTATCTTTTGGGTTATGAAATTATATTCATTTTTATTTTCAAGTTATATTTATATTCTTGTTAATCTAACTTTTCAGTCAAGTACCCTGTTTTTCCTGTTTTAGTGTTTTGTGTATCAGACAACATAACCATGTTAGTTTCTTTTCTTATCTAAATCTAACCAGTTTAAATTTTATTTTTATTTATTTATTTAGTTTTTGTTAACTGGTAAGGCGCTAGTCAGCAAGTGACTGTTTTCAGGCACGACCCGGAGGTACAATTACAATACACAAAGAGTACAGCCAGATTATTAAGACAATGAGTACAAAAATGCAGAGAGAAATACATATGGCAATGTAACATACATTAGTAAACAAAATGTACTTTAGCACTTGATCATGGAACATACTCAAAATGTGAATAGTAGAAGGCAGAAAATAAGAGGATAGGCATCAGTAGAAAAGACACAAGGAAGGGAAACTGGCAAAAGGATGGGAGGGAGAGATTAAGTGGAAAGGAGGTGCCGCAGATATGGCAACAGCGGGAGGTACCAACCTGCGGCCGAGCCTATGGGCCGAGACGGCAGGCCGAAGAGAGGGTGGTAGGAGGGCGGCAGTAGACAGCAACAGCGGTAGGAGGTAGGAAAATACAGCCGGTCTGGTGGAACCAATAGACGGCAGGGCTAGAGTGAGGATGCCGTGAGAGGGGGATAGAGGGAGGAGTACGGCAATAGCGGCAAAAGTGTCAAAGTCAAGCCGAGCCAGTGGAACCAAGAGATGGCAGGGCAGGGAAGGGGGTCGGTAGACGGTGGGAGTAGGTGGTAGTAGGTGGAGAGAGGTGACTAAGCACAGCCAGGAGGGTGGGACTAAGGAGGGGCATGGATGAGGTAGGAACAGGTAAGGTGAGTTTGGTGGGAGTGGCAAAAGGGGAAGAGGATATAACAGAAGAAGGGGAGAAGAGAGCAGCAGTGGGGTTAAGTGAGGAGAGGCTGTGAAGGAAGATAAGAATGTCATGGAGTAGAATAGCGACTTACAATTGTCAACAGCTAACATTAGGCTTATAAAGAAACAGGTTAAGGCTACATTAATTACAAGGCACAAAATAAAACATTAATTACAAGGCACAGTATAGAACACCCATTTGACAGGCAAAAGTGCTAGCAATGAGGAAACAGTACAAATGCAGCAGATCAGGTAGGGTCAAAGCAAACACATTTGTCCATAGTAGTGAGGAAAGTCCTGAGTTTGCTCTTAAAAGTCACATGAGTGGAGACATCCTTAGATCCTGAGGTAGTAGGTTCCATAGGTGGAGGGCAGCATGATGGAAGGAGCCCATGCCCTTTTAGTCCGACAAAAGGGATGGATAGTAAGGTCTGATCAGCCGATCTAAGATTCCTTGTGGGAATGGCCGGCCTGAGGAGACTCAGACAGGATAGCAGGCTTGGACGTCCTTAGGATGGAATCAACTAAATTGTACAAGTAGTACTGCCTGGTAGAGGAAGAGAGAGCCAACCAAGGTCCTGATATAAGAGACAATGATGCTGCAGCTGAGGTGCTTTGGTTGCATACCTGCACACATTATTGAAGGTAGTATCCATAGTTGCAGTGAAGATTTGGTGGCCAAGGACAGGATGGGACACCCATATGTAAGTTGGCAATAGAATGCCTCTGGCTATCGCCAATTTAGCAGCAGGGGTGAGCAGGTATTTGGTTCTTATAGGCAGCCCCAATTTGCAGTTAATTGACTTGCAGGTTTCCTGTATATGTGCTTTCAGGTCCAAGGTTTGATCCAGGTGGATGCCAAGGTAACGAAAGGAAGTGACAGTTTCTATAGGGTCCCCATCGATATCAGAGACAGAGATGGTCAGAGGACAGGATCTAAGCTTGTGATTGGAGCCAAACATCATAATTTTTGTTTTATTTGTATTTAAAACCAGGCGTTGAGAGTTCAACCAGTGTTGTACAGCACGAAAATCTGCAGTGAGGGCAGCATTTAGATCCAGGACCTTATCAGAGTGATAATAAATTACCAGGTCATCCGCATAAAGAAGTGAGTGACCTGTGGTGACCAGCTCAGGAAGTTTATTGACGAATAATGAGAATAGAAGAGGGCCAAGTATAGACCCCTGAGGGACCCCAATGTTGATAACAGCACTGTCTGACATGGATGAATTAAACTTAACAGCTTGTGTTCTGTTGGAGAGGTAGCTTTTGAACCAGGTAGTGACTGGGAGAGAAGCCCAAGGTACTGAGGGCAGATAGTAGCAGAGAATGGTCAACCAGATCGAAAGCTTTGTTAGGTCAATGAAGACTGCCCCTGTTAACTTTCCTCTATCCATATTGGTAACATATCTGAAGTGAATTTTGCAAGTGCTGTCATGGTGCTGTGATGCTTTCTAAAACCATGTTTTGCTGAGCTTAGTAAATTGAATTTCTCAAGGTATTCAGTGATTTGCATGGATACTACTTTTTCCAGGATTTTATTCAGAACAGACAAAATAGCAATAGGCGGTAATTTGATATGTCATTTTACTGCCTTTCTTAAATACAGAAGTGACTCTGGCTGCCTTCCAGACTTCAGAGACAATGCCATTGGAGAGAGAGTGGAAGATGTGTGCCAGGGGCCAGAGATGTAGTAAGAAGCCATTTTTAGTAGTCTTGGTTCTAGGCCATCTGAGCCAGTACTGGTGTTTTCAGAGAGTGACCTGAGCAGCTTTAGGACCTGATGCCTAGACACTTCCCTGAAATAGAAGGGTTAGTTAAGTTTGGGGGTCCTTCAGATGCTGTGGGGTTAAACTGTGAAGCAGAGGATTGTGATGGGAGGGAAGCTGTGTAGGCAGATAAGTCAGAAAATTGTTGGTTAAAAGCATTTGCAATGATAGTAGAATCATTACAGTGTACACCATGTAGGACCATATCTGAGGGAGTGACATCTTTAGCAGAACCCAAGAAGGACTTAATGTGACCCCAAAACTTCAGAGGGTCATTGGAAGAATTAATCAGCAGGTTTTGCAGTATTTACTTTTGCCTGCCTGATGCATCTTTTACAGTCATTTCTGTATTGTTTATACAGAATGAGATCTGACTGCAGTCCAGTTTGTTTGTACTTTTTCCATTGATTGTCTCTAACTTTTAACTTTTGAAGCAGGTCTTTTTTCAGCCACCTTGAATGCTGGCCCCTTACCCTCCTCTTGACTGTAGGGAGATGCTTCTTTTGGATGTTGCCAAATTCAGTCAGAAATGAATTAAGGCAGTATCAACATTGGTTTGCGTATAAATGTTAGACCAGTCAACACAAGAGAGGTCAAATAGGAAGGCTTGTTTGTCCAGGGCAGCATAGTTTGAAAACCTAATCAGACGTGGTGGAGGAGGGAGGAGGTGGACAGGATCACCATCGACAAAGTGTGGGGAATGATCAGTGATTGAGTCAGCAAGCACTGTGGCATCTAGTACATGATCAGGTCTGGTGGTGAGGATCCAATCAAGTAGGGACCCTGAGTGCTGAGTAGTAGTTATGGTAAAGCCTGTGATAGTTTGGTGTAGATTGTGCTTCTGTATTAGAGATTCAAGGATGCTGTGCTGTGGACCCAGCCAGTTAAGGTTCAGGTCCCAAGGAGTAGAGCCTCATTTGATTTTACATTCTGGGAGACATATTGTAGCAAATTCTGGAGACCACTCATCCCGCTAGTAGGTGGATTGTAGACACAAATGATGTGCAGCAGTTTTGAACCCAGTGCCAGGGTAGCGTGCAGAGTTTCACAAGGTGTAAGGGAATCAGTGCAGGGTAGGATGTTCAGGGATAGATGATTTTGTACATAATCGCAACCCCCTCTCTTTGACCCAATATGGTCTTTCCTTAGAATGCTATAACCAGGCACAAGACAAGTGGCATCAGGCACCCAAGGCTTCAGCCAAGTCTCTGATAGGCATAAAATGTCAGGGTTAATCAGTTTAGCCCAGGCTTGAGCTCAGCCAGGTGACTCGTGAGACTCGGATATTCATGTGGACTATAACCAGACCCTTTTTGTTGCAGCCGTTGCAGGGGTGAAGCGCAAACCATAGGGCCGGTTGGGTTCAATATCTCCGGCAAGCATAAGGGCCGCTGGGCAAGGTGAGAAAGTAGGTTGGCAGAGAGAGTGCCTAGCTGGCATTTGGGTCTACTGATAGTTCAAGAGATAGGAGTGGATAGACAGAGATACAGCCCTTTTGATGAGGATAGAGTGAGCAGGGGTAGAATTCGAGTAATAGTACAGCAGGATGTTAGAAAACCTAAAGTCACTATCATTGTTAGCGAGGGATAAGTAGCAAGAGTATACAAGTTGTTAGCCAGTTTAGACATAACAGGAGAGACAGGAGTATAAGTGGTGAAGTTTTAGAGGTGAGAGGAGGGTTCATTAGGGGAGACCGGTGCAGCACCATATCTGAAGTGGCCAGTTTCACAGAAGAAACTATGTTGCTATCTGAATACCCTGATCACGTAAATGACCTAACCTAAAAGTTAAACTTCAGCATGATTTGTGTAATTTGTCGACTTCAAGCGTAATATTAAAACTACGATGTACAGCGAATATTTAATTCAACGTTCTGCCAGCCCCTCCTGTGCTCTGCATGGGGCGGGGTGGTCAATTTAATAGTTTCAGGATACTGCTTAACAGTCAATAACAGAATAAATTATTTAACAAAAGCTGTAGTAATGACATTTTGAGAGTGCTGAGGTGGCCCTGCTTATATACACACACTGAAAACTAAATGGCAATTAATGCTCTAATGCTTTAAAACAGTTATGAACAATTTTATTTGCTAATATTAAGATTTTCCAGAATTAAGCAGTAGAATTTTGAATGAGAGAAGTTCATACTGTAGAGCCACGGCATTTCAAAAGAAACTGGCCAATAGGAGCACACAGTCAGGAGACCAACCAATCAGGTTGCAGAAGTAAGAAAGCACTGCTTCTCCGGCTGGTCAAAAGTTACCGTACCTGTCATTGTTGCTGGCTGGAGAGGGTGGCGTGGGTGGTGGCTTTGAAGGTGCCGTCGCCCGCTAAAGGTCTTGGAGGGCTGTGGTTGCTTGCAGGCTTTTGTGGTCTCCGGTTTTGGAGGTGCCACTCAGGCTGCTGGCAGAGGCACAGTTAGGAGGGAGCTTGGAGGGCTTGTATGGCAACGGAACGCCTGCTCAGGGGATCCTCCAAGGAGAAAGCAGCAAATGAAATAAAAGATAGATCCAGTGGAAATGATGAACTGAAGAGGACCAGAGTCACAGAAAGTGTTAAATTCCTTCAATGTGATGAACTTTGGCCTGGGCATATGCAGGATGTTCGATATACAGTAAAGGGTTGTAAAGTTACATTTCAAGACAAACCTTGCCATCCTGATGTAGAGCCTGCCTATTTTTGTCAAGTTTGTTTAATTTGCTAAGCTGTATATATGTTCCCATAATTGAGTATAGGTACTAAACTTTGGTTTACAACTGACTCTCTCTTATCCTATAGTTTAGGCAATGTCTTGTTCTTCTAAAGGCATCTAGCCTTACATCTACTATTTTAATGTCATTAATATGATAGTCAAAGGTCAAGTTGTGTCTACCCATATAGGAACATAGAAATATAGAAGCTGACGGCAGAAAAGGATCGCAAGGCCTATCCAGTCTCGCCCATTTGTTCTAGTAATAGTGTGCAATCATAGGCAAAATAAAGAATGGTGAAGTCAGTTGTGTATACCTTCTAATTATTTTAGTGAAAAGCAGTTGGCTACAAGTGTACAGATGAATACACCAGTAAGACCTCAAACTCAGTGCTGTCCTCTAGCACCTCGACTCACTCGCAAGTCTTCCCTGGGACAGCATCGAGTTTGAGTCTTACTAAGCTGTATACATCTATATGCTTGTAGCCAACTACTTTTTCTACTAAAAGAATTGAAATTTATACACAACTGCCTTCAGCATTCTTTATTTTGCCTTTGAGTGAGCACTGTTGTTCGAGCTGTTGTTGTCTATATGGAGGTTAGCTGCCTTCTAATAGTGCTGCACCGAGCCACATTAGCTGCATCGCAGTGATGCCCATTATTTCTGCCTTATGAATGTGCCATAGGCCTGTTCTCTGTCAATTGCCTATCTTTCATACTCATCTTTATTGCTCTCTTATGCCTGTCCCATGCCTGTTTGAAGCTCTGCACTGTATTCATATCCACCACTTCCTGAGGTAGGCCATTCCATGCATCTACCACCCTTCCTGTGAAAAAGAATTTCCTCACATTTCCTATAATTGGCCTCCCTCTAATCTCATGCTGTGTCCCTTGTCCTGCTATTTTTCTTATATTGAAACATGTTAGACTCTTTCACCTTGTTAATGCCCTTAAGATGTTTGAACATTTCAATCATATCACCTTTCTTCCTCCTTGCTTTAGGGTATGCATATTGAGCTCCATTAATCTGTCCTCATATGTTTTCTGATGCAGTCCCTGCACCATTTTGGTTGCCTTTTCTGGACTGCCTCCATTTTATTAATGTCCTTGTGCAGGTGTGGCCTACTGCATGCAGTACTCCAGATGGGGCATAACCAGTGTCTTGTGAGGAGGGATTATTACTCCTCTTATGACTTGAGATACCCCTACTAATACACCCCAACATCCTCTAGCCTTACATACTGCTTTAGTGGTCTGCTTGGATGATTTCAGGTCATCTGTGATGATGATGCCTAAGTCTCTTTCTTCCCTTGTGATTGCCAACAACTCCTCCAAACCTATAGGTGGCTTCAGGGTTTCTCTTCACTATGTGCATAATATTGCACTTCTTTATGTTAAACCCCAGTTGCCACTCTTACGACCATTTTGCCAGTTTATCCAGAGCTCTACTCATTCTACCCACTCCATCTGGATCATCTACTCTGTTGCAGATCTTGGTGTCATCTGCAAACAGACACATCTTACCCTCCAGTCCTTCTACAATGTCACTGATGAAGATATTAAAGAGGACGGGCCCCATGACTGTTCCCTCAAGTACCCCACTTGTGACTTGCATATCTTCTGACTGTATACGGTTTACCACCACTCTGTTTTCTGCCTGCCAACCAGTTTGCCACCTAGTTGACCAACTTCTGACCCAGTCTGAGCCTACCCAGCTTATTAATCCATCTTCTGTGTGGAACAGATTCGAAAGCTTTCCTGTAGTCAAGGTAGGCAACATCAACTGCTCCCCTTGGTTCACCACTTTGGTTACCCAGTCAAAGAAATCTAAGAAATTAGTTTGACAGGACCTTCCTGTTATAAACCCATTCTGTCTTAGATCCTGTGCTCCTATGGATTCCAGGTGTTGCACTCACCTTTCCTTAAGGAGTGCCTCATAATCTTGCCCACTACTGAGATAAGACTGACTGGTCTGTAGTTCCCTGCCTCCTCTCTCTGCTACCACTCTTGTGGAGCCGGGATCAATGTGAGCCCTTCTCCAGTCTTATTGGACCCTCCTGTGCTCAGAGACTCACTAAACAGTTCTAATAGTGTCTCTGCTAGTTCCACCCTTAGCTCCTTTTAGTACCCCTGGGATGTATGCCACCAGGTCCCATTGTGTTGTCCACCCTGAGCTTAACGAGCTGTTGTAGGACCCTTTCTTTTGTAAAGGGACTAGTGTACACATCCTCTCCCTTGTGTCCATGGTGCTGAGCTGTGGGCCCTGCCCTACCTTTTCCTCAGTAAATACTGAGCATAAGTATCTATTTAGGATAGATGCTTTTCCTTGGTCCTCCTCCTCACACTCCTCCTTATTCCCTTTGATCTTAGCAATACCCTCTCGACTTTTTCCTTTCACTAATGTATCTATAGAAAGTCTTGTCACCAAGATCACGTGATGCAGTGAGCGTGGTAGTAACTTTACTCGACCACTCCCGCTTGCCTCTCACAACATTTATTAAAATATATAGCTTCACTGCATGAACCGAGCAAAAAGTACTCAATTTAAATTGGCACACATAACATGTACAGGGTAATCTTAGCAGTGAAAGCTCTTGTATGGAGACAGAAATGCATCTTGTGCTTCCATACCACACGCAAATAACCCAGAGAAGGCCAACAAGAAAGTGAAGGCCCAGGCTCACCCTCCACTACACAACTGGTGTGCCGCTGGCAACAAACTCCTCTGAGCTGTTCCAGGAGGAATTCAAACCATTCAAAAAGAGCTTCATTCACTAACCTCTGACTTCAAAACCTGTCTGGGACACTAGAAGAGCTTACAAGGTGAACTAGTGACAACGAAGCATGGATCATGCCAGCGAAGAAAAGCTTGCAACTGTAGATCCTGTCATAGCTGCTACAAGATCCAGGGTAGCCAAATTAAAAGCAAAATGGAAGATTTAGAGGCCCAAGCCACCAAAATAACTTGATCCTAATTGGGCTTCTGGAAAGGGAAGAAGGAGATAATCCAGTCCTAGTCACTCAGAAGCTTCTCTAGACTGGTAGGCCCTCTCTTTTGGTACTGGATATATGTTAGAGTGGGCCTACCATGCATTACAGCCCATGCCACCTCCAGGGCTCCCCCGCAGTGCTTTTATTTTCAAATTTCTAAACTATCAGGAGTGTCAACATGTCTGAGCAAAATAAAGATTTGAAGGAAGTGCTTTGGGAGGGAATACTCGTGTGGCCTAAGATTACCTCTGTCTGTTAGACAGAAAAGAGCTTCATATCATGCTGTAGTCACTAAATTAATAGCTGCCAATACTAGATTCTGGATGGGGTACCCAGCCCATTTCCAAGTTCTCATTATATTACCTGGCAATCTTTGAAGATTCCAAAGTGGCAGAAGAGTCTCTGAAGGAGTCCTTCCTGATCTTTTCAAGGATCACTGAGAACATCCTCAAGTGCTACAGTGCAGTACCAAGCAACCTTCATGTGTTTTGTTTCACTTAAATCTTTACTAATTATTTAAATTCAGTGACTGATGGCTGCCAGTGTTTGTTACTGTCATCACAGCGAAGCAGGGACACTATAATCTCCTACTTTTCCTGCTCATCTACACTGACACATGGACTTTGCCCCTCATCCTTAATACTCTTTCATGGAAGGGAAACTGGACTAAGTGGGGTCTGTTGATGCTGTTTGGCATTCAGTGGTATCCTTTAAATTACCTCTTTTTTTCCTGTGGTAATTTTTATCTAGGATCAAGGTAGGAGTGCCCACACTGCTTGATGTAAGGCAGTTTTTCATTTGTATTTTGTTTATCCCTGGGGCGCTTTATGTTAGCTGGTGCAGGGAACATATGCCATTAGGATTCTGTTAAGTTCTAGATCTCTCAATTGCCTGATTCCAGACCACATAACCTGCTAGACAATTATCTGGGGCACTTTATAGTACTCATTTGTTGTAGGTCTCAGGTTTTTATAAGACCTCAAAAGGTACTTGAAACTGTTTTAGTGTGGGATGTGCTATGAACTATGTTGTTTAGAGGGAGTGGGGGTGGGAAATGGTTGAGGCATCCACGTCATGGTGGATCACGTACCACAATGTCTTGTGGGGGAGGAGGGGATATCTTTTGATGGGGTTATAGTTCAATCATTTTGGGAAACTGTTGGGGAATATGAAAGTGGAGGGGTGGAGAGAGGAGAGTCCAGCTTGGCAATATTATTCAATTTTGGTATGAAGTAATAATGGCTTTATTCCTTATGTATTTTGAATTTACAGGACAGCAATGTTGAACGTCAATAAGTTTTTAACTTGGAATGTCTGTGGTGTAAGAAACAAACATAAAAGATATAAGGTATTGAAACATGTTGAAATACTCCAGGAAAAGTGATATTCTTACAAAATACTCATCTGTTAGAGGTGGAAGGAACCTCTTATGGAGACAATTTATAGGACAGGTTTTTCATGCTGGTTATAGTACTCAGTCCCGGAGGTAGCCATCTTAATAGACTGAGGGTATCATTTACCTGTGAACAAATCCTGATGGACCCGGAAGGATGTTACATTTTGTAAAAGGGCTGTTAGATAGGCAAACTTTAGTTCTGGGTAGCATTTATGGGCCTAGCACCAACATCCGCTATTTTTACCAAGTTATGGTATGGTACTGGCCCTGCTTACAAAGATACCGATTATATTAGGATGGGACTAGAATCTTACTTTTTGCACCTGATTTGGATAAGTCTAAGGCAAAACAGAAGGGTCTCTCACTGGCTCAAAGAGCCTTAGAGAGAGGATTGTCCATTTGGGTCTGTGTGATCCATGGCACCTTCAGCATCCCTGCCAGAAGAATTTACCTTTCGATCTGCAGTACATGGTACCACTCCAGAACTGATTACTTTATATTGAGTCAATCACTGTTGAGGGGCATCAGTGACCCTACAATCAAACCGGGTGTGATATCCAAACACTCTGTAGTGACTTGTGATATGATACTCCAGGGGAATTGCCAAAGAGTCCTTGTGGAAGCTCAACAACCAATTGCTCAAAATGAAACTTTCTTAAACCAAAATTATTCAGGAAATTAAAGAGTACACTACTCTGAACCTTAATTCTACAGGGAGACGGATTTGGAGTGGGTTGCCCTAAAATGCTTCCTCCAGGGAACATTTATTAATATGGTCTCTCAGCGAAAAAGCAAAGAGACCAGAAAGCAATGCATCTGTTAACCAATATTCAAACATATGAAACCGCACTATCACCTAGTACGATGGTGGAACAACAATCAGCATTAATTGGCTTAAGGGATGAATATTCTCATTTATTACAAGAAGCCGCATAATATGCCATGCTTAGGACAAACACAAAGTATATTGATCAAGGGGATAAGGCGGAACATCTCCTTGTTCTATGGCTTCAAAAACTGAAGAATCCAGGCTGGTCCATTCCATTAGATCCCAAACTAGTGCAACCCTCTGCCTGACCCCAACAGAAATAGCAGAGGACTTTGCTGTGTTTTATGAAAATTGATATAGTCCCATGTCCAACCCCCAACAAAAGCTGCAATAAAGAGTTATCTAGAAGCCACCTCTCTCCTCTCCTTGCACAAGAGCAACAGGATTTTCTGGTTACTCCAATTAGGGACTCTGAGATCCAAGCTGCCATCTTCTCCTTAAAAGCAGATAAATCCCCTGGCCCTGACAGTTTTCCCCAACTTCTACAATGCTTTATCTTCCCATTTGATTCTCGTTAAAACAGCTATTTGTCTGGATTCTGGACTCCCAATCTCTAGATAGTACACTTCTTGAAGCATTAATCATTGTAATACCCAAACCTGACAAAGATCCCTAAAATGTTAGTAGTTGCAGACCCATCTCCTTGTTAAACTGTGATATTAAAATAGTCGCTAAAATTCTTGCTAATAGATTAAAGCAGGTATTGCCCCACATAATTCACAAAGGCCAGGTCGGTTTTATGGAGGGCAGACACTCGGAGGATCATTTCCGCAAACTTGCTCACATCTTCTCTGCATCCAGGGATTCTTCAACACCAGCTGGCTTGCTTTCCCTGGATGCAGAAAAGCGTTGATAGAGTTAACTGGGACTTTTTATTCATGTCTATGAACAGATTTGACTTCCCACAAAAGTTCATCCAATGGGTCTTTTCCCTTATTCAGAGGCCCCAAGCCCAAATTTGTTGCAATGGGTGTTTTCCAGATTATTCATTTTATTCTCTGGTACCAGACATGGGTGCTCTTTATTGCCCTTACTCTTTAATATTTATCTGGAACTCCTTTTGGCTAAAATAAGAGAGCATAAGGGCATACAAGGAATATCAATAAACAACCAAGAATTCAAATTATCAGCATATGCTGATGATATTCTCCTTCACCTCTTGCACACTGCTCAAACTTTCCCAATGTTTTTCCTATTGCTAGATTATGGAAAAGTTTCTAAATATAAAGTTAATTTAGATAAAGCAATAGTTTTCCCACTTAATCATAAACTTACTAAAGGATCATTGGAACCTTTGGGGCTACACTGGAGTTCCAGTATTAAATACCTTGGATTATTCCTGACCAGGTCGGACATGATGAGAAAAAACTTAATTTAGACTCCACCCTTCTTAATATTCAATCTGACCTAAAGAGATGGCTATCCCTCCCAATTTCACTCTGGGGAGAGTAAGCATTACTAAAATTAATGTCTTACCAAGATTATTTTACCCAATGGCCATGCTAACCTATGGACTCCACTGAATTGGTTTAGGAAGGTATATGCTATCATTTCCACATTTCTTTGGCTTGGGAAAAGCCCAGATGCACATATAAAAAGCTGGCAGCCTGCAAAGCTTGAGGAGGATTACAACTTCTTTATTTTAATTTGTACTTTTGGTCTAATCAAGCCTCTAAATACTTAAGATGACTCGCCCCAGGAGGAGATTGACTCACAGAGATATATCCTGGAATGGTTGATTTTAGAAAGGCAGCAGTTAAGGGATGCCAAACTTTCCCCAGAGGTCATTTTGCATGTATCCCTAAAGCCTTCCCTAAGTCTCCACTGCTCCCCAGTTGCCAGTTCTCTGTGGATACACACACAACTGTGTGCCTTTTGGGATACAAATACACCAGGGACCCTAGACAACCAGTGTTTGGTAATCCTAATCTAAAACTAGATGGCTGACCTATTCCTGTGGGCTGGTTACCCCACCTAGGAGAATTTGAGGTTTTGGACTTTTTTACAGGGGATCTGTATAGATTCGGCCTCTATATTGGACAAGCTACAGGTGAACAAAACTTGCATTTTTAAAAGTTATCCAATTGTGTCACCTGTGCCTAAGTCAGCATGGGACTGGGGTGCAGACCCAGAACTGAGGGACTGCCTCAGGTCAATGATACCTCTAGTGATAAACCCCATGCTTCCTCTAATGTGTATGCCATCCTTAGAGACAGAGCTCTGATCCTCACAGCAATAGCCCCAATCTCTTGGTGGCCTATGACACAAATATGGAGAACAGATGGAGGGAGATATGGAAATCTACCTTTATGTACATATCACAATATAGATTGAGACTCACTCAATTTCAGATTTTAAATGATATGTATTGGACCCTGTCAAACTCCAGAAATGGGCAGATCCCTGGATAACCTATGCAATAGATGTAGGCAAGTGGAGGATTGCTTCATCACATTTTGGGGAATGTCCTGGCTTAAACAACTATGGGGACAGATTCAAAATAAAATAGATCCACTATTGGGGCTCAAAGACCTATTCACCCCAGATGTTTATATACTGGGAGACTTTTCAAAATACCAGTCAGATTAGAAGGTATCAAATGGCCCGATCTCCTTATCAGAAAAGAAAGTGGTTCTAGTCACTGGTTAGACAGTCAACCCATGTCATACCTCTTATGGCTGACTGAACTCCTGTTTAATCTTAATATAGAACACATGCAAGCTAACCTCTGGGGCTCAGTACTCGATATAAAAGAATCTGGGATAGTTTTCATCGTTATTCATGTTACAGACTAGTAGCAATCAATAAGTGATAATAGCTATGAGGGGTGAAGCTCTGGGAATCTGGACTGCCCTCCTCCGCATTATTTTTCTTTTGTTGTTCCTTGTCAATAGACGTTATCTCGATTGAAATACACCATGTTAGTGATTGATGTACATGTTATATTTTGTCTATCAATGTGCTTAGCTAATAGTCTACCTTTAATATTCTGCCAAGCTGGGGGGTTGGAGGGGTAAGTTAGGGAAGAGGGCTTGACACAAGAAAGACACAATATGGCATCTTATATATATATATATAACCTGTCTGTGTTATGGCCCTTTAGGGTAAAAGTTAATAAATGTGAATTTCAAAAAAAAGTCTTGTCACCATCTTACTGTCCATGCTAGTGTTTCCTTGGTTTGGGCCTTTGTCTGCCTTACAGCCTTCCCTGCTTCCCTTAGGAAGTTTGGTATCCTCCTATCTTTGTCCAGCTGCATTTTCTTATATTTCCTGAAGGCCAGCCTTTTGGCTCTGACCTTTTCTATTGCTGTTCTTGAGAATCAAAGTGCTGTCCTTCTTCATTTGCTCTTGCTTTTCTCTCTAACACAATGGGATGTTACTTCAAGTATTGCACCATTAATGCTTGCCCACTTTGCCTGTACTCCTTCACCTGTATTTCTTCTTGCCAGGGCTAGCTTAACTCTGTTGACCATCTTATCAATGTCAGCTCCTCTGAAGTTCCATATTTTGCCTTGGAATGGGATGATTTAGTTCTAGTGGTCAAATTGAACCATACCATGTAATGGTCACTGGCTCCCAGGTGACCTTCTTCCTGGAGATCTGTGATCCTTTCACCATTAGTCAGTACTAGATCTAGGCTAGCCCTGTCTCTTGTGGGTTGTTGTACCAGTTGTTTGAGGCCCTCCACCTGCAGGGAATCCACCATGTGTCTAGCTCTGGCAGATGTCCCTGCTGGTATTGACCAATCTGTATCTGGCATGTTGAAGTCTCCCATTATGAGAACCTCCCTTTAGCTGTCATGTTTTGTATATCTTCTAACAGTAATGTGTCTATGTCCTCCACCTGGTCTGGAGGCTTGTAGACAACCTCAGTTCATATGGCAGTCCCATTTCCTGTATCGAGGGTGACCCACAGTTCTTCCGGCTCCTTATGTGTATTCTGAATGTCTGTAGCTTTGATATTTTCAGTGACATAAAGGGCATTCAACCCCCTTTTGAACCTTGGTCTCTTGTGAATAGTACATAGCCAGGTACTGAAGTCTCCTAGTGTGGTTACTGGTGAACCATGTTCGTTAATGGCTACTATGTCCAGTTCAGCCTCTATCATTGTTGCCTGCAGGTCTAGGATCTTGTTTGACAGACTGTGAGCATTTTGTACATGATTTTCCATTGGCCAGATTTTGGGTGTGTTAGTTGTTGGGTGTCAAGTCCTGAGTTAATACCTCACTATCCTCACTACCACTTGTTTTATATTAATTTCTCTATTCTTCTAGTCTTTGGTTGTTGGGCCAAATACCATAGTCTGGGACTTTTTCACATTCAGGACCAATTTGGAGCCTGCAAACCAGGTGCACAGCTCATTGAAGTCATTTTGAAGGTGATTTTCCATTTCTTGTAGAGTGCTGCCTGTCACTAGCAGCATTGTATCATCTGTGTAAAGTCACAAATGTGTCTTCTTTATGTGCTTTGCAACCTGGTTCACATACACCCAGAACAAGGTGGGCCCCAAAATTGATCCCTGTGGGACTCCCTATTTATTGGTTCTTTCTTATACAGTGTGTCTCATACTATAACCTGTTGGAACCTTTCACTTAAATAAGACTTGAACCATTGTGAGTATCCTCTTCTATCCTACTTCCCAGAGCCTGTCTTTCATGATTTGGTGATCAACAATGTCAAACATTTTGGATAAGTCCATGAACATTGCATCCACCTCCTGGCCATCATTAAAGCAGTAGCTATCATTTCAACCAGGTCAGTGAGTGCGGTGTCTGTGGAAGTACCGAGTCTAAACCAGACTGGAATTTAGATATTAATGAATACTGATCAAGATAATCTTGTAACTGCTTCTGGACCATAGCTTTTCAGGATTTTGGAAATAATAGACATTAAAGCTGTTGGTCTATCATTTGCAGGATCTGCTTTTTGTCCACCTTGTGTATGGGTATAATTGTGGCTAATTTCCATAGACTGGGGAAATGCAGCCTGTTAAACTCAGTTAAATACTTCTGTTAGTACTGGGGCTATAACCACTACTAAATCCTTTATAAATCTAGTTTCCATTCCATCTGGGCCACATGCTTTCTTTTCATTTATCATTCTGTTTTTTTTTTAACTTAACTACAGGTGATTATCTTGAATCTAAACTTAGGTCTTTCTAGTTCTCTCTTCTTCCTTAGTACTGGAGTATGCAATTACTTGCTTTGGAATGTTTAGGCCTGGTAGGGTAGTAAAATATTTATTTAATAGGTCAGCTGAGGCTTTAGAATTTTGTATTAAACCATTTTGAGTCATTTGTATTTTAGGCTTATTGTTTGCTAGGGACTCGAAAGATTTAATTATTGCTCAACATTGACTAGGGTTTGTAATTTCTTCAGTCTTATTGTTATAGAAATTCTGTTTGGTATTCCTTAGATGTAGTTTTAACTTTTTTAGCAATCTTGTATTTATCTCATAATTCTGGGTCTAAGCTTTTATTTGCTAGTTTCCAAAGGCAATTTTTAACTCATATTTCTTGTTCCAACTTCTTTGTTATCCGGGGCTTGCTGTTTTTGTTGGATTTGTTTGTATATGGAGCAGTTTCATTACAGACCAATAGAACTCTTGTGTGAAATATTCTGTTCCCAGATCCAAGCTGGGTATTGCCAATTTCTGTCCCAGTTTATTTTACTCAGTTGATTTATTAGCTTCTCATTGGTGTAATGTTTAAATGATCTTGTTTTCCTAATGTTTGTACCTGGACCAACCTGCCCAGTTTATTTTGTTCTTTTATTTGAAATATATCTTTTATTGTATTATGGTCCTCTAAGATAGGCTGTACAATTTGTATCCCCAATGGCTTAATCTTCAGGGAAGAAAGATGAGGTCCAGAATGTTCCTCTTGCTTACAGCAAACTTTTTCTAGTTGGACTTGTGACAGTTTGGATTACATTCAGGGGCCTAAAGCTTTTATCTAATTGTTACCACACATCTGTCCCCATGCTGCATTATAGTCCCCTGTTAACAATAGTTCCTTCCCCAATGCTTTACTCACTATAATTTGTGAAAGAATATTAAAGGAATTTGTATTAACCTTAGAGGGAGAGTAGATCACACCCAAGACCAAATCTAAACCATGTACCTCCAGTAATGAGCACTCTGTTTTTCTATGTGATTTACATATAGGACCTCTGTTGGTCTCAATTCCCATTTGTTGTATAACAGTACTGCCCCACCACATTTCCCTTCTCTATTCACTCTATGGGCATAGTATCCTTCTATATTCATTTATGTATCCTTTATGCTTTTGTTTAACCAAGTTTCTGTTAAAGCTATAATTTCTGTTTTTCAGTTGGCTGGTGTGACAGGCTGGCCCTGTCTTTGGAATGCTCCCATGGCAAGGTGACATAGGTTTCCTTATTCACCCTTTCCAGTAAAAAGTGAAGAAAGAAATGGAAAGTGCATTTGAAATGACAGAATGCAGTATAATAAATAAATAAATACATACATTGGGGTTTACAATATGACCGGGGGACCAGTAAGAATGTAGCATCAGATAAAGCCATGGAGATGCTGATTTATGAAACCCCAAATAGAGTAAATGGAGTAGAACACCTTTTGCATTTTGAAAGTGTGAGATGTGCCTGAATAGAAAACAGAATCTGTTTAAAAACATGGCTCATGTTCTGAGATAGGAAGGAATCTCCTGACTGCTGGCTTTAGTTTAAAAGTCAGGATGTGCCAGGCAAGATGGGTGGAATTGAAGTGCAATGATAGCCAAGTCGGGCTGTTGCAAGTGTGGCCAGAATCGTGATTTGATTCAGGATTATCACCTGGGCGCCAGTGATAGCAGTGGTTAGCAGGATGACAGTAAACAATTGCAGCTGCCCACTCTTCATTAAATAATGTAAAGCCTCTCAAGAAATCTTAAAATTAGGGCAAATGTCCTGGCCAAGCGAGCATGGAGCAGAACAGAGCAGCAGGCTTTAGAAATTTCACTTTCTGCTGCTCTGCATTTTACTTACTCCCAGTGGTGTATGCTGACCCTCCTGCCCCTCTCTGTAGTAAAATTGTTCAGAATGAGTAAAGAATAAAAAGAAGGTGCTGACATGCTCCTCATTATGAAAGGTGCTTTGTTTAAAGAGTGAGTAACTGGCAAGGAGCCATAGGTGCTATTTCATTCTTAAAGCTGGGTGGCAAATGCTTTATTTATTTTTGGCTGCTCCTCTTCTAATTATAGTGCAGCAATGTGGAGGACAGTGATATGCTTAAATTATAGCTGTGTTTAGGTAAAGTAGAAGAAAGAGGAGAGAGACTGAATTGTGCAAGAGAGAGAGAGAGAGAGACAAAGTAAATAAGAAGAAAATAGGGCGCATTTGCTCTCTAGATAGCTCTCTGTCTCTCATTCCTCACAGTGTGGCACAGCATCAGGAGAAAATGGATGGCTCTGAGTCTTTCTGGTCAATTACAGCAGCCTGTCCAAAAAGAAAAAATGACCAATGGGTTGCGAGAAAAGACCCGTGGGTCTATATAAATACATTGGCCGGCACTACACTCAATAAGGACACCAGCCTAAAAGAAAAGGAAAGGGCTAAGAAAGAAACATAATATGTGGCAAGTGACAAGAAGGAAAGTAAATGAAAAAGGGGCCAAAAAAAGAAAAGCATAATGGGCTGAAATTGCAGCTGACAGATATTTAGGGATGTGGCAAAGGCTTAAAATTGGTGCAAAATGCCTGCTTTTTATATATAAACACCTAGGGGATAATCCTCTAGTGGGGCATAATGTGATGAAATAAAATAGGATAAAAGAAAAACTGTCCCCACATAAAACTATTGAAACAAATGAAGGAATGAAAATAAATACATAACAGACTGTGTTAACAAATGGGATTAAGACAGATGTGTATTGAAGGTGTTGTCTCCTTATATAGACTTCCAAAAAGTCTTCAGTAAGGTCCAACATATTACTCTGATTCAAAAAATGGTTCATTAGGGTTTGATAGCAGAATCATAAACTGGATGAACAACTGGTTATCTGATAGATACCAGAGAGTTAGAATGGTAGGGAATGTTCTGAACCCATTGGGGTCACAAGTGGAGTGCCACAGGGGTTGTTACTTGGGCCAGCTCTGTTTTCAATTTTACCAGTGATTTACAAGATAATATCAAGAATGCTGTTATAAAATTTGCTGATGATATTAAACTTGATGGACCTGTCAATACTGTGGATCAGTGGCAGGACATGTTAAGAGATCTAAAGTTAATCAAAAACTGGGCAGTTAGAAACAGAATACCCTTCAGTATGCAGAAATGTGTTAGCATGCATATGGGGAAACAATATCTCACAGACATATGAGTTAAATGGGGTGACACTGAAGAAGGCTTGAAATTGAAAAGACTGTGTAATTATTGTGGATAATAAATTGAATTTCAATAAACATAGAACTCATATGATAGCAAGAGCAAACTTCATGATTAAAAATATCAACTGAAGTTTCATCAATAAATCACTGAATTGTAGGTTACCTCTATATACATTATATGTTAGACCCCACCTGGATTATGGATCTCAGTAGTGGAACAGATATAAGCAGGGTGATATCGAAATCTAGAAGGGGTGCAAAGATTCACTGAAACTATAGGCTGACTGAGCAAATTAAGTTATAAGGATAGGTTGAATAAATCAGGTTTATTCTCTCTTGACCAGAGAAGGGTTAGGGTGACCTTTTGATGTTGTACAAGATGATGGCAGATCAGGAGTTGACTAAGGAAATAAATATTGTGGCGGGTGAGAAGCCTCCAGTGCTAAGAAGTGATAAGAAGCAAATTAAATTGGCAATGGCTAGATCAAATAGTGAGCACTATTCCTCTGTGATAGAGTGGAAGATTGTGGAACATGCTTCCATTGGATATTGTGGATAGCAAAAATATAGATGAGCTTAAACTAAAAGCTGATAACTGGTTGAGTGATAATATGACACGATGGACCCACTGATGTGGGGAGCAATAGTATGGGCAATAGATGCCTTCTTTCACTCTATACCCAGTATGAATACCCAGTACAAATATTTAAAACCCTGTGAGGAATAAAATACAGGGTTGTTCATTGAATATGAGAAAAATAAATGTGACTAAGACTTTACTGTAGACTGACCTGTTCCCAGGAGAGCTCATAAAGAATGACTGAAGGCTATAGGAAGCAGTGGCCCTAGTAGCTATAATATTTATATTAACCCTGGATTCAATCTAGTTTTACAGAGGAGGAGCTTACAGTAATTAAAGCAAAATGGGTACATAAGGACATTTTTGCTAGACCAGGATTTGGCTGCATGAATGGAATCAATCAATCGAATCTCAATTAAATCTTTATTTTTAAAGTGCCTTTCTAAAACCAAGGTGCTGCACATAACATAAATAACATATAAATTAGACAGTATTACAATTATTAAAATAAATCCATTACTTAGTCAGGGAAGGCCAAGGAGAATAAATACATCTTCAGCATTGATTTAAAACTGCTGATGGTCAGGCATTCTCTTAACTGATGAGATAGAGAATTCTACAGGGTCAGTGCTGGAAATGAAAAGCATGAGCTCCAGATGTTTTAAGATGAACCCTGGAAATCTCTAGCAATCCCTCATCGGCGGATCGGAGAGGGCGATTGGGGAGTAGGGAATCAGGAGATCTTTAAGGTTCACTATAACAAATAAGGCCTAGAAGCAACCTTTATATTTTGTATATGTGCAGGTTGTGAGCCTTGGAAACATAGAAATGTATTAATTACAAAACATATTGCTGTCACATGATGGTGATGTCATCAGCAAAAAATATATAAAAGCCTACCACTAGGGTAGATTTTTAGATAGGAGTCAGGGAGAGTTGAAAGTGAGAGGTGTAAGGCCTCAGATGTAAGCATGTGGGTCTACACACTAGACTGAGATGTATGAGTACTGCTGGGCACAACAGTGACCTGTTTGTTTTGCTGAACTAACATGTAATTCTTAATTTCTACATCTTCTAATCATTTTATGCTCTGGAAAATAAAATGATAAATACCACCTGTCATTTTTTATGCTCTACAGTTGTTGTCTGCCTATGTTTGTTATCCTGAAATCCCAACCCACTACAGCCGGTCTAAGTTTGCCCCTTGGGAGGTATAGTAGAATCCCAAATTAGGGGCTATGGCAGCTTTCATCTGCTGCATGCCCCTAGCACCATGCAGCAGCTTGTTTAGTGCAGCAAGGATGGTGTAAGCCCCTTTGGTGCACACAGTCTGCAGTTGAGAATTGCTCCTGGGGCATCTTTTGGTACAAGTGGTACTTTGCACCATTCCTGAGGCATAAGCCCTTTGCACCATTCTGGGAGCTATGATAATTGGGCCCTGATAATGCTCTGAAATTGAAGCTGCAAGCAATATACAGTATTAGGTGAAAAGGGAAAACATTTTGGGACAAAGAATTTGGCAGAAACCAATTATTATGGACAGCTATACAAATTATGTAGTAATCAAGCATATCTGAATATACCCAATGTGATTCTTTACTTACAAAGCAATTACCTACAAATGCTATATCCTACCTGTAAGGATTGTGTTGCAAAATTACTATTTCAAAATATTTGAATAAAAAGCACACACATTTTGGTTAGTAATTTGAGACACCGATAGTTGGCATTTCTGCTTCTGGTGGAAATTAAAATACTGTGGGACAAGCTGAATGGAATTCTGTAGCTTGCTTACAAAAATGCATGCAGTCACAAAAATGTACATATCTGATACACAAAACACTAGTTGGCAAAACAGATGAAAATTGCAGAACTTATAATTTCAGTTAATCTGAGCTATGTTATAATTCTTGTTGAGAGACAACATAAATTGTTTGCCATATAAAACAAATATTAGTTTTCCTAGTGAGACACTGCACTTAAATACATATTCTTCAGTGAAGAAGAATCTCTGAATGCAGTTGGAAACAACTAATCCTGAAGTCGACTATCTGCATGTAAAGGGAAAGTACTGTCAGAACAATAGGTCAGAATACCAATTTTTTTATGGGCACTCAGCTACATCTTTAACCCCTTGTCAGCAAATTTGCATAATTACACAAATAATTGTAAGGCTGGCTCAAACCTTGTTTTACACCTATTGTGGATAAGTTCTAGGAAAACTTGAACAATTTTTCTGTCACACCCAGATATGGTATGTAGAAAAAGATTGTATTTATCCCATACTTCTAATCTTCTAATTAGTACTAATCCACATAAATCCAGAACATTGTAAAGATCATAAAAGCAATGTAAACATAAAATAATGAAGGTTTCAGAAAATCAAATAACACAAAACAACATTTCAGAAAATAAACAAAACAACAAAAAGCAATATTCAATACAATTAATAGTATTTGCTGTATAGCATGCCTCCATCATGCTTTTGTATATAGTATAACTTTCATGCATAAGAACTTGTAAACTCTTTACCTTAGTGTCGTGAATGTCTGTATCAAATGTATTTCAGTACCTTATGTCATGCAAAAATGTTTATATATTTTTATTTAAACTCAAGCTTAAACTATGTACCCAAGCTTCTGCATTTAAGAACTTCATTTTCTATATGACCTCCCAACTAAGCATAATTAGATTATAATAAAAAATAATACTCAGACATTTGTTTACCTGTGGAGTCTGGATTCTTTCTTAACTTCAGAATGTTGGTGGAAATCCTCCTTTTCCTGGATAGCAAAGTTCTCTTAATAATTGGACTTTATGGCTGTTTCTGCTTTACACTTGTTCCCACTTGAACCATGACTTTGGACCCACTTGTCAATACAGCGCTGCAAGGTTGCTTTTTGGCTGCTGGACATCAATAGGCAGTCTTTGTCCTTGTTTCTTTCTTGTCAGGAACTTTAAAGTTTACTCCAGTCAATGTGTCCATTACACAAACAAAAATCTTTACTAGACCAGAATTTGAAAGATTCTGCTGTGAAAAGTTCTTTCCTTGTGGATAGCTTTGTTGCAAGTTTTGTTTCCTTCCAGGCTCAGACCTCAGGCTCTGGACCTCAGCACCCTCGTATGAACTCAGCAATAAAGGCTTGGTTTCTTTCTGGTCCAAAGATCATTAGGCAGGCATGATGCTTTGCTTTAAGCCTTGCAGGAATCTCAAAACAATAGCATTGTCACGTCCACAGACACAGATCTTCACAGCATGAAAGTTTGAAGGATTCTCAACCAGCCCCTCTTGGGACCTATCTTTATTACTTCTGGTCAGAGCATCGTCCTGACATCATTTTCAATTAATTTTAACAACTTTGATTGGATCATGCAAATGATGGAGGTGTGGGTCTCACCTTTTCAAGGAATGCCCTTCTGTTTAGAGTTCAATTTTTAAACATAAAATACTTTTCTTCATAACTTTTGCATGCAACATGATACAGTCTCCAATAAACATTTTTAATTCAGCTAATTAAAGGCAGTGTTTGTTTTTTGGGGGATAGGGTGCATGGCTGAACAGCTAAATGGAGCAGACATTCCTTTTCTGTGCTCCTCTGTTTTGAGCCCACATTTGATTACATTTTTGTTTTGGGCTGCCCACAATGTATTTTTGATTTGTAACAGTTGCTAGGGGCTTACAACATGCAGTGATTGGGAAATCTAAGCACTCAGTGGTTCCTGAAGATTTTTTAAGCCTAGACCATCACAGCCTCAGGATGGCCAGCCTACACCACGATACAGAGTCTCGGATGGTAGTACCTTGGGAGGTGGTGCGATATCTCTTGAGATGGTAAATGCAACACTTATTCAGCTAGTGAAACCATCCAAGACATGGACAAACATCTAGATACCCTTACCCTTACCCTGAGAGTTAGTGCCCTGGAGCAAAGTGTGGACACCATTGAACAATCACTTCAGTGTGCAGAGAGCTCAACTGTGAAATCCATTGTTGCAACAATCAAGCTAATAAAGGAAAACACTCTCCTACGACTACGCCTGGAAAATGTGGATAACCAGACTAGAAAGCAGAACATTAGACTTCTCAGATTTCCCAGAAATGCAGAGGGTGAGGATTGTTAATTTTGTGCAGGCATTGTAGCCACAGTTATTGGGCATATCCAAGGAGGAACCAGCACTTGCCCTAGAAAAGGCCTACTGGATCACCCCCAAAGAAAGATGGAAGGTGCCTCAAGTCCGTGGACTCTTTTGGTCATCTGTAATGGGGTGGGGGCCATGACCATATATTGAGCCTGGCCTAAAGAGAAGGCAGTTAAGATACATTGCTGTGTATATATTTTGTTCTCCAATATCTCCTTTTCTACTCAGTTGAGGAGGAACACTTTTGATGGAGTACATGTGGCGTTTTGAAGGTTGAAGATCGAAAATCAGCTTCTATTCCCTGACCAGCTTAGGGTCTGCTGGAAGGACTGCATCTGTATGTTTCATGAGCCCTCAAATGTGGCTAAACTGGTTGATCTTATTAAGAGTGAATTAGATGAGAGAGGGCCCTTTCTGGACATGGAGCTGAAGGGCAGATTGACTCTTGGACTAATTTGGGGCTCTTGGCACAGTGAGTATGTCCACCGATACATCACTGACATTTGAACCAGTCTGGACTCCTCCCTTTATACTGGCATTTTCTTGGTATAGTTTCCTATGATATGATAATATAATTGGTCATTGCTCACAGCCCTGGAGAAAAGATCTCCGTTCACCTTTCTTATTTTGGACTCAAGCTATGCAAGACTGGATTTACTGTTCACAGTGTGTTTATATTAGTTATGCCATTTAAAGGGCAGTTCAGTGTTTAATTCAGTATTAAATTTTGTGATGAAATTTTAGGGGAGTGTTGACATTGCTGTTTTTGGGGGCTAGCTTCTATTGTAATTATGGATAGCTTTATATTTGCTTACATCTATGTAGTGCAACATTAGCAGTCCATATCCTTATCATTGTGTCAGGATTATTGGAGAGGCTCTTCTCTGTTATGGAGATTGGCTATAGCATGGTCTCTCAGGGACATCCGTGTTCAGTATGGATATTTGGTATTTTTCTTTATTGTTCTCTATTGGGTCTCTACATTATTTGTAGTATGAGATGATCCCTGTAAGGCTCGGTGCTGCTATAAGCCTTGGGCAAACTGTTGTGCAGCTTTTGACTGCAATAAATTTGTGATGGACACTTCCCTAAGTGGTGCCTGCTGGGAGGGGTCAGCTTATGCTATATGTATTTTTGTATGTTGTTGCTCTGTACATTGAATGCATCCCTCTTTGTGTGCTACTATTTGTAAGTTTTTATCTGAAACTTATTAATAAATAATACAGAAAGGCAGTGTTTTGAGGTCTTGGGGTGTTCCAGGTCTGTGAGACAAATACTTCCTGAGATAAGTTAATATGGACAATAACTTTATTTTTCATCAAAATCTTTTAAAACAAAGTGATACTTTTGTTTCTTGTGTCCCGGCTTCAGAATAAGGTAAGTTGTATCTAAAAACCCTTTAGAAAAGTTCTTGAATGAATGGAATTCCATTGTAGGCAAATGGGTCTTTGTTCTTTTTTTTTTTGCATTATTTCTTTTACCTCCTCTGACGTGCCCACTGTCATCTTCTCCTTTAGTCGGCCAAGTACTGCCTTCTCATCCGATATGCCATCCAGCTGCTCCGATGCCCTAGTTGTCCAGAAATATCCCTTCATGGGGGCTCTCCCATATCCCACCTGGGCCCTCTGCAGAGAGACCGGAGTGCACGTAGTGCCCTTGCATCCTTACTGGGGCCCAGAAATGCAGCCTGGAGGTTTCTTGCTGGGAGACACACGGAGGTGGGCCACCATCATCCAGATGGAATGCGTGCATTTTCATGCTTTTCTGGTCCCTCTGCATGCCGCTGTTTGCAGTATCCCCCGGCTCCACCGGAGGTCATTAACATAGCGGGCCTACCCACCTAGCTAACCCCAGGAGAGGAGAGCAGTCCTCTGATGCTCAATCCTCTCCTCCCATGTAGAGCCCTTGCACCCTGAGTCCATTCCCAACCCAGGTCGCCAGCATGGTTCGAGGTGTGGCATCCAGCGCCTCAATCCTTCTGCACCACCGGCCAGCTGGGTCTTTGTTCTTTCAAGAAAACATATCCTCAAAACTGTCAGCTTTGTTTTTCACTTCTTTTTAGATGGTGTGATGCTTTTCTGTGACCATACACTTAACCACAAGTCATATTTCTGGATTTGTCATGGCATCGGCTTTAATTTAAGATCAAACTCAATATGCTTACTTTGAAGATTATTGTTCTAGGACATTTGAAGATAACTCTTCTCCCCATCAGCTATATTTACATGATTTGACCAGTTGAGAGGTTAAAATATATTTCATCTACTGTGCACATTTCATTCCAGCAGAATTAAAATTGGCCTTGCAAGAGACAAAGGTCATTTACTCTCATTGAAGCTTATAGAAATCTAAACACTCTGGCCCAGATATTCAAACTGTTCCCAAAAGTGTGCAACAGCAGGAGCAAGCTAGTCCATTATACCATGCACAAGAAGCACAATATTCAAAACCGCAAGAGGCCAAGATGCGCCTACAGCCGACGACTGAATATTGCACAACTTGTGACATAGTGCAACTAGGGAGGTGAAGTTGAGCATATATGATGCACCATAGCGCAACAAGGGATGCTCAGCTGAGCAGTCCATATGCACCATAGCGCAACCAGGGACACCCCAGCAGTAGGGCAGCAATGCAACAGCACAACCAGGGATGCAGGGGCCCACCACCCATTCCACAGATGGGCAGAGGAACACACAGCAGAACAGACATCATCCCCACACCATATGCACTGCACAACTGGGGAGGGCTGGAATAACCACTGGCCCATGGAGACCAGTAACCAACCCACAGCCAGGCCATGGTGCCCCATCACACCCCTGGCAAGCTGTGACCGGCACACAGGAGGGCCGACCACCCGTGCCACCATCCCACCAATGCAGAGCACACCTTTCACTGTGACCCCCAGACACCCTGCCCAGGGAGCAGCATCCACCAGTGCAGGATACCCCATGCATGCCACCACCCCCACTGTGACAATGCAACCCTGTGCACCACAGAACCATGCAAGGCTGCCCCACCATGAGCACCCATCAGTGGGTGGCAGCACACAGTGATGCAATGACTGCATACACAGTGCCACCATGCACATCCCCCAAGGAACAGCTGAGAGACCAACCATGCGTTGGCACACGGGTACCCCACATGACAGGGCATGCTCCAGACCCCACCACCAGTGGTACAGCACCCTGCACACCCTCCCAAGGACACACCTAACCCAGCACTGGCCACAACAGCCAGCTCAGACACCCACAGTGGTGCATGGAAGCATGCACCACTCCGGATGCAACACAGTGCATAGACAAACACCCACCCATACCCAAGGGCACACCAAAACAGGGACACAGTAGCAGGGCAACCAAGCCCCCAGCATGTGGCCATGGAAACTGTGTACACATGGCCAGCACTCCTCCATGGTACAGGAGTGCCAGCCACCCTCCACAGGCACTGTGGAGCTGTACACCACCAGCATTTGCCTGGAGCACAAGTGACAGACAGGGTGCACATCCCTGCAACACACACGCGCGACAGCATGGAGGTGGGACAACAACAGCGGAGGCCACAGTGTCACCTGAGCAGACATGCACCACACCAGTGACAGGAGACAACCCAGCATTGTGATGGGTACAGTGGCTGTCCTGCATGGACATCCTCCATTGACATGCCAGTGGACTGTGCAGGTCATAGACATACAAGGGTGTCAGCTGCATAGGCCATGGATGGGCTGACAGGTGCACCATGGACACAGAGTATGCACTATGGACCACTGCACACAGTCATCCAGTGCACAGGGAACAACACACATACCATAGACAGTGACTGATAGCTACTCCCACACCATAGTCACTTCCCCACGGACACACACACACACGCACATGACTGCACCACCCCTGATGCCATGCACACCACTGCAGCTGAGCACCTATAGCCCACTGCAAAACAGAGACCACCACATTAGGTATATCAAAGCAAATGTATTGTAAAACATCACACAAAACTATATACATATATTTACAAAAGGTTGGGGAAGGGCCACACGCAAGGTGGGGGTGGGTAAGGGCAGGTGAACAAATGGTAGAGGGAAGGATGGGTGTGGGTGGGTCCAGGGAGGTAGAGAAAATCAGGGGCATTAGTACACCTCAGCAGGAGCCCTGTTCCCCACCTGGCTGCTCCTCCCACATGACGCTGTCATATTCCCAGCCGGTCTAGCCTTTCAAGGATCTCCAGGAGGCCCTGGCAACATGTAGGATCTCCTGCAGTGTCGCACTGATTTCCTGCAGCTCCCATCCACCTTGGACAAGAGAGCAGAGTCAATAGGTGTGAATGTGCAGCCCCATGTAGCCCACCCACTGTGCATGGCATACAGCCATGGGGCATGCCTCTGTGATGGTGTGTGACCACCCACAATGATCGTGTCCACAAGACCTGCCCACCCAGGTGCACACAGCCATGTGGACCGCTGCACATACCCACTGGCCAAGTCCTGCACAGCACCACCGTGGCTGTTCAGTGACATGGCTATGTGGTGCGAAGGCAGTGGCACAGCCATATACCCGTGCATGCATGGACCACCATTGACACACTCCCAGACATGCAGTGCCACTGAACAGTGCTGACTATAATAAGTTGCATGCATGACAGTGGTGTCAATGGATGGTGGCCATGCCCCACTGCCCACCCTGTTACACAGCATGCAATAGTAATCATGGATATAAGGCACTCACCATCATCAGGCTGGTTCCTGCGCTCTGCAGACCTTCGCCTCCTGGACTGATGGTCCTCCTGCTGGTGCCTCCTCTCCTTCGCCGCCAGCCAGCGCTCGTCGCCTAAGGTGCAAACATGGAGAGAGGAACATCAGTACAATCCTGTAGCAAAGTCTCCCCGCCCCATGTGTGTGCAATCCCACACAGCCAGACACACCCACCCACACCCTGATACCACAACGGCCAACACCAGATGGCCCCCCATGTGCTGGACACATGCAACCATGATACCCATATGGAACATAAAAGTGTATGGATGTTGCACCTACCTGGCCATGGCACGTGCCCTCCTGGCACATGCCGCAGGTGGAAAGCAAGACCGGGTCCCTTCACCTCAGGTCCCCATATCTGTGGTGGCACTGCTCCGCCATCCACCCCATACCGGTGGCCTCTCCAGGGTGCTTGGCCACCTCGCCAAACCTGACTCTGGCCCTGTCCAGGGGTGCCTCACCAAATAGTGGGCCAACATGTGGCTCCATAATGGCAACTAAGTTTGCCATCTCCACCTGGCTCCACTGTACTTTCTCCTCCGCACCATCTCTACTGCTCAGTTAAGTCAAATGGCACTCTGCAGCATGGTTCCACCATGTGGATGCTGCAGGTACAGTGCTGCTATTCCTTATCATGCTGTCACCGAACAGCGTGATAGTGGTGCACCCATGCCTGATGCATGGCACCTAGAGGGCAAAGGTCAGGCACAGGGTCAAGGGTCTCTGGTGCACAGACAGCCACAGTGCGATTGGAACCCAATGCATCTAGTGTGATTGGATGCCTGTGTGCCATCTCCTGTAGCAGCTACCACGCTGTTGCCCCAGTGTGCCCACGATGCCCCAGTGCCACAGCCATATAAGTGAACAGTGCTGTAGCGCCACTGGCACAATGGTGGCCGTGCCTCTGCATTGCATCCCATGCACAGCACGTCAGCAGAGCGGCAGATGCCTGCGCCATCACCCTGGGCATGCGCAGTTAGGTGTGTACTGCGATGTCACAGAACTGCGCCTTGGCTCAGCACGCTCAACACACATCGCGCAGTGCAAAAGCGCGATATTCAGCCGCTATATGCAGATCAGCTAATCAGCCATTTAATGGCACAGTCACTGCATTTGCATCCACTTAAAGATGCGCCTCGCCTCATTTGCATGGGTTGCACTATAAAAGTGCGACATTGGGCTGCACTGGCCATAGTCGGTTACTGCAGTCTATTGGTGAGTTGCATGCTGTTTGGGAGTGTGGACTGTGGATTTTGGGACATGCATGGGACTGCACAGTCACAGGTAACACCTGTCATTCTCACAGGCTGAATCAGGACCAAGTGAGCTGTGGAGGAAGAGGAAGAGTTGTGGGAGGAGGAGGAGGCCAAATTTCACGAAGGCCGAGATGGATGCCCTGTTTGAGGTATACCTAGACCAGGAGCTGCTTCTCAGCAGACGCCAGGGAACACCACAGGCCCATGCTGCTGCATGGGAGGAGGTGGCGCGTGCTGTCAACCTGCATGGCAGCCACCAGCGCCGTGCAGGAGTGCAAGAAAAGGATGGGCACAGACAGGAGGAGGATTAAGGAGAAGGTGGTTGCCATCAGGGCAGCATGGTCTGTGACAGGTGGGGACAGCCGGAGGTGCTACACCTGACCCCAAAGGAGGAGAGGGTTTCTGGCAGCATGCAGCGTTGCACCATTGAGGGTGTTCCAGGTGGTGATTCCTGATGGTGGTAGCCCGTCACTGCATGGTAGTCATGGTCTGTCTATTGGGGAGAAACAGGGTGATCACATGCAGTAACGCCACTTGCTCTTTACTGCTCCCGGATCATCTGCATGGGTCAGCGGTGGGTTTCTCCACTGAGGCTGGTCAGATGGAGATGGAGGATGGCCCATCCACCTCCACAGGAATACGCAGCTCAGTGTGACAGTAGGCCCGCCTGGACGCCCAGACTGATGTTGTTGGAGCAGGTGTGAAGGAGGCCCAGCCCATGTCCCAGCATGCCAGTGTCCACGGATGCCAGCATGCTGGGACTCGCTGGTGCCAGGTCCATCACCGATGATGATGTCGCTAACGCCAAGGGCAGTGACACGGTGTGCCACAGGATGGCCACACAGCAGGTAACATCACAGCCATGGCTCTGGGTGGTGCCGCCATGGAGGCTTGTGACATGTCATCACAGTCCCAGCCTGTGCCTGTCAGCACCAGTGGGGTAGCACTGGTGTGTGTACAGGACAGTGGGACTGTTTCAGCTACTGCAGCAGCACCATTGAGCCTTGGGGAGCGGCAGCCAGAGGGGCAGCATCAGCAGTCGGCCAATGGGCTTGGGGGTACAGTGTCAGTGGGCGGAGTCAGTGCACCACCTGTGGACATGCCCAGGCCTGGCCCTGGGTGCAGCGCCCACCCTCAAGGGGTGATGAGCATCAGGCCTCACACACCCTGAGGGACAGCATGCCAATCAGGTAGATGACCTCTTGGATGAGCAACCTGCATACTGCAAGCATCAGTCAATCAGCAGATGCGGCTTGTGATGGCGGTGGATGCACTGAGTGTGGCTCTGCAGCGGGCAGAGGAGCATCGCAGCAGAGAAACCACTCTGCTCCTGGCAGGGATGGAGCAGATGCGGAGGATGTGACCACCGCCATTGACAGGCTGACACATACAATCATAGCTGCCATGGCCACAGGGGCACACAGTTATTTGCCCATGCATCACAGACACTGAGCAGTGCAATGTCCACCCCATTCCTGGCATTGTGCGACACCATCCTTGTCGACACTGGGTTCAGCTGTGGAGATCCCGAGCATGCCTGGCACAGGCATGTTCGGTGTGCTGCAGACCCCTGCGTGAGCACGGTCGCGTTCACGCAGTGGAACCCTGGGGACCATCGGTGCCACCTCATGAGGCCAGTGGTCAGCCTGTCACTGCTGGCAGGTCTCAGCGGGGCCACCCATGTATCCCGTGGCAGCCGGGGCACTGTGGAGCATGACTGACCTGTCTCCCAACCACGGCTACTGTCTGATGCTGCCCTATGTGCATTGTGTCATTCAGTGGGCAATGCAAGGGTGGGTACCCGGCTGCACGCACACACACAGTCCATCTGCACACCCTCCCGGCTGCTGTCCGTCGCGCAGTGCATGATGATACCTGTATTGCCTTGTACGCCAATGTGCAATGGTGCCTAGCATCTGATACATGCACAATGACAGGTAGGTATGGTGGTTCGTGGATATGTGTGTGGCTAGGGAGGGCGTTTCTGGGTCAGTGTGCCTCTACCCTTTGTGCATGTCTGTGAGTTGTGTGTGTGTGTGTGTGTGTGTGTGTGTGTTTGTCTTGCGTGCATGTTAGACCTCACCCATCCCTGGTGGTGTGTGGTTCCATGCCCGGCTACTTCCTTGATGGCATGCACCCTGTTGTGTGTCCATGTGTATTTGTGGGTTGTGCCTTTGCCACTGGTGGTTGCACATGGCCCCATGACTTACCTGGGTTGGCTGAAGTGCTCCTCCGTGATGGTGTCCCAGTGCAGCTGTGCCAGCTGGAGCAGTCGGGGTCCCGCCACCCAAGGGGGCTGCCCATCACCATTTTCACTGGTATCCTTATTGTCCCCATTGCTGTCCCCTCTTCGACCTGTACGGCTAGCCCACATTAGTTGGCCATGTTCTGCAGGATGCAACAGGCCAGGAATAGCCCACAAGCCTTGGAGGGCTGTACTGTAAGGCACTGCCGGAGGTGTCCAGGCAATGGAAATGTGCCTTCAGCATCTCGAACACCTGCTCGATGACATTACATGTGGTGGCATGTGCCTCATTGTGGCGTTGCTGCGATGGGTCATGGGCTGCAGGTATGGTGTGAGCAGCCAGGGACAGAGTGGGTATCCACTGTCACCTGTGTGTAGAGTGTGGGGTTAGTTTGTTGATCAGCATCGCCTGCCCCGGCCATGTAGGCCACTACCCATGTCATCTTTGACCATGCCCTCCCAAGCCCTATGTTTGTCCATGTGGTTTGCATACTCACCCACTAAGTGGCCAGTGGGATGTCCCACTCTCGAATCTGTGGCACAGTGCTGATTGGTGCCAGATGACGGCATCGCATGCTTCCCCAGGGTGCGTGGCACAGACATTGATTATACACCCTGGCATCACACACCACCTGGCAGTTGATGCTAGCATAGCTCCTTCCGACACGTATGTGGCCCCTCAGGGCCAGGTGGTGTGTATGGCCACATGGGTGCAGTCTATTTCCCAAGCTCGCCAGGCATATCTGCTACCCTGTTGAACTCCTGTATGTTTGCTGTGTGCTCTGCCGGTGTGCTGGGAAATGGATGTGCTCCACAGCATGTGGCAGCAGTGCACTGAGGAATTAGGTGAGGTGGCATGATGTGGCCGACTGGGTTATGCCTGTGGTGTCCCCTGTTGGTCTCTGGAAGGTACCTGTGGTGAGCAAGCACATGCAAGCTGTCACTTTAGTCCCCACTGACAGAGCATGGCTCCGTCATGTGGTGCCTGCATCACATCACTGCACAGCTCACAGAGCTACCTCAGAATAGCCTGATTCAAGGCGGCACTGGCCTCACGATCTCAGTATCACTGTACAGCCGAAGCTGGAGTGGCTCATTACTGCCTGTTGGAGGGCATACCGCTGACGGGTCCTTCCATGGCCGCACCCCACTGCTTCCCACCTTCTCACCCCTCATTACTGCCTCCATCTGGATAGTGGCACTGGCCATGTCCCTGGTTTGTATTCACCCCCGGCAGCTGTTTCTGTGTTCCCCGCTGTTCTGGCTGCTACTTCCTGCACTGGGAACATCTAACTGTGGTGGCCTCACTGCTGTGTGGCACTTCTCCCTTCTGCACTGTGGTTGTGGCTCCCACACCTACCCTGAGCCTGTGGGTTCAAGGTGCCTTCTCCCTCCTGCCCTGTGTGTGTGTGTGTTTCCTGTGTGGCTGGCTATAAATCAGCAACATGTGCTTTCCTGTAGTGTTCTTGCGCCTCCCTTGTTCCTTTTCATTTTGGCTCATTTCCGCTATGGTTCAACTTCCGCTTGCTCCCCTATTGCTCATGGCATGTTGTTGAATATCACACTGCGCCATTTATGCATGGTTCCTTCCCTTTCAGTTGTGCATACATTCATTATCATTGCACTATTGCTCAGCATGATTTGGGGCAGAACTGCTCCCACTGAATATTGCAGAATGGCGATTTCGGACTTGCACTGGTGCAACCTCATTGTGCATGGCGAACCCTTTGAATATCTGGGCTCTCTATACTTTTTTTCCTTGAAGACAACTCTCTGTATTAGGCAAATAAGTTAAATTTTCATGTCACTGAAGTATTTGGTTACTATGACCACCATCAGATTGTTTCCTAGTCTTTCAGGCCACAGACTTCAGAGTGCAGGTAATATTATATTCTAAAGAGGCCAGAAAAGCGGTAGTGGATTAGGCTCATCTGATTTTAAAAGATATCTAAAGAAGTTTTTTTTTCCATTGAAGAAGTCCATGTTGGCAGTTGTCAGTTTAAAACCTTTTCCATTCATGAAGACAGAACCCTTTAGAGTCTTTGAACCAGTTGTCCAGTAATTCACCCCAGTTACCTCAATTAATAATAATACATTTATCAAAGATATAAAATAATAATTAAAAATAATGCAAAAAGTTAATAAAATCTGTTATGATTAAGTTTTGTTCCTACAGTTCCCTCCTTTTAAATTAAAATGCACCCAATAATGTGTTTTCTAATTCAAAACTGTAATCCTACCATATGGGTATATAACGTAAACCTTATAAGAGAAAACAAACACATAACACAAAGTTGCACCATCATGTGGTAACATGTCATCAACTGCACATGACATCATCAGGTGTGACATTATTGAGATGTACTTTTATGCAAATAAATATGTACAGTGCTAAATGGATAAAAATGATTACAATTATGTACACTTTTCCTTCAACTTTGAACATTTTCCTTTTACATTGTTTCAAACATTTACAAGTACAACAAATTAACTCTTTGTTAATTTAATTTTATTTTTATTTTAATCTTTGGTAACGGGTAAGTCCCACTAGGCCCACTGGGCACAAGTGCTTATTTTCAGGGTGACCTTGGAGCACTGGGCAGTTAAGTGACTTGCTCAGAGTCACACAGTATGCAAGTGGAGGTTGTGAGAATCAAACCCAGGTCTGGTCTGCTGGTTGTATCAAGCGTATTCCTCATTTGCACATATCATCACAACCATTCAACTTTTTAGAGTAACTATTGTTCATTATTGCCACTTTTACATATTCTTGTACCTTTTAATCTTTAGTATTACAGTACATGTAAGGCCAGTAGTCTATTTTTGTAACATTTCATAAGTTATGACCCCCACATGTGCTGAAGATACTACTTATTTTGGGCCTTTGTAACATCTACTAATTTTGCCAGGATATCATTCCTTGATTGGAAGCTATATTTTGGTAGTACATGGACTTTAGTTTAAGGTCCATTTGTAAATTTCTTCTAATAATCATAGCTACATTGGGATCCTTAATGAAATTACAAAAGTTTTCTACTGTTTTATTACCCTATTGTACTTTTACTAAATCAAAACCAGATTGTTTTTACTATTTCTTTTACATTTTCCTCAACTCAAAATTAAGATCAAAATTAAAATCAAAATTAGCATTAGAATCAGGCTTATTTAATGTTTCTTTTTTTTAATCTGCCCAGGCTCTTGGACCCTTCTGGTGGGGAGGCTTATACCTCCGACTCTCTGCCGGGTCCCAGCCACCAGGATCCCAGCTTCAAAGTGCTCGTGTCCGGGGTATTTTGTATTTTTCCACTTGTTGTAACCCCATCCACTGAGGTTGCTGGCATGAAAGTCTAATGTCCAGACTTTAAGCACCCACCATTGACCTCCCTCCCGATTATGAAGAGCCATTCCCCTGCTGCCTGTGCTTCCACTGGCGTGAGTGCTATGGGTGGGTTCACCGCAATGGGACACTCATTCCTCCTCCTGAGCTGACCCTGATGACCCGGCTCATTCCTGAAACAGAGTTGCCGGCGAAGGCGGGCATCCAGCGCCCAACCCTCAGTGCCACCAGTCTGGCCTATTTAACATTCCTTGTTTGTGTTTTAAGATGCTTGTGGTGTTTTGTACTAGCGTATATAAACTAGATCATTACTAGGGTTTGGGTACCCTGGTAACCTGGAGATCACTTACCCACAATTATGGGTATCTTTTGAAAACATCTTTCAGTGGAAAGAACATTTTACAAAACAAGTTTATTTTGTTCCCTAATTTAGTTGTACCAGTACACGCTTGATTTGTTCTTTAAAATAAGAAAAAGTAGGTTTTCACCTGACTCTACCTTATTTTTAATCATTTAATGTTTTATCTTCAACCTTAGTTTTTCATTATCAACTACATATGCTTCCTTAAAACTCTTTTCCTTCAATTTTTCCTAAGTAATACCTTCTGTTAGTATCCTCAATAACTGGAACAACTAATTTCTGAATCATAAAGGACTTCACCCTATCACTACTTCTAACTCACAGTTAGCTTTTAAAGTGACAGGCTCTGCTTTTGGATTTACATACTAGAGAAAACATGCATTACTTTAGTGCACATATCCAGGCAAGGTGTGAAATGGATCTTTAAATACATATCACTACCGCAGGTTAGACACATGCAATGCAGTTTTGTCAGGCACTTTTTTCCATTAACCCTAACAGACATTCCTTTATACTATCTGAAACTGTTGTAGAGGAATCACTCACCATGTGGCACACTCGAGGAATAATTTGTCCAGATCACAAGGCCTGTGGTGTAACTTTTATTGGGTAAGGGTCTCCCTTTATTTGTGAACACAGAATTTCATCGGCTAGGCCTATATACACATTCAGCTGTAAAAGTACATCTAACCCAAGATGTGGAGATTTCAAACTCTGCATTACATTCAGGATGTTCTGTTCTTTTATTCAATCCGAGGTTCAAGTCTTAAGTGCCTATACTTTTCAAACATTCTCTTCTGGTTTAAAACCAGCCACTTCTTTTAACACTTGGTAAACTGTGCGCTGCTTTGATGATGCATAGCCTAGGCACAACACAGAACTAGTTATTTGCAAGTTCTGTTTTGACTGGCACCTTAGATTTCACCTTTGTTTTATTTAGTGGCACCTCCTTTCCACAGTCCTTAGTGGGCCATGTACTTAGAGTGTAATGTGTTTGTATCAGAAACAGGATGGCACTGAGAAAACAGAGTCTGATTCTCAAAACTTACACCTGGTGTAACCAGACTTACATCAAAAAAATGGTGCAAGTAGCAAGTTATGCCAGCAGTTGCAACAACTGGTATTCTGCAAAGCAGCCTATGACATGCCACAGGTTGCTTGCACCAAAGTGGACTTACACCACCAGTTAAGCCCATGGTGCTAGGGGATTATGGCTGCAGTTGCGCCTATTCTGGAAGGGCAGCAACAAAGTCCCACAGGGTGATATTCTCTAACAATCCATGGAGGACATCCACTGAAGGACAGCTACACCATCTTTTAACTGGTGTAATTGTACTTACGCCATCTGGGGGTTGAGGCATTGTGCCCCTGCTCTCACCCAGAGGACATATCACACTCTCCCACCAATACCCTGAAGGGCTCAGCATGCCCCCAATGCCCTTTCTCTGAGTTGTGTAAACAGCTCTGCAGGGCATAGCATGTCCCCAAATGCCCCACACCCCAGTACAGTCATTTGGTAGCCCTAAAGGGCTTGATGCATCCCAATGCCCTGATCCTTGACACAGTGATTAGTAAGCTCTGAAGGACTTGGTATGCCCCAATCCCCAACACAGTAATTAGTAAGCCCCAAGGGGCTTTTATGCCCCCAAATGCCCTGATCCCTGGTATTGTCAATCATACACCACAAAGGGCATAGAATGCCCCTAATACCCGATCTCTGAAATGCATGAGAATAAGCCCACAGGGCTGAGCATCACCTCACCCCAAACCCCGATCCCACAAAATAGCAACCCTTGTTCCACACAATACCCAACAATCCCTGGTAGCCTAGTGGCCCCCACCCAGTAATGCCAACCCCCCAGCTCCTACCAGTCAGTGACTGGCACAACCATCCTCCCACCTCCGCCGCTAACCATCAACTGAGACCCATCCATATGCATACTACTGTACAGTACATAGGATGCACTCAGTGAATGATTTGAGCATGCACTATGTACTGTACAGTAGTATGTTGCATGGATGAGGCTCAGTCAGTGGCTGGCAGCGGAGGTGAGAGGAGGGTGTGCCAGTTACTGGCTGGGTAGGGGTGGGAGGGGTGGTCTGGCATCACTGGGTGGGGGGCGTGGAGGCCCAATAGACTAGCAGGGATTGTTGAGTATTGTGTGGCATGGGTTGCTACTTGGTGGTTCAGGGATTGGGGTTTGAGGCAGGTGGGGACATGTTCATCGCTGTGGGGCTTATTCTTGTGCATTTCAGGGATTTGGGCATTGGGGTTTATGAGCCCTGTGGGCTGATTGTTGCATTATTGGGGAAGGGACATGGAGGGCATTTGTGCCTTCAGGACTGAGGATGCAGCTTAGGACATGCCCTCAGGTATGCCCTCTTTATGCATCTGTGGGATTGTCGCAAATCATAGGACTTAGTTGCAGGTACCCTGCCCTTCCAAAATCAGGTGCAGGGTCCTTGGCATAATAGGGTTTGGTGTAAGTCACCTTTGGTGGTGTCTTGCACCATCCTTATAGAATCGGGCTCATGATTTACTTTCTTTGTGAAGAAAGTTAGGCCTCTGTTATTTATCTCAGGTTTACCACATCTTGTGTTGACAAGGAAACCACATAAGCTTTTACTTCTCCATTTAGCCAACCTTTTAGAATTACCAAAACTAGATACATCCTTTACCTCAGACCACACAAAATTTAGTTAAATCATTACATCATCTTTTCCTCAAGGTAGCATGACCTTAATTGTTTTGAAACATTATGACTCTTTCTAAATGGAATAGGCTCTTTACCTGTGACTGCAGAATTTTCTTGATGTAGTCCAGTATAGGTTTAAAAGGTTTAAACCTTTTTAGAAGGTCATTTCCAATCAATAAATCATTACCTGCTCTGTTTGTAACATACACTGGATGTTTAATTATCATTTTATAAAATTTTAATGTCAACCAATCTTTACCTAAGGTCTTCTGGGCTTCCTCTCCATAACCTAAAATTTGTAAGCTGTCAGAAATGGGGTTCAGCTTTTCTGAGTCACCTAAGGCGTTAGTCAGCTTATCAAAGAGAAATTTAGACACCAGAGATGCTTCAGTTCCTACATCAAGCAAGGCCTCATGATTCGGACTGTTTTCAATATTTATGTCAAAGTAAAATATTTTTGCTCTTCCTTTGGGAATCATGTTGCCCAGGTATAATTCATTTTTCATTCCTGGCAACATAACAGTTTTACTATGACATTCCCCACTGTTTTGCTCTAACTCTGGATACCTGCTGGGAAAGGATAGGCACAGAGATCACATTTTCATTTACACTTGGCATTTCATGTTTAAATCTTACTCTAATGTCATTACCCTTTTAACAATAGCAGCTTCTTTTACCATGTCAGCCTTAAAGTGAACAAAATCTATGAGTCATATAGCACTACTAGTTTCACCTTGACTAGGCACTGATGAAGAAGTTTGGACAGAATAGAGAGAGCAGGACGTGATTGGAGAAAACAGAGTGAAGGATTTTGAGAGACTTTTTGAAATCCTTCATTTCTTTATCAAATTCCTCCATTTCTTTTCAAACTCTTTTCTTTTCTGTCTCCCTTAATCTGTGACTCCTTATGCCTTTCCTCTTTATTTGCAGAACTATGTTTAGACCTGTTTTGAGTTGCACTATTACTTTGCTGATTGTAGTCAGAATAGTGGTGACCTCTGTTGTTATTTCTGTCAACTCTTTACTTATTATACTCAATGTCATACCCTCCACCGTGGTCCCTCTCCCTTTATTAGAAACTCTGGTTTGGCATTGCGATGAGTCTTGATAAGGTTGCTGAGCCACAGCTGGGTTTAGCATAGGCTGTGACTGTTTTTCCTGTTAGACATGGGTAATTTCTCTTCCTCTTAGTCAGAGTGTTAGAGGTGGTGGTCTTAAACACCCTAGCTTGAGGTATAGAGGACCCCCACCCACATTTTGTCTAATCTTATGCTTTTTCTTATATTTCTCTAATATTTCTCATTCTGAGTCAGAAGATTTAGTATCACCTTTTGTCTAGGGATATTTTTGTTTTTGTTCTGAGGTAATTCATTTTCTGAATTGGAAGAGGAAATACAAGAAATTTCAGAATCAACATTACAGTCTACTCTTTTAAATGCTTTCATTTTTTCTTAACTTGACTATTACTCTCTAAACTTCTATTTTTCCTTAAAACAATCAAATCTTTGTTAACCTTTTCATAATCATTTGCTGTCAACTTTTCTTCTTTTCAAATTCAAACACTGCTCTTGTCATTGTTTAGCAGCATGTAACTCACTTTGCAAAACAGCATTTTCAGTTTTAACTTAACTAAAGCACAAGGTTATTAGAAAAGTCTTTTTACTTTCTTGTAACAGTTTTCTAATACTTCAACCTGACCAGTAAGTTTACCACATTCAAAGATTTATCCTCTAGCAATGTTCTAGCTGTCTTTTACTATTAAGCAGCAATGAATATTTTTGTTAACTTAACCAATTCACCTCTGCTTTCTTCTTAAATTTCAGAAGTCAGATAGGCTATTGGAGGTTAGATCACTATGTTAGTGCTAAGAACATTTGCACTTATAGTCAAGGCTGTCATGACTTTGCAATACTAATAACTAAACTTTAACAAAAACAATAATAGCATCCTTTTTGAACAACAGTTAAATATCAATAACCTTTATACACAACACAACTGTTTAAATAGCCAAATGACTAAATATTTTTAATAATGTTACAAAGGTATTTTTCTTGCCTGTAGCTTTGCGCTGTTAGTCAGGAGTCTGTCTTGCTTAGATTCAGAACTTCAGCCTCTTAATTTCATTTAGGTAACTTCAAGACTCAGACAAAAGCAAAACAGAAAAATATATTATTTCTGCAATTTAGTAACTTTGTAAGCAATATAGAGGATTGTGTATGATTGTTCATAGACAACAAGGATATTTTTCACTCAAGAGGTTTCCATGGTAATTGGAGACCTCGAGAGTGCAACTCGAGAGGTCTCGTTACCATGGAAACCTCAAGAGTTGGAAAATATCTTGAGTGTAAGGAGTGATCATACACAATCTTTTTATAGTGTATGGTCACTCATACAATGGGGTGTCCTTTCTTTTTGAGGTTTTATTTGCTCCTGTTTGCCTCCGGGACTGTTTCACAGCCATGGCCATTCTCCAAGGATCGCAGGTCACCCGATCACACATGAGTGTCCACCTTTCTAGTGTTGATGCTGCACTAGCTACATAGCTAGTGCAGCATAACAAACTAGTTGATGCTTAGTGCAGTATAGCAACATTTTGAAAAGGATGGATTTCCATCCATAACAACGTTCCACCACACATTATAATAATATTATCTATTTTTCATACACACTAGGATGTGGACTACTAGTCACTAAACAATTATCCCCATGGATGAGCAACCCCAAAATGTTGGAACAATAGGTCAGAATATCAATTTTTATTATGAGCGCTCAGCAACACCTTTAATCCCATGTCATCAAATTTGCATAATTACATAAATAATTATAAGGCTGGCTCAAACCTTGTTTTATACCTATTGTGGATAAGTTCTAAGATAATTTGAAAAACGTTTCTGTCACACCCAGATGTGGTAGGTAGAAAAATAGATTTTATTTATCCCTATACAAATCTTCTAATTATTACTAATCTGCATAAATGCAGAACATTGTAAAGACAATAAAAGCAATGCAGACATAAAATAATGAAGGTTTCAAAAATCAAATAGAACAAAAATAAATTTCAGAAAATAAAACCACAAAATAAGCAATATTTAATACAATGAATATTATTTGCTGCATATCATGCCTCCAGCATGCTTTAGTATATATAGCAGAACTTTCTTGCATAACAACTTACAAACTCTTTACCTTAGCGTCTTGAATTATATTTCTATATAAAACTTATTTCAATACCTTATGGCATGCAAAATGTTTATATCATTCTATTTAAACTCAATCTTAAACCATGTACCCAAGATACTGTATTTAGAAATGTAAAAGAATCAGCACCCATCCAGGACAAGGTTATTAATAAAATATTTATTTAACCAAGTGCATCAGTGTAAACATACCGGTTCTTACAGCATAATGCTAACAGACACAAAAAAATTCTTACGTTTTGCAAGGCTAAACACCAAGTTTCAACAGATGTATTTAAGAAATTAATTTTCTATATAACCTTCCAACTAAGCCCAATTAGAATACTATAAAAAAACAGACATTTGTTTAGCTGTGGTGTCTGGATTCTTTCTTAACGTCAGAATGTGGTGGAAATCCTCCTTTTCCTGGATAGTAAAGTTCTCTTAGTAACTGGACTTTGTGACTGTTTCTGCTTTTACTCTTGTTCCCCTCGAACCCATGACATTGGACTGACTTGTTGTCAATACAGCACTGCAAGTTTGCTTTTGGCTGACGGACATCAATAGGCAGTCTTTGGCCTTATTTGATTTTGTCAGGAACTGAAAGTCTACTCCAGTCAAAGTACCCATTACACAAACAAAATCTTTACTGCACCAGCATTTGAAAGATTCTACTGTGAAATGTTCTTTCCTCAAGGCTAGCTTTGCAGCAAGTTTTGTTTCCTTCCTGGCTCAAACCTCAGCCTCTGGACCTCAGCACCTCTGGTATGAACTCAGCAATAATGGTTTGGTTCTATGCTGGTCCAAAGCGTCATTAGGTAGGCATGGCTCTTGGCTTTAGGCTTTGCAGGAATCTCAAAACAATAACATTGTCAAGCCACAGACACAGATCCTAACAGCATGAGAGTTTGAAGGAGTCTCAACCAGCCCCTCTTGGGACCTATCTTTATTACTCTGGTCAGAGCATCGTCCTGAAATCATTTTGAATTAATTTTAACAACTTAGACTGGATCATGCAAATGATGTAGGTGTGGGCCTCCACCGTTTTCAAGGACTGCCCCTTTACTTAAAGCCCAGTTTTTAAACATAAAATATTTTTCTTCATAACTTTTGCATGAAACATGATACAGTCTCCAAACAATTTTCTTTTAATTCATCACCTTATGGTCAGTGTTTTGAGATGTCTTCTGGGTCTGTGAGACAAATATTCCTTGATATAAATTAATAAGGACTATAACATTATTTTTCAACAAAGTCTTTTAAAAACAAAGTGGTGCTTTTGTTTCTTATGCCCTAGGCTTCAGCATAAGGTAAGTTTTATCCATAAAACCCTTTAGAAAAGTTCTTGAAAGCGTGGAATTCCATTGTAGGCAAATGGGTCATTGTTCTTTCAAGAAAACACATCCATCAAAACTGTCAACTTTGTTTTTCATACTTCTTTTTAGATGGTGTGATGCTTTTCTGCAAAAATCATATTTCTGGATTTGTCATGACATCAGCTTTAATTTAAGATCAATCTCAATATGCTTACTTTGAAAATTATTGTTCCAGGACATTCATGAAGATTACTCTTGCCCCCATCAACTATATTTGTACTATTTGACCAGTTGAGAGGTCATAATATATTTCATCTACTGTGCGAGTTTCATGCTGGCAGCATTAAAATTGGTTTTGCAAAGAGACACAAGTCTTTTACTCTCATTTAAGCTTATAGAAATTTAAACACCCTATAGACTTTTTCCTTGAAGATAACTTTTCTGTGTAAGACATCTAAGTCATACATTTTAATGCCACTGAAATATTTGGTTACTATGACCACCATAAGATTGTGTCCTAGTCTTTCAGGCCAGAGACTTTAGAGTGCAAGTAATATTATGGCCTACAGAGGCCAGAAAAGGGGTAGTGAATTAGGTTTGTCTGATTTTAAAAGATCTCTGAAGAAGTATTTTTTTCCATTGAAGAAATCCATTCTGTCAGTTGTCAGTTTAAAACCTCTTCCATTCATGGAGACATAACCTTTAAGAGTCTTTGAACCAGCTGTCCAGTACTCCACCCCAATTACCTCAATTAATAATTAAGCATTTATCAGAGATATAAAATAATTATAAAATAATGCAAAATAATAAAATTGTAATAAAATATATTATGTTTAAGTTTTGTTCCTACAGTACTGTATATCTGCTTCAGACTCAAACTTGGAGAGCAAGCAGGAAGGAAAAATCAAGGTAGACATAAAGGGCCAGATATTCAAAACTTTGCTCTGGGGCTAAATTAGCACTGCCAGCAGGCAAAGTTAGCCGGAGCTACAAAGCAAGCTATATTCAAAAGGAATAGCCCAGGGCAAACAGCCTCTGAATATAGCATGGGAATGAGGCCTGGCAAACTGGGTTGGGAGTGCAGGGCAAACATAGCCCTGTAATAAGACAGCTCTGAATATAGCAACCAGGAAGTGCAGACCACAACATGGTGCACAGTGATGTGAAGGTAGGTAGAGGCGACCAATGTGGCCAATGTGTGTTCCAGCAAATGCATGGACAAAGTACAGCTGCAGGGAGCAGCCTATGGGAAAGTACAGTGTGCAAAACAGTATAATATTCCCAGAACAGTTTGCACAGAGCTAACTTGTTTGAGTGGGATTAGTGTGGAGCTAAGCTGATTGCCCAGTGCAAACATGTTTGCCCAGTCGTAACTTTGCTATATTCAAAGTGACATGCAAATGAGCCTACTTAGGTAGTTTCTGGGAAACAGCCACAATAGCATTCATTATGCTGTGATTTGCATGCAGTTTGCCCAGCATTACTGTAGGGTCCCACAGCTCCACCTGTAGGTCAGTCTGGAAGTACAGGGGCTGTCCAGGTCTGACCGTAGCTCCATCTGTAGGTCAGTCAGGCAGTGCATGATGATAGTTGCAGGCTACATGTGAACAGTACAGCATAGCATAGCATATCATACCCCAGGGGACAACACAGCATAGGCGCAGGTGGCAGTGGTGCTGCATGCAACTGTCACACTGTAGGTCATGCTACAGTGCACAGCAGACTACTACAGTAGCAAGGGCCAGTAGTGTGAGGACACAGCAATGCCTATGGTATGTAGGGCAGTGATGAACACGGCACTGTACACAGTGACAGGCCCAGCTTGCAGGTGATTACTGACAGTGGACAGTACTGTTACACTGTTGTGTGACACATATGCTGCACCTTTGGCACGGATGCTCACATTGACATATGGCTCGTGTGTGCTGTGGCATCTGTACAGTTGTGTGGTATGTGGCTGAGGGGCATGTACGATCCAACAGGCACACAGGTGATGAGGTATTCCCACTACTGGCCCATGTGCACTGCATGATGTGTCCCAGCCTTGTGGCCACACCTGGGCTGTGGTGAGGTCTGGCCACCCGTACACCCTCCCTCAATGGCCACCATGCCCACAGAGCTGCATGTGTGTGCTGGCATTTGTTGGTCAACACAGATGTATGGTCTGCAGGTGTGTGCTGAATGGCTACACTACCATGATATCCCTGTGGGCCATATCACCTCTTACTGCCTGTGCTTGGCTGGGACTGGTGGCAGCTGTTGGCATCCTGGTGGTGCCATCAGTGAGCAGCATGTGTCCTCCCTGTCTGGCATTTTCTAAGTGTCATGTTCATATGTTAGGGTCGCACAAGCCACACAAACACTGCGCAATACAATAATGTCATGCAAAGCTGTTTGCCCAGGATTAAGACAGCAGCTTTTCCTGGGTGGTAATTTATACCACACTAAGGGTTGTGCTAAGTCATGCTAAACACCTTATGCGGCGCTAGTATGAAATATCTCATGGTGCCTGTATTCATGTTCACTTTGCCCCTTGCATATAATTATGGTTTGCCCAGTGCTAATGCAGTTTGTGCGTGCTATTTGGCCTTTGAATCTGGCAGACCCATGCTAATCCTGCGCTAATCCTGTACAAATGGTTTGCACCACTCAAACTTTAAATATCTGGACCTAAACGTACAAAATGCACAGAGGAAGCACGCAATGCCTCATGGGAGTTGTACCTAAATTTTTAAAGCAACAGAACAGATTTGTAACCAGTGTCTGAAACCGTTGTAGAAAGCAAGTTGGAGGCACAGGCATACATTTGACCCACTCCAATAGCTCTTCACTTCCAGCCACAAAAAAAAAGATACACAGCCAGTCCGTCCGTCTCCTTCCTTCCTTCCTTCCTTCCTTCCTTCCTTCCTTCCTTCCTTCCTTCCTTCCTTCATGTTATAAATTGGTGACTCAGGTACACTGATCCTAAAAATGTACTCAAGGACTGCATATCCCTTAATGAAGAACTGCACTGAACCTAAAGCTATTCTCCCAGTAGAGTGTTTTTGTTAATACTGGTTCCAATTCTGTTATTGTTTCATTTATACTTGCCTATTAGTACCATTAGTGGTTATTTGTGATTTTCACTCTGGTGGTGCGTGTCATTTTGAACTGTATGGTGAAGTTTATTTTCCTTTCATAGACATAGTTCTATTGTAGGCCACAGGTGCATTGTGACAACAATGGATGAACTGAGCTGGGACATAAACTACATCTCATACAGTTCTAAAAATACTTACTACTTGTGTGAAATCAGAAACGACCATTAGGATAACAAAATAACCTGTATGAATGGAACAATAACAGAATTTTAAACAATATTTAAAATTAACCTTACAGGGAAAAAATAACTAACAGATTCAGTGCAGTTCTCCTAAAACTCTGTCATTTAACTAAAAGAAGAAGAAGAAAAAAAACACATGATACACACCCAGAGTTCTTAATGACAGTTAAGAGGGCTAGGAGAGCATGAAAGTGTTAACGATTGGCCTCACAATGTATCCAGTATCCAGAAATGGGGGAATGTATCAGATACAACAGGCTCCTCACCTGTGTAGCCTGCACACCCTTTGCCAGCATTCTGCAAGATGAAGTTTAGACTGTGGATGACATGCTAGAGTGGCAGATCATTTTGTCTGCTCTGACCCAGCTGTGCATACTGACACACCTCTGGCCATGAATTAGTTGCAGAGGAGGTGTGCAGCAGCTGTTGTGGATGCATGGAGGTCCCTGTATAGGCAGAGCAAGACCTCCATGCACCACCAGGACCCAGTACACACATATACTTGAGTGTGTAGTGGTTTGTGGAATGGGCACTAAGTCAGGATCTGTACTTGCTAGAAATAATTGGATATAATACCCACTGCTCTTGCACATAATACATCACAGTTTTCAGCAGCCTCACACTTTGTCAACATATATACTCATCTGCACCAGAAGGAAAAAACTACTGGTAAAGACACCCAACTGATCAGTCAGTACTGGGTGTCCTGTGGCTACTTTAGTAAAGTGCAACATTTTTGTGTTTGTGTGACTGTCTTTAGTGACAGGCATTTGAAAACAACTTCTACTGGCAGACTTTTGGTCACCTTTGCTAGAGGCAGCCAGAAAGTAACCTTTGGCTTCCTTTCAGACCAGGCTTGGAGGTACCTACAAAGGAAGTTGCTGAGCATTGGTAAGGTGACCACAAAACACCAGCCAGACATATATTTTTGTAAGTCGGGGGCACAATAACAACAACATGGCTCTGCTGTTTCTGTCCCTGTTCTTGGAACATCCACTCGGTGACGATGGAGCTAATTTCTGCCACAGCAGCAGACAAGCATCCTGTAGCAGATATGGTGTTTGAGTAGGAGTGTCATGATGTTTTACTTCACTAGAAATTATTAACAAAGTGCACAATTGCAGATGCCCACACATGTGCATTACCTATTGACACTCTCCTCCTCCAACCCCAGTGAGCAACCTAGGTGGAGATTTTCAAAGAGCTGGATGCAGGCAAAATGCATTGTGCACTTATGTCTGCATTCTCTCATTTGTGTGAGGAATCTCTGCTGCTATTTTCAGAAATTGTGTCCATATGCAATGTAAAGTTACAATCCACAGCAGAAAACAGATACAACTGTAAGTTACATCCAGTTTGGCCACACTTGCATCCGATTTGAATGCAATGTAGGACAATGTTAGCCAACTAATAAGATGGTCTAACAGATCAGGATACATTTTACTTTCAAAATACTGCAGATGCTCATTGGGATAATCCTTTTGAAAATCCTGCTTCTATGCCTCATTGCAGCAGCCAACTTCACTTAGGTTTCCCTGATGGGAGAAAGAGATAGATATATTTCTGTGCTCTATCTCTCTCTCTCTCTCTCTCTCTCTCTCTCTACCAAAAGCCACCTGTAAAAATAATGTATTCATTGAATAAATCTTTCATACCTCCCATCTACATCTTTTGCAGTCTGTTAACTGTCAGCTGCCCTGTCAATGCTCCAGTGGGCAGAAAAGCAAAAATAGAATAAAAATAACAATAACTTTCTGTACCCTACTTCACCAGCATTCAGTAAAAAAAGTATTTGTCAAAATAATACTTCAAAAATCTCCACTGTGTCTTTCTATCTACTAAATGCATTTGGCTCTGCTCTTGCAGTAAGAGCAGCAGCTGCCAGTGCTGGCACGCACTTGTGCTCTCTTCCCTACTGCAGTATGATCTTACTGTTCCGGAAACTGCAGTTAAATGTACTGAATTTGTTAACTGGAATGATAATGCACTATCTTCTAATGATTTATAGCTTTTTCATTGTAAGTCTCTGTTTTACAATAAAACCAGTTTACTTCAGTAGCCAGATCCTTCCCTGTAAGAAACTGTTGGAAATGGAACTGCGATCTATGCAGCATGGAAAGTTGTTAATTTGCAGCATCAATTGGCTGTTGCAGTTCATGACTCCTAGTTGACAAATAGTCAGTAGCCAGCTCACTCATTCAAGCTATAAGGGAAGAGGGTATCCACAGTCATAGGAAACAGAGTACTTTACATGCTAGTTGTTCTGAAAGACCATTTTTGGCTGAATGTAAAGCTTGAGTGATTCAACAACTGATACAATGCTGGCTATTGTTTTAGTAACTCATCATGCCCTTTCCTGAAATAGTACACTGACACAGGTCTTGGGGAACTTGCTGCAGCCATGTGTTTATTACATTATTGAGGAAGTGTGCACAGCTAGAGGATCAGCAGACTCCTCAGGCCCCACCATAGCCCATCGTTGGCTGTACCAATCCTCTTGTGTGCCCGATAATTGATGTACCTCCTAGGTCAGTATCCAGTCCAAGAGCCGGGAGGTCATGTGGCCAAGTGGCAAGCAACCAACTACTGCATGGCACCACTGCCCTTGCAGTATTACCTGATGAGGTTGGACCATGACCCCTCCAACTGGGTCAGATGTTGTGCTGACTGGAGCCCATCAGAAGAATTCTACTCATCCCCCCTTTTCCACTGTACTATCGGTTTGAGATACTCTTGAGCCACCTTTCCATGACTGTGCCAGTTTTCAGTTTTGCATTATACTAGATTGTATCCTCGGAGTAGGTAAAGATCCCGAAAAACTGTTTTACTGGGAAAAACTGGGAAAAGACTCTCCTCACCCCTACCATGGTCATTCCTATTGGGTCAATGGGCTCCTTTTGTTCTGGCTAACCCTAAGATTACTTTTATGAGGGTTGATTGGGAGGAATCCAAAGAAGGAGTGGGGGACTGCTGGTCTACCGCTCTTTTAACCCTCTTTCTCTGCCCCTTTCCCAATAGCCACCACCTGCGGGCAGACCCTGGAGTTCCTTCACCTGAAGTGGTGCTAGGGTCTGCTCCCCAACCCATGAGGGGAATACCTCCTAAATTCAGGTCAGAAGGGGAGGTCACAGAAATTGTTAGCTGCTGCAATACTTTTGCAGCTTCTCGAGACTTAAAGAGTTTTTGAGGACACCAGCATTTTCTTGACCACACAAAGTGATATAGCCTTTGAAACATCACCCTTTTGACTCAAGTGACTTTTTTCTGTGACATCGCCATGGTTTACCAATTCAATGAATAATTTGTTAGAAAACAAGGAAAAGGCCTGGATAAAGCAAGAGCCATGAATGACACATTGGAGTACCAGAAACTCAGAACTGTTAGAGATGTGTACTTCAGAAATTCATAAAGTGAGAAATAATTATTACTCCTCTCACTTCCAAGATTCTTTAAATAACTCAAGAAAACAATGGCCAACTTTGAAAAAATCCCCAAGGAAAATATAGGGTAATGCTTTAGCAACTACTGTATGTTATAATACAATATGCAGAGACCACCACTTTATTTTTCTTCCTTACAGCAGCATATGGCAAGATGCGTGCATCAGCCCTAATGCAAAAGATGCCGTACAAAGGACAAAGTATCTTTTGTGTATGTGCTGTATCTATTATGCTTTGTAATAAGTAACTAAGGCTATTCTGTATTGCTCAGCTACTAGGCAAACATGTTGATTCTTACCTTTGTTATGATGAACTGTATATAAATGTCATCAATCATCAATCAACTTTCAATTGTGAAAAGGCACCTTTCTACAGATCAAGGCGCCTGTACATAAAATCAACAACACCACATCAGACAATTTGCAGTATATAAAACCATCAATATATTAAAGTGTGATACAACCAACAAGCCTATAACAAGATGACAGTCCTTTCTAAATTAATATTAAACTCCCTCCGGAAATGCCAGGCCAAAGAGGTAAATTGTTAATTCTGTTTTGAAACTTTGGACGGTCAGGCACTCCCTTATCTGACAAGGCAGAGCATTCCACAGGGTAGAGGCCACAAATCCAAAGAACAGGCCCCAGATGTTTGTAGTTACATCCTGGGGATCTCTAGCAATCCCTCATTGGTGGATCGGAGTGGTCAAGTGGGGTGGTAGAGAACAAGGAGATCTTGCAGATAGTGGGGTCCCTGGTCATGTAGGGCTTTATAGGTCAGTAACCTGACCTTGAAGGTAATACACCATTGCACTGACAGCCAATGCAGTCGGCAGAGCACAGGCATAATATGACTGGTCCTAGTCATACCAGTCAAAAGCCTGGCAGCCACATTCTGCACCACCTACAGGTGGCTGATATCAACCACCAGTAACCCTAAGTAAAGGGCATTGCAGTAGTCAAGGTGAGTGATCATGAAGGTATGGACCAATGTTGAAAGATCGTCAGCAGGGACCAGGTGCTTCACCTGGGCAATATTCCTCAGATGGTAAGACAAGGTCTTGACAATGGCTGACACCTGTGATTTTAAGGTCAAACCACTGTCAAAATAACACCCAGCTTCCGCACTGATCTGAGGTAGTAAACTGGACACCCCTGAGCCAAAAACCAAAGAGTTGCCCTGATGACACACCCACCTCCCGATGATATGGGTTCACCAAAAACACTTCAGTTTTATCTGGATTCAACCTCAGCTAACAAGCACTCATCCAGTCCTGGAACTCAGAAAGGTAGTTTTCAAACACTGAGATGACATCTCCTTGTTTGGGTACAAAGGACATGTATAGTTGAGTATCATCTGCACAGCAGTGAAAACTCAAACCGTACCACCTTCTGTAATAATGTCTCCCAACAGCAGCATATACACAGCAAAAACAACACTGGTGCCAAAATGGAGCCCTGTGGTACCCCACAGGATAGGGGAAGAGGTTCAGAGGAATAAATTCCTGAGACCACTCTCTATGTCCTACCCTCGAGGAATGATTGAAACCATCTGAGGACAGTATCTGGTAGTCCACAGATGAATTGCAGTGCTCCAATAGCACACCATGGTCAACAGTGTCGAATGTCACCGAGAGATCAAGGAGGACCAAAAACTCTTGCTATTAGAGGATCATTAAGCACCAGAGAAGGACTGTCTTGCTTCCTAAATCCAGACTGGAGAGAACCATAGACATCATGGGTGCATAAATGGTCATCCAGCTTCAGTGCAACCAGCTTCTCAATAACCCTACCAGCAAAGGGCAGGTTAGAGGTAGGTCTGCAGTTGACAAGACAGTCTGGGTAAAGGGAGTTTTTTCTGGAGCAGTCATATGACCGCCACCTTCAGGGGCTCTGGAAAGACCCTTCTCCAGTGACTTCCAGACTGTCTCAGCCAGGACCAGGCCGATTATCTCAATGCATCCACAAAGAGACACATTGAGCCCAGGTCCAAACTACAGCTGGCTGGCCACACGGTCTGGATGATCCTCACAGTATCCAAAATGTCCGACCAGCCAACATCAGACCAGACAAACCGGGTGCTTGCAACCTGCCGCTGACCTCTGCAGCACCCCATAGTTGGTGCTGGGTGGGTACCAGACCTGATGGTGGCAACCTTATCTTCGTATCAAGCAAACTTGTCACACCTTTCTTGTGACAAGTTCTCAGACTGAAGACAGATTGGATTGCACAATCTGTCAACAGTCCAGAAAAGCTGAGCTGGTCAATTTTTCACAGCGGCAATCTTCTTGGACAGGATTTCTGCCTTCTTACAGGTGATTGTCGATTGATAGACAATAATAATGGTCCGTCAATCTCATCCTGTCAGCCTCCAAGCCAGAATTCTGCCAAGCCCTCTCTAACCTTGACCCACTCTCCTCAACTCCTTCAATGTCCCATCAAACCATGCGGACCTTGAGTGGAGTGAATGGTCAAAAACAGACAGGAGCAATACAATCCAGGGCATCTGTCAGTGCCTTATTATAGGCTAGTACCAGATCCCTGGATCCATGCATTCACTCAGCAAGCCCAATAGGTCCAGTATCACCATTAGGCCCTCTGGGGTAACACCCCTCAAGGGCGGTACCAGACCATCTCTGTGGGGCAGGCCCATTGGGGAGCCATGAAACTGAACCTTATGGTATGATGGTCAGACCAACCAACAGGTTCCACCACCAAATCAGAGCTCTCCATCCCCAGGAGTAATGCCAGGTCCAGTGAGTGACCACCAATGTGAGTTGCTGAGGAAATAACCTTTGCATGGCACAGTGAAGTCATAAGCTGGAGGAGAGCTTCACCAAACTGCAAGAGTTCATCATTGATCCAGGCACTGAAATCCCCAGAATTAACCATCTGTGGGATCCCAATACTGTGTCGACAATGAAGTCTGCAATCTTCTGAAGGAATTCTCTCCCATCCCCGGTGGATGGTAAATGAGCTGTATCCTGCATCCCACACCCACCTATAATACACTCAAAGGACCTGGTGGCCCCCACTGGCACATCCACAAGGCCCAGTTCCATTTTAAAACAAATGGCTACACCCCCACCTTTATGATCCATCCTCAGTTGATGTATCACTGAATACCCGGACGGAATTGCTGAGGCCACTATTGGGCCAGCATTTTTGTTCAGCCAGGTCTCAGTGATGCACGCCAGGTCTCATGTACCAACAAGATCTGCAATTATAGCAGTCTTGTTTTAATAAATCTGGGATTGCACAACACCGCCTGAGTTAGATGAAAAGTTGAGGACGACTGCACCACCGGCCTGCAAAAACAGAGACCTTGGGTATGGGAACCAGGCAAGAAGGACCCTGTCTTGGTCCTGTTTTTCCCCAGGCATCTCCTTGCCCCCACCACCACTATCCGACCACCCCTTTCCATTCCCCTGCCAAGTCCAGACCCTCCCTTCTTAAGCCCCTGACTATCCCCAATGCATAACATCTTGAATATGACATAGATGACAAAGGAGACAGTCAAAGGGTAGAGTTCCAAAGGTATGGAGGGGAATACCGCATGACTGTCATTATACCCTCCCAACACATTACACCCACAGCAGCAATCAGTCAACAAACAAGCCAAAATACAATAATCAATCCTCACATACCACATACACTCACATCCAACTAATCAACCAAATTAACCCTCCCACAACCAACAAACCTCCCAAAACCCCTAACCGCAACTAAATAATATGAACAAATTAATACATTCCTATTGCAGGAAGGAAAATATAGTTGTAAAAGAGAGAACTCGCTATAAATTTCTGTCAAAAAAGGTGTTTAATTCCAAAGAGCTCCCACTTCTCCAGAAGAAAAATCTCCCTGGCTCTATCTCTTGCATAGGCCAGGACAAAGTCGCCAGTTAGTTAAAGTAAACACAGTTAAAGAGGTACTCTCACTGCCCCACCAGTTCCTTGTGTTCTCAAAAAAGAGTAATAAAGGATAAGAGAGTCTGACCATCCACCATCAGGAGCCATAATCAAGCGTCATTCCTCCACTTCTCATGATGAAACTCTTCCTCCCTGAAAAACAGCTGTACCTCAGCCGACCCAGGATAAGTCAGGGCACCCAGACATGTTTAGTCAGGGTGGCATCTCGACTACACACTGAGAAGGCCGCCTTAAGGCCTTGAACCATTACTTCAGACCCTGCAGAGAAAGACCCTCGGGCCCACCCAAGAAACCTAGGAGCACCCGATAAAATGAGCCCACTCTTCAGCGGGTATCACATCAGGACTCCTGAATGGCTTTTAGTCCAGCAATTACCACCCTGATGAACCAGCCAAAGACCCCCCAATCTAATCCCATCTGGGTGAAATTTACAGGAGAGCAGTGAAGCCCCAAATCCAAGGGAGCTCACAGACTCCTAAGTCCTGCAACCAATGGGGCCGATCAAACAATTCCAGCCCCAGTCCTTCACTTGATGCAGCCCTCAAAGACAGGACCTCCACCGCCACAGTTCCATAGATATCCTCCTGAGGCTGCTCAGAATGAATAACCTCTCTGAGTGGCCATATACTGCTTGTAATAATTTTCTTTATGTTGGGGTCCTTTAGAGGACAAAGCACTCACCTTATCACAGTTTTAACTAGTTTGAACTCATTTTAATGTATTTTATTCGCAAAGCTAATTGCACACCAATGGAAAGTTAGTGATTTTGTTTTTGCTTTATTTGTCTAACATATCCAGTGTGTGGCAACACGTGCTTGAAGGATTGTATATTTATGCCCTGTTGGGATCCTGTGAGCTGGGTCCAGCTTTAGAAGAGGTACCATGGTATAAAAGGGTTTGTCTGGTCCCCACACGTAATACCTGTTTATGTTTCATGCTGTATGATAATAAAATGTTTTATTCACTACATCTTTGGCCTTGTATCATCTTTTCTACCATTAGGTCATGAATTCTACCAGCCAGATTGGCTAACAATTGACAACTATGCAGGACCTGTTTTGGATGGAATCAATGTCAATTGATGTGCGATAATGAGTTAGTATATTGATAGGTGCTGAGAGCCTTCACCTTCCATTCAACTTTGAGGAGGGTCTTTAGTACCTTCACTGCCAGAACGCACAGCTCTTTGGCTGTTGTGGTTGAGGTGAGCCAGTAAGCCTCAATCCCTGGTCATTACAGTTGTCAAGGAAACCCCATAAAAGATTAGTAGTTCTGACCTCATATTAGATGTCTTGAAATTTCTTACCTCCCACAGAGGTTGGGGTGATTTTGCACAGGATGCAAAACACAAAAGCATTGCTGCACAGTATGTAGTAATGTTGTATGTGGAAGGAAGCCCAAGGCTAAGAAAAAGAAAAGAAACATCTAATGTTCACTGCTCTGTTGTCATATCTCAGTCCTTAGGAGGTAAGGTCTCTGCTCTGAAGGAAGAGCTGAAATACAAAAGGAATTAAATTTGTAAGTTGAGAGATGAGGTGGGACAGATCAACAGGACAGGAATGTGGAAGTGACTCTGAGTAAACTGCAAGAAGAGAATGAAAGCATACAGAAGGAGAAATTGCATTTGTTGCATTTAAATAGCTTGCTCACCAGTGTGAATGATTCATTACAGAGTGAAAATGATGAGTTGTGAGGAGAGTTGAATGAGGGTGAGCAAACATTAGATGCAAAGACATGGTACAAGCACAAAGTTGTCACCTGGTATAAGGTGCTGCAGAGACATGTTGCTGAAGAGAAGGTTGGTATGAGTGTTGATCATGCAGGGTGTAGGAAAAGGATGCAGAAGTTGTGATAAGCAAGTGGTGGTACTAAAGGAACACCTGTGGGCCACAACTGTGGTTTTCCCAACTGACTTGCTGTCTTCAGACAAGGGCAGTGATGTCGATATCGGACCTTGGTATTACAGAGAGGGCGGCACCGACCCCACCGGTGGTGGCAATCAATGAGGATGGCAACGCTACCATGGAAGACATGCTAAAACAGCCACCAAGAAAGCCATCGAAAGGGCCCAGCTTCCACAGGCTACAGGGGACTTAAACATGCTGTGAAACATGCTATGGACCAGGAAATACAGTCATAGTCCATAATCAGGAAGCCACAGCTGCTGAGACCAAGGCTACTGTTAAGGCCTATGCTCCCATGCCTCTGCAATGTGCCCTGACATGCAAAATGCTCTTCAATCTGCCCATGCTATCCAAAATATTGTGGATAGAACTGGCCATGGTCTCAGGTGATAGTCACAGTTGCCACCTAAATAAAGTGTCTAAATATCGCCAAATGTTGAGCATTACCTAGAATAACCAGGTAAAAATTTTAAAACTGACTATTGGGTCCACACTTTGGGTAAAATTGATGTAGAATGCCCAAAAGGACACCAGTATTACGTTTAATGCTTTTCAGCATATCTGCTAGCAGCAAATGATCCAGATGTTGTCAGCATGATGCTAGCATTGCAAAATCAAGCAACGAGTAATGAGAGCCAGAGCCAATACAAGACCTGACTGTGGATGGCTTATTCCATTGGCAAGGAACTAACAGAGAAGGAGCCCTATATGATCCATGGAGTACAAGGGCTTGTTCCTTAAAACCTTTCCCCAGCAATCTGGGAAAGGGTGGAGGTACTGGTCATTCCTGACCAGAAAGACATCAATCAGATTTTGCAGTGTGGAGCTAGTCTATCAGTTTCATCAAAGGACCAAGGCTCAAATTCCAAATCGAAAGTGGCTACTAATCAAAATGACCAGGGTCAATTTACTAAGTATGAGGTGGAAGAAAAACTAAAGATCCCCAGACAAAAGGGACCTCCATACAATCAAAAGAAAATAGAGGGAGAAGTGGCTGTGGGTTTCCAACAACAAAGGAAACTGGAGGCAGCTACCAGGACCCCATACTGAGATCTACTCGCTGAAGTACAGGACCTTCTGACATATAAGGCCCGCTGTGAGACACAAGTAGCAATGGTCACCTCAGAAACTGCTTTTCCAATGGGGTGAGGGCAGAGCAGCAACCCATATGCTGAAGTCAGTGCAGCTCCATGGAACATGGATCCTAACCTTTCGATGAGGTCAAAAACAGTCAGCATCTGCCTGACAGTGCCTGGGACTGCTTGCAATTGTTGCCTCCCTAAATACCAGAGATTTTGGCCATCCATGTGTGAGAGAGCTTGTAAGGGCTGCCAGCTTGATATGCTTCTTGACACATGTGGCCATTTCAGTATTACCCAAGACAATCCCCAGCACTCTCACTGGTCTACTGGACAGTCGGTTTTGACACAGACCTTTTGGGGATGGTAATAAAAACATATTGGTCAGTCCCGATACCAGCTGTCATATTGACCTCACAAACACAACACCATTTGAACTCATGAAACTTCCCCATCACTAGAGCATAGAAGTTGAAAAGAAAACTTAACGCTGCCTGGTTTTCAACATTAATGTCTTTACTTATAGGGTCTACCCGATGTAACAGTGTCAAGATTTACCTCACAAGTGAGCATTTTTAATGCAGGTAAATCCATAAAAGGTTCCTCTTTGCCTTAAAATTGTAATTTATTTGTTGTCTGAGAGAAAATAAATCACAAATAAAATTTAAAATGTCTTTATTTAAATAGTTTTCAGGAGCCAGAGAATCAGGGGATTTTTGGGAAAAAATTAACAGAGAATAACAACAGGTGTGTTCCTCCTGAATTTATGCATTTAGGAACTTTATTAATTTATTACTTATCTTTTTGGGGTTACTGAAAAACATATTTTTTTCTCAAAAACTGGGCACATAAAACTACTAGCAGGGTCTGAAGAAAGGACAGGATGGTCCTGAAAGTGTTTTCCCAGGAAACTGAACTTGTTTAAATGATGGTTTAAAGTGCCTGACTTGTGAATATATTTGTAAGTGAATTGGAAGTGTTGTGATTTCTTTGTAACTTGAACTTAGTATGGAAAATGCAGTTTATAGCTGTATAAAAGGAAAATTACAGAGAACAAGAAAATGTCTATGGGTTGACTGTCTTTATTTTTGATTATCCTGATGCTCATCACTCCCACAAGTTAGAGACATTCCCCATATATAGAGAACACATTATTTTAGAGGGTTCCTTATTACTGCTTGTTTCACAACATTTAGAAATAAAAGGGAACACAGGTGTGAACTAGATACGTTACAAATACAAATTTAAATGGAACATTACTATCTCTGACTGCCATGTTGTGGCTGCTGCAAAAACTAATGACAAGAAGTATGACATCATCGCTATGTTTTAGCAGCATTCTTTTCAAGCAGCTGCAACCCATTCTTGAACAGTATCAAGGAGCCTTGACAAAACACAAGCATGACTGCAGGAAGATGAATACCCTTATGCAGGTTATTGGTGGGGATCCACCATGGCAAAGACAATACCCATTCCTTGCAGAGGTGACTCCCTCTCTTAAAGCTACCACTGAGTCACTCTTAAGACAGCAGGTCATCAGGCTTTGCGTCTCTATGGTTAACTTGTCAGTCTGGCCTGTAAAGAAACCCAATGGCATGTGGAGACTTACAATACATTACGGAAAACTAAACCAAGTGACCCTAAGATGTGAACCCACTGTGGCATCAGTTCCAGAAGTGCTTAGACTTCTTTAGCCTGAGCACAAGTGGTTCAGTATTTTGGATATTACCAGTTGTTTCTAGTCACTGCCACTGGCCACAGAGAGTAAGTACAAGTTCGCTTTCATTTTGAAGGGCGCCAGTACAATTGGACATGTCTCCCTTGGGGTTCCACACAGCCCCTCTTCCCATCCACATGAGAGACACCCTGCAGAATTTTCTACAGTGTTTGCAGCAATATGTGAACAACTTCTCCTTGCCACCACAGACCAAGAACAGCACCTGCAGTTGTTCACTGAGCTTCTTGCTCTCCTACAGCATCGGATCAGAAATGCAATCCCACTAACGCCTAGATCTGCCTTTCTGCAGTTTGTTTCCCTTAGCCTACAAGTTACTGTGGAGGGCAGGAGCCCTGCCCTTGGTAAGGTGCAGGGCTTTCAAGACTTACCTCTGCATATGGGTTTATCGATTCTCCGACACCTTCTGGGCATGGTCAATTTTCAAGTGACTTCATTCCTGATTTCTTTCAAAAGACTGAGCTGCTGCATGAATTGCTCAAAAGAATGCCCCTGGTGATGGGCTGGAACATACAGATGCTGTATCCCTCTTTAAAGCATGCTTTGATAGAGGCCCCAGCCTTGATTAACTCAAACCTCGACCTGCCCTTCTATCATGAGATGGCCACCTCTGACACTGCCATGTCTGAGATCCTGGCCCAAATGGTACATGGTAGGCTTAGGCTCATTGCTTATGCCTCTCAAGTCCTCTCACCAGTGGAACAGGAATAATCCTGTGTGAGAGACATTTGTAACCACCGCCTGGGCTGTCAAACACTTCACCTATGTTGTGGGTTTACATTTCATTGTATTGCACACTAATTACATGCCAACCAGTTTTCTCCTGTCAGACCGTGTGAAGGATGGCAGTGTCTCTAATGCTAGACTCACTCACTCATCTCTCATTTTACAGGACAGGGATATCACCATGTATCCCACCAAAACCCCTTCAGTCCTTGTCTATGAACTGCTCTATGGCAGGGACCTGCATGAATATGGTCTTCAATATCCTTCCTTCCTGGAGACCAGTCCCTTCCTGCCAGGCACTGAAGCTGTTCTGGCTGACCCCAGTGTATGCTGTATGTTCACGGATGGCTACTCCTTTTATCATGATGAATAACAACTGGCGGGGTTTGGATTTTTTGTACTCTGCCTGGGGTGATGGTAGGAGTGACCAGGAAGTGCACTGTCAAATCCTCACAGTATGGAGAACTAGCATTGCACATGCAATGGAAATAATACAGACAGAGGAGGGAGATACAATTTTTTTCTAATTCTTCCTGGGTTTCTTACTCCCTCACTGAATTCCTGCCTTTTTGGAAGGTCCATGGGTACTCCTCCTCAGATAGAACCCCATTCAAACACGGGACCTTTTCAATACATTAACAAGCTGTATAACTGTGATAAGGCTGCACAGAATGAATAGCCTCACTGAGTGGCCATATAATGCTTGTAATAATTCTGCTTATGCTAGGGTCATTTAGAGGACAAAGCACTTGCCTTATCACAGTTCTATTTATTTATTTTTTTATTTATTTGAGTTTTAGTAACTTGAGAAGTCCACTGAGACAATTACAATCCTTATTCAGGGTCGGCCTGGGGTTGAGAAACAACCGTGAAATTACAAGTGAAATCAGCAATGCAGTTCTCGTGTTACAAAGTTGGCATTAGGCAGAGTACATGTCTAGAAAAAAATATTGCAAGTACATAAACAATCGATTACATACTTTCTTTTGGTGAGCAATGCAAGTCTAGATACAGAAGGAGGCTATATACAGGGCAGTTTTAGTATGAAACGTCAAATTAAACAATAAGCTATATACAGGGTAGTTATTGTATAAACTTCATATTAAATATAACATAGGAATGACTAGCATCAGATATTCTACATGTACTATTCTCATATTATGCTAGGGGAGCAGTAGTGGGGTGAGAGGAAGGATAAGGCATGAGGAGGCAGCCGTGTGTAAGGTGGGGAAGTTTCTAGGTATGAACCTTTCAGTGAAAGCAGGAGTAGGTAGCCGAGGCAGATAGAAAGTCAGACAAATGTGACTGAAATTGTGAGGAGGGAGGAGCAGGAGAGAACAGAGGGAGGGAGGAGGAATTCCAATCAGTTAGAGCAGCATATGAACAGGAGCATCTGGATACAGCAAGATGTAATTTGGGAACAATAAGAAGGGGAGAGGCAGAGCAAAGTGTGCATGGTGTTGGTTTGGGGTGAATAAGTTCTCTGAGGCAAGTAGGGTGAATTTGTGGATGAGCTTGAACATGAGGCTCAGGGTGGAGTACCTCAGTTTTGCTTCATATTAGGACCATCCCAGTGAGGTAAGAACATCACAATGGTGAGAGTGGGCAGGGCCCCAAGGCAAAGCGACCCACCGGTGGTATGCCTGAGAGAGGATAGACATGGAGGCAGAATTAGTGATAAGGAGGAGGGTGCAGCATAGAATAGAAGGGAGGAGATGTGGAGGCTATTTTTGGCAGGAGGCAAGTGTGAGGTTGAGGCAAATGTGATAGAGAGTCCGAGTTTCTGGTTGAGGTTTTTGGTAGTGTTCGAGACACGGGGTTGAGCGAGAGGATGGTGTCCAAGGTAACACCCAGGTATGTGAAGGAGTGGATCAACTCTAATGAGTTTCCTTTGATAGTGGAGATGCTAAGGTAGGTGGATTAGGCTTTTGTGCAGGGTGATGAGCAAAGACCATGCATTTTGTTTTTTGAGTTGAGAACAAGATGATTACACTGGAACCAGACTTCCAGGAGGCAAAGTCTGAGGCAAGGTCCCAGTTGATTTGGTCTATATCAGGAAAGAGTGGTAGATGATGGCATCATCTGCATAAAGATGAACTCTGGCACCCTCGCAGAATTTGGGAGGTCATTGACAAAGAGCGAGAATAGCATGTGGCCCAGAATGGAGTCTTGTGGGACACCATGGGAAACTATTTTTGTTCAGACTGGGAACCATCCCACTTAACTTTCTGGGATTGATCTGACAGATAGCTTTTGATACAGTGCAGTGAACTGTGGTCCAGGCCAAGTAGATGCAGCTGGTGAAGCAGAAACCGTGATTCATGAGGTCAAATGCCTTTGTGAGATCCATGAATATGGCTCCAGTGGCCTGGCCCTTACCCATAGCATGGAAGATGTTAGATGTTACTTTTATGAGCATAGTGAGACTACTGTCACTCTTTCTAAAGCTGTGTTGACAGGGTGATAGCAGAGGTTCTAACCAATTTGTGCTTGGTCTACTGTGGTTCTTATCACAATGTGTGTACGAAGAATGCTGAGCTAACTGCATGCCAAAGAAAAGTCAATGATTCTGTTATTGCTTATTTGTCTAACATATCCAGTGTCTGATGACATTAACATGTACTTGTGGATTGTATATATTTGCCCTATGGGGATCCTGTGAGCTGAGTTCAGCTTTAGAAGAGGTACCATGGCATATAGGGACTTGCCTGGTCCCCACAGGTAATACCTGTTTATGTTTTGTGCTGTCTGGTAATATATTTTTGTTTGCAATGTCTTTGGCCTTGTGTTGTATCTTCCACCATCAGGTCATGATTTCTGTCAGCCAGATTGGCTAATAAATAATATAGAAGATAATGGCGGGGATCAGGTGATAACCATGCTGTAATCACCTCGAGTGGTTGCTAGGGCAACATGGTAATGCTCGAGAGTGCAGCTTGAGAGGTTTACTGTAGCTCTAGCAACCATGAGGTAATTTCAGCGTGGTTGCCACCGATCACCAGCCATCATCTTTATACTGTATGTGCAGAAAACACTGTTTGCATTCTATGTGTGAGAATTATGGAACTCTGGTGCATTCTTTTTGTTTTGCCACTGTTTGGAAGTTCTGAAGTGTGGTTAACAACTTTTAAAATTCTAAACAGTGCATAACAAAGCTGTGTAACTACTGATTATGATGGTTAATAGGCATTTACCATACATTATATGATTACTACAGATTGGTATGCACAAGTTACAACTTTAAGAATTTTTGTGCCAAGCAAGATTAATATTTGACAAAGCATTTCCAAACTTACCCCATACAAGCTTAGAATTCAAATCTTCACTGATTAACTCAGCTCCTCCTTACATCGCATTTCATGAAATCAAAGACTCAGACATTCATGATGAACTAATTCATACAGACAGTATGAAGTGGAAGGCTATGACTTGTCTGAATCTATTTTCTTGAAAATTGAAGCTCCTGTAATTGCAGACTATTTAACATACTTATTTAACTTTTCACTGAACACTGCAGTGCTCCCTCAGGATTGGAAAATGACTTTATCATCCCAATATTCAAGGATAGAGACACATCAGATTTAAATTACTATCAATTGGCCATGAAAATAGCAAGACACATGTGGTTAGATACAAACGTCCTTAGATGAGTGTTATTCAAACAATAAACATAATGTAAAACAAAATGATTGTAGTTCTTGTTGGGTATTGTCAGGATAAAGTCTCTCTTTCTGCAAAAGACAATTTGAAAAAACATGGCAGATGTCCTTCTTCCTTATAAAGTCTGTCTGGATCTTTAATGCTCAGACTCTTTCCCTTGGTTGCTGTAAACACTGCACTTGGAACGTATCACTCAGCTTTCCTCCTCCAGCTCAGAGCTCAGGCAGAAGATCCTTTTGCTTCACATACCAGCCTCAAACTGACTTTTTCTCTGTCTAGTGCTCCCTTTATACTTCCCCAGGGGTCAGGTGATCTGTCTTGCTGTACCTCTTTAACCTCATTTTAACATTTTACATAGGTATTCTATTATATAGACATACCAAACTGCAATACTTGAACAATACTGCAATCATAGAAGTGCACATCGTAAAACATATTTCCTATCAAAAGTGTTAGGATATTTATTTACAAATTTGCTTCTATAGAGGTGAGGTTGACCTTAGTTGTTCACTCCTCCTACCTCTGTACCATTCCTTAACCAGTAGTGAAATGTACCTAGTCTGTGGCCAACCATTGCCACAGGAACAGCACCTGCTGAAGATAATACATTATAATGTATGGTAAGTGCCTATTAACATATAATCAGCAGTCACACAGCTTTGTTATGCACTGTTTAGAATTTTAAAAGTTGTTAACCACCCCGGAACTTCCAAACAGTGGCGTAACAAAAAGAATCACCAGAGTTCCATAATTCTCACCACGTAGAATGCAAACAGTGTTTTCTGGCCATACACTATAAAAGATGATGGCTGGGGATCGGGTGACAACCACGCTGAAATCTCCTCTCGTGGTTACTAGTGCAGGTAAACCTCCTCGAGCTACGCCTCGAGGTTTACCATGTTGCCCTAGCAACCACTCTAGGTGATTACAGCTTGGTTATCACCCAATCCCCAGCCATTATCCTCTATGTAATTACTTAGGTCTTTTATTTATTTATCTATTCATTTATTAATTTATTTATTTCAAAGATTAGAAATACACCTTTCAGCAGAAATGCTCATTTACAAAGGTTCCTTGTCAGAATAACAATTTGTTTACACCATGTCAAATACAGTATTAAAACTGATTAAAAATGCTGGACAATATTGATTCAGTGAAATAACAAAACAGAATGAGTAACATAAGCACCATTACAGCTCTTAGGTCTTACATTAAAACAGAATCACATTTCACATTTCCTGTAGGTGACCCCTTTTTAAAATCCTCTTTCTGAGCCCTTTTGTCAAAAGTGCAGGTTATGCATGCAAAATGCATGTATAATGCTACGTAGCTTGCAGCCTAATATAGATGCAGGGGTGTGGTATTCATGACCTTGAACACCCACAGGGCACCTGTCTGTGCCATGCTCCACCTCCATGCAGCCGCACAGGAGTGGATTGAGGCTGTGCGGGGAGGTGGATCATAGGGTGCAGGTGGGCATCATATTGGATGCCTGGTCTGGAGTCCTGTAGTGGAGCCCCTACTGCATATGCCCAGGAATCATGAAATGCATGGACCCCAGGGCTTGGCATCTAATGGATGACTACCAGATTGGCTGCTCCTAGCCATCTCCAGCAGCCCAGTGGGCTGTGCAGCAGTGTAGCACAGGTCCCCATGCTAATGCCACCAACATGTATCCATCGGGAGGCGCATAACAGTTATGGCCAGCTCCCCATCACATAATTTGTGCCTCCTGGCCTGGAACTCTGCACCAACTCCACACCTTTGAGAATTGCATGGAGTGTGGGCACACCCCGACACATCTCTTGAACCACCTGTGGTGCATACCTACACAGCGGCCATGGGGATCTGTTGCACGTGGCACTAGTGCACCTGTCTTGAATGTTGTGGGAGGCCCATCAGACCCTGCTGCATGGCATTTGGCCATGGGATGCATAATATGCAGCTTGTAGGCATTCGTGAATAGGGCCTTCTCTTGCAAGTCTTAGAGGAACCAAACTATCCAGTTGCCTCAGATAGGGACTAACAGTATATAATAAAATGAAGTGACATGAAAATAACTATTCATCATTGTTCTTTAGTACAGTAACATTTTTTATTTCAGCATTGATTCAGGTAAAACAAAAGGAGTACTAATGGCAAAGGGAACACACTGAAAACACTTTCCTTTACAGCCCTCCACTTTAATTTTTGAGCTAATGTGTGTAACCTGCTTGTACACTGTAATGTGGTACCTTTATTTGTACAAAAGGATTCAGTAGTTAGAAGAGGTCAAAGCAGTATGCTGTAAGGTTCCTTATGTATGTATATATATATATATATATATATATATATATAGAGAGAGAGAGAGAGAGAGAGAGATGCAGCGAATTTAAAATCCACCTCTTGAAGTGAATGTGAAGTGGTCACTTCACACTGGCACTGCTATGCAGATGCCCCATAAGAAAGACTCGCTTCACCTTGTTATTATTACTTTGTGTTGTCATTCTGCTTTAAACATGAAGTAAGGTGGGTAACAACAATACCAGTAGCACTCCACCCACATAGTCACCAGAATTAATGTGCATCCCAGTGCTACTGTCTTGTGTCCAGAAAACTCCCCAGTGCTGAGAAGTGAAATGAGTGCATAATGAGAAATGCAAAGTCTCCCAGAATTAATGGCACACTCAGTCATGCATGCAGTGGTCACAGAGAGTCACCAGAATTAATGTGTATCCCAAAATGATACTGTCTTGTGTCCAGAAAATTCCCAGTGCTGACAAAATGCTACTATCTTGTGTCCAGAAAATTCCCCAGTGCTGATGAAGTGAAATGAGAGTGAAACAAGAAAGAAGTCTCCCAAAATTAATGGTGCACTGGAAACACACAGACAGATTAAGATTGTGCTGCACACTCAAGGGATGCATACAAAAAGGCACTACAACACCTAACTAGTGACACAAGTCAAAAATCCAAATCTGGAAATGAATACATTTTGCCAGTTGGGGGATTAGTACAGCAGTAACAATCTACTACCAGAAAAGATACCACAAAGCAGTATAAAAAATTCATGCAGGTGCGGTGGATAGCAGGTTCACATTGCTGCAATTACTCTGTGGCACAATAAAAGGTGTCTGATTTAATGGCACACATCGCACACACACTCACACATACACTACAAGTAATCGTGACATAAACCGAAAACCTTTAGTAATATAATCAAATGTTTTAAACAGACAAATTATACACTGCTGCACCACAACAATCAGCAAAACAATGTCAAGAATTACTGACAATATAACTGTGTGTATAATAACACAGTTATACAAGAAAATATAACCAAAACAGAAAGACTGCCTTTTCTCCCAGTTAATATACCACTACATACACCACAAATATGCCCTCCTAAAGCACACTTCAAAGTGCACAGACTGACTGTTCTAAATTAACATTCATAATCCACACACAACAATAATCACTCAATGATATGAGCACAGAAGGGTTTCCTACTACAATCGATGCAGTAAATTTTGAGCAAACAAAATGACTCAAAAAGGCATTTTAAACAGCTTTTAGAGGTTTTGAATTGTAGAGCTCTGAGGCAAACTGTCTCCAGCTACCACTACACACACACTACCCAGGCCTGAACTGAGGCTGTGCAGAACAATCTAGAGCCCATGTGACCTGCAATCCCATGAATCACTGGAGAATTTCATTTGGAGCTCAATTGCAAGGTGAAGTGAAGTGAATTACATTGATTTCAATGTGCTACGCTTTAAAATTGGTGGAGAAGTGGTTTGGGGAAGGTGGAATAATGCAAGTTATTGGTTTCAACAGACTTGGCATTACTCATTATGAAGTGAAGCACTCCACTTCACATTGTGGAGTACTCCGTGGGTTCAGGTTACTCTTGAATCACTTCATAGAAGCGAATTGGAGCCCTTAACCCACCACTACTTATAGTGCTGTAACTACATGCTGTACAGGAAGGAATGCAATGCCTATTTGTACTTCCCCTATGAGCTGCAGCACAAAACTCCCCAACTTAAAACACGTATTAATAGTACAATGGTGGGTGGCGAAATCTGGAGATACTACAAAACAGGCTTTCAATACATCCAAGTAACTAGAAAAAAAATGTATGTTGTTTTCGTGACTTGATCGTGAATCATGATTTGTGACTGATTGTGACCGTGATAATGAAGAACATGATTCAGTGTCAATGGTGTGAGATAACCAATATGAAACTGTATTGGGAATGCGAATGTCTATGGATGTAATTCCCCATGAGCTGTAGCTTAAAACTCCTAACCTAAAAACACGTCTCAATAGAGTACAATGGTGGAGTGGTGAAGCCTGGAGAGATACTACAAAACAGGCTTACAATACATCAAGTAACTAGAAAAAAATTAATCTTGTGATTAGTGACGTGATCATGAATTGTGATTGTGACTGCATTGTGACCATGATAACGAAGAACATGATTCGTCTCGATGGTGCGAGATAACCAATATGAAACTGTATTGGGAATGCGAATGCCTATGGCTGTACTTCCCCGATGAGCTGCACCTTAGAACTCCCGACTTAAAAACATGTATCAATGAGTACAATGGTGGGGTGGTAAAACCTGGAGAGAGATACTACAAAACAGGCTTACAATACATCAAGTAACTAGTAAAAAATTAATGTTGTGATTCATGATATGATTCGTGAATCAAGATTTATGAAACTGCATTTGTGACCGTGATGATGAAGAATGTGATTAATATCATGAGTTACCGTGATGATGGTCCTGACTTAAAACGCATATTAATGAGTACAATGTTCATGCAGAATTATGCACCACACCTGTTCAGTACTCTGAAGGAAGCCAAAGAAACAACTGTGACTTAAGTAACAGATGGAGATTGGGCCCTAAAAGAGATACAAATGCACAGACAGATTAAGACGCGCTGCACACTGAAGGGATACAGACACAAGGCACAACACCCAACCAGTGCTTACCATCAGAAATTAAAAAGAATACCTTTGCGGTTAGGCGGGCAGCGGGAGGCAGTGTACTGCACTGCACTGCTGCAGTACCAGTCACTAGTACTAGTACCAGTAAAGATACCAAAAGAAGTACAAAAATCACACAACTGCACTGGATAGCAGGTTCACATTGCTGAAATTACTATGTGGCACAATAAAAGCTGTCTGATTTGATGACACGCATCACACACATACTCACACGCACACCAAGTAATGCATAGCAAATTGAAAACTTCAGTAATATAACCACATATTTTAAACAAACTGAAATTATGCACTGATGCACCACAACAATCAGCAAAAAAATGGCAAGAAGTATTGAAAATATTACTGTGTGTACATTAACACAGTTATAAGAAAAATATCACCAAAACAGGAAGAAGTGAATTTTTCTCCAAGTTAATCTACCTACTCCACAGATATGCCCTTCCCCAAAGTACACTTCCACTGTCTCTCAGTACACAGACTGAATGTTGTACATTAACATTCAAATTCCACACACAAACAAAAACACTCAATAATATGAGCAGAGGAGGGTTTCCTACAATTGATGAACTAAAGTTTCAGCAAAAAAAAAGCTCAAAAAGGCTTTTTAACAGCTTTTAGAAGGTTTGAATTGCAGAGAACTCTCAGAGCAGACTGTCTCCTATAGCTTCCTACACTCACTACCCCAAACTGAGGCTGTGCAGAACAATCTAGAGCCCATGTGACCTGAAATCCCATGAATCACTGCAAAATTCGCCTTTGGAGCTTAAAACAAGGTGAAGTGAGGCGAAGTATATTGTTCTTCACCTTAAGAATTGGTGGAGTAGTGTTTTGGGAAGGCAGGGTAATGCAAAGTCATTGTTTTCAATGGACTTCATGTTACCCATTATAGCAAAGTACTCCGCTTGCATTGTGAGCACTCCAGAGTCGCCTTCAATCCATGAATCCTTGGAGACAAATTGAACCCTTCACCCATCTCTGTTTATACATGACAGTATGCTTCTTTTTGTGTTTTCTGGAGCAGGGCTCAGTTTGTCAGTTCCCAGGGGCTCAGCTTTTATGCAAGCCCAAATACATGTATTTTGCATTAAATTTCATACTCAGATCTAGTTACCAAACAGTAAAAATCAGGCCGGGGGTAGATATAAAAAAAGGTGGCTTTCAGGCACAATACCTAATTGGAAAAACAAGTGTTTTCTTTTTTTCTTTCAGGTATTTCTGGTTTCAAAAGCATTGCTAACTGTGTAATTTACATGAGCTGCCCATTCTCAGTGCCTTTCTGGTCTTAGAAACAAAGGATTTATAGCATTTTCCAACTATCAGGGGCTCACTTTTGCTTTAACAAAAAGGTGCAGTAATAGGACTGATATCTACATCAATCACTCTGTTTCTGATGCTCATAATGTATGCAGATATGGGGTGTGGAAGCGTAGAAAGGAAAATTGAAGTTAAAGAGATGAAAATAAAAGAGAAAACAGAATAAAGGGGTAGAGTCACAGTCTGATCTACCTTTAGGGTGATCAGCTCTTGGTTCATATAAAATGTTGTCGCAACAGACTAAATAGAAAAGTAGAAAGATAGATACAGAAAGATGCATATATATTTTTATCCTAGAGCATCGTCTCCTGTCTTTCCCATACCCAGTGTAATGACAGATCTTACCTTGTCATGCACCCCCATATTCAGAAGGAACCTGTCCTTTTTAATGACTTTCATTTCACATTATTTCCTCTCCACTTTAGAGGTAAAGGAGCTTTCATAAACTCTTCATTTGAAAACTCTCTCCCCAGGATCCTTCTTCTACACGTCATGAGAATGGTATCTTCCTTCATCTTTACAAATGAAATTCTCATGAAAGTACTTCTTAATATTTTTTTCCTGGGAGCTTCCTCTTGTATATATAGTATTAGACACCTACTTTTATTCGTCATCAGTCTCTATCCCAGCTCCATATCTGGATAAGAAATAAAAATTAGTATGCTTGGCTCCTGATGTATGCACAGTATCACCATACTCTTGTACAGTTGTAATGCCAAATACCAGCCTATGATTGGGGTTCTTGTCCTTAGTCTAATGAAGCCAACATAATGAGTTATGGTCAATAAGTAGTACAAACTCAATTCCTATTAGGTAGCGCCTCTGGCCTCTATTTCCCCTTGATTGCCAAGCATTCATTTTCTACTGTGGTATAACATTATTAACAATAATGCAGTTTCCTACTAAGGTATAAAATGGTATGATCCTCTCCTCAAAAATCTGCCTCAACACAGCTCCAATATCATTCCTGGTGGCATCTGTTTGCACTAAAAAGTTCAGTAAAATCAGGACTTTTCAGTATGGGTGCTGCACAAAGGGCTGCCTTTACCTCTAATAAGGCTTCTTCAAAGGCAGCTGTCCCTCTAACCTTATTAGGGTACTTCTTTTTGATTCATTTTAGTTAAGGTAGTTGTTATCTCTGCAGACTGAGGTACAGATCTCTGGTAGTAGACCTGCTAGGCCTCAAAATGACCTCATGGGCTCAATTTTCAAAATGCCTTACATCAATACAAGTTGTTTCACTCCAGGGCTGTAGCAAAGTCTGGGTGCACCTGGGACCCTGCATCCGATTTTAGAAAATAAGGATCCCAGCACCGAACTCCTTGGTTTGCCACAAGCCAACAGCTGCATCAAACAGTTGGCACACCTCGGGAATTGCCTCAGGATACAGCCCCCAGCCGGTATAACACAAGAGGGTGTGGATGGTTGGGGGTGAAACTCTTGCCGAAGGGAGCAGGGCAGAAAGGGCACAGGAGGTAGAATAAGGGGGAGTTGGTGGGACAGAGAGGCCATGACAGGGAGTGATGTGGCACTGGTGGGCATGTTTGCTTTTGTGTTTATTTGTCTAATGTCTAAATTCCTATCAGATTACCACAAAGTACTGTACCTACTAATGATGCTGTATGAGGGGTCCAGTGGCAGAACATGACATGGCACCAGGTGGGTGCAGCCCTGGCAGCTGCACTTTCTGTCACTGTATCCCCCACAATACGTATCAATAATAGGTACAGAACTTAGTGATGATCTAATAGAAATTGATAGACATTAGACAAATAAATACAAAAGCAAACATACCCCACTGGTGCCTTATCACTCCTGTCATGGCCAGTCATTCCCTGACTCCACCTATGGCACCTCCCATCTTTCTTCTGGCCCAGATATCCCACTGTCATACTCTGTCTCCTTTTTCTACAGTGTGTGACACTGGCGCATGTCACTTAGACCACTTCCTGGTTGGTCTAAGTGAAGCCCCTGCTGCATCCACAGCAGGGTTTACAAAATCCCCAAACAAAGGATATGGCAGTCCTACTGTGCCACAAGCCCCTTATTTATTTATTTTTATTTAGTTTTTGTTGACCGGGTAAGTGCACTAGACAAATCCTGCCTATTTTCAGGCACAACCTGGGGAGGGGATACAGATGAATGCCAACTGACCTTGAACCAGATTAAGCTGTTGGTGGTATTTTTAGCGAATGAGGAAATTTGGCCAGGACACGGAAAATTCCCCTACTGTTTTCGATAAGTGCCATGGGATCTTTAACATCCACCTGAACTGCCACCAATCCAGGCAGATGGACCTCGGTTTAACGTCTCATCTGAAAGATGGCACCAGAAGTGCAGCACCCTCTCATGCTGCACTACAGTGTCAGTATTGGGATATTAACCCAAGTGCCAGATGTGGGAACTGAACCCACAACCCTCTGATCTCCCGGCCTCAGAGGCGGTGTGCTACCTACTGAGCCACTGACATTACCTTGCGACCTGGCATAGGAGTGGTTTTCTGCAATGGTGGCCCAGGCAAGTTGGGTCAAGGCATTATTATTTTGATGCAGCCTGCATTAGAAAATCAGGATTGCTGAAAAGTTTGATGCAAGGTGCCATCATACTGATTTGGCACATTGCATCAAACATTCCATTGAAAACTGTCCCCATATGTTTCTTAGTCTTACTCACTGGGCTATCAGCTATGGACACAATTTTGAGATTTCTGGCTTAATCTCACCATTCCCCAATACAGACCCTAAATATCAGGTCTCTTGCATAGGCAATGCACATTGGACTGGGTTGATGGTCATCCCTGCTTTCTAATGGTGTCAAGTACAGCCACAAGATGCTGCATATGGCCTTCCAATTCAGTATTACAAATGAAAACATGATCCAAATATGTGTACTCAATGTTGGGGAACAGAATATTGTCCATATATCACTGAAAGGTGTCAGGGGCACCATGCAACCCAAAGGGCATCATTATCAACTGGAGTAACCCACAATTGTTACAAATGCTGTCTTTTCTCAATTCTTTTCTGGGGATCTGATAATACCCTTTCATGTGGGCTAGTGTTCTGATATAGTTTGCCCTCCCAGTCTGTCAACAGGTCATCAATTCTTGCCTTTGGGAAGCCATCAAATTCAGAGATCTAATTACGCTTCAGGAAATCAAATCAACTCCAGATGCCACCTACCTTTTATTCACTAAACTATGGGTAAATCACAAGCACTTTCAGGCAGTTCTGTTATACCAAGCATTTTTTCATTTCATGTACCTCCTGAACCACTTCTTTATGCAGCTATACTGCTAACCTATATGGTTTGCGTGTATACTGTAGGTCCCACAGTACCAGTAACAATTTTATGTTTGACACCTCTGGCACAGCCTGGTTGAGTGGTGAAACTCCAATCAAACTTCAGATTAGGGTAGTGATGTCTATGGCATGCTGGCTGCTTAAGGAGGTATTCACAGGTATCTTGGGTGCACATGTAATGGGGATTTCTAATCCTTTGTAAGCAGTTTTGAAGTCCCTTCTTTTCTTTTAAGAACTAACACAAAGAGCTTCTTTTCTATCCAAACCTTTAACAAGTTTACATGGTACACTTTGGAGGGCCTTTTTCTACCCAATGTCTCAGTTTCATAATTCACCAGACCTGTTCATTAAATGACTTTATAGGGCCCTCCCATTTCATCATCAACTTGTTTTCAGTGGCTGGCAGGAACAATAACACATTTTCAGCAGGTTCAAAGGCTTTTCTTTTACTCCTTGGTTATATCACCCCATCTGCTTCAGTTGGGTCATTTACAGTTCTTGTGCACAAACATAGCATACTTAGCTTTTCCCTTAATACTAGTATATAAAAGGTGATGCTTTTTTTTTTTGAGAGGGGTTTCCACCCAGGTATCTTTAACTATATCCAGGACCCCATGGTGCCATCAATACAGTGATCATAGGGGAAAACCCTAGTGTCTTGTGGCACAGCACCCAGGATAGGCAAACAAGAGGTAAGGCAAATATGTGGTCCCAGTTCTTCTCTTTCCTTTGCACAAGCCAACAAAGCATCACTTTTAGGGTCTTATTAAATTGTTCAACCAAGCAATTTATCTATCTATTTCAAAAGTTTAACCATGAAAGATATACTCAGCTGGTATCAGCTCATTTCAAGATGTATCCTGGGAAGGGAATAGTTAAAATAGTCCAAATACTAATTGCACTGATAAAGGAATTCAATAATATGAAAAATCTACAATAACAAAAAAAAGCAAATTACAGAAAATACTTCAAGAACAAAATTTCAATACAATAAAAATAAAAAAGAAAATCAATAACAATTCCAATCTATGATGGGTAGTCACTGATCACAGGGAGAGAAGGAATGTACAGTGTCAGTGTAGGGTGGACAGTAGTAAACCCCCATATCAGAAGCAACTGCAGGAGTGAGTAGAGAAATCACAGAGGAGAAGTTTCAGGGTGTGAAAGGAATGAGAAGGGTATACTGAAGGGGAAAGAGACCAATGTTTAGGAAAGTGGAACAGGAAGCTGATTGTACAGCAGTGGATTTCACTGGAGTTTCACCAGGGGACAGCAAGAGAGTGAGATCAATCATTGCAAAGTGAGTAAGACGGATGGAGGGACTGAGTAGGTAGGTGAGATACAAGAGTGTGCCAAACCAGAATTTTAAAATAAAGGAGACACAGTGGGTAAGGCACCTGTCATCTACAAGGGAGGGAGAGGAAGTGTACAAAGAAGAGTGGTGAGTACACAAGGGTTTGTCAAGAACAAATCAACAGAAGGGATGAAAGGCGGCCCAATCAAGCTATGGTGGACGTGGAAGCAATACTATAAACAATGTTCTCAGTCAAAAATGGGAAGAATTATCTTAGTGAGGCTCTATCTGTGGGCAGGAAGTAGGATACTCCTCTTATTCTTGAAGAGTGCACTAATTTTAGGGTGTAGGATCCACAAGAACAGATAAATCAAGGTGACCATCCGGCCAAACCCCAAGGTAATTGAAGGTGGAGACATCTTCAATTGCTGGACCATCAAGAGTATGGAAAGAAGGAAAAGGGTTGAATCTAGCAAGCCTGTGCCTGGTGCCAAAGATATACAGACTATTTTCTTGACATTGAAGGAAAGCTGGTTTTCACAGAACCAGTGCTGGATGTTTTGAAGTCCAGTTGAAGCCATACCATGAGGTCAGGGCAAAAGGCCAAAGGTACAGAATCTGCATCATCTGCATATATATGAATGGACATAGAGGAGCAGGATGTGGGAAGGTCATTCAGAAAAATAGAGAAAATAGTCAATTAGAAAAATAGAGAAAATAATTGGGCCAGGGACAGACCCTTGGGGATGCCAGAGCAAATTGGGAGTGAGAGGAGATGATGTCTCAATACAAAGAGTTTGTGACTTGCCCTCAAAGTGGGAGTGGAACCACTCAACTGAAGAGGTGGAGAGTCCAGCTACCTGAAGCCTGTCCAGGAGAATGGGGTGGTCAACAGCATCAAAATACTTGGCTAAATCAACAAAGATGGCAGAGGTTACTAAAACCTGATCCAAGCCAGTGAGGATATTATCAGTGAGCCAAAGGAGGGAGGAGGTGGAGGTTGAGTGGGACTTCCTGGTGCCAAACTGGAAGGGAGTGAAGAAAGAGACAGAGGCAAGAAAACAAGAGAATTTGGATGGACACAGTTTCCTAAAGTTTTGCTAGAGTGGGAGCAGAGATTGTACAGTATTTACCAAGTGAAGAAAGGTCACTACTTTAAGAAAGGGAATGACTGTTGCCAACTTCCAGGAGCTAGGGACTGAGGATAAGAAGAAGTTTATGAATTAAGTATTTGGGGAGGAGGGGCAATAGCATGAGCAGAGAGAAATGGGAAGTTGGGGTTAGACCATCAGGGCTTTCACCTTGGTGGGGGTTTAAAGCCAAGAGGCCAGAATGACATCCACAGGAATGGTGGGAGAAAAATTTTGTCTGAGGATGATATGGGGATGTGCTGACTGCAAATACTCCCAGCAACCAATATGTATAGAAAAATACATGGGATGGTATGTTTAACAAGAATTTTACACATGCCTAGGTGTTGGATGTTACACAAGCCAAAGCTTAAGGGGTTTATTTAAGCATTCAACTCCAAGGGTGAGTATAAAATTCTAATTTTGAAACACCCCATGTTTTATTTTATGTATTAGCTGGAGCCATATTTTTTGCCACAGCAGTTATATATAGTAGCAGCTTTTTGTGCCTGTTAGAAGGCAGTGTAGCGTGAGCCACACTCTGGCTCATGGTATTCTCATAGGAAAAAGCAGCACATTTTCACCATTATAACCAACTGGTTATAATGATGAATTACAACCTTTCCTATGAGAAAAATGTGACCCAGTTATGTTAACTCTTTTAACAAAGCTGAAGTACAATTGCTGCTCTGGCAGTTAAAATCTCCTGGGGATAGCCATCCTACCAAAGATATGGGCCAGCTCTACAGCAACTTTAGGGCTAAGTATATAATGGGACTGCTTCAGGATATTTCTTGGTGTAATCGCACACCATATGGATAAAACAGTTGCATTTAGTACTGCATTCCAGTGAACCTATGATATCCATAGCTTTGCAGTTCAATGGTTTGCCCAGTATAGGCATGGGCACCAGGGAACCTTGTTTTGTGGGTTATGTCTGCTATCTTTGGCACTTGGCACAGATCTGACAGCAAGTAGCTACTTGTTCATGAAGAAGAAACAATACAGCAGACAGGCCAAGGTTCAGTCTCTACCAGCAAGACTTGCCATCAGAATACTGTATCATGGGCTAGGTTTAATAGCTCTCCCTATACTTTTTGGCACCACCAGTTGCTCTACTTTTCTTAGATCAAGAGGTTAATGCAGACTCTGTACAACATATCTTACATTGGATGACCCTGGGCTTCCTGATTCTTGCACCTCCTACTATAGCATAAATGGGTTTCAGTCTAACATCCTGCTGATGATGATTGGCGATTACAGGGACACCTAATGCAGTTTTCATATCACATATTGTATCATGTTTATCATTATTAACAGTAGCACAGTGTTCCAATGTTCATTTCTGCTTCTCTCTCTTTCTTTCTTTGTTTTCTATCTTTACCAGAGGTAAAATAGTCCTCTTCAAGAAAGAGAAAAATGTCCAGTAAGACTTGCTGTAAGGGGAGTATAATTTCCCCTGAACCAGTTCTGAAAAACTGAGATAGTCACATCTATCACCATAGGCATTGTAGTTTGAAACCACCACCACCTTAATTATCTCAGAAACCCTTTAACACCTAGTGTTACCTGCATGGGTGGGTAAAAGTGGGTGTTCCAATGTATACATGCACACACACACACACATATAGAGCTCCTGGGCCCTTTTGCAATTGTTAGGGAGGTCATCAGGATGGTTCAACGTCTGGCAACTTCCTGAGTCTATCAGACCTTGCAGTGTCTTTGGACAACCTACCACTTTGCGAAGTACTTTTCCAAATTAGCTAGAGTCATGTGTGAAACTTTTGCTTAACTTTGGGGGCAATTACATACTATATAACCCACATTTTGCAGTTATAGCATACAAAGTCGAACAAGGACCATGCACCTCCTCCAGGTAAAAACTCCAGTTATGGTATACTGTAGGTCTTGGTCAAGAAAAGGGTGTCTTAACCAATCGCTGCTGACAGGACTGAAGAGGCAGACTGCCAAACCATCTGGTTGGTCTCCAACAAGGGTAACTGCTTTCTCACCAGTGTCAGGTATGTGCCCTTAACCCACAGCTGAAAATCACTGACAAGAGATTGACAAATTGCTCTGCACGACAAGCCCTAGTATTTGTTGTATGATCATTATGTAGATTCCAGCCACTTCATACAAAGATCTGTCAGTCATGTGTAAGCCTGTATTAGGGTATTGTCAACTTGGTATTTCAGGTTTCTGAAGTGCTGTCTGTGTCACAAGAAATGCCATACATCCACAATATCTCCCTCTTCACCAGGTCACAATTGTGGGCCATAGGGTCACATATTTTTAGGTCAAGTTTGAACTTGAATAATAGGCCTGTTCACTTAATAGAAGTACTGGATTACTATTTTGACTTTGTTTGCTGTCTTCTGCTAGAACTATCCTGTTACTGTAGAGGTGAAATGACTGTATAGTTGTTTTTCTGCTAAGACTTTGATGCTTCAAAGATACACAAAACATGCTTAGCAAATGTTCCTAGCTGAAAGGTAAGCAAAACTCAGCTTAGCTATCTTAATGTCTGATGATGTGTGATGAAAAATGTTGTGCCATGTAAAATGTACTGCATAAAAATACAGCCATTTCTCAAAGAACTTGTAGTATTGTTTAACTTCCCCAATTTTTTTTTTTTTTTTTTGTATTTTAGTCTTTGGTAACTGGATAAGGCCCACTAGGCACAAGTGCCTGTTTTCAAGAGTGACCTTGGTGCACAATGCCATCAAGAGCTACAGTATTCTGAACACCTTGTGCTATCAATATACAGTATGTGGTATGTCTGAACAACAATACCACCAAAATGGTAATTCACCATCTAATGCCATTACCATGTCAGCTGTAAGCAACAAGTCTTTCTACAGCAACTCAATGAAGAGAAATACAACATGCAGAATTATATGCCACCTACCATGCCTTAAAGGCTACATAAACAATATTTTGACAACAAACTATTCAAAAATCTGACTTTATTGGGCACTAAAGGAAAGGCTGCTGTATTCATTAATGCTAAAACTACATTTATATAATATATCTAAATGCAGTTCAAAGCATTTGAAAAATGTAAAATCAGCCTTCCAATTTAAAAAAAAGACTGCCTTACCTGCTTCCTAAAATGGCCACCAAATGTGTTAAGTGATGACATCATTGGAGCCAGAGTCAGAAAACTATATGGCTTTCTAAGTGCTAATTATTTCTTTTTCCCTTTGTATAGAATTGTTTCACCAAAATGGTCAAAACCGCATGTGCATTATTTTGATCAATACACATTAGGCTATGGTTCTGTTCATTTTGTTTACTTTAACATGCTGAAATTGTGTTTTAATCCAACTGACTTTGTCTTTGGTACACCACAGTGCAGTACAAATCTTAAATAACCTGGTGGTCTAGTGGTTATCGCAGATCAGGATGTTACAATAGAGGGTGCTGGGGTGTGTGCATGCTTGATATGCACTTTTAACATGTTTATTAAAACTTTATATTTTCTTTTGACATAACCTACAAATGTAATCCATAGTTTTGAATGTAAACATCTGTACAATCAATAAATCAGACTTCTTCAACAAAGTGAAATGCTACAGCAGCAAGCAAGTAAGTTACAATTGGGGCGTGCAGCCACACATTCACCACCCCTAGATCCACCCTTGTTTGTAGCAATGTTCTTGTGTAGTCCAATGCCAGAGTTCATACTTTCTCAGAAATTAAAATATGCATGTCTTGTCTTCTTTTCAATGGGAAATAATAATAATAATAATAAGAATCAGCATTTATATAGTGCTTTTCATACACAATATCTCCCAAAGTGTTTTACAAAGAAAGCAAGACAGTTAGTGAATTGACTGAACAAGTAGTGGCAGTCATTTCACACATATTACTACCAACACACAGCCTTAGACAATTGCATGAACTGGTTTTATGGAAAGGAAATGTTGGCCAGGACAATGGGATCAGGTAATGATCATGGTGCTGGCAGCCCACATCTTATATCTCACAGTGATCTGCTCATATTTCTCCCCTTCTGTCTTCCCCTTCCTGAATATAGCAGTACCATGCAGGAGTGGCCTTCTCAGTCCCCTCTGGTATTCATTCTTCAATCGTCCCTACACCAAAAACTGGTGAGTCCATCACCTTTCTGCATCATGAATGCAGGTAGTACAGTCCCGTTTTTTTGACATATCAAAAATAATCAAATCTTTCCAGTAAGTCAGGCTGATAGCAGCAGGGAACAAGGTGAAGATGGGCTTTCCTATCCTTAAAAGATCTACGGTATCTTTGATTAGGCACTATTAAATGATGGGTGTGTGCATCATTATAGATATCATTTAATAGTGCCTAATCATAGGTGCTTAGATCTTATATAAGTAGGAAAGCCTATGTTTTCCATTGTGCCCTGCTGCTATCAGTCTGGCTACCAGAAGATCATGTTTATTATTAATATGTAAAAATAACACAGGAGACGGCATTAACCGCGAACCTGCATTCATGATGCAGAAGGATAGTGAGCTCACCAGTTTTTGATGAGGAAGCAGGTGAGAAGAATGCATGCCAGAGAGGCACTGAAGGGCCATTCCAATCAGGGTACAGCTATATTCAGGTTAGGGAAGACAGGAAGAGGGCGTTGAACGGATCATTGTGTAGTCTGAGATATGGGGCTGCCAGCACCGTGATTCTACCTGACTGTGGATGAGGCAGCCAGTGACAGCAAATACTCATAGTGGCAGGGCTGCACCTAAATTGTTACTTGAATTCAGTGTACATACTAACATACTAACGTACTAAAATGCCAGCAGAATAGGACTAACAGTCTTTCGTGTCTACTCTTTTGGTCAGCTCCACCCTGGAGTTGACCTTGCTCCCTCCTCACCCTCTCTGGCTTCCCCTTCCCAGTCCCGGATATTCCCGCTGCACAGGACTTTGCTTCCAGAACCCTTCCCTGTACCTGTCCCACTCTCTTGAACCCCTCCACCATTTCTGCCTCCACCAGCCCCTGGGCAGTGCATTCCATGGCTTGACCACCCTCTCAGTGAAGTAACACCTCCTCCTTTCTCCCTGAATCTCCCTCCTCCAGCTTCCACCCATGCCCTCTAGCTGCCCTCCCCCATCCTTCGGAGCACCCTGACTGCTCCTCCCTATTTAGCCCCTTCATGTACCTGAAGACCTCTATCATGTCCCCAGTCCCTTCTATCTTCCAATGTGTACATATTTAGCTCTTGAGCCTCTCCCCATAGGTTCTGTCCCCAAGCCCCAGGTCATTTTGGTTGCCCTCCTCTGGACCCTCTCCAGGAGTTCAATGTCCCTCTTTAAGTGTGGTCTCCAAAACTGCATGCAGTACTTGAGGTGCAGCCTCGCCAACAGTTATACAGAGGAGCATCACTTCCCTCTTTCTGGAGCTGATCCCCTAGCGATGCATCCCAGCATCCTGTTGACCTTGGCCACTGCCCTCCTACTTGTAGCATCCCCGGTGAACACTTGGTCTTGGTTTCGGGCTCCCAGGTGCAGTACCTTGCATTTCCCTGCATTGAACCTCTGCTTCCACTTTCTAGACCACCCTTCCAGAGCCTCCTGGTCCCCTGTAGGACCACCCTCCACTCCTCCCCATCCACCAGCCCCCAGTTTGAGTCATCCATAAGAGACTCATCTCACTCCTGATACCCTTCCTTATGTCCGAGACATAGGCATTGAACAGGAGGGCCCAGGACTGATCCCTGAGGGACCCCACTAATGGCCCTCCTTGGGAATGAGACTATCCAGCCAACCATGCCCTTCTGGGTCCGGTCCTGGAGCCAATTGCCTATCCAACTGATCATCTGGTTCCCCACCCCATTTATCCCAGTTTATTCAGGCCCCATGAGGAACAGAGTCAAATTCCTTGTTGAAGTCAAGATAGAGGGACGTCCACTGGTCTATCCAGGTCCAAGGCTCTCATCACCCAGTCATAGAACTCCACAAGGTTTGTCTGACATGATTTCCCGAGATGAATATATGCTATCTATCATCCAGGCACTCTGACTTTTCCAGGTCCCCCAGCCTCTCCTTGACAATGCCCTCCATTACCTTGCCCACCACCAATGTCAGGCTGACAGGCCTGTAGTTCTCTGCCACCTCCATTGATCCCCCTTGTGGATGGGCACTATATGCACCACCTTGCAGTCCTGGGGCACCCATCCTGTCCTCAGAGAGATGCTAAGCAGCTCCACCAGGGGTTTCGCCAGGACATCCGCCTGTTCCTTCAGCACTCTGGGATGTGATTTATCTGGCCCTGGTGCTTTTCCATCTTAAGGGACCTGAGGGCTTCCCTCACTCTCTCTCGTGATTTCCACCTCCGCTACTCGTCCTTCTGCTTTGCCTTCCACCCTTCTGTCAGTGATGGTCCCCCCCTCTCTCCAGACCCCCGATTGGCAGGGGTGCCCCCTCCGCCTCAGTTTCACCATCTCCTCCATGTATGATGCAGTCCCCATTTTCCTTGGTGAAAACTGAGGTGAAGTACTCATTTAGTACCTCGCCTGCTCCCCCGGTCTTGTGCCCATCCGTCCCCTGTTTTAATCCTGCTAATCTGCCCTTACCCTTCGTTTTTCCCCAATGTATCTAAAGAACTCCTTGTTCCCTCTCCTATTTCCCTGGTCATGTTCTGCTTCTTCCTTGCCTTAGCCACCTTCACCACCCTAGTGGCCCTTCTGGCCATCAGTTCCTACTCCCTCAATCCCTTTCACTCCTTGAGCACTTGAAATGCCTATAGGCCACCTTCTTTCCCTCATCACCACCTGAACCTCCCTGGTCCACCAGCAGGGTTTAAGGGCCCTACTGCATTTTCGTCTTACTCTTGCACAGGTGCTGGTAGCATCCTGCACCACTCTCCTGATGATTTCCCACCTACTGTCAGTGTCCATGTCTGGCCCAATCCCATCCAAATGCTTCTTAAGGATCCTTCCCTTTTCCTTGAAATCCACCTCCCTGAAGTCAGTTACCTCTGTCTTTGTGCAGCCTTCTACCCCTGTAGGAGATTAACCTCAGGTGGGGAGGGGTGTTGACGTTAGTTAGGACAGTATTGCAGGAGCTCTGTATAGCTCATTCAAGATTCAGAAGGGTGGTAGGCAGCCAACTCACATTGTGGAATAGGGCACAGAAAAATACTGGAGAAGAATTGCTGGGAACTGTCATGAGGGGTTCTGCAGACACAGGTAAAGAGTAGACCAACACTGGAAGTCAGGTGGATTTGCTCAAGGCATTAGTATGCCTCCTGGTAATAATATTGTTATCCATAGTAAATGCAGCCCTTATGAGGGCATGAACAGCCTTTCTGGTGGGTCCTGATGCTTATTGCTTGGCCTCCAGGAAGACCTAGTTGTTAGTTAATGAGGTGGGAAAAAACACAACAGGGTGACTGTACGTACTGCCTTAACTATGCAGAAGGGTGGTGATCCACTCAATGTTTACTGTGGGAACAGAAGTCAAACATTGAGAAAGTGACTGGAGAGTGATTTGGGAGGCATTTTTAACAGTGCCAACTGATGAAGCATATCGGTATAGGTGTGCACAACTCTCTGAGTACCAGATTATAATCTGAGGTGTGATAATTCTCTTCAAGGGGCAGCAAGCTCATATGTGGCCCTAGGCAATACTAAGGATAACGTATGGATAGTGTGGTGTTCAATCGAAAGCAATCTAGGTGCAGGAGTTCATGTGGAAAAGAGTACAAAAGAAGCTATTTGTGGATTACCAAGAAAGCAAGAGCTTTGGAATTGAACCAGACCAGTATTTCACTACAAATTTCAGGGCATCACATAACCACTAGATCATCAGGTATTTGAAGTGTTGTAGTACACGTGGTCTGTCAAGAGAAAATCATCTGGATTACAAAATATTTTCAGCAAGTTAAAGTATACAAAATGAACAAAACCATAGCCTAACATGCGTACTGATCAAAATAATCCACATGTTAACACATGGTGTTGATCATTCTGAGAACAATTCAAAACAAAGGGGAAAGAAGAACTAGTTAGCACTATAGGGAACCATGTGGGTCTCTGCTTCTGGCTCCAATTATGTCATTATGACCCATCACTAATACACTTGGCAGACATTTTAGGGCACAAGCAAGCTGTTTTGAAAGTGAAAGGCTGATGTTTACATTTTCAGAAGCTATGAAACTGCATTCATGTTATTTACATAAATGCAGTTTTAGCATAAATGTAAACAGCAGCCTTTCTACCTCCTATGAAGACAGATTTTGGAGTTTGCCGTTTTAAAAAACTGCTTGTTTAGGTACCTTTAAAATTATGATGTTGCAAGTCATTCAGGAACAAGGCTCCCATCAGTTCCACATATCTACACCTGATTGCATCATCGAAGGAGAGAATGCCAGTAAGCACCACTCCACTCCCAGATGAAGCAGGCAAAATAAGTGTTTGTCAATGACTGCAAGCCCTTGCCAAATAAACTCCCTAGTTAATGCCTCATCTTTGCCAAGAGACAAAAAGTGCTGGGAGTGAGATTTTATGGGCATGGGGGTCTGCGGGTTCATTGAGTGGCTAATGTGTGTGCATATTTTCATAAGAATTGTATAAAAACTGTCATCATCTGGACTGATTATATGCCAGTCTGAAAATGTGACTGTTGTACTGAGAGTACCAGCTAAAATGAACGGTTTCAGCAAACCCCTGTCCTTTCTTGAGTACGGTCAAAAGACTGTCAGCAATTTCATGTTATTCTAACAAGAGTGCATTGGTACAAATGTATTTGAAAGAGACTGTTGCTTTATTACTTGCTAATTGCTTATATGTCATTGATTCTCTTTTCAAGTCTGTTTTTAAAACAAAATATACTGAATGGTATAGTTTTGGGTTTCTTGTTATCTACTTGTCCTTTGACGCACAACATTGTAGGATTATGTGTGAGGCCTAAACACTGCTCTTGGGCTAGTATAAAGTAAATCAGGTTGCCTCCCACACAGTTGGCTTCCAAATTTGGATTTGTGCAATGAAAACAAGGTCATAACACCCACATAATCTGCTGGAATGTAGTCCATATGGCTATAGGCCAGCTGTATATTCAGATAGGTAGGCGACCAGCCTAATAATCCCTTGGTCTCAGGGCAACAAGCAGGCTCAGGCCACTCTCTCATAGGTTATTAGATAAGTCTGTATGTCATAATTCGGTGTTAACCAATAAGTTTCTTGTCTTTTATACTGGAGACATTTGGGGTACTGGGCCCCAGATTTAAGCCTTCCTGTAAGGCTTGTCAGGCTTTAGTCTCACTCGCATCCTGTATATATATCACGTCTCTATTAGCTGTAAAACTCATGTAGGTTTTCAAGGCCCTCTTCTGTAACTTCATCTTTAGAGGCTGACTCACTTTGGGCATCTGGCTTACTCTATATATTGGATTTCACAACAGGTACTGTTGTTTTGGTTCATTCCTCCATCTCCTCCATCTTCTCTGCCTTTGCCACCAACAATCTGGTTACCACAGTTCATTCCTCATAGTCTTTCTTATCTCTTTGTCATTCTGGCATGCCAAATCTCACTGCATATGAATCATTGTCACCACCATCCCTGGTGACTCCCAAAAACTATCCTTGTCAGAGAATATCTGAGATGTTTCCACTTCTAAAACCATTTGTCATGGGGTGTGAGCATGAAAGATACCAGGACACAGGTGGTACGATACAAACAACCTTAGACATATGTTTTTGTAAACTTTGCATCCCAAATGCAAGGTTATGCATTGAGAACCAAGAATTATAGGACAGTACTACATGGGAGGATTCCAGTTATCTGTAACAGAAGAGGAACAGCATCTAAGTGTGGTGATAACCAGTGACCTAAAGAGTCCATGCAGTACTGGAGAGTGCAGCCAAGACAAACAAGATATTGGGATGTATTCCTAGGGGTTTTGAACAGGCCAAAATAGGTCATTTTGCAATTGTAAAGGTCACTGGTGAGGCCATATGCAGTATGGAGTACAATTTGGGCACCACTACCTTAAATAAGACATTATCTTGCTGGAGAAAGTACAGAGGAGGGCAATGAAAAGACTGCATGTCAGCAAAGGAAACCCTAAGAGGAGAGTTGGGAGACCTGAACATGTACTTACTAGAGGAGAGGAGAGAGAGGGGACATGACAGACACTTCTAAATACATGAAAGGAATAAATAGGGTAGATAAGGAGGATCTCTTTAGGCTAAGTGAACTATAATACAAGGGCACTGTCTTAAATTGGAAGGCACAAAAGTTAGAAGGAAGCTAGAAGGAACTTTTCTCTGAGAGGGTGGTGGACAGTTAGAAGAAGTGGTCTTGTTGACAACAGTGGTAGCTTCAAAAGGGTGGGATAGACATAAGGGTAAAATAAAGGTTATGATAGGGCTGGATGGAAAGGTTGGGAGGATTGAAGGGGCAGGGTCAATAGCTCAAACTACATACCCTGCAATTATGAGAATACTAGAGACCTAATGGCCTTTTTCTGTTGGTTAGTTTATTTCTCCATAATTCAGGTAACTACAATATAATGCAAAATGATTGTTAGTTCTTGTTAGAATAACAGCTCTCTTTTGCAAAAAAGACAACTTGAAAGACAAGTCAGATATTCCTTCTTACTTTTAAAGTCTGTCTGGATCTTAAAGAATACAACTCTTTCCCTTGGCTGCTGTATACATTACTCTTGGAGAGTATCACTCAGCTTCTGTCCTCCAGCTCAGTGCTCAGGCAGGAGCTCCTCTTGCTTCACATGCCAGCTTCAGATTCTGTCTTTTTCTTTTTAGGGCTCCATTTTATACCTCTGCAGGAGTCAGGTGATCTGTCTTATTGTACGTCATTAGCCTCATTTTATCATTTTATGTAGGCATTCTCTTATGTAAACAAATCAAATTGCAATACATAAACACTATTGCAATCACACAAGTGCATATCTTGAAACATCTTCCCTAGCACCAGTATTAGAATATTTATTTAGAAATATGTTTTTATGTGGGGTAGATCTTAGTTGATAACTTCTCCACTCTATGTACCTTCCCTTAACCGCATCTAAATACACCTAGGGTCGGATTCCCAAAACTCTTTAAAATCCAGCAGCTGTGGGAAAAGCTTGGCTCAAGTCTGTTGCCACTTGCATAATGCAGGTTCTCCTGCAGCTATAGTATTCTCAAATGGGAGCCAGTTTACAACAGGCTCCATGATTTACTGCATCTTGCAGGTGGTGTTTCCATAGAAATCCCAGCAGCTGCAGGAAAATATTACAGCCTATGGGTAGAGATGCAGCAAATTTAAATTCTGCCAGTGAAGTGTCCCCGAAAGGAGCACTTCGCATTGCCACTCCCGCATAGCCACAAAGTGCTCATTCAGCCTTGTCATTACCACTTCGTGTTAAGGCTGAATGACAATGAAGTAAGGCAAAGTTGTCATTTTCATTAGCCATAGCCAGGCAGGAAAAGGAATTAAGTGAGTCATACAAGTAGAAACTTCCACTTTCTCCTGTGCTGACAGAGGCAGAGAGAGAGGTGTGTTGTTTTGTCACTGCTGAGACTTGGAGATCAGAGCGAGGAGGAGATTTAAACTTTGATTTAAACCCAACAGCTTTTTAAAAGCTACATTTTTGTCTTTTCTGTACTCTTATTTTACTTAATTTGTTCTTTCTGTAAATTTATTTTCTTACCCTTATAAGTAGTTAGTTGTTTGTCTGTGTGACTGTGTGTGTTGTATGACAGTGTGAGTAGTCATTGCTCAGACTGAGGGGCACAATAGGAGAGATGGACCAGGGTAAGGGGATATCTGGGGTGGGGCAGCTCTGGGAGAGCATGGTACTGGTAGGCGTCATACTGTGTGCATGTAGTGAGCATGGTCACCAGTTCCTGTTGGATTGATTGAAAATTCTGAGTGTCCCACTCCCTGGAAGCAGGACCAGCACCACCTCCTGACTCTGAGGCAGTTGAACCACCACCACCATGTCCAGAACCAGCTCCAGCACCAGTTCCTCTGGAGCAGGATGTCCCTTGCCCCTGGGCCCAGGTGTGGATCCCAACCCTGCTGAGCACTGTGACCAGCCAGCTGCCAGTTCATCTGGCCCTCCCTGCCTGTGCCTGGTCCTCCCAGCACCTCCATTGTTTGGCAGTTTTTGACTGTGTCGGTGGGGACAGCAGCATGGTCAGGTGCTGCCTATGTGAGTGGAGGTGTGCAGTGGCCCCAGGGAGACTCACCTGGGGACTGAGGGCCAGCGCACCCATATGCTCAATCACCACCAGTTGGAGTGGCAGGCTGCCACAGAATGGGCCATGCCTGTACCTGCTGGCCCTTCTGTGGCAGAGGATGCAGCTGTGCATGGTGGCAGCCCTAAGAAAAGGAGGGCCAGAGCAGCACCTGCTGCTCCACCAGCACCCAAACCACCACCACCACCACCAGCAGGTCAGTCTGTAGAATGTCTGGACCCCAGAGAACTACATGTAACACAGGCTGACTTGGCAGTTCTCTGGAGTGCTGTTGAGGAGAACAATGAGAGGGTGAGTGCTGTCGAGCAGTGGCTGGATCGCATAAAGGACATCAGTTGCAAATTATGTCCATGCTGGAACTGCTGCTGGATCACCATGAGATCCTACATTAGGTTTATTTTCCTCACATCATGTGCCCCCCATCTTCCTTGCTGTCTTATAAAATGTATTCCTCTATCAACCCTGACCCTTGTATGTAATTATGCCCTTTTTGTTGTCTTCTGTATGCATGACACTTTGTATTCTGGCTCCCTTTCTTCTGTTAAGTGTGTTTGTGTGTGTATGTGTGTGTGTGTGTGTGTGTGTGTGTGCATATGCGCTGTTTTGGTGCCTCACTAATGTTTACTTTCTGTCACTGAGTGTTTGTGGAAAAGCAGACTGAGCAGTGCAAGTATATTATGCTAAACTGTATGTCTGCAGACACTGCTCAACTCCCGACATATTAATGAGTACAATGGTGGGATGGTGAAGCCTAGAGAGATACTACAAAACAGGCTTACAATTCATCCAAGTAACTAGTATAAAAATGTGTGCTGTGATTCGTGACGAGATCGTGAATGGGATGTGTGACTGCATTTGTGACCATGATGATGAAGAACATGATTCGGTGTGTGATGTGTGAGATAAATATGGAACTACATTGGAAACACGAATGCCTATGGCTGTACTTCCCGATGAGCTGTAGCACAAAACTCCCAGACTTAAAAACACTCATTAATGAGTACAATGGTAGGGTGGTAAGCATGGAGAGATACTACAAAACAGGCTTACAATACATCCAAGTAGCTAGTAAAAAATTAATGCTGTGATTCGTGAGTGACATGATCGTGAATCATAATTTTGACTGCATTTGTGACCATGATGATGAAGCGTGATTTGTATCATGAGTGACTCGTGAACATGATGATGATCCTGACTTAAAAACACATATTAAGGAGTACAATGTTCATGCAGAATTATGCACCACACCAGTCCGGTACTCTGAAGGAAACCAAAGAAACAACTGTGACTTAAGTTACAGATGGAGATTGGGCCCTAAAGAGATGCAAATGCACAAACAGATTAAGATCGTGCTGCACACTGAAGAGATGCAGACACAAAGGCACAACACCTAACCAGTGCTCACCATCAGAAATTCAAATCTGTAAAGAATAACTTTGCGGTTGTGGTGGGCAGCGAGAGTGTACTGCGCTGCTGCAGTAACAGTCACAGTACTACTATCAGTACCGGTAAAGAAACCACAAAGAAGTATAAAATTACACATCTGCAGTGTATAGCAGGTTCACATTGCTGAAATTTCTATGTGGCACAATGAAAGGTGTCTGATTTGATGATATGCGTCACACACATACTCACACACACACTAAATAATGCGTGGCAAATTGAAAACTTCAGTAATATAACCACATATTTTAAACAAATTAAATTATGCACTGCTGCACCTCAACAATCAGCAAAAAAATGGCAAGAATTATTGAAAATATTACTGTGTGTACATTAACACAGTTATACAAGAAAATATTATCAAAATAAGAAAGAACTGTCTTTTTCTCCAAGTTAATCTACCTACACCACAGATACACCCCTCCCCAAAGCAAACGTTCACTGTCTTACTACACAGACTCAATGTTGTACATTAACATTCAAAATCCACACACAAACAATAAACACTCAATGATATGAGCAAAGGAGGTTTTCTACAATCGAACTAAAGTTTGAGCAAAAAATTACTCAAAAGGCCTTTTGAACAGCTATTAAAAGGTTTGCATCACAGAGAGCTCACAGAGCAGACTGTAGCCTACAGCTTCCTACACACACTACCACGAACTAAGGCTGTTCAGAACAATATAGAGCCCATGTGACCTGAAATCCAATGAATCACTGCAAAATTCGCCCTTGGAACTTAAAAACAAGGCTGAGTGGGCGAAGTACATTGTTTTCAATGTACTTCACCTTAACATTTAGTGGAGTAGTGGTTTGGGAAGGCACAGTAATGCAAAGTCATTGTTTCCAATGGACTTTGTGTTACCAATATAATACAATACTCTGCTTTGCGTCATGGGGCACTCCACGAATCCGCTTTCACTTACTCAATTCACTTGCTGAGCAAATTGGGGTCACTTGACCATCTCTACCTGTGGAACCAGCCGTAACATCTTCCTCAGCTGTGGTGGATGAGAATACTAATCTCTGCAGCTGTGGAGATTTCAGTCTGCAACTGAATTGCGGTCTGGGACTTAGTCCCAAGTCCTTTTGAGAATCTGACCCTAGTCTGTGGCCGACTATCACTGCAGGAACAGCACCTGCTGCAGGTAAGTAGCTTGTAATTACCTAGGCCTTACATTGAAACAGGTAAAAATGTTCAAAATTCTCTTTTCTTTTGCAAGTTTCATGGAAACCAAACAATCCAGTTGCCTCAAATGGGACTAACAGTGCATAATAACACCTAGTGACATGAATATAAGAATTCATCATTGTGTTTAGTATCTGATTTTATTTCAAGATTGATTCAGGCAAAACAAAGAGAGGGCTAATGGCAAAGCAGGAGGAACACATTTAAAACACTTTCCTTTAGTGCCCTTCACTTTATATTTTGGGTGTTATGTGTATAATCTTCTTGTCCACTGTAATGCTGTGCCTTTATTTGTAAAAACAGGGTTCAGTGTTTGAAACTAGCAAACTAGCACACTATAGGTTTTCTTTTAAGCAATAATGGATGAGTGTGTTGTGCCAGGATAAACTCACGCCTGGGTGGTTGCAGCCAACATCTCAGAAGTGAGGTTATTCCAGCACAACCCACACCCAGGAGTGCATTATTGCTATTATACAATGGCTCATTATGCAAAATAAAAAAAAATGTAAAAATCTTTTTAGTAGATTTTAGTGTAGCAATATATCTTTGTTTCTTAGGAGAAGAGCTAAACATAATGCAACAAATCAGTACAGTGAGGTTGTGCTTGGATAACCTCACTGTGCCAGAGATACACTGACCAATCAGAGTCCAGAAAATTTTCTTGCCATTGTATAATATTCATTTATACATGATGACATGCTTATTTTTAGTGGTTTCTGCAACAGGGCTCAGTCAGTCAGCTTCTGCGGGGCTCAGCTTGTCTGCAGGCCCTAATATATAATTTTTGCATTACATGTCTCTTGCATAAAGCTAGTAGCCAGCCAGCAAAAGCAGTACAGTGGTGGTGGTGTTGGGGGGTATAAAGAAACTGTCTTTCAACCATGGCTTCTAAGCCATGGCAATAATCAAGTCTTTATTTTTCCTTCTGGTACTGCTGGTCTCAATAGCATTGCTAGCCATTTCTTTCTTTGAGAAGCCCATTCTCAATGCCTTACTGGGCTTATGAAATGAAGGATTGATAGCACAGTTTCCAAGTACCAGAGGCTCACTGTTTAACAAAAGGTGCACTAATAATACGCATAGGCCTAGATATTCACAGCAGTTAGCAATGTGCAACTGACTTGCACTAGTGCAAACACACCGTGTGCCCCAGTACCATATTCAAACAGCAGGAATGCTGGCGCAAAATCCATTGTGCCACTGCACAACAGTAGTGGATGAAGCACAAATGCAGGTGTGTGCCCATGAATATGCTGCGCAACAGCATATTCAGCCAAAACACATAGCACAACTGTGGAGCAATCTACAGAATGCACCACACAGAGTTGAACACGTATAAAGGAGGCTCAACCCACACACAGCAGAGGTGCAATCCAAGTGAGCATAAGCCATGGGCGCAAGGCCATTCCTAATAGAACAGGTGATGAGGGTGAGGAGGAGGAGGAACAGCAACATGGCGAGGAAAGGTCAAGCAGTGGTATGCCCACGCAGACAGTACCATGCCTGGTTCACATTCGAGGACTACGGGGACACTGAGACAGTGGGCTGGTACAGTCTGAACAGGACGATTCTGAAGCAGCTAATTGAGCTGTGCCATGATGAGCTGCAGGCACCCACCAGAAGGAGTCATGCCATGATGGTGGAGACCAAGTTGACAGCGGTATGTGCCTGCTCACCACGAGCAACTTCGGACACCAATGGTCACAACTGCTGGTATATCACAGTCGGCCATGTCCGCCTCAGCACTCAGGTCCTCGATGCTCTGCACATGCTTCAGAGTATAAAGATTCCCAACCACACAGGCAGGCGTGCAGCAAACATGCAGGAATTCCACAGAGTGGCAAGCATGCCAGGCATGATAGGGGCCACTGGCTGCACCCATGTAGCCATACGCACACCACCCGGCCCAGAAGGGGCAGTATCCATCAACAGAAAGGCAACCCCTCTGTCAGCTGCCAGGCAATGTGCAATGTCACTGGGTATATAATCAATGTATGCAGCACACACCCTGGGAGTACACATGATGCATTCATATAGCACCAGTCGATCCTGTGCCAGCGGTTTGAGAGTGGGGTGATCCCCACGGGGCACTAGTAGGTGAGCAAGACCTGAGATGAGGTGACAGAGAGACTGTGCATGTCACCACACAGCCATAATATGGGGTGGTGAGGAATGTGGACAGCAAAAGTGGAGTTACAGGACAGTGAAGGTGAATGGCAACAGTGCAGGGTGCATGGACAGTGTTGAACAGGCATGATGGACATGGATGGCATTTCATTCATGGTATACGGCAGCCTCAGGGTGTCCATGGTCATGTCACACAGGGTGGTGAGGGGTGGTGGTGTGAAGCATAGGGTGGTTGTAGGAACAGGCTATGCCAGGTGTTAATCAACACATATCTTCTCCCCACAGGTGACAGTGCATAACCCCTCTGGCCTTGGCTGCCCACCTCCATCTGGTGACCATCCAGTGCTCTTGCGGTGGTACAATAAGCACACATCAAAACACACAGTATCATAGAGTGAGTCTTTGGCATGTTCAAGATGTGATTCTGTTATCTAGATAGATCCGGTGGTGCCCTACAGTACAGCCCTGTGAAAGCCTGTTGCATATTGCTGGCTTGATGAATGCTGCACAACATGGCCCTTGACTGTGGGATAGCTGTCCAGGTGGATGAGGCAACAACAACGATGATGATTAGGAGGACAAGCCAGATGGGGATGTGCAGCCACCCATGGAAGAAGGGACCCAGCTGGTGGCCCATGCCAGGCGGCACAGAGACACCATTGTGGAAGATCACTATGGGAACCACAGGTGAGGACCATACAGGGCAGTCGTGCATGCACGGCATACCATACACACAGACAGACATGCACGGCCACACAGGGATGCATGCAGGGACACAGGCACCCACACAGCACACACAGGTGAACACACAGGCACACAGACCCATGCCCACACCACATTGGAGTAGCACAGACAGATGCACCCACCCACGTGCCATATGCTGGACACACACATGGCTGTACACTGCCACAGGGTGCACAGCAGGGCACAGAGGAGCAGGTAGGACACACAGACAAGTGCAGTAGGTGAGGTGTCAACACACACAGCAGTACAGCAGGCTGTGGCATGGATCAGAGGGTATGCACCAGCACACAGATAAAGCCAACACAGTGCTGCTGTCATCATGCCCACACCACATAGTCCAACAGCACTGCCCACACATCGTAGACATGACCCAAGCCACATATATGTGACAGCACACACACAGGGCTGCACCCAGCCATGTGCGCAGCAGCCAAGAGCAGCTGGTAACAGGACCAGGCAGCACACCTCAGCAGGCCTACCATGCGGTGCCATGGCTATGGGGGCAGCCATTCCCAGACTGTGTGGCAGGCACTGGCTGCTCAACAGCCACAGGTGGTGTCACCAACACTTGACAGTGGTAGAGTCCTGAGAATGTGACCAGGTCCTCATGGGTATGTAGGGACTGGCAAACAGACTTCTGCTAGATGTGTCAGGGATGGGCATGGCAGTGGTCAACATCAGCCATGCTGGGTTAGCCAGTTGCCATGACGTGGTGTGGACATAGCACTGCGGGTAGTCCTGCATGCCCTGCTTCACCCAGCAGATGCCAGTGATGCAAATCCAGCGAGATGGTCCTGGCAATGTGGTCCAGGATGCGGTCATGGCCTTCCGCATTGCCAGATCTCAACAATCAGCTGAGCATGTCCAATGTCCCTCACTCAGCCAGTTGATGCACCTCCACCCACAGCGCATGTATCTCTTCCCCGAGCATTGCTTGGTTGTCCATGGAAGCACGCAGCAGCCTGTTGTGCTCATCCAGCCTGTCAACACTGGGTGTATCATGGTGTTGCCGCTGACATGCATTAGGAGTGGTGGCATGCCGTGCAACAACCCTCACCTGGGAATGCTGCACCTGTGTCCATGCAGGTGGCGGGGACTGAGTGGGTGCTCTTCACAGTGGCCCCTGTGAGGGGCTGCACAGTGGTCCACCTGCGGCTGCTGCTTGCCAGCAGCCTGCTGGACCTGCCCCATGGTAGGTGCCCACACCAGCACCCTGACCACGGCCAGCAGCAGCGCCACATACTACTGTGCAGCCATGGTTTGGGAGGCCTGCATAGGCATTGTACTGCCTGCACTGGCCGCCACTGCCTATGTTGACACCTGTCCCTGGGGAGTGACAGTTCTGGTGCTGCTCAAGATCAGGGTTAGGTCATCATCACTGTCAGAAGTGCCCCCTCCTGTGTTGGGGGTGAAAGCACCATTAGGGTGTCCATGAGCATGAGGCTGGCCAGTGGATCAACATCGCCCAGTCCTAGGAACTCCACGTGCCCCATACCTCTATGGGGTCCGTGGAAAGAATGCAGATGACGTGGATGGCACAACATCGTCCAGGTCCCACGTTGCCGGTCTCATCCCACACTGCACCCTGAGGTGTGATGGAGCTGGAAGACAGAATGAGCAGTATCACTGTTAATGTTGTCACAGTGCATGCTGTGCCGTGTACTGTGCAATGTGCACATGCATGTCACAGATGTTCCAGGCCACACCAGTGGCTTTCTGTACAGCACTGCTTGACAGGGTGGCCATGCCACAGGCATGCCACAGGATATCTCAACCATATTGTATAGCGGACAATGTGGCATTGCACCGCACACGGATGGCAGGATCCCCCACAATGGCCCCACCCCTGGGATATGCCCCATGCAGTGTATTGCACTGTAGCTGTGACCATTGTGGCCCTGCCTGTACTGACACATGCCTCTGTGCCTCAGTCATAGGGCATGTACAGAGCAATGCACACTCTGGACCCCTCCCACCCTACCAGCACATGCCCCAGGCAGCAGGCACACTGCACACAGGGGTCCAGGGACATGTACGATGTGCCCATGCATGGTGTGTTTCACCCCATGCCGCACCAGTCACAGGTACGCAGGACACCCACAGTGAACCAGGAACGCCAGTGGCATGCACACTTCCCCACCCCACAACACCTACAGTACTGTCATACTCACAGTGTGGTGACAGGCTGCCACCTGTCTGAATCCCCACCCAGGACACCCTCAATGGCTGCCTGGCTGATGGTGGCTGTAACAAGCTCCTCCCCTCTGACAGGCTGAGTGCCATAGCTGGGCCACTGCCTGTCCTATTGTGGGATGCCCTGATGGCAGCAACCTTTTCTTGATGCTCCTCCTGTCAGTGCCCATCTTCTTTTGCACTCTTGTAGTTTATTTATTTATTTATTTATTTAGGATTTTGGAATTATTGTGTTTTGGCCTTACTCATTCCCATCTTTGAGCTGTGATAGCTGAAAGGCCCAAAAGAATTAGAACTCAGAATCCACCTCCTCCAACTCATGGAGAGTGTACCTGGAAGCACTCAGGAGAAGAAAAGAACCCTTTACCAGAGGAAACCTCTGAGGAACCATGGCCACCAGGTTGCCCTCCTTCTGGGCATACTAAGAGGAGATGGAAAGAAAAGCTGAACGTAGCTCCAGTTTGGGATTAGGAATGTAGGTCTCGAAACAAGATGACGTCCATCTTCCTAGATGCTTGATAATGTAAGCTGGTACTTTTTCCTTGAAGCTGATGTTGTGACTCCAATGAGAAAGGAGTGTCCTTAATATGCAAGAGGATTATATCCTAGGCATTGCAGTAGAAGTCAAACCGAATCCATGAATTCTCTGGTCGTTAGAGGTAATTGCTTGATTGATGGTAGCAGGGGAAAATCAGGTGAAGAATGTCAATGAAGATGATGGAGCTGGTCTAGAAATTGAACAGGGCAAAAAGCATTGGCCATAGGAAAATAAGGTATGTCCACACCTTTCATAAGTGTGTCTGTTTTGGATGAGGAAACTGGAGGACGTAATGATCATAACGTTTGTTAAGATGTTTGACCTTGAGGAAGTGAGTTGTTGAAGAAACTGAAACAGTGAACTCCCTGGTCGAGAAATCCATAAAATGCAAGACAAATAGCTGCTGAAAGAATGGTATTGTAGAGAGAGACCGGATGCTCAAACTGGAGTAAATTGATCAGTTGCTTGAATATGACATCGTCAATAGGTAGACGGGAAGGAGGCCGCTTGATTGAAGATTTGTGGATGCCTATAAGTAGTAGCTTGACTACTGGTGGAGACATGAAGGAAATAGAGGCTGGATTGGACTGGCAAAAGTGGAACTGAATACCTGCAGATATTGATGGATGGTTGTAAGGGACAGCTTACAAGGTGTATGGCTGTAAGTAATGAAAGCAAGTATGTTAGTCAAGGAAATTGATATCGCAGAAGTGGCAGTCATAGTGCAAAATGACAGATATTTTCTCCAAGCCATAGTATAGGCTGAATGATTGCTGGTAGACAGGGCGTCCACGTGATGGCATTAGCTGTCTTGATATAACCAGTTATGGCATGATTAGGTCCCGGAACTGGGAGCAGGAGTAGCTACTGGGTCCGCAGAAGGTAGCAGGAATTGGAAGTCCTGAAAGTGAAATCAGGAAAGATGATCAACGGCTATATTGAGATATCCTGGAATGTGAAAACATAGTATGCAAAAGTCATGTATGAGAGAAGCCAAGTCAATCTCATAAGAACAGCATAATTGAAAGAGAAGATGATCTGCCTCGATTGATAATATCTGCTGTTGCTTAATTATCTGTGTAAATCAATACAGTAGTTAATGGCCAGAGGTGTCCCAGGTAAAGGCTGTGGCAACTATAGGATAGATCTCAAACAATAGAGAAGAAGTTGTGGCTGCAGGTAATCAAAAGAAATTGGAAGGCCATGGTGAGGAAATCCAAGAAGTCTGGAACATGGCAGCAAATCCAAAGGCAGGAGAAGCATCTGTGAAAACACAAGGAGAATGTTCAGGGTGATACCTTTGTAAAACAAAGAGCATCCGTTCCACTAATCCAGGAAGAGGTACCACATAGAGAGGTTGGACTTTGCAGCAGCAGTGAGGAGACATGATGGTGCAAAAGCGGAATGGAAGAAAGTAAATCAATCAAGTAGGATATAAAGGCATGGCCTTGTGAGATGATGTGGTAGCAAAATTATGGTAACCCAGCAAACACAATAGCTCATGTTTGGTACAGGATGATCGTTTAGAAAAGGACAAAACTAAGGCCTTGATCCAGAGCAATTCGTCAGAAGGAGCCTGGCTTCCATGCATACTGAGTCAAGTGTAATACCTAGGAATTCCAATTTGGTAATGGGACCAATCAACTTCTCTTCTGATATAGGTAAGGACAATTGATGAAATAGATGGCACAATGAGGTAAGAGCTGCATCTGGAGGAGCCGATGGAGGTTCGATATGAAGGAAGTCATCGAGTAAATGAATGACAGAAGTCATGTGGCAATGATTCAATAATAACTAGCACAATGTATTTGAAAAGATATCAAACAATTTAGGACTGCTTTTGCATCCAAAAGTAACTGGCACAGCAAAATAATAGAATCATCCCACTTGATACCATAGAGGTGCCAGAGAGACGGTGGATAGGAAGCAAATTGAAAGCATCCCAAATATCGGCCTTAGCAAGCCATGCACCTTTGCCTAGTTGTTTAATGGTGACAACGGCATCGTCTATTTGGGCATAAGCCAGACAGAAGTCCTGAGATAGAATAAGTAAGTTGATACTGGGAATGCGAGTAGCATGTGGAGTTTACAGGTCAATTACAAGTCTCTTTTTCCTGAAAATGTCTGGGTAGCTATGCAAATGGGTCGAACATGAAATACAGGAAATGGCGGATGTTTAAAAGGTCCAATGAGGTAGCTTTGTCCAGCTCTTTCTGAAGAAGTGTCTTGACCTCCTTGGGCTGCCAGACAGCAGTAAGCAGATTACAGCATTCATAAGAATCCTGTGGAAGGAACACACTCCAGTATGGAATCTAGATGTAAATCCCAAGACAAGAAAATTGATCAATGGCAGAGACGGGTGATCATCTATCAATTGAGACAAACCTCAACATTGATGGGAGTTGAGGATGCTGGAATAGTCAGGACTAAAGCTGCAAGGCAGGGCAAACAGATTTAGAGTGAGTGCCCCATAATGGCTGCAAATGTGAAAAGACAACAGCCATGTAGGCTGCATCTCATTGCATTAAAATTGTTACAAGCAGGTCTACCAGCAATAAAGGTGACAGAGCCATACCTGTCATGGGAAATGGGGCAGTGCACTTGGATTATGAATGGTTTGAGTAATGTCTGGCCCAGAACAGGACATAGTATGAGACATGGAAGCATCAGGCAGGACAAAGGGGCGAAGGCAGCAGTATGAGAAAAGGAGCCAGAGTTGACACTTCAGTATTTGTTGTCCAACAAAGTGGCAGCAAAATAATTCATTGTCGATGGTCCCCAGTGCAGGCGGACATTGAAGTGAGCTATTGTGGCAACAGCTTTAGCAGAGAAGGATTTGTGATAATCAAAGAAGTGAGTACCACTGTAGTGGACACCAAGATCGACCTCCAAATAGAGATAGGCGTCCAGTTCTTTCCTGCGAGTAGGAAAGGCAGAACAGAGGATATCTCTGTAGAGGCTAAATGCCAAAACAAACTCTGGAATGGTTAGCTTCTTTGATAGTCTAGGGTCCTTGAGCGTAAAACAATGGAAATATCACCACAGGATATGACTATGTTTTCTATAATATCATGGGAGGAAATAAGTAATGAAATTAGATTGACATCTTTCCTGTCAATTATGCCCTTGGAGATGACTGGCACCAAATGGACTGGAGATATGGTCGGCATGGAGGAGCCAGAACAAGCATACCTGGCGTGGAAAGAGCGTCAAGGACGGATACAGGAGGTATGGACACTGGAGGAGTAGCCTGTGCAGCAGGCAGAGGAACAGCTGGAACATGCAGAGGCTAGCTGGAACCAGAGACTGAGGTCAGCACAAAGGGGAGCATGTCGGTCTTTGAGCACAGCAGATGACTGCAAATGTCAACCACAGTTGAGAAAGGATGTCTTTAATTCATAAATCGTCGCATCAGGACTTGAAGGTGGAACAGGTAGTGCAGGGAACTGCGATTTTGTTGCTCAAGTAGTAAGTCATACAACTCCTGTTTCTTGGCATGAGCATTGAAAGAGATGCCAAGTTTCTTCAATTCAGCCATCAAATGAGTGGCCGGTCTAATCTTCAGTGAGTGTTTAGTTTTTGCAGCATTTCCTGGGGACAGGAGGAACCAGACCAGGTCCCTCCGCTGGATCCGACGATGCCATAACTGGTAAAAGAGGCCTGGAATAAAGCACCTAGGCTTGGTTCTTTACAAGGTAGACATGGCCAAAGAATGGCAGGACTGTGGTAGAAATGCAGCAGATGTAGAGTAGTGGTATGAAGATGTCACGGCGTAGCCACGTAGCAATGAGCTAACAGGAACCCCACGTAGGTGCTGTTAGCTGAAGGTAGTCAATACTAGGCGCTCCAACAGACATAGAAAAGGTTGGGGTGAGTGAAGTCATATAATGAATGCAGAAGTTGCCCAGCTTAGAAATAAATATGTAAATGAAGTCTGCTGAGTAATGCAACCCACGGTGTCCAGAAGTAGCTAGCAGCACCAAACAGAACAGAATTATCACTGTACTGTAGACTAGAGTAATGCAGAGCAGCACTTCCTGTAGAATGTGGTAAGAGAACTTCCAATAATAATGGAGCCAGGAGTCCAGAATGCTGTAAGAGGAACAAACTGTTAGGGAACTGTTCAAAACGGACACTAATTGACGGGCCAGGCTGTGGAAGAAGTGGTAGGAGAGGAGCCGGTGGACTCCACCCAAAACAGCAATAGCAGAGCACTGCAGCCAGGGTCCCAAGGTCCCCAAAAGAAGAGAAAGCAGCGAAGGAACAAGAAGAGGGAGGAAAGGAAGGAAGGGAAAAGGGGGGTGCTGGCGGAGAACGCTCATTTTCAGAAGTGTCCTGGGGAGAGGTTTACAAAGTTGGAAGAAGAAACACATATCAATACAGGAGCAATATAAGCACAATTATCAGTTTAATCTGGTTCAAGGTCAATTGGCATTCATCTGTAACCCCTCCCGGTCGGTGCCTGAAAATAGGCAGGATTTGTCTAGTGCACTTACCCGGTCAACAAAAGCTAAATAAATAAGTTACCCAAAACAAACCAGTGTGGTAACAGTACAGAACAGAATTACCCAGACCAACTGGCCAGGAAACAAGCCATGTTCGGATATAACAGACATTGTAGCAGCCAAATATCAGGTAAACCTGCAGGGTATATGGGTTAGAGAGGCAGACACAGTTGAAGTGCTATGGAAGTAGGCTGAGCATAAGATGGGAAGTGTAGTATGTCCATGGGAGGCAGGTTCTAGGCAAAGTGGGGAAATAGGGAGGGCAATGGTTAGAGGGTGGGGGAAGGAAGGGGAACGGCTTAGGAACAATTCCCCTTTAGGATGCTGAGAACCCTGCAAGCGGGTCACGACCAGGCAGAAGTGGGGGGTAGGAAGAAGGGTGAGAGGACAGGAGGGTGAGAAGGGATGAGAAAGTAGGGAAGTGGGCAGGCAAGGATTTGAATGTGGGGGAAGGAAGAGGGGTAGAAGAGAGAGCCAGTCTAGCTAATGCAAACCCCTTCAGGATGCAAATGAACCCTGCAAGGGATCGGGATTAGAGAATGGTAGGAAAGGATGGGGAGATGATTGATGGCCAGGACCTGCACCCTTCAGGATGTGGAGAACCCTGCAATGGGGGCCAGGACTCAGGCAGAAAGAACAAGGAGGGATGGGGCAGGAACAGGAGAGATAGAAGGTTCAAATTAGAGCCTAGGAAGAGAGTCAGGATAGAGGATGGGGAGAGGAGAACCAGGTAAAGCAACCAAACAAGCAGTCAGGCAAAACACAGGAGGCAGAGCCGGCGAGCAGAAACCACATGCCCAGCCCAGCATCAAGAACTGACATCTAAGCACAGGTAGCTGGGTTAGCCAGCAAACCTAGTCTTCCACTTGGAGGTAGAAGACTAGGTTTGCTGGCAAGGCACCTAGCTTCACCTGACCTCTTTCTTCTAGGCTGCTTGAAAGGACACAGCAAAGAACCTTACCAGAGAAAGGATAAGGATTAAGGCTTCTTTTGGCTAGGCAGATTTTCTGTGTGTTGTTATTTTTATTTTGTACTCACAGGGATTGTTACTGTTTGTTGTTAACATTGTATTGCTTTATTTTCTCTGATTCAAATTGTTGTTGCTGGGTATACCTTCTGCTGCGTTATTACAGGGTGTGCCTGCAGGTGTGTGCTTACAGATTACTGCTGTAATCTTCTGATTCAAATTGTCTTTTGCGAGGTATATCTTCTGTTACTGCCTTATTTTTCTCTGTAGCAAAGTGCTTCTTACAGGGTATATCTTCTGTGAAATTATTACAGGTGGTGCTTACAGGTTTTACTGTTTTATCTATAATTTGCATAAGCTTTCAGGGCTACTGCATTTGTTGCTGGCTGATTGTTTCTGCTCTTACCTCCTTGTTTCTTTACCCATGGTTCTTCTTTTCGGCGGGGAAGGGCCAAGCCACCCACCCCATCCCTAACCACGCACCACACTGCACTCCTTTTATAGGGTAGCACAGTCGTGACATTTCCTGTAGCAAAGCAGGAAGGGGCAGATCAGAGGGATGCAAACAGCGACCTCATTTACAGGGGCACTAGTAATTTAACTTGTTATAACAAGTTATACAAAACAAACAAACAAAACACAAAATCAAACTTTTGCTGTCATTTCTTCCTTCTAATTACTCTGATCAGGTTATAAACCCAGCAACTTATCTGGAATGGATATCATTAACTGTAGGTATTGTGGAACACTTTTCAGAAGGAGCAGTTTTACAGGATTTAGAACACTGTCCTACATGCTAGAGCTTTGGAGATCTAAAGGCTAAGCTCCAGATAGCATGGGCACAGATTACGTGCCTCAAATTGCATATTCAAGAGGAAATATATTATAAGAACCACCACACATTCCCCAACATCCAACAGAAGCACCTGACCACAGAGGGTAGTTGGTCCGGGAGGTTGGCAGGTGGTTAGGAGGGCAAATTGGTGCCCTATCACCGGTGCTCCCCAACATATCACCTCTACAAACCATATCACAACTACAAACATGTATCTATCTGCCTCTATCTCTGAAATCAAACAAAGGGCAGAGGACACTGCAGCACAGGAGCTAGCATGACAAAACTCACCCAAAACAGGAACCAAAACAAAAAAGCAAAAGGAAATCCAAAAACTTCAGATCATAGGAGACTCCATGATTTGGGAAGTTGATACATATCTCCAGCCAGGGTAATAGTCAGATGTCTCCCAGGTACATCAGCGTGGAGAGACACTGACCACATTGCTAAAATTGTTCAGGAAGCAGGAGAAAACATTGACGCCTGGTACACATAGGACTAAAGATCTCGCCAGCTGGTCAGTTGTGGAGACCAAGGAACACCTGACCAGGCTGGGTATCAAACTATCACCCATTTCATCGGTATCTCCTTCTCTGAGATCCTGCCAGTCTGGAAGAGAGGGACAGATGGACAGAAGGTCAGAGAAGGGGAGATAAGGGAGCTAAACATGTGGCTCAAGGGCTGGTGCTAGGAAAAAGGACACACATTTGTAGGGAACTGGCAACAGTTTTGGGGTGAAAGTTCTTTAAATTTGATGGACTGCATCTGACTAAGGAGAGAGTCAGTGCATTGCGCAAAATTTGATGTCTTTGCAGAATATTTAAACTAGCAAATGGGAGAGGGTGCAGCACCCCATACGTCGAATGGGAAGAATACCCTCCCCTCAGCTAGTGGTCAAACAGGAGTTCACCATGTTTGTAGTTCATTTGCATCATCAGGTAAGGAAAAGGTCCGGCTCCCCAAAGCGACACAAGGGAAATGCTGGACATCGTCCAACAACTACACACTGAAATCTGGCCAATGGAAAATTATGTAAGCAAATGCTTGCAGTCTGGGAAACAAGATCCCAGACCTGCAGGCAATAATGACTGAGGTTAAACTGGACATAGTAGCCATTAGTGAGACATGGTTTACGGTAACCACACTTGGGAGACTTCAATACCTGGCTATGTACTATTCAGAAGAGACCGAGGTGCAGAAATGGGGGTGGAGTGGCCCTTTATGTCAATGAAAATATCAAAGCTACAGAAATTCAGAATACACATAAGCAGCCAGAAGAACTGTGGGTCACCTGGAAACAGGAAATGGGACAGCCATATGAACTGGGGTTGTGTACAGGCCTCAGACCAGGTGGAGGACATAGACACATTACTGTTAGAAGATATACAAAACATGACAGCTAAAGGGAGGTTCTGATAATGGGAGACTTCAACATGCCAGATACAGATTGGTCAATACCAGCAGGGACATCTGCAGAACTAGACACATGGTGGATTCCCTGCAGGTGGAGGGCCTCAAACAACTGGTACAACAACCCACAAGAGACAGGGCTATCCTAGATCTAGTACTGACTTACAGGGAAAGGATCACAGATCTCCAGGTAGAAGGTCACCTTGGTGCTAGTGACCTTCACATGGTATGGTTCAATTTGACCACTAGAACAAATCATCCATTCCAAAGCAAAAATATGGGACTTCAGAGGAGCTGACTTTGATAAGATGGCCAAGAGAGTTAAGCTAGCCCTGGCAAAAAGAAATTCAGGTGAGGAGGTACAGGTAAAGTGGGCAAGCATTAAAGATGCAATACTTGAAGCAACACCCCATTGTGTTAGTGAGAAAAGGAAGTGCAAATAAAGAAGGAAACCACTTTGGTTCTTAAACACAGTAGCAGAAAAGGTCAGAGCCAAAAGGCTGGCTGTCAGGAAATATAAAGGAACGCAGCAGGATGAAGATAGGGAGGCATACCAAACTTCCTAAGGGAAGCAGGAAGCAGTAAGGCAGGCTGAGGCCCAAATCGAAAACACTAGCACGAACAGTAAAGGAATGTCAAGACTTTCTATAGATACATTAGTGAATGGAGAAAGTCCAGAGAGGTACTACTAAGATCAAAGGGATAAGGGGCGTGTGAGGAGGAGGACTGTAAAAGCATCTATCCTAAATAGATACTTCTGCTCAGTATTCACTGAAGAGAAGGTAAGGCAGGCCCACAGCTCAGCTCCATGGACACAGGGGAGGGAGGTGTGCACTAGTCCTTTCACAAAAGAAAGGGTCCAACAAGAGCTCGATAAGTTCAGGGTGGACAAGGCAATGGGACTTGATGGCATACATTCCAGGGTACTAAAGGAGATAAGGGTGGAACTAGCAGAGCCATTATCAGAACCATTTAGTGAGTCTCTGAGCACAGTAGAGGTCCCAGATGACTGGAGAAGGGCTCATATGATCCCACTTCACAAGAGTGGTAGCAGGGAGGAGGCAGGGAACTACAGACCAGTCAGTCTTACCTCAGTAGTGAGCAAGATTATGGAGACACTCCTTAAGGAAAGGATAGTGCAACACCTGAAATCCATAGGAACACAGGATCCAAGACAGCATGGGTTTACAAAAGGAAGGTCCTGTCAAACTAATCTCATAGATTTCTTTGACTGGGTAACCAGAGTGATGGACCAGGGGAGCAGTTGATGTACGCCTACCTTGACTTCAGCAAAGCTTTCGATACTGTTCCACATAGAAGATTGAGTAATAAGCTGGGTAGGCTCGGTGGGTCAGACATTGGTCAACTGGGTAGGCAAACTGGTTGTCGGGCAGAAAACAGAGTGGTGGTAAATGTTATACAGTCAGAAGAGATGCAAGTCACAAGTGGGTACCTCAAGGATCAGTCCTGGGGCCAGTCCTCTTCAATATCTTCATCAGTGACATTGCAGATGGACTGGAGGGTAAGGTTTGTCTGTTTGCAGATGACACCAAGATCTGCAACAGAGTAGATGATCTAGATGGGGTGGGCAGAATGAGAAGAGATCTGGATAAACTAGCAAAATGGCCAGAAGAGTGGCAACTGGGGTTTAATGCAAAGAAGTGCAATATCATGGACATAGGGAAGAGAAACCCTGAAGTCACCAATAGGCTAGGAGGGTTGCTGTTAGTCACAAAGGAAGAAAGAGGCTTGGGCGTCATCATCACGATGACCTGAAATCATCAAGCAGACCACTAAAACAGTATGTAAGGCTAGAGGATGTTGGAGTGTATTAGTAGAGGTATCACAAGTCAGAAGAGGAGGTAATAATCCCTCTTTACAAGACACTGGTTAGGCCCCATCTGAGTACTGCATGCAGTACTGGATGCCCACCTTCACAAGGACATTAACCAAATTGAGGCAGTCCAGAGAAGGCAACCAAAATGGTGCAAGGACTGCATCAGAAAACATATGAGGACAGATTAACCAAGCTCAATATGTATACCGTAGAGCAAAGGAGGGAGAGACAGGTGATATGAATGAAACATTCAAAATCCTTAGGGCATTAACAAGGTGAAAGAGTCTATATGTTTCAATATAAGAAAAATAGCAGGACAAGAGGACACAGCATGAGATCAGAGAGAGCCGATTAAGGGGTAATGTGAGAGAAGCTCTTTTTCACAGAAAGGATGGTGGATGCATGGAATTGCCTACCTCAGGAAGTGGTGGATATGAATACAGTGCAGGGATTCCAACAATCATGGGATAGGCATAAAGGAGAAATACAGATGAGTATGAATAGATAGGCCATTGACAGAGCAAAGGCCGATGCTATGTCGTCACGGTAGAAAAGAAATGGGCAGACTGGATGGGCCTTGCGGTCCTTATCTGCTGTCAACTTCTATGTTTCTATGTTTCTATGTGTTGGAGTTTTGTAGACAGGTATCCCTGCCCACTGAACTATGGTGGGGCCCTTCAATTCCAGCATTTTATCAACCATATGTATTTAGCTTTTTCTCTTCTTGGGCCTGGGTGTAAAGGACCCGATGTCCCTTCATTCTTACTCTTCTTTCTGGGCTCAGGTATCCCACCTGATCCCCAGCCCTGTCCCCTTGAGGTGAATACCCATAGGGAGCCCTCCCTGCCCTGATGTACCTCCATTTAGCTGGGCCCCTTTTTTTCCACTAGCCCATAGGCCGACCACTGGTCTGGCCTCTGGGCTTCCCCATTAAAAACTAGCAAACACCCCCACTCAAAACCCTGTGATTTCTCAGTTGCCTCCTTATTGCCCCATTGAGTGCTGTATTACACACCACTAACATGTGCACCCCATCTGCGTGATACATCCTTGGTGTGTGCGTGTGTGATCAGTTCATGCTTTATGTATAAACCCCCAATTTCCTAGTCCAGTCTGCCATCTTCCTGTTTACCTGTTTCCTAGCATTATTCACTGTCAGGACATGCTGGGCAGTCCTCCAGCATCTGTGTGGGATAATATCTTACCAAGCTATTACTCACTCTTGGCCATCGTGATTTTATAACTTCCAAGTCCCTTAAAATCATGTGGATCAAAGCCACCCAGGACAAGGTGCCCAAATCGTTCCCCCTGCATGTACAATGATCAAATGTGGAGCTGGCAAAAATCTGCTGCTCTCATCCAATAATGGTAACAGCCGTGCCATTTGAGTCTCCTCTGCCCACACCATTCTATCAAGGTCTTTTCGGATCTTTCCCAGCTGGTGGCCCCAGGCCATGGTGATAACCCGTTGTTCTGCCCAATGGATAAATGAATGGCTGACAATCCACCACCCTGTGTTGTCCGACCCCTGGAAACATAAAATATATATGTTAACAGTCATTTTGGCTCATATCTTTATAGGCCTAGGAAGACCTCCTGCCCATCCTCCATACCTCAGTGGGGAGGCCCTAGCCTAGCCACCTCTGAGGCTGCCCCAATCCTGAAACAGTGAGAAGCAAACCTGGTTGGTCCTCACTAAGGAAACCCATTGCTTTTGAGCACAGCTGTGATCTGCAATGCTGTTATTGGATCCCATTGCCATGCCAAAAGAACTCCCCCCTCCTTGCGGTCTGACTGCTACATAGTCCTCTAAGGCTTTAACCATTGCCTCCCAAGGTTAATTTGCATGGGTGAGTTCTACCCCACTTCCCGTCCTGCCTGGTCCATTTTGGTATGCATGAACCCAACCATGGCCGTGCTTGCTGACCATGAAATGTCCTGGTCTTGCAGCCCACCCATCCTGTCCCCTTTCCTTTGCCACCACCTCACTAACCCAAAAGCCCTTTATGCATCACCAGGAAGACAGCTGCAAACAATCTCTCCTCATAAGCCAAGGAGCACACATATGGCAAACAAGCTATCAACCTACCCAGCAAGTACCCACCTATTGGTCTGCACCCTATCCAACCTCTGTCCCTGTAGTCTAACCCACCTTGCTGCATCTGGCATATGGCCAGTGCCCTGGTGGTGTCCCCAGCCCTGTAATTGGCAGACCATGCCAGTACTAGCAAGGTGTGTCCCTATGTTGGTGCCTGACATCCCCTTCTCACTTCTGTACCATATACCTCATGACCTGGGATTCAGTCACTGGGCCACTTACCACTAACCCGGCCCACTCCCAGAAACCCAGGAAACTCCTCCATGCTGCTTCAAAGGTCCCCAGCGTGTTGAAAGCCCAGGCAATCCACAAAAGTAGCTAGGTTCAGACCATCCAATATCCCAATGGTGTGATAGCACCTGCATTCTCTGGATAGCCACCTTCAGGGCTAATGCCTGGAACCTGTCCAATTGTAAATGTGAAGGCTGTCATCTATGTCATTCTTAACCCCTTCCATGTCTATGTCAAAGGATAAGTTCAGCCTCTGTCCCTCCCACACTAGCATGCTTGCCACTCTCAGCCCTGCTTTGCTAATGTCCACCCTGTGGTGGGGAGCTTGGCCTTTGCAGATGCCCTGGACAAGTGTCTGGTGAACCCTCCCTGGGTCCACCACCTTACAGGCAAAATTCATATGACCCAGAACCTGTTGCACTATTTTGAGCTGCACAAACTTCAGCCCTTTTGTCCCCAAGATGAACCTTTTCAACCTGTCCACCTTGTCCACAGGTAACCGGTAACACTGTTGATCCAAAATCCAACTCTATCCCTGGAATTCCAACCACCTGCTCGGTCCTTCAGTCATGTCCCTGCCAGAGGACTCCAATGTCCCCATATTGCCTCAAAATCCCTGAGGCATGGCCTATGTCTTCTCCCTGCCCTCCTCTATGAATAGAAAATCATCTAGGTAATGGACAACCACTCCCTGTTTGTGTTGTATTGTAAACACCCACTGTAGCCATGCACTAAAGACTTCAAATGTGGTACAAGCCACTGAACATCCCATAGGCATTGCCTTATCGAGTAGTACTTTCCTTGAATTGGAAACCAGCAACTCCCAATCCTGCTCCCAGACCGGCAGCCAGAAAGCAGATTCAGTGTCAGTTTTGGCCACCCAGACCCCTTTTCTGGCTTTTATCAGGTCTACTGCATTGTCCAAGGTGGTGTATGACATCATATTCTACTCTGGGCGATGGCATCACTCACTGACTCCCCATCCAGGTATGAGAGATGGTGGATCAACCTGTACTTGCCTGGCACTTTCTTTGGCATCATACCCAGAGGATACCTAAAATTCTCAAAGGGAGGGCTTCAAACAGACCTTTTGTCAGCCCACCTCTTGTTCCTTCTTAATCTTTTCTACACTATCTCTTCTTTCCCTTAATAGATCCAGATTCTTCACCCCATAGCTTTCCTAGACCCTGAATAGTATAAATCAAAACCCATTGTAAACCCCCTCTAAGTATCAAACTTGCCCAGCTATCTGGGTAGTCCTTAGTCCATGTAATTACCATTTGCAGTTTAACGGAGAATAAGCCGGAAACCACTCACCCTGGCACCTCCAGTGGAGTGATTTAATGCCCACCATAACCACCCCTCAGTTCTGCCATCTGAAATTACCCTTGCCCATTATATCCCCCTGGGCCCCCCATGGCCACTGCAAAGGACTGCCCTTGAGCTGGAGCAGCGTTTCTGTCCCTGTATGTCCTACATCTGAATATGGGGTGCATACACCCACAGCCCTAGCAAACATGTTTGTAACTGCAATTAGTCCAAGTGCAGCTGGCTTTATTAAATGCACAGCAAGCTTTTGCCCCTACCACCCACTGCTTTTCTTTTCCTTGCTCCATGTCCTGCCCTGTGCTGACAGTGTTCTAATCCAGAGCTCAGATAATGTAACATCCCACCTGATGTCTCCATTTGATGCCACCCACTGATGGAATGTTTCATCATAAATCAGTCATCCATACCCACTCTTGACCCTATCAGCATTCCCAATGATGGCTGAGTATGTAAGGAGCTGGATGGCCAGCTCGGGCTTTTCTGCAGCATAATTGCACTAAAATGCATAAAACCTTCCATCCATGCCCCAAGCATTTACCTTTGTAACTAACATCTTGCTGGTCTTACCCACTATGGCAGAGCCTCAGCCATCGCGAGTTGCCCACCAACTCCTTCTGCTCATATTTTTTGCTGTATCTTTATCAATTAGAGCAAACATGTCCACATATTCCCCTTCCATATCTTTTCCTTCAGGACCTGCAATACATGATCCCTAGAGTCATCCCTGGTGTCCAACCATCAGCTAGCTTTGCTGCTCCCTCCCTGTCTCAGCGCTACTATCTACCACTTTCTGGGTTTTTCTGTTCCTTCAGTTCTTTCCAAATCTTATCCACTTCCTCCCAACCTTTTCGCCTGCTTCTGCATAATACCTACCAGGTAGCCTTTCAATTACCTTCCACCGACAGGTCTACCACGGTACCTTATCCTCCTCCAGTTAAAGCTCACCACCCTCATCCTGGGTGCTCCTGGTCGAGCTTCTTGTTAGGTCTCTCCTTCCTGGTAGGTGGGTCCTTCTTCTTGTCTGCCTTCCTCTCAATTTCCTCCTCTGCCCTGGACTCCTTTATAATGGCCTGCACCTGCTCCATCAGTTCTGCTGCTTTCTGTGCCTGCACCTTGCTGGCCTTCTGCTTTAGAGCCTTCTTGGGAGACACCCTGGAACCACATAACAAAACAATTAGTCTGCCTGCTCCTGGAGTGGGACTATGGCTGAATCTCCCCCAGTCCCTTTGTTTTGATTCCCCAGTGGCTAGTCACGCAATAGCTGTCGATGGTGTCCCCACATCAGCCAGAGTTCCCCATGCTACCTGTCCCTTATCGGACCCACAATCTATTGCTGGCCGCCAGTGGCTCTTGACCCTCCCATTTATATCCTCTCCCTTAGTTTTTTTTCTTTTCTTTTGCCAAGCCTCTGTCTGCTGGTCTGCAGCCACCAGAAAATCATGTATACCTGGAGCTTTGCCCCCTCCCCATCTCGTGTCACCCTTCTGCTTTGTTGTTGTCATTCCCTTTTTTTGTTTGTTTGTTTGATTTTTATTTTATTATATCCCTTGGGTACCCAGATTTGGCTAGGTCCAAGCCACAACCCCCTTCTGGCTGTACTGTCCCACCCCTATGCCTAGCTCTGCTTTTCTCTAGTTGTGTTTTTAATTATTATTATTATTGCACCCAGTAGCAGTAAAGGCTAGCTGACCCACCTGGAGCTCCTCCCTACCCCACCCCAAACCAATAAATGTAACTGGGCCTGCTCTTTGCTTGCGGCCTCCTTTCTACAATGGCGGCTATCCACAGGTCCATGGCCCTCCCCAAAATTGCAGCCTGATCTGATCATGAGGCCCCAGAATATCCATAGCATCCACTACGACCGACTCAAAACCTCCCCCTTCATCTGTCCCTCCCACTGTGCCCCTCGTCTTTCTTAGTTTAATGTTTCCTTCATTTATATTTTCTTTTTGTTTTATTTTTATTTGTTTTTTTAATTTCCCTGCTGTTGGGTCTCTGGAAGGACCACCGCCACAAGCAGGAAACTCCTCAAGAGCTTAGTGAGAGGTTCCCCTATCGGCCGACAATGGTAGCACCTAGGCCTGGCACTTGCCCCAGAGGCATCCCAGTGGCCTGCCCCTCTCGCTAGTCCTCACACCAATGCACACAACCTCGTATTAGTAAAACCCAGTATGCATAGGGGTTGTATTACTTTTTTTTCATGGCATTGAAAATGCTGCTCACCCTCCAACCGCAAAAACACCTGAGCAGCCAGACGCCCGGCCACGTGGCCAGGCCCTCCTCAAGACCTCTGCTGGGTCCACCGCCACCACAAGCAACTTTACTGGCTCATTTAGCCAGAATTGAGCAGCCACCCCTCCATAAAAGCTCTTCAATTTCAGCCAAATGCCTTTGGCAGCCTGCCCCCTTCCATCCAGTCAGCAGCTTCCCCAACTGCCGATACTGTATGGTCCCAGGAAAGAACCCCCAGCTGTTCCCCCCAACCTGGCATGGCCCAAGAACTGTCTTTGCTGGGTGGAATCCCATGGCTCCCAGAGTGAACCAGCTGCTCACTGGTGACCCTGTTCTGGGACCCACACCAGGAGGAGGATGTGCTGCAGTGCGGCCCTGGCCCACACCACAAGGCATGAGATGCCAAGCGTGCCCAGTGCGTCTCCTCACCAGTTTGCACAGAAAAGATGCCAGACCACAGCAAAACAAGAACATTTCATCAAGTTGGTATCGAATTGCCCTCCTCTTCTGAGGGCAACACCGCCTAAACTGTAATTTTTTAAGCGAGGACTGTCTCTCCCACTTCCCAGCAGCTGACACCACTCCCCAAGCCTGAGAGGTGGGTTGCTTAGGTACCACTTCCAAGCCTTTCTTAAAACTGCTTCTAAGCAAATACATACAATCCTTACTTTTTTCTTTAACACTTACCTTGCTTCTCTTGGAAGGATACTTACCTGTAGGATCAGGAGTGCCCAAACCTGGACACCAACCCAAACCAGTAAAAACAGTAACAAAGAAGAGGTAACTATATAAACTGCAATTGAAATATAAATATACATTATTAGCCACCTTATGTCAGAAATATCCTTGAAAACTATGCTCAAAACTAACTATGGTTCTGCATACCTTCAGCAAACTGGCCTTCCTGAGGCCCCCACAACACAAAGACCTGGTCATCCAATACCTTAACTATTTGACAGAAGAGAATCTACTCACTTCACAATGTCCTGTGGGAAGTTGAAATTGAACAGCAGCATAGAGCAAAGCATTTTCTTTCTGCAGCCCTTTTCTACCCTCTAATACCCCTCCCTGGATCCCTTCCACCAATCACCTGAGTTGTCAGTCACCTAATTACCTCACCTACCTGCCCTTTTGTGACCTTATTCCCTCCTCTGTGATGCCATGCCTGTGACCCTTCAGCCTTTCCATTGTACTTGCTCTCTTTCCACCCCCTGCCTTTATTCAGCTAATCCCATGGGGCCAATGACAACTTAGCTGCCCTTTAATAGAGCAACCTCTTTTATCAAGATTTTTGAAATAATTATTCTTAAGAAGCTTTTTCTTACTTATGAAAACATAACGTACTGTATTTCCTGAAAACTAGCCAGACTCTTGCAAGGGTCATAATGCCATTCATGTAGTTTTAAGAGCTGTAAGTGATGTATGTTCTTCTTTGTTAGTAAATGATATTCCCAACAATATTTTTAGACTTACTGAAAGCGTTAGATACACTTGATCAAAACTTACTGTTCTGTTAAAAAGGCTTAGACTCACTGGCCTTAGTTATAAATCTTTACTCGGTGTTCATTGTGTTTATCCCATCTTCTGCAATGTGTTAAAATGGGATGTACTGTACATTCAGATGTTGTCAACATTTATTATAGAGTCTTGTAAGGCTCTGTTAGTCCACTTTTTTTTTTTTTGATACGTCAATGACCTTCCCAAACACTGTTCTGATCAGACTAAATTATTCCTATACTCTGATGATACCATTCTTTATACAAAGCATAATGATCCTAAAATTGCAATAGCCATAGTCCAAACAGATTTCAACATGGTCATAGATGGCTTGTTGGTGCTTGAGGCTTTTCCAAATGTTAAAAGACCCAGTGGATGATGCTCTGTAAAATGAATTGTAAAGCTGTCTGAAATGGCAGTAAAAGCCAAAGACTGATTGATTGACTGATTGGTCAATTTATGTATTCATGTTAAAAGCTTTACTAGGAAAGACATATTGGGCAATTAACAGCTTGTTTCAAGATGTGTCCTGGGGAGGGGAAGGAAAACAAAGGTACACTAAGAACAATAAATACAAATAGAAGTAATTTACAAAAAGATGGCAGAGTCATATAAGTACTTGGGCATACAGTTTGTTTGGATAATACTTTAACTTTCCAAAAGCATATTTGGTATCTATCTTATCATTTGGAAAAAGTGCTTGCCTTTTGTACAGAAATAAGGATTACTTCAATTTATTTGCTTATAAACAATTATTTATTTGGAGAATGTTTCACCAAGAAAGACAACATGAGCTGTAAACAGCTCATTTCCAGAAAGTGTCCTGGGGAGAGGTTTACAAAGTTGGGAAGAAACACATATCAATACAGAAGCAATACAAGCATGATTATCAAAACATACTAGTGTGGTAACAGTACAGAGTGGAATGATCCATACCAACTGGTCAGAAACAAACCATGTTCGTATATAACAGACATTGTAGCATCCGAGTATCTGGTAAACCTGCAGGGGTAAGGGTTAAAGGAGGCAGACACAGTTGAAGTGCTACAAAAGTCGGCTGAGCATGAGATGGGAAGTGCTTAAGAAGGTCCATGGGAGGGCAAGTTTTAGGCAAAGTGGGAAATAGGGAGAGGAATGGTTAGAGGGTGGGGGAGGGAAGAGGTAGGGAAGGGAGCAGCTTAGAACAAGTCCCTTCAAGATGCTGAGAACCCTGCAGGGGTCAAGACCAGGCAGAAGGGAGGTAGATAAGGGGAAGGTAGAGAAGAAGAGGTGAGAGGACAGAAGGGCAAGAAGGGATGAGGAAGTATGGAAGCGGGCAGGCAAGGATTCAAAAGTGGGGGGAGAAGAGGGTAGAAGAGAGAGCCAGTCTAAGCTAATGTAAACCCCTTCAGGATGCAATGAACCTGCAAGGGGATGGGATTAGGGAATGGGAGGAAAGGATGAGGGAAGATGAGAGAGGGCCAGGACCTGCAACCTTTCAGGATATGGAGAACCCTGCAATGGGGGCCAGGACTCAGGCAGAAAGGACAAGGAGGAAGGGGCAGGAAGAGGAGAGAAGGTTCAAACTGGGAGCCTAGGAAAGAGTCAGAGTAGAGGGTGAAGAGAGGAGTGAGGATAGGCAAAGTTGGTGTTGTCAAGAAGAAGGGTTAGGAACAGGTGTAGTTGGGGAAAAGAGTTAAGTAGAGCTAAAAGAAAGTGAGGTTTGGAGGAAGGGTAGAGGAGGGCTAAGGACAAGTGCAGTTAGGGAATAGAAATTATATAGGGCTGAAGAGATAGAGGATGAGGATGAAGAGAGCCTGATAGGAGATGGCAGGGCATTCCATAGCTTTGTGAAGCAGTAGGAGAAGTCTACCCATCCAGTGGAGGTGGGCGACAAGAATAGCTAGAGTGTGAGTGTCAGTAGATCTGAGAGGGTGGGAGGAGGGGTTGGAAAGAGAAGAGGAAGAGAGGTAGAAGGAGAGTCTGAAACCAGTATTTTGATGTGAACTTGGCGCAGTGGGAAAGGCCTGCATTTCAGGAGGGAAAGTGAGAGAATGGTACAAGTAGCAGTAATGAGTGTGGGGGGCATCAAGAGCAAAGCGACAGAAGGCATTGAAAGGGTATCCAATCTGGTGAGGGAAGGTTTGGGAGCAGCACTGTAGACTATGTCACAATAGTGAAAATAGGAGTATCATTTTCTGAACAAGATCGCGCCGAACCGGTAGTGATAGGAGCTGCAGTTCTCTATAAAGGGTGCCAAGCTTGGGGCAGTTTTTTCAGGATGGCATCGACATGTACAGAAAAGTTAAGGTGTTGGTCCAGCCAAACACCCAGGTATTTAAAAGAGTGGTGTCATCTAGAGTTGTCCGGTCAAGGGTGTTGAGGATGGGAGTGAGGGCAGCCTAGAGAGTCTCTGCCTAGTGCCAAAGGTCATAGAGACTGTCTCCTTGGCATTGAGGAAGAGTTGATGCAAACTTAGCCAGCATTGAACATTATTGAAGTCAAGCTGTAGTCTGGAAGTCACGTTGGAGGAGATTGGCTAGAGGTGAAAAAGCCCATGTCCTCAGGATACATACAGTATGGATAGAGAATAAGGAGCATACTGACTGTAGGTCTTTTAGAAAACTTGAGAATAAGAGTGGGTCAAGTATGAAGCCTTGAGGCACCCTGGTAGAAATGGATAATGGTGGGATGTGGCATCAGCTATTTTATCTGATTGAGTTCTACCTACCAGGCACATCCTGAACCAGTTGCAGACTGACTGAGACAAGCTAGCTGATGAGAGGTTTCAAGGAGGAGGGAGTGACAGACTGTGTTAAAAGTCTTGGCAAGAGGCCACAAAGATAGCAGAAGTGACGTGACCTCTATCCATGGCTGTATGAATGGAGTCAATGAGTCTCAGTAGGAGGTGGTTGTGGAGTGATTCTTCCAAAACCAGATTGGCAGGAGTGAAGAAGGAAGAGTCATCAAAAAGGAGGAGAGCTGGGAGACAGTAAGGTGTTCCTGAAGTTTAGCCAGGGTGGGAAGGGCGAGATGGGATGGTAGTTCCTGAGATGAACAATCTCCTCCCTTTGGTAGTGGGAGAACTGTGGCATGTTTCTGATGCTGCAGGGTAGTCACAGATGTGGAAAGACAGATTGAGGAGATCAGAGAGTGGGAGGAAATAGCAGATGCAGAGAGGTAAAGCAGCTTAGGATCAGGGCCATTGGGGAGTGGTCCTTGATGGGGTTGAGAGATAGCGATGCCTTTAAGGTGTCATTGGGAGAGTTGAGGAGAAGGCAATGCTCTCAGCCTAATGGTGGTGTTGGGGAATGGGTGGGCAGGTAGGTAGTAGGGTGGGATGGGGGGAGGCTAACAGGGTGGAGGTGCGGAAGTAAAATAGAATTAAATTCTGCAGCTATTGTAGGATGGTCAGCAGTGAGTTGGTTGCTTATTTTGAGCATCCGGAAGGGGGTTTAGATTAGGGAAACAAAAAGAGTGAACTACTTTCCAAAACTTCAATGGGTTTTTATGTTAGTATTAAAGGTGGACTGGAAAGATTCTGCCTTAGCCAGGTGGATGGCTTTGGTACAGGCATTACAGAGTGTTCAGTAGATAGCGTAGTTATGAGGGAGTCTGAAGTATTTATAGGTTTTCCATGCATTGTCACACTTTTGTTCACAGGCCAGGAGTTCAGGGATAACCAAGGGAGGTGACTACTGCACACCTAACTTGCTTTAGAGGAGCATCCTTGTTCCAGATGTTGGTAAAATTAGTGGTGAAATATGCCAGGGCATGATCTATAGACCTGGATGAGGATATAGGAGTCCAGTCAACTTGAGTTAGGTCCTGACATAGAGAGGCAAGGTCTAGTGTCTTGTAGGAGCAGATCGTTATTAGTTTGTGGTGGGCTTAGGTCTGTGAACTTTTCCAACTAGGTAGATCATATGATGGTCACCAAGAGCATCTGGCAGTATGCCTAACTGGATTACCCTGTGAGGATGGGAGGTAAGAGCCCAGTCAATGAGAGTGTGGTTATGGGTTTGTGGTTTGGCAAGTTGGTTCCTTGATTAATTGGGACAGTTTAAGGGCAGCTATGTCAGTGCCAGTTTTGTCAAGGGCAGGTGACAACAAGTTCAGGTTTAGATTCCCTTGCAGGTAGACCTCACCCGACTAGGTATGGGACCCAATGGTGGTGATTAGATCAGTGGCTACAGACTGGTGAAGGCCAGGGCAACAGTAGGTTCCTGCAATATATATTGGTACGGAGAAGGGAGAAAGTCTTATGGCAAGGGCTTCATAAGCATTGGGGTCTGTGAATGAAAAAACAGTAGTGGCATGAAGAGAAGAGGATGAGGAGGAAGAGATAGTCACACACCACCCTACAAGTGTGGTCCTGATGGGTAACAGCATACCCAGGGATTGTGATGGATGTATTAGGGATTTTGTTGGTTAGACTGGTCTCTGATACCATGAGGATGTTGGGAATAAGGATTCTACTAAAGGGAGTAGCAGGACTTGCTTTGGAAGGAGACTAAGAATGTTGAGGTGAAGGATGTTTAGGCCACGGCAGAGTGAAACTGGGCTTGAGGCAGAGGCGGTGGGGGGTGGGTAGATGTTTTACTGGTGAAGAGCCAGGGTTGGGATTTATGCCACCTGCAGAGAGGAGTAATAGAGATAATGATGAAGTGCAGCTTGGTGTTCTTGATCCAAGACATGTTAGTAGGAATAGGGGAATGGGGTGAGTGGCAGGAGGGAACTGAAATTTAAGGAAGCGCAGCAATGAGTAGGGAGTAAAGAATGGATGTGAGTGAGGGAAGGCCGTGTGGAGAAGTGGGTCCAGTTATGATGGACAGGCAATGGAACTGCCACCTTATGGTGCTGTGGGAAAGCAGGATAGAAGGGTTTATGAGGGAGGTGTGAGGGGAGTGAAGTACTCAGCAATACAAGGGTAGAAGAGAAACGGGGTGTAAAGTGGGGAAGAAGCACAGGGAGAGATAAGGAAAGAAATCATGCTTCATGAGTAAAGTAGAACAGGCAGCTCAGCTGGGAGAGCAGTCCAGCAGATGTTATCTTTTTCAACATTAGTAGTATAAGGGGAGCTAGGAGAATGGAGTAGAGAGAGAGAGAGAGAGATAGAGTGTGTTAAACAGCAAGAGACAGACTGAACTCTGTTGGTTACATCACTGTTGCTTTCTCAGTTGGATTACAGTATTTATCAAACTGCATCCACTGTTCTTCTTGGCATGTTAGAACCTTTATATTGTAGATCACTAAGATTTGTAACTGGTTTGCTATGGAGAACCCATTGTTGCACTGTGTGTATTATACAGCCATTGTGAATGTTACAGATAAATTGTAAATTGTTTTGACATATGTATTTAAAGCAGTAGCATTTGTTAGTCACTATGTAGTTTTTCACAATTAATTGTTTTTTTTCTGACAAAATATCTATATATCCATTTATCTTTTCATTTTATTGCATTCCTTAATGAAAATATGGGATTTTGAAGTTTTTAGCAGTTCTGGCTCCTGTGCCATAGCCACTATGAAAAATGAATGCTCTTGATATGGCATTGTGTTATTTACCATCAGAAGCATATGGCAGCACCATCCTACTACATCTATGACATCAATCTTGTATGAACCTTCAACAGGTAACTTCAGCTGAAAGAAGTTTTGAAAGCGGCAGCCACCTTTAATGATGTGAGTCACTAACTACAAAATTAGCTCTAAAAGCAGATTTAAAATATCTATGAGAGCTAAAAATACATTGATTAGAAACCTAAGGATGTCAGACATTTGTGTTAAAAAAAAAATATACGCTGAAATGTTTTGCTAACTGCTGCCCTGACTGAAACATTGTATGTAGCTCCCAATGTATTCATACTCCTGATGGTTACAACTGTAAAATAAAGGTTTTCTCTCAATTTTGCTTAACAAACAAATGATTGATTAATTGACAGTGTGTGTGCAGTGGCAGGGCTGCTTCTCATGACACTGACAACCCAGGTCCTGGAACACCCTGAATCATCAGAGGGCCAGCCAGAGAGATGGATCAAGCATCCCGTGGATGCTATCCCTCTCCGGGTGGGTGGCTGCTTCACTCTGGGTTTGCACTGACTGTTGAGTATCCACTGGTATAGGCACAGCTCTAAAGTGTCCATGCATTGGAGCCCATGTGCCTGCAAGTGATCTCTGAGTCTGGCCATTAAGGGAAATAGTCCCTGCACCACTAACATGATGCCTAGGTACACGTGGGCTCTGTGTAGCCTGCCAAACCCCAATCCAGCATAAATAGGGTCTTCAGATTGGAGACAGTTCCCTAACCCTACCTTAGTGGGTAAGACAAATAGTTTAAAGCTGGGAGCCATTGTCAGTGGTAACAGAGATGGATGGTTGCCAGGAGTTAAGCCCACAGTGGGGCAAGAAGAATAAAGTGCAAGATAATGGGGGGCTGCTAAGCTGAAGATGGCTTGACATGTTGTTAGGAGCTCCACAATCTCAAAATGCTTGTAATCCATTAATCACATTTTACAACTGCTAAACTCTGTAAAATTGCAAGATTCTGAAGTCCGAGTGTGTATGGATGCAACAGCTTTGCTATGGACAAATTACTTCAGAAATAGGTGCTTCTCCCTGTATGTATCACTGGTACGACTGCACCTCAATTACTGCATGCAGTTTTGTTGACTATCTATCTCACTAGGACAAAGACAGATTACAGGTGGTGCAGAGGAGGTTTACCAGGATGATGCTGGGAATGTAGGATATGTTCTATGAGGAGAGGCCTGGGGAATTGAACCTGCACTCCTTGGAGGACAGGAGAAGAAGAGGGCATATGACTGAGACATTTAAATATTTAAAGAGGATTAACAGGACACAGGTAGGAGTCTGTTTTATTGAGCAGAGCTTCTAACAGTAGGGGACATAGCATGAAGTTATTGTGAGGAAGGGTCTGGGGTAATGTAAGGAAGTTCTTCTTCATCAAGACAGTGGTGAACGACTAAAATAGTTTGCTGGACGAGAAGGAGGGTGGAAAACATCATGCAGTTCAAGCAGGCATGGGACAAATACATGGGTATAATCAGGAGGGATGGGGTAGGTTTGAGGCCCCAGTAGGTGGAAACTACTTGGGAGTTTTCACGGGCAGACTAGGTGGGCCAAATTGCCCATATCTGCTGGCTACGTCTATGAAGCTATGCATCTAAAACAGACAGAAGAGAAGCTATGTTCCGTGAGCTTACAAACCCCTTGGAGTGACTGGAGCAAGACGCTCCCAAACAGCACTCTGAGGCCTGAATGCTAAACTGAAAACAACCAAGGCAACACTACAGTCGCTTCAAGCTCTACTACTGACTTCCAAAAAGGTCAGGTCCTCTTCCCAGAGAGTTGAAGGAATGTTCAATGTAATCTCTCAGCATTGTGCAAGTCAAGGAAACAACTGAAGGTACTGAAAAGAGTGTTGAAGAAGCAGGAGAAGTAACAGCATTTATATAGTGGTTTTCATACACATTGTATCCCAAACTGCTTTACTAGCATTGCAATGCTAGACTGGTAGTGAAGTGACTGAACATGTGGCAGCTATTTTACACATCAGCACCCACACATCCTTGAACAACTGCATGAACTGATTTATGGGTTAAAGCCAATGAATTATAACTAAACTGAGAGTGCTGACTCCTAACTGTTGAAGGGACTATGAGCGTAGCATTGCATGATCAATTAGTTCAAGCCATGAATGTCAAGAGGCTTGAACATCTTATGTTGTTAAAAAATCTTGGCTTATAGGATTCCCAGCAACAGTTCCAGATGGGAAGCTTAAATCAGAGGTTCAAATAACTCTCACAACATTTTTCTTTGGATCACCCTTGCTATTTGATTCTGTCTATTGCACGAAGTCTAGGATTAAGGGACCAGAGAAGCTGCTACAGATGTGTGCACTACTGAACTGGCTAGAAGGGCAAGGTATGTGATCCGAACCTTTCCAGTCTCTCCTGGTAGACATAAAATACTACAGCTGGCTAGGCTGAAGAAAACATTCTTTTACATTTGTGTGAGGTTGCATCTTTCTCAGATGTTTCCTACAAACTTAATGCAGCAGGAGATTTTTAATACAATGTCTGAGTTTAAAGAAGCAGAGCTTCCTGCATCTTTGCTTGCACCAACCAGACTGAAGATCACATTTTATGGCAAAGAAGAATTTTCAAAGATCCTGACTGGGCCAGAGCTTCTTTGAAGTTAATTTATGCTTCCAGCTGATATGGGGTCTGATTTTAAGAAAGATGCAGCTGACTTTACTGAATACCACATAGTTCAAACAAATAAACTTTTCTTTTTCAGATCAAGGGCATAACACCCATCATTTTTGTTCATTTGAACAAAGTATTAACTCTGAGTTGGAAGGTTCGGGTAAGTAACCAGCATGGGGGAATTAATGTCTCGTTGTTTACTGATTTAACTTTGAGTTAAAATGTCTTTGCTTTTCTTTTTATTTGGATGAATAAACTTGGAGTAGTCAAACTATTTCTTTTAGGTTTAAATACCAGTGCACATATTGTTCTGAATTTAACATCCTTAAGAATCACCCTAAAACAGTTTAAAAAATGTTTTTGTGCTCCACTAACAAGGATTAATTACTGTTATTATGTACAATCAGAAGGATTTCTTATGGTATGTAATAGATGTATTTCCTTTTGTTGTCTAGGAATAAAAATACAGTTAAAAGTGCAAATTAACAAAAACTCAGTTTTCGTCACATTCACTGAATGCAGAATCAGCTTCAGCTCAACAATATTCATAGTATTCATCTGTTTGCAGAATATTTAATTTAGTTGCTAATAAATTATCTTACAGTATATTAAACACATTCCTTCTTTATCTGGTACCCATCCATTGCCCCTTTCCCCAGAAAGAAAGAACACAGGCACAAATCTTGGAGGAAATGGCTGCAGCCATCGCTTATTGATTACAATCCAGGTTGAGAGCAGCATGCACACATGGGAGGATCGACGGTCCGAGGCTGCAAGGGGCCAAGGCTATTTGGCCACCCCCGTCAGGTGCCGTTGCCTTGCAGGATAGCTGTACCTGCTGGAGGAGGACTAGACCCCTCCCCAGGTCAGGGTACTCAGTTTCTGCCTCCACACAATCAGAGTAGAGGGTCAAAACCCTTCAGCAGAATTCAGCTCATTACCACCCCTACCGACCATTCAATGTCATCTTGATTCTCCCGAGATGCTATCAACATGACTGTGACAAACTGACATTCACCTATAGCATGCCCTGACTATTTGCTCTGTCCTATTATATTTGTCCTGCTTCTAGCTCAGTTTAACACCCTTTTGGAGGTGAAAACCTGGGAAAAACCCTTTTGCAGGGAAAACTGGAAAGCCACTCCCCAACCATTATTGCAGTCACCCTTAAGGGGTCAGAAGGAGGGCCCTGACTGGCCCCAGTACCCTGCTTTCTAGGGTTGGTGGGTGGGTGATCCAGCTAGGAGGAAAGGAGAAGAAGAAGGACTGCTGGCTGCAGTCCAAGATATCCTCTTTCCCCTCTTCCCCACAGGATGTGTCCCCTTTCCTAAGTGGGATGCCTCGGTGGTCCCTGCACCCAATCACTGGGCTCTCCCAAATTCCACTAGGGACCACCTTTCTGTTCTCACTCCCTCCCTCCCCACCTCTTCCTGGATCCAGGGAGGATGGACCCAGACAAAAATACGGCTGCTGCCAAATGTTGCAGCCTCTGCATTATCTGGCACCCATCCATTGCCCCTTCCCCAGAAAGAACACAGACTCAAATCTTGGAGGAAATGGCCACAGTCATGTGTTTATTGATTACAATCCAGGTTGAGAGCAGGGTGCAAACACAGGAGGATCGACAGTCTGAGGTTGTAAGGGCCAAGACTATTCGGCTGCCCCCTCCATCAGGCGCCGTTAGCCCTTGCAGGATAGCTGTACCTGCTGGAGAGTAATTAGACCCTCCCGGGTCAGGTACAATTTCCACCTCCACGCCAACCAGAGTAGAGGTCACGAGCCCTTCAGCAGAATTCGACTTGTCACTACCTCTACCAACCATTTGATGTCATTGTGATCCTCCTGAGATGCTACAGGATGGACGGCGTCTGACCCTCTAAGCCGACTTCTCCCCTACTTCCTCAAGACCCCCAGCCTGCCTCTCCTACCATGAGCTACCACACCATTTGGCCCAAAGTACGTATTGGCTGCCTCACTTTGCTAAAAGCCTGTATCCCGACTATGTATCTCCATGGTCCTCGAGGCCTGGCCTGACCCTGTTGCCCCCAGGCCGATCCTGCATTGGACCTTGGCTGAGAGGCCACTCACCCTCCCTCTGGCCTGCGAAGCACCGGATCGACCCGGACAGGTGAACAAGGCATATGATCACTATTCCCCCATGGTTCAAGCCCTCCTTAACATGCCACCCACAGCAAGTCCATGGTCTTCTTCCAGCCACATGAAGTGAACCTTCAGATGACCCATTTCACTAGAGCCACCTCCTTGCTCTGATTGTCCTTGCAGCATGAAGGTTTGTCACCACTCCAGCTCCAACCATCCACTTGTGGGGTGGGGACCCTGGAAAACAAAAGCTGTTATTGCAAATGGGGCACACATACCTCAAAATGCTTGCGACCTCCATCGCCCCAGTGCCTGAATCTGCCCATCCCAGGTTCCTATCATGTGTGACTGCGCCAATTCTGAAGGCATGTATCCCATACTCCCTCAGATCCAGCCCCACCTTCTGGACTGCTCTAGCCAGGATAGCTGTAAACTGGTATGCCGTGGCTGGATCCCCATCAGCATGCCTAAAAAGGCGTCCCCTGTCTTGGGCATGGCTGCCATATACCTGCACCCTGTTCTGGACCTTCAAGACACCCGAACAGGGCCTCCACCAGGCACCAGCAGCCTCTCCACTCCTGGTCAGTCTTGCTCTTCTGGAGCCTCACCCAGGCCCCTCCTTCTGACACCAGCACATCCCCTCCCTCAGCCCTATCAGCTTGGCTCTCTGGGAAGGCTGGGTGACCTCTGATACCCTGAATACCCCACAGAAGGTCATCAGAAACATGGTATCAAACAGCAGAGCTTTGAATGGAGTTTGGCAGACCTTGGCAGGACCCTCCTAATGTTTTCCAGGGTATCCAGGGTGATTGGAGTCTCGGTCCTGGTGAAAGGTGACTGACTTCACCCACCCTTCCAGGACCTTCCACACCTTAAACACCTTTGTGGTATCTGAGACTCCCAGGGCCCCGTAAACCCAGGACAAGCCACCAAGGCACCTTGCCACCACCCCAGTGTCACCCCATTCTATTTGGACCACATGATATACTGACACAGCTGCTCCACTGGAATGGGCCAATCCTCCGGCCATGCCCCTGTGCTTACACCCTCATAAAATGTTCCACTCCCTGCCGATATAGTTCCCTTGTCCTCAGTGCAATGGAGTTACCTATGCACTTCCAAGTCAAGATGTCACTACCCTCCACAAGAAGGGGTATAACCAGTGGCTGTTGCTTCATAGCTGGAGCCAGATCTCGAAACTGTTGCCATTGTGAATGAGACAAAGCGTTAGCAATCCATTGTCAACCCCTGGCATGTGAACGGCCTTAAATGAGATGTTCAGGAGTAAACACTTCAGGACAAAGATGCGCATCAAGTCCCCTGCCTGGGCCTTTTGGCCCCTCACTGCCCATTAATGATATGCACCACCCCCATGTTGTCTGATCTGAAGCGGACCCCTGCGATCCTTCAGCTGTGCCCCCATAAAGACAGGGCCACCACTATGGGAAAGAATTCCAACAGGGTGATGTTGGTGAGCAGCCCTGCTGCCTCTCATTACAGTGGTCATTTCACACACACCATTTGCCTTGGAAATACGCACCAAACCCCAATGCCCCTACGCATCTGTAAACAGCTGCAGATCAGGCTCTTCACCATCAGCCTGCTATAGCGCACTCCATTGAAGTGCCAGAGGAAGACCTTCCAGACTCATAAACCTCTCTGAAACCCTGTGTGACCCACAACCTATGATGTGGTCTAGTGCACCCTCCTCCTAGCTTAGCCATGCGTCAGTAAAAGGTCGCCCATAGAGATGACCCGGCAAGCAAAGTTTAGGTTCCCAAGAGCTGCTGCAACTGCCTCAAAGTTATCTTCTGGCTCACTCCATGGAGTTGACCAGGCGTCTAAGCGCCTCCACTTTTCCCAGAGGCAAGTGGCAGAGCCTGTTGACAGTGTCAGTCTTGATTCCCAAGAACACCAAGGCCCTGATTGGGGCCTCTACCTTCCGTGGGCTAATGGGAACCCAAAGTCCTGACAGATAACCATGAATGTGGCCAATGTCTCCTCACAGACTTTTTCCCATCCGGCCTCATGAACAGAAAGTCATCGAGGTAGTGAACCACTGACTTGTTCCCGCTACTTTCTCTGTCACCCAGTGCAAGAAATGGCTGAATGTCTTGAAGACTGTGCATGCCACAGAGCACCCCATAGGCATGCAGTTGTCAATGTAATACTGACCATCGAACTTCATGCTCAGCAGTTCCCTATCCTCCGGATGGATGGGCAACCTGAGCGTGGACTCAGTGTCCGCCTTTGCCAGGAGCATACGAGGTCCGGTCGTGCACCACCTGAATCATCCTATCAAATGATGTATATTGCACTGCCGTGTGCCTCGGGTTGATGTGGTAGTTCACAGAATTGCCCTCCAGATAAGACAGATGATTGATCATCCTGTATTCCACGGTCATCTTCGTTGGCACCAGATCGATGGGTGATACCCTAAATTTCAGGTTCGACAGGTCAGCAAATGGCCGTAATCCTCACCAGCTGCTTCTCTTTTCCAGTTTCTCCTGGACTACCTACGGATGGTCACATGCGGATTTCAGGTTCTCCACCTCCTGGCCCCCAGGCCCCTCATACTGGAGGCTGAAACCCACCATGAAACCCTCCCTGAGCAGGTTAGCAGCCTCCCTCTCTTGGTAATGGGACAGCCACTGGCTAATCCTGCCCACCCTTACCGGGGTAGGCAGGCTTGTCACTTCGCGACTTCCTGATCTTCTTGGCCATTCCTGAAACCCCTCTTGAGTGCTGCAGTGACACGCATTGGATGAAGGGGTGTTGCTGTCACAGGCCATGCAAATGTATTGAAAATGGCACGTGGCCCTAGCGCACTTAGCTTGATTGTACACATAGCAGGCCTGTCCAGCCCTCGCCCTCCTCTGGTTTCTATGTCGGCGCGAGGCCTAAGTGGAAGGCTGCGTCGGTGTGCACCACTCCTCCTTCATGCATGACATTCACCAGTTGGGTAATGTCGACAGACCCCAATCCAAGGACCTGTCCTCCTGTCTCCACCTTCTAAACTCCTCATCATACTCTAGCGATGCCACTCCACCCTTCCTGCGGTGCATGAAAGTAATCCAATTCTGCTATGTGTACAGCCCCAGCCCTTGGTCCTTCTCCACTTACAGGATGGTGCCTGCATAAATGGGGAATGCTGCTATCCAATTTTCGAAGGTGCGACGCACCTTCAGATGGTTTTATCTGCCTCCTCCCCTTTTCTTTTTTCTTGTCCTCCCGCTCCACTGGTCTATGCAATAGGAGAACATGTCCACATACTCTCTGTTTCTGATTTGCTGTGAACCTTGTCTGTGAGATGGGACCCCAACTGCTTGTCCAAACTGGCGTAAGAGCTGGGAGGCAAGGAGTGGCCTCCGAGGCGGAGAGGCCTCAGAGGCCGCCCCACAACCTTATCCTTGGTCCCTGCCTCTCTACCAATGCTGACATGAGGTCCAACTGCTTGTCCAACTTGGCCTCATTCCCCTGCTCCATTCCATCTGCTGGTGGTGACCCCTGTCCCCATCCCCAATGGCAGGACTCTGCCACTGAGTTGATGGAACCACCTCACCCTTGTACTCTCAGGCCTCTCTGACTCTTCTCCTGTGTCCCTAATGCCACCTCGAGCACTTGCTGCACTCACCATCACTCAGTGTCCTTACCTCATTACCCTGCTTACCTCTCACTGGCATCCTGGACACCTTAGCTGGGGAGGGCTACCTTCTCCTTTGCTGGCCACTTCTGAGGTGGTGTCCACCACCTTGCCAATGAAGTCGAGGGGCCTCCAGCCCCTCCATTCATGCTTCCAACCAAAGGCTCCTTTCTTCTTGTACAGCTCCCTCAGCTGCCCTTCTAGGCCTTCAGTGGCTTTCTTTGATGGGGTTCTCTGCCGTGTAGCCATTGCACCTGCAAAACACTGAGACCCCCACAAGACAATGGTTAAAATTGCCAAAAGAATTCTCCCTTGTCCGGGCTGCATCATGATCCCCCTCCATTAAGCGCGTGCCCTTGTGCCCATAAACATTTCGGGGTACTATGAAACAAACCCATATGGGTCTCGCCAGTGAATGGTCGGGTGATGCGCCTACTCACTTCAATTTTTTTTGTTAATCCTTTTCTACGTGGCTCGGATCTGCTTCCATGTCCATGCATCATCTTCATCGGGCCGCGTTAGGTCCTCCTGGCTCCCAGTGGAATCCTCGCTACACCCGCCTCACCCCCCCACGTGAGGGGTGGCAGAAACCCCCACACTCTCCAGCCGAGATTGGATCCAGTACGCAGTGATGCCACCAAAAGCCAGCGTCCCCACAGACGTGCCATCAAGCCGCCACGACGCTCGCCATTTTTTCCTTTTAGCCAGCATGAGTGGGGCATGGAATGACACCAGCTTGGGGAAGTGTCCATGCTCCATATGCGCCACTCCCAGCGCCAAGTCCCAACTCACCCTGTGTGTTATCAGTGCCGTGCACCACCCCAGTCTCTGTAGGGGCTGCCAAATGTGCCGACAGCTGAAGACCCTCCTCTGCAGAGGGAGAGCTGTCCATCGGATGCTCAATCCTCTCCTCCACTGCCAACCCTGGTAGCCGGGTCTGTTCCTGAACCTGGGTTGCCAGTGAGGAGCAAGTGTGGCGTCCAGTGCCTCAACTCTCAGCGCCACCAGGCCGGCTTACTTACGCCAGTTGTGTTCACCCCCTCCGACTCCTGCAGCACTACACTCCCAAGCTTGCCCATTTCATGGCCCCCAGTATGGGTTAATATGTGCCCTATCTGTTTCAACTTCCCCCGCCAAATCATGCAATACCGTGCAGCCTGCTCCCCAGATGTATCATTTTTTTATATATATAATTATTCAGAAGCTGTTTACTGAATTGTGTCCCCGGGTCCTGTGTAGTGCTGTCCATACTGCCCGGAGGGTCCAAAGTTGGATCCAGCCAGGCTGTGCTCCCATCTGCCTCAGGGACCCCACCAGGAACCAAAGAAGCCAGCAAGTGAATGAATTTTTACTCGCCCCTCCTCTGTTGTGCACCCGGCCTTGCTAAAAGGCCCAGATGTGGGAGGCCTATCAGCATCCCCAGGCAATATGGCCACCTCAACTCTCATGGGATCCAGTGTGACTGGGACCTGCCTATTGGCCAACTATGAGGCTAGCTGCAGGAGCATCTCCAACCAGTATGGCCATCCAAGATCCACGTGGGAGCAGCAGAGCCTGCTGAGCCCCGGCAATGCCTGAAAGAGGCTTCTCCACAACTCCCAGTGAACAGCCTGCAGGCGGCAGGCAGAGAAAGCTGACCCCAGATGCAGCACTGCCCTCAGACACCGGCCCTTACAAGCAGCTCCTCTCCACCTCAGAGCCACCATGGCCATCTTAGTGCGGCACTAACTCCGAAGACACCATGCCCTGAGTGCATTTACCACGACTTCTACCCATGACCTGCGACTACCCACAGCTGGGCCACTGGAATGCAGTGCCATTGGCAGACTGTCAGCTGGGTCCTCTACCACCCCAACAGAACATGAAACACTGCGTTCCCCCTGCTGCCACAGACAGAAGAGTGAGTCATGGACTGAGTCTAACCACGCTGGGCATGGGAGGATCCCAGTCACGAGCCGTGCCCAAGGTAGGACTAAACAAACTCTCTCTGCCAGAGATTTGTTGTTTTTTGAGAGGGAAAAAGGCAACCTGGGGTACGATCCTGTAGATTCTGGCACCAGGTGCAAACTTAAACCTCCAGGGCTGCCGGTCACTGCACTGAAAATGGGACGCAGAACTCCTGGTGTTTGCGGTGTGGGGAGGACATGACCCAACTACTACGGGTATAAGCCTAGGGTCTTTAACCTCCCTGCCTTGCCCAGACAGTAAAATGCAATACCAGAAGACCATAGGAATATTGCTTTATTGCATATTTGTGTTCCTTTTGCCTCTCTCTCTTCCCCCAGGCTCTGACCCAGCTCCGGGCCCCTGGGCGAGCACTTGAGGCCTGTAACACAACCTCCTAGGCATGCTAGGCCCTTATCTGATGATTTGCATGGGGTTCTTAATGTCTTGATCCAGCTGGGAGGAAAGGAAAGAGGAAGGACTGCTGGCTGCAGTCCAAGATATCCTCTTTCCCCTCCCCCACAGGATGTGTCCCCCTTTCCTAAATGGGAGGCCTCGGTGGTCCCTGTGCCCAATCACTGGGCTCTTCCAAATTCCCCTAGGGACCACTTTTCTGTTCTCCTCCCTCCCCACCTCTTTCTGGATCCAGGAGGATGGCCCCAGACAAAAATATGGCTGCTGCAAAATATTGCAGCCTCTGCATTTTCTCCAACTGTCTTTCCTAAACAACTGGTAGAAGAGAGAGTATTAGATTATCTTGAATTGTATAGGATAACCATGAATCTGCATGAGCAAGAACATCTAGATTATGTTGTGCACCCCATGCTGAAAAATGTAGTTTGGTTAAGCAATAAACTACAGCTAATGGATCCTAAACACAAATGGTATTCCAGCCCTACACATCCCTAATATGTTGCATTTCACACATCCCAGGTGTACAGTGTACACACACAGATGTACTGTATGAAAAGTGTGTGCCTGCTTGGCACCTGCTGTGGGCCTTCCACACAGGATCCTATGCAACTGTGCTGCTTGTCTGGCAAGGGGGAGTGGACGTGCCCACAGAGTGCTGGCGGTGTGCTGTATAAACATTTATGCTCTGCTGTGCCAGTGATGGTGGGGATTTCCATTATGTCAGCCAGAGGGCTGCCATAATGGGTTCTCTCTCCCTGAGCAGAGGCCACACAGTCACATCATGTTCAGACAGCTACAGACCCAAACTCCTCTCCATGCCACAGAGGGCTAGGGGTACCTGATGGCTGCAGGCTGCAAGTTAAGCCTTGCGGTCCTATCTGCGTCAACTTCTATGTTTCTATGTTAACAACATTTTAAAAGTCAGGGTGGGCTGTAGGAGGCATGGTTGTCCATATGGCAACCACCATGTCCCATGATCCACAGCTCTTGAAGATCATGGGATCCACTGTGGGACCAGTAAGGGTTCACTTTGAAGCCCATTCCCACCCCCAGTTCTGGCCCCTGGCTGGCTCTGCCCCATATGTGAACCTCTCACAGATGTACAGTGGGCTGGATGAGGTCATGCATCCCAGCTACATACCTCCTGCAAGGGTTGGCTATGCACTACATAGTTTAGCAGCATGGTACACACTGCTACTGATGCGTACTGTGATAATTGGCATAGAGGGCTTATTGTGATTAATAATATCCAGTTGAACTTTGTAAGAATAAGTGGCTAGTTTAAACCATACTAAGGTAGTCCTGGGTTGGGATAGCTAGTCCTAGATACCAGCAATAGAAGACTAGTAAAACATCTTCTTTGGTTACCAACAATCACTTATACTATTATTTACTCAAAGAATAACTCTTCTGAATTTCATCTTTGTTATGTATTAAACTAAAACCCTTTCATGTAATATTTTTAAGAGATCAGTTCCAGACTGAATAGGTGAATTTGATTAAATCCTATATGACCTTCATTGCCAAGAGCAATACAATTAGCAATGCCAAACACTGAGTGATTAAAGAGAGCTGTACCATATTACTTTATTGTCCCAGATTTCATGCTGTCTGGACAATCATAATTTCCTACCAAGCCTGAAGATAATGAGCTTAACAACTAGTAAAACTAATTGCAAATAAGGGCATTATTATATATTACAATCCTGAAAAATAGCAATTAAGAAATTGTCACAAATTATCTAAGTCACTTCAATTTCACCTTCGCCTATGTATATTCCATAACCAGTAGAGCAAAATGCCACAACTTGATAGAAGTTTGTATTTCACAAATAGTAATCAAGTCAACATGTCATCACTGTACCTAGAAGTAGAGCTCAGTGAGGTGCCTTGGCTCCTACTGTTCCTGCTTGACTCTTGGCAAACTCCTGTCCTCTTTACTGGTGCACTTCATTGCTGATTTACTGCTGCTACTGTGTCAAGATGTTGCTTGAAGTTAAACCTGCTGTCCCCACCCCAAAAAGAACTGCCACCACCACTGTTTGAGGAAACTCAAGACACACAGTCATGTAGTTGGAGCAGCACAAGTACTGGAATACAAATATTGCAAGTTTGAGGTAAAGCTATACATTCAAAAGCAACAAAATGGCATATGTAAGTCAGATCAGGGTTGCAAAGTATATCAGTTGAATGCTGCTGTTCCTGATAAAATTCTGGAAAGTGCAATAGACAATGCGGACATTCAACCACAGAGCTGGTCACACTCCTGACTGACTTCCATGACATTTACTGACAACTTCACCACCTCTGCTTATCCACTGCTACATCAAAATGTTGGCTAGAATGTAAACCTGCTGTCCCTGCCCCCAGCAGCACTGTCACCAGTACTAATTAGTGATGCTGGCCATTCATAAAAATATTTCCATTGTGGAACATGCTGGCTTTCAAAGACTCGTGCAGAAAATTAATCCCAAATGCAACATTCCATCATAGTGCACCTTTTCTTGATGTTCTACCACTACACATGTGGCAATATGTGAACAGACTGACACTTCTGAAGGTGGCAGCAGAGTTTATATGCATTTTCTTCTGATATCTGGAGCAGTAGTGCAAACCAAAGCTTCATAAGTCTCAGTACCCATTGAGCTGTGACCAAATCAAGCATGACCACCATTCTGCTTAGATGTACCAAACGTCAGTTTTTTTTTCTCTGGTGTATATTTTAACATGTACATACTGTTCCTGCTGGACTATGTTAACCTGTTGACTGCTGCTTTGTCCCTGGAACCCTAATGAAAATGAAATGCTGCTTCTCATGTGGTGATCCCTGGTAAGTGGAGAAAGAAAGAAAGAGAGAAAGAAAGGAAGAAGAAAGAAAGAAAGAAAGAAAGAAAGAAAGAAGAAAGAAAGAAAGAAAGAAAGAAAGAAAGAAGGAAGGCTGGCTCAGGGGCGTAGCTACAAGGGTGCAGGGTTGCAGTGGCACCGGGCCCACGAGTCCGAGGGGCTCAAATCATCATTTTTACGCTTATTAAAACTTGGGAGGGGCCCTGTAACATTGCCTTGCACCCAGGCCTTCTGGAAATTTGCTACGCTACTGGCTGGCTCATAGGGCACATCAATAGAGGAAGTGCCTCTTGTAACATTAATGGAGGCAAAGCACACCAGAGAAAACATTCTGAGGCTCATCCAGCCCCTGCCTGACAACTTGATATACCCTTGCAATCTAAAATAATTAGAAAAGTGAAAGAATGTTGTTTCCATAAATTGTACACAGGTTTGACAACACTATTTGGGGATACAATTTGAATGACACTACTGCCAGATCCCAGATATAAAGATGTGTTCATTCCCTCTAGGTGCATGGACTATATCAAACAGAAACTGATACATACATGTAAGATGAAGAAACCACCAACATGTGCATACACAACCTCCTTGTTGTAATGTGCCTCCTCTTCTGCTGTCTACTTGTCGTGTCACTGCCATTTCTGCATGAGCAGGATACATAAGACTTGGAAAGTGATGATACTGGCACAATAAAGAACATTTGAAACCTTTTGCATACCGAATGCTTTTGTTGCTGGGCATTTTGGATGACTCTCAGGCATGTTACCAGAATACAGAATACAGGCTTATCAAATGTGCAACAGAAACATTGCAGTGTGTAATCTAGTATACAACAGACAAACTGATCCAATCCAATTTTAGCAAGGCAGGCAATTAATTTTGTCTCCACATGCTAAAATGGCTTTTATTTTCTCCAATGCCCTCCAAAATCCGGCCCTTCTAAATGATGTATCAGTACAACTGGGACATTGTCTTACCATATCACTCAAGGCTAGAGCAATAGAAACTTGAATTCTTAGATTTTCTCAACCATACTATACCACTGAACAATTTTATTTGATTAGTTACATTTCCAACAAGTTTTAACTACTAGTACAGTTCCCAGTCCTACACCTCCTGGTGGCAAGTGTCAGCAGACTCTCACTAGAAGTGGCACCTCAGTCTGGCTCACTACTCAAGCAGAAGTGGCAGAAAAAGAAGTACTCTTATGCACTCCTGCCACAAGTCCTCCTGATGAGACTACAGTGTTGGCATTGTAATCAACAACCAGATTAAAATAATCATGTGTCACTTCCACAGTTATTATCAGTTAAGTAAGACCTGACCATGGATAGGACAGCATAAGCTTTCATTCACAAGCGTACACTTATCTCTTATAGTCAGTTGACTACAACTTTGACTGGCAGTGGACTGCAGCTGTGTTCAATATAAAAATAAGTAAGAGAAAAAGAAGACAATAATCCATCCATGAATGGTGAAATATTTTGGAGGGTCATATAATGCCCTAAATATAATTTCTTTTCATTTGTTTTATATGTTTCTTGACATACTATTTTCTGTTTGGGTGTATTATTTATACAATGGGGTGTGGTCAGTTCTGACCCCTGTTCCCATGATACAAGTTCATTGAGGCGCAGATTGTTAGGGGTCAAAAGGTTAATATGCTGTTTACATAATCTCAGACAGAAAAGGCCACTATGCACATCAAACAACCTAGCAATATCAAAAGAAATGATTTACATAAAGCAATAGGAAAAATTACCCCTATTGCAACATTGTTCAAGAATCAAAACTGTAAAAATAAATCCATCTGAAAAAACATTCTTGCACTCCCAAATCCAAACTCAAAACCTCAGTGCTGCTCACACAAAACAAATCTTAAACACCTAACGAAAACATAAAATATATTCCAAAAATATGATTCTACACAACAGCAGAAACATATATACATACAACACTAAACCATCAGAAAACGTTGATATTCATTGCTCTAAAAGCTAGCAGAATATCCACTTACCTATCTGGCATTAAAAAAGCAAACAAAGGACAGTGTCAAACACCCCACTTTAAATTTATCGTCAAGTACACTGTGGTGTACCCAAGTCTGATCACATGGCATCCCATACAGAAAAAGAAGGGTAACTTTTCAGTTGTTTTATGTTCAAAGTCCCTTCATATTTCAATATTCATACCATTCAACCATTCATCTTCCATTTTTTACTTTATCCATCATTTTTGCCCCAATATCCCTTCAAATACCCTTTCACATGACCCATCATTTTGAGCAGTTTATTCTGAGCCATTCATATTCCATTTTGTTTTATTCTGATCCATTAATTTTCCATTTTTATCTTTCATTGTCAAGGTTACCCAAACTTTGGAGGGTGGTGCAATGCAATTGAAGTGGCAGCAAACTGAATATCGGTGCAGTTCAATATTGAGTATTACACACACAAGGTGTTTTGCATGGTCCCCTTACACAGCACAAATACTACTGATTTATACCACAACTTACTCCCACACAAATCTAGCAGTTGTTGGGAAGTGTGGCAACCCTCATCTCACTGATCCTGTTCAAAATAACAGTGTCCTTGGTGTTCAGTTGTCCCTCCCCACACCCGTGCCCAGTGGTTGGATACCCATTTTGTGGTGTCCTATGGTCTCTCACCCACCTGATCATCTGCCTGAAGTGCAAACAAAGTGTCTTTGATGTCAGTGGTTCTTCCCCCACCCAATGCCCTGCCCAAGTAAGACAAAACTGTTGTTCCTTTATAATGGTCCCATTCCCTGTCCAATCCCCATCCTGGGTTTGACAACCCCACTATGATCATCATCCACCACTGACTCATGGGATGCTACGTGTCAAGTATCATCCCCTCACAAAACAGCCATGGCCAGTTCACATTCACTGGTCCCCTACCCCCAATGTGCTCCTTGTTGGTACCGTGGACCCCACATGTGGCAGAGACAACAAACACCCCATGGTCTCCTGTACCTGTCTGTCAGTGCCATGGTGAATTGATGGTGAACAGCACTGCCTCTATACACCAGTCTGGTCACCCACCATCTGACTGAAGTTGGAGTGTGCTGCTTATTTATAGGAACTGCCCTATAAATAAGCAGAGACTGCAAAATTCAGTCAGACAGTGGACAGCCAAGGTGGTATGTAGTGGGCTGTGTTGCTCATTGTCAATTCACAATGGCACTGATAGGCAGGTATGAGAGACCATGGGGTATGGGTTGTTTGTTGTGGTGTGGGAGGGGGTCCACTAGCATCAATGAGTACAGGCTGGGAGGTGGGAGACTAGTAAATGTGAATGCATCCTGGGCAGTGTAGTGGGGGAATGATACTTTCCACCTGCTATCCCACAGTCAGTGGCAGAATGACAATTGTGGGTGGAGGACTGGTAAACCCAAAATGGGGATCAGATAGGGAAAGGGACCACTAGATCATGGACAATAGTTTTGTCATACTGTAGCAGGGCAACAGGTGGAGGGAGGGACCCTGAACACTTAGGACACTTTGTTGGGTGTGTGATTGGGTGGGACAAGGGACCACTGCATCAGGGAATATTAAAATGTACATCTGTCAGTCATTGGGTAGAAGAAGGGACCACTGGACACCAGGGACATTGTGTCTGTCTGTCTGATGGGTGATTGGGTGGGGAAGGACTACTGGACACCAGGGACACTTTGTCTTTCCATCTGGTGATTTATTGGGTGGGGAGAGGGCCACAAGATAGCAGGGACACTTAGTTCATTGGGCAGGTAAGCAGGTGGACATGAGGGACACTTTGTCCATCAGGTGGCTGATCAGGTGGGGAGTGACCACTGTACACATAATAATTTGCACATAGGGCATTAGTGTGGAGGAGGGGAGGAACCACTGAACACCAGGAATAATTATTTCGACATCGGGCATTGGTGCAGATGGGGAGGAACCAATGGACACAAGGCAATAATTATTTCAGCATAGGCATGGTGTGAGGGAGGGAGGAACCACTGGACGCCAAGAAATAATTAGTTCAGCTTAGGGCATGGATACAGGTTGGGGAGGGATCAATGGACACCAGGAATAATTATTTCAACATCGGACATGGGTGCAGGTGGGAGGAGGAACCACTGGACACAAGTGAATAATTATTTCAGCATTGGGCATGGGTGCGGGTGGGAGAGACCACTGGACATAAGGAAAGATTTATGTTTAAGACTGGGCTGGCGATCGGTGGGGGAATCACTAGTACCAGGGAAGATTTATTTTAACATCAGGCTGGCGATTGGCAGAGGGGTACTAGCAGCAGGGATAGCTCTCTGGGACTGGGCAATTAGGGGAGGCTCCGTGCAATCCAGCCTTGCTCGCCATACAAATGAGCCCATAATGGGCATGCAAATGGCCCCTTAGCATCTTGCATACCCAATTCCATAATTTGCATGGGTTTATTTGAATATATGAAATTTATCACAGCCGCAAGTCGTTGTGGCACCCTATTTTAATGAACCATGTCTGCCCTGCTTCCAAGTGCGTAACTTAGTCAACATGGCCCTAGATTCAGTAAAATAGCACTAGTGCACTATTCCATGGAATATATAATCTTTGGGCATCTGGTTGAGTGAAAGGCGTGAGGGCAAATTTTTGCACTGTGCTTTTGCGCCTCTTTGAATATCGATACCAATGTGTCCAGATGGTATATACGTTTGGGTTCCTCACTGAGTCGAATACTAAATTTAGTATTAAAGCAGTCATTAATTTGTCTTTGAAGACTCATTTTGTCATTTTAATTATCATTAGAAAATAGGCTTTTTATTTCCTGGTCTCCTGATTGGCTGACACCCCTGTAGAGGTACATTAACTTTCCATAGATGACCAGGAAATAAAATATAACTAAGTGCCCTTCACCCATTCTATTATCAGTGTGCCCACCCTGCTAGCTAATTGACCAAAACCATGCCACAAAATTTGAAATTGACACTATTTTTTCTCTTGCTTAGAGAAAGAGCCTGCCCCCTAACAGTGCTCCTTCAGTGCCAGCTGCCACAAGAATGCACACACCACCTCTGGCTGCACGGCTCACATTATACAATTGCAGCAAATAAAAGAAAATACATATTTTAAAGCAAAAAGCAAGTTGTCACTCTGATCGACTTCATATCACCATGGTCACCAGTGTATTTTTCAAACCTGCACGATGCATTGCTAAACGTCATTCGCCCAACAACTATTATTGGTCAGTCTCCTCCCCTGCCCTGTCACAAAAGCAGAAGCTAAAACAAAACTAAACATTTAGGGTGGGATATTCAAAGCAGTTGCGCAAGGCACAAGTGGGATGCGCCAGCAACAGCGGACATGCACCAATGAGCGATATTCAGAGGCCAACAATGTGCCATGCAAAGCGCAGTGTGCCAATGCACAACCAAATGAATGCATGTGTAAGTGCAGGGCGTATCAATGAATAAGTTGCACAGTCACGATATACAACAGCAAGCCCGATGAACGCAGCATGAGCAACAGGGACATCGTGAAAGCAAAGTTGAGCCCATAAAAGGATGGAGCAAGCAGGGGATGGAGGCTTGCACCCATGGAGTAGGGCGAGAGATGGAGAGTGACAGACAGAGAGAGAGAGAGAGACAGAGAAGGGAGACAGAGACAGAGAGAGGTCCAGTGACCAGGCAGGACAGCAGCAGGGGTACAGAACAGGCACAGTGTCAGGAAGTGCAGCGGGCAGTGGGACAGGAGTGCAACCCTGATAGTGCCTGTCAGCATGAGCTGACCAGAGTGTGTGTGTGGGTCCCCAGCACAGGAGTGCACCCAGTGCAGGGGCTCCAGGCAGCAGCCAGCAGGGGTAACCCAGGACGTGAGCTGCAGGGGGCAGGACAGGCCAGACCATGGCCAGTGCAATATTCAGATGAAGGTGGTAATGAGGGGTGTGAGGAGCGTGAGGCTGAGCGGCGCGACCGTGGAAGGGCCCCATGGAGGTCTGCCCAAAACAGGTGGTACTGTGCCCGCACCACATTCGAACAGTACAGTGACACCGAGATTGTGGGCGGTACTACCTGAGCAGGGGCAATTCTGAGGCAGTTCTGTGAGCTGTGCAGTGGTGAGATGCAGGATGCAGGCACCCACAAGGCAGAGCCATGCCCTGTCGGGTGGAGACAAAGTCACGACCGTAATGTGCCTGCTCACCACAGGCACCTTCAGAGACCAACAGGGACACCACAGGCATAACCAGTCAGCCGCATTGCAGCTTCTCACACAATTCCGCAATGCACTGCTGCCACATGCTGTGAAATACATCCACTTCCCCAGCACACAGGCAGAGGTGCAAAGCAAACATGCAGGAGTTCCACAGGGTTGCACATATGCCTGGCATGTTAGGGCCATTGACTGCACCCACATAGGCATCTGCACACTATCAGGGCTGGAGGGGTGGCCTACACCAACAGGAAAGGCTACCCCAGCATCAACTGCCAGGTTGTGTGTGATGCCAAGGATGCATAATCAATGTCTGTGACACACACCCTGGAGGAGCACATGATGCCTTCATCTGGCACAAGTCTGCACTGTGCCACAGGTTTGAGTGGGGACATCCCACCAACCACCTAGTAGGTGAGTATGCAGCTGGAATGGGCAGCCCTGCACAGCAGGGCAGGGTCTGGAGGGAGATGCAATGCAGGGGTCATAGAGGGTCTGACTGTGTAGGCGGGGGCAGATACACAGACCACAGTGATAACCCATCATGTCCCCACACAGGTGATAGTGGATACCCTCTGACCCTGGCTGCTCACCATACTGGGCGCCTGTCAACCCCAGCACAGGAGAGATACAACGAGGCACGCCAGCCCACGGAACATCATCAAGTGTGTTTGGACTGCTGAAGGCATGGTTCTGTTACCTGCACAGGTCTGGCGGTGCCCTACAGTACAGCCCCTCTAAGGCCTGTGTCCTATTCCTGGCCTGCTGTGTGCTACACAACATGGCCACTGACCATGGGATAGCCACCGAGGTTGAAGGGGAACAGCAGTGGGGGCACGCAGACACGGGACCACACGGTGGTGGGCAGCCCCACTGGGTGATGGGAACCCTGGCTGCAGAGGATGGCCCAGCAGCACTGGGACACCATTGCAGAGAGTACTATGGTGCAGCGTAGGTGAACATGACCACACAGGGACCAGGGCGCAGTATAAAGGCATGCCAGGCTGGGCCCCACACAGACATGGCTGGAGGGCAGCATTGATGTAAAGGTCTGGACACTGTGGAAGCACCCTGTGCAGCACTATGGACCCCACATATGGCCCACACATCTCCACACACACAGGCACAGTCATGGGCACCCACACTCCACATGCCAAAGCTGCCAAGTAGGCACGTGTCAGATGCTGAACACCAGTGCACAGTGGCGGCCCATGATGTGATGGCATCATCATGCACAAGCCATGGTGGCCAGTGGCTGGGTGGGTGTGCACAGAGCAGGCATGTTGCATGGGCCATGGACTGCATGGCCTGGTACGCATCATGCACACACCATGCCACTGTGTATACAGGGCTGCGGCAGGCAGCGGACAGGGAGGAGGTGGATCATGACCGCCACACAGTTGCTTGGCCACCATGGATACATGGACGGGCCCCACCGAGGCCGCCCAGCAGACTTTGGCTGTGCGACTGCCACAGGGGTGACACAGACAGTCCCACAGGTGTGACGCTGTGGGTATGTGACCCGGTCCTCACAGGCTTCTGGGTCCCCAAACAGGCCCGCTCCAGGTGTGCTCGGAATGCCTACAGATCCCAGCAATGACAATGTCAGGGTTGCATGACGCCTGGGACCGAGGGTGGAGAATGCACTCTGTGGTGACTACTGTGGACAGCCCCACACCAGAGTGGCCAGCAGCACTAGGCCGGCTGTGACTGCAGCGGTGAGCGATCAGGCCTGTGGCTGTGTCATCCCGCATGCATGTGGCCTCAGCCACGAGCTACTCAAAGTCCCAGTCATGCCGCCCTGCCAACTAGCACAGCTCCGTGTGGAGTGCATGCACCCTGCCATGATCAGCATCTGTTGCTCCACGGATGCCCAGGCAGATGGGTGTGCTCGGTCAGAGGGTCGGTGCCCTGGGCTTGGGCATTGGCTGACCACGGTGTTGTGCGGCCTTGTGGAATGGCCCCTGTGCAGGTGGGGGCTTCACAGTGGGGTCCCCTTGGGCCTGTACTGGCTGGTGGTACACTGGCAGTGGCCACTGCACCGGACCCCCTCGGCACTGTCCCGCTGCTGCTGCCCTCTGGCTGCTGTACATGATGGCTCCAGGGTGGCTGCACCACCACCACCACACAGTATGGGCTGCGCCACAGGTATGTCAACCACCGCCTCACCAGGTGGTGTGGATGGAGGGTCGTCAAGCGCCACCTGGGCACCAGCCTGCGCTGCTGTGTCCAGTGCACAGTAGGGGTGCCTCCCCAGCTGGCATAACCACTGTCAGGATAGTGGACATGTCATCAGATCCGGACCCTGCCCGATCAGTGTCTCAGCATACTGGATGCCATGACTGGCATTATGCTGAGACACTGCCTGGGTCTCATCCGTGCCCGCCACTGGCATCTGGTCAGACAGTGGGAAGGCCCGGCAGTGGTCTGGACCTGGAATACAGTGGAGGTGGGTGGGCGCTCCCCGGTCCACGTCAGCCCACAAGGTGGGCACCACCACCTGCAGCTGCGTAGGAGCTCAGGATCTGTAAGGAACACACACATTAGTGCCGCCACCATGCAACCCTGCCCTTGCACCCCTCACTCCCATCCCCATGCATCACTGTACCTACCATGCAGCAATGGGCTTCCCCATCTGGAATCCACCACTGGTACACCCTCCATGGTGCTACACCGCATGGATGCCTCCACCAGCTCCTCCTGCAGTGTCAGCTGTGGCATCTCAGGCTGTCCACCGCCCATGGCCCGTCACCGCATGGATGGCAACCACTTTCTCCTTTATCCACTGCTGGTCTGTGCCCACCTTTCTTGCCCTCCTGTGCTGACCTCTGATGGCTGCCCTGCAGGTTCACGGCCCTGGCCACTCCCTCCCATGCCTCCACCCTTGCCTGCAGGGTGCCTGTGGAGCCACTCAGAAGGCTCCTGGTCCATGTAAGTGTCAAACAGGGCATCACATTCAGTCCTTGTGAAACTGAGCCTGCGCCTCCATGCAGGCCCCTGCTCCTCATTCTCCTCTTGCACTGACATGCTCACTCCTGTGGGTGGGAACATGTGGTTAGTGCTGGCTGCCACACACGGGGCATGCCCCCGCCACTGTTCTGACATGACCATTGCCTGGCGTCTTACCATGAAGGATGCAATACCGGTCTGGTGCCTGTGCAGTTCCATGGTGCCCTTATAGCGCATCACATGCAAATGAGGAATGTGCAACTGTAATGAGATGCAAATGCCTCCAATGCACTGCGGATATGCAGATCAGCACATCTGCATATACCTGCTGAGTATTACCAAATCTGCACATGGCGCAGTGGGGATGCACATGCACAAGCTATGGTGCAACTGTGGCGTGCATTCCATGGTACAGCACATGCTACTTATATCGCCTCGTTGGCAGCATGTCCTCGCACCGTGTGCTACAGGCAGCATGGCACTCTGATGCTATTGGGCATGTGGGGCATGTATGCTGTACCCCAATGGCACCCGTGTGCTATTGGCACATGGCCCATGGGCACAGACCCTATACTTTCACCATGCTATCCATGCCCTGTCGCACTGTACACATGGTGCACATGCATACCTTGTTGACCCTGCATGTTTTCCTTGACCCCTGGGTGCCTGCAGCACATGCCAGTGTCGCCCAGCTGTATTGCGATCGGACGGGCATGCACAATGAGAATGGTGGCACATCACCAGGCATATCGTGCATCCATCGCACATGTGTCTCGTGTGCTCCCCAGCACCATTTTGGCTCAGCGGTGTTGTTTGCAGGAATGCCACAGGCCGCATCAGAAGACCATCCACCTGGAGCCAGGTGGAGTTAGTCAACCTGGTGGCACTGGTGGAGCCACATGTTGGTTCCTATATGGGCAGGTGCCCTGGACCAGCCACTCACAGAGGTGTGGCAGGGGTGGCCCAGGAGCTGGAGGAGGCCACAGGGTCATGCCGTAGTGGGGGCAGTACTGCCACAGGTGCAGGGGACCTGCAGAGGAAGGATCCAGTCCGTCTGAGGTCACTGCAGGCATGTGTGCAGAGGACAGTGCCACAGCCAGGTGAGTTCACATATCTGTGACCATGCTATGTTGCTGTTCTGTGGGGTGCCAGCGGGTGCCATGCCATGCTGTCGGAGGTGGGGGCTGTGACTGAATGCCGCTGGCTGTGGCAGCACATCATAGGTGTGCTGTGCCACGACACTGCCACTGTACAGGGCATGGGGTATGCTGTGCTGGTGGGGGTTGGGGCATGTGGGTTGGTGCCAGGTGCTGATGTCTTCCTCTCACTGCCTCTCTACTAGGCCCTGAAGATCGGCGCAGAACCTGGATTGCAGGTGCCACTGCCAGGTGGCAGCAGGGCAGTGGTGGTGCATGGCAAGGGATGCTGGCCAGGTGGAAGGAGCAGAGGCGGACAGGCACGGTCAGACCGCAGCCTGCAGGTAAGCACTTGTCAGTGTACATTGTTGTGTGGGTGGGGTGGGCCACAGCCCCGTGCACATAGCCATTATGGCTGTGCATCACCAGCATTGTCCATTGCACCATGCTGTGCCTTTGCATGTGTGTGTGTGGCCGCCTTGGTGGGCTGTGTGTGCATCTGGTCCAAGTCAGGCCACTGCCATCCCATGCAAGGGCTATTTGCATGGCAGCCATGGCTTGTGGTGTGCTGCACATGGCTGGTTGTGGTGTGCAGTGCTGAGGATGGCTGTGGCTGGTCGGGATGGCTGCTCATATGGGCACGCACGCTGCGGATGGCTGTTTGCCACCTACAGGGCACATGTCACCGCTGTCCGCTCGCACAGTAGATGGGCTACAGTCGTGTGGTTATGCACTCATCCTTGTCCACTCCTTTGTCATAGGTGTTCATCAGGTGGATGTCCACACACAGCTGCTGGAGAGGATACTGAGGGTCACCACGGCCACCCTTGCGGTGGCTTGCATCATTTGCAGGCCCTGTTCTGTACTCAGAGGTGAAGATGGATGAGGTGCGGTAGGTGTGGACATCTCTTGGGGCCCATTGGCCTGCTTCACCCTCCCTTCCCTGAACCCCCTCCCAAACCTCCATTGTACCCTGCCTAGCCATGACCCCTGTCCCCGTCCCCCTTCCCAGCCTACCTTCCTGATTGTGGCCTCCTGTTCCCTGCCCTCTCTCCTGTCCCTGTATATAGTTTGTTGTTGTTTCTTTATTTTACTACACTTATATATTGGCAGTCATCCGTGTCCATGTCTGCTTTGCACTGGTGTATGGTGCCATGCTGCAGTGGTGTGCATGGTGGCTGTGTGGTACATCTGGGGTCAACTGGGGCTTGTGTCTGGTGGTCTGTGCCCAGTGGCCTGTGTGTGTGCCCTCAGGCATATGTGTTCCCTGCTGGGCTGCATGGCCTGTGTGTTGTGTGCTGTCGGATGGTGTGTTGTCAGCTATGGTCTGGGTGGCATGTCGTGCCATCCTGTGAGGTGTTGGCAGTGGCTGCCTTCCAGTGGCCATTGGTGTCACACCACCTCCTTGCGCTGGTGTGGTTTGCGTGGTCAGGGCCTGTGGCTGTGCACCTGCCTTGCCTCCCTCCAGTCATCCCCTGCACCCTGGTAACAGTGTGACCTGCTCTTGTGGCCTGCTCCACACTGTGCTGGGTGCCCTGTGCTATGGCCCATGCATCTGTCCCTTGCCAGCCCATGTTGTGCTCTTAGCGCTTCCTGCAGAAGTGCTCCATTGTGCAGCCAGATTGCACGATGGTGCCCTGCTGTTGCTTCCTCGCAGCCCTTGTTGTGTGATGGTGCATCCCTATGATATTCAGCCATCTTGTGCTGTCACTTGCCATTCTGCTCAGTCTTTGAATAGCATGTTGGTTGCTCACTGGCGCAGTGTATATACGCTGCACTGCTGTTGCGCTTGCCTCTGGCACATTTCTGAATATCCCACTCATATTATATAAAATAAAGTTTCCACCTCAGCAAGCATCCCCGCCTCCTGAAAGCTGGCAAACCTAGTGAATTCTGTAATCTGGCAGCTCCTCTCCTCTCGGGAGTCCACCTTACTAGAATACCGCACTGCTGCTCAGCCTGATTTTCTCTCATGCTGTCACATTTTAAACTATACCTTGTTGAGTGGCGCTGCTCAAAAGCCCCAATAGCAATGTACCTCTTTTTTTCTCCCAGCTTGTTCAACCTCTGATGCACTGAAACCCCTGCACTGAAGTGTTCATCAGCCGGTTTCCATCTTCCATGCCCAACTTGGACACTGCCATTTATGCTCCACAGCTGAGCCAATCCCTTCCTGCTCACACAGTATACAACAAAACACAGTTTTGTAATGGGGAAAACTGTAGAATTATCCTATCAGAACACCACGAGAGGGAAACTGTAAAGTACTGAAAAGTACTGAAAACAAATACAAACACAGTAAATTAATAAAAGGGGTCTTATATACCAGCGCCCTTCTGGTGGAAATGCAACCACTCAAGGGACAATTTTGCTGAAGCTGCTGTTTCTCATCATTGTTATTAATATTCTTACTTCTTTTCTTAATGAAATCATTATAAAAAATAAGCTGATGCCCATTTTCTAGTGCAATAATACCCTCCAGGGTGGCGCTATGGGCAATGCCGGACCTTCCGGGGCTATAAGGCCCTCCGCCTGCTACATGGGCCTCATTATGCCCCTTGGTGGTCCAGTATTGCCTAATACTGCCCACCCTGTTGGGTATTATTGCTTGCTTAGTCATCATTAAAAAATACAGGCCCAGATATTCAAAGGGTTAGGATGGTGCAACAGTGTTGCACCATGCACAACCCACTGATGCGCCCCGGCGTGATATTCTAGAGCGAAAGTGCACTGACAAACCTGATGCGCTGAGTGCATCGAGTAATATGCAGGCACAGGGGGGCATGCCCATGCATAACCTGCACAGCCCGATATTCAGCCCAGGATGTACAGAGTCATGCATGCCAACCCTACCTGCACCTGCACAAAGTTAAGTCAAAAAAAGGAACAAGTGATGGACACCACAGGTGAGCTGCCACATTGCAGGGCGCAACATGGCAGCTGCCACCGTGGGTGGCCACCCCAGTTCCTGCCGCACCTGGTGGCGCCCCATGCCCCATCACGGGCATCCGTGTAGCTAAATCCCTTCCCTATATCCCTGGTGGTCCAATGGATGGCTATGTGCCCAATCACGGGCATTTGTATACAAGAATAAGCCCCTGTCCAATATCCCTGGTGGTCCAGTGGACCACACTCTGCTCAATCAAGGGCATCGGGACTACAACCCTCCCACGTCCAATAACCCTGGTGGTCCAGTGGACTGATCGCTGCCCGATTGCGGGCATCTGTAAATCATAACATAGTCCCATTACCCTGGTGGTCTAGTGTACCCCCTCCCCACCCGCCCACTGGGCCCCACCGCCCTGCTCCCCGGTCAGCCAGTGGGTGGCAGCACCACCATCCTCGCCCCGCCGCTTGCTGACTGACAACTCGGAGGCTACACTGGTTCACAGCATGAGCCACAAGTGTGCAGCTCATACATATTACCAGTCCAGATATGTGAATGAATTCAATCACATATCTGGACTGTGTAGTACAGCATGGATGCATGCCCATTGGCCCATGCTGTGAACCAATGTGTGTGCAGCCCTCACTGAGCTGTCAGTCGGTGGGCGGGCGGGCGGCAGGCTGGTGGGTGCTGCCACCGCCGCTGACCGGGGAGCAGGGCGGTGGGCTCAGTGGGCAGGTGGGGAGGGGGGTACACTAGACCACCGGGTAATGGGACTTTGTTATGATTTACAGATGCCCACAATCGGGCAGTGATCAGTCTACCGGACCACCAGGGATATTGGACATGGGGTGGGTTGTAATATCGATGCCCACAGTCGGCAGAGTGTGGTCCACTGGACCACCAGGGATATTGGACAGGGCTTATTCTGCAGACAAATGCCTCGCGATCGGCACATTAGCGTCCACTGGACCACCAGGGATATAGGACAGAGGCTTATTCTTGTAGTCAAATGCCCGATGCCGGGCTGCAGGGCGTTGCCCCGACGGCTGCTGCCTGGCAGGGCACCAGGCACAAGTCGTCGGGGATCGGTTCACCTGCATGCTAATGGCATGAAAATGGGGCCATAATGACATGCAAATGGCCCCATGTGCGCCTTTGTATAAATTATGGCCCCATTTTCATGTCCCTTTGAACATCGGAGGTGCTGTGCATGGCGAATGGCACTTGCGCTAGCGCATCTCCATGCTCCACTCTGGTCACTTGCGCTGGCACAGTGCCACTGCACCATGCTCAGTGGGGTGGCTAGGTGAGATATTCAAAGCTGCTGCGCCATAGCACAGCTCCATTGAATATCACCCAGGCCACACCCCGCGCCAACAAAGTTGAGCTGCATCCAGGCTTGCGCCACAGCCTGGCGTGCAGTTTGAATATCCGCCACAATCTCTAAGAATAGTGAATTCTAAGAAACATTCAGCAGGATACTTGTTTAAATAAGCAATAAGACACAACAGGTGTGCATGGAACATATTTACCGCATGGCCAGGGGTGTAAAAGGCCAGCCAGGCTGAATGACTTTAGCCACTGGTCATGCGGTAAAATATGTTCCTTGCACACCCTGGAGTGTCTTATTGCACTTATAAATGGGCTCCTATTTTTTTTTACTTTTACAGTTAGAAAAGCATGTTAATATGTAGAAAAAAAGATTTGCTTATATGAATTTAGTGTAAAATACTTCTCCACCTATTACAGAATGACTATTATGTAGGTTCTGGGCACAGTTTGTCCTTGCTTGTACCAGTAGTTGTTTAATTTCTGCCCGTAATGTGTGGGAGAATTACCCTGCATCCCATGTACTTGTGTGGATTTTTTTTAATGGGAAGGAGCCCAGTGTGGAGAGAGAGAGAGAGAGAGAGAGAGAGACAACTGTGTTTTTTTTTGATGAATCAAATCAAATCAACTTTATTTTATAGCGCCTTTCAGAGCCAAGGCGCTGTACATAAGAACATATACATAATAATAAGATTTTAAAACAAGCATTAAAACATATCATCCATAACTAAGGAAAAGCCAAACTAAATAAATATGTCTTTAACCCAACTTTAAATCTGTCGACAGTTAGCATTCTCTCAACCAACGAGGTAGAGAATTCCACAGGGTTGGTAGAGAAAGCAAAAGCATGGGATCCTGATGTCTTTAATCGAACCCTGAGAATCTCCAGCAATTCCTCATTAGTGGAATGGAGTGGACAGAGAGGGCAGTAGGGTATCAGGAGATCTTTCAGGTAACCAGGTCCCTGATCATGTAGGGCCTTAAAGGTTAGTAAACCAACCTTAAGGTGATCCGCCACCAAACAGGCAGCCAGTGCAGTTCGTGGAGCACAGGTGTAATATGACTGGTTCTAGAAGTCCCAGTCAAAAGCCTGGCCGCCGCATTCTGCACCAGCTGCAGGCAGCAGATATCAACCCCAGGCAGCCCTAGGTAGAGGGAATTGCAGTAATCAAGACGGGTAGTGACAAAGGCATGGATCAACGTTGGGAGATCACCCGAGGAACCAGGTGTTTCACCCAGGCGATATTCCTCAGATGGTAAAGAGGATTTGAACACAGCTGACACCTGAGATTTTAGGGTCAGACCATCATCAAAAATAACGCCCAGATTATGCAGCTGATTGGAGGTAGAGAGCAACATACCACCAAGTAATAAGACTGATGGTTGTCCAGCTCCCAAACCTGCCCCGGATGACTGGGTCCACTACCAGCACCTCAGTCTTATCTGGATTCAGTCTCAGCCAGCTGGAACTCATCCAAAGTCTGATCTCAGCAAGGCAATTATTTAGCATGGAGAGTGCATCATTCTGACCAGGCAGAGAGGACAAATACAGCTGAGTATCATCTGCATAGCAGTGAAAACCCAGACTGTATTGCCTGATGATTTCTCCCAATGGCAGCATATACACTGCAAACAACATGGGAGCTAAAATGGAACCCTGCGGTACCCCACAAGGCAGGGAGTGAGCGCCAGAGAATAAATTCCAGTGGCAACTCTCTGGGACCTGTCTGTGAGGTAAGGATGAAACCATTTGAGGACTGTACCAGACAGCCCACAAAAACCAGCAGGCGCTCCAACAGCACATCATGGTCTACAGTGTCAAATGCAGCAGAGAGATCGAGAAGGACCAGAATGGTACATGCCTTTCAATCTCTAGCCATCAGGAGGTCATTCAATACCCAGACAAGGGCAGTCTCTGTGCTATGCTTCTTCCTAAAACCAGACTGGAGAGTATCATAGACATTGTGAGTTGTAAGATGATCATCCAGTTGCAATGCAACCGCTTTTCAATAACCTTACCAACAAATGGCAGGTTAGAGATAGGCAGGTAGTTAGCTAGATAATCTGGATCCAAGGAGGGTTTTTAAGGAGTGGTCGAATGATCGCCTCTTTGAGGGGGTCAGGAAAGACCCCTCTCCAAAGACTTCCAGACAATGTCAGCAAGGATTGGGCAGATAACTTCACATCCTACTAAGAGAGGTGTTGGACCCAGATCCAAACTACAACTAATTGGTTGCAATGTTTGGATGATCTTCACAATGTCAGTGAACTCCAGCCAGCGAAAATCTGACCAGACAGACGCAGTGCACGCCACTTCCTGTTGACCACTGCAATACCTCATGGGGAGGTCGGACTGATGCCAGACCTGATGCTGGCAATCTTATCTGCAAAAACAAGCAAACTCCTCGCATCTCAGCTGAGAAAAGCTTCTCTGCTGGAGACAGATTGGATTGCACAATCTGTCCACGGTCCGAAAAGCTGAGCCGTCAATTCTGTGCAGCAGAAATCTCCCTGGACAGGAATTCTGCCTTCTTACAGGTGATTTCTGATTGATAACCATCATAATGTGCCATCAACCTAAGCCTGTCAGCATCATGGCCAGACTTCCACCAGGCTCTCTCCAACCTTGGCCAACTCACCTTAACTCTTCAATGAGCCATCAAACCAAGGGCTCCTTGAATGAAGGGCAAGAGGCCGAACACAAACAGGAGCAATCTTGTCCAGAGCATCTCCCACAGCCTTGTTATAGGCTAGTCACGAGATCACCTGGACTCATGCATTCTACTGACAAGCCCGATAGATCCAGTACCGCCGTTAGGTCACTGGGGTTAATACCCTTAAAGGGCATCACTGAATCATCTCCGTAGGGACAGACCTATTGGGGGCCCTGAAACTGAACCTTATGGTGTGATGGTCAGACCAGCTGACTGGTTCCACCCCAAATCAGTGATTGCCATACCCAAAAGAAAGATCAGGTCCAATGAATGACCCCTACATGGGTCGAGGAGGTAACCACCTGTGTTAGTCCCAGTGTCATCATCGGCTGGAGGAGATTTTGACCAAAATGCAAGAGTTCATCGTTGACCCAGGCATTGAAGTCCCCAGAACTATCAATCTGGGGAACCTCAACAGCATGTCAACGATGAAGTCTGCCATCTCCTGCAGGAATTCTTCCACCATCACCTGGTGGATGGTAGATGAGGAGAATCCCACAGCCTACACCCTCTCCCAGGATATATTCAAAGGATCGGGTACTTCCCAATGGCACATCCACAACTACAGTGCAGCAGCACAGCAGGTACAGAAGTGATGAGCAGTTGCTGGCATGGACTTGGAGAAGTACCAGTGGGGTGAGAACAGAAAACATTTGTGCTTTTGTTTTACAGAATTGCTTTTGTGGAGACAGAGAGAGAGAGAGAACTGTGCATTTTTTTGATGAACTACAGTACAGCAGCACAGTAGATATAAAAAGATAAGCAGCTGTGAGCATGCACTTGGAGAAGCACTAGTGGGGTCAAAACAGAAAACATTTCTGCTTTTGTTTCACAGAATTGCTTTTTATTACATGTAAGGGCAGGAGTAGGCAGGGACTTCAGCAGTTGTGGGTGAAGTTTGAGATGCGTTAGCAAGGCAAAAGAAAATGGCAGCTTTTAAAACCTCAACATTCTTACAGCTCACTGACTTTTAATGCTATGCTATCCTGCTTTAGAGTACTTGTTATTACCCGCACATGGAACAGATTTCATGCACGGGCAATAACCAATCAGAAAACTAGATTTGCTGTCCCCATTTAAAAGAGTAAATGATTACTAAATAAGGTTTAGAAACAGAACTGCAATGCTCTTCAAAGTACAATTTTTAATACTACTGAATCATAAATAAAGATTACAGTTAGCCAAGTAGTTAAAGGATTTGAATTTAGTCAAGGATAGGTACATTACCTTGCATTTCAGGTGTACTAAGCAAGGAGGCAGCTAAAACAACCACCACCATCAATGAATTTAAGAGAAGGCAAGCAATCATAAAATATAGGTTTTACCTAGAAGTAATATGATTCAAAAGGTTGACGTGTCCCTTAAAAGTCTACTGAACTACATTTTCTAGAAGTCTACTGAGTTAGTGAGCTACATTTCCTAGAACCACTTCCTGTTCCAGCCCAGACTGAGGAAAAAACATACACAAGCACTGATTGTTAGTCTCCATTTGAAACTGGTGTTGCCTATAGTTAAGATTTATATGTATGAGGTAAGTGCTCATGTTTAAATAGAAAGTGCATCATTTTAACTGCCTGAAATGTTAAATACACTAAGGGATTACTACTCAGGTTTTAAGAGAAATGCTGTGCAATTTTAATTGTGAATATGTTGTTGTGAAGAAATGTTCTCTGCTCTGAACTTCATGTGGCAAAACCTTTGAAAACCTTTTAAAATACACAATTTATTTTCAATCAAATCACTCCTTAAAGTACCTAGTGTGCATTGTGCCTCTAGATTACATTTTATTTGTGGTATTTTTACTGATTTGGTTACTTTTAAAGCTGTAATTTTGGGGGGCAGAGGAGTTACACAGCAGCAGGAAGATATTCAGAATGCATTTGCTGTGTGCATATCGATTCAGTAGCCTGTTTATCTATATTTACAGAGAAAAGACTTTACAGGTTTTTTATCTGCAATCTGGAGTAACCTGCAGATAAAGGAAAATGTATTTACTGTAGATATTTGAGTGTTTGAATATGTATGTGTGTGTGTGGGGATGTACTTTTTGCATTTAATATTTAATTTGATTAAAACATTTGCATGTGCTAATCCATTATATTAAATAGTAATTATGGGATTCTTGTGATTATTTTATGTTCCTAAAACTGCTGACTGTTGTTTTGAAAATATCTCCTTATATATTCTGGAGGAGTTATATTTTCTTGGATCCTGTTTGTTAATAATTTATTTGAGATGGGGTTGACTGGAAAGCTGTGTTTTGCATTTGATATTGTATTTCATTAAGACTTTAGCATATGTAAATCCATTACATTAAGTTAAATAGTAATGCTGGGATCTATGTACTTTTTCTTTTATTTATTTATTTAGTTTTTATTCAGTTTTTGTTGACCGGGTAAGTGCAGTAGACAAATCCTGCCTATTTTCAGGCATGACCCGGGGAGGGGATAGATGAATGCCAACTGACCTTGAACCAGATTAAGCTGTTGGTGGTATTTTTAGTGATTTTTGCTGAAGACTGCCAATTATGATCATCTTTCTTTTGGGTATGCTTGGGAAGAATTTCTTAATTTTCCTGTTTTCTGAAAAGCATGCTTTTAACTTATTTTTGAATCCATGTTGCTGTTTATTTTAAAGGCAGTCATGAATTTATATTTTGTACAGTAGTGTCTCGCATTTTATTTATACTACGTTGAGAAGTATGGGGTCCATGGTTGCAGAAGGGTGATCTGGGAGGGATCTATTTGCAGGGTGGGTACTGGTCCCAGGGGATGTTTTGCTCTGGAGGGAGGGTGGATCCAGCTCCTGGTAAGGGTGGTTATCTGGGTGTCCAGCTCCAGGAGGGTACTCAACTTGGGGAGGGAGAAGGTGTATGGGTGAGAATGAACATAGGAGCCCAGCAGCAGGAAGGTTTATCTGCTGGGGAGACTGGTCCAGGGCATGAAAGAGTGAGCCAGCAGCAGGGAGGGTGGCTCGATGGGGGGCTAGTTCGGGATGGAAGTGAGGTCCACCTGCAGGGTGGATGGTGGGATGGTGAGGCTGGTAGAGGGCTTGTGGAGTCCAGCTGTAGGTCGAGTTGTTGGCTGGTTGAGTGCTGGTCCAGGGGTTTAGAGGGGCAGCTGCAGAGATGTGGACTGTTGAAGTGGAGGTTTGGGGGTGCTCTAGTTGCATGGTGGCTGTATGGCATGTAATTGGAGGCTGGTCTAGATGCAGGGAGGGTGGTCCGCTGGGGAAGAGACTGACCTGGAGCCTGTGTGGTGCTCTAGCTCCAGTGAGATTGCTCATCATGGGAAAGGCAAGGGCTTGAAGGTTTGTCCAGCTGCATGGAGGATAGCCTGGTGCCTGGATGGATGATCTAGCAGAGAGGAGGGTGGTTGGGGGCTGATCTGAGCACTGGATGGTGAAGATGGTGGTCAGATTGGAATTGTTAGGCAATATAATGAGAAACCTTGACTTTTGGGATGAACACAACTCTAATTCAGTAGTTCATCCATTAGTGTAAATATTTCCCTCTATAGCCCTCAACTGGTAAGATTAGTACTGCTGGCTCCACACTGTGTCATATGCACCTCCTTCATCACAGTGTCATGTGCACTGCTACCACCTCACTGTTTCCACACACTTACACCACTGCACTGTGCCATGTGCACTGCCAGCACAGTGCATTTCACATGCACTGCCAACTCTGCATCATGTGCGCTGCAGGCACAGTGCATTGCCACCACTGCCACTGCACTGTGTCACGTGCACCACCACCACCATCACTGTGTGGTGCCATGTGCCCTGCTGACTCCGTGCTGTGCTACTTGCTCTTCCAACACCACACAGTAACTCATGTATTGTCATTACTGCATTGCTAGCTATGTGCACTGCCAACTAGAGATGTTGCAAATTAAATTTCACTGGCAAAATTGCAGCGAAATTGGCAATTTTGCCATGTGAAAAATTTTTCAAAATTCTGCCATTCCGCAAAATTTTTCACGGTACAAAGTTGCGCAATTTTGCTCATGAAAGTGAAATTTCACTGCAAAATGCACAATTTCACATGCTGAAGGTGAAATTTCACCATTCTCCAGGTGAAAGTTCACATTTCGTGGTAAATGTTGCCTTCTGTGGGCAAAATTTGGCATTTCAACCCCAAATATTTTGCAAAATGTGTGAATTTCATGAAATATATCGCATAATGGAATTTCCAAATTTCACGCATCTCTACAGCCAACTCTGTGCCATGTACACTGTCATCACCACACAGTGCCACTTGCACAGCCACCAGCTTGCTGTTCTATGTACAATGCCACCACTCGCTGTGCTGCATGCACTGCTGATTCCACACTGACCCATTTGTACTGCTATCACTATTTGGCACCATGTGCACTGTAAATTTCACTGGAACTGTGCCTGGTGTTGACCACTGCAGTGCCCTTGTTCTTTGGCCCTGGGCTGGAGGGTGGGGCATCTGTGGCATCAGTTATTTTCATCTAGTCACCCTTGAAGGCCCGGTAGTGATACATGCTGTGTGGGTCAGGTAGATCCACAGACAGCAGAATTAAGGCGTGACACGTTAAAATTACAGAATCAAAATGAAGGCCTACACTTTAAGGCTATGGCCTGGCTAGTCCCCTAACCAATTTACAATGACACCCAGTTTCAACCCAGTTTTAAAGATGGGAGGTCATGTGTCATTCCCAGTGTCATATCCTGAGGCAGTGACCATGGTGGATTTGAACTAGGGATCACTGGGCTCGTGTATGCAATATCTATGTTCTCCCTGTAACTCTTGTACTTCTCTGGAACTTTGTACTCTTGCTTTTCTTTTTCCTTATAATAATCCTTTTTTTTCTTATTTCTACAGGTCTTCAAGGACATTAACCCTAGTCTGACAGGACACAGACTACTTATATATCAGATACTTATTGTTTATGTTTGACCTTCCCTGTTGGTCCCATTTTGTTCTTGAAGCAGTCCGGATCCTTTGTGACCCCATATTCTTTTTTACAGGTATGACTGGACATCACTCCAGACACCATCCCAGGCTCCCCAGGACCCAGGTAAGAGATCTCATATCTATGCTAGTTAGGCAAGCTGTAATGATGCAGCCTCAACTGTACCTTGCCTGTCTCCTACACCCTTTGCATTGCCTATGCACTGACCCACATATCATATAAATACATTTGCAGTGGAACATCCAGAATAAACATGCCAGAACCAGCAGGAATGCAACAAGCAGATTACTGGTGTATTTAGCTTCCCACATGGCATTTCCTAACCCTGCAGGAAGAATTGTTTTGAAGTAAAACAGATCTATCAGTTTAAGGGCTTTCCTTTACAGTGCCACCATAAATGTGTGGGAACAGCCCTGAGTAAGTTTTTAAGGATGTTAAGCCTTTGCCTCCCTCCCTCCCAGGTTTAGGTCATCTTCCAAGTTTCAGAAGGTCTGGCATTCCTCAGTAATAAAGGCCAGCAGAAGCTGATTTTTCACCATGGTGCAGAGGTACTGTAGCCCTCGAGGTAAAACATGACTGGGTAGTAGGCAAGCTTTCTTTGACCCTTTTGAAGAACAGGATGGCATAATGTCAGGAGGCTGGGACACCCACTGGAAGAGGTGCTGTGTATTGCTACTACAGGTGCACTGAGGTGGTTGAGTAGGGTAACACGCTGGTAGGGACCCCTTCTTTATGCTGAATGTTGCCTCAAGAGGGTCTGCAGTCTCTGGGCCAAGCCAGGATTGGCACCTGGGTCCATGGAAACAACACATATTTTTTTTTTCCAGCAGGAAAGAGGTCGGCCTTTGGGGTAGGATAGGGAAGAATGCAGCTGTTGCTGGCATGTGGGGCCAATTAGGTAATATCACAGAGAACAGATTCTGCCTAAAGTATGCCAGCTGCATAGGGGAGAGGCTGAGGGGTAGGTGCAGCAAGAGAGTGGAGGTATTGTGAGTGAAATATAGGCTGCTGCTGTATCTCTGACTGTAAGGAAAATACAGCAGGAAGTGCAAGTGACTTTATTGCAACAGGTGGGCAAGGAATGCACACAATTAGTATAATCATTATATTTAATATTATCCTGGTGTCTGTACACACACACTTTCACTTTTCAAACAGGGAGCTCCATCCATGGCCCTGAGGGAGGAGAGAGCAAGCAAGCAGGTGTCACATGGACGTTATCCGGGATTCACAACCACACATCAGCTTGTGCCATCTGCAGGACCACACAACAGTAGAAAAAAAGGCAGGAACTGCAATTCATCCAGTCCATGTAAGAGCTCACAACACACATAATGCTACAGATAAGTAACTCTTCCATTTCTTATTGCCATCCACAGCATAGCATCAAACTCAATATACTTGCATGTGGAATAACTGAGGGCATTTGTCATTCTAGTCTTCTTTCTAGCCCTGTGTAATCTTCCATGTGGCAGAGTAGGTTACAATAATAGCTTTTAAAAATTATGCTCTGCTCTCACTGCTCACGCATGCTATTTATTTACAGCAGAGCATGTGCATATGGTTGGTGGTTGTGGCAGCAAGCATAGAATTGGTGAGTGTGATGGCATGCATGCGGGTATAGAATCATAAGATGTGATAGCAAGCATGGTGTTATATGGTCAGGTGGTGTGGCAGCATGCATGGGGAGCATGAAGTTGTGAGGTGCGATAGCATGCATTGTGGTGTAGGTCAGTGAATTTGACAGGGTGTATGGATGATGATGGGTGTGATAGTGTATGTGATCATAGAAACATAGACTTTGACAGCAGATAAGGACCACTTGGCCCACCCAGTCTGCCCATTTCCCTACCTATTGGATTAGCTGCAGATCCTAGTTAACACACAGCCTACTTCCTCCACCCTCCCTCTAGAATTGCCTTATATATGTCCCATGCATTCTTGAATTCCCCACAACATAGGTCATTGGGTGTGACAGTGTGAATGGGGCATGTGATCAGCTGATGAATGTGACAGCAGGCATTAAGGTATGGAATCATGAGCTGTGACAGCATGCATGGGGTATGGGATTGGTGGGTGTGACAGCATGCATGGGAGTATGGGACGGTCAGGTGGGACAATATACATGATGTTACAGGGTCTGTTGGCATGACATCTTGCATGAGGCTGGTGGATGTGATGGTGTGAAGGGGAACATGGGGTCAAGATCGCTAACAATTCTTGCCCGCCTACAACAAAACAAAAGAATACCATGCTAAAGAAAGTCACTTCCAGCTGAGCTGCTTTGTTAATTCTGTTGCAGGCAGATGTCATTGGAGCAACCTATGGTGACAGTGTTAGGATGGGTTGAAACTGTTTGCACTCCCAGGAAGACCCTTTCCTTACTTCTAGGAACAGGTAGGATTGGGGCCATTTATTTTATGGTTTTCATTTTTCAGGGAGTAGTGTCCCACAAGGTCCCTTTGTGCAGTCCATGTGAACAAGGAGGGTTTCAGCACTGAGGATGCACCATGTGGCACCATGTTGTGTAGCTAGCGGACACTGTGTAGCATAGACTAGGAACACAACTGGTGTACAGATAACTTTAGTAGGATTTCCAATGTACAGCTGGTGATTAGCATATGTTGGATGACACCTACATTAAAGACGTGAGTATGTCTGATCCTGTTGGATGTGCCGTAGTTATTTTTTGGGATCACTCTGCTGGCAGGTTTTCTCCTACAGTGTGGTCAATGTGATACCAGTGACCCACACAGGCCATTGTGATACTATGCTGCATGACCATTGTGCCATCACCAGCACAAAACATGGAATAAGACCATTCTTTTACCAGTGCAAGTGCACCTATTGTGCTACCCACTGGACACAGTGTCACAATGGTAGTGCAATGGAATTGAAAAATCCAGTGTGATACCAACTGAAGTTTTATCACACTGGTATTCACCATTGTGCTACCATCGCACAAGTGCTTGCCACTGTGCTACCACTATGTGTCAGTATTACAGTGGACACAATGTCATCACACTGGAATTGGAACAAAACCACTGTGATACCAACAGAAGTGGTGTTATCGGTGAACTACCACTGTCTGCATGGTATCACAATGGTTACAATGGTATCACAATGGAATTGAAACAAATCCACTGTGATACCATTTATGAAACCTACGATGGTAGGATATTGGAAATCGCAGTGGTAGTATAATGGCAAAGAACAGGTATTACAATGGTATTCCAAATAAATGTTTTGAAAAGGGTATGCCTATAGTTTCAGTAATTATTTTCTTACATTTCATGGCTGTACCACTGAAAATCATTACCCCTCATTTGGTGTAAATTTCAAGTTAGCTGAATTAAGTTTAATTTATAAAATTGGATGCCCCAATCAATGCCAATCTTGTCACCTACACATCCACATAGGACCATGAAGGGTAGCTAGGTGCCATCTGATGACCTCCAGATCTCATGGCACATCAGGAGAGATGGGGATACTTTCATGCCATGATGAGATATCCACTGCTTTAAGGGCACACCAGCAGGATGCCTGCAGGCAATAATCTGCCTCACACACTGGCACTGTATACAGGCCATATGCATACTGGTGCTTGCTCAAACCCTGTCCCCATGAGCCAGACCTGGGCTAGCTGGCAACACAGCTGCAGCACAGCACGGGTCTATAACTGTGCAAATTGCATATATGGCTCCTATGCAAATTCTAATAGAGTACTACAGTACTACTACTTTACCACTATTACAGAGTAGTCAGCTAGTCTTCATTAGTCTTCATTGGTATTCACTTATACAATTCAGAAGTACTCATTAAGTAAGTATTTAACCTTCACAGCACAGCCTTAATTTGCATATAAGACTACCTACTAACTGAATACTTACTTATTACTAAGATAGTCTTCAAACTACATAGTTCATTTAAATGTTTTGGCTCGTGGCCAGACTACTTTACTACTACTGAATATTAGCCAAAATGATCTTAAAATTAATATTTCAATACTAGCAAAGAAGACAAAATGAAGGCAAAAATTAGTATTCAGACTTCGGTGAGGGTAGCCCATCTGGGTTACCAGTTCTAGCGTATCCGAGCCCACAGGACCACTAGTGCCAACTTTATTTTTAAAAGGCAGCATAGCACTGTGGTTTAGAGCACTGAGATGTAAACTTGGAGACCTGAGTTTGAATTCCACAGCCCCACTTACATACTATGTAACCCTGAGAAAGTCGCTAACTTCCTTGTGCTCTCAGGTTGCACCTGAAAACAAGTTTTGTTTTAGTGTGCCAGTCCTGGTTAAAGAATTTCCCATTTCATTAAAGTCATTAACCCAAAAGAGGCTCCACTAGCACACCTATTTTACCATTCTAAAATACTGGACACCTGGCCATCCAGAGCACTAATAGTTTTTAACTGATCTTCTTCACAAACAGCACTTTTCTACTCTTTCCTGTCATTTATATCTTTATTATTTCCTTTCTTTATATGTCTGTTTTCCTACTTTATCCCAACTGTGACCTTAAATTTGAATGTCCCTTTTCCTTACTTCTGTGCTGTCCAATACCTCTTATATGTCTTGTCTCTATTTTTTCTTATTATTATATTTGTTTCCATATTAACCTAATTTCTTTATTTTACTGGTAACGACAGGACGCTGACTCCTTCCTTCCCATCAGATAAGTATCATTCTGTACCTAACTTGTTCTTTCCACCCTATTTACTCTCTAAGAACTGAATCCTTTGTGACCCCTTTTATGCTGCTAGCTTACGCAGCCAATATCTTGCTTATAGTGTAGATTTGGAGGCACAGTCGCTTATTGGGAAAAATGCAGGGCACGTACCAGTGCAGGTGCGTCCCTCATTCCCCAATCAGCCTGCATGCAGCAAGACACCACGCTGGCAAGATCTAGTGAGAAAAGGTCCGCTGCAATGTGAGCAAAGCTCGCCATGCAGCGGACCTTCCTACGTGCTTCCCCAGCATCAAACATGGTGGCACAGTGGCCGCTAAACTGCCGACTTCAGGAGTTCCTAATCCCCAGTCAGCTTACCCTGCCCCTCTTGTTGTATGTGCCGATGGGGAGCCCACTCCCCCCGGGCATAAAGTGCCCTCTCTCCTTTTTTTGCTGCCGAGGTGCCCAATCCCCTCAGCTCATCGCCCCAGCTGTTGTTTGCCAAAGAGGGTGCCAAACCTCATTGGCATCTGTCCCCCACTCTATACCAACAGGGTGCCCCATCCCACGCTGGCTACTGTACCCCCAAAAACACATGTAAAAAGAAAACCATCCGCAATGTTTTTTTAACACCTGTAAACAGAAAATGGTCCCTCATAGTCTCCTTACCACCCGCACTCCACCTACACTCTGCCTCCCCACACCCCACCTCCCATACAGTATGCACCAAATGTACTGTCCATGTTTGAACTGGACAGCCACTTTAGCGGACAAAATACATTTGCCAAATTCCATTTCCATTGATGCCAGTGTTAAAAATCGCAATTGTAACAGACCTGGTGCCCGCAAGTACCGCCACTTTTTGCCCACATTGTGTGCCATTTGCACCTATCTGCACCTATTGCAGCAGTCTTTTTGGCCTCCTCCTCTGGCTACTGTTTCCTGGCAAGCAGTGGCTGTAGCCAGGGATTGCTTTGCGACTGATTTGCAGCAGAGTCGGAGAGCGCGACCTGAAAATTGAGAGATTTTGAGATCCCGTGATTTTGTCATAATGGATCAAATTGCTTCCTGCACTGCCGAGTACAATTAAGAGAATTACTGTAGGAGAAATGGTGAGATGAAAACCTTTTCAGTTTTAAAAAGGTACAGTTCTTGCTGACAGTCGTAGTGAGGAGAGAGGAAACTGGGATAAGAGCTGTAGAGTGAGATGTTGTGTGGGGTGGCTAGCTGATGACAGACTGCATTCAGAGCTGTGGCTTCAAGGAGAAGGTAAAGGAGAAGGTAAAGTAAGCTTTCTCCAGCTGCTCTGCTTTGATTGGTAAATGTCATTGTCTGTAGTCGGCTCTTATTTTTGGTGGCAGCAGTTGTTAAATTGTAGTACACGGCAGAGACAGAGGTGGGCGGCTGGCACCAACAAACGGCATGCCAAGTGAAGCAGAGCATGTTGGAAGCAATGAGGAGCTCTGTCATTGTGGTGATTAAGTGAGGAGGGCAGGCGGGCAGACCAGCAATATAAATCTGGTGACAAAAAGCCGCAATAGATGTACCGGACTGCGCTTCTACCGACATGATAGCACATGTCAAACTAGTCTGGTACAAGCGGCGATACTGTACTTACTTCCAGAGTCTGGCAAGACGATCTTTCGTGGACTGGAACACGCCTGCACTCTTCAAAGTTGACTACTTAACTGAGGAAATGAAGAAGTGCTGTATAATGGAATAAATAGGGTTTTTCAACTTTGATGCATATCTCAGGCATTTTTGGAATGTTTGCACCACATTTTTAACATGGGTTTTGGGGACCCCTCCTCATGAATTCCGTCCACTGTTATGATGTAATCAGTCCCAAAAGGTGATTTCACAGTCACTACGCAGAATCATCTTTCAGGATGGATTAATGCAATGACAGTGGCAGTGTTCATGAGGTGGGCTCTCAAAAAAGCCTAAGTTGCAAATCTGGTGGAAGGAAATAAAAAAATGGCTGTTTCTGACATGCATTGTGCGGTTGCTCACGCATGCTCGTAACCGTCAATTTCGTATATTTTCACCAGATTTTCAACATTGTTATTTTTCTACACCTCCTTGTGAACAGTATAGCTGTCATTTTCACATCCTTGCCAAAATGTGTTTCCGCACTTCGGTTCACAATAGTGCTGTCGCTGTGGGAAATCAGTGTTCAGGGCAGATTATGAAAATGACAGTGGCACTGTTCATGAGCAGAGGTAATAAAATGCCTATGTTGAAAATTTGGTATTCAAATACTATAAAATGACAATATTCTGGCGTGTGTTGCACAGTTGCACGCTTACTTAACTAAGTAGCATTACTATTACAATATTTTCACTCTGGTTTTCACCATTGGCATTTTTCCACACCTCTTGATGAACAGTACAGCTGTCAATTTACATATTCTGCCGAAATGTGTTTTTCGTACGTCTGGCACAGAATAGCATGGTGGCTGATAAATCACTTTCTACGACAGTTTGAGGAAAGACAGTGACACTGTACATGAGCAGAAGTGCTAAAATGCCTATGCTGAAAATTTGGTGCCGAAAGTCCATAAATGACTGTGTTATGTGCATTGCGTGATTTCATGCACCCTTGTAACTCTCAAATTTACAATATTTACATGCCACATTTTCAACACTGCCATTTTTACACCTCCTTATGAACAGTACATCTGTCATTTTTCACATCCTGCCTAAAATGTGTTTCTGCACTGCACTACCAAAGCCAATGCCAGCGTGACAACATTTGGCATTGACAAATGCTTGTTTACATTTTATTTTACAGGTCCCTTGGACATTGTCCTTAAAGACCCACCTCTGGCTCCTAGCATTCATGGAAGAGACTCTTGATGTCTCGATGGGTTGACTGTAATGGTGGGGCCATACCGTTACAGTGCGAGTCAGAGTTGAGGCACATGGGAGGAGCTGAGAGAGAGTGTCTGTCTGTGTCTGAGGCTTTGGAGGGACGGGGTTAGTTTTGCAGCTGTGGAGGAAGCAGGGTCATTTGGGGACTGGAAGTGGGATATTGGTGATGGTCATGGAGGAAGGTGTTGTCTGGAGCAGTGGGGAAGGTGGCTAATATAGGGTGCTGTGGAGGGTGCGGGCTACTGTCGGGCTGTGAGGGGCAACTGTCTTGTGCTGTGGATGGAGGGAGCTAGTGTCAGGGTGTGGTGTAAGGGAGGCTAATATTGAGAGTCATGGAAGGAGGGGTTAGTATGGAACTGTGGAGGAGGGGCTAGTGTTGGGTACATAACACTGTGGGGATGATTAAACACCAAAACATGAGTAAATAAAGTTCTCAGACCCTACTTAAAAACCTCTACCCTGGGATATAATGTACCACCTCTTGGTCCTTGGTCATGTGGTATTAGATCCACTTCCTCCCTATGCCACTCACTAGGGAATCCCTTGAAAGGAATAAACAAGGTGAACTGTGAGGAACTATTTAGCATGAGCAACAATTAAGACATGAGTGGTATTAGTGGAAAATTATGAAAATGAGGTTCAAGAGGGATATGAGAAAGATTTATTTTGTAGAAAGGGCAGTACAGTCTACCAGCCAAGGTGGTTGATGCCAAAACCATAAATGATTTCAAGTATGACTGGTACCAAGTGAAGGATGTAGTGGTTATTCAAGATGGCTGTAGTATGTAGGGTAACAGTGGAGTAGATAGTGAGGGCTAGTCCCTGTATGGGCAATTGGTCCTGGGGTTTAATAGGGAACTACAGACAGACTTGATGAACCTTTGGTCTTTTCTGTCATCTTTGTCTATGTTTACATTGCATCACATGTATTTTCCTGTTACCCACTATTTGAGTCTCCTCCATCTTTGGTCTATGTCCCAATGTTCTCCATGATTCTAGTGGTGTAATTTTTTTTTTTTTGGGGACTGCATTTGTGCCCTGCTTCTTGATGTGGGATACATATCCTGCTTCTCGATGTGGGATACGTACTGGATGCAGGCCCTACCCCTAAAAGGTCTGGAATGAATCTTTACAGGTACTGTACAGGGCCTGTACAAGGTATCCTTTTGCAGTATGCTACAGGCATAAGACAGGTACTAAGCAGGCAAAGAAAAGGCAATGTGCAGATATTGGGCAGTACTGCTTTATTCATCATGGACTCCTCCTCAGCCTTTTAGCCAACCCTACTTGACTCCTGATTGGTGCTTCAAGTTGCTAAGGCCCTTAGCAGCTAATCAGGAGGAGCTCCTCTCTCAGGGGGAACCTATTAAGGTAGCACCTCCTGACTACTGTCCTTGCTTCTTTTCAGCCCTTGTTTTCGCCCTTTGTGAAGTAAACACTGCCAAGTTATAGTGTAGGTGGATAGGGCTTGTGATTCCACAGACATCATACCTTATACTTTTCAAGTTATATCCTCCAGCTATCGGGAACAGCTGAATAACAGCCCCCACCAACTTTCATTTACTATCTGTCTGATTCTGCCTGCTGCTGCCAATGTCAAGATATCCTAATGATCTTAGCAACAGTCAGCATGCACCAAACATGGCCTACCTGGAGTTAACCTGGAGGATTGCTTGCCCCCACTCCCCACCACTGGCAGCCACTTAATTAAATCTATATATTTTTGTAATTGTGTTTTTTATGCCTTTTGGCTTCTGCTGTGGCCACCGTGGCTAACTCTGGGATCTCCTTCTTACAAAAGTTCTTGAATACCACTGTAATACCACTCATTTGCCATTGCAATACCACTGTGATTACCACTGTACTACCATTAAGGTTTTCATGGTATCACAGTGGTTTGTTTCAATTCCATTGTGATACCATTGCACCACTGTCCAACCACATCAACAAAATAATCAAAATGTAAACTACCATAGTACAATCATGGTACCACTAGGTGTACCATTGCCTATTTTGTAGCTCACCACTGAGTTGCCATTGTGGTGCCATGGTGTTGCCATTGTGTCACATTTTTAAGGCCAGCTAATGTGCTATCTATTCCCCACCTGCTCATATACTGACACTCTCGGGCTTAATTACAGCATGCGGGTGGCTTGTCAATTACTCCCCTTGGGAGCGCTCAATCTTGTTCCGACTTCCTGCAGACCTTTTACAATGCAATTTAGCCTCTGGCATTCCAAAAGTCCACAGTGCAGCTTAAACTATGAGACACCTGCTGCTGCTGCTGCCATCCCTCATCTCCCATTATTACCCCACCCCAAAGGCTTTACTATTGCCATGGGAATGGCTTTACTCCTGGCAGCTCCTGCCACTTCTACACTCCATTCCTGGCTTCAGCATTACTGTGGGAATGGTTTCTCTCAATGGCAGCTCCTGCCACCTTCCAGCCCCAACTTAAAACTGCTGTTGCAGCCAGGAATGTGGCTGTTCCATGGCTTCCTCCTTGCTGTTGCTTCTGCCTCTTATGTCATAAACAAACTCTGCCACTGAAGAAGTGGTTTCGGAAGATGGGGAGGCACTTATTATTGTCTCCTCCACTTCCCTCTGGCTCCTTCTCTCTCTCTTCCCCACCCATGCAGAGTGGGCCGCAGCCTGAGCTCTGTGTGAGCTGGGAGTTACAAGTGCCCACAGGCACTTTCACTGTAGCACGATTGCGCCATGTGGCTGGCTGCAGGTACAACCCAAGTGTATTCTCCTCCTCCTGCCACTATTCCATATCAGCAGCACCCACACAATACTAGGACTCAAGAGCCCCATTAGACCCCAGAGAAGGGTACCAATTCATTTCAAAGGAAGATTGGCCTTAGTGACAGGGTACTAGACAATCAGGGTTACCATTTTACTTAGCCCCCATAGCATTCCTAGCCCCAAGACCACTAGTACCTTTCTTTTATTTACCAACATGCCTACTAGCCCTGAATAGCCTCCACTAGCCACTTGGCTACCAGGTACAATACTGGTCAGTGGGTCACCAATAGGAACATATGATTTTTGGCTGAGCCCCTACCAAACCACTCTTTCTTTCCTCACAGTTTCTGCTCCGCTATTTTTTCCCAGCTAACCTAATTTTATTTTGTTTGACATGTTTGACGGGACATGGACTCTACCCATCAAATAAGTATACTTTGCCTAGCCTGTCCTTTCTATCCTTACTGTACCCTCTAAGAGTTATGGATCCTTAGTGACACCCTTTTCTATTTTTTAACAGGTGTAGTGGACAACATCCCTTGAGACTCCTACCTCTGGCTCCTATAGTGCTCAGGTAAGACCCTCTACTTAATCTGTATTGGATGGGTTGACTGTAATGGTGGGCCCACACCCATTGCATGCTGGAGTAGGCCACTAGCTCTTGAGCTCCCAGCCATGGTGTCAAATTCCGGTCGTATCCATCTTAGCACTGGCAGCAGGCTCTCAAGCCCCATCCCCTGCTTCAATCTTCCACTCCCATAGCAATGTTGCTAGACTCCTGACTTTCCCCAGTCATGGTCATAGGTTTCCAAACCCCAGTTTCCTGGGTTGGGGCAGTGTGGTTTCGGTAGTCCCTAGGTGGTCCAGATGGGAGAAGAGGGTGAACATATGTGGGGATTCTATTATGTGGGTGCTCTGGGAGGTCCAGGTGGGTGAAGAGGGGTCATGGGCTGGGAAGCCTTGTTGGGGGTCCTTTGGTGATTCAGATGAGTAAATAGTCTCCAGGGGACCTATAGGTGGTCTGTGGGGGGCAGAGTATGGTGGCTGTTGAATCCTAGTTCTTGGAATGGTGGAAGAAGGTACAGGTAGTGTCAAAGTGTGGTATGATTACCCTAAGGATAGTCTGAGTGGAAGATGAAGGGGAGCATTATGGCATACCAAATTTCTGAATCCCGATACTCAGGAGCCCAAAATTATAGCCAACATTAGGTATCCCGACAGTCTGGAATTGCCTGCAGTGAGAGTTGGCAGTCATAAATAAGGGCTGTGTGGGTGGTGAGCCCCTGAAACACAGAAAAAACTCAGCTGTGTGCAGTTCCACACTGTTGGGATACCGACTATCGGGCTATAATTTTTGTGCTCCTGGGTGCTGGGATTTGGCATTTCAGTATGCCACAGTAAATCTGATAAAGGTGCATGTGGGTATCAGGCCCCTGTTGTTGGGTCCTAAGGATAGTATGAGTGGGAGAAGTGGATGCAGATGTATTTCAGACCCAAGTTCTATGGACCTAGGGTGCTCCAGGTGGGAGAAGGGAGTAGAGGGGAGTGTAGGACCCTTGTATAAGAGTCCTATGGCTGGTCTAATTAGAAAATAAGAGAAAAGGTGTGAGTTGGACACCCATTCATGGGTCCCTTGTTTGGTCCTGCTAGAAGCAGAGGGTAGAGGTGAGTTTAGGACACCTCTCTGGGAGTTCAAGGGCTGGACAGTGTGGGAGATGAATTGTGGAGGTTGGTGTCAAATACCCTTCTAGGGTTTGCAGGATTGGTCTTGGTAGGCAGAACAACAGACATACTGTAGGTGGGAAATGCCAGTTTGAGATTCCAGAGCTGGTCTGGGTGGGGAAGAGGAGGACTTAAATTAGGGAGGGAGTATAGTGGTCTTAGGGCTGGTCTAGGGGGGGATATTGGGACATAGGTGGGAAAAACTGGTCCAGGGGTCCCATGGCAGGTCTGGGTGGGCAGGCAGTGAAGTCATAGATGTGGAAGGCTAGTCTCATGGTTCAAGGGATAATTTGTGTGAAGGGACATGGTGACATACATGGGGAAAGCCAGTATGGGTTCCCAGGGATAGTTCAAGTGGGAAAAAAGGAGATTTTCCTAGGGAAAGCTAGACCTTGGATCCCAACACTGATCCGGTTTGAGGGACATGGAGGACGTACAGTGAAGCCCACCAGGATGAAGTGCAGTGGCACAGTTTCCAGCATGACAAAGGGACTGACTACCACTGAAAGGTACATTGTTACTGTAGCAAACTGTGCTGCAGCATGCTACCAATTAGGTTTAATCTCTGGCAAGTGTCACGTATAGGTGTGGAGGCAGATCCAGTGCTCCCAGGTCTGGTCCAAGTGGGTGGACAATGGAAGCGAGACATGCGAGGCCAGTCATCTAAATCCTGGTGTATCTGAGGATACCAAGGGGACATAGGTGAGGCAGGCCAGCCCAGCAGTCCCATGGCTGATTCAGGGTAGGGGACAGGAGAATGTAGGTGGAAAGACTGGTCTGGGTTCCAGTTGCTGGTCAGGGTGGGCAAAGAGGGACATGTGCAGTACAGTAAGTAGGGAATGCTAGTCAGAGGTCCTAAGGCTGGTCTGGGTGGAAGAAAATAGGGCCCATAGGTGGCACAGACAGTTTTTCTGATTTGATGGCCATTTGATTCTTATGTTTCAGGACTGTTGCACTTTAAAAGGTATTTCAGGTACAGTTGAAGATTTTGTTCATAACAGTTTATTACCATTATTTCAGTTTTCTTTTTGAAGGCTAATTTGTATTTTTACGATTTATGAAGGGCATTTGAGAATACATTGAGAGGTTTTGAAGTATAATTAAAAACAAATTTTAATTACTTCAAAAACTTTGAAGCATATTTGAAGGCCTTTATTTTAGGTGGAAAAGAAGGATGTTTTAAGTGCAATTGAAGGACTTTTTCATAACAGTTTTACCAGTCTTTTAACCTTCTTTTGAAGGCTAATTTGCATTTTTTGTGCTTTTTTGAAGGGCATTTGAGAACAAATTGAGAAGCTGTTCAATGGATAAAAACTGGTGTTTGAGGTACAGTCAAGTCAATTTGAATTACTTCAAAAACATGAAAATAACTCGATCAATTTAAAAAACTGAAGAATACCTGAATTGAATTTGAAGGCCTTCTTTTTCTGTGTGGGATCTAATCAACATCCCAGGCTTCTAAGTTAAGCTCATGTCATATGGAAAGTACAGGAAACACAGCTCAGGCTTCCAAGGTAGTCTCACAGATCACATTGCAGGAAGAGGAAGTTAGAACTCAAGAAAACTTAAGTAAAGCAATGGAACCAACTACATTATAACCATGCAACCATAATCCACTCCGTGCAGTGCAGCTGTACCCTACTTATGATTCAGTCCATCTACATCCTAAAATGTTCTGCTGCATATCTAAATGATGATGATGCAATAAAACTGTTCACGCAATCAATCAATCAATCACTTTATTTAACCAGGCATTTAAAGATTCAGTACCAAATTGCAACACTACTACACTGCTAAAAACTAACATGACTACACATTTTATATGGAATAAGGCAATTCCATCAGGAGGTTACACTTGCTATTGTACCTCCTGGTGATTGAAATCACTTGCCCTCTGAGATCCAGAAACCGAGCTACCAGTCAGTACATTAACACTGCATAACCCCTGCCCCATCATGCCTTATTCTATCTATATAATAAAGTCCACCTCCTAGCTTTTCAGAAGTCTGCAATTGCTAGATATATGCAGCTTTTCTTTTAGTCATCAATTTTTTCCCATTCTGTGTTGTTTATTTTTGGGTTGTAAGCATATTAAGTTTCAATTTTATGTTACTTTTTAACCTCTTCTTCATGTATTCTGATCTGGTTGAGGTGGTAGTTACTCAGATTCTGGGTAATAGTATGAAATTAAGTGTTAAATAATGATGAAGGTGCAGCTTATGGGATACAAGGAGTTCTGTACACTCAGTATGCTGCCTCCTATATGAAGGGGTGGAAAAAAATAATCAAATTTTGCAGGTTTCTGTGTGCAGAAGAATGGGCCCCTATAGTCACAGATACAACTCTATGATACCAAACTTACAAGAGTTCTGTTGTTTGCAGACATGGACACCCCTATGGGAGCTGTGATTCAGTAGCCTCAGGTAATCATGCAGACTGTAAAACATACAGACATTTCTATATTTTTTAATTTTATTTTAACATTTGGTAACCCAAAAGGTACACTGATCCAAGGCTCATTTCCAGGTGCAACCGGGAAATACAGCACATAGGATAAACAGCATACAGGATATGATAAAAAGTATCACACAGTTAAGGTATGGTGTACATGTAATCCAAGCAGCAGGCACTTATAATGCAGACATATAAGCATGTAAATAAAGGCAAACTTGTAAATTGATATAAGCATGGGAAAACAAAGGAAAACGTAGCTAGGAATGTAGGTGGTACAGTGCTATGCCAAAGTAGCCTGGCTTTGCAGAGGTGCCTTTGGCTGAGAGCTAGGAGAAGAGTGTTTTGTAAGAATTCAGATGGCAGAGAGCCTGAAGAGATAACTTTGGACTGAATTTTAGTGGGAAGAGAGAACAAAACTTCTGAGGATTGATTTATAGAGGGAGGAAAGGAAATGAGCAAGGTGAGGTGAAGAGGCGTGAGACGTTTTAGTTATTGTTTTGGGTCAGGAGCAAGTGTTGTTATGGGAGCAGGTGGGAGGGCAGGTGGCACAGCTGGGATTTGATAGAGGTGCGTGAGAGTGAAATATGAAGGAAAGGGAGGTTGAGTGTTCCAAAGTGAGGGGAGCCGAGAGGTGAAGGCAGATTTGCCCACATTTGAGGATGTTTTGGGAAGGAGAAGGAGCAGGAGTCCCTAGAATGAAGGAAGTAAGGTGTGGAGAAAGTGAGATTCAGGTTTACAGAGAGGTAGGAGGGGAGCATTTGATAGGCCTGCACTTTTGTAGCCAAAGTGTAAGTTATACACACCGACCGGTGCTGCAGAAGTGCAGTAGCCAGAAAATCTATGCCACAAAATTGCATTACTACTTTTTGTCTACAGAAGTGCATTCCCAGAGGGCCTGCACCTCTTTAGCCACAAGTGTAAGAGATACACCAAATATTTGGCTTCAGAAGCCTAATCCCCTGTGGGCCTGCATTTATGCAGATGGAAATACTGTCACAATGTGGGTATAAAGGTTTCAGTAGCATATCTAGAAACTGTTTTTTGGGGTAGCAGTTTTCAATTATGCAGATGCATATAGAAATCATGCACTAATGGACCATGCTATCTAGCGAGGTACCACATATGAGTACAGTGGAGCCAGCCACAAGGAAATGCAATAACTTGCAGTAAATGATGTGCTACAAAGTGCTGCAGTAAAATACTTTTGTCATTGAACTACATTGTTTTCTGCAGCATATTTCAGCATTTTTTGATATACAGTACTGAAGCATTACTCTGTTGCATCCTGGCTGGCACTGCTTTACCTCCAGCTGCAGCAGTGCTGGTCCCAAGTGGCTTGCTGTCTACAAAAGGTAGGAACTCATGGGACTTGTGGTTCTGCAGCCACACATAGTCATGCAAACAGTGTAAATACACTTAGAGGTGTAGCTGCATACCAATGCAGCCGCAGAAACCATCCAAGAAGGCACCACATCAGGTCTTCTGCATTTGTGTCATCTGGAAACAGTTGCATATTGTTTGTCTTACCTGAAGATGACTGTCTGTGGTTACTATGTGTCTGTGTGTGAGGGGAGGGACAGATCAACCACCAACTGAAAAGGAGACCAAGTGACCTAACATGCTGTACAATAAAAAAAAAATTATCAAACAAAGGCATCAGGTATGCAAAAAAAAGGACCATATACTTTACTGTGACTGACAGGAGCAAAGCAGAAGAATCACTAGGATAGCCAAACAAATAACAGCTGCCCATGTCTGCATTCTTTGTGCCTCCCTAGCAACACAAGGAGATGTCAGTGATGACCGCACCTGCCAGATTGTTTCTGGACCTCGGCACTGCCATTCCCAGATGTGTGTTTCCTCATTCTCTGCTACCCTCTAGCAGCACCTGTTAGTCTAAGTACCTTAGTTGTGAGTGTATGTGTGTGTGTGTGTGTGTGTATAGACTGATAGACAGACAGACAGACAGTGGTTAGCGCGACCAGCATGGGAACCAGAGAATCGCTGGTTCAAACCCACTACACTAAATACAGTGCTCACACTTGTATCTGCTAACCTCCATACATCCTAAACTTTGGTGACTAAAGAGGGTGATGGATAATAGGGTGGCAGTTAAAGGGAGAATAGCATTTCTGGAAAATAGGACAGGGAGCTCACCCTTGGCATTAGCTGAGGGTAGTGGATACAGGAGTGGTGGATAAAAAGAGGCACTGTACTCACTGTGTGATCTTATGCAAGCCACCTAACCTCCCAGTGCTCTAATCTGCCATACTATGGAACTAGGTAGCAACATAATCCCACTGGAAATGATCGAACCTTCCCTATTATACTGACATATGTGGCTTTATCTTAATGAGCATTACCAACACAGTAACCCATTTAACACTGACTCATTTCAATTAAATCCATATAATATTATCCAGATGCATATCATGTTCAGCATTAACATATTACAGTAATTAGTAATCCATTTACCTTACACGTAAAAGACAACTTGATTTTGCTTCATGCAAAGGAACCGTGAATAATGTTTACCAAAATTCCATAACAGAGTCATAGAGATTCTTTTCTCAAAGATAGCACATTCTGTGGAACTTATTCATCTCTACCTAGAGTTTAAGAAATTACTGTTTCAATAATTTGGATTTATTAAGGAAAAACAATAATAATTTATTTATGTCCTCCCAGTCTGGTCTGGTACAAACAGCAGCAGCAACAGTATTTATTTATGTCCCAGCCCTTCTGCATATCAAAAATGCTGGCTGCTCAGACTGGAAGAGGAGACAACTTGGGACTTGGTGGGAGCTCCACAAATGAATAAAGATAATCAGCCCCAAACTACAGTTCAACCCATTCCTGGCTCAGCTTATGCTGTGGAATTCTTCCATTTCTTAAATGCCAACTATGGCATGGGGGTTTCGCATACTGACTTTGGAGGGCATGCTTATTTTTGCTATCTTCAGTTCTGTCTCTCCTGAACCACATTTTGCACAATGTGTTAGAATAGGGTGGTGGTGGCATTAACCATTGGCACCAACTGGAGACAAGGAGAATGCAGTTCTTGGTTTTCCTGTACAGCTGAGGGATTGCTGTCATGGTGGTAACCAAGGCACATCGAAGCTGTTTTATGAAGCACTTTGGCAAACTGTGATAGGAGCATGGGGGTTGCCGCTAGACACTAGGGAATAATATAAAAGTTACGGGACGGTGATCAGAGGGTGGGGCTGCCATTAGACACCAGGAAAATGTAGTGACAGTGGAATTGGAGGGTGAGGGGCCACTTGACACCAGGAAAAACATTAGAGTACTGCTGACAGCAATGAAAGGGACAAGCAAGGATTCTCAAGTGATGAAAAAGAATCCTTTTTGCGAATCATGATACGAAAAAGTTCTTTTTTCATATAATGCAGTCATGAAAAAAGGATTCATTATACTAAAAAAAAACATTTCAATGGCATATTTCTAACTTTGAAGTGCAGATTACACCTAGTGGGGTCCTGATCAGGCAGCTAGGTGTGGTGGTGTCACTCTAGGATGTCATTTTTGTGACTTTTGAAATAAAAAATGTAGAAAAACAGAAAACAAGATGGAGCACGGAAAAAGGATTTCTCTCACAAAAAGGATTTCTCTAACAAAAAGGAACGGGTCTTGCAAGCAGAATCTTTTTCATGAGTTCAAATCCTTTGTCATACTTTCTCCTCTATCCTGAAAAGTGATCTTCCCATTGAAAACAATGGGAAATGAAAATTTAATAACTTTGCAAGATATTAATATTTTTCACCAAATTATGGTAGTTTTGTTACCTAAGCTGTATCTATCATAAAAAAAATCCCACAAAATCCCATTCCATCTTGGTGCAGGCGATGAGGAAAAACTGCAGAAAGTGGTGATTTTCTGACATTTTCAACTGTCCACATCTCACAATCCCACACCCAAACAAAACAAAACTTCCCACGTCAAGAGATCTATCCCAAGGGACAGTACATACTAAATATTGAGCAAATCTGTTAATCAGTTTCAGAGTTATTAAAGTGCAAAATCTGAGGTTTAACATTAAACATGCTATTCAACCCTAACTATAGGGGACCAACTGTGCCTATATATATATATTTTGAGTTAGTTTTTGTTGACTGGGTAAGTGCACTAGACAAATTCTGCCTATTTTCAGGCAAGACCCAGAGAAAGGGATACAGATGAATGCCAACTGACTTTGAACCAGATTAAGCTGTTGGTGTATTTTAGTGAATGGGGAAATTTGGCCAGTGCACGGGGAAATTCCCTACTCTTTTCGGGAAGTGCCATGGGATCTTTAACATCCACCTGAACTAACACCATAACAGGCAGATGGGACCTCGGTTTAATGTCTCATCTGATATATAATATAGTGCACGGTAGTGTAATATAGTTAGGGTTGGCCCCTTTAAGAGTTAAATCAGAAATTTGGCAGCTTAATAACTTTGCCACTGTACTGCTAGATTTGCCTGAAATTTGGCAAGCACAGTCTGGAACCATAGATCTCTGGATCTGCCAAGTTCTGTAATGGTCGGATGTACAGTTGCTGAGCTACAGAGCACCACAAAATGCACAATTATGCATTTTTATGCATTCTCTGCTCATGCCTACTGGTGGCACAGTTTGTGTGACTGGTCCAAAACCTTCAGGGAACATGCAGTCAGGGTCCCCGATGTGCCTTTCAAAGATTTCATGAAAAATATTAAACAGTTCAAAAGTTATTCAAAAACAAGTTTCACATTATAGTCAAGGGAAAAGTTAACAAAATATGTGAAGTGTCGTAAATGCAGTTTTTAGTGTCGCAAATGACCTTGTAGTGTCCGAAAATGAGCCATCTTGTTTTCAGTTGGTGGTCACATAAATGTTTGGCATTTAAATTTGGACCTCGTGTGACACAATTCTTGTTGTGTTCACCTAGTCGAGCCAAGGATGCTAGCTATGTCTTTTTTGGGGTAAAACACCAAATAAATGTGTTTTAAAATTTTTGTAAAAAGTAGTGTTACAAAGAAGTGTCACATATGAGACACTTTGTGATTTCATTTGTGAAAGTGTCGTGATTTGCGAAGTACTTGCAACACAATGGCCAAAACAATAGGGAATATTTGCACCTGCTGCAAAAGAATGGTTTGGTCTTTTGGGCTGAAATATGGAGGAGGAAAGTCAAGATCCCACAGATGTGCCTTTTGGTGGTTTGGTGACAAAATGTTAGAGGGCTGCAAAGTTTTGGCACTCGAGTTGATGATTTTTCCCATAGGCTAACATTACAGCGTCCTCTGCTTCGGGTCCTGTATCTCAAACGGTTTGAGATACAGATTTTTAGTTGTAAGAATGCTTAGTCCTCCGCTAGGGGACTAAGTGGAAAACTAGCCTGGAAAGTCATAAATACTATGAGAGTTTTAATTTTTTTTTTCTATGTCGACGGTTCCTGAGATACAAGTAATTTAGTATTCCAAGTGCTGATTTTCTATCCGAGGCCATTAATATGCATACATTCTTTATATTCACTGTGCTTTTGAATGCACCTTTTAGGAGAAAAAAGGGTGTGTGTTTGTGTTACTGTTACTGTTAGTGTTTCTGCTTGCATTTCCATTACTGTTTGCGTTAGCGTTTCTGTTTCCATCATCATATGCGTTACCTCTGCGTTTGCACTTGCGTTTGTATTACTGTTACTGTTTCCGTTATAGTTTTTGTTTACGTTTTGCTTTTAACGTCACCGTGTCGTTGCCCTTTGCGTTTGTGCTTGTGTTTGTGTTAGTGTTACTATTTGCATTTACGTAACCATTTGTTTTAGCGTTTCCATTTATGCCACCATGTGCATTTACCCTTTATGTTCGTGTTTGCACTTACCATTTGCATTTCCATTACTGTTTTGTTTGCTTTACTTTTGCTTCACTGTGTGCGTTACAATTTGCGTCTGCGTATGTGCTTGCATTTGTCTTTACATTTGCATTTGTGTTTCCTTTGGCATCATCATTGGTGTTACCTTAAGCATTTGCATTTCCCATTGTGTTACCATGACCGTGTGTGTTACCATTTGCGTTTGTGTACATGCTTGTGTTTGCGTTTACGTTTGCGTTAGTGTTTCCTTCAGCATCATCATTGGAGTACCGTAACCATTTGCATTTCCAAGCGCATTACCGTTACCGTTTCGTGTTCATTACCATTTCGTTTCTGTTGGCCTTAGCATTTGCATTTCGGTAGCATTTCCATTGTCAAGTGCATTACTGTTTCCTCTTCTTCGCTGTTGCCGTTACCATTTGCGTTTCTGTTTGTTTGTGTTACCATTTGCATTTCGTTGCGTTTTGTTACGTTTGCATTTCCATTGCCCGTTAAGCGTTTTCGTTATCGTTTTCATTACCGTTTGCATTCTGTTGCCATTAGCATTTTCGTTACCATTTGCATTACCGTTTCTGTTTTCATTTGCATTTGCACTTGTGTTTCTCTTACCATTTTGTGTTATCATTTCCGTTTTGTGTCACCATGTGTGTTACCATTTGCACTTGTGTTTGCATTACCGTTAGCATTACTATTTCTTTTACCTCACTGTTTCCATCACCGTTTACATTAACATTAATGTTTGTGTTTTTCGTTTGTGTAGTGCAGTGCAAAACATTATGTTTTTGCTATTTTTCTGCACTGTCTTCCATGATGCCAGAATCGGTTGATTGGTCTGAACCTTGGCACATAGAATGACCTTTGTCCAGCGAACATGCCAGTTTTTGTTTGGTGAAAAATGTTGTTCCTTCCAGAGTTATTGCCATTTGAAGTTGTCCCGCTTTGCAGTTACTGATTTTCAGCCACCAGGTCTGCCATTTTAGTGCATTTTCAGCTGTGATTTCTGCCATTTTGTCATGGAAGACTTCTCAAAGGTGCAGAAATGTAAACATTGAATATCTCTGGAACGGTTTGTTCTTTTTACATGAAATTTGAGGGTGCTGAATGGATGTCCTGGAGATGTGACCTATGTTGTTTATATGTTTGAAAAATAATTTGCTGGTGAGATACTGTGTGACGAGTTAATGTTTTGTGCATAGCGTTCCACATGGTGCTGCTGGCTTGAAATTTATACTGTAGGTAGCTCTAGTGGTACAGAGGTGCCTTGCAGTGGTTTGGTGTATAAAACATTAACAGGTGCAGAATTATGCCACTCCGACAAATGAAAATTTGGTTCATTATGCTTCAACACTCAACACAAAAAGCTCAAGCCATGCTATTTGGCACTGCCCCCAAACTCAGGGCCTGTAAGGAACCCCTCCTAGTCCATGACTCTGGAGGGTCTCACATTGACTGCATCACATCCTTCAAATGCCTGGGAGTCCTCCTTGATAAATCCCTTGATTTCAGTCTGCACATCCAGTCAACCTGTAAAGCAACAAATGCCAAACTTGGAATCGCCGATAAGACTTGTCACCTGCTAACACCATCTGTCAAATTGGCAATTGCCAAGGGTATTCTGCTTCAGTGCTGACATATGGTGTCTCCACTTTGCTAATGCCCATAAGACTGCTCTTCATAAAAGGGATGTCACTATAACAACATATGTCAGTATGCCTCCTCTTCCCATCGCCTCAAGCATCACTGCACACTGTATAGCAACCTAGGCTGGCTCTCCCAACTGCCTACCAACTATATTTCCTAGGGACCCTCACAGACTCTGTAATCTGTAACCAACCCCTCCTCCTTGCAGCTCTACTTGTACCACAGACACCTGCCCACAGACTATGCTTGGCAAACAAATTTCTACTCACCATACCCAGGTGTCTTACTTCAAATGGCTCTAGAGCATTTCACTGCACCACCCCAGCCACCTGGAACTCCCTCCCTCCTGCCCTGAGGTAGGCTAACTCCCACCAATCTTCAAAAAGAACTATATATCGCCACCTGTCTGGGACCCTGCACATGCTTTGATCCCCACTTAATGCCTCACAGCTAACCACCCTATTTCACCCAAGACACTGCTGCACTCTAAATAAGCATTGCTATAAAATGTCTTTATAGCTGCCACTTAGCCCAGTTTCAGTTATTTGCATGTACTAATGTCACTTTTGTCATCTCTGTATAGCTACTGTATATGTATTATTTCTCAGTACTGTCTGACTTGATCTGTATTCTAACCTACCTGCACTGTATACTATGTACCTGCACTATATACTATGTATTGTATAATCTCATCTCATTTTATGTATGTATTCTCCGGTCGTGCCTGAAAATAGTCAACTTTGGCTACAGCACCTAACCTGGTTAACAAAAACTAACTAAATAAATAAATAACTTCTGAACAGTGTGTCTGATTTGCCTGATATTTGGACTGTGCAAAGATTAATAATACATCTTTGATTGAGGCAATTTACGGGTCACTGGGACTTACGATTGCTGAATTGTGCATGTTACGTTGTTTGCTTGTGGTGCTGAGCAACCATTGAATGAATGTACACACAATTCTGGACACATTCCATTCATTATTTGTAGTGCACATTCTCAAAAGAAGTGAAAATTCATGGCACAAGACTCCATTTAATGCATCAGTTAGGGTTGTTCCACAGCAACAAAAGCAAGGAATTCAGTGTTATGGTTGCCTCCTCTTGCACCCATACCCACCCCTCCACCAACAGGCATTGGCGTGTGTGTTGGGGTCATCAGTCTAACTCTCACCCCATTCTCTATACTGCACCACCTCAGCTTATTTACACATGGAATGGGGTGAGAGTTGGGGAATGACAATGCAAGCCGATGCCTGTTGGTGAGGAGTGAGTGGTAACGGTGGCAACAATATGCTTTATCACGGTGAACAACCCTAACTGATGCATGTAATGGAGTTTTTGCCATGATATATATATATATATATATATAGATATATATATATATGTGTATATATAATAGTGGCGTGGTCGCACCACTACTATAGTTAGGGTTCAGCGTCACTTACATACTAAAGTCAAAAGTTTGGGTGTTAATAACTTTGGAACCGTTCAACAGAATAGCCTGAAATTTGGAATGCACAGTGGGGCATGGCAGATCTCCCAATTTGCCAGATTGCATTTTGGTCAGACTTACGGTCTTTGTGTATGAAAATGCTGAAAATGCAAAATTATTCATTTTGGAGGCAGCTTTTGGGATTTTGGACGTGGCTCTGCGCAGCTCTCATGTGGTGTGCTGCTCTGCAAGATGGCTTGTTTGAAAGAGCTTTGGTGTCCGAGTATGCCACTTTTCATTTGGTGAAAAATATTAAGGCATTCAAAAGTTATGCCACTTTTAAGTTCCCATTGTAAGTCAATGGGGAAAATTTATATGTCTATTTTGTCAACAAAGAATGGGGTTTTGGCCATCTGTTCCCACCCTGGCAATCAAAGAATTTGTAGTCTCATGGTTCAAGAATCTTTGTCGCCGAGGATTTTCAAAATTCTTTGATCGTGAGGTCCGCTATCTTGTTTTGAAATTTCTGATCGTAAAACACAAATATCTCGGCACGGGTCACTTCTGAAGTAAAACTAGGATGGATTTTACTCAGTGAACTCCAGTCTATCAAGCTATGCCTTTGGTTTGATCCAAATCAGTCTAAAAATAGAGTTACAAGGTTTTAAAATTTTTATTCGTGGCTTTCTAACGATCTTTGATCGCCAGCCTGCAACTTCTTTAATCGTGAGATTCTTTGATTGTGATCGTGCATCGTGAGTGAGGGACAAGATGGCCAGATTTTAAACATTATTTTTCAGCCCAGGGTGCTCTAGGAAGTTAAATGAGGGTGGGTTTTGCTCAGGAGGCTTTGTTATGCATAATGTGATACTATTGTGCATATCCCTGGTAGTCTAGTGGCACCGCCTAATGTTTATTTAAAACTTAATGTTGTCCATATCCCTGGTAGTCTAACAGCCCCCCAATGTTTATTTAATACATTATGTGTTTTATATCCTGGTAGTCTAGCGGTCCCCGATCTGTAAAAACACAATTATATTATCCTTATCACTGGTAGTCTAGTGGCCCCCATCTGTATAAAATATATAGTGCTCTGTATATCCCTGGCAGTCTCTCGGTAATGCAAATAGGCATTCAGAAATTAGCTCCTCTTTGCATTTGTGCTGCTAATACATTACATGCAGCTGGCAGCTGGCCATGGAGGTGAGAGGTGGGCTGTGCTGTCACTGGCTGGGGAAGGGTGGGGGTGCTGGGTGGAAAGGCATGGCTGGGTGGGGGTGGGGGCCACAAGACTACTAGGGAACTGGTGAGCATTATCTATTCTATGATGATCGGGGTGGAGGCCACTAGACTACCAGGGATATGGACAATAATAGCAATTTTATACATATCAGGGGACCGCTAGACTACCAGGGATACCAAGAGCATTATTAATTTAATGCATGTTGGGGGTAGCTAGACTACCAGGGATATACAGAGCACTATATATTTTATACAGATGGGGGCTGCCAGACTACCAGGGATAAGGAGAACATAATTGTGTTTTTACATACCAGGGGACCACTAGACTACCAGGGATATAAAAACATAATGTATTAAATACACATTGGGGGCCTCTAGACTACCAGGGACATGGACAACATTATGTTTTAAACATTATGTGACCTCCGTTGTGTGGTGAGACAGTAGGGACAGCAGAAGCGAGCACTACTTTTGCATTGTTACCAAAAGCTTTTAACTAGTATTTGGGGAAAATCTGTTTAGCACAAGCTTGGCTGGTGTGAAACCTTGGGGCTAAATAGCGAGTGTGTTTCTTCTTTTAACCTTGTGGCTTGTGAGTCATTCGGGCTTGAAAGACCTCCAGACAAATTGCATAGACATTTAGAGATTAAGAACACTAGTTGGGGCTTAAAATACTTTTTAATTAGTTTTAACAAACTAAGTTATATCTAGGCAACCAGTCCAACTTCCGGGTCCACGCTATTTAAACTTATGCTCTGAGAGTGCCGACTTCATTACTGTGCCTATGCTGAGTGACCTCCATTGTGTGGTGAGACAGTACAGACAGCAGAAGTGAGCACTACTTTTCATTGTTACCAAAAGCGTTTAGCTAGTATTTGGGGAAAATCTGTTTAGCACAAGCTTAGCTAGTGTGAAACCTTGGGGCTAAATAGCGAGTGTGTTTCTTCTTTTAACCTTGTGGCTTGTGAGTCATTCTGGGCTTGAAAGACCTCCTGACAAATCACATAGACATTTAGAGATTAAGAACACTAGTTGGGGCTTAAAATACTTTTAAATTAGTTTTAACAAATGAAGCTGTATCTAGGCAACCAGTCTGACTTCCGGGTCCATGCTACTTAATCTTATGCTCTCGACGAGCAAGAGTGCATGGGTGAGTGCACCGATACATATAAAAGACATGCGACGCCGGTCTGCAGGTTCTGCAGTGTCCACAGCGGTAGCAGTGTAGTAGTGAGTAAATATTCTGTTATATTTAGAGGTGAAACTGCTAAAAAGTGTACTGAAGTGAGTCTAACTTATAAGATGGATACTAGAATTATTGACCTAGTTAGAATTTAGCTGTTAAATGCCAAGATTGTGGAATGTTTACATTTGTAACAAAAGATCAACCAGATATGGGCCCTGCTTGTTCTAAATGTCTTTATATAACTACATTACAAAAGAATTAACAGAAATACGATTTAAAATAAATGATGTTATAAGTAATCAAGAAAACATTAGGAAGCTTATGACAAATATGCTAAATCCTGTAACATCTAGTCAGCATACAAAATATGATAGTCTACTAGGAGGTAATGAAGGGATGGTAAATCTAGATCCTGTTCCAAATAAAATGGTTGTTCAAACTATTCTTGGGGATGGAGGAATTAAAAGGAAGGAAACGGATTTTGAATGGTCTGATGATGATAGTCTTGAATGGTCAACTGTTACTGGGAATAAATCTAAAAGAGGAAGAAGCGCTATGGATTTTGCATTACCACTAAAAATCAGTATTCTATCCTGAGTGATTGGGATGATAGCATTATTAAGGAGGATGTACCAAATATGGTAAATTAGATCATTTCAAACAACAGTCCTGTCTCTGAAACCTGTAATGAAAACACCTTACAAAACCCATTAACCCAAACTTCAATAAATGAACTTGCTACGGATGTCAATGCTCATGTTCAAATCCCCTTCTGATATAAATACTCCTATATCTGAGTTCCTAAGCAAAATCCTCTGGATAATGTAGAAATACAACAAGTGTTTGTACTTGGAGATTCCATGACAAAACACAATAGATAGGCATATTTGTAATCCTGACAAGCAAAATAGAACAACTAGTAGCTTTAGAGGAGCCACTATATCTGATATTACACAAATGACCACTGATATATTGTTGAACTGTGGTAATAAACCTATTGTAATTGTTCACATTGGAACAAATGATATCAACAGAGGTAAATTAGAGGATATTAAGAATGATTTTGTTAATCTAAGTGACAAATTGAAAGCAAAAGATTGTATCACTTCCTTTTCTGAGATATTACCTGTTCCACGTGCTACAAATGCAATAACAAATAAAATAAAAGCAGTCAGTAATTGGTTATGTCAATAGTGCCTCGATAAGCGGCTTTAATTGCATTACACATTGGGAGGAATTTTATGATAGGCAACATCTGTTTGCATGGGATGGACTGCATTTGAGTAAAACAGGCAGCAGTTTGTTTGCCAAAAAATTGGTGAAAGTTATCTCAAGTACTTTATACTAAGTAATGGGGAGTTAATAATAATATGATTAGAACAGAGGTTGTAATGTCCTTTTTACAAATGCAAGAAGCTTAAATCTGGTCAAAATACATGAAATAGAAGCCTTAATGTCCCTTCTTAATCTTCATATTGTAGTAATAACTGAAACCTGGTGGGAGAATGATTCAGATGGTACTATGAATATTTCTGGTTATAAGCGCTACAATAAAAATAGGGACAGAAATAAAAAGGAGGAGGTGTTTGTATTTATGTACATGAATCTATCAAATCTAGTAGTATAGACTCTACCCTGAGCAATAAAGGTAAATTAGAATCAATTTGGGTTAAATTATACCCATAGGTAGATCACCCATCATTTTGGGTAATTGTTATAGACCACCAGCCACAAATCAAGAATATGATAAAGCTATTAAAGATGAAATACTGGATATGAGTGTTGGGTGATTTGTTAGTGATAGGTGATTATAATTACCCAGGAATAAACTGGATTGATTTAGGTGGTTTGCGATGTTAAAGAAAATGATTTCATAGACCTTTGTATAAATATTGGCAAATAATTGATTTCCCAACTAGGGCAAATATTTTTTAGATTTGTTATTAACCAATATAGATGAAGAATTGGAAAATATAAGTATAGGACCAGCTGTGGGAAATAGTGATCATCTTACAATCAGATTTCATTTAAATATTGGTAGTCATGTTTTCAAATCCTTAGTTACTGAAAAGATTACCAAGAGCAGATTTCTCCTTAATCTGCTCTAGACTGCATAATATTAATTGAGATATAGGCCTAGGTTCAGTATCCACTCAATAAGCTTGGAATAACTTTAAAACACTATTATTAGAAATTGAAGATACTTTTGTTCCATTAGAATTAAATATAATACCAAAGGTAAAATACCAGTTTGGATGAATAATAAAATTAAAAAGTTAATTAAAACCAAACAGAGACTATTTTGCAAATTTAAGTCTAAACTATCTGAAAAAAAATGGGACAAATATTTGAAATCATGAAATTACTAAAAAAAAAATCCGATCACGGAAAATGAAATAAGAAATGCAAATAGCTAACATAAACAATAGGAAATTATATTCATATTAATACAAACGCTGAAATAGGGGCCAAACTGTGGGACCAATTAAAGATAATAAACAAGAAATAATAGATGATATATCAGCTGTTAATAAATTTAATACATATTTTTGTTCAGTTTTTTCTAAAGGGTCAAACACCATAAAACCCATTATTACAAAATCTGAAGTAATACAATTCTTAGAGGGTGATGCCATGAATCTCTCAAACCAGCTAAATATCTATTCCAGTGTAGGACCAGATGGTATAAATACTATCTTTTAAAGAAGCCAGTAAATTTTTGGCTGCCTTACCCTTCTTTTCAATATGTCAATGACTGAAGGGTGTATACCTGATGACTGGAGAAAAGCATTGGTTGTACCCATTTATAAGGCTGGGATAGGGGTATAGTTGATAATTATAGGCCAATAAGTCTCACTTCTCACTGTTGTAAATTACTGGAAAGACTGATTAAAAACAAACTGATGTTGCATATAGAGAATACTAATCAGATTGATATCACCCAGCACGTTTTGTTAAGGGAGATCCTGTACTACAAATTTGATTACTTTTTATGATAATATTAGTAAAGTTTGGATGCTGGGACTCCATCTGATGTGATCTTGTTGGATTTTTCTAAAGCATTCGATAGAGTAGATCATGATAAATTAATTATAAAACTCATTTCCTTAAAAGTGAATAGTTATCTGATAAATTGGATTCAAAATTGGTCGATAATAGAAGCCAAAGGGTGCACATAAATGGTGTATTGTCAGTGGAGGGATGTTACTAGTGGGTACCCCAGGGTTCTGTTCTGGGCCCTCTCTTATTCAGTATTTATGTCGCTGATATGAATAAAAATATTAAATCCCATTTAAGCAAGTTTGCAGATGATACAAAATTAGGTAGCGAAGTAAATACCTTGGAGAAACATTTCAATTGATCTCTGATCTTGCAGAAACTGAAAATGGGCATGTGAAAATAATATGCGATTTAATATTGATAAATGTGTAGTTCTACATATAGATAAAATAATCCTGGATATTCCTACATCCTAAATCAAACTTTAATTAAAACATCTAGTTGTGTTAAAGATTTAGGAATTATGGTAAATGATAGTTGTACATCTAATACTCAGTGTAGAAAATTAGTACATAGTACCCAGTCCTAACTTACAAAAATCAGACATACTTTTATTGGTAGATCAGAACATCTTATTCTTCCATTATATAAAACCTATGTACGACCTATTTTAGATTATGGCTCCAAGTTTTGGTCCCTACATTTAAGGAGGGATATAAATTTATTGGAAGGTGTACAAAGAAAAGTCACTAGATATATTTCAGATTAAAAACTAAACACTATTCCCAGAGACTACAAGAAACTGGTTTGCATAATGCTTGGAGGTGAGAAGGCAAAGAGGGATCTTTTATTATTCTACAAAATAATACAAAGTACAGATGGCCTAAAAACTTTTAATATGCATTATAGCAATACAAGAAGTGATCTTCTTCTCATAATCAGAAAATAATGGTTGAAAATCAAACACATTTAAAAGGGATTACTTTTTACTGTTAAGACATCATTTTTATGGAACAAACTCACTCAAGATGTAATTGATAATACTAGTCTGGTTATATTTAAAAATAATTTAGATCGTATATATTATAATAAAAACTTATTGGTTTAAATTATCCCACTTATGTGGGAGACATATATAATGGGCTTTAAGCTCCCTTATGTCAATAAAATCCTAGTAATCCTAGTAAATGCACATTGGGGCCCACTAGACTGCCAGGAGCATGCATAGCAGTATCACATCAGGCAGAACAAAGCCTCTTGAGCAAAACCCACCCTCATTTAACTTCCTAAGGCACCACTGGGCTGAGAAAATAAAGTTTTAAATTTGTCCATCTAGTCCCTCACTATTTGTTCACGATTGTGCAAGTTCTTTGATCATGAGCCTACAAATTCTTTGATATACAAGATTCTTTGATCGCAATCACATCACGAGTAGAGCAGAGATGGCCAGATTAAAAATCAATTTTCTGAGCCCAGGGCCTAGGAAGTCAAATGAACGGGTTTTGCTTAGGAGCTTCGTTTTGTCGAACCATGGTGGTGGTTTACCGTAATTACTTCAATTTTTGATTTACAGCATTTTTATTCTTTGTTTGTGAGCCTGCAAATTCTTGATCATGAGATTCTTTGATCACCATCTTTGATTGCGAGGGGTACCAAATGGCCAGATTTTTATAATGGAATAGATAGGAAATTTTACCAATATTTAACATTGACAATCTTGAAAAACGGTTTGGCCTTTTTTTCTTGAAATTTAGAGGTGTTTACTGCATGTCCTGTAGATATGAATTATTGAATTTATGTCGGAGAAAAGTTTTTGTTTGCAGAGATATTATGGATGCACTTTATATGTTGCGGACAGTGTTTTGGATTGTGCTGGTGGTTTGAAATTGATAGGGTGCCTAGCCTTAGTGTCATGGATGTAGTTTTCAGTCGTTGGTGTGTTAAATGTCAACAGGTGCAGAATTGTGCCACTCTGATGAATGAAAACTTCAAATTTTGACGTTATATCTTGGACAAGGTTTCGGTCTTTTACTTGAAATTTAGAGGGTGTTGATAGCATGTCCTGTAGATGTTAATAGTGGTGTTTATGTGTCAGACAATATATTTTTGTGGAGATGTTGCATGGTGCAATTTACATTTGAGGACAGCATTTTCTATTGTTCTACTACATTAACATTTGTTTGGTGGCTGACCTTGCTGCTGTCAATGTAGTTTTAGTCATTTGGTGGGTAATGTGGCTCAACACTTACAAGTTGGTGGAAGAGCAGGGCTCAAGGGCCCGTATTCCCACCAACTTATGTAACTCTTCAGTTCTCCATTCTTTCTTAAAAAGTAAGGCAATTCTATGCAAAAAATTTGTTAATGCATCAGTTAGGGTTCTTCTACAGAAAGAAAATGAGAAATTCAACTTTGGTTCCCACCCCTTGCACCCCACCCCACCCACCCCTGGCAACAGGCATTGGGGGCGTGCTTGGGTCATCTGCCCCAATCTCTCATCCCATTCTCCCTACATTGCACCACCTCAGCTTGTTTACACATGGGATGGGGTGAGAGTTAGGGTCGATGTCCCCAATGCACACTCTGATAACTGTTGGTGAAAACAAAATGAAGCTCGAATTGAATTTCCACTCACTTTTTCACTGTAAAAGAACCCTAACTGATGCATTAACAATGTTTTTTGAATAGAATATATATATATATATATACACATATACACACACACATATGTATATCAGTGTCAGTGGCTCAGTAGGTAGCACACTGCATCTGAGGCTGGGAGATCAAAGGGCTGTGGGTTCAGTTCCCACACCTGGAACTTGGGTTAATATTCCAGTACTGACACCGTAGTGCAGCATGAGAGGAGTGCTGCACTTCTGAGGTGCCATCTTTCAGATGAGACATTAAACCGAGGTCCCATCTGCCTGGTGATTGTTAAAGTTCAGGTGGATGTTAAAGATCCCATGGCACTTATCAAAAGAGTAGGGGAATTTCCTGGTGTCCTGGCCAAATTTTCCTCATTCACTAAAAATACCACCAACAGCTTAATCTGGTTCAAGGTCAGTTGGCATTCATCTGTATCCCCTCCCCGGTCGTGCCTGAAAATAGCAGGATTTGTCTAGTGCACTTACCAGTCCGACAAAAACTAAATAAATAAATAAATAAATATGAGGAGAAGATAAGTGGATCTGTGAGCAGATATGCTGAGTAGCTGATCTGCTATACAATAATATGCCTGACTGTATTGATTCTCACGTCATATGTGCACCACTATGGGTTTTTAGTGTTATTTTCTAAGTACTCCCACATGATTTATTGTGCTTAGTGAGTCCAGGAAGTACTTGAGCCCCAAGCACCTACCTGTTTGTCCAGTGTGAGAGTGGTACTCACCCATTTGTATAAACAGCACACATGATGTGCAGATTGTGGATATGGGAAATATTCTCCTCCTGCAGAGTGAACTGTGCATATATACATATATATATATATCAAAACAATAACTGGGAAAAAAAACTTACACAGGATAAACAGGATAATAAACAGGAAGGTAGACAGACATGTGGGGAGAAAAAATGTACTGACTGTGGGGCAGCAGTCTTCTGGGAGTCTTTCTGGAGGCTGAGATGCTGCCCATTTGCAGGAAACTCTCTGGCCTGAGGAAGGAGGTTGCCTATCTTCAGCCCACACTGAACAGTAGTAGGGAACCTCCCCACCCAGGGAGCATCAGGCCACCACCACTACATCAGAGATGCTGATACAGCAGTTGGACCACAGTGGGCTCATGGAGGGTGAGGGTGGTGGAGCAGAGGCACACCCAGTCAGTTGTACCCTCCACAATCCATACACCATTCTGGTGGAGCATAGTTCTCCTATGGATGCACCTGCAGAGGAGACTAAGGAGGTTGCGGACAACTGTCACAAGGAGCCCACAGGGAAGGAGACAGATGACACCACAGGAAAAGGAAGTGGCTCTGGTGGGGACTCAATTATTAGGGGGCTAGAACCTGGGATCAGGGAAAATTGAAATAAGGTGCCTGCCTGGCACTATGGCTTGAGGGACAGGAAGTGCATCCTCAGCATCCTGAGAACAGCTGCACAGGAGACTGAGCTGGATGCCATTGTTCACCTAGGGATGAATGACTTGGCTCAACATGAGATTAGAGCAGTGCAGGAGGAGCTTGTGGAGTTGGGGAGTGGCCTAACGCTAGTAGCACACACAGTATCCTTCTCAGAAGTGCTGCCTGTCACAAAGGTGAGGGTGAGGGTATTTCACACCATGATATTCAATGAATGGTTGAAAATGGTGCTGAGCACAGGGTTTGGCTTCATTAGGGACTTAGGTTCCACCTGGAGGGATACCAGCCTATACTGGCAGGATGGTCTGCATCTGTCCAGTAAGAGAACAAATCTTCTGGGTGATCAGTTTAAATTCTTCATTGACAAGCTTTTAAACTAGTCAAGGGGAGAGTGATTGATAAGCAGGAAAATCCCAGCCTCCTCACAAAACAGGGTGCTAAATAAGAAAAAGACCAAGGTAGAAAGGTCAGTGGGGATGCTGCTACAGAAGGTAAAGCCATCAAAAATGAGAGCAATGAGTACCAATGCCCATAGTCTGGGTAACAAGCTTCCTGAATTAGTGGCCTTGATGGAGGAGGAACATCTGGATATTGTGGCAGTCACAGAAACATGGTACACACAGAACCATGGCTGGGATGTAAACATACCAGGATACACTATCTACAGGAGGGACAGGGAGGGTAAAGATTAGGAGGAGTAGCTCTCACATAAGGGAAGGAATCAAAGCAACAGAACAAAAGGGTTAACAGGGAGGAGAGAAGCACTGTGGGTCAATTTGGAGACAGGCAATGGCACCACAATCTGCACAGGTTGTATACAGACCCCATCTCAGGGGAGGAAATCGACAAGGAAATGATAGAAAGTATCCTTAGAAGGGCAGAAAAAGGATAGATATTACTAATGAGGATCTGAATATGCCAGATGTTAACTGGATTGCATTTGCAGTAGCCACTTGTAAGAGTGGGGTCATTCTAGATGCCGTACATAGGCATGTCTTAGACAACTAGTATTGGAACCCACTCAAGAGGGAGCAATCTTAGACCTGGCACTCTCAAATGGAGATGGCAAGAGAATCACAGATTTAGAAGTGGGTAGCCATCTGGGAAGTAGTGACCATCAAACAGTATGGTTCATGATAAACACAGCAGTAGAGTCAAGCCATACAAAGGCAAAGGTACTGGACTTCAGGAGGCTGGCTTTGCCAAATGGGTGAGTGCCTAAGGAATGCACTAGCAAATAGGCAGGAAGGAGGGTGGAAGAACAATGGGAATAATCAAACTGCCATCACAGAGGCAACAAGCCTTTGTGTGAAGCAAATAAACACAACAAAATGATGTAAGAAATCATTATGGTTCTCAAAGGAGGTGGCAGGAAGGTTAGGGAAAAAGAGCACTCAGGAAGTACAAGGAATCACAGAAGGAGCAGGACAGAGAATTTCATCAGTTAAAGCAAAAGGAAGAAGGAAAGGCAGTCAGAACAGTAAAGGCTCAAACTGAGGAAAAGATAGCCAACTGAAGTTAAGAAGAGGTATAAACCTTTATGGGTACAACAGGGAGGAAGGAAGACCAAGGAGGATAGTAAGGCTAATAAAGGGAGGAGGGTGGGAAGAGGATGACCGTGAAAAGGCAGAGATACTAAACAAATATTTTGCTCAGTATTCACAAATGAAGAGGGAAGGTACCTAAACCAAACAATAGAAACACACTGGATACAGGGGTTGATACCAGCCCTTTCACAGAAGAAAGGGTTCTGAAAGAATTCTTAAAACTGAGGGTGGACAAAGCAATGGGGCCTGATGGGATTCATCCCACAATTCTAAAAGAACTAAAGGTAGAACTAGTGACACCACTGACTACCCTCTTAATAAATCATGGGAGGATGGGTGGTACCTGAGGACTGGAGAAGGGCAGATGTTATTCCACTTCATAAAAGTGGGAGCAGGGCAGAAGCAGGAAACTACAGACCTGTTAGTTTAACCCTCAGTGATTGGGAAAACGATGGAGTCACTTCTGAAGGAAAGAATTGTTAAGTACCTAGAGGCCAGAGGAGCACAGGACCCAAGGCAGCATAGATTCACAGCAGAAAGGTCATATCAGATGAATCTAATAGAGTTCTTAGACTGGGTGACCAAAGTAGTATATCAGGAGGGCTGTGGAAATGGCCTACCTAGACTTTAGCAAGGCATTTGACACAGTCCCACACAAAAGATTAATATACAAGTTGGACAGCCTGGGAATGGGTCCCATGATGGTAGTCTGGGTAAAGAATTGGCTGGTGAATAGGACATAGAGGGTAATAATAAATGGAGTCCACTCTGAAGAAAGGGGTTACTAGTGGGCACCGCAGGGTTCAGTACTAGACGGTCCTCTTCAATGTCTTTATAGTGACATTGCAGAGGACTGGAAGAAAAGTATGTCTCTGTGCAGACGCTACAAAGATCTGCAACAGAGTTGATACACAAGGTGGAGTGGAAAGGATGAGAAGGTACTTGGCAAGGTTGGAGGAATGGTCAAATGTATGGCAGCTTAGATTCAATGCTAAGAAGTGCAAAGTAATTCACCTTGGAAACAAAACCCAGGGAAAGAGTACACAATGGGGTGAGATACCAACAACAACAAAATGGAAAAAGACATGTGGGTAGTCATATCAGATGATCTAAAGGTGAGTCAGCAATGAGAGGACAGTAAGGACTGCTGGGGATACTGGGAAGCATTCGGAGAGGCATCACCAGTAGAAACAGGAAGTTGTTATCCCTCTGTACAGACAGCTGGTGAGACCCCATCTGGAGTACTGCATGCAGTTCTGGAGACCAATCTCTGCAAAGACATAGACAGGATAGGGGCAGTCCAGAGGAGGGCAACTAAAATAGTGCACGGTCTGCACCAGAAGACATATCAAGAGAGACTTAAGGCACTTAATATGTATAGCCTCAAGGAGAGGGGGACATGATAGAAACTTTCAAGTACGTTAAGGGACTCAACAAAGTCCAAGAGTTTAGCATCTTTCAGAAAAAGAGATGTTGCAAGAACAAGGGGGGCACAATTTGAAGCTAGAGGGGAGACTCAGAGGTAATGTGAGGAAGTTTTTTTCATGGAGACGGTTGTGGATGCATGGAACAGCCTTCCTGAGGAGGTTGTGGAATCAAAACAGTGGTGGAATTCAAGAATGCATTGGACAGGCATAAGGCAATTCTATGGGGTGGAGGTAGAAGAAGTAGGCTGTTGGTTAGTTAGGATCTGAAGCTTATACATTAGGTAGGAAATGGGCAGACTGAGGCCAAGCAATCCTATCTGCCATCAAATTCTAGTTTCTGTGTTTCTATGTAAGTTGGAGCCAGAGCTCAGAATCTCCCACAGGAGAGGACAGCTACAGGAAAGCCAGGGAGAGAGCCAGAAGAGAGTCTGGAGGTGTTAGAAGTCAAGCAGGATCAAGCAGGGTAAAGCCAGATAGATGGAAGCTGGGGTGAATTTGTCAAGTATAATATATTCTGGTGCTGTTGCATGGTTGCTACATGCATCTTTGTCACAGGAGTTTGGAAGTTCATGAAGCAGAGAGCCAGAAGTATGTTGAAGCCCAGTGACCACACAAAGAAACTTCCTGGTGTCCAATGGTACCACCCCCACACAACACCCATTCCCATAATATAATACAAATTCTCTGGTATCCAGTGGTCTTTTCCCCAGCCCAACACTAATTCCTGTAATATAATACAAATTCCTGGTGTCTAGTGGTCTCTCCCTCCTGACACCCATTCCCATAAAATAATGTAAATCTCTCATGTCCAGTGGTCTCTCCCCAGTCTGACACTCATTCCTGTAATATAAATCAAATTCCTGGTGTCCAGTGGTCTCTCCCCACCCGACACCCGTTACCATAATATATTACAAATTTCCTTGTGTTCAGTGGTCCCTTCCCACCTGATCCCTGCCCCCATACATAGGAAAAGCCCCCACCCCAGTGTGTCACAACCCACACACATACAACCACATCTGGCCCACCACAGCCGTGCAAACTCTGGTGTCAAGTAGAACCCCAACAACAAAGCCCCAGTCCCATGTCAAAGGCATAGCAGTGTGTGCAACCCACCCAACCCTCCATTGGTGGTAGTGGTTTCCCACCCACCTACCTGTGGCACTGACAACCCATCCCCCGGTCCTCCTTACTAAACAGTCAATGCCATGCTGAAATGATGGCAGGTGACCCAGCCCATCACATCTCCCCAGCCACCCACCATATGACAGTAGCTAGAGCTCACTGCTTATTTATGGGTGTGATGTACAAATGGTAGGGTTGCGCTAGTGTAAGACTAGTTTTGGTTGGCAGTATTGCTCCACGCATGGGACTGTGCAAGACACCCTTGCACAGAGAAATACTTTGAATATCGGACGTTGCTGATTTTCAGGTCTCCCCCCACCTCAGTTTGCATAGTTTGCCTTTTGCACCCTTCCACTGATTGCCCTGGTACAATCCCAGCACACAGGCACAAAAAGACTTTTAAATATGGGACTTTTCACACAAAATCCGGTTTGCTTGCACAAACCTGGTTTTGCACCTTGGCAATCTTTTGAATATCTGGCCTCAGGTCTTTAAATTTATATAAGATCACTTAGAGTTACATATTTTATGCTACATGTTTGTGATACTAATCTCCATATTTTGTAATTGTGCTGGAAAAGACTAAAATATTTTGCAAAGACACAGAGAAATGTTATTTGATGGATTAAGTGTCTTCCTTAACATTATTTGATTGGTTTGAGTTTGTATTTAGCAAGATTTTAAATCATGCATCCATAATATTATTGAATATGCTGAGTCTGACATCAGTGGTGTTGACATCAGAAGGTTTACAATCTCAATACATGCATGAATGAATATAAATCAGTGCACATGGCAAGGCAGTTTGCATTTAGCAGAGTATACACATGAACCACACTGCAAGTTGCTGGGCTTGCCACTTGGTAATTGTAATTCTAAATAACTCTAATAACCTATAGTTTTGGAGTTTTTAGCTGATAAAGCTCTTGTCCTGGGCTTTTAACAACTGAAGCAGTGTTGACTGTCTTTCAGCCGTTGGCACTGAATAAATTTCAGGGATCAGGGAGACATTCCCTCTCCTTTACTTACTTACAAGAAGCCCAGTTTTATTTGGCTGTTTTTATGTTTTTCATGATAGATAACCTTAAAATAAATAGTGGAAAAGTGGCACATTCTGAATGCTCCCATTTTAAGACATTAAAGATTTTTAGCAACGTATTGCATGTATTGCATCAAGTAACTTAGAGAATGCATTACAGTGAATAGAGTTTTCTGATACTTAATTATCTTTTTGGAGACCTCATTATAGTTTGGAAGTGTTTTTCTTTATTCCTAGAGTATGTTTGTGACATTTTCAGTTATATTTGAATATTTGGACTGTTAATGTTTTAGGAGACTTTCCAGATGCAGCAGTTAATTAATTGCCCACCACAAGCCATTTTAAACAAGTCTGCCAGTTACACGGTGGGTCAGAAGGCAGAGCTGTTATTTTCTATTCAGTCTTCCAATGTGGAAAAGGACATTCTGAAATAAGCTTTCTTCTCCCTTGTACACTAAGCATGATAGGAGTTTTTACTATTCATTTACATTTTGAACATAACTTGATATAAAACCAGAATTCTATTAGGCTTTTGGCTGGCTTTAATTATAATTCATTCAGAACTCCTATTATTTTAACAATATCTGGAGTTACAAAGAAATAGGGATTATGGTTAATACTTGCTGAACTTTCATCACACTGCAGTAAAGAAGATTTATCAGCATTGCATCAGCCTGTGGAAAATTGCACATCATGAATACAGATGGCATGTTACACCTGGGACATTCTTAAGCATGTTTTGAACATTACAATTTATCATTTATATTGTTTTTGTTTCTTGCTTTCTATTTCTTTTCTCTGAGACTATAATTTGTATTGATATTTTCTTTTGGACTAACTGATAACTGACATCAGGCACTGGTATGAAACTAGAAACAAACAAAAATGAAACAGGGCATTTGGGAGAATATCATTCACAAAACTCCACTACCCAGAAAAATAATGAATAATAAAGAATAGCACAAGTGATATCAGAAAGTACACCTAAAGCATCAACAACTATATTAGGTAAAAGTGTTAAATCAAAGTCGTAATGATGATCATAAAGGAAGTTTATTATTAGAGTTCATTAAAGATATGGAAGGGAAGGGAAAATCACTGATGGTAGGAATAATTCAGGACAAAAAGTCAATCCGACATAAAAGTACCAGAGGACTCAGAACTACAGTATGTTAACATTTCAGAAAGGAAAAAAAAAAGATGATAGCATTGTGGTAATCCACTGCAATTAAGTGCAGTTAAAAAGACAGTAAAAGTAAAACATAAAGGAAAGGCCAACAATTGATTGAGAAATACTGTAAGGAACTAAATGCACAGCATCAAGATATTAATGACCCTAAATCAACACTTAATTTAGTTCATGCAAGTCTAGAAACCCACTCTTTAGTTTTAAGCTGTCCCAATAAATGCCATAATAACACAGAGCAAGAAGAAAAAAGTAAAATTAGAACTTTTAGTCCCCTGACATTAAAATATCCCAGTTTCATAACATCAGACAAGTCCAGAAGTGTATAAAATGCTAGACTCAATAGGAAAAGAGACCCAAAAGAACAGATGGTGAAACAACAGATCAATCCATATATAATAAATATGCTACTATTTCATCAAGGGAAATGATAGACACACTAGCCTTTCCCCACATAGCTAGCATACTCTTTATGGAGTATTTACAAGTACTCAAAACAAAACTGGAAGGATTAGGTAGAAATGTTACTGTAGTTCCCAGTGATATACACAAACTACTATAAAATCAGATCTCACAAGAACATGTTTGTGAATGTCGATTGTAAAACTGACAAGAAAGAAAAAATATTAACATTTGAAAAAGAAGAAATTAATAAAGGATAGAAGAAAAGAAGAAAATAAAACCATTGGCATATAGACTGTTAAAAGCAATAAGCTATAATATCATATCAAATTAAAGTAAACAGAAGGAAAAAAAGGAAGAGACCCAACTAGACTCCAAATTAAAACAACCTGATAAACTAATCTTAGAGGATTATAATAAATACAAGGATGAATGGAAATTACATAAAAGACAAAAACAAGATATGATTTACCAAGAACACCTACAAATGATAAAAGCTATTAAGAAAACAAAATATTTCCATGCAGACAGATCCAGAAAATACTTGCTGCATTGATACGTCAGGAACATCAGAATAATCTAATTACATATATTCTAGACCAGTAAAATACTACAGTTAACAGAGATAATCAGATAGCAGAAGTATTTATAAATTATTATAAGGGTATATACTGTATAATAATAACTTTATACTGGATCCAGATAAAACAAAGACTTCATCAAAAAGCCCAACTACACAAATTTGCATTTAAATTTGAACCAATATCAAAACAGAAATAAAAGAAAACATAAAACTTTTCAAGAAACAAAACTCCAGGTATGGCTGGATTAACCAATGAATTTTATCAGGCTTTTCAAATGAAACAACACCATGGTTAGAACAAATCATATATGAAATTATAACCTCAGAAATACAGGAGCTTCCAGAGTCTATGCAGGTAGCAAAACTCATTAATCCTTATTATAAAAGGTCTGAGAAATGGAACTTTCCAATTGGTTGTAAACATTCTATTAGCCCTACGTTAATCTTTGATTAACATACATATACCGCCTAATCATATGCTGAACAAGGTTTAACACTATTTAAAAAACATTTTTATTATAATAGCAATAAGGTACTCTAGGGGTTATGTTAATGGTCAGTTAATCACCCTCTAGGGCATGTAGCACTTGCTATGCCTCGTGCCACATTACTCCCTAGAAGATTATTAACAGACCATTAACATAAGCTCTGGTCATGCCTTATTGCTTAAAACTAGAAAAACAGCTGACCATCCACATAGTTATACACAAGTATCCACTCTTAATTCTGACTATAAAATTATAGCTAAAATCATAAATAGTAGGATACAAAGTCACATTCATGAATACATCCATCTGAACCAATATGGTTTCATGCCTGGAAGAACTATATCATGAGCAAACAATAAACTACTAGCAGTAGAAAACTTAATAAATAGTAATAAAAATACAGTCAAGATATTTACTATGCCGTAACTTTGGATGCAACCAAGGCATTTAATTTGATTAATAGAATTTAGGGAATTCTGCAGGAAATAATAATTGTAATTAAAACATTATAAAAGAACACAAAATAAAAATTCTAATAAATAAAATGTTAGCTAGATTTAAAGAAAGTACTCAATTCTTGTGGAAGGAGGAAAACCAAGAATAGCCTGGAACACACTGACATTACCAGGAAGCATGGTGGCCTAGGATGCCCAGATCCTAAGATATCTCTCTCTCTCTCTCTCTCTCTCTCTCTGTATATATATATATATATATATATACTGTATACATATATATATATATATATATATATATATATATATATATATACATATATATATAGTCTATACAAAAAACTGCATTAATGCATCATTTATGATTAAAACACAAAAGTCAGGAAATGAAAACCCTTTAGGGTTGCCCCTCCCCCTCGTGGACCTGCCAATCATTCCAAGATTGACAGATGAGGGTGTCATTGGGGTTGTGAGGGCTAAATGTTGTCCCATTCCTTGTGTAATGATATTGAAAAGCAACAATGAACAAGAATGGGGCAATATTTAGACCTCACAACACCAATATTTCCTACCAATCAAGTCTTGGGATGATTAAGCAAAGTTCACGGGGGCAACCTAAAGATTTTTCATTTCTGATTTTGGTGTTTTAACCCTAAATGATGCATTAATCATTTTGCATAGAATATACTGTATATATATATATATATATATATATATATATATATATATACTGTATATATATATATATATATATATATATATATATATATATATAATTATGGTAGCATGGTAGTGCTACCATAGTTAGGTTAAGGAGCCCTTTTAAGGTTAAGTGTAAAACTTTACACCTCAATAACTCTGTGACTGTTCAACAGATTTGCCTGAAATGTGGAATGTAAGATCAAAATCACACATCTTGCGATCTGCTAAGTTTTGTACCAGTCAGATATACAGCTGCCAGGATTATTAAGCATGACAGTGATCTGCACGCGTTTATGCTTTATAGTGTAGATTCTTTGCTCGTGCCTATGGGTCCTTGCGGTTTGTGCAGTGGTCCAAAACTTCAGGAAACATGCGTCCATGGTGCCCGAGTGCCTTTTAAGATTTCGTGAAAAAATATAGAACGGTTCAAAGTTATTCAAAAACAATTTCCCATTATAAGTCAATGGGAAAAGTTAACAAAAGTTTGATACTTTCACAAATGCACTTTTACTGTTGCAAATGGCCCTAGTACTTTCACAAATCCACCATTTTGTTTTCAGTCGGTGATCAGAAAAATACTTGGCATTTAAAATTGGGACCATCTAGGGACACAATTCTTTTATGTTCACCTAGTCAGAGCCTGAGGATGCTAGCCATGTCTTTATTTTGGGGTTTAACACCCCAGAAATATGTTTTTCAAAGTTCTGTAAAAGTTATTTTGCAAAGTACTGTCATGATAATGACACTTTGCAAAATCTGTGCAAAAGCTTTTGAAAATCACAAAAGTACTTTGCAACACTATGGCCAAAATGACAGGAGTTCTTGGCCACTGCTGCAAAAGAACGGTTAGGTCTTTTGGCCTGAAATTTGAAGAATGCAGCCAACATCTACAGATGTGCCTTTTGGTGGTTTGGTGAAAAAATATTGCATGGCTGCAAAGTTAAGGTACTCTGAAGCTGCCACTTTCCTATAGACTAACATGGTGGAAGTAAGCCGCGCCTTTGAAATTTCGTGTCACAAAAGCGATGAGAGATACAAGTTTTTTATTGCAGTTACACTTAACCTATGGGCTATGTAACAGCAAAATCTAGCCAGGAAAATCATACTTTTTGTGAAATTAAAACATTTTTCTCGTCGTCAGTTGCTGAGACATTAGCAATTAAGTACGTCCAATGCTCGTTTCAGCTTCGATGCCCATTACAATACATAGATACATAGATAGTGTCGGCAGATAAGGGCCTATGGCCCACCCAGTCTGCCAATTTAAGTTTCTAAGTTCAGTTTATGTTTTCCAAGAAGTCTGTTGCCCTTAACCCTGACCTCCAGAATTCCTTTATGTCTATCCCATGCATTCTTAAATCCCGTGATTGTTTCAGCCCCCACCACTTCCTCTGGCAGGGTGTTCCACTTGTCCACCACCCGTTCTGTGAAGAAATTCTTCCTCATGTTTCCTCTGAATCGTCCTCCCTCCAACTTCATCCCATGCCCTTTAGTCCTGGAACATCTTTTTCATTCCTGCACCCTGTTCCTCCCTGTAAGATACTTGTATGTCTCTATCATATCCCTCTCCCTCCTCTCCTCCAGGAGTACATGTTCAGTGCCTTCAACCTGTCCTCATAGGACTTGTGATGCAATCCATGCACCATCGTTGTTGCCCTCCTCTAGACCTTCTCTACCCTGTCTATGTCCTTACGTAGGTAAGGTCTCCAGAACTGCACAGTGTACTCCAGGTGTGGCCTCACTAGTGTCTTGTATGGTGGAATTATGACCTCCTTTTCCTGCTGGTGATGCCTGCTTATGCATCCCAGCATCCTATTTGCTTTACCTGCTGCCTTGTCACACTGTTTCCTTGCCTTGAGGCCTTGAGGTACATTCGTTGTACACACTGTGTTTCTCTATGCACCTGCACAGCAAAAACAGAGTATGCGCTTCGTTACTGTTGCAGTTACTGTTTCAACTTGCGTTTATGTTTACATTCCCATAGCAGCCACCGTGTGCATTATCCTCTGCATTGTCATTGTGCTTGTGTTTTCGTTACTGTTACCATTTGCGTTTACACTACTGTTTCTCTTTGCTTTTTGTTTGCATCACGTGCACATTGCCATTTCTGTTTATGGCAGCCCGTTCATTACGTTTCCTTTTCTCTTTCATTTTGCATCTTCTTTGCTGTTACTTTTACCATTTGTATTTGCAATTCCTTTACTGTGCCTGTGCACATTATGGTTTACATTTCCATATCGCTTGTGTTTCCTTTGCGTTTCTGTTTGCTTTGGTGTTATTGTTTGCTGTTACCGTTACCATTTGCGTTTACAATTGCGGTACTGTGCCCATGCGTTTCAATTTGCGTTTCCGTACGTGCTTCTGTTCCCATTTCTGTTTCTGTTTCCTTTGGTGTTATTCTTCCTGTTATCTTTAACATTTGCATTTACAATTCGGTTACCGGGCCTGTGTGAGGATTACGGTTTGCGTTTACGTGTGCACTTGCATTGCGTTTCTGTTTCTGTTCCACTTTGTGTTCTTTTGCTGTGACGCTTAACATTTCCATTTTAAATACTACTGCCATCATTATTCGCATTACCAGTTGTGTTTCGTCGTGCTTCAATGTCCGTTTGCATCAGTGTTAAACCGGCATCACTTTGCGCTTGTGTTTCTATTAATGTTATCTTTACCATTTACATGTGCATTACCATGTGTGCCACTGTTGGTGCTTCTGTTTGCATTGCAGTTCCTATTATTATGTCACAAGACATCATGTGGCGGGGCGCAGGACCCTACGCCGCCACATTACATTCACTATTTCTTGTCATCATTCTAAAAGAAAGAAAATTAGAGGCAAAAACTCCATTTAATGCATCAGTTAGGGTTGTTCACAGCAACAAAAATGAGGAAATTTGGTGTTAGGGTTGAAAACCCTCCTTGGACCCCAACCCACCCCAACCCGGCATCGTGGTGCACCATGGGGTCGTCGGTAGGGCTGTGCATGGGCCGAATAGTATTTCTGAATACCATGAATAGTAGGCTTCCTGAATATTTGGATGCATTTTCCGAATAGTTCACTATTCAGCCACTATTCGGGAACTACTATTCGGTGAGATTTCCAAGTCTCATAGACCTTTGTTGGCCAATCAAAACCTGTTTGTTGAGCTCAAAGACAAGCACACCATGTGACTTCCTCACTCTGAAGTGGTAGAAGACAGGAGACAGTGTTTTCTGACAGCTGCTCTGCAGTACTTTTGAGACCTTAAACTTGCTAAAAAGAAATTGATTTTGCTTCTGTACAGGATTTTTGGGTCAGTATAGTTTTTCGATCAGTGTCAGAAAAACTATGTTTGGCTTTCTGACAGGTATTTTGTTCTTATTGCTGTACTCAATTACAGGGACTATGAGGGCTGTCTGTTAATACCCCTTCTCTGCTGCTGTCTGACATAGCTCCAGTGTGATTTTTTGGGGTGAAGCACATTATATTTTATGTTTTTGTTTGTTTTTGCTGTTGTCTGGTTCCAGGCTTGGTTACCTGCAGGACTGATGAGGGTGTCTGCTAACTCCCCTCCTGCAGGTCACTGCTTATAATTTGCTGTATATGTGCAAAATATTTGATTTTGTGAGGCTTCACCCTGCATGTGCATGCTTAATATATTTTTCATGAGGCAGGGCCACACAGCTGTGTGCACACATATTTTGAAATAAACTTCTCAGTTCTAAGCCAGTCAGGCTTGACTCACTAAATTGGTATTGTTAGTCTCCTCTGGTTCTAGGATAGATCCCTGTACACATGAGGAAGAGAAGAAGAAGAATCAGAATTTATATAGCACTTTTCATACACATTGTATCCCAAAGCACTTTACAAGCAATGCTAGACTGGTAGTGAAGTGACTGAATGTGTGGTGGTGGCCATATCACAATCATCACCACACACAGCCTGGATAATTGAATGAACCAGTTTATGGGAAGTGGAATGTTGTCCAGGACACCGGAATGTTCCCTACTCTTTGTGAAGAGTGCCCTGGTTTCATTTACTTCCACCTGGACACTCACCAGGAAAACACCAGGATGGGCAGAAGGGACCTCAGTTTAATGTCTCATCTGAAGGATGTCACACCCCAGCAGTACAGCACCCCCAATACTGCATTCAGATGCCAGCGATTTTAGGTGCAAGTCCTATCCCAGTGTGGGGCCGAGAACCCACGATCTTCTGGTCCAGAGGCAGATGTGCTCCAACTGAGCCATGCTGATACAGAGGCTGACTCCCCCATTTCTACAGCCCACTGCACACAGTTAAGCTGTGCTTGTGAAATGTATCCCCTGCGAGTCCGTGCCGTGTGTGTTTGTGCACAGTTGTGCATATGCATTTTTGTTTGTTTATTGTTGTTTTGATAATTAAACCATTGCACTTAGTGGGGGGCTTGTCTCACTGAGTTAAATGTATGTATGTGATAGTATAATATGTTGATTATTGTCACTCCATTTTGTATGCTATTTCATGTAATGTATGTCATTTTATACTCCATTTTGTATTGTGTGACTCCATTTTACATGCTGCTTTATTTAATTGGTGTTTTGCTCTTTAGATAGCCTCATTATTATGTTTTGCTTCAGACAGTGTATTTTGCTGACTTGAAGGTCGCATATTATCAGGCAACCTGTTTTTGCAGTTTTGTTTAAACTTCTGCTAGCTCATAGTGTTCTAGGCACCGGCCAGTGTTTGGAGCACAGTGACCTAGCAGGTGTGGGAATTCTGAGCAGTCCTTATCGTGTGAATTCATAACATCCTGGGAGCCCGCCAGCTTCTAGAATGTGGGAAAACAACACTATAAAGGCTGCATGGTTATTTTTAGCATAGAATAAGATATAAATGTAGCTTTCTCAATGCCTGGTTGGAAGCCTCATCTGCAGGATGGACGATCGCTGTGGAACTTTCTCCTGGTTCAAAACTCCTGGCCAGGCTGTGAGATGATTTGAGGCTTCCCAGCTACTGGGAAAAGGCTTGGATGATGCTTTATCGAATCGGTGATGTATCATGTTTTGCTTAATTGAAGTATATATTAATGCTGATATTAATATTGCTAATGAATGAATGCTAAAGTGTAATCATTAATGCTGATAGTGACATTGCTGTTACATGAAGTGTAATTATCTTTTACTTGCAATAAATTGTGCTGATGTGTGAATGCCAAGTGTGATTATTCCTTTGTGACTCTTTGATTAGGCAAGACAATTTTGGTGTAGTCGGCAGGATTCATAAGGGAAAGTACACACTAAGGTGAAGTAAAAATGTTTAAAAGGAAAGAGTCTAATGTTGCATGTGCACAAGTGGAAATTCTGGTTGGGAAAACCAAGCTTATGCTGATTTAGCCACTGAGTGGTCATGTTGTGCAGGGTTGAGTGAACACTGGGAATCCTGTTTAAAGGATTCTGAGCCTGCAGATGTTGTTACATGTATGAAAAAGAGTGCCTGTGGCAAAAGGAAAGAATGTGCTGCCTTGGGGCGCAGGGGTGGATTTTATTGTCTGCCTATGGGAAGATGCATGAAAAGGTAGTGGGACTTCTTAGTGAGGCAGAGTTGGAACAAAAGGTTTGTGATTTGGAAAGTAAAGCTGTGATGTTACAATGTCAAAATCATTTGCTGAGTGATAAATTGGATACCTATCGGACAGTTGCAGAAAAGCAGCTGTCCGAGTGGCTCATCTAAGTATAAAGAGAGGGGCAGAGTTAGTAGGAAAAGGTAAGCCTAGCAATAGCTAGGGCAGGAGCCACTGGGATCTGAAACATGGATGGAGATATTTGGTTTTCTACAGATGAGGAAAGGTCAGCCTCAGATAAAGAAGAAAAGGCTGAGGGACGTAAGGTTCCAATACTGCATACAGCCAGTGTCTAGAGACGTACTGAAGTGTTGGATCAGGAAATCTAGGAATCGAGATGTAGTGGAGGATTTTTCTCAACAGGAGGTATCAGACCTCCTGGGCAGTACACACCGGAGGGAGAGTTTGTTGAGATGGCTGGTGAGGTTGTATGACACAGGGGCGGATGGAGTAAGCTTAGATGAAACTGATGCCCCTAGGTTTCTGTCACTAAGCTATGACCCTGTGGTGAAGGAGGCATTTTGGACCCTCCAAATACAGGGGGCAGGGGCTATGCCACGATGCTGGACGTGGTGGCTATGGCTTGCAAACACAAGTATCCGACGGTGAGTGACTGGCGGAGATAGTAAACCATGGTTTACCTTAAAGGACTGTATACAAAACATTAAAATGGAAATGTGAAGTTGCGGTCTCACAGAAGACCATGCTGATTTAATGAGTGTTGTTGTGCCAGTGTCTGTATGTAATAAGATTATCAAAACTGCACCACCTACATATAAGGCAGTAATGATGACTTTGTTGATTAATCAGATGGGAAAACAGTAGGTGTAGTGCTAGAGGCAATACGGCAGTTAGGGAACTGGGAGATTGGGCCCAAAGGGGTCTAGTTTATATGATTCTTCAGGACAGGATAAACAGCGGTCCAATACTGAGGGTCGAGTTTCTAGGAGAGATATGTTCCTGGCTCTCTTAAAGGATGGGGTGGCAAGGAAAACATTGATGGGATCAGTACCCCTGATATGTGGAAATGTACAAAAGAAGGGATTGAACACTAGAAGCGAGTAAATAAGCAGACCAATTCAAAGTTAAAGACAGATGTACATGTCTCTTCAGGAGTCTGTAAGTCCAATTGCTCCCCGGCAGAGTTTGATGATGAAAGTATATCCCGGGTGGGGGCTCCCACTCAGGGATCCATTGAGTCACCCCGACCGGAGCAGGAATATGCAGATCTGTATCCTAGTGATTTGTACCCAGTTAGGAGTTGCAGCAACTGAAAAACCTAAAATATGACTGAAATGAAGGCCAAGCCCAGTAGAAGGGTGGGCTAGGAGGATTTAGACCTCATGTAGAATTGGAAATTAATTGGAAGAGTGGCTCACCCCAAAAGTACGAGCTTTAATTGACACTGGGGCGGAGGCCTCATTAATTTATGGGAACCCAGCAAAACACAAAGGTCAGCGAGTGGTAATTACAGGATTAGGAGGTAACAAATTGAGGCAGTACAGACCATTTGGAACTGAAAATAGGTCAGCTGCCCTGGAGAAAATATTGTGTAATGATTGTTCGATTCCGGAATACATTATAGGAATAGACATACTAAAGGGGATGACGTTGCAATTGTCTGATGGACAATATCAATTTGGAGTAAAACCTTACATTTCAGCAAGACCAGTAGTAGTGGGGAAGGTGCAGATGCCTCCAGTAGCCATTCCACCTGCTACAAAAATTATCTGTATGAAACAGTATAGAATACCAGGAGGGATGAGGAGATAACTGCCACTATTAAAGATCTATTAGAGGCAGGAGTGTTAAACACAACAACAACAGCGGAACAATCCGTGTGGCGGTCAAGAAAAGTGACGGGTCATGGCGGATGACAGTAGATTATAGGAATTGAACAAGTACACCCTTCATTGACTGCTGCCGCTCCAGACACCGCTACCCTGATAGAGCAAATACAAAGGCACAAAGGGGTATGGTATGCAGTTATTGATTTAGCTAATGCATTCTTTACTATTCCGATTGAGGAAAAGTTTTGGGACCAGTTTGCCTTCACATGGCAGGGGAGGCAATATGCTTTCACTAGATTACCTCAGGGATATGTACATAGCCCCACCATCTACCTGCCACCGGATGGTGGCAGAACACTTGATGAGTTGAAGCTGCCGGATGGCATGCAGATTTCTCATTACATTGATGATATCTTGATCCAGGGGCTGATCAAGATAAAGTACAAGCAGTTACTAGATGAGACCATTGATCATATGAGGAAGAAAGGATGGAAATTAATCCAGACAAGGTACAGGGTCCTTCCCAAACAGTAAAATGGAATTCAATGGAACAGGGGCATAGAGAAATATTGCCCAAGGCACAACAGAAAATACTGGACTTTTCGACTCCACAAGACAAAACTGAAACACAAAGATTTGTGGGTTTGTTTGGATTTTAGCGACAACATATACCCCATTTAGGGCAAATACTAGCTCCCTTATTAAAGTGACCAGAAAAAATACGACTTTGAATGGGGGATGAGCAACAAAAGCATTTGATAAGGCTAAGGAAGCAGTGCAGCAAGCCTTAGACCTTTGGCCCCTGCAGGAGGAGGTAGAATTAAATGTGTCCGTAACTGGGCAGTATGCAAACTGGAGTTTGTGGCAGAAGCAAGGGAGACAGAAAGTGCCACTTGGTTTTGGAATAGGAAACTCCCAGAGGTAGGTAGCAGATACTCACCTTTGAGAGACAACTACTAGCATGCTACTGGGCTCTGATAGAGACAGAACAAATGATAGTGGGTCATGAGGTAGCATTGAGACCAGAGATACCCATTATGCAATGGGTAAAAGCTCCTAGAACTCACAAAATAGGACATGCTCAGGAAGCTAGCATTATCAAATGGAAATGGTATATTCAGGATCGAGCAAAGGTAGGAAGTGGGGAATAGCAGCCCTCCATGAGAAGGTAGCTGAAATTCCTCTAGAGGAGAACAGGTTGAGGAAAAATGCCTGAAATTCAAGAATCACCTGTGAAATGGGGCAAGCCTTTTGATGAGCTGCCCGTTTCTGACCGAGCACATGTATGGTTTACAGACGGCTCAGCCAAATATGTGGGAAATAGGAGATACTGGAAAGCAGTAGCTTATTGTCCACACACTGAAAGGTTTTTGGTAACATCAGGAGAAGGGAAAAGCAGTCAATATGCTGAGTTGTATGCAGTATATCAGGCTTTGAGACAAGAAAACCCAAGTACATGTCATATTTGTACTGATTCATGGTCTGTAGCCAATGGTTTAACAACCTGGCTGCCCACTTGAGCTAAGGATGAGTGGAAAATTTATTGAAAGAAATATGGGAAAAAGAACTGTGGCAGGAAATATGGACTATGGTGCAAAATACTCAGACTACTGTATTTCATGTTGATGCTCATTGTGCTTCAGATACACTAGAACGATGGTATAATTCTATTGCAAATGAAAGAAGCTAAGATTCTTCCAGTGGATATTGAAGAAACTCAAAGTCAGCAGTTATCAGGGCTGGCAAAATGGGCACATCAAAATGTGGACATTTGGGAGAGAAAGCCACTTACAGGTGGGCATATAGTAGGGGTGTACCCCTAACATTGGATTTGGTTAAAACTGTTATTGCTCAGTGTCCTATATGCCAACATGGGCAACAAAGACCAATCCCTCATATTGTGAAAGGACAATTGGGGAGGGAAAAATTACGGGACAAATTTGGCAGATTGATTACATTGGACCTCTACCCTTAGTGGAGGATGTCGATATGCTTGCACAGTTGTAGATACATATTCAGGGTATTTATTGGCATACCCTTGTAAACAAGCTACACAGAAAAACACCATTAAGGCAATTGACTTAATTATGTTGTACTATGGAATACCCTTGCAGATACAAAGTGACAATGGTTCCCATTTTAGGGAAAATGGTACAAGCTTATGCTCAAGCCCATAACATACAGTGGGTATTTCACATCCCTTATTACCCGCAGGCAGGGGTTAATTGAGAGAATGAATGGATTGCTGAAAGAACAGTTTAGGAAATTGGGGAGGGAGAGCCTACGAAAATGGAAAGAGAATTTGCATGAAGCATTACAGATTTTAAATAATAGACCAATTGGAGAATCTGAGACCCCTTAATGCGAATGATAACTCCTAATCTGCAAGTGCAGGCTTACTCAACTACAGAAACAGTGTTATATTGGGAAATTACACCAGAGCTCTGTCTCCTTGCGAGCAACCCAGAAGCTGCTGGACTTGATTTACATGCCCTTCAAGAATACAGAATAAACAGCAGAAACATTCAAGTGATAGAAACTGGTATTGGAATACAAATTCCACGAGACATTTTGGTTGGATAGCACCTAAATCAGAACTGGCCCTCAAGGAATACAAATTTTGGGAGGGTGATTGATTGTGATTACCAAGGAGAAGTGAAAGTAATTTTGTTGAATAGTGAGAACAAAATCTGTTAATTCAACAGTATGACAGAGTGGCTCAATTGTTAATTATTCCAGTTAACAAAGTGACCCTATAAAGGGACAAGCCCCCACACTCTTAACAGCAAGGGGGATAAAGGTTTTAGATCTACAGGAGGTTTTAACAATGGTGCCAAAATGTGGGTTAAACCCAAATGGCCCTCCTGAACCAGCTGAGGTGATAGCCACCGGACGAGACAACACAGTGTTAATTATCAGGTCAGGAAAGAGATGGGAATATGTACCAGCGAACACATGTTATCTTCGAGAATAATCAGTCTGTGTATTTCTAGGTTCTTCAATGGATTCTAAAGGAATAACTCTCTCTCACGGTCCATTCGGTAAAGCCTATTACCCCTGGTGGAAGAATATTGAAGCTTGACGACCCACTTGTACAATGGGGTTGGAAATCTTCCACCAGTTCTGAGTGCAAGACAACTTTACTTGCCCTGAAAACCAAGGATGTCCTATAGTGAACATTACTTTTCACCAGATGTGAACATTTGAAAACCAGTTGAGACAATGGCAGGACGCCAACCTATGCAGGACACAAATTGGATTAAATTACAGAACCAGACTGCTATTAGATGCTGCAACTTACCGAATAGTTGCATGGTGACTGTACAACATAGACTTGATTGCTGCATGAATCAAACAGACATTTTCAATGCAAGTATTACTTTGATTGACATAGACACGTTATTCTGCATGAATGCTACTGCAATAACTAATAGAACTACTTGGGCAGATCACATTACAGTGTTGAAAAATCATCCTGTAATTAGCAATGATAGTATAGTTAAGGTTCCATTCACATGTACATCAGTAGCGCAGTGGTATCAGAAAAATGTAATCCATTTTAACATAACATTTATGTTTAGTAGAAAATGCAAATATAAAAAGAGCTTGGTATGATACGCTATTAGGTGGAGCAGGGGCAGGCATGGGAATTTTAAATAGTGTTGATATAGAAACACTGACTAACAGGCTTCAGGCAGTAGGAATTGATGTATTTAGCTTAATTAACTTACAAGCTCAATGGATGCCAACTGTTTTCTTACCCCAAAGATTAACTTTGAATTATGATTTTGAGTTCTTGCAGTTATTTAATGCTTCACAGGTATGGGGAATGGGAGTAGCAGAAAATATTTCGCGATTTATTGATTGGACAGAATGCACAATGCGACATATGTATTCTATAATGCAAAGAAATAAGGCCCAGAGTGATTTAATGAGTAATAATGAATATGTGTGGAGGACCGTGTTACAGGATGGTCTCCATCAGCTACAAAAGTGTTAAATATTCTGATAATCATTGCTGTAGTGACCATTATCTTGCTTATTTGGACTTGTTACTTATCATGTTATATTCGTAGTAATTTTGCTATGGTACCAATATCATACAAATCGTATTGACAATAATCAAAGGACCGAATGTAGTGATAGTATAATATGTTGATTATTGTCACTCCATTTTGTATGCTATTTCATGTAATGTATGTCATTTTATACTCCATTTTGTATTGTGTGACTCCATTTTACATGCTGCTTCATTTAATTGGTGTTTTGCTCTTTAGATAGCCTCATTATTATGTTTTGCTTCAGACAGTGTATTTTTGCTGACTTGAAGGTCGCATATTATCAGGCAACCTGTTTTTGCAGTTTTGTTTAAACTTCTGCTTAGCTCATAGTGTTCTAGGCACCGGCCAGTGTTTGGAGCACAGTGACCTAGCAGGTGTGGGGAATTCTGAGCAGTCCTTATCGTGTGAATTAAGTAACATCCTGGGAGCCCGGCCAGCTTCTAGAATGTGGGAAAACAACACTATAAAGGCTGCATGGTTATTTTAGCATAGAATAAGATATAAATGTAGCTTTCTCAATGCCTGGTTGGAAGCCTCATCTGCAGGGTGGACGCATCGCTGTGGAACTTTCTCCCGGTTCAAAACTCCTGGCCAGGCTGTGAGATGATTTAGGGGCTTCCCCAGCTACTGGGAAAAGGCTGGATGATGCTTTATTGAATCGGTGATGTATCATGTTTTGCTTAATTGAAGTATATATTAATGCTGATAGTAATATTGCTAATGAATGAATGCTAAAGTGTAATCATTAATGCTGATAGTGACATTGCTGTTACATGAAGTGTAATTATCTTTTGCTTGCAATAAATTGTGCTGATGTGTGAATGCCAAGTGTGATTATTCCTTTGTGACTCTTCGATTAGGCAAGACAATTTGTCATCTGTCTGTTCCTTGCTCGGTTCCATGTTTTACTAAATAGGATGCCCTTTTCTTCCTCTTCTTGGTTGCAGTGTTTTCTTTACTGCTACTTTTGTGGTGCAGTATAACTGGAAAGGTTGGTGTATTACTGTAGTTCCACAAACACTAAGTAATGCATCACACACACAGGTACTACACAGTAACAGTTTGTGTTTTACCCAGTAACCAGCAGTGACCTGATCCATCATGTCTTTAGCAATCTTGCGAACATGCTTGGTCCAGCCCCAGCAAAGCATCTGCACCGCTGGCCCAAGTGATGAGGGACAGGATGATAGACCACAAACATACAGCACATCCACATAATTACTGCTAGTGTTGTCCCTGGGCTGCCAACCCCCAAACAATCTATGTAGAACAAAGGAAGTACTCAGCGGGGATGGGGATTGCAGTAACAAAGTCTCAGTTAAGTGCAGTGCAGCATAAAGTCGCCAATACATTTGTTTGTGCTAAGGCTGGAGGATGCCAATAGAGCCCTGGTGCTTTGACCAGAACCTGGTCTTTGTCAGGGTGCATGTTGGGAATGTACAAACACACTATGAATATACAACCTTAAAGAAACACACACTATAAATAAGTGAAGTTAAAATGAATGAGACTGAGATGCCCTTGTAACAAAACAATCCACAACTAACATACCCAAGGATGAAACACTGCATCAAGATTAGAGAACATAGTTCATATTGTGATGCCAGATAGTATGCAATGCAGTATCTTATAAAATTGCTGTAAAATGCTGCAGTATGCTGCAAGGAGCAATGTAATTTAATGGCAATTAAGCCTCCAGTCATCAATATTTTGTGGCATATCATTTACTGCAAAGTATTGAATTGCATCTTGTCTTGCGCCACTGTAAATTATTGATGCATAATACAATTCCAGAGAAGGTGGGTGAGATAGACTACATAGACAATGATGTACAGGTGTCTCTCTTTATTCGATGGGCTCAAACAGGGCGACGACACAGCGGGTGCTTGGGTGCTTGAGCACCCACAAAGTTTATATGAGCACCCCAAATTCTTTGTCTCCACCTTGCGTCCTTGCCTTTTCATTTCCCCCACTTACTCTGCCTGCTTGCCTGCTTGTCTGAAGAATACTCCGTGAGTGTGAGCCATGTGAGTGACCGATGAGTGACCATCCCTTCAAGTTTAACTTTCACAATCGACCCCCGTGGCGGCAACCTGGCACTGGCACAAACAACCGCAGCTGAGTCGAGTCGAGTCGCTGAGTCATAATACAAAACAATATAATGCTGCTGAGTTGCTGCACCGATGAGGCGTGTAGAGCCACTGTCACAATCACAAACAAAAGCACAGTTGGTATTCGCGGACGTGCCGCAGGAGAGTCACCCAAAGCAAGCAGATCACTAGCAGTGCCTGGTCCACCCTGCAACACACTGCTGCCCAGCAGAAATCGGGATCCGTCGGACTCACCATCCTGGGGAAGAGCAGCAGCCCGACTCTGACCTTCAGGCCATATGGCAGACATCTGTACGGACTGTACGGTTCCCCACGGAATTGGGGGGCAAGTGTGGGTCCAGGAGGGCATGGTGTGGGGTGGTATTAAAATATTGTTGACTGGTGCTGGTGGTCACTGCTGGATTATCCTATCCTGGAGCGGTACCCGTCCACCACCCTTTTAGCAGCATGGTCTTGCTCTTTAGATCCAAGCCCTAGGGTAGCAAGTGCCCACTCCCCAATTAAGTAGCAATCAGCAGCCTTAACAGCGCACCTACCACTCCCACAAGGCTACAGCATCGGTTCAATCCAGAACATGTTCTGCTGACCTCATCACCTGCAAATCGTGAGCTGCTGCCTTTGCCCCGTTCTGACCTTTGTCCTCTTCCTCTCCTCGCTAGACCTCACACGCTTCAGGCAGCCCTCGGACATCGGACCCTCTTCCTCGGGCGGATAGCTCGACTGGGTGTGCGACATACACTGGACACCGGGATGATCATGATGTGAATCACTCCTCCGACCTGAGTCATGACTGCAACATTGCATCTCACACACACACACACTGTGAGGTCTCAGGTATGGGCCCCGCCTGGCCGATTTGGGAGCTCTGCGGATGTGGTGGTTGCTGTGTGTCACACTGTCACTGTCACAGAGACTAGCGAAGCGAGAGAGAGAGAGTTAGGACGGAGCAGCCAGCATCCGCATGTGAGAGGTATGGGTCCTGTCCGTCCTGGCCCCTGGCTGATTTGGGAGCTCATGGAGTGCGGATCAAGTATAGTTGCTGTGTGTCACAATCAGAGAGCGAGACTCAGAGAACAGAGAGAGAGAGAGAGAGAGAGAGAGTTAGGAGCAGCATGTTGTTCCTTCCAATTTCATTTTATAACAGTTCTCTCTCTATCTCCTCTCCTGATTCGAATCCTGAATGTTTTGTTCCTTTAATTTAGGGCATTATTTTTATATTTAATGGGGACTCTTGGGGTCTTGGGAGCCTGGGCTGGGAGTCCTAAAGAAACTTGCGAGGTAGGTAGGAGTCTGGACTCTGGAGATAAATCACCACCTGGCACCTGCTGCTACTAGCCTGCTAGCTAGTGCTATACACTACAGTCTACAAGACTTGTTGCTTGAGTTGCTTCACTAAGTTGACACCCAAACCTGCTGCTGTGTGCACGCCTTGTACTCGCTTGCTGCAACTGGCTGGCTCCCAGCGCCCTCAATCATCTGGATAGAAGACGATAGACACATGACTTGTCAAGGAGACAGTCATGTGATGCAGGTAGAGAACAGCTTCAACTGAGAGCTGCCAGCCTGCATATCACATGCGAGTGAGGGAGAGTCAGCAGAGTGAGTCAACCGCTGCAGTGAGGAGGATCCATTGCTGTGTTGTGTGAGCTGAGTGAGGATCGTTTTTTCCTGAAATCATTACTGGTTGTCGTCAGTCAAGAACTGAGCTAGCTAAGGGACCAAGGGTGTGCTGTACTGTACCCCAACTACCTGCCCTGGCTGTTGCAGACAGGCACAACGCATATATAACTTAAAAAAATAAATAAAACTAGTCTGCAGGTTAACTATATAGACACACAGACAGAGTGTTCAGTAATTGTTCACAACCACAGACTGTAGTCTGTGACACTGAGCTTCTGGCTGGGTGGGAGGATAACAAAGCAACTAAGCAAGATTAAGGACAGAAATAGAACAAAACAAATTTTCTGGCAACACTAGTCTGCAGTGCAGTCATCAGCATTCAGTCAGAGAGAAAGAGAATCAGGACAGACTAGTAAAACCAAACAGCATGTTTTTACAAAAACATTTTGCAGTGGGTTCAGGCTAGGAGGCCAGGCTCAGGCAGGCTGTGTGTGGTTGTCTTTTATTTGCAGCAAAGTTAGCTGACTGTGAGACTGACGGGATGCAACCTAGTACTTCAGTCTAGTCATGCCCGACCGGCCGTACAAGTAAAATATTAAAGTCAGAGTGCTGATTGCACAGAGGTGTCTTCTGTGCCCTATAGTGCAAGGCTCTCCAACAAGTGAATAGGCAGTGCTCTGTCTGTGGGTGCTTGTGAAGACTGTGTGAGTGGGTGAGCAGCTGAGTCTTATCCTGAGATGGTCAAAGTCCTCCTGTCCAGTCCCTACCAGTGTCTGACCATCCGAAAGAAAAAATACAAGTAAAATATTAAAGTCAGAGTGCTGATTGCACAGAGGTGTCTTCTGTGCCCTATAGTGCAAGGCCCTCCAACAAGTGAATAGGCAGTGCTCTGTCTGTGGGTGCTTCGAAGTCTGTGGGAGTGGGTGAGAAGCTGAGTCTTATCCTGGGAGACGGTCACAGTCCTCCTATCCAGTCCGTACCAGTGTCTGACCATCCGAAAGAAAAAATACAAATAAAATATTAAAGTCAGAGTGCTGATTGCACAGAGGTGTCTTCTGTGCCCTATAGTGCAAGGCTGTCCAACAAGTGAATAGGCAGTGCTCTGTCTGTGGGTGCTTGAGAAGTCTGTGTGAGTGGGTGAGCAGATGAGTCTTATCCTGAGATGGTCACAGTCCTCCTGTCCAGTCCTTACCAGTGTCTGACCATCCAAAAGAAAAATACAAGTAAAATATTAAAGTCAGAGTGCTGATTGCACAGAGGTGTCTTCTGTGCCCTATAGTGCAAGGCTCTCCAACAAGTGAATAGGCAGTGCTCTGTCTGTGGGTGCTCAGAAGTCTGTGTGAGTGGGTGAGCAGCTGAGTCTTATCCTGAGATGGTCACAGTCCTCCTGTCCAGTCCGTACCAGTGTCTGACCGTCCAAAGAGAAAAATACAAATAAAATATTAAAGTCAGAGTGCTGATTGCACAGAGGTGTCTTCTGTGCCCTATAGTGCAAGACTCTCCAACAAGTGAATAGGCAGTGCTCTGCTGTGAGTGCTTGTGAAGTCTGTGTGAGTGGGTGAGCAGCTGAGTCTTATCCTGAGATAGTCACAGTCCTCCTGTCCAGTCTGTACCAGTGTTTGACCATCTGAAAGAAAAACAAGTAAAATATTAAAGTCAGAGTGCTGATTGCACAGAGGTGTCTTCTGTGCCCTATAGTGCAAGCTCTCCAACAAGTGAATAGGCAGTGCTCTGTCTGTGGGTGCTTCGAAGTCTGTGTGAGTGGGTGAGCAGCTGAGTCTTATCCTGAGATGGTCACAGTCCTCCTGTCCAGTCCGTACCAGTGTCTGACCGTCCAAAAGAAAAATACAAGTAAAATATTAAAGTCAGAGTGCTGATTGCACAGAGGTGTCTTCTGTGCCCTATAGTGCAAGGTTCTCCAACAAGTGAATAGGCAGTGCTCTGTCTGGGTGCTTACAAGTCTGTGTGAGAGGTGAGCAGCTGAGACTAACCTAGCCTGTCAGTACTGTTATAGTCCTCCTACTGTCCTGTCTGGACAGTCCTTCAGTGTCTGACCATCCAAAACCAATAAAAAAAAAAAAATAAATCAGACTATTAGGATTTAAGAGGGGTCCTTGTGTCAAAAACAAAGTGCTGTGAACTGATTGTCTAGTGCTATTCTGACCTCCACTGACTTTAATGTTTTAATCATATTCTGTCCAGACCAGCAACTAACAGTGTAACCTATTCTGAATCAACACAAGAGAAACACACAGTGTATGTTAAAATGGACAAGTTTATTAAAAAATGGGCTAAACAGAGTGGGCAAGCAGTAAACAGCAGCACCATCAACAAGTGATGTAGCAGGTTGTGAGACTGAAGCTGAGGAAACAGCAGCTGCTCAAGTTCACATTGTTAGGGATGGACGTGGTCGATGTTGAGGAGCCATGTAGCAGCAGCAGCAGCACTCTGTAAAAGGAAAACAAGACAGGAATCATTAGTAGTCACCAAGAAAAAGGCAGAACCTTTCAAGAAAGGTGGCTTGACTGGTTCAAATGGTTACTTTACGATTCCAATGAAAAAAGGCTTTCTGTTCAGTGTGTAAAGAGGCAAGAGCGAAAAAACTGCTCACATTTTCCACAAAAGCTGATGAAGCATTCACAGTTACTGGTTATAGTGCATGGCATAAGGCAATAGAAAGATTTGAATCCCATGAAAAAAGTGGCTGCCACAGTGAGGCTGTAATGAAAACACATGTCAAGCAAAATGTGTACAGCATTATGTCTGATGCCAGTAGGCAGCGAGCAGTAGATGCAAGGATTGCACTTTTAAAAATGATGACAACTTTAAGATTACTGGCCCGACAGGGTCTTGCTATCAGGGCCATACAGATGAGAGTTCAAATTACATGCAAGTGCTAAAAGTGCGAGCCACTGATTGTCCACAGTTGCAGCAGTGGTTGTTAAGGGATAGCTACAGGTGGTTGTCTCATGACATAATAAATAAAATGCTGGACATTATGGGACAAGATGTGCAAAACACAATTGTTTCCAAAATCAAAGCAGCTCAGTATTTTGCTGTAATGATGGATGAGGCGACAGACATTACTGTTCATGAGCAAGTCTCAATTAGTTTTCGATTTGTCAGTGAGGATTTTGAATTGAAGAAGCATTTTTAAGTTTCATGAAACACCAGCTGTAGATGCTGCTACACTATTCAGTATCCTTAAAGATGTTCTGTTACATTTTGACTTGGATATAAATAAATGCCGGGGTCAGTGTTATGACAGGGCTGCTACTATGGCTGGTATTCACTCTGGAGTGCAGGCTAGGCTAAATGCTGTTGAGCCGGGGCCTTTTCTGATACATTGTTTGGCACATTGCTTGAACCTTGTAGTACAAGACTGCATCAGTAAAATACAAGAATGTCAAGACATACTAAATCAGTTCACAGGAACTCATAACATTCATTAGAGACTCTCCAAACGGCTAACTTTTTTGAAAACATACAAAGCGGTATGGAAGACACTAGGCCTGGCTCTTTTACCACCATTTGCTCCAACTAGGTGGACAGTCAGGGCAAATAGTTAAATTCGATTCTAGAAAACTATTTAGCATTATTGGAATTTCTGGACAGTGTGTCCTCAGAAAATACTCGGAGTGTGGGGCAAAAGCAGGAGGGTTCTTGGCACAGCTACGATCATTTAAAGGATTTTCTTCTTGAGTCTTCTCTTAAAATTTCTCTCACTGTGACAGCATAAACACAGCCCTTCAAGCAACCTCTCTTCAATTTCTAAAAGCTAATTGTATGATTCAAACTCTTCTCGACACTATGCAACAATACAGAGGGCAGTTTGACAACTTCTGGAGTACAGTGGATGGAAGAGCTGAGGAACTGCAGTTAGATGAACCAGTTCTTCCTCGTCAACGCAAAGTTCTCATCGTATAGATGATGGCTCTCATCAGTTACTGATGCATCCCCAAAAGACCACTTCAGGAGAATATTTTTCCAAGTGATTGATCAGGTTGTTCTTTCAGTCAAAGATAAATTTCAGACTCCAGCTCAGAAGCTTATGTTAGATGCAGAACAATTTGCAATAGGACAAGGCCATTTGATTCCATATCTAATTTTTATGGCAATGGCTTAGATGCAGGGCTGCAACTACACCGTGACATGTTCATTGACATTGCAAAAGCTAGTAGGAAAACTGTTGATTCATTGCTAAGATGTTTATTGAGTCATCACAGAAAAACAAGCCATTCGTGATTTACTGCCAGAGTTTGTAAAATTTATTCAGATCTTACTGACAGTACCAGTATCAACTTATCGGCTGAGCATTTTCTCAGGACTCAGGAGACTGAAAACATATCTTAGACCAACAATGTCACAGAGGCGCTTAAATAGTGTTGCTCTGCTTCCATTCATCAGGAAACACACTGATGCATTAGACATGGACAAAATAGCTGATGAGTTTATTGGGAGAGCAACAGTTCATAAGAACGCCTTCTATATGGTTAAATAATGTGTAATCATTCATGGCATTTGCAGTTATGTTTACTATTGAAAATCATCAGCAACTGTCTCTAGCAACTTACAATTACTCCTGCTTCTGACCTGGCTAGTCCTAAAAATTGTAATACCATTACACTGACACATGCTTCCCCTTCCTGGTCATTTCTGAAATGAGCTCTGATCATGGTACCTTTCGTTATCAACTTTAAAATAGATAACGTGCTAAGTGAATCCTTTGAGCACCTGGTGATCAAAGGCCATTCAGGGCACTCGTCCATGTCTTCTTGCACCACCTGGGGTATCAGAGACCTTCAATGGAAGAGTGCCATGGAGGGCTCTTGATATCCCAGGTGCTCTAAGGTTGCCCTTTGTGATTTAAGATACAGCATCACTACTCCACAGAGTGCAAGTGCCCTCTTTGTTGCTTCCATGTGCTGCAAGAACACATGGAAGTTCCTTGTCTTTCTGCAGCACCTGGTGGAGGTAAACTAAAATCTTAAAGAGCATCCTTTACAACACCTGGATCATGCATCAAAGAGCCCTCCAGTGTACTCGTAGTCTTGCACACTGTGGAGTGGTGACACTGTCTAAAACCTAAAATCACAAAGACATGCTTAGAGCACCTGGGGCATGAAATGGCTCTCCAGGGCACTCTTCTATGTCTACTTGCAGCACCTGGATGCATCTAAGAGCCCTCCTGGGCATTCTTATACCCTGTGAGTGGTGGCATGGCATTGTACCCAAAAGTCACAAAACGCATCCTTAGAGCACCTGGGAGCATCAAAGAGCCCTCCATGGCACTCTTCCCTTGGAGGGCTCTTTGATGCCTCCAGGTTCTGTAAGAAGACATTTAAGAATGCCTGGAATAGCTCTTTCATGACTCCAGATGCTGCAAGAGACATGAAGGAAGAGTTTCCTGGAGGACTGTTTGATGCCTCCAGGCTCCAGCTGCTGCAAGAAGACATGAAAGTTCCTTGTCTTTTTCAGCACAGAATGGAGGCAAACTAAAATCTCAAAGGATGGTCCTTTTAGCACCTGGAGACATCAACAGCCCTCCAGGGCACTCTTGCACCCTGTGAAGTGGTGGCACTGTCTGCAACCTGCTATCACAAAGGACATCTTAGAACACCAGGGGCATGAAAGGGCCCTCCAGGGCACTCTTTGGTCTTCTTGCAGCGCATAGAGTTATCAAACAGCCCTCCACCCAGGGAAGAGTGCCGTAGAGGGCTCTGCAATGCCCCCAGGTGCTCTAAGGATGTTCTTGTGATTTTAGGGCACAGCACCACCACTTCACAGGGTGCAAGATGCCCTAGAGGACTTTTGTTGCCTCCAGGTGCTGAAAGAAGACTAGGAGAATGTCTGACTGGGGCTCTTTATGCCTCAAGTGCTGCAAGAAGACATAGAAGAGTGACCTGGAGGGTCCTTTTATGCCCCCAGTTGCTCTAAGGGTGTTTATTGTGATTTTAGGTTGCAGACAGCTACCACTCCACAGGGTGCAAGAGTGCACTGGAGGGCTCTTTGATGTCTCCAGGTGCTCAGAGAATGCCCTTTGAGATTTTAGTTTGCCTCCATTCGATGCTGAAAAAGACAAGACTCTTCCATGTCTTCTTGCAGCACCTGGAGGTGTCAGTGAGCCTCCAGTCCAGGGCACCCTTGCACCCTGTGGAGTGGTGGCACTGTCTGCAACCTAAAATCAAAAGGACTCCTTAGAGCACCTGGGAGCATGAATGGGACCTCCAGGGCACTTTCCTATGTCTTCTTGCAGCACATGAAGGCATCAAAGAGCCCTCCAAGCCAGGGAACAGTGCCATAAAGGCTCTTTGATGCCCTGGTGCTCTAAGGATGTCCTTTGCGATTATAGGGTACAGCACCACCACCACTGAACATAGTGCAAGAGTGCCTTAGATAGAGGGCTTTTGTTGCCTCCAGGTGCTGCTTGAAGACTGAAAAGTGCCATGGAAGGCTCATTCATGCCCTCAGGTGCTCTAAGGATGTCCTTTGATGATTTTAGGTTGCAGACATTGCCACCACCACCCACAGGGTGCAAGAGTGCCCGGCTGGAGGGCTGTTTGATGCATCCAGCTGCTAAAAGGATGCCCTTTGAGATTTTAGTTTGCATCTACCAGGTGCTGAAAAAGACAAGAAAATTCCATGTCTTCTTGCAGCACCATCCTGAGGCATAAAAGAGTCCTCCAGGGTACTCTTCCATGTCTTCTTGCAGTTGCAGCACATGGCTGAGCCTGGAGGCATCAAACAGCCCATGAAGTGCACTTTTCCATGTCTTCTTGGAGCACATGGAGGCATCAAAGACCCTCCAAGGCACTGTTGCACCCTGTGGAGTGGTGGCACTGTCTGTAACCATCACTAAGGGCATCCTTAAAGCATGTGAGGGCATCAAAGAGCCCACCACCCAGGCACTCTTCCATGGGTCCTTAACTGGAGGCATCTAAGAGCCCTTCAGGATACACTTGCACACTGTTGAGTGGTGGCACTGCATCTGCAACCTAACATCAGTACTCTGACATGCTTGCAAAACTGAGAGCATGAAAGATCCTCCAGGTGGGCACTCTGTTATTGATCTTAGCACCTGCTCAGGCATCAAATAACCCCCAATGGTACCCTCGCATCCTCTACATTGGAGTAGTTGTGATGGTAGCATACTCATTCAAAATGTATCAAAATAACCACCAAAATGCACCAGAAAGCATGAAAACCGTATAGCTTCTGGGGGCCTAGGTGGCTCCCAGACCCTGGCCTTTTATTATGAGTCTGAATACCCACAAACTTTTAAAACCTGGCACCCTGGGCTCAAATATTGTTATCCCAAGCAAGCCTTTCAGTTCTTGTATCATTGGTAACAGTACTACTACCACTAACACCATTAGCAGTACTACTCCTGCTAGTGTCACCACTTGTCCATCTGTATGTTCACTGTCACATCCTGTTGTGCAGTAGTAGGGGAATAAGAGCATACAAGCTTTGTGCAGCAAGCAGCAGACGCCACCACCAGTGTCTCCTCTGCTCCCATTATGGCTGCTACATCCACAGCCAGTGTGCTTCCCACCACCACCAGTGCCATTCTTACAGCAGCCACCCTTTCAGCTGTCACCACTACTGTAGCCACTGCTACCACTATTCCTATGCCCATGGCTGAAGCATCTTCTACCCCGTGTCTGTGACCATGAACACCTCTAGTGCTGACCCAATGCAATGCTTGATTTTGTTTTCAGAGTGCTATGTGTGTGTTGTTGTGGATCAAGTACCACATGAAGCTTGTGTTGCATTAGTGAGAGCTCAGTGTTGGTGGCTGAAGTGTCATTGAGGTGTGTATGGTATACCAGGTTCAATAGGTGATTAATGGTGTTGCTGAAGTGCTTTTTAAAGTTTCCTTAAAAAACACCTTTTCTGGCTGAATACCAAATACCAAATAATGAATACCGAATACTTGGGACCCGAATACTGAATATTCTGCCGAATATTCAGGAAAAGGTATTAGCACAGCCCTAGTCATTGGTCCTAACTCTCACCCTATTTTCCTACACAACAGATTCTTTACACATGTGATGGGGTGTGAGTTAGGCTAACACCCATGGCGCACCATGATGCCGGTTGGGGTGTGGGGGTCAAGGGGGTTCAACCTAACACTGAATATCCTCACTTTTGTCACTGTGGAATAACCTAACTGATGCATTAAACAGAGTTTTTACCTCTAATATATATATATATATATATATATATATATATTAGAGGTAAAAACTCTGTTTATCATCAGTGAAAGTTAATCCACAGTGACAAATGAAAGTTGTTCGGTTAAAGCCTCTTGGACCCCAGCCCCCCCAGCATCAGGTATGCCATGAGTTGTCGGTCTCTAACTTTCACCCACATCACATGTGTTAAGAACAGAGGTATAGGAGAATGGGGTGAGAGTTAAGACCGATGACCTCAATGTGCACCTTGATGCCGGTTGGCGGTGAGCTGGGGGTTCAAGGGGGCTTTCAACACTAACACCAAATATCCTTGCCTTTGTCGCTGTGGAACAACCCTAACTGATGCATTAAAGGGATTTTTGCTCTAATTTCCCTTCTTTTTGAGAATGAGGCAGATAAATAGTGAACAGAATACGGTGGCGGGAACATGGGGCCCTTTGGCCTGCACTCCCCACGTGATGTCTTGTCAAATAGTAACAGGAACAACAGCATAGCGCAAGCACCAAGAGTTACGCACATGGTAATGTAAAGTAAATGGTAAAGTGAACGTTAATAGAAATGCAAGTGTAAAGTGACGTCGAAACAAACAGTCAGAGAAATGAAGATGCAAGTGCGTACAAAAATGCAACTGGTAACATGCATAGTGAAGATAGTGGTATTTGAAATGCAAATGTTAAGTGTGACAGCAAAAAGAACACCAAAGGAACAGAAATGGAAACACAAATGCAAGCACACATGTAACGGAAACCATAATGCCCAGGGCAAGGTACTGCAATCATAAATGCAAATGGTAAGATTACATGAAGAATAATGCCAAAGGAAACAGATACAGAAGCGGGAACAGAAGCACGTATGGAAACAGAAACCATAAGCGCATGGGCATGGGACCGCAATTGTAAACACAAATGGTAAAGTTAACATGAAAAATAATGCAAAAGCAGAAACAGAAACGGGAACAGAAGCGGTAAGGAAGCATAAACCGTAATACGAATGATCATGTTACCGCAATTGTAAATAGAAATGTTAACGGTAACAGCAACAGTAATACCAAAGGAAACAGAAACGAAAGGTGAACGTAAGCATGCTCGAAACACAAACTGTAACGTGGATAGGCACGGTACCACAATTGTAAAGCAACTGCTAAAGTTAACAAGAAGAATAACACCAAAGGAAACAGAAATGGAAACTGGAATGCAAGCACTTACGGAAACGCAAACCGTAATATGCACGTGACATTACCGCAATTGTAAATGTAAATGGTAATGGTAACAACAGCAATAACGCCAAAGGAAAGAGAAACGCAAAGGAAAAGCAAGCATATGGAAACACAAACTGTGAGGTGTGCGGTCATAGTATTGCAAGTGGAACGCAAACGGTAACGTTAACAGCAAAAATAACGGCAAAAGAAACAGAAATGGAAATGTGAACGGGCACAGACGCAAAACAGAACGCACGCAGAATGCAAGCGTAACGCATATAGAGGCGCATACGGAACAGTAATGCAAGCGGGTATGGAAACACAAGTGGTAATGCTAAGTGTAGCAGTAATGTAACCACACACCCTGTTTTTCCCAACAGCTGCATAGAGAAACACAGTGTGCACAAAGAATGTATGCACAATAATGGGCCTCACAGCAGAAAATGAGCTGTCGAAAGACTAAATTGCTTAAATCTCAGGAACCTGTACAACATGAAAAAAAAATTCCCATGATTCATGATTTTCCTGCCTCTGTTTTGCTGAATGCATAGGGTACGCATTGTCATGATGAAAATTCCGTATCTCGCACCGTTTCTGAGATACAAGCCCGAAAGCGCGCGTCTCCACCATGTTAGTCTATGGGAAAAAATGCCAAATTTGGAATACCGTAACTTGGCATCTGTGCAATATTTTTCACCAAATCACGAAAAGTCACATCTGTGAGATGCTGGCTGCCTTACCTACAAATTTTAGCTCAAAAGACCAAACCGTTCTTTTGCAGCAGGGTTACAAAGAATTCCTGTAATTTGGCCAAGTCTGAAAAAGTAGTGTTGCAATTTGTGGCAATTTTCGCAACATTTGTGAAAGTGTCACAGGTGTGATACTACTTTGCTACACTACTATTTCAGAAATTTGAAAAAATATTTCTGGGGTGTTTTACCCAAAATAAAGGCATGGCTAGCATCCTCAGGGTCCGACTAGGTGAACACAGAAAGAATTGTGTCCCTAGAGGGTCCCAATTTTAAATGGCAAGCATTTTTCTGATTACTAACTGAAAAGAAAGTGGCAGATTTACAACACTACTAGGGCCATTTGCGCATACTAAAAGTGCATTTGCCAAAGTGTTGAACTTTTGTTAATTTTTCCCATTGACTTATAATGGGAACTTGTTTTTGAATAACTTTTGAACCGTTTAATATTTTTTCCCCAAATCTTCAAAGCGGCACATTGGGACCCTGACCACACATTTCCTGAAGTTTCCGGACCAGTCACGCAAACCGTGCGACCTGTAGGCAAGAGCAAAGAATTCACAAAAAGGTAAAATTGCACATTCGTTGTCACATAATAACTCTGCAGCTGTATATCCAACCAATACGAAACTTGGTAGATCCCAAGATCTACCATGCTAAATCATGTATACCAAATTTCAGGCCAATCCATTTAATGGTGGCAAAGTTATTAAGGTGCATAATTTGACCCTTTAACCTTAAAAGTGCTACTCAACCCTAATTCATGGTAGCACTATCGTGCTACATATATATATATATATATATATATATATATATATATATATATATATATATATATACTATAATATATATATATATATATATATATCTACCTAGCTCTACTCATTTACACAGAGGTTGTGAGGCAGATCTTACTGAAACCCTCCCCTAGCTCAAGAGCTGGCCCCCACCTTACAGCACAGCAAGCAGCTCTCCTCATTTACACAGAGGTCGTGAGGCAGATTTTACCGAGCCTCCCCGAGCTCAAGAGCTGGCCCCTCACCTTACAGCACAGCAAGAAGCTCCTCGCCGCTTACATGGAGGTCGTGAGGCAGATCTTACCGAAGTCCTCCCTGAGTTCAAGAGCTGGCCCTCGCCTTACAGCACAGCAAGGAGCTCTGCTCATTTACATGAAGGTCGTGAGGACAGATCTTACCAAAGCTCTCCCTGAGCTCAATAGCTGGCCCCCACCTTACAGCACAGCAAGCAGGTACAGCTCATCCCGCTCCTTGGCAGACTGCATCACATCAGCTCAGCTGTGTGCAAGAACTTTGGGCACCAACATTTGAATCTGGCTGGCACCGCTGCAATTCAGAAACGAACTGCATAGGACATTTGACCCTCTGCTACCTGCACTAGGCACGGAGGCTTTCAGCATACAGCAGGGTGCTTTTCACTTGATAATTTAAAGAAATTCCCTCGGGGCTGTAATCTAAAAGTAGAACCCACTGTTGCTTTCTGCACCTCTGCATTAGTAAGAACAGTGCAGTTGCAAAATAACTGTTTGTGATAGATACTGACTTAGTTCCTTACCACCAAGTAGAAGCTGTGTTTTAATCAAGAACTGTTGGTCCGATTGTACCCCTGTTGTGTTTGAATGGAACTGTCTTGTTGCATTCTGTGATGTGGTAGAGCTTAGTCCGCCCCTCTCATTCCTTATTTAACCCTGTCCCTGTCTTATTTTCCCCAGCTCTCCTTATGTACACGGAGGTCATGAGGGCAGATCTTACAGAAGCCCTCCCCAAACTCAAGAGCTAGCCCCCCGTCTTACAGCACAGCAAGCAGGTACAGCTCCTCCGCTCCTCAGCAGATCGCATCCCATCAGCTCAGCTGTGAGCAAGAACCCTGCTGACACTTTGTCAGCTACCCCACCACCCCACAACCACCCTTGGCAAACATTCCTATATATAGGAGAAGTCACATGAATGTGAAAACCAATCAGCCTAGTTTTCCATCTGCAAGCCATTCCCATCTACCACTAGAGGCCACTACTCTTCAAAACAAATAAACCCTAATCTTTCATATCTGCTTGCTGCACTACAATGCTACCTCTGTTTTTAACTACTGTCTTCTTCCTCATCCCTTGGGTGTCCGTCCCACCAACTTCCTTCCCTGAGCTGATGGGCTGGCAAACACCCTGCATCAGCTTGCCAGTTAACATCTATTCACTATCCACCAAGGATGATACACTGCCTGGCTGCCACTCCGACAAAATAGTAGTTGGTTCCACTGTGCTGCCACACACCTTCCAACTCAGCCATTTAGAACTGCAGCCCCATGTTCAAAGAATAGCAGCTGCTATCGCAAAGCCCTATACCATATCTCGTAAGATATACTGGGCTGCACACAATACTAAACACCTGATCACGCTACTGCTACTCCGAGCAGGCGATGTTGAGTCCAACACAGGTCCTAATCATTGCCACACCTCTAATCCCTGCTTGCCAACCCAACTCCCATCGGGCCTAAAAATAATCCACCTAAATATATGCAGCCTTCTTCATAAATATGTGCTGCACTCCTGGAGCTCACACCTCACTGCCAGAGGAAAAGCTACAAGACTGTCCTGGGAAGCAACCCACAATTCTGCTACTGAAATTAGCAGACCCTGAGGCATTTTTCCCTGTTGAAAATGCCACCCAGGATCCTCAAACTCTGGTTTGTTGCAGGGCAGAAATCTCAGAAACAGCCAAAAGCCGTATACCCCTGAGATGTGCCGTGAACTCCTGGGGCTCGTACCTTGCTGCCAGAGGAAAGCTACAAGCCTGTCCTGGGAAGCAACCCATGAATCTGCTACTACAAATTAGCAGACCCTCAGGCTTTCTTCCTTTTGAAACTGCCACCCAGGATCCTTTGAACTCCGCTTTGTTGAAGGGACCAGAAATCTACAGAAACTGCCAAAAGCTGCATACCCCTTTAGATGTGCCATGACCTCCTGGGGCTCGCGACCTCGCCCAGAGGAAAAGCTGCAAGCCTGTCCTGGGAAGCAACCCATGATTCTGCTACTGCAAATTACCAGATGCTGAGGCTATCTTCCCTGTAGGAAACTGCCGCCAGAGCTCCTCTGAACTCTGGTTCGTTGCAGGCACAGAAATCTAGAAAACTGTCAAAAGCCATATACCCCCTCAGATGTGTCATGTCCTCCTTGGGCTCGCACATCTCAGCCAGAGGAAAAGCTACAAGCCTGTCCTGGAAAGCAACCCATGATTCTGCTACTGCAAATATGCAGACCCTGAGGCTTTCTTCCCTGTTGAAAGTACAGCTCAAGATTCTCCGAACTCCGTTCATTGCAAGGCCTAGAAATCTACAGAAACAGTTAAAAGCTGTATATACCTTCAGATGTGCCATGCCCTCCTGGAGCTTACACCTCCCACCAGATGAAAAGCTACAAGCCTCTACAGGGAAGCAACCCACGATTCTGATGCAAATTAGCACAAGCTGAGGCTTTCTTGACCTTTCTATGAAAACTGCCGCCCAGGCTCCTCTGAACTCTGGTTCATTGCAGGGCCCAGAAATCTAGAGAAACAGCAAAAGCCGTATATCTCCTCAGATGTGCCATGCCCTCCTGGGGCTCACACCTCCCCAACAGATGAAAAGCTACAAGCCTGTCCAGGGAAGCAACCCATGATTCTGCTACTGCAAATTTGCAGACCCTGAGGCTTTCTTCCCTGCCGAAACTGCCACTGCAGGATCCTCTGAACTGCGGTTCATTGCAGGGCCCAGAAATCTACAGAAACAGCCAAAAGCTGTATACCCCCTCAGATGTTCCATGCCCTCTTGGGGCTCACACTTCACTGCCAGAGGAAAAGAGGAAAAGCTACAAGCCTGTCCTGGGAAGCAACCCACAATTCTGATACTGCAGATTAGCAGACCCTGAGGCTTTCTTCTCCTGTTGAAACTAATGCCTGGGACCCTTCAAACTCTGGTTTGTTGCAGGGACCAGAAGTTTACAGAAACAGCCAAAAGCCATATACCCCCACATGTGCCATGCCCTCCTATGGCTCACACCTCACCGATAGGGGAAAAGCTATAAGCCTGTCATGTGAAGCAACCCACAATTCTGCTACTGCAAATTAGCAGACCCTGAAGCTTTCCCCTGTTGAAACTGCTGCCGGGATCCTCCAAACTCTGGTTCGTTGAAGGACCCATAAATGTACAGAAACTGCCAAAAGCCATATACCCACTCAGATGTGCAGTGCCCTCCTGGGGCTCGTGCACTCACCCCAGAGAAAAGCTACAAGCCTGTCCTGGGAAGCAATCCATGATTCTGCTACTACAAATTAGCAGATCCCTGAGGCTTTTCCAAAGTTGAAACTGCCGCCTGGGATCTTCCAAACTCCAGTTCGTTGCAGGCCCAGAAATCTACAGAAACAGCCAAAAGCCAGATACCCCTCAGAGTAGCTGAGCCATCTTGGGCTCACACGTTGCCACCAGAGGAACTGATACAAGTCTGTCCTGGAAGCATCCCACGATTCTGGTACTGCAAATTAGCAGACCCAGAGGCTTTCTTCCTCTTTTGAAACAGATGCCGGGATCCTCCGAACTTCAGTTCGTTGCAGAGCCCAGAAATCTATGAAAAAAAGCCAAAAGCTGTATATCCTCAGATGTGCTGTGCCCTGCTGGGCTCCCACCTGCAGCCAGAAGAAAAGCTACAGGCCTGTCCTGGGAAGCAACCCACAAATCTGCAATTGAAATTAGAAGACCCTGAGGCTTTCTTCCCTGTTGAATTTGCTGCCCAAGATCCTCTGAACTCCGGTTCATTGCAGGGCCAAGAAATCTACAGAAACAGCAAAAAGCCATATATCCTCAGATGTCCGTACCCTCCTGGGGCTCGCACCTCCCCACCAGAGGAAAAGCTACAAGCCTGTCCAGGGAAGCAACCCATGATTCTGCTACTGCAAATCAGCAGAAGCTGAGACTTTCTTCCAATGTTGAAACTGCCGCCCAGGATCCTCTGAACTACAGTTTGTTGCAGGCCCAGAAATCTACAGAAACAGCCAAAAGCCGTAGCACTCACAGATGTGCCGTGCCCTCTGGGGCTCGCACGTCACCGTCAGAGGAAAGATACAAGCCTGTCCAGGGAAGCAACCCACAATTCAGGTACTGCAAATTAGCAGAACCTGAGGCTTTTCCCTTTTGAAGCAGATGCCCAGGATCCTATGAACTCCGGTTCATACAGGGCCCAGAAATCTGCAGAAACAGCCAAAAGCCGTATACTCCCCATGATGAGTGGTGCCCTCCTAGGGCTCACACGCCACCGCCAGAAGAAAAGCTACAAGCCTCTCCTGTGAAGCAAACCAGGATTCTGCTACAGCAAATTTTCAGACCCTGAGGCTTTCTTCCCTCTTGAAACTGAAGCCCAGGACCTTCCGAACTCCGGTTCGTTGCAGTGAACAGAAATCTACAGAAGAGCCAAAAGCATATACCCCTCACATGTGCCGTGCCCTCCTGGGGCTTGCACCTCCCCACCAGAGGAAAAGCTATAAGCCTGTCCTGGGAAGCAACCCACGATTCTTCTACTGCAAATTTGAAGACCCTGAGGCTTTCTTCCCTGTTGAAACTGCCATCTGGGATCCTTCAAACTCCAGTTCGTTGCAGCGCCCAGAAATCTACAGAAACAGCCAAAAGCCTTATATCCAATCACATGTGCTGTGCCCTAATAAGGCTCGCACCTCACCACCAGATGAAAAGCTACAAGCCTGTCCAGGAAAGCAACCCATGAGTATGCGTCTGCAAATTAGCAGACTCTAAGGCCTTTTCCCTGTTGAAACTGAAGCTCAGGATCCTCCGAACTCTGGTTCGTTGCAGGACCAGAAATCTTCAGAACTATCCAAAAGCAGTAAATTCCCTCAGATGTGCTGTGCCTTCCTAGGTCTCATACCTTAAGCCACAGGAAAATCTACAAGCCTATCCTGGAAAGCAACCTGTGATTCTGCTACTGCAAATTAGCAGACCCTGAGGTTTTCTTCCCTGTAGAAAGTGCCGCCCAAGATCCTCCAAACTCCAGTTCGTTGCAAGGCCCAGAAATCTACAGAAACAGCCAAAAGCTGTATACCCCATCAGGCGATGCCGTGCCCTCCTGGGGCTCCACTTCCACCAGAGGAAAAGCTACATGCCTGTCCAGGAAGCAACCCACAATTCTTCTACTGCAAATTAGCACAAGCTGAGGCTTTCTTCCCCTGTTGAAACTGGCGACCGGGATCCTCTGAACTCTGGTTCACTGCAGGGCCCAGACCTCTACAGAAACAGCCAAAAGCTGTATACCCCCTCACATGTGCCGTGCCCTCCAGTGGCTCACGCCTCACCACCAGAGGAAAAGCTACAAGCCTGTCCTGGGAAGCAACCGCTATACTGCTTCTGCAAATTAGCAGACCCTGAGGCTTTTTACCCTGTTGAAACTGAAGCCCAGGATCCTCCAAACTCTGGTTCATTGCAGGGCCCAAACATCTACAGAAACAGCCAAAGCCGTATTCCCCATCAGATGTGCCATGCCATTCTGGTGCTCGCACCGCTGCCAGATTATTAGCTACAAGCTTGTCCTTGAAGCAACCCACGAAACTGCTACTCCAAATTAGCAGATCCTGAGGCTTTCTTTCCCTGTTTAAACTGCCACATGGGATCCTCTGAATTCTGGTTCATTCCTGGGCCCAGAAATCTACAAAAACAGCCAAAGACTTATACCCCCTCAGGTGTACCATGCTGTCCTGGTTCTTGCACCTCGCCACCATAGGAAAAGCTACAAGCCCATCCTGGGAAGCAACCCAGATTCTGCTTCTGCAGATTAGCAAACCATGAGGATTTCTTCCCTGTTGAAACTGCCACCTGGGATCCTTGAACTCCGGGTCTTTCCAGGGCCAGAAATCTACAGAAGGAGCCAAAACCCATATACCCCCTCACATGTGCCATGCCCTCCTGTGGCTCTCACCTCACCACCAGATGAAAAGCTACAAGCCTGTCCTAGGAAGCAACGTGCTATTCTGCAATTGCAAATTAGCAGACCCTGAGGTGTTCTTCTCCTGTTGAAACTGAAGCCCAGGATCCTTGAACTCCGTTCATTGCAGGACCCAGAAAACTACAGAAATAGCCAAAAGCCGTATACCCCCACAGATGTGCCGTTGCCCTCCTGGGGCTCATACCTTAAGCCAGAGAAAAAGCTACAAGCCTGTCCTGGGAAGCAACCCATGATCCTGCTACTGCAAATTAGCAGACCCTGAGGTTTTCTTCCCTTTTGAAAGATGCCGCATAAGATCCTCCGAACTCAGTGTTCGCTGAAGGCCCAGAAATCTACAGGAACAGCCAAAAATCGTATACCCCCTCAGATGTGCGTGCCTTCCTGGGGCTCGCACCTCCCACCAGAGGAAAAGCTACAAGCATGTCCAGGGAAGTAACCCACAATTCTGCTACTGCAGATTAGCACAAGCTGAGGTTTTCTTCCCTGTTGAAACTGGTGCCCAGGATCCTCTGAACTCTGGTTCATTGCAGGGCCTAGACATCTACAGAAACAGTCAAAGCTGTATACCCCCTCAGATGTGCTGTGCCCTCCTGGGACTCGCACCTCGCTGCCAGAGGTAAAGCTACAAGCCTGTCCTGGGAAGCAACCCACGATTCTGCTACTACAAATTAGCAGACCCTGAGGATTTCTTCCCTTGTTGAAACTGCTGCCAGAATCCTCTCAACTCTGGTTCATTGCAAGGCGCAGAAATCTACAGGAAACAGCCAAAAGATGTACCCTGTCAGATGTGCCGTGCATTCTGAAGAGTTACACATCGCCGCCAGAGGAAAAGCTACAAGCCTGTCCTGGGAAGCAACACACTTTCTGCTACTGCAAGTTAGCAGACTCTGAGGCTTTCTTCCCTGTTGAAACTGCTGCCCGGATCACCCGATCTCTGTGTCATTGCAGGGCCCTGAAATCTACAGAAACAGACAAAAGCCGTATACCTGCTCAGATGTGCAGTGTCCTCCTGGGGCTTGCACCTTGTCGCCAGAGGAAAAGCTAAAACCAGTCCAGGGAAGCAACCCATGATTCTACAATTGCATATTAGCAGACCCTGAGGCTTTCTTCCTCTGTTGAAACTGCCCCTGGGATCCTCTGAACTCCGGTTCATTGCAGGGCCCAGAAATCTACAGAAACAGCCAAAGCTGTTTACCCCCTCACATGTGCCGTGCCCTCCAGTGGCTCACGCCTCACCACCAGAGGAAAAGCTACAAGCCTGTCCTGGGAAGCAACCCGCTATACTGTTCTGCAAATTATCAGACCCTGAGGCTTTCTTACCCTGTTGAAACTGAAGCCCAGGATCCTCAAACTCTGGTTCATTGCAGGGCCCAAACATCTACAGAAACAGCCAAAAGCCGTATTCCCCATCAGATGTGCCATGCCATTCTGGTGCTCGCACCTCGCTGCCAGATTATTAGCTACAAGCTTGTCCTTGGAAGCAACCCACGAAACTGCTACTCCAAATTAGCAGATCCTGAGGCTTTCTTTCCTGTTTAAACTGCCACATGGGATCCTCTGAATTCTGGTTCATTCCTGGGCCCAGAAATCTACAAAAACAGCCAAAAGACTTATACCCCTCAGGTGTACCATGCTGTCCTGGTTCTTGCACCTCGCCACCATAGGAAAAGCTACAAGCCCATCCTGGGAAGCAACCCACGATTCTGCTTCTGCAGATTAGCAGACCATGAGGATTTCTTCCCCTGTTGAAACTGCCACCTGGGATCCTTCAACTCCGGGTCTTTCCAGGGCCCAGAAATCTACAGAAGGAGCCAAAACCATATACCCTCTCACATGTGCCATGCTCCTGTGGCTCTCACCTCACCACCAGATGAAAAGCTACAAGCCTGTCCTAGGAAGCACGCACTATTCTGCAATTGCAAATTAGCAGATCCTGAGGTGTTCTTCTCTGTTGAAACTGAAGCCCAGGATCCTTGAACTCTGGTTCATTGCAGGACCCAGAAAACTACAGAAATAGCCAAAAGCCGTATACCCCCACAGATGTGCCGTGCCCTCCTGGGGCTCATACCTTAAGCCAGAGAAAAGCTACAAGCCTGTCCTGGGAAGCAACCCATGATCCTGCTACTGCAAATTAGCAGACCCTGAGGTTTTCTTCCCTTTTGAAAGTGCCGCATAAGATCCTCCGAACTCAGGTTCGTTGCAAGGCCAGAAATCTACAGGAACAGCCAAAACCGTATACCCTCAGATGTGCGTGCCTTCCTGGGGCTCGCACCTCCCCACCAGAGGAAAAGCTACAAGCATGTCCAGGAAGCAACCCACAATTCTGCTACTGCAGATTAGCACAAGCTGAGGTTTTCTTCCCTGTTGAAACTGGTGCCCAGGATCCTCCGAACTCTGGTTCATTGCAGGGCCTAGACATCTACAGAAACAGTCAAAAGCTGTATACCCCCTCAGATGTGCTGTGCCCTCCTGGGACTCGCACCTCGCTGCCAGAGGTAAAGCTACAAGCCTGTCCTGGAAGCAACCCACGATTCTGCTACTACAAATTAGCAGACCCTGAGGATTTCTTCCTTGAAACTGCTGCCAGAATCCTCTCAAGTCTGGTTCATTGCAAGGCGTGAAATCTACAGAAACAGCCAAAGATGTGTACCCTGTCAGATGTGCCGTGCATTCCTGGGGTTCGCATATCCCGCCAGAGGAAAAGCTACAAGCCTGTCCTGGAAGCAACACACGATTCTGCTACTGAAGTTAGCAGACTCTGAGGCTTTCACCCCTGTTGAAACTACTGCCCGGGATCACCTGATCTCTGTGTCATTGCAGGGCCCTGAAATCTACAGAAACAGACAAAAGCCAGATACCTGCTCAGATGTGCAGTGTCCTCCTGGGGCTTGCACCTTGTCGCCAGAGGAAAAAGCTAAAACCAGTCCAGGGAAGCAACCCATGATTCTACAATTGCATATTAGCAGACCCTGAGGCTCTTCCCTGTTGAAACTGCCCCTGGGATCCTCTGAACTCCGGTTCATTGCAGGGCCCAGAAATCTACAGAAACACCCTAATGTCATAACCTCATCAGATGTGCCAAGTCCTTCTGGGCTCGCACCTCGCCACCAGAGGAAAACTACAAGCCTGTCCTTGGAAGCAACCCACTATTCTGCTACTGAAATTAACAGACACTGAAGCTTTCTTCCCTGTTCCATATGCTGCCTGAATTGCTCCAAACTCTGGTTCATTGCAGGGTCCAGAAATCACAGCAACATCCTCAAGCCATATACCCCTCAGGCGTGCCATGCGCTCCTAGGGCCTGCACCTCCCCACCAGATGAAAAAGCTACAAGCCTGTCCTGGGAAGCAACCCACAATTCAGGTACTGCAAATTAGCAGACCCTGAGGCTTTCTTCCCTTTTGAAACAGATGCCTGGGATCCTCCGAACTACGGTTCATTGCAGGGCCCAGAAATCTACAGAAAGTGCCAAAAGCTGTATACCCCTCAGATGTGCTGTGCCCTCCTGGGTCTCGCACACTTACCACCAGAGGAAAAGCTACAAGCTTGTCCTGGGATGCTACCCACGATTCTGCTACTGCAAATTAGCAGACACTGAGGATTTCTTCCCCTGCTGAAACTGCAGCCCAGGATCCTATGAACTCCGGTACATGCAGGGCCCAGAAATCTGCAGAAACAGCCAAAAGCTGTATTCCCCATCAGATGTGCGTACCGTCCTAGTGCTCGCACTCGCTGCCAGAGGAAAGATACAAGCCTGTCCTGAAGCAACCTATGATTTACTGCAAATTAGCAGACCCTGAGGCTTTATTCTCCTGTTGAGAGTACTGCCCTGTATCCTCTGAACCCTGTTTTATTACGGAGCCCAGAAATATACAGAAACAATCAAAAGCCATATACACCCTCAGATGTGCTGTGCCCTCTTGGGGCTTGCACCTCACCACCAGAGGAAAAGCTACAAGCCTGTCCTGGGAAGCAATCCATGATTCTGCTACTGCAAATTAGCAGACTATGAGGCTTTCATTCCCTGTTGAAACTGCCACCTGGGATACTTTGAACTCCAGTTCGTTGCATGGCTCAGAAATCTACAGAAGCAGCTAAAAGTCAGATACCCCTCACATGTGCTGTGCGTAATATGGCTCACACCTCATCACCAGATGAAAAGCTACAAGTCTGTCCTGGGAAGCAACCCACAAGTCTTCAGCTGCAAATTAGCAGACCCTGAGGCTTTTTCCCTGTTGAAACTGAAGCCCAGGATCCTCCAAACTCCAGTTCATTGCAGGACCCAGAAATCTACAGAAATAGCCAAAAGCCATATACCCCTCAGATTTGCCGTGCCCTCCTAGGGCTCATATCTTAAGCCAGAGAAAAGCTACAAGCCTGTCCTGAGAAGCAACCGCATGATCCTGCTACTGCAAATTAGCAGATCCTGAGGTTTTCTTCCCCTGTTGAAAGTGTCTCCCAAGATGCTCGAACTCCAGTTCATTGCAAGGCAGGAATCTACAGAAACAGCCAAAAGCCGTATACCCCTCAGATGTGCCATGCACTCCTGGGGCTCGCACTCCTCACCAGAGGAAAAGCTACAAGCCTGTCCAGGAAGCAACCACATTTCTTCTACTGAAAATTAGCATGCTGAGGGCTTTCCCATGTTGAAACTGGTGCCTGGGATCCTCTGAACTCTGGTTCATAGAAGGCCCAGAGCTCTACAGAAACAGCCAAAAGCCATATACCCACTCTGATGTGTCATGCCTTCCTGGGACTCACACTCGCTGCTAGAGGAAAGCTACAAGCCTGTCCAGTGAAGCAACCGATGATTCTGCTACTGCAAATCAGCAGAAGCTGAGGCTTCTTCCCCTGTTGAAAGTTGCTGTCTGGGATCCTTGAACTTTGGTTAGTTGCAGGGCCCAGATATCTACAAAAACAACCAAGCCATATACCCCTCAAATGTACCTTGCCCTCTGAGGCTTGCCTCGCCGCCAGAGGAAAAGCTACAAGCATGTCCTGGAAGCAACCCACGATTCTGCTACTGAAAGATTAGCAGACCATAAGGCTTTCTTCCTGTTGAAACTGCCACCGAGGATCCTTCGAACTCCAGTTTGTTGCAGTGCCCGAAATCTACAGAAACAGACAAAAGCTGTATACCCCTAACAGTGCTGTGCCATCCTGTGGCTCGTACCTCACCACCAGAGGAAAAGCTACAAGAGTGTCCTGGGAAGCAACCCCACCATTCTGCTTCTGCAAATTAGCAGACCTGAGGCTTTCTTCCCTGTTGAAACTGAAGCCAGGATCCTCTGAACTCTGGTTCATTGCAGGGCCCAGACATCTACAGAAACAGCCAAAAGCCGTATTCCCGTCAGATGTGCTGTGCCATCCTGGTGTTGCACCTCGCTGACAGAGGAATAGCTACAAGCATGTCCTTGGAAGCACCCACAATTCTGCTACTGCAAATTAGCGAGACCCTGAGGCTTTCTTTCCTGTTTAAACTGCTGCATGGGATCCTCTAAATTCTGGTTCATTGCTGGGTCCAGAAATCTACAAAACAGCCAAAAAGACGTAGACACCCCTGATATGCCGTGCTCCTGGGGTCGTGACCGCTGCCAGAGGAAAAGCTACAAGCCTGTTCTGGGAAGCATCCTACGATTCTGCTACTGCAGATTAGCAGACCATGAGGCTTTCTTAAACAGTTGAAACTGGTGCCGGGACCCTCCTATGTCTGGTTAGTTGCAGGGCCCAAGAAATCTCTGAAACAGCCAAGCTGTATACCCCCTCAGATGTGCTGTGCAGCTACCAGTCACCTTGCCACCAGAAGAAAAGCTACAAAGCCTACCTGGAAGCAACCCACGATTTTACTACTGCAAATTTGCAGACTTGAGGTTTTCTTCCCTGTTGAAACTGCTGCCCAGGATCCTCTCAACTCTGGTTCATTGCAGGGCCCAGAAATCTACAGAAATAGCCAAAGCTGTATACCACCTCAGATGTGCTGTGCACTGCTGAAGCTCATATTTCTCTGCCATAGGAAAAGCTACAAGCCTGTCTGGTGAAGCAAACCACGATTCTGCTACTGCAAATTTTCAGAAACTGAGACTTTCTTCCCTGTTGAAACTGCTGCCTGGGGTCCTCTGAACTCTGGTTCATTGCAGCGCCACAAATCTACAAAAACAGCCAGAAGAAGTATACCCCTCAGATGTTCCGAGCCCTCCTGGGGCTCACACCTCACCACCAGTGGAAAAGCTATAAGCCTGTCCTGAGAAGCAATCCACCATTCTGCTGCTTCAGATTAGCAGACCCTGAGGCATTCTTCCCCTGTTGAAACTGACACCAGGTATCCTTTGAACTCTGTTCCATTGCAGAGCCCAGAAATCTACAGAAACAATCAAAAGCCAGATACCCTCAGATGTGCCGTACCCTCCTGCGGCTCGCACCTCGCTGTGAGAGGAAAAGCTACAAGCCTGTCCCGAAGCAACCCATGATTCTGCTACTGCAGGTAAGCTGACCATGAGGCTTCCTTTCCTATTGAAACTGCTACATGGGATCCTGAACTCTGGTTCATTGCAGGGCCCAGAAATCTACAAAAAAGACAAAAGAATTATACCCCTCAGGCGTGCCATGCCCTCCTGGTTCTTGCCCCGCCACCAGAGGAAAAGCTACAAGCCTGTCCTGGGAAGCAACCCACGATTCTGCTACTGCAGATTAGCAGACCATGAGGCTTTCTTCCCTGTTGAAACTGCCACCTGGGATCCTTCAAACTCTCTTTCGTTCCAGGACCCAGAAATCTATAGAAACAGCCAAAAGCCATAAACCCCTTCACATGTGCTGTGCCCTCCTGTGGCTCGCACCCTCACCATGAATGAAAAGCTACAAGCCTTTCCTGGGAAGCAAGCTATGATTCTGCAGCTGCAATTAGCAGACCCTGAGGCTTTCTTCTCCTGTTGAAACTGAAGCCCAGGATCCTCCGAACTCCAGTTCATTGCAGGACCCAGAAATCTACAGAAATAGCCAAAAGCCATATACCCCTCTGATGTGACATGCCTCCTGGAGCTTATACCTCTCAGCCAGAGGAAAAGCTACAAGCCTGTCCAGGAAGCAACCCATGATCCTGCTACTGCAAATTAGCAGAACCCTGAGGTTTTCTTCCCTTTGAAAGTGCTGCCTAAGATCCTCTGAACTCGGTTCGGCGCAAGGCCCAGAAATCTACAGAAACAGCCAAAAACCGTATACCCCTCAGATGTGCCTGTGCCTTCCTGTGGCTCTCCCTCCCCCACCAGAGGAAAAGCTACAAGCTTGTCCAGGAAGCAACCCACAATTCTTCTACTGTAAATTATCACAAGCTGAGGCTTTCTTCCCTGTTGAAACTGGCACCCAGAATCCTCCGAACTCTGTTTTGTTGCAGGGCCCAGACATCTACAGAAACAGCCAAAAGTCATATACCCCCTCAGATGTGCTTAGCCCTCCTGGGACTGCACCTGCTGTCAGAGGAAAAGCTACAAGCCTGTCCTGGGAAGCAATCCATGATTCTGCTACTGCAAATTAGCAGACCCTGAGGCTTTCTTCCCTGTTGAAGCTGGCGCCAGGATCCTCAAACTGTGGTTCGTTGCAGGGCCCAGAAATATACAGAAATACCAAAAGCCATATTCCCCTCAGATGTGCTGTGCCGTCCTGGGGCTCGTGACCTTGCCACCAGAGGAAAAGCTACACCCTGTCCTGGGATGCAACCCACAATTCTACTACTGCAAAATTGCAGACCCTGAGGCTTTCTTCCCATGTTGAAACTGCTGCCCTGGATCCTCTCAGCTATGGTTCAATGCAGGGCCCAGAAATCTAATAAACAAGTTGAAAGACACTGGAGTGGGGCACATAATAATCAGCTGGGTTAGGAACTGGCTGCAAGGGAGAACCAGAGGGTCATAGTAAACAACACTGTGTCAGAGCATGGTGGGGTAACCAGTGGAGTCCCCAGAGATCAGTACTGGGATCAATTCTATTTATCATATTCATCAGCGACATCACTGATGGATTGGAGGAAAAGATATGTCTGTTCAGAGGTGACACGAAGCTCTGCTACAGAATAGATACACAAGAGGGGCCACAGAAATGGACTGTTATCTAAAAAGCTGGAGGAATGGTCAAAACAATGGCAGTTGAAATTCAATGCCAAGAAGTGTAAAGTTATGCACCTGGAAAGAAAAACCCAGGCAGGAAATATACCTTAGGAGTGGGACAACTGACAGAAACTAAGATTTAGAGGGATCTAGGGTACTCATATCTGATGATTTAAATACAACCAGGCAATGCAAAAGGTGGCATAGAATGCTAACTGCATTCTTGGATGCATAGGTGGGGTAACACAGTAGAAAAAGCAAGGCGATAATCCCACTGTACAGTTCCTTGGTGAGACCGCACCTGGAGTATTGCATCCAGTTCTGGAAACCACATCTCAAGAAAGACAGAAATTGTCTGGAGACCATTCAGAGGAGAGCTACGAAGATGATCCATAGACTTCATCAAGAACCCTATGAGTCAAGACTGAACCATCTCAAGATATACTCACTGGAAAGGAGGGGTGGGGATATGATTGAAACATTTAAATACTTCAAAGGAATGAACTCACTACTAACTCAGGACCATTACAGAAAGCTCATCTCCACAAACAAGGGGCATAGCATGTGCCTACAGGGAGGTAAATTCAAAATCAACATCAGGAAGTTTTCTTCACTGAAAGGGTGGTGGAGTCTTGAAACAGTCTGTTCCCAGAAACCGTGGTAACAAAGACAGTGAGAGAGCTGAAGCTAGCATGGGACAGTCTCTGCTGAAACTTAGGAAGGAAAAAGACTGGGGGGGTTAGCACACACACTGGCAAACTAGATAGATCATATTGTCCCTACTGCCAGCACTTTCTTATGTTCTTATATACAGCATGCATTTCAATCTTTACTTCAGCCAGTCTTTCATTTTGGATGTTTTGGAGCCTGCCAGCTTTGAGTTCCAGCATTAGAAGCAGCTACTATCGTATGTTAGGAATAGGTATTTGTCCCTTTATGGGTGACTTTCACAGAGTAAGCCACTATGAGATGCTTGCAGTCCAGAGTTGAATATGCCTGGAATATATCCCTATATAACTTTGATATCCAGAAGGGGCAAGTTTGAAAAGACACAGGCCCATGAGAAATGGTTAAGGTTCCGCTCTGGTTGCAGGCTCTGCAGCATCTGTCTGCCTAGCTGAACTTTTAACAACACTATATTAACTGGGAGCCTTTGGTCTTATAGGAAATCCATTTATAATTCACCATTATAACAAGCTGGTTATAATGGCAAACATGTTGCCTCCCTGAGGCACACACTTCCACCGGCAACTGCCTTGTATTCCATAACTGCCGTGGTGAAAGACACACCACTGTAATTATATAAAATGAGACATGTGGAAGTGTGAAAACTCAAATTTTATACGATCTTTCAGTGCTAGATGTGTGTATAAACTAATTGAGCTTCTCAATGGGATTTAGTAGCAACCAACACCCCAGTGTGTGTAAACTTATTGTTATATACACCTTCCCATGTATCATGCTATATGTAATTTTAGGTGCCAGAAAGAAACAACTAGCCACCTTCCACTTCTGTTTTCTGCAAGTTAGTAGATGTGTTGTGTGTGATCTGCTATCCCATATCTTTCTGTGTTCTAACTCTGCCTGTTCTCTAGCCATATTGCTGTCCCCTTTATTCTGCTGGTTGTTCCAGTGATATTTTATGAAATGCTGAGATGGGCACACCTAGCTTCCCAGTATTGTTGATATTTAGTACCGAGTTGAAATATTGCAATAGATCTTGTAGTGTTAGCCCAAATTTGTTCTTTTCCGAAAAGGTTGTTATTCTGTTTTGGTCATACAGTTGACCGACAGTACAAGTTGCATTAAAATGTTCCACCAATGAGTTGGTTTAGCGTTATTTTCTACAGTTAGCAATGCATTGGCAACTCATATTGCATTGTTTTAAGTGTTTGACCTGCTCAAGTTCAATGTTTGTAAAATGTTTTGCCACTCAATTGGAATGCATCTGCAGTCCAGTCCCAATGGAATATGAAACTTAGTTTACATCTAAAGAAACAGTGTGCAGGGCTTTGTGCTTGGATCCAGCAACACTTATGCAACTCAGTTGGAAATGCTAAAACAACTCATTGGAGGAATAGTTTAATGTGACATACTATAGCCTTTAAAAGGCCAAGTTGCTTCCATTTATGGCATGCCAAATCCAACGATCTTAGATTCAGGCTTGAGCAATGCCAGGCCTACCTTGGAGTTAATGGACTGTAATTTAAAATTTGTTACATTTTATTATTGTATTCAATTTCACAATACAACTCAACATTTTGCCACTGAAATGTGGATACAGGCACTCAAAATGAGGAGAGGGACACATCCTCAAATGGAGATATGGGACAGGATTTTGAACCTGCCTTGATGCCACAAACCTCCCAGTGCACTGAACATACAGCACCACGGAGTTTGCGGCAAGCTCTGGTCACAATCAGGATTTTCTATCCTTGCACTGAATGCAGGTCTGTAGACCACATATTTGTGGTCTATCCTGCACTAGCTTATTAGGGCCTCCAATGAGGAGCTTGCACAGATCTTTGATGCAAGCAGCCGTAAATCATGCAAACTGTCACAAGTACACCTGGGAATGGAAAATTGGGCATAGTTGTGGCAATGTTGTTGACACCAGCAGATCCTGAGTCCTGTGGCACAGGGAAGGACACAAGCCCTCGCCATGGTTTGAAAAATCCAGCCCTGACTCAAAACACTTCAAAAACCATTACACAGTGTTTATTTTTGATTTAACTTCTTAGACTGTTATGAAGTTCTGGATGAAAGTCTGTATTTACACCTTCTCTGTTTTGGCTGCACCTTTTCCACAAAAGGGACAGATGAGGACTAAAGTAATTTTGAGTGGTAAAATGAATAAAGTCCCCTGTAAATATGGACAGTTGAGATATGCAAATGTCAGAACCGCTTTTTTAGTACAGGAGTTAGCGGCCTGCTGCCCATCAGGTACATGTGAGGTGTGAAGAATACTAGGTCCAGTCTGGCTTATATCACTTTTCTGGTTTCCAAAGTGACCCAATAAGCCTCTAGTTTATCCAGCATACTGGGATTCTGCCCTGCAACTGAGCTGCATAGTTTTAGTTTTCAGGTCTGTAGCCCTAGCCCATCCAATTTCATATTATTTATTACCGTGTTACATGTAGCTCTTCAATCAATCAATCAATCTTTATTTTACCAGGTGAAAACACCATTGAGTCGAACTCATTTGCAAGGTGGATGTGGACATAGTACATGTAACATGAAACAATGTATATAAGATACATAACTGAGAGAATAAACAATATAAGTTTAGAATACAAGGAAGTAAGAAACATTTGATACCTAATAAATATAGCAGTTATATACAACATATACATATAAGTACAATAGATATGTGCAATATATACAAGAAAGTTCAAGAGGGGTGGAGAAGGGATTAAGAGGCAGATATCTAGGAGGAAGAGAGGGGAGGGACAGACTGAGGGCCACATAAGATTGATGGCCTGTAAAGTTGTTATCCAGCAATCAGGAAAGCAATTGCAGGGTTCCTTGAAGGAATGTACAAATAGCATTATGAAGGTGGTCAGTTTTAAAGGAATTACTAACTCAAGGTTTTGTAGTTTACTCCACAGTAAAGGGAGCACATAGCTTACAGATGATCAACCAAAATGTGAATTAACTTTAGGGATAAGGAGTGAGGGTATATGAAAGGCTTCTCAATGAGTAGCTACCAGCAGTCTACGTGAGGCAGATACTCAGCAATGCGCTGTGGAAGTTTCTTGATGAGTGCTCTAAAATCTAGAATGCCACGTTTTCTGCCTTCTACATTTAAGAGATGTCCACCCAATCAGGAGAAGAGGGTGCAATGATGGGTTGAGTACGGCACCCTGTGATAAATCTAATAGCCCTGTGATAGAGAGTGTCGAGTTTGGATAATGCAGAGCTGAGACCATGACCATAAAGGAAGTCACCATAATCCAAAAGAGGAATAAATGTCTTTGCACTAACTTGATTTTGCATTCTGAGCAAGTAGACGTTTGAACCTGTAGAAGAGATCAAGTCTCTAAGTTTTTAAAGTTCTTCACTTCACTCAGTTATATTATTTCCTACCAGGCCAAATGACAAATCAGGTACCTCCTTGTTGCTGGACCTTTTTCTCACCAGTTGCTCAACAACATCACTAAAGTCTCAGTACTCCCAGATGCCCATAGCGACAATTGCGAACAACCTGCTTATGGTTCAATAAAACATCTACTGCTCCTCCCGCTGTCTCTTACTGTAGATGCCTAAAATGGGTATGCTTCAACAGTTCAAAACCTACCTAACTAATTCTGACTGGTCCCCCATGTATAGCACCAATCAATTGATACCCCTCTCTCACTTTATAAATACCTTTAATGCCGCTTGTGACATCTTTGCCCCTTTCTCGAAAACAAATCACTAAAAACTGTAACACCCTCTGGATATCTCAACAGTTGCTTGACCAAATGCAACATCGTGATAATCTCTGGCATAAGGCCTTAGACTCACAACTCCAACTGGATAGACAATGATATCATAAGGCCAAGAAACAAATGTACCTGGGCCATTCACCAAGTCAAAGGCGGCCCATTATCAGCAGGCACTCTCCTCCACCTGGGGCTCAGGAAGACAATTCTGGAAAAACATAAAGGAACTAAATGAGAAATCTGCCACCCCACCCCTCACCTGCCCAGCTCTTGGTTAATGGTAACCTAACACAGGATCCCAGTCCATTGCAAGCACCCTAAACACCACATTGTCTGATCTCAGTTGTGTCCTTCCCCAACTTCTTCCCCCACTAGATCCTATCCCTGGTTGCATCCCACCTTCAAACTTCCCCTTTTGCCTCCGAATCTTCTCAATGTGGGAGGCTAGGAGATCTCTTGAAAGCCCTTGCAAAGTCCCACATCAGTGGTGACTCCTTTGACCTGAAGCTCCTCCATCTAACCCTCGGGGAGGTCCTACAATATCTCACCAAACTATTGAACCTATCCCTCAGACTAGGACAGTTCCCTGCCCTCTGGAAATGAGCTATCATCACCCTATTTTCAAAAGTGGTGACTGCCTGTCCCCAATAATTTCGTCCCATCTCCTTCTCCCTCCCTCTCCAAGGCCCTCAAAACATAGTGGCTGATCAGCTGATGGACCATCTGTCTACACATAACCTACTGTGCCCTGAACAGCATGGTTTCTGCCAGAGCCACAGCACCACCACTGCCCTCCTAGAATACTCCTCCTATGTCCATGGTGCCCTCAAATGTGATCACCTTGTGGGGTCGGTGTACATTGACCTCACAAAGGCATTCAATACCATTTATCATGTACTATGCTTCAGCCTCTCTGCCCTCTCTGGGGCTATTAGTTGAAACAATAACCTGGTTCAAGGGTTATCTTTCAGACAGATCTAGCAGGTGAAAATCAACTCTACTCTATCAAACCACCTCCAGGTCCATTCAGGAGTACCTCAAGGCTCCATCTTGGGACCTCTCATCTTCATCCTCTCTCCAGCTCATGCCCTGGAAATGTTCTGCTCTACGTGGATGATGCAGTAATCTTCTGGAGCCACCCCAGCCCTGATTCTCTTCAAGCGTTCCTGAAGAGTCTTTTCACTGAAGCTGAGACATGGTTTAGTTCCCACTGCTTGGTTTTAGACTATAAGAAAACTAAATCAATGATCTTTGCCCACCATCAGAGTTGTCATCATGACTTCCGCTGACCATTATCAAATCACTGGGATCCCCACTTGAGCTAGTTGAGTCATTCAGTTATCTAGGTGTCACCCTTGACACGTTCTTCACCTACCATGCACATATCTAACAACTGTCTTCGCTATCAACTCAGACTCAGACTTCTGTACCATTACAAACACTGCCTTCCCCAATGGCTATCTGTCTGGCTGTTACCTCTTCTGTCCTCTCCTGGTAGATTACGGCACAGTCATCTATGATACTGCTGACCCCACTGCATTGCAATGCATCAAAGTCACCCTCAACAAAGCATGCAGACTGGTCATGGGTTGCGACAGATGGACACACTCCTCTGATCTCTACAACTCTGCCAAATGTTTGCCATTTAGCGCCCATCTTAGTACCATACTTTCCTCTGGCCAAGAAAATCCACCTTGGTCAAGCCTCATCTGGTCTACATAGCCTCATCCAACCTGCCTTATTGGTCAGAACCTCCTGTAGTTATACTGAGACCTCCCTACTAGTCCTCCACTGTCGAACTTCCCTTAGTCAGAGCTTTTTATGCAGAGCCCCCACTATCTCAGTGACCTCCCCGTCTCCCTGGAGCCCAGGATTTGTTCCTTCAAGACTAGTCTCAAAGCTCTTCTGCTAGAATCTTCAGCTTGTGACTGTCCTTAACCCTCTCTTCCTCCTCCCCCCTCTTGTTGGGGCTCTGTATTATAACTGTATCTCATAAGTGGTATGATATACTGAAAAAATATGTATTCATGTATTACCTAAATATTATGGATATTATGGATAACACTGGGTCCTCCTCTCCACAGATTATTGTTATGTATTCCCTGTTTGTGTGGTTTTGTGTATTGTCTTTCTTCCTGATCACTGTATTTATAATATTGTATAATGTTGTATGCATATTTCCATTCCTTGTTATCTCTCTTGTTTCTCTTACCTGAACATGGTACTGCTTAATACTATATGTAAGTCCTTATTGTTGTTTGACATGGAGCCTTTGTAAAGGAGTCTATGACTCAAAAGACTGTAATTCCAAATGTTATTAAATAAATAAATAAATGTGATCAGCGAAAGATAGTTTATGGTCAATCCAGAACCCCAGATATTTAAATTTTGCCATGAATTCTAAGGATTCACCTAAAAGTGCAGTAAGTTGAGGAACTAGCCCTAGGATACTGGGATTGGGTGTGTTGATGACTGGCAGAAAAACATAGCCTTGGTTTCTCTGCATTTAAAAGTAGTTTTTGCTTCAGGAGGTTTAGCTGCAAATGACTGAAATCTAAATGGAGGCCCCTAGTGGCCAATTCTGGAGTAGGCCTGTCAATGTAGATAACCACATGTTCTGCAAAGAGATGGATGTTAGCTAATGTGATGCCTGAGTCAATATTATTGATGTAAAGCACAAATAGGGGGATGGAACCCTGCAGCACACCTCTAGAACATTCTCAGAGAAGAATGATCTCGTCAGCTTTAACCTGCTGGTAGCATCCAGTAAGGTAGCTGGTGAACCACTTTAATGCTATGGAACCCAGACCAATGTTTCTAAGAGTGACCAGGAGGAGGTCATGATTCACCATGTCGAATGCCTTATGCAGGTCAAGAAATAAGGCACAGGCAATTCCTGGTGTCTAAGGCATTCTGACAGTCATTAGTGACCTTTGCAAGAGCGGATATAGTGCTGTGACATGGTCTAAAACCTGATTGTACCAGATTCAATAGATTGAAGGTCTCCAGGTGGTTCCTAACCTGGAAGTTAACTAATTTCTTGAGCATTTTGGAGAGGATAGGAAACAGGAATATCGGCCTGTAGTTATTTAGATCACTATGGTCACCAGACTTGAAAGGGAATGACAAGGGTGGTTTCCAAATTGATGGAAAGACACCCTTAGTCAGAGATAAATTGAAGAGGTGGGTAATGGGGCAGCCAAGACATCATACGGTAACTGAGTTTTAAAAAATATGGATTAATCAGATCAGCACCTGCACTCTTTCTGGTGTCCAAATCCAGTAATAAGTCTTCTACTTATTTCAAGGAGACAGGGCTGAAAGTGAAGACCATATCAAGAACAGGGGTGTCCAAGGCTTGACAAGCTGGATCCTGGGCACAAAGCTGGGTCTGAAGGTTATAGGCAGGAGAGGAGTCAAATGCTAGTCCAGCAGTTGCAAAGTGGTTGTTGAGAAGATCCAGAATCAACTGTCTGTGGGTAATGTAGGAGCCATCAGAAGAGATTTTTACAGGAGGAGTTTTCGGGAGTATCCCTCAATATCCCTTAAAGTTTTACAAAATTTAGCTGAATACTTGGTAGAAGAGGCCAGTTTGGTGCAAAAGTATGTGGCTTTTTCTTCTTTGATAAGTTTCGTGCACTGATTCCTAGCTACCTAAATGCTGTCAATCAGCAGGAAGTTTGGTTTTCTGGCTTTTTACAAAGAATGTGCCTATTATGTAGGTGGTTTTCAGACTGGCCGTGAACCAGAGGTTCAATTTTTCTTAGTGCAAATCTTCACTAAGGCACATGCCGATTAAAGTTTCAGGACAATGTTCTGGAAAATCTTGTAAGCTTCATTCACAGTAGAGGTCAGATAGATCTCTTGCCAGTTCGAGTGCTGAAGGTCAGTGAGGTAGTCATGAAGGTTGAAATTACATCTACTTCTTTTAAAGATAAATCTACAGGTGGAACCTGGTTTAGGAGCAGATCTGATACATGCTAGGGAGCAGTGGTCACTAAGGTCATTAAAGAAGATGCCTGAGTTAGTAAAAGGCGTGGTTTATTCACTAAAATAAGGTCAATTAACCTACTATTGCCTGGCTTTTTCTTATTAGGATGTGGCTTCAGTAATGGGCTGTGTAAGCCTGTAGGTGTTGCAGATATCTTTTAGGGGTTTTAAGCGGCAGTAAACCAATCAAAGTTGAAATCACCCAAGATGATAACCTCCGGAGACAGCATTTCAAGTACATTACACTGATGGTTCAACACCTTAAGCCCTGCTGATGGATACCTATAACAGCCTAGGATACAAAGTGACATAGAAGGAGAGCTAGACCTTTAATGTCAAGTTTTCAAATTCCTTGGGTATCGTGGTAGAGTCTGTAACAGAAGCAGTAAATTTGTCCTGGATGTAGATGGCCACCCTCCTCCTCCTCTGGAGTGTCTGTTGGTTCTGAAGACATTGTAAGATAGGACATTTATTTCATGATCCAGAGTAGAGGTATGAGCCAGGTTTCAGTAACCACTAATACATCAGGCTTGGCATGGTAAATCCAAGATTGAAGAGTGTCAAATGTCCTTAGAAGACTACATGCATTTATATGAAGTATACTAATCCCCTTAAGATGAGCCAGTTACAAGGGTGCAGTAATATTGGCAGTGGGACCTGGGTTTAGCTCAACGTTGCCTGAGCATAGAAGGAGCAGCAGCAGAAGCTTTTAAGAGCACTTAAAAGCAACCTAGGAGGCAAATCCATTTATTCTGTAAAGTTAAGTGGAAGAGGGCAAGGAGTAATAAAATCAAAGTCCAAGTGGACCAAAGGAAGCATATAAAAGCACCTGGGCCTGGTAGCAGTGGAGGTCTGATGGGATGGGTGGACAAGGATAAGAAGGTGTTCCACATGTCATGGGTAAGTAGAGTCCCATGCTGCAGAGGGTTAGCAAGGTGAATTCCAGGCAGGAAGAAGGAAGTATAGTTGAGGCAATGCAAGTTTCTTTAAGACTAGTCACACTAGGAGGGCCACATATAGGTGTACTGAGTGTGGATCAAGGGTACAAAGATGCGGAAGGACAAGCCTGCAATGCAACACAAGAATAAAAGAAGGAGGGTTGCATTATGAAGTCCTGGGATAACGGAGGGTGTAGATTGTCTTGAGGGTAAAAGAAGTCCTTTGTAAATGGTAGGGCAAGAACAAAAGAATGACAAGTCCTTTTAATGCCTCTGATAAGCAAGCAATAACATACGATGAGGTGCGGGTTACATGCTGATAAGAGCACACCTAGGTGTACTAAGGCATGAGGCGCTTGTGCTGAGTGCCCTATGCCCCTGGCGTGCTCTTTATCAGCATGTAACCCACACCTCATTGAATGTTATTGCGCTTTATAAATGGGCTCCTTCAGTAAAGAAATTATTTAAAATACACATAAAAAGTAGATAAAATCAGTAAAATGTATGATTATGAAGCAGAAAAAAGAAAAGTAGTTCCTGTCACTGTTTTGATATGGAGCTGTTTAATTAAAAGTTGGTACAGGCTATGTTTTTGTGATGTATGTGCAGTGGATAGCAACACCATTTATAAAAAAACAAGTTTGAAAAGCATTTACGTTGTGCTGAAATATTTCATACTTTATCTGCCTGTCTCCTCCCAGCCCCTTCCCGCCTCGCTTCAGTTAACGCAACCGGATCGAGCATGTTCGAAATTAATGTGTTAGATTGTAACTGAGGTTGTTCTCCTGTGTAACAGACAGAAAACATTTGTTGTCTGTATTTTTCAGGTATCTGCTGTTAAATTAATGTTTTAAATGGCTGGGTGGCTAGCTAGCTTGTAGCAGCGTGTCCATTAGCGGTGCCGTAGGTCTTGTGGTTTGTGGTCCCGGAAGTATTGAGCGAGGAAGATAAAGAAACTGTTTTTTTTTTTTTTATTTTGTGGTTACACTTATAGAGTTACAAACTGTTGCAGGTGTTGAAGTAAGGAGAGGAGTTATGGGGGGAGAGGAAGCACGCATTGTGGAGAGTTTTAAGTAGTGGCACACGAGTGGGATTGAAAGCTATGGTCTTCGATGCAGATGGAGACAAGCAGTGAGTATTTGATTTTTTCATTACTGGTTGTGTAGGAAGAGATACCATATTATAGACACTCACTGCTGGCATGAGTTCTGTGTTCGTGTGATTGTGTCTTTGTCTGCTGCTGGTGGGGTTCTGTTTGGCTGGGATCGTGAGTTGAGCAGTGAGGAGCTGCAGTGGCTAGGAAGAGAGTGGTGGCATAGATGGATTCTTTGATGTGCTGCAGTTTGCTTGGCACAACTAGTGCCGGTTGGCATGATACATCCTGATAAGGACACGGCTGAAAGTGGCTTTCAGCTAATCAGGATGGTTGATTTCTTTAGCCCATTTTATAAGCAGAAATATACCACAGAATCACAAGGAGTAACTAACAGGAATATAGGAAGCGACAAGCTTTGCACCAGGGACAGAGTTGGAAGACAGGCTGCCACTTTAATAACTGTGTCAAGCAAAATCAACCAATAGGAAGGAAGCATCGAAATGGGAGGGAAGTAGTGAATTTAAAAGCACAGGGGCAGAGGAGGGCAGGTGGGAGAAAATTCAAGTTTTGAGGAATCAGAGAGCGGGCTGAAGATCAAGACTTTAAACAGAGAAAAGCAGGGGTGAAGTTTCACAGAGATAGCAAGGGGTTCAGAAGTGCAACAGCAAGCAAGAAGAGCCCAAAGGCATGGCAAAGGGGTTCAAGTTAGAACAGAGAGAAGAAAGAAGGACCTTAGCAGTAATGCAGTTTGCAAAAGCCTAACTGTAATGCAGCTTTAACTGTAATGCAGTTTAGCAAATCATTCCCAAATTGACAAAATTATCAATTCTATTACAGATCTTAATTGTAATCAGCTTTAAACAATTATTTCTTAGGAGTATAGGAGGTATGAGAAGGATCGGTCTACAGAGATGTCCCAGGAGAGTGGCGGTAATCAGCTATCAGGCTGATAGTGTGCCAAATTCAGAAGTCCAAAAGAAGGAAATTACTAGTCAGCTGCGGAGCGGGAGCAGCCCCAGAGATTTTGTAAGTGGGCTGAGATGAGGCGGGCCACCAGAGCAGGAACGGTGGAGAGCTCTTGACTTAGGCTGCCAATCCCCTTTAAGGAAATGTTTCCACATAGTTTTGCACTGCAAAAGCTAACACATTGCTTTTGCTTTATCAGAAGTGGTTCCTCTTGCCCCCTTTTTCTCTTTCTCAAATTTGGCAGCACCTTCACAGCAGGTCTGTCTTTATGACAATCATTTATAGCTGGGTCTCAGTGTTACTCACTATTCTGATAGAAATGCTGCTGCGCTCCACAGACTGCCGTTCAACAAATCATCTCACTGTCACCATGTTGTCATCAGACAACTGTTAAATTCCACTGGATTGTCCTGCACTGAAACAGTGGAGTTTGCCCTTTAAGGGCAGACCAAGTTGTCCTGGTGCACCCCTTCCTTTATCTGAAGATGGTGTGCTCAGAGCGGTAGAGGGAAGGAAGGGAGGGACAGGAGACAGAACAATAGGCAGGCAACAGGAAGGAAAGGGCTAAAGGAAGTACATAACGGGCAGCTCAGGAGTGGTTCAGCCACTTTTGCTGAAGTTTTGATTTATCTGAAACTGTAGCATGTCAGATTGGTATCGATTGGAACAGAGGTTTGTGCAAAAATCAGGTAAGAAGCAAACAACTATAGTAACCAAGGATGAAGTGAAATATCTATACTGATTAAGATAAACATTGGTTTTAAAGAAATTTGTTAAAGAACCAGAAGGTAGTAGGAACTTTAAAAAAAAAAAAAGATTTGGGATTGAGCATTGCAATTTCATTGATATATAGAAAAGTAACGACTGTTTTTCATGTGTACCAATGACCAAAAGGCAGTATTTGGAAAATTGGCCAGTGGGGCTTAGAATCAGGCTGGAAGAATGGCTATGTGAAAGGGTGAGAGCACCACACGGTTTGGTTTGTTTGGTCTGCGGCTGGTGCACAGTATGGTTAAGGGCCTGGCAGCTGTGAGGACAGCGGCCGGTAAGGAGAAGCGTTAAGCCTGGCCTAATGCTGTGCTGAAGTTACCAGGCGTGGGGCGAACTTATTTATGCATGCGATTTGGTTGTTTGGGCAGTGGTGCCTAGTGCACAGATTGCTAAGGGCCTTTCAGCTGTGAGATGCAAGCAGCTGGTAAAGGAGTAGCCATTAATCCATGGCATAAGCTATGCATAGACGATGTTGAGCATGGGGAACAGAGTGTGATGTCAGGATGACCTGGGGAGCATGGGGGCGATAACAGAAGGTTTGAGTGGCCTCATAGCACGATGACATGCACCGTTAACAGGGTTTTGAGCGAAGGAAAGGATTTGTTAACCCAGGAGAAGCATGACAGAAGCAAAATGGTTACCCTTGAATGCCAGACAGGGCTAAAGTTTTTGGGATGGCTGGTCGGAAAAGCCTAGTTGGTAGGTCGATGGAGAAGGCCACATGGTATGACATTGCAAGCCATTAGCCCAAGGAATCTGGAATAAAAATGGGTCTTGGTGCAGGAGAAGAATGTGAGTTAGGCCATGCAGTTTACTCGGGAAGAGGGACAAAGTGGTGGATTGAAAGACAAGACAGAACAGCGCGTGGCATGATGTCATCACAGCATGAGTAGGCCGGACTTGCACTTTGATCGGGGGGTATGTTTGGGCCTACGATGAATGTCTGTGCATAAATATTTTGAATTATGGGCTTTATGTGCATTAATTGCTTTTGTCCAGATCAAGAGGCAAGTGCCCCAAGTGACTTCACATGTTTGGTGTCTGAGAAGGACTCAAAAATGGGATGCTAAGCCACGGGGGGGTCAGGGCAAATATGATGGAAAAGAACCGGAAGGAAAAGAAGGCGTGGAGGCCTGGTCAGAAGGACTAGGGCCTAAATAAGTGGTGGCCATGAAGCAGGCATCGCATGCCTGAGGGATTACTTGGAGGATGGAGCCCTGACAAGGGGCATGCAGGGAATAGGAGCAGTTTAAAAAAAAAGAAGGAAACAGGGTAGAAATAAAGGGGAGTAGTGGCAGGCAGGAGGGGCAGATTTCCCTGGCACCGGGGATGGGCGAGCTGCCACGCAGTAGAAACCGAGCTAGATGAACCAGACAGGGGATGACAACGTTGCCCGCCAGTAGGGCATGATGGGTCAGGGTTGGGCGATTGGGAGGCACAGGGCCAGAGAAAAATCAAAACAAAGTGGGGGCCCTAACAATGCAAGGCCTAGTTTGACAGACAATTAATTAAGATGTTTTCATTTCCTGTGTGGTCAGTGTCTCCACAGCTTTCATAGGCGAAAAGAGGAAATGGCACCAAAAAGAGCAAGCCATCTAAAGAAGATGCCTACAGGGCTATTGTGGAGCTGGCAGAAAAGTCAACAGAATGTGGCAGATGGTGGAAGAGGAGGACCGGGAGATCTGGGGAGAAGCGGAAAGCGGGAAAGGAAAGGGGCATAGGAAGCGGCCGGGAGAAGCCACCAGCCCAACCAGGGGCAACCACCGCTAGTGGCACCTCCATGAGCAGCTAGCTCAGTACCTCCACAGCCCAATGACCCTGTACCTTCAGTGCCTTCCCAAGACCAAGTGGGGGTTCCCACTGTGGAACCCAGATTGAATCCTCTGAGCACAGTTGTTCCTCTGCAACCATTATTTTACAACCAGCCATGCATGAGGACAGCAGGCCACAAGGAGCTGACAAGGCCACAGGTAAGGTAGCCAATTCGGTGAGGAAAACATCAAAGACTATGTAAGGCAAATTATTTTGCACTCGGTACAGGAGGTTGGGCTAGATGGAGTCAGCACTGGCTGAGATTAGGTCAGATAAAGAGACAACGAAGGAAGGAGAAAGGGATAGAGAGTGTAGGAAAAGGATCAAGAGATAGGAATGCCAGGAATGAGGATGGGAACATGTACCACTGGCCACAAAAGAGAAAATATGGAAGAGGAGTACATGGATATTTTTGTTTTAGTAAGCGAAGTGGCAGCAAAATACGATGAAACAGAGAATATAGGAAAGAGCGAAATGGCAGCAGCAGTAGTTTTGTTGGGTAAGAAGGAGGACAAATTTACTAAAGAGAAGACTTGGGATGGATGGTTTGTAGGTTTTGCCATGTATTCAAAGATAGTACTGGAGAAAAGCCAGAGTTGGGCATTCCACTCATCACATACTCCTGATAATAAGGGACGAAGGCAAAGGGATGGGTGGGATGGATATACTATGACGAATTATTCCAACAAAGGATGGCTATGTATGGGGATGTAGATGAAACATGAAACAATTAGATTTGTGGACCGGCTATGTAACCGATCAGTCCATCCTGGAAGGAGAAATGGGGAGGAGGCATGATGCTCCAGAGGTTTTGTTGGAGTTACAATAGGGTCGTTTGTTCCTGGCCACAATGCCGCTTTTGGCATGCATGCTCCAAATGTGGAAACACACCGGAGAGCAGATGCAGAATGACATGGGCACAAGGGGCCCAAGGGTCAGGGGGCAAGGAACAAATCAGCAGTTTTTCAAGAAGGGCAAGGGTATAGAGGCAGGTGTGGAACAGAGTGGAGAGAGGAAGAGGGCATACAGGTAGGGAGTAAGACTTACTGACCATCTGGGCCAAGAAAATGGCAGGAGTGGGGAGTATGGCAGAAGAGAAAGGCAGAGGGCAGGGATCAATTTCAAGGAGCAAGAACACCCATCAATATAGATGTGGGAGGACTGATTAGAAAGATACCTGGATAAAAGGTGGCAGACGCTCAAGACAGGTTTTTAGACAGGATTTTCATTACAGTGTGAAGGCCGAGGCAAATGAGAGAAGCGAACAACCTGGGCTCAGTTAATGGGTAGAAGAAATCTTAAGACAGAAAATAGAAGGAAAAGGCAGCTGGTAGAGTGGAAGGGCCATACAATTTATTTTTATTTATTAAGTCTAGGATTACAAATACCTTTGAGCTTTGGTCTTGACAAAGGTTCCACGTCAGAGAAATACAAATTATGGGAACATCAAGACAGACATTACAACAATGTGGACATCGTAAACAGAGTACAGATTAATGCAATTCAAGGGTAGCATTGTAACAGGGCAGCCAGCAGCATTTGTCAGAGAAAAGAGACAACTGATAAGAAGTGCCAGAGTCATAGTGAGAGGAAGAGGTGGAAGGAATGTAGGAGCGTGGGGAGAGGGTGAAAAGTGCAGCACTGGGTATACCAAGATGTGAGGTAGAATCCAGTGAGGAGGGAGGCGGACCACTAGAGCAGGAAGGAAGTGGAGAAAGACGGTTAAGTTCGGTTGTCATAGGAGCTGTTGGTAGTGAGATAGTCCCGGAGGCTAGTTTAAACATACCAATTGTTGGGCCAGAGGAGATGGTGGGGCTGAGGCCATTGAACCAGAGTGGCGCTAGATAAACAAAGAGCATTGTCCCTGTGAAGTGTGACAGTGGGGGACTTTCAGTAGCTGTAGCAGTGGATCTCCAAGGCACCATTTTTGTTAATTGGGTGTTGTAACAGAGTTGAGACCTCAGAAGGTACCAAGGCCAAGGTAGATGTTTTTCGCCATGGAGCAGGTGAGAAACTTTATGCAGTTTGATAGTTGGAGCCAGCCAGTCTGAGTGTACAAGTCACATGTGTGGGTGAGACGGGTGAGCACCAGTGATGAGCCGATATGCCTTATTTAAGGCAGTTGAGAGGCGTCTAAGGGTTGTGGTTGTGGCTGAGCCATAAATGATGAGACCATAGTCTATTACAGAGATCACAGAGCTCAGGACTGCAACCTTCAAAGCTTCTGGCATGAGGTGTGGTCTGTGTTTGTAGAGGAGACCAAGCCATATATTAGCAGCTCTAGCTACATTATTTACATGAAGTCCATAGGAGATAAGGGTCAAGCTGTTTCCTAAGTATTTGAAGGACCCCACCTGATCTAGAGTGTTCCCTGGTGGTGGAGATAACCAAGAGGTGTAGCTTGTGTGGGTTATGAGAGCTGCAGAAGAGCATAGATTTGGTTCTCTTGTCATTGAGGACCAGTTTATGATTAAGAAACCATGTCTCTACAGAACTGAAACCAAGTTGAAGGTTGTGTTGAAGAGCTGCAGGATCTTTGTGAGTGGAGAATACAACAGCATCATCGGCGTATAGTATGATCTGCCTCAGAGCAGTGGTAAGGAGGGAGTTTAAGAAAAGGCTAAAAAGGAGGGGCCCAGTATGGATCCTTGTGGGACACCCGGCGGAACAGGCAGGTGTCAGAAGAGTTTTCACAATTTTTACTCTCTGTGACTGGTTTTCTAAGTAGCTTTAAACCAGAGAAGAGTCAGGTGATAGCCGACATTCAGTAGTTGGTGAATTAGTAGTCCATGGTGTACTGTATTGAAGGCCTTGGAGAGGTTGATGAAAACGCCCGTGAGAAGGCTGTTGTCAGGGATTTATTAACAGCCAGTGAACTCAAGAAGGGCTGTGGTGGTGCTGTGACCTTTCCGGAAGCATGTTGTTGTGGACAAGGTATATTGTATTTATCCAAGTGGTTGGTAAGTTGATCAGCCACGATGTGCTTAAGTGCCTTAGAGAGTGAGGGCAGTATGGAGATAAGGCAATAATCTGAGTGATCTGTCTTATCCCCACTTTTATGGACGGTGTCACGGTGGTATGTTTTCCATAGGTCCGGAATTTTCCACAGCTGAGAAAGAGGTTTAGGATTTTTGTTAATGGATGAATTACCTCATCGAGGGTGAGCAACAGAAGCTTAAGGTCCAGAGTGTCTCTACTAGATCTAGATTTAGAGATAGCTGCAGTAATATAGCGTGAGCTTCATTCAGCTCACCTCCTGAAGTAGAAGAGGGATGGTTAGACTGAGGGCTGAGGTATTTGGGAGTAGGCCTGTTTTGAAAAGTCATGGGGTAGAACAGCATTAAGGTCTGAAAAGCCTTGTTAAAGATGTTTGCGATCACCTTGGGGTCGAGGGTTGAGGATCCATCAACCATTAACATGGCCGAGAGGTTTTTGGCTGCTTCCTGTGACATCCTTGATATTGTACCAGAAAGCACGACCATTTCCCCATGTATTGATGAGAGCGCTTTTGTAATAGGTGGATTTTATTAGCCGTATGGCTTTGTGCATGCATTTCAAGCTTGTTTGTACTCTTTGATGTCCAGTTGTTTGCCAGTGGCCCTGGCAACTGCCCAGAGGTGATCCCTTAGTTTCAGCTGTGAGAAAAGAGCCACTGTGACCCATGGGTTAGAGAGATTTTGTTTTGCACCTTTAGCAGAGGCAAAGAGGTCTGAGCTTTGTTGAAAATTGAGATGAAGTGATCAAGAGCAGTTAACATCTGTTGCTTCATGGATGGGTAGCCAGTCTTGTAGAAGCAGGTATAGTTTGAGATGTGGAAGTTTTCCACGAGAAAGGACTCTGCAAGCGATAATTTTGGGAGGGGCTTAAGGAATTTGTTAGACCATGCATACATGACTGGGGAGTGGTCACTGAGAGAGTCTGGGAGAATGGTTGTACAAGAAATCCTTGTGGGGTGAGTGGTGAGGACCCAATCCAAGAGGGTACTGGTGCCAGTCTTGTAGTTAATCCTAGTAGGGGAGTTTACCATTTGCATGAGGTTAGCAGCTGAGATGGAGTCTTTATAGGCACTGGCTCGATGCTAACCAGTTTATATTGAAATCCCTAGTAGAATAAATTCAGCTTCAGGAGGATGAGAGTTGATAAAGTTCTGGACTTCGTTGAAGCCATGTTTAGGTCCCTGGCAGGATGTATATGGAAACAATAGTCAGGCTTATGGCTGGGACCTAGGACGATTTTTTCATTGGCAGAATCTGGGCCGAGGCAGAAAGTGTTGGAGTTACAGGGTGCCAAGACAGGGAGTCTTGTATAGATTGCAACCACCCTCTTTTGGATATTCAGTCCAGCTTGTGGACATTGTAGCCCTGTATTGTTACTGCTGAGTCAGGAACTTAGGTGTCAGCCAAGTTTCACCACTGCAAGGATGTCAGGTTGTGTTGGCATATGAAGCTTGGAGTGCATCCAGCTTTGGTAGTAGGCTGCAGATATTAATGGTTGCAAGGATAAGGGCACCTGGAGTTTGTGTGGCCTGAGCTTCTAGGGCCAGGATTGGGATGGATGCTGCCTGAGATGAGAAGGAGGAGGAGTAGGAGTTTTAAGGAGCAAAGTCGTAGGATCTTGAAAGATAATTTTGATCGTTGTTTCTGGGAGTAGAGGTTGCAAGGTTCCAGGGGTATCCCATATGGACTGCAAGGTGGTCAGTGTAGAGGTGGCCATCACCCTCCCATTGCAGGATATAAGAATTTTTCCATTGGGTTTGGTTCCCAAAAACAGCAGGAGAATGCAGGGTGATTCACCACCCACCATTTCTGGAAGGGACTCTGTGAATGATTCTATAAGCGTAGGAACATAGTAAAGTGACTTATGCTCTATTAGAGAAGCGGTCCAGATCATCCGAGCAACTTCTGATGCTTGATGGCAAAACGGACATAGAGTCCACTTTCAGATTGCTTCCGTTAGGAAGGAAGACTGGGACCTGTTGGGATTTAAAATTGAGGACAGTACTATTTTGACAAAGCAATGCCCATGGATGTTCCATAGCATATGCTATGTTTGACATTTAGCACCAGCTTACAGTGGATATTTCAAGAAAAAACTGGTTACAAGACAGTCATTTACTATCTGGATGATTTCCTTTTAAATATAGGAGAGAGACACAAAAGAATGTTGGCCAGTTTCCAAGATTTATACAGAGAATTAGGGTTCCATTGGCACCAGAAAAACAGAAGGTCCCAGCAAGGTTTTAGAATTCCTGGTATTGAAATAGACACCCAGTGTGAGGTCTTTAGTTGCCAGACAAAAAAGTATTGAAGCTGAAGGAACCGTTCAAGTATACACAAGTAGAAGAAAGTGCAATTAGAACAGGTACAACAGGTCCTGGGACACCTACACTGCGTGCAGGGCAATTAAACCAAGGACGGCTTTCACCAAAAAGGCTAGGAAGGCCACAGTGGAAGTAACCAGACCACACCACTGGGTAGACATGACAAAAGGAGTTAAGGAAGATTTCAGGTGTGGAGGAGTTTCAGCACCTATAATGGCTATTCCTTTGGCGAGGAGGACTGGGTTTATAACACGGACCTCGATCTGTACACAGAAGCAGCAGGGGCTTAGGTATAGGGTGCTATTTGAGGGCAGATGGTTCATGGAACCATGGCCTGCAGACTGGGTGAGGTACGGAAAGTAAAAGACATCACACTGTCCGAGATCATGCCCATTTGGCCCTGCACCTGGTGTGGGGGAAGATGCGGAATCAGAAGGTGACATTTGGTGCGACAACAAGGCAGTGGTAGATGTTTTAAACAACAGAGGAGCCGGTCAGAAATGGTCATGGGGGTCTTGAGAAAGTTGGTGTTAAGGGCCTGAAATTGAACATGTCATTCAGGGCCAAACACGTAGAAGGGTACACAATATCCTGGCTGACAGCCTTTCCCATCTGCAGCTAGATCATTTCCGGAGGCTGGCCCTACAACTGAAAGCGAAGACACCCATACCAATGAACATCTGGGACTTTGCAAGAGGGAGTAGAACTGTTGTTTACAATATCATGGGCACCACAGACTCTGATGGCCTATGAAGGGGCCTGGCAGGTGTTTTAAACATTGAGGGCAATATAACACATGGAAGGAAGTAGGCTACTTCTGGAGGAACAGTTAGGGAAGTTCACAGTAGAGCAATAGCAGAGAGGAATGGCCCACACCGATGATGGGGTCTATTTTGTAGGATCAGTTTAGTTTGCAACCTGAAGGGTTGGAAGGACCCGACAAAGTCAATGTTGATTAGAAGAATGAGGCAGGGAGGGGTAGGTTAAAACAGAGAGCTACGGATAGTAGAAGACCAATAGGGGAGCAGTGGCTTGTGAAACTAAATGGGTATTACTGGCAATCTGCAGATCAAAGCCCCAGCTATTCCACACGATTTATCTGGTAATGTTTGCAGGGGCCATGAGAGTGACCGAGGCTGTGGGACATGGCAGTAAGGATGAAAAGGGGGTTGGAATGGGAAGATATAATCTGGGGATGAAAGAGATACAAATCATGATCAAGAAGTTAAAGACAGATCAAGGGGACAGAGTTGTACAGTGACCCTGAAGGCTCTGTAGACGACACAGTGTGCCCAGTAAAGCCTTTGTGAGCTTATGCCATAGAGCATGGGAGTAGGACAGGGAGATTATTTGTGCATGGAGATGGAGAAAAAGGTCAAGTTATCAAGTCATGGCCATGCTCAAAAGGCATGCAAACCTTGGGAGGATCCATGTAATTACTCATCTCACTCCCTACAGATAAGGGCTGCTTACAGTGGCAGCAGCAGGTGAGACAGTGACTAATATGTTGGAGAAGGGGCACTGGTGGTCTGCCAGTTACAAGAGAACATCTCAATCACTGCAGTATAGAGACTAACATATCACTTGTGTTTTGTTTTATAGATACAGAACCACATTGGAGGAGGGGCATAGAGGTGGGATCTGAAAAGGAGCTAAGAACATATATAAGATATTTATTTTGCTTAAATCCTATAGGAAGAGGAGGATCACAGAGACTGGACCTCACGGTCACTTCTACATTTATTGGGCAGAGAGAGAGCTGAGAAAAGGCTGGGAGAAACAGCTGTACCAGGATGTGAGAAAATGTAGGTTGGTTTTGCAATGGCATCCAGAGGATGAGATGGGCACAACTGCTTCCTACCCTGAAAGAGATGAAAAATTGGACCCATTCAGACCTAATTATATTAACATCTAGGGGTAATGGCATTGGGGAAAGCAATGGTGGATACACATGCAGGCAGGGGCGTCAGACAGCACGAGCCTGCCGGTGCTTGAGCACCCACAGTTTATATGAGCACCCCCAAATTCTTTGTCCTCCACCCTGCGCCCTTGCCTTTCATTTCCCCACTTACTCTGCCTGCTTGCCTGAAGGATATTCCATGAGCGTGAGCCGTGAGGGACCCGGCGAGGCCACCGTTCCTTCAAGTTTCAACTTTCACAAATCGACCCCCCATAGCGCAACCTGGCACTGGCACAAACAACCACAGCTGAGAGTCGAGTCGAGTCACTGAGTCATAATACAAAAACAGTATAATGCTGCTGAGTTGCTGCACGATGAGGCAGTGTAGAGCCACTGTCACAATCACAAACAAAAGCACAATTGGTATAAAAGGGGACGTGCCCGGCTGGAGAGTCACCACAGCAAGCAGATCACTAGCAGTGCCTAGTCCACCCTGCAACACACTGCCACCCAGCAGAACTGGGATCTGATGGATCCATCCTGGGGAAGAGCAGCAGAACGACTTCGACCTTCAGGCCATATGGACATATCTGTACGATCGTAAGGGCACCCCACCGGAATTGGGGGGTAAGTGGGTCCGGAGGGCATGGGGTGGGGGTGGCGAAATATGTTGACTGGTGCTGGTGGTCACTGCTGGATATCCTATCCCAGAACAGTACCCATCCACCACCTTTAGCAGCATAGCCTTGCTCTTAGATCCAAGCCCTAGGTAGCAAAGTGCCCACCCCCACTACAGCAATCAGCAGCCTTACACAGCGGCACCTTACCACTCCCGCAAGGCTACTGCATCGGCTCAATCCAGAACATGTTCTGCCGACCGCGTCACCTGCAAACCGTAAGTGCTGCCTTTGCTCCATTCTGACCTTGTCCTCTTCCTCTCTCGCTAGACTCCTCACACGCTTCCAGGCGGACCTCAGACATCGGACCCTCTTCCTCGGGCGGATAGCTTGACTGGGTGTGACGACATACACTGGCCACCTGGGATGATCATGATGTGACCACTCCTCCGACCTGAATCATGACTGCAACAGTGCATCTCACACACACACACACACTGTGAGGTCTCACGAGTATGGGTCCTGCCAGGGCGATTTGGGAGCTCTGCGGGGCCTTGAGGTGGTTGTGTGCTGTCACTGTCACAGGGCTAACCGTAGAGAGAGAGAGTTAGGGCAGACAGCCAGCATCTGCATGTAGAGAGGTATAGGTCACGTCCGCCCTAGCCTGGCGGTTGGGAAACTCTGCGGTGCAGACTGTGATAGTTGCTGTGTGTCACAATCAGAGGCGAGACTCAGAGAACAAGAGAGAGAGAGAGAGCGTTAGGGCACATGTTGTTCCTTCAATTTCATTTTATAACAGTTCTCTCTTCATCTCCTCTCCTGATTCCGAATCCTGAATGTTTTGTTCCTTTAATTTAGAGGCATTATTTTATATTTATTGGGACTCTTGGGGTCTTGGGGAGCCTGGGCTGGGAGTCCTAAGAGAACTTTGCATGGTAGGTAGGAGTCTGGACTCTGGAGATAAATCACCACCTGGCACCTGCTGCTGCTAGCCTGCTAGCTAGTGCTATACACCACAGTCTAGAGACTTGTTGTGAGTTGCTTCACTAAGTTGACACCACGAACCTGCATACTGTGCGCCACCTTGTACTCGCTCGCTGCAACTGGCTGGGCTCCCAGTGCTCCTCCAATCACCTGGATAGAAGAGGCTGATAGACACATGACTTGTCAAGGAGACAGTCATGATGCAGGCGAGAGCAGCTAACTGGCCGAGCTGCCAGCTGCATATCACGATGAGAGTGAGGAGAGTCAGCAGATGGGTCAACCACAGGCAGGTAGGAGGATCCATTGCTGTGGTGTGTGAGCTGAGGCGGGGATCATTTTTTCCTGGAAATCGTTACTGGTCGTCGTCGGTCAAGAACTGAGCTAGCTAAGGGACCAAGGGTGTGCTGTACTGTACCCCAACCACCTGCCCTGGCTGTTGCAGACAAGGCAGAACCGCCTTTATAACTAAAAAAAAAAATTAAAACTAGTCTGCAGGTTAACTATATAGACACACAGACAGAGTGTTCAGTAATTGTTCACAACCACAGACTGTAGTCTGTGACACTGAGTTTCTGGCTGGGTAGGGAGGACAGCAAAGCAACTAAGCAAGATTAAGGACAGAAATAGAACAAAACAAATTTTCTTAACACTAGTCTGCAGTGCAGTCACCAGCAGTCAGTCAGAGATAGAGAGGAATTAGGACAGACTAGAAACCAAACAGCTTGTTTTTACAAAACATTTTGCAGTGGGTTCAGGCTAGGAGGGCCAGGCTCAAGCAGGCTGTGTGGGTTGGTCTTTATTGCAGCAAAGTTAGCTGACTGAGGACTGATGGGATGCAGCCTAGTACTCAGTCTAGTCATGCCCGCCCGGCTGTATAAGTAAAATATTAAAGTCAGAGTGCTGATTGCACAGTGTCTTCTGTGCCTATATGCAAAGGCTCTCCAACAAGTGAATAGGCGGTGCTCTGTCTGTGGGTGCTTGAGAAGTCTGTGTGAGTGGGTGAGCAGCTGAGTCTTATCCTGAGATGGTCACGAGTCCTCCTGTCCAGTCCGTACCAAGTCTGACCGTCCGAAAGAAAAATACAAGTAAAATATTAAAGTCAGAGTGCTGATTGCTGACAGAGGTGTCTTCAGTGCCCTATAGTGCAAGGCTCTCCAACAAGTGAATAGGCAGTGCTCTGTCTGTGGGTGCTTGTGAAGTCTGTGTAAGTGGTGAGCAGCTGAGTCTTATCCTGAGACGGTCACAGTCCTCCTGTCCAGTCCGCTACCAGTGTCTGACTGTCCCGAAGAAAAAATACAAGCAAAATATTAAAGTCAGAGTGCTGGATTGCACAGAGGTGTCTTCTGTGTCTATAGTGCAAGTGGGTCTCCAACAAGTGAATAGGCAGTGCTCTGTCTGGGTGCTTACAGAGGTCTGTGTGGAGAGGGTGAGCAGCTGAGACTAACCTAGCCTGTCAGTACCGTTATAGTCCTCCTACTGTCCTGTCTGGACAGTCCTTCAGAGTCTGACCATCCAAAACCAATAAAAAAAAACAAAATAAATCAGACTATTAGGATTTAAGAGGGTCCTTGTGTCAAAAACAAAGTGCTGTGAACTGATTGTCTGTGCTATTCTGACCTCCACTGACTTTAATGTTTTAATCATATTCTGTCCAGACCAGCAACTAACAGTGTAACCTATTCTGAATCAACACAAGAGAAACACACAGTGTATGTTAAAATGGACAAGTTTATTAAAAAATGGGCTAAACAGAGTGAGGCAAGCAGTAAACAGCAGCACCATCAACAAGTGATGTAGCAAGTTGTGAGACTGAAGCTGAGGAAACAGCAGCTGCTCAAGTTCACATTGTTAGGGATGTGGACGTGATCGTGTTGAGGAGCCATGTAGCAGCAGCAGCAGCACTCTGTAAAAGGAAAAACAAGACAGGAATCATTAGTAGTCACCAAGAAAAAGGCCAGAACCTTTCAAGAAAGGTGGCTTGACCGGTTCAAATGGTTACTTTATGATTCCAATGAAAAAAAGGCTTTCTGTTCAGTGTAAAGAGGCAAGAGAGAAAAACTGCTCACATTTTCCACAAAAGCTGATGAAGCATTCACAGTTACTGGTTATAGTGCATGGCATAAGGCAATAGAAAGAGTTGAATCCATGATAAAGTGGCTGCCACAGTGAGGCTGTAATGAAAACACATGTCAAGCAAAATGTGTACAGCATTATGTCTGATGCCAGTAGGCAGCTGAGCGAGGAGATGCAAGGATTGCACTTTAAAAATGATGACAACTTTAAGATTACTGGCCCGACAGGGGCTTGCTATCAGGGCCATACAGATGAGAGTTCAAATTACATGCAAGTGCTAAAAGTGCGAGCCACTGATTGTCCACAGTTGCAGCAGTGGTTGTTAAGGGATAGCTACAGGTGGTTGTCTCATGACATAATGAATGAAATGCTGGACATTATGGGACAAGATGTGCAAAACACAATTGTTTCCAAAATCAAAGCAGCTCAGTATTTTGCTGTAATGATGGATGAGACGACAGACATTACTGTTCATGAGCAAGTCTCAATTTGTTTTCGATTTGTCAGTGAGATTTCAGAATTGAAGAAGCATTTTAGGATTACATGAAACACCACCTGTAGATGCTGCTACACTATTCAGTATCATAAAGATGTTTTGTTATGTTTTGACTTGGATATAAATAAATGCGGGGTCAGTGTTATGGCGGGGCTGCTACTATGGCTGGTATTCTCTGAGTGCAGGCTAGGCTAAATGCTGTTGAGCCCAGGGCCCTTTTCGACATTGGCACATTCCTTGAACCTTGTAGTACAAGATTGCATCAGCAAAATACAAGAATGTCGAGACATACTAAATCAGTACGGGAACTCATAAATATCTATTAGAGACTCTCAAAACGGCTAACTTTTTTTTTCCCACTAACACTTTATTCAGTTTAGGTTACAGGTGCATACAACCAGTCAGTCATTGTTAGTACCAGTGGAGAAACAACTCAACAAATGACCCTGTAACAAACCCACCCCTCCTCCCACCCCCAACCTCCCCAACCTAATCCCCCACCTCTCGCACAAGTCTGAGGAGATAGGGTGAAATCAACCCAAACAGCATCATATGTTTCAAATAGAGTAACATGTAAAAGGACCCTAGATTTTATCGAACCTGAGAGCTTATTTTGAAGGATAGCTGACATCCTCTCAATCCTCAAACAAGCTAGCAGCTCCTCCAGCCATTCCTTATATCCTAATACCACTGAGTCCTTCCAATGTCTAAGTACCACCCTCTTAAGTGTAGCCGCAATCAGGACCATATAAAACCTCCTATTCCTAACTGGAATGCCCAAGACATCCCCAAAAGGCATATCTCTGGCGTAAACAGATCTTCAAGCCAGAAGAGGATTAACCTTCCTCTTAATATCCTCCCACAACAGGCTACTTTCGACATTGCCAAAAGATATGCATCAAGTCACCATCTCCCCTGACGTCTAAAAACACCTTGAACCTTTGTCAACCTGAACTTCTCCAATTTCTGTGGAGAATAAAAGATATTATGAAGGAATTTAAACTGCATGAGCCTCAATCTGTCCTGTAACAAAAATTTGACAATTCACCCATAAATTCTTCCAATTAGTGCCGAATTCGAAAAGCTTGAATTCAATACGATCCTTGATGGGATCAGAGGGATAGGCTCACCCAAGTAGTACCTGATAAATTTTGAAAGAAAGTGCCTCTAATCTACAAGAGGGTATAAACCATCATAGAATTCCACCTCGGTTTCTGCACTGCTCCCTTACCCAATTGTGCGACCACAAGATGTCTAAACTGGTAGGTCCTAAAATAGCCTTACTGGGTAGCCCAAATTTACCCAGAATGACATCCGAGTGTAGAACCATACCCTCCGTCGAAAGAATGTCCTCGCCATACACTCCTCAGGTAAGGGCAACCATACTGGTCCAACATCCTACCATCCAGACAAAACGAGATTCCCCATATGGGCTGTGCCCAACTCTAAAGTGGTATACCGAAGAAGCCCAAGAGTTGGGTATGAACTCCCACTGCTATCCCAATTGGGGAATTGATAAACTAACGGGCAACCATTTTGGTTTGAGATAAAGTAGGGCATATCGGCCTAAGACTGGCATCCTTAATTAAAGTCAATTCTATCCGCAGCCAAAGTGGAATGTAGGAGTGGTGATTAAGGTCATCACAACCTTTGTCCATCTCATGTATTTACTGGCATGGGCAGCCCGTAATATAAGGCAAAATGCGGAAGTCTAAGCCTCCCATCCTTAGGCAGCACCAATTTCGAGTAGGCCATACGTGATTTTTCTGACCCCATACAAAATTAGCAATCATATTGTGCTTCTTAAACCACTCAAATGGTATCCAGATATTCAACATGTTCAGGGATAAAACAATCTGGGAAATATGTTCATTTTAACAAGATTCACTCTCCCCATAAGGAGACTGGGAGTTTCACCCATCTCTCCAAATCTAACGAATGGTCCTTAATAACAGGTCGAAATTCAGCTGAAAGTCTTAGAATCTCCCTGGCCATGTTGAGGCCCAGATACCTGATGAAATTCGATTTCAGGACAATCCTAGCTCCGCCACCTCGTGCCTAAAACTGAGCTAGTAAGGGAAATACCACCCGACTTGTCCAAATTTAATCTGTAATTGGCCAAATTCCCAAACTGCTTGATAACCTTCAACAGTGCTCGATAGAAGCACCCGGTTGATAGATAGACCAACAGGTCATCCGCGATATGCTGTAACCTTGATAGTATGACCTTTAATACTAATACCTCTCAATTGCTTGATTAACAACCACTGCTCTTATAAAGGGTTCCAAATATAAGTTAAAGAGGAGAGGGATAAAGGGCATCCTGCCCGGTGCCCACGATAAACAAAAGGGGTCGGAGACTACTCCATTACAACCAACCCTTGCAGTGGGGCAGGAGTAAAGGAGCCAATCCATGCCCTAAAAGGATCTGGAAACCCAAACCTTTCCATCGCTGCTAGTAAAAAACCCCAGTGTACCCTTATCAAAGGCTTTTCAGCATCCAGGGACAGCAGGGTCATAGGTGCCCTGCTGTCCTCGGAGACCCGAAAGCATGAGCCAGGTCCGAACATGGTCTGCAGAAGATCTACCTCATGAAACCAACCTGTTCTGGACCAATGAGATCAGGGAAGGACCAGACTGATCCTCTCAGCCAATAATTTGGCTAAGAGTTTAATATCATAATTAAGCAATGATATGGGTCTATAACTCGAGGGCTGCTCAAAGGCTTACCCTGTTTAGGGATCAATACAATTAGTGCCTCAAATAAGGACTGATCTTGTACCTGCTGAGACTGGATGCACTGAAATAAATTCAGGAGCAAAAGGATAGAAGCTTAGCAAATTTTATAGAAATTTGCCGACAGACCGTCCGACCTGGCATTTTATCCAGAGGAAGACTTTCATCACCCTTTCAATTTCATTTTGAGTAATATCCACCATTAATTGCTCTTGTTGAGACTCAGATAACCGAGGATGTCCAGCCCTTCAAAAAGGAAGAATCTCCTGTCTGAGAGGACCCATTTTATCGTAGAGAGACTTAAAGTAATTCCTAAACTCAAATACTATCTCCTGGGTAGTCTTAATCATTCCATCCACCTCCGACCAAATCCCTAGGATTAGACATGATGACTCCATTTGCTTAACCCTCCTAGCTAGAAGTGACCCAGCTTTCTCCCCTTGATCCTGATATTTTGCCTTAGTTTTAATTAGAGCCACACACGCTTGCTCACCTAACAGTTTCAAGTATAGACCCTTCAACCTCACCAACTCAATCTTATCCTCCTCATCCAGCTGCCCTCTACCCTACCTTCTTTAAGTCTAATCCGTGTCAAAAGCTCAGTGAGTACCGAACTCACTCCTTTTCCTATAGGAAGTATGGGCAATCAAAGTCCCCTAATAAAAGCTTTAAATGCTCCCCAGACCATATCCGTCCAACATCGACCCCAACATTATTGTCTATAAATTCAGCTATCTGTTCTGAAACAAACTTGGTGACCTGAGGTTACATAGCAACTGGTTGTTAATTCTCCATCTATTACCTCTTTAGGTAAAGTTGATAGAAGGATGGAGACAACAACCACTGCATGATCAGAAGGTGGTACTGCATAATTTCTGCCTCCACTATCCCAGCAAGGAGATCATTAGAAACAAAATATATAGTCTATACTGGATTCGGATCCATGCACTGCAGAGGTGAACGATACTGTCTATCTTGGGATGGAGCACTCTCCACACATCTACCAGGCCATATTGATCCAGCACCTCACAAAGACCCACCTAGTAGGTGATAATCTCAACATCCTACCCCCAGATTTGTCCATAAGAGGGTCTAAGGCCAAATTTAAGTCTCCACCCTAAGATCATGGGTATCTGCACAAAGGGGGCTAACATTCCTGAAAGCTTAACAAAAAATTCTGAGAATCTACAGTAGGGGCCATAAATGCGCCCAAGTACCACCTCCACATTCTGGAGCATGCCCCTTACCAACACAATTCTCCCGTCTCATCCTGGACAACCTGTAGTGGGACAAAAGGCACGGATCTGCCCACCAAAATCATAACACCCTTATCTGTGTATTGCCTTGTGAGGCAAAAACTGATCCAATCTGTCTACATCTCATAGTATTGGACTCTGATTGGAGTAGATGTCTCCTGTAAAACGCAATATTTGTCCTTAGAACCTCCAGGTGTTTCAAAAGACAACACTGCTTAGTTTCTGGCGGCACCTTTTACATTCCATGTAAGTGACCTTAAAGGCCCCGACAATGCCATACACCCTATTGAAAGCAAGCTTATACACAGCCATGTCATACACCCTATCTCCTAAAAATGACAGACTTGTGCCCCCTCACCATGCGAATAGCCAATAAGCTGCATAGTGTCTACCCAACCAAAACCCTCACCAACCTCCCTCCCTGCCCTTTTGCAAAACTTGAGTCTTATAAGTAATTCCAGACTAACCCACCCCCACTACAAGACCCAACCACCACCAACCCTACCCCCTGCCCAAAAACAGCTATCTACCACAGATCCCCGCATCACCCCCTTCCACACTCCATTGGTCCGTGACATCAGCACACCATAGCTTTGCTCCACCACACCTTGCCTCCCCTCTTACCTAAATCCCCCATTTCCAGCTGCTATCCCATCAAACAGATTCACCGGTTGCACAAACAATAGAAACTGTGATTCAAGAAACCTCGAATGCCCAAACCACAAACCGTCCCATACCCAACAGATATGGTAGCCAAGAAATAATATCAAAATAGAGCCTTAAGCCCAACAATTCAAAAAGGCCATAATAACAAAGAAAGAAAAGAAGGAATACAAATGGCCACATAACATAAACTCCCATCTTCAACCCCCCACAAAACAACCATGAATCCTTGGCCCCAAATGGCGGAATGCAACTCCTAGAAGAGAATTCTACATAATGCACAGAAAATCACTCTAGGGTGCTGCTAAAAAAAAAAAACCCTTCTGTTCCTTTCAGTTGAGGACTGCCGCTCTGTCCATGAGCCACAAAGCACAGGCTACAATATAGTCCCTCCCAAACAAAACTGAGAAGGCCCAAAGATAATCCATGGGTCAAACAAAACCAAGTCCCAGAAAAACAGTCCCCTTTAATGTTCTCAGTTTATAATAGTCCAAAACGGAAAGCATGACATGATCCAACTGCATAGCGCCCTCTGCCAATAGAGATCCATCACAAAATTATTACATGCCAGAATCATTCTGTCCCACTTCAGGGATCCTTAAATAGGTTAGGCAGGCTGCGCTTAATGCAACGAGGGCTGCATCCGATTATACGCATCCACTCCCTTTATCATAATTTGAAATTTGGCTGGGTAGCCATTTTAAAACGACACTCTGAGTAATCAGTTTATTAATCAGGGATTGAAAGTTGCTCTCCTCTGTCTGACCGTCACCGAATGTCCTGCAACCCCTGATCTTTGGCACCTTCCAGTAAAGATCTTTGTTCTCCCTTGCTTTGGTCAAAAAGTTGTCATTCCAAATAATTGAGGAAATGAAAATCAAGGCGAGGTGGTGAGTTAGGGCGGGCATTGGCCTAAGCCTGGTGAGCCCTCTCGATTATATAGGTCGCCCATAAGGAGAAGGGCCCACTATCTTCCACAAACTTCTGTACAAATTTAATTGGGTCTGGGCCTCTTCTTTTCAGGTAGCCCCAAAATGACAGCATTGTTACGGCAGGACCTCTCTTCAAGGTCCTCAACTTTAGTCTCCAGCTTGGCAATCCTTTGTCTCAAAATAACTGTCTCTTCATCCATCCTATCCATGTGCCCTTCCATGGATTTAATTCTAGTTTCACTGTCAGTTACTCTCTTAGCGATGTCCTCCATCGTGCTGGACAAATGCTTAATATCTGTGGCCAGTTCCTTAATCTCCAATTTAAATGGTCTGAACTCCTCGAGAAATCTTGAAAGAGTTAGGATCTCATAGTCCGACCTCTTCACCGCTGCCCTGCGTGTTGTTGCCCAACCGAGGCCCTTGATTTTTTGGGGCCTTTTCAGGGAAACCGGAGGTGTATGCCTCGGGATTTTTCGGATTTCTTCCTCCATGCGCCCAAACGGCTCTCGGAAGGTCCTGAGGTTGGTAAATGTCGGCAAAGTTTAGAAACCGCCTGAAACCAACACGGGCTGCAATAATGACAGAAGGCAAACGAGCTAACTGGGAACGCTGCCTACCCGTGCTCTGCATCACGAACTTTTTTGAAACATACAAAGCGGTATGGAAGACACTAGGCTCTGGCTCTTACCACCATTTGCTCAAACAAGGTGGACAGTCAGGGCAAATAGTTTAAATTGATTCTAGAAAACTATTTAGCATTATTGGAATTTCTGGACAGTGTGTCCTCAGAGAATACTCGGAGTGAGGGGCAAAGAGGAGGGTTCTTGGCACAGCTACGATCATTTAAACGATTTTTCTTCTTGAGTCTTCTCTTAAAATTTTCTCTCACTGTGACAGCATAAACACAGCCCTTCAAGCAACTCTCTTCAAATTCTAAAAGCTAATTGTATGATTCAAACTCTTCTCGACACTATGCAACAATACAGAGGGCAGTTTGACAACTTCTGAGTACAGTGGATGAAAGAGCTGAGGAACCGAGTTAGATGAACCAGTTCTTCCGCATCAACGCAAAGTTCCTCGTCAGATAGATGATGGCTCTCAATCAGTTACTGATGCATCCCCAAAAGACCACTTCAGGAGAATATTTTCCAAGTGATTGATCAGGTTGTTCTTTCAGTCAAAGATAGATTTCAGGCTCCAGCTCAGAAGCTTATGTTAGATGCAGAACAATTTGCGTATAGGACAAGGGCATTTAGATTCCATATCTAATTTTTATGGCAATGACTTAGATGCAGGCGCCTGCAACTACACCGTGACATGTTCATTGACATTGCAAAGCTAGTGGAAAACTGTTGATTCATTGCAAGATGTGTACTGTGTCATCACAGAAAACAAGCCATTCGTGATTTACTGCCAGAGTTTGTAAAATTTATTCAGATCTTACTGACAGTACCAGTATCAACCTTATGCGGCTGAGCGTTTTCTCAGGACTCAGGAGACTGAAAACATATCTTAGATCAACAATGTCACAGAGACGCTTAAATAGTGTTGCTCTGCTTCACATTCATCAGGAACACACTGATGCATTAGACATGGACAAAATAGCTGATGAGTTTATTGGGAGAGCAACAGTTCGTAAGAACGCCTTCTATATGGTTAAATAATGTGTAATCATTCATGGCATTTGCAGTTATGTTTACTATTGAAAATCATCAGCAACTGTCTCTAGCAACTTACAATTACTCCTGCTTCTGACCTGGCTAGTCCTAAAAATTGTAATACCATTACACTGACACATGCTTCCCCTTCCCTGGTCGTTTCTCAAATGAGCTCTGATCATGGTACCTTTCGGTTATCAACTTTAAAATAAATAACGTGCTAAGTGAATCCTTTTGAGCACCTGGTGGCATCAACGAGCCATTCAGTGCACTCTTCCATGTCTTCTTGCACCACCTGGAGTGTATCAGAGACCTCCAATGGAAGAGTGCCATGGAGGGCTCTTTGATACCCCCAGGTGCTCTAAGGTTGCCCCTTGTGATTTAAGATACAGCATCACCACTCCACAGAGTGCAGGAGAGCCCTCTTTGTTGCTTCCATGTGCTGCAAGAACACATGGAAGTTCCTTGTCTTCTGCAGCACCTGGTGGAGGTAAACTAAAATCTTAAAGAGCATCCTTTTACAACACCTGAATCATGCATCAAAGAGCCCTCCAGTGCACTCTTAGTCTTGCACACTGTGGAGTGGTGACACTGTCTGAAACCTAAAATCACAAAAGACATGTTTAGAGCACTTGGGGGCATGAAATGGCCTCCAGGGCACTCTTCTATGTCTACTTGCAGCACCTGGATGCATCTAAGAGCCCTCCAGGGTGTTCTTATACCCTGTGGAGTGGTGTCATGGCACTGTACCCAAAAGTCACAAAATGCATCCTTAGAGCACCTGGGAGCATCAAAGAGCCCTCCATGGCACTCTTCCCTTGGAGGGCTCTTTGATGCCTCCAGGTTCTGCAAGAAGACATATAAGAGTGCCCAGAATAGCTCTTTGATGCCTCCAGATGCTGCAAGTAGACGTGGAAGAAAGAGTTTCCTGGAGGGCTGTTTGATGCCTCCAGGCTCCAGCTGCTGCAAGAAGACATGGAAGTTCCTTGTCTTTTTCAGCACAGAATGGAGGCAAACTAAAATTTCAAAGGGCGGTCCTTTAGCACCTGGAGACATCAGAGCGCCTCCAGGGCACTCTTGCACCCTGTGGAGTGGTGGCACTGTCTGCAACCTGCAATCACAAGGACATCCTTAGAACACCAGGGGCATGAAAGGGCCTCCAGGGCACTCTTCTGTGTCTTCATGCAGCACATAGAGTTATCAAACAGCCCTCCACCCAGGGAAGAGTGCCGTAGAGGGCTCTGCAATCCCCCAGGTGCTCTAAGGATGTTCTTTGTGATTTTAGGGCACAGCACCACCACTCCACAGGGTGCAAGAGTGCCCTAGAGGGTTTTGTTGCCTCCAGCTGCTGAAAGAAGACATAGGAGAATGTCTGACTGGGGCTCTTTTATGCCTCCAAGTGCTGCAAGAAGACATAGAAGAGTGCCCTGGAGGGTCCTTTTATGCCCCAGTTGCTCTAAGGGTGTTTATTATGATTTTAGGTTGCAGACAGTGCCACCACTCCACAGGGTGCAAGAGTGCACTGGAGGGCTCTTTGATGTCTCCAGGTGCTCAGAGGATGCCCTTGAGATTTTAGTTTGCCTCCATTCGATGCTGAAAAAGACAAGACTCTTCCATGTCTTCTTGCAGCACCTGGAGGTGTCAGTGAGCCCTCCAGTCCAGGGCACCTTGCACCCTGTGGAGTGGTGGCACTGTCTGCAACCTAAAATCACAAAGGACCTCCTTAGAGCACCTGGAAGCATGAAAGGGCCTCCCGGGCACTTTCCTATGTCTTCTTAGCACATGAAGGCATCAAAGAGCCCTCTGAGCCAGGAACAGTGCCATAAAGGGCTCTGTGATGCCCTGATGCTCTAAGGATGTCCTTTGCGATTATAGGGTCAGCACCACCACCACTGAACATGGTGCAAGAGTGCCTTAGATGAGGGCTTTTGTTGCCTCCAGGTGCTGCTTGAAGACATAGAAAAGTGCCATGGAAGGCTCATTCATGCCCTCAGGTGCTCTAAGGATGTCCTTTGTGATTTTAGGTTGCAGACATTGCCACCACCACCCCACAGGGTGCAAAGAGTGCCAAGCTGGAGGGCTGTTTGATGCCTCCAGCTGCTAAAAGGATGCCTTTGAGATTTTAGTTTGCATCTACCAGTTGCTGAAAAAAGACAAGAAAATTCCATGTCTTCTTGCAGCACCATCCTGGAGGCATCAAAGAGTCCTCCAGGGTACTCTTCCATGTCTTCTTGCAGTTGCAGCACATGGCTGAGCCTGGAGGCATCAAACAGCCCATGAAGTACATTTTCCATGTCTTCCTGGAGCACATGGAGGCATCAAAGAGCCCTCCAAGGCACTGTTGCACCCTGTGGAGTGGTGGCACTGTCTGTAACCATCACTAAGGGCATCCTTAAAGCATGTGAGGGGCATCAAAGAGCCCACCACCCAGGCACTCTTCCATGGGTCCTTAACTGGAGGCATCTAAGAGCCCTTCAGGATACACTTGCACACTGTTGAGTGGTGGCACTGCATCTGCAACCTAACATCAGTACTCTGACATGCTTGCAAAACTGAGAGCATGAAAGATCCCTCACAGGCGGGCACTCTGTTATTGATCTTAGCACCTGCTCAGGCATCAAATAACCCCAATGGTACCTGGTATCCCTACATTGGAGTAGTTGTGATGGTAGCATACTCATTCCAAAATGTATCAAAATAACCACCAAAATGCACCAGAAAGCATGAAACCCTATAGCTTCTGGGGCCAGGTGGCCCCTAGACCCCCACCTTTATTATGAGTCTGAGGTCTGGCACCCTGCATGCAGGTGAAAAGGTACTTGAAGAAAATATAGCAGTGGTGGCTAGGATATGCCTTGCTTGGTCAGATATTATCCCAAGAAGGGTATGGAGACATGAACACAGTCACAGAGCAGTAGATAGAGGCCAGGAGAAAGATGAATAGAAGGGTAGGAACACTGATAAGGAAAATGGGGGGCATAATACTGCAGGGTGTGGAAGGGTCGGTAGAGGATTTCTACAGGTCAGATGGCATGCACCTGTCAGATCTAGCCATAGATATGTTTAATACAGAAATGATGGGTTTTATAGAAGCATGGAGGAGACATGCAGAAAATAGAATTTAAAACAAAAGAGAAGGAAAAGGGAGGAGGTCCCTTAAGTGGTGGGGAATAATGCCCTAAATTGAGGAGAAAGCCAGTCATCAAGCAAGCTGGAGACTGGTTAATGGGGAAAAGGGGGAAGGAGGGAGGAAAGAAAAAGGAATAGGATGAAAAGAAGAAGCTGAAGGATGAAAAGCGGTCTTGGTTCTCACGTTACCTAACAGGAAAAGAGAAGAAGAAGGCACCAGGTTTTCACCTGGGGAGCGAGAAGAGGAAGAAATAGGATGATCAGAGATTGATATATGGATACAATAAAATGCAATTGTGAAAGATAAAATAATAAAAGATGATCAGATGGAAAATGGAATTATGATATATAATAAATTGCCAATCTGAGCACAAAAACATACAATGGTCTTTGTCTTTTGTAAGGGAAAAGTAGGAATCTGGGACTATGGAGTTTGCCCTTTAAGGGGCAGACCAAGTTGTCTTAGTGCACCTTCCCTTTACCTGAAGATGGTGTGCTCAGAGGGGAGGGGGAAGGAAGGGGAGGACAGGGAGACAGAGCAATAGGCAGGCAACAGGAAGGGAGGGCTAAAGGAGGTACATAATGGGCAGCTCCAGAGTGGTTCAGCCACTTTTGCTGAAGTTTTGATCCTCCCACCCACCCTAAACTATTGAGCATGAGGGAAGACAGTCAAAAGGACTGTATGGAAGGTCTGTCAGAGGTGGATGACAGAATTGCCCAGTAGGATGGTTAATGAACTGCCAAAGGTGGATGGCAGAGATGAGGGTGACAAAGAGGGTGAGGAGGAGGGGGTGGGAAGAAAAGGAATAGGATGAAAAGAAGAAGAAGCTGAAGGAGGAAAAGCAATCTCGGTTCTCGCCCGTTACCTAACAGGACAAGAAAAAGAAGAAGGCACCCAGGTTTTCACCTGGGTGAGCAGAAGAAGAGAAGAAAGAGGGATGATCAGAGATTGATATATGGATGCAATAAAATACAATTGTGAAAGATACAATAATAAAAGATGATTAGATGAAAAATGGAATTATGATATATAATAAATTAATTGCCAATCTGAGCACAAAAACGTGCAATGGTCTCTTGTCTTTTGTGAAGGAAAAGTGGTGAATGCGGAACAATATTTGCTTGGCAACTCTGCCCGCTCAGGTCCTGGCATAAAAAGTAATACATTTAAACTTCATCTATTTTGGAGATATCTCACAAATGCAGTTCAGAGGCTTTGTGCATGGTTTGTGGAGGGTTTGACTACCTGTGGCCTTTACTTGTATGGATTTATATAGTGTGAAATGTGGAATGGAAGATCATAAAGGCATTTAAGGATGCCTCCTAGCACAATCTGACTTCTATTAGTCCTCTTCAAATATAACCCAGGAGGATGCCTGCTAAGTCAAACAATGTAAGAACCTGAACCTTTAAGTTTCCTCTGTGCATGTAGTACACCAGCACCATCCCCCACACACCACTTACTTTTTGTTTTGGTGGTGCAGTTCGCCAACAAAATTGACCAGATTGTTGAAACTCAGGATCATAGGAGTACTCTGTGACCATTGTGTGCTCACCAGTGTGTGCCCTACCAGTAAAATATTATGGATGTTCTCTGCCCCAGTGATATGAATGACGGATTCCCCAACAGGTGAGTCTTAAAGACGTTTCCGTATTTCTCTCTTCTGGACACTTGAAAAATGGACATCTGCAATATAAACCAACATGCCCCTTGAAAGATGCAGATCCAAGGGTGTCAGGGCCCCATGGATCACTAAGGAGATAAGGATGCAAATGTCCCATTGAGATAAAGCCTGGTACACCTACAAAAATAGTGGAACTATCCCTGACTGGCAAACCTACAGACAACTCCGTAACAGTTGCAAAATAAGCACTCCAAAAAGCTCGGCCTCCATTTTAAATCTCTGCAAGTAGAACACCTTAGTAATCCCAAGGAATTCTGAAGGCACATTAATCTGCTTAGTAAAGGTAAAACCGCTGTAATCCCTAGTAATATCACTGTCAAAGGCCCACCCTTGATGACTCTGCATCCATTGCTGCCGGGCTTTAATCACTTCTTTATCGACTCAAAAATACACCTCTCTCTTTCATAACTCTCCTCCCAAATCGTGCTCCCTCAACTACCACAGGGAACGTCCTGAGTTCCATCTAAAGTTAGCCACACTCAAAGAGGTGCAACAGCTTCTCTCAACTTGAAACCTGAGAGCTCTCAGGACATGACACTAGAACCAAAATTTCTTAAATTGGGTGCCCCTGTCCTTAACCCGTCCGTTCAAGACCTCTTCACCTGTCCTTTCTCTTAACTCTGTCCCAATAAATGGAAGGTAGGGTAGTTGTCCCAGTGCATAAGGGGCCCAAACTCCATTGCAGACAACTACCATCCAATCTCTATCCTGTGTCCGCTGACCAAAGTCCAAGCACGATAGTCTATAACCACCTCCAGGACTACCTTGACCTTCACAACATTCTCTCCCTTATCAACATGGCTTTAGAAAGAAACATATTACTCTTTACTGCCCTGTTAAAGGTTACATCCAACATATTTTATGCCATGGACAAAGGCCTCACTACAGGTGCCATCTTTGTGGACCTCACCATGGCATTCGACCTAGTGAATCATGATCTCCTTCTCCACCAGCTTCTTCATATTGGTATGGACAACAGTGCCTCCACTGGGTCAAATGTTATCTGACTGGACATTCCCAGACAGTGAAGTGGGATGGCTTCCTCTCCGACCTCCACCAGTAACACATGGGGTACCACAAGATTCCATCCTGGGCCCCATCCTATTCTCACTCTTCATTAATGAACTTCCTCAGTATTGTGGTGGTGCCTCTGTACATCTTTATGCGGATGATGCTATACTTTACCGCTCCTCCCGTCACACTAACATTATTAACTGTGACCTTGCCTCTGACTTTGCTTCCTAGAAAGCTAGTTCCTCTGCAATCATCTTGTCCTTAATGCTAATAAAACTAAGTGTATGCTCTTTTCACTTCATCCTATTCAAATCTTCACCCTCACCCCTTCACATTTCTACCCTAAAGGGTGAGACCCTGGAGGTAGTTCACTCATTTAAGAATCTGAATTCACTTTGGATCCCATGATCTCTTTCAGCTCCCATGCCTCAATCATTGGCAAATCTCTTAATCAGAAACTAGGTCTCCTCTACCATATTCGCCCTTCTCACATCTGCCTCCTGCCAGAAAATTGCCTCCTTCTCCCTTATACCTCTCCTAACCTACTGTGCTCCCTGCTTCTCTCTGCCAACTCTGCCACCATGTCCCTCCTCTCTCAAGTTTACTACAGGATTGGAAGGTTTGCCCGGGGTCAAATCCAGCTCGCACCACTGTGATGTCCTCTCCTCACTGGGATGGTTTTACATTGATAAATTAAGGTACTCCTCCTTGAGCCTCATATTTAAAGCTCATCCATGACTTTACACCTCCTTGCTATAGAACTCATGCGCCTCTGGCATGCACCATCGCCCTTCGCTCAGCCTCACTTCCCCTCCTTGTCCTACCGAATCTGTTGACCACTTCCAGGAGATCCTTTCATTCGCTGCCTCTCAGATTGGAACCTCTTCTCCAACAATTTTGTCCTGCTCTCTCTCACTCTGTTCTTGCTTCTCCTGAATAGGTCCCCCTTCTACCCCTCTGTTCCTAATGCACCTCTGATGTGCCTTCACTACTTAATGTCATGATGTAACTATTCTCATGTGCTAACTGCCTAATCACTGTTTTATCTCTTACCCTGATGAACCTTGTTTTAAGCCTTTAATCATTGCTTTGTCTTTTTGTTTCCTCTAAATGTCAAATGTTACCTCTCTGTAAATTTACACTATTAATGTCAATTTACTACCACTCTATTAATTTTGCTCTGATACTGTATGTAATCCATACCCAGGTTGCCCCTGAAAAGGGACTGTATTGTCTCAGTGGACTCACCCAGTCACCAAAACTTAAATAAATAAATAAATAAAAAGCAATGCCAGTGAAAGGTGTTAATTTCACATGGTGACTATGAAAGACACAATACTGTGTCATTAACTTGTTTACATGCCGTTGCATCCTGCCAGAATAAGTTAGGCCTGATATTATTTGTCCCTGCAGAAAAGATGGATGCATGTATACAGCAAAATATTCTGCCTATAAAAACTGTGTGAGCAACAACCGACAAAATGGAATCTTCATCAGTTACTTACCTGTAGCAATGTTTTCTAGTATCTCTGTTGCAAATCCATATGATTACAAAGGCTTCTTGCCACCTCATCCCTATACATCAGACTTGCATCACTTGGAATTGTCTAACTGCAGTCGTTCACATCCCCTTTGGAGTTGTGCCATACCTTCCTGCTGTAAATGCAGCGTTCATGCTCTGTATTCAAGCGTTCCAACAAATTAATTCTGCTTTGCTACTGTTGTACAGTTTCCGGCTCTGTTATGTATTGCTGCCAAGACATTTCAGCTGCAAGATATACCTTCATGCATATCACGCATCGCGACCCGGTTGCCTTCCTTTATCAGTTACCCCTTCATAATGTGCCCTTCATACATAAAAGACTCTCGGCTTTCAAGTTTATATTTACATTAAAAGTGTGCCCCTAATCCCTTAAGGGGACTATGCATTTAGTACAGGAAACAGGAACCAAATCTGAATAAAGGCGATGCGTGTGTGTGTGTGTATCTGTGTGTGTCTGTGTTCTAAAATGTTCAACATCTGTACGGATCATACTCAGGCAGTTAAAAGCTGTACAGCTGACCATACTGCTCAACCTGTTGCACTAAAATTGAAGCATAATGCTTAAAAATCATGGGCACAGCTTTAAACAATAATAATATCAGTTCAAGAAGTTGTTACAATATGTTTTTATTTATTTATTTAGATCTCGGTTTAAACACCTTGAGCTATTAGCTCTTTACATAGGTTCCACATCGGTATGAGAGACAAGTTACAGTGAAGAACAGATTACAATATCACAAGAGAAACAACATAAGGTGGCATTGTACAATGCATGCCAGAAATTTAGGTTAATACAAGATTGCAGACTCTTGGGACACAAAATAATAATCGTAAGATCAGCCCATGAGGCAGGAAGGATTCAGGTGGGGGGAGAGTGAAAGTTAGGGTAGGAGATGAGGAAGTGAGGAAAAGGATGAGGGGAGGATAGGGGCAAGGTGTAGAGGTAGGGTGTGGGAATAGAGGTCTGAGAGAGACATATACAGGACAGTAGCAGTAAGGAGAGAATACTGGCTTGTGGGATCAGCTAGGGATCACCAAGGGAAAAGGACCTGGGGATATTGGTAGCTGGGAACATGAGCAATACTGCCCAATGCAGGAGGGGGTGGCAAGACAAACAGGATGCTGGGGTGCATAGCACAGGGATTCACATCCAGACCCAGGGAGGTTATCCTGCCCCTCTACAGGTCACTAATCTGGCTGCATTTGGAGTACTGTGTGCAGTTCTGGAGGCCGTACCAAGACAGAATGTCAATCTGCTAAAGGGAGTGCAGCGGAGAGCGACAAGGATGATTCAGGGATGGAGGGAATGGACTATGAGATAAGGTTAAAGGAACTGAATATGTACACACTGGAAGAGAGGAGGATGGGGACATAATTGAGACCTTCAAGTATCTGAAGGGTATCAAGGTGGGGTGGAGGGGTGTTTAAAATAAGAAAAGGAAGGAAACCAGGGATATGGGCTAAGAATAGAGGGAGGGAGATTCAGGAGGGAGATGAGAAGGCATTATTTCATAGAAAGAGTGGTGGTGAGGTGGAATGCACTACCAGAAGGGTGATATCACAAAAATGTGGTTAGCTTTAAGAATGCTTGGGACAGAGTACAGGGTGGTAAGGATGGGCTGGAGGACAACAAAGGAAGACCAAGGAGATGGGGAAGGGGCAGCTGCATGCTAGGGGGCTAGCTGCACAATCGAAAGCAGATGTTGATAGACCAGTAGGTCTGTTCTGCTAGCAATTTTGTATGTTCATAAGGGCAAGCTCAGAAAACAGGTACTAAGTGCTAATTGGGGCCTATAAGAAGAGGTAAGTAAATTTCAATTGAAGCAGTCACAGCAGGCATTACCTACTGGTGCTGACAGAGCTTTTAATTTGAATAGCCAGTTTGCTTTGAGTGGAGACTTCATAATGTAAAGACTTAAACCAGAAAGGGTCTCGATAGGCAAATGATCTTTGTCCTAAAAGTGTGGCAGTGGAGGATCTGGTTGTCTCAAGCCTCTAGTGTGACGAGGGTTGCTGTAAGGGCTAAGGAGCTTCTGTACCCCTGGGGCATGAGATCTAAGCTTAACTTTTTTTGCAAGCAGGCAAGTTTGGTAGGTGATTCTACCTTTAATTGTAGCCAGTTAGCCTGAGCATAGAAGTTACAGGTATGCATAAGGCACGTGGATCCAGTGAGGAGGGACGTGTCAGTGGCTGAACCATAGATAACTCACCCATAATCTACCAAGGAAATGAAAGAGTTGTGGATAACCAAGTTTAGGGTTTCAGGGTCAGGCTTTATTTCTGCCTATAACGGAACCCAGTGAGAGTGTTGACTGCTTTGTTAGTATTTTCTATGTGGCAAGCATATGACAGATTGCTGTCAATGGTAACACCAAGTATTTGAAGTGCTGTATTAGCTCCAAAGGTGAGCCTGCACTGTTAGGCATTGTTAATGGGTAGGTTTTATGCTTGCTTTCGTACTATTGAAGAGCATAATTTTGGTCTTTTTATAGTTAAGAATGAGCTTGTGTTCACTGAACCATTTTTCCACACTAGCAAAGCTATGCTATAATTGGTCTGTTAGAAGTTTGGGGTCAGGATTGTTTGAGTAGGTAACCACCGTCATCTGCGTAAAGTAGGATATGTTCTTGGCATGTGGTTGGTAGTTTGTTTAGGAAGATACTAACAGGAGAGGGCCCAAATGGACCCTTGTGGAACACCCGATTGAACATTTCTTTTATGAAAGAGAACATCATCGATCTTGACTTGTTGATACCGGTTTGACAGGTAGCTTTTAAACCAGTCTGTGGTGTCCTTGGAAAGTTCTGTGCCAGATAGCTGATCAATCAATAAGGCATGATTAACAGCGTTGAAGGCTTTTGTCAGATCTATGAATGCTTATCCAACCAGACACCCTTGATTGAGTGAGTTATTAATTAAGCCCATGAATTCCAGTAGAGCTGCAGTGGTGCTATGCCCTTTCCTGAACCCATCTTGTTGTGGGCATTGTATCTAGTATTTTTCCATGTATTCAAACAGTTGATCTGCCACTATGCACTGTAGGGCTTTTAAAGAGGGGAAGAAGAAGAATGAAAATTGATCTGTAATTCCCATGTTGAGCCCTGTCACCACTTTTATGGATGGGGTAACCAAGGTGTGTTTCTACTTATGAGGAAATTGTGATAACTTGAGAAATAGGTTAATTATCCTGGTGAGGAGTGATAGGATTTCATCCAAGGTGAGGGAGATGAGTTTGAGATCGAGTGAATCCCACTAAATCTTGATTTTCCAAGTACCTTACGAAGTGCTTCTAGCTTCATATTCCATGACAATTCTGAAGTAAAAGGGCGGATGGGCACATGGCTGGTCCAGTTTCCTATTGTGATCATTGTTTGTGGTGGTGCCAAGAAAGTCGGAGGGGCATTACTAAGGTCTGTAACTGCATTACTAAATGTGTTTGGTTTGTGACTTAGGGTGGAAAGCATTTCTAAAGGAGAACTGCAGAGTGTAACTGTTACATGGTGCTGTTTTACCATTCCGATCACCACCACTCAGTGACAAAATGCCAAGATGGCCTCAGAGACAATTGAGAGGTATGGAGCTGACCCTTTGTGCTGGACTGGTGCCCCATATATCATGCAGACCTAGGTCCTTTACCTGAATGGAACCAGTGCAGAGTTTTCCCAGAAGGCCAGCCCTTGGAGCCCTGAGTAGGGCAGTTTGCTTTCCTGTCCTGCTTCAGGTTCCATCAAAGTGTCCAGAGCTGCTGAGCCAAGGCCAGTGACAGCAGCAACATGATGATGCTCTCAGCAGGGCTAGGTAACTGAGCTGAGCAATGAGGAACATACTGAGGTGGTGAGACCTGAGTCCAACCCCGACACAGCTGATGGGATGAGACTTCACTCACTGCCTTGAGTTTCTACAACATCGTTGCCAGGATGGAGGGAGATACCAGTACAGCCCCTCTCTGTGTCATCGTCTGTCAGCAGCAAGTGTGACCCCCATGTAACTTGCAGGAACCATCCAAAGTTGTGATCACTCCCCTATGAGACTTCTGTGACTCTGTATGAACATTTGCAAAAAAAAAAAAGGATGCAGTATTAAAATTCCAAAATGATGCATTTCTGATGCACATTTCCTCATCATTCAAATGCGCTCGTTAAAGCGTTCCTGCAAAAAGGAATAAAATATGAATTGGTAAAACAGCAGTTGCTACTGTACTCACAAGCACAAACATCTAAACTTGCTAACTGATAATGACTTAAAAATCAAATTATTTTCATCTATGTCTTAATTAACTATTATTGTATAATGTAGTCCCCATTTAGATTGAAGTCTGTTTTGCAGTGGTGACCTGTAGGATTCAATTTGCAGTAACACAACTATCTTTCCCTTATATTTCCCTTATTTGTGTACCCAGCTGCATTTTACAGTCCTCTTTCTCTGGACAAGTTTTGTAGCAAGAAGAGATATATAGCTCGAAACAAGAATCAACACTTAGAAACATAGGAAAAACATTGACTTTAATGGCAGATAAGGACTGTTTGTCCCACCTAGTCTGCCCATTTCTCTATCTATTGGATAAACTGCAGATTCTAGTTAATCAACAGCCTACTTCCCCTACCCCAACTATAATTGCATTATGTCTGTCCCATGCATTCTTGAATTCATCTACTGTTTTTGATCCCATGACCTCCTCAGGAAGGTGGTTCCATGCATCCACCACCTCTCCACGAAAAAAATACTTTCTCCTGTTGCCCCTGAGCCATCTCCCTCTATCTTCAAATTGTGCCCTTGTTCTGCACACCTCTTTTTCTGAAAGATGCTCCCCTCTTGGACTGTCAGTTCCCTTGAGGTACTTGAAAGTTTCTATCATGTCTCCCCTCTCCCTCCTTTCCTCAAGGGTATACATATTAAGCTCTTTTTAGCCTCTCTTCAGATGGCTACCGCTTCAGACCCTGCAACATACAAGTACACTCGTTAAAGCATTCTGCTATACAATAGTTTGTTTTGATGTGATATCTGAGATAGATCATGGTAATTAGCAATGGGGAGAGGGGCAGCACCACATAATGCCGAATGGGAAGAACACCCTCCCCTCAGCTAGTGGTCAAACAGGGATTCAGCATGTTTGCAGTTCATTTTATCACCAGGTAAGAAAAAGTTCCGCTCCCCAAATGACACAAAGGAAATGCTGGACATCGTCCAACAACTAACACACTGAAATCTGGCCAATGGAAAATTATGTATGATAATGCTTGCAGTCTGGGAAACAAGATCCCAGACCTTGCGGCAATAATGACTGAGGTTAAACTGGACATAGTAGCCATTAGTGAGACATGGTTTACCAGTAACCACACTTGGGAGACTTCAGTACCTGGCTATGTACTGTTCAGAAGAGACCGAGGTGCAGAAATGGAGGGTGGAGGCCCTTAATGTCAATGAAAATATCAAAGCTACAGAAATTCAGAATACACATAAGGAGCCAGAAGAACTGTGGGTCACCCTGGAAACAGGAAATGGGACAGCCATAAGAACTGGGTTGTCTACAGGCCCCAGACCAGGGGAGGACATAGACACGTTACTGTTAGAAGATATACAAAACATGACAGCTAAAGGGAGGTTCTGATAATGGGAGACTTCAACATGCCGGATACAGATTAGTCAATACCAGCAGGAACATCTGCCAGAACTAGACACATGGTGGATTCCCTGCAGAGGGGGCCTCAAACAACTGGTACAACAACCCACAAGAGACAGGTCTATCCTAGATCTAGTACTGACTAACAGGAAGGGATCACAGCTCTCCAGGTAGAAGGTCACCTGGGGCCAGTGACCATCACATGGTATGGTTCAGTTTGGCCACTACATCTAAATCACCCATTCCAAGGCAAAAATATGGGACTTCAGAGGAGCTGACTTTGATAAGATGGCCAACAGAGTTAAGCTAGCCCTGGCAAAAAGAAAACACAGGTGAGGGGTACAGGCAAAGTGGGCAAGCAAGGATGCAATACTTGAAGAAACATCCCATTGTGTTAGACAGAAAAGGAAGTGCAAAGAAGAAGGAAACCACTTTGGTTCTCAAATACAGTAACAGAAAAGGTCAGAGCCAAAAGGCTGGCCTTCAGGAAATATAAAGGAACACAGCGGGATGAAGATAGGTAAGCATACCAAACTGCCCTAAGGGAAGCAGGGAAGGCAGTAAGGCAGGCAAAGTCCCAAACTGAGGAGACACTAGCACGAACAGTAAAAAGAAGTGACAAGACATTCTATGATACATTAGTGAAAGGAGAAAGTCCAGAGGGGGTATTGCTAAGCTCAAAGGAGAAAAGGGGGCATGTGAGGATGAGGACCCTGTAAAAGCATCTATCCTAAATAGATACTTTTGCTCAGTATTTACTGAAGAGAAGGTAGGGCAGGGCCCACAGCTCAGCACCATGGACACAGGGGGAGGGAAGGAGGTGAGCACTACTCCCTTCACAAAGAAAGGGTCTATAAGAGCTCGCTAAGCTCAGGGTGGACAAGGCAATGGGACCCATGGCATACATCCCAGGGTACTAAGGAGCTAAGGTGGAACTAGCAGAGCCATTAGCAGAACTGTTTAGTGAGTCTCTGAGCACAGGAGAGGTACCAGAAGACTGGAGAAGGGCTCATGTGATCCGCTCCACAAGAGTGGTAGCAGGAAGGAGGCAGAGAACTACAGACCAGTCAGTCTTACCTCAATAGTAGGCAAGATTATGGAGGCACTCCTTAAGGAAAGGATAGTGCAACACCTGGAATCCATAGGGGCACAGGATCCAAGACAGCATGGGTTTACAAAGGAAGGTCCTGTCAAACTAATCTCATAGATTTCTTTGACTGAGGTAACCAGAGTGGTGGACCAAGGGGAGCGGTTGATGTTGCCTACCTTAACTTCAGCAAAGCTTTCAATACTGTTCACATAGAAGATTGATAAATAAGCTGGGTAGGCTCAGGGTGGGTCATAAGTTGGTCAACTGGGTGGCAAACTGGTTGATGGGCAGAAAACAGAGAGTGGTGGTAAATGGTATGCAGTCAGAAGAGATGCAAATCACAAGTGGGGTACCTCAGGTGATCAGTCCTAGGGCCAGTCCTCTTCAATATCTTCATTAGTGACATTGCAGATGCACTAGAGGGTGAGGCTTGTCTGTTTGCAGATGATACCAAGATCTGCAACAGAGTAGATGATCCAAATGGGGTGGGCAGAATAAGAAGAGATCTAGATAAACTAGCAAAATGGTCGGAAGAGTGGCAACTGGGATTTAATGCAAAGAAGTGCAAGATCATGCACATAGGGAAGAGAAACCCTGAAGCCACCTATAGGCTGGGAGGAAGTTGCTGGCAGTCACAAAGGAAGAAAGACACTTGGGCATCATCATCATCACTGATGACCTGAAATCATCCAAGCAGACCTCTAAAGCAGTAGGTAAGGCTAGGGGATGTTAGAGTGTATTAGCAGGTATCACAAGTCGTAAGAGGGAGGTAATAATCCCTCTTTACAAGACACTGGTTAGGCCCCATCTGGAGTACTGTGCATTACCGGAGGCCACACCTTCACAAGGACATTAACTAACTTGAGGCAGTCCAGAGAAGGGTAACCAAATGGCACAGGGACTGCATCACAAGACATATGAGGACAGATTAAAGGAGCTCAATATGTATACCCTTGAGCAAAGGAGGAAGAGAGGTGATATGATCCAGACATTCAAACACCTTAAGGGCATTAACAACATGAAAGAGTCTAACATGTTTAAATATAAGAAAATAGCAGGATAAGAGGACACAGCATGAGATTAGAGAGAGGCCAATTAAAGGGAATATGAGGAAATTATTTTCACAGAAAGAGTGGTGGATGCATGGAACGCCTACCTCAGGAAGTGGTGGCTATGAATACAGTGCAGGGCTTCAAACAGGCATGCATAGGCATAACGGAACAATACAGATGAGTATGAATAGATAGGCCACTGACAGAGCAAAGGCCGATGGCACATTTATAAGGTAGAAAAAGAAATGGGCAGACTGGATGGGCCTTACGGTCCTTATCTGCCATCAACTTCTATGTTTCTGTGTTTCTATGTAACGTGTCTAGTACAGTGCATGCCATTTAGGCAGACTGTTCTATGCAAATGTATTGTGTCCATCATAACCGCCTGTCCGCCATTGCCAGCTGTGCTAAAAAATGGGAATTCGAGTTTGATCACAGCTTGTGCTGTAATGTAGCACAATTGCTTAAAGATCACTAAGATTAAATGAATACTGTACAGTGCTTTATTTTAATTTTTATTTTTAGTAATGTGCGTTCAATACTTTGCAGTGTTTCAATCTGTTGCAAGAGTTCCACTTTCGGTGAAAGGGGATCTCGGGATGCCAAGACGAAGACATTATCAAGCACAGACACAGACAAAGGCTAGTCAGTGAATAAAGGGTGAACAGACCAGGTAAGAATGAGAACAGTGTTAATGACTGTAATAATTACTGCCAGGAAGCTGTCAAGTAAAAAAAGGTGCATTTACCTTATTTTACTGTCCACGGTAGGTGGCTAGCGATCCGCATTAGCCAGGAGTTTTAACATTGCAGCAGTGCTTTTTGATTCAGGCATCTGGATTTGTCCACAGAAAGCCCTTGTCCATGTTAACTGCGCCCCTAGTGGTTCGCAGACTGTAACAGTAACTTAAGGTGGAGGGAACCCTAGGTCCATCAAATGTGCCTACTGCTCACTAGCAGGGAAGAAATAAGTAGGCAGTACAAACAGGTACCAATTTATAGGTACTTTGCAGTACTATTCTTAAGCAGGGAATCCTAATAACAGAGAAACCATCAGACGAAATACACCCTTTAGCTGAAATGTTTTATTTGATTTTCTTTTGTAGCAATCTGAAATGCTCCAACTATAGAAATTAACTACATTCAAAACCACCATTAGTCAGATCTTGGTCTGGTACCCCTCGATAAGAAAAATCCTCACAGCATGGCATACTTTAGCCAGTCGTATTGCTAAGAGATCAAGGTGATGAGTCTCCTACTTGACCATTCATTGGACATTTGGGAACTTTGCTTTTCAAATCAATTGATGACCTATCCCAAACACTTTTCCTTTTAAAACAAAATTGTTGATTTGTAAGTATACTTACAGTTCCTGCCAATGTCTCGATCTGGAGAGTGTCTGACAGCAATTTATCTTCAACAAGGTTTCATCCCGATACCACTCTCCTTTACTGATCACTAAAGAGCCTGACAGAATAACAGAAGGGTTTTATATAGCTATTAGCCTACTTATATGATACACCTTCAGAGATGATGCATTTTGTGAATATTAAAGCAGGCTGAGAAAGGGCAATGATTGAAGAAAGGTTGAAGTGACTGTGGGAAGCTATTATATTGATTAATAGACTGTTGGAGTGTGGAAGAGAGGAGAAGTTCGGAGACAGAGGTGAGCAGCATGGAGTTCAAATGGCAGTCTATGTTTAGGGCTGCAGGTAACCTATAGTAGGGTCTGCAGCCTTCATCATCAGTTACAGATCCAACTCTGACCAGGGCACTCAAAAATACACACACACGACCAGAGCACTTGAAAACACACACACACATGCAAGTATTCACCCCCACCCCATTGCAGCCCACTGCAGACCAGAGAATCTTGGACTAAATAGAGCCCATAAAATCTTTATTATCACTCATGATCTTTTTTTGTTTGAACGAAAAAGGATCACAAAAGAGATTTCAGTGAATGACAAAAGGATTTAAAACATAGAAAAAATTCCAGGATCATTTTGGTACCAGACAACTGCAGAATCCAAGTAATGGAGTTACAATGAGCAAGATCCATTTCCTGTTGTCCCTACAGCACCTCATTTTCATGGATTCTCAATAATTTTTTTAAACAGAAAACAAGATGGCGGCTCATGAAAAGGTATTTTTCTGGTGAAAAAGATTGGCCCTCACAAAAAATAATCTTTTTGTGAGGCTAATCCTTGCTGAACATTTTAGCCCAGATATTCAAACTACTACCAAAATGTGCACAATAGCAGGAACAAGCACAAGTCCATTGTGCACATGCTAACAGACACGATATTCAAACATGGAGCAAATAGAATTGCACAACCAGCCAACGTCTGAATATCGCACAACCTGTGCCATAGCACAACCAGGAAGGGAAGCTGAGCAGACACGATGCACTATAGCGCAACAAGGGCAGCCCAGCTGAGCAGTCCAGAGGTGCCATAGTGCAAGCAGGAGCCCCCAACAGCAAGAGCAATGGTACTGCACAACCAGGGAGGTAGGAGGGCTCACCACCCATGCCACAGATGGGCACAGGAACACACCGGCAGAACTGACAATGCACCCCACACCCCAAGCACAGCGTAACTGGGAGGGATGGAATATCCACCGCTCATGGGGACAAGCAAACAAAGCACAGCTGGGCCATGTTGTCCCAGCACACCCACTGGCAAGCTGAGACTGCCACACAAGGGAGCGGACCACCCCAGTGTACATCAGCCCCTCCTTGTGCACAGCACACCCTGCACTGTGACCCCAAGACACCCCCATGAGCAGTGACCATCACTGCAGGAATCCCCATGCATCCCCACCGTCACACTGCAACCTCGTGTACCACAGAACCATACAAGCCAGACCCACCATGAGCACCCAGCAGTGGTGGCAGCACATGACAATACTGACTGAAAGCCACTCCACACCAGAGACACCTTCCCACGCACATGCACACATACCCATGACTATACCACCCCAGATGCCATGCACACCACTGCAACTGAGCACCTATAGCCAGCTGCGAATCAGAGACCACCACAGTATTCATATCAAAATATATATTTCAAACATAACAAGAATAAGAAGAAGAACAACAACAATAACTATTTACAAATTTACAAAACAGGGGTGGAGGTATGGGTACAAGGTAGGGTGGGTAAGGGGCAGGGGTAAACAACTGGGAGAGGGAAGGCAGGGTCTGAGGATAGGTAAGGGGGAGGTGATGAGCAGCTACTGCCTGCCAGCCTGCTCTCCTGCTGCCTGGCGTGGTCCGGGGCCTCCTTCTGCATCTCAGACCATGCTGGTGTAGGTCCAGCAGGATGGCGGCGAGTCCATCACCACCTGTAGAAGCTGCTGCATCGACCTTTCAATCCGGTGCAGGATCCGGACACCTAGGCAAGGGATCAGAGTCAATGGCTGTCTCTGTCCATATCCCTGAAGCTCACCCATCATACATGGCATACAGCCAAGTGCCCCGCTCCTGTGATGGACTGCACCCACCCACAGTGACTGTGCACAAGACATGCCCAACCAGGCAGCAACAGCCATGTGTACCACTGCGCACACACACTGCCCATGTCCAGCACAGCACCAAGGCTGTACAGTAACATGGCTACATGGTGGGCAGGCAGTGCCACAGCCATGTGCCCAGTGCATGCATGGACCACCATTGATGCACTCCCAGACATGCAGTGCCACTGGACAGTGCTGACTGTCATATGTCGCGTGCATGGCAGTGGTGTCTATGGATGGTGGCCATGCCCTGCCCCCACCCTGTCACACAGCATGCTATAGCATTCATGATGTCATGGCACTCACCCTCATGGGCTGCTGCTGCTGCTGTCATGGTTCACCACCACCACCACGCTCAGCCACTGCTGGCACCACTCCCTGCACTCAGGCCTGGCCTCCTCTCGCCCCGCCACGCCTGTGGGAGACAAAGGTGAGAAACACATCAGTGCAATCCCAAAGCAGATTCCCCTGCCCCAATGAGTGTGCCGCCCACCCAGCCAGATCCATACATCACATATCCTGTTAACACCACCACGGCCAACCCTAGACCAACCTCCCCCATGTGCTGGACACAATAGACAGTGTTACCCATATGGACCATACAGGTGCATAGATGGATCACCCACCTGGCCGAGCACCACGCCCCTCCTGGCACATGACACTGGGCGTGCCAGTAGTACTACTCCTCCTCCACAGGTCCCGTGCGGTGCCTGCACTGCTCGCGGACCTCCACCAGCCAGTGGCCTCCTCTAGCTCAGTGGCCACCTGCTGCCACACATGTGTCCTGGCCATGTTAAGGGATCATCCCAAATAGTGTGCCATAGTGAGGCTCCACTATGGCCACCAAGTTCTGAGCTTGAGGGAACTCCACTGGGGGCTCTTCTGCGTGCCATCCCTGGATATATAGTAGGCAATATGGCGCTCCACAAAGCAGCAACCCAGTGGAATTTTACACAATACAACGCCGCTAATCCCTCGTGCTTGTTGGTACAGCGCGCCCAGTCTCTATCGCGCGTTGTTACCGAACAGCGCGATAGAGCTCGAGACATGCCATATGTACAGCGCCAAGGGGAAAAGGTCGGCACAGGGTCATGGGTCTCTGGCACATGGCCATGCACAGCGCCATCAGATGTCTATGCATCCAGTGCGATTGGTTGCCTGTGTGCCATTGCTACAGTGGACTATTGCGCGAGTTGTGCCACAGCGCCATGTGGTGACTGTCACTGTAGCACCACTGGCACAATGGTGGCCATGCCCTGAACTGCCTACCATGCACAGCACGTCATCAGCACTGGCAGACGCCCGCGTAAGCTACCTGGGCATGCACAGTGCGGTGTACTATGGGTCACAGAACTGCGCCATTGGCTCAGCCCGTTCAACCGTATTGCACAAGGCGCAAAGCACGAATTAGCCATCATATGCAAATCATCCGATCAGCCATTCAAAGGTGCAGCAGCGTGATTTGCATCTCATTAAAGTTGCTCCACACCTAATTTGCATGGATTGCACTATAAAAATGCGACACTGTTCAGCAGTGGCATATTCAGTTACTGCAGTGGATAGGTGAGTTGCATGCTGTGTGATGTTCTGAACTATGGTCTTAGGGAATTGCTGTGTACTGCACAGTCACAGGTGACCACTCTCACCCATACAGGCTAGGATACGACCGAGCGAGGAATGGGTGAGGAGGATGATGGTGGGCAGAAGAGGAGGCCCAATTTACAAAAGCTGAGACAGAGGCACTCTTCGAGGCCTACCTGGATGAAGATCCACTTCTCAGTGGACGGTGGGGCACCCTGATGCCCATGCTGCTGCATGGGAGGGGTGGCATGTGCCATCAACCTGCATGGCAGCCACTAGCACTCTGTGCAGGAATGTAAAAGAAGATGGGGACTGACAGGAGGAGGGTGAAGGAGAAGGTGACAGCCATCATGGTGGCTTGTGCTGCAACAGGCGGGGACCAGCCGGAGGTGGTGCAGCTGACTCGGCAGAGGACCGGCTCACTGCAAGCATGCAGCGCGAGTGCCATTGAGGGCGTTCCATGGGTGGCTTCCAGACAGATGGTAGCCCATCACTGCATGGTATGTCATGGTCGGGGAAGGTAGATCACATGCACTAACGTGTTCTCACTTTCTGTTACAGATCCTGTCGTCTGCAGGGTCAATGGTGGAGGGCCTGTCCACTGCGGACAGCTATCCGGAGTTGTAGGAGGGACCATTCACCTCCGCAGGTAGCTGGCGTGCATTGCACCAGTGTGCATGCCTGGCTGCCATCTCTGATGTGGGTGAGACAGATGTGGGGTGCCCTTCCTGTGTCTCAGTGGTCTGGCATGCAGGCATGCCAGCATGCTGTGGCTGTGGCTGTGGCACAGACCTGCACCATTGATGATGCAACAACCACTATGGGCATTGACATGTGTGTCACAGAATGGACACACAGCAGGACAGTTCACACCCATGGACCTAGCTGGTTCCGACGTGTGCCAGTATGTCAGCACAGTCCCAGGCTGTACCTGTCAGCACCAGTAGGGCAGCATCAGTGGCTGTACAGGTCACTGGCACTGTTGCAGCCACAACAGCAGAACAACTGGGCCCTTGGGCACAGCAGGTGGAGGGCAGCAGCAGCAGTCACCCACCGGGACTGAGGTACAGGGTTCAGCGGTGGCATATGTGCACCGCCTGTGGATTGCCCATACCTGGTCCTGGTGAGCAGCACCCACCTCAAGGGGTGCTGAACATCAGGCCCTTCCATACCCTGAGGGACAGGTTGCCGATGTGGCAGATGACCCTTTGACGTGCACACCAGCCTGCTGCAGGCATCAGTACAGCAGCAGATGCGGGTTGCAACATCAGTGGAGGCACTGTGTGTGGCTCTGGAGTGGCACAGCAGGGACAATGAGAGGATCCTGTTACAGATTGACTATTTGGGATGGATGTGACCGCCACCATTGACAGGCAGACACAGGCATTGGTCGCTGTCGTGTGCCACATTGGGCACACAGTCAGGTGCCCTGTGCACTCAAACCGCCGCAGTCGCTATCCACTCCCCATTCCGGCATCATGTGACGCCCACCCTGTCGATGCGGGTTCAGCTGTGGCATCCCGAGCACCCCTGGTGCAGGTATCGCGATGTGCTGCAGACCCCTGTGCGGGCAAGGTCGGCTGCACAGTGGAACCCCTGGTGGTCCATTGTTGCCACCCCATGAGGCCCATGCTCAGCCTGCCAGTGCTGCTGGGTCTCGTGGGCCGCTCATGCATCTGAGGTGGCCATGGCACTGTGCTGCAAGACTGAGGCTGTCTCCCCAGCGCGGGCCCTGTCTGGTGCTGCCCTGTGTGCAATGTGTGCTTCAGTGGGCAGTGCACCGTGGGTGCCCAGCCCTACACGGAGACACACAGACCACCTGCACCCTCCCGACTGCCGGCTCCATAGGTGCATGTGCATGATGATGCCTGCATTGTGCTGTACACCAAAGTGCGAAGGTGCCAGCATCTGACACATGTACATGGACAGTCAGTGGACGTGGTGGCCTGTGGACATGTGTGTTTTAGTGTCTGTGTTCTGGCTCTGTTGTGCAGCTGACCCTGTGCACTTTGTGCCTATTGTGTGTGTGTGTGAGTGTGTGTGTGTGTCCATCCATGTGGTGTGTTACTGTTCACCCTCTCTGGTTGTATGTGTGTGCTTCTGTGTCCTGCCACTTCCCTTGCCATCATGCACCCCTGGTGTGTTTCCCTGTGTGTATGTGGGTTGTGCCCTAGCCACTGTTGGTTGCACATGGCCCCATGACTTACCTGTGTTGGGTGAAGTGCTCCTCTGTGATGGTGTCCGGTGCAGCTGGGCCTGCGGATCAGTCGGGGTCACATTGTCCAAGGGGGCTGCCCATCCCCATCATCACCGCGTCACCGTTGTCCCCATCACTGTCCCCCTCTTCGACCTGTTGGCTATCCCACAGTCTTTGGCCATGTTGTGCAGGATGCAGCAGGCCAGGAATATCCACAGGCCTTTGAGGGGCTATACTGTAGGGCACCACCGGGTGTCTAGGCAACAGTGCACCTTCAACATCCCAAACACCCGCTCCAATGATGTTGCATGTGGCGGCGTGTGCCTCATTGAAGCGTTGCTGCGATGGGGTCGTGGGCTCCCGGTAAGGTGTGAGCAGCCAGGAACAGAGTGGGTATCCACTGTCACCTGTGTGGAGATAGTGGAGGTTATTATTCAGGCTCATATTGCCCTAACCCTGTGTGCCACACACCCATGGCACCTGTGGCTTACCCAGCCTTGGCACCGATTTGTCATTCCTACATGCATACTCACCCACTAGATGTCCTGTGAGGATGTCCCCACTCTCGAATCAATGGCACAGTGCCGACTGGTACCATATAAATGAATCATGTGCTCCCCAGGGTGCGGGCGCAGAACATTGATGATCGCCCACTGGCATCACACACCACCTGGCAGTTGACACTGGCATAACCCTTCCAATTCATAGGCGGCCCCATAGGGGCCAGGTAGTCGTGAATGGCCACATGGGTGCAGTCTATTACCCCTAGCATGCCAGGCATCGTGCTACCCTGTGGAACTCCTGTATGTTTGCTGTGCACTCCGCCATGGTGCTGGGGAAATTGATGTACTCCACAGCATGTGGCAGCAGTGCGCTGAGGAATTGGGTGAGGATCGTGACTCGGCCGACTGTGTTATGCCTGTGGTATCCCTGTTGGTCTCTGGAAGGTACCCGTGGCGAGCAAGCACATGCAGGCTGTTACCTTTGTCTCCACTGACAGAGCGTGACTCCGTCGTGAGGGTGCCTGCATCACATCACTGCACAGCTCACAGAGCCGCCTCAGTATTACCCTGTTCAGGCGGTACCGGCCCACAATCTCGACATCTGAGTAGAGCTCAAAGCTGGTGCGGGCCTGGTACTGCCTGTTGGGGCGATCAGCCGAGCCCTTCCACGCCAAGTCCCCCTGCAGCATGCCTTTCACCCTCATTACAGCTTCCATGTGGAAGCTGGCACTGTCCATGTCCCTGGCTTGTGTTCCCCTGGCTGTTGTTGCTCTGTCCCCCACTGTCCTGACTGCTACCTCCACTGCACGGGTACACCTCTGGCCTCTGCACTCTGTGGCCCCACACACCTTCCTTGCCCCTATTCTGTCCTGTGCTCTCCCTGGCCTGCACTCTTTCCTCTGGCCTTGTCTGTCTCCCTGCTCATGTGGCTTCAATGTAGCATTCTTGCACCTCTTCCTTGGGCCTTTTTATTTTGGCTCATTTCGCTATGGCGCAACTTCCACCTGATCCACTGTGCGCATGCGCAAGCCTTTGAATATCGTGATTGCGCACTTTATGCATGGTTCCACCCCTTCGCCGCATGCCTTAATTAGCATTGCACTATTGCTCAGCATGTTTTCAGTGGCACAACTGCCTCCTGCTGAATAATAAGAATGGCGCAATTTCAGACTTAACGCTGGCGCAACCCTATTACATGGCGCAACCTTTTGAATATCCAGCTCAATAGCTCTATCCTGGACAGCGATCTTCACATTGAAAATAATGGGACCTTAAAATTGAATAACTTTATAACAGATTATAAGTTTTTACCAGACAAATGTATGGCAGTTCTACCATAAAACATTCACACCAAAATTCCATACTGTCTGGGCACAAGGCAATGAGGAAAAACTGCTAAAAGTGGAGACTTTTAAGGTTTTGCACTATCTGGATCTCACATCCACACTTCAGACCAGAAGGAAACTTGCCATGTCAAGAGACCTACCCCATAGAAAAGTGCATGCCAAATTTTGTGCATATCCATTGATCTGTTGCAAAGTTACTGAAGTGCAAAATTTGAGGTTTAACATTAAACACGCTATTTAACCCTAACTATAGAGACGTGATTGTGCCCTGTAATACTGTATATAGCTATATTTATTTGTTTATTTTTCTTTAATATGTAAACCCGTTTATTTGGATAACTTTGGATCCTTTACAAACTGATACAACATATGTAACTCTCTTCTTTAACTATTTTGCTCCAGGTGAACATGTTATGGATATACAATCTCACTTTATTCCATACTTTCTCCGCTAGCACTAATATAGTTGCTCTTCTCTCAATGCTTTCCAGTTTATATCCTTCATTCAGTATGGATTCGAACTATTTGTAATCATCTGCTTTTACCCCATGAGAGTTATTGCATTGGGACCCAAAGGGGTTCAGCCATTTTTTTCTCTCCGTACCCAATGGCTGGCTCTCTTTCTGTTTAGGCCCCCAAACCCCATCACCAGCAATCACTGGGACTCAATGTTTTTCCCTTTACTCCCCAAATGCTCCATGGGGATGATAGCATGATACTGCATGCAGAGTGTGATGATGTCTTCTGTAGGAAGCATTCCCCACCCCTAGCCTCTTCACTTGTACTACCTCCTATGGTCACCTAAGGTGTGGTGTAGCAGTGGAGTTTGCTGTCCACTCTTCCTGAAGGAGGTGAGCATTGAATGGTATGCTCAGTCCTCCTCCCTGGCTGGCCCCAACATCCTGGCTCACTTCTGAAGCCAGTTCATCAGTGTCATGAGCAGTAGTGCTACCTGCTGATGGACCGACAGCCAAATTGTGAATCCCCTAAATCCATGGGGACTAACTCCTAACACTTACATGAATAATTTAATAAATACAAACGTGAATACAGAAATTCAATCAATACAATTAAATAAGGTGGAATACAAAGAAAGCAGAGGCATTGCAAATGTGTAGAATAAACCCTTTTCTAATCTGGAAAGATTTGTCTGTGATTTTCTTAATCCTAAAAGTACAGCATGTAGGGCTGGCCCATCGGCACAGTGGTTGGATTTCGCTCGCCAGCAACCCAGGTTCAGGAATGGACCCTGGTGCTGGAGGGCTGGCTGAGGAGAGAGGGCTTGAGTGTCAGATGACTGCTTCCTTCTCTCGGAGGGAGGGTGGGAAGTGATCCAGCACTTGCTGACCCCTGGTCAAGGCTGGGGTAAGGCACTGCACTGGGTCCCAGTGACTAATGGGGCATGGTGAACAATGGCATACACCTTGATGTTTGTGGCATGCACACCCTCAGGGAGCAAATGGAAAAAGAGCCCCATGGCCGACGGATAACAGTCACCAGCTCCCACTGCCGCGAGACCCTGAGCAGTCCACAAACCACCTCAGCAGCACCTGTGCAAAGATTGTACTAGCTACCCACTGGTGCCTTCCTCTTTGGAGGAGGGACCCAGCGAAGGGTTGCTTCTGGGTTACCCGAGGGCTGCAATGTGGCGTGATGGGTGGCTGCATCATGACAGTGTGGCGAGGTACACAGGAAGGCCTGAAGGAGGCTGGCCCTGATCTGGGGAGCAAAAAAAATTTACAGAAGATCTGTCCATCCTAAATAGACTAAATCTTATTGAAGAATTGTGACTGTCAGACGTGGGGTTTTCATTATTAACTAAATTGGGCATATCAAAGGGCTCATTATATGATAGGGTAGAAGTAAACTACTACAACTGGCACCAGAGAATTGATTAAAACTATTAGCTAAGATTTATATCCTCTCATTCAGTCTTCACCAGATCCCAACCTACGGAAGAAGGTGTATGTCATACCTATTCACAAGTGACACCTACAGAATTATAAAAATTACAGGCCCATTTAATTACTAACAAGTATATGGAAGATTCAGGAATAAATTCAGCATGACCACTCAATGGTTATTTGGAATTGTATAATGTGTTAATGCAAATGCAACATGACTTTAGGAGGGACTGAAGTATCACAACTGCCTTGGTCAGGTTTATGAATTACTCACACCAGAATACTGAGAAAGGATTTCATACTGGTGTGAACTTTGTGGACCTGACATAGGCATTCAGTTTGCTGGACCACAGCCCCGAGGACAAAAGGTATGCAATTGGGCATTGGTTTCTCTCCTATAAAGTGATTTTCAGATTATGTTTTGGGGAAAAAACAAATAAAAAGTAAATGGGATCAAATATTTCACCTGTCTAGTTCCTTTATGATTTACAGGAGTCCATTTAGGAATCTTGCTAGTCTCCTTATTTGTAAATTAATTGCCAAGTGTCCGTAATGAAACAAAAGTCTTACTGTGTGAGGATAGAGGCCCGTAACAGTAATGCGTGGGCATTCGCAAAGCTAAAGCCGAACATTATAAAGCTGCCCTTACTGATACCTGGGATAGTGGGCGCAAATTCTGGGATAATGTCAAGGAAACCGTGGAAAAATCCCAACTCTCAACCCAACCTAACAGCAGTGGAAGGGCACCTGACTTCTGACCCCTCCAGCATAGTCTCGGCCTTCAACCAAGCTTTCACTAACCTCAGCCATGTCCTCCATCCTAACTTCTTCAACCCACCCCTGCCTTGCCCCCCCACAGCGTAACCCTCCTTCCACCTGCGGTGCATCACCCTTAAGGCTGCTGGAGCCATATCTCAAGAACACTCTAAACCATGCTCACTATAGTAGTGATTCCCAGGACCTAGAGGCTTCTCCGACTCACCCTCCAAGGCGTACTCTACCCACTCACCCATATTCTCAACCTCTCCCTCTGCCAAGGTAAATTGCCTCTATGGAAATCTGCCTCCATTACCTCCATATTTAAAAGCTGGGACCGTACTGACACCAACAACTACTGGCCCAAATCTATCCTCGACCACCTATCTAAAGCTCTAGGTGCATTGTCTATGACCAGCTCACTGACCACCTTAACAAACACCATCTCCTCTGTAAGCAGCAACATGGCTTCCGCAAAGGCACAGTACTATCACTGCCCTACTGGAATTCACTGTGCAAATCCACTCTGCACTAGACAAAGGCCACACCACTGGTGCTGTTTTTGTCGACCTCTCTAAGGCATGCAACACCGTACACCACTCCCTCTTGCTAGTCACCCTCTCCAACATTGGCTTTTCACAGGATGCCCTTCACTGGTTCACAGACTACCTAACGGGCAGGTGCCAATAGGTCAAATTGGCACAACCCTGTCCAATAGTCTCCCAGTTCTCTCAGGAGTTCCCAGGGGTCCATCCTTGGTCCCTCCTTTTCAGCCTTTACCTTAACTCCTCCCTAGCACCTCGATAGCAACCTCCTGCTATATGCGGATGATGCTGTCCTCTATGCCTCTAGCCATGACCCTTTGCAACTCACCATACCCTCCAGTCCTCCTTTAATGAAGCTGAGCAATGGTTCACTGCTCAATGCCTCATACTGAACTACAAGACGACCAAGTTCATGATTTTCACCCACCCCAAAACACAAACAGAAACTTTGCTCTCAGATCCTAACTGCTGACCAAACCCCTCTCAACCAAGTGACCCACTTCAAATATCAAGGCATCACCCTGGACCCGCTCTCAATTTCCACCAGTACATACACAACCTGTCCACGGCCTCAATGTCCACCTTGGACTGCTATACTGTGTCAAACACTGCCTTACCCAGAGCGCCCTCCGAGCTTGCAGTCTCTTCCTCTATCCTCTCCTCCTTGACTATGGCATTCTCGTTTATAGCGCTGCCACCACCTCAGCCCTAAACAGGCTCCGCCTCTCCCTCAACAAAACCTGTAGCCTTGTCCTGGGCTGTGACCGCCTCACACACACCTGCTCCCTATATAACTCCACTAAATGGCTTAACCTCGACAATGGGATCAAATTCCACACCTGTCTTATGGCCAAAAATCACCCTAGGTCTCTTCCCCTGGGTCTCACCACCCTAATCTACCCATCCACTACCCCTAAATTAACTCGTACTCCAGCAAACAACTCACAGTTCCCCAATGTCATACCTCCCAGTTCCAAAGGTCTTTAGCTATAAGGACCCCACCTGGATGAATGACATACCCTGCCTCATCACAACCCAAAACTCTATCGGACTCTTCAAAACCCACCTCAAGGGCCACCTCAAACCCTAAACTGCTGTAACTGTTATTGACCCTGTCACAACCACCCCCACTAATGACAACGACCTCTGGCTGGCAAACTCCCCCTGCCATTTCTTCTTTCTTTTCTCTTACTAAATGCCTACCTGAGCCTCCATAAGTCTGTTAGTTCAAGACTGCAAGCCTTATTTCTTACTTTTACCATATATCAAGTGTGTTTATGTTCCCTGCACTGTTTATGTTACCTTGACTTTGTACTGTTCAAAATATGACGTGGAACCTATGTAAATTGTTCCTGCACTGTATGTTACCTTAACTTTGTACTGTTCATTATATGTGATGTGAAACCTTTGTAAATGAGTCTCTGACTCAAAGGTACTTTCGATCTCTGAAATAAATAAATAATTAAAAAATAAAATATGTGGATGATGTGCACATAAGGATATAATAACATGCCATAAAACTCTAGAATCAAATTTCAACAAGCATTTGTCAATGCCAAGTGTTGCTTGCTCTCATTAGCAGTGGAAGTGCAGGAGTTAGACAGATGCAGTATAGGAATGCTTGATGAAGAATTGAATTGACACCAACTCCAGCCCCACCTGCAGAGATGGACAGGCAGTGGGGTGTGCCTTTGGGTCATCACCGTAATGGTCATGACATTTCATCTCACCCTACCCTGCAGATACTAACAAGTGTTGAGGTGTGCTTTGAAGCGTTTGGGCTTTACACTCACATCATTCCATAAGGAAATACACTGAAATGGTTGCAGTATAGGAGAATGGGGTGAACTCTGGGCCAAAGGGTCCAGGTGCACCTTGATAGCTGCCACTGGCTGCAGGGTGAGGGTGGAATGGCATGAGCATTACTGTCGACAATCCCAAGTCACACCCCTGACACTTGTCTGTCCCTACAGGGTAGGGTGTGTATGGTCAAAACCCTAATGCCCTGGGAGTTTCTTGGTATTTTTACTCCAAGTTTTCAACATGGGCTCTGTGATCCCACCACATGAACAGTGATACTATCAGTTCATTAGCTGAAAGGTGATTTTGCACAGTGACTGTGCCATTTGGTGCCACAGGTGCAAAAACACATTTCGAACAGGATGTGAAAAATATCAGCTGTACTGTTCATGAGGAGGTGTAAAAACGGAAATGTTGAAAATCTGGTGTGAAAATATCAAAAAACTATTGAAGTCACGAGTAATGTAATTAGTTTGGGATTTTTACAGTAGATTTTGAACATAGGCATTTTGGGACCTCCACTCATGAACAGTGTCACTGTGATTTTCTTAATCTATCCCGAACACTGACTTCCCACAGCGACTATGCTATTCTGTGCTGGAAGTGTGAAAACACATTTCAGCCAGGGTGTGAGAAATGACAGCTGTACTGTTTATAAGGAGGTGTGGAAAAATGCCAATGTTGAAAATCTGGACTGAAAAGATTACGAATTCATGAACTTACGAGGCTGCGTGGAAATTCCACAATGCACACTCGTAACACAGTCATTTATGGACTTTTGTCACCAAATTTTCAACATAGCCAGTTTAAGACCTTAGCTCATGAACAGTGTCACTGTGGTTTCTTAATCTGTCCGAACATTGATTTTGCACACCGACCATGCCACCGTGCGCTGCATGTGCAAAACACATTTTGGGTGAGATGTGAAAAATGCAGTTTTACTGTTCATGTGGAGGTGTGGTAAAAGGCAATGCTGAAAATCTGGAGTGAAAATATTAAAATGCTCAAGGAGATCACGTGATGCAGAGTGCTGAGTAGCAGCTCCCTCAGGAAGCTCCTGCCTTCCATTTACTATTTTATCTCATTTTGGCATTCTAATTGCTATTTTTCTTGTCTTTGAGATTTAACGTTGCAAAATAGCTGTGGCACTCTAGTCTGGTTATATCTTGGAAGGATGGAGGCTTACATGAAGAAAGCCCCACAAGCATACCCCTCCAACAACTCTGGAGAAGGCCTCTAAGAAACCCATGGCCTCGGTGGTTCTGTGCCTGATCCAGTCGAGCCAAATTAGTGATCAGGAACCTTTAACGCTTTCCAGATTTCTTGAAGAGTTCAAACCCTTTTGAGAAGAAATGAAGGATATGGCAATGGATTTGAAATTGCTATCTAGAAAGCTAGACAAACTCTCGATGTCTATGTCTGATAGCACAGCCAATTGCTTCTATTGAGAAAAGAATTAATAGTCTCGACCCTGATCTGGTCTTGATGTGCCAGAAATTGTCTAGTTTTGAAGCTAAACTTGAGGACCTAGAGGGTCGGAGCCAAGAAACAACGTAGTAATCCTCGGTTTACGGAGGAGAGGAAAGCCAACACATTGTGGTATTTGTTCAGAGCTGGTTGAGCGGGTGGCTGGCCCATCTCCATCTCGGCCCCTGCCATTATAGAGCATGCCCACAGGGCTTGATGGCTCTAAACCATCCCTGAGGATCCTTCCCGCCCTATGGTGTGCCGGTTTTTGAAATATTTGAGAGACAGCATTTCCTGCAAAAAGTGCAAGCTTTGCTAGGAAAATATAAAGTTGAGAATCTTGCAAGATCTACCCATCTCTGTTTGCTTGAAATGCAAAGCATTCCACCCTATTGTTTCTAAGCTAATTGCAGCAGGCTTGAAGTTTAGGATGGCTACCCGGCCAGACTACAGATTTCAACTAATGGATCCTGGAAAAAGCGAAGACCCTGAAGAGGCTTTGATGAGCCTTAAATCCACATTGCCTGACCTCTTTAAGGATTCTTGAATGGCTGTGGCATAGAATGGAGTGCTACATGGAGTCAAGAGTTTGAACTTCATTTTTTCCTTAGAGAAATTATCTAAATGCAAAGTCTTGGGAAATTGCATCTACCATTTTGGACTGCGAGAATCACTGCAGACCACCCCAACTTTCTTTTCTTCCCATCTCATAATGGGCCCATGCTGGTCTGAAGCAGTCAACACTTGGTTTGGGGCCTTCTCGGAGTTATGTGCCAAATGTGGGCAGTTACTTCTGTTGAGGGCCAAAGAGCCTAGTTTGATTGGTTGTGGGCTAGTTTCTCATTTTACTTGTTTGGATTGGCACTAGGATGGTCCTGGGCTTTCTCCGTTCCTGTTTCTCATTTAGTCAGGTCAGGAATTGGCCACTAGAGGGCGTTCCAACCTTTGGGGACACGAGGAAGCACTACTCGAGGAGGATTTAGTAATGGTTAACTAATTAATTCACCAGTAGCACTCTCAATTTTGCAGGAGGACCTGTGCATTGGGTGTAGGCTCATGGTGGGTGGAGGCAGTTGTCATGCCTTCCCCTCTGGTGGAAGCGATTCAGCTTTTCTTATCTCATTTCCACTCTTAATACGAGTTGAGGTATTTCTCCCTTTAGGGTTTCTGGTCTAGTTTTGGTTACAGGTGACTCACCCTGTGCTTCTCGTCTCAATCGGGTTATCATGAGCACTTGGTTGGTGTAGTGGTCTCTCTATGGTCCCTCAAACACAAGCTCCCTTAGGTCCATGCTCTGGTTGGTTTGAGGTGAAGGCCCAGGACCATTCTCTTTCATTTGGGGTATAACTTGCGGTGCTCGGTTTCTACAGGCTGTGATTTGAGTGCAACAGCGCTAATTGGCTTGGTTCATTATCGGGGCAGGAATAGAGGATTAGAACCAGTACTGTGCTGAAAGTTGCTTGTGACAGTTTGGTGGGGGTGTGGGAGGGTTTGGGGCATGGCTCGAGGGTGGGGATAGAGGGATGAGTGGTTTCACTTTTGGGGGTTAGAGAGGGTGGGTGTTACTGCAGTAACCCTGGGGATACAGGTAGAGGATATACATCTCGTGTGCTGAGGTAATCATTTTAGTCCATCTATTTTTTCTAGATGACTAATGAGCTAACATTTGTGTCGTGGAATGTTAAGGGGACCAGAAAGCAACATAAGCAATACCAGGTTCTCAAGCATTCAAGTTTGCTCAGTTCATAGATAACCTTCTGCAAGAAACCCATTTATTAGAAGCGGAAGCTTTACAGCTAAGGAGACAGCAGGTGGGATTGATTTATAGTACCCAGGGCACCACAAATAGCTGTGGGGTCATGCTCATGATTAACAGGAATATTCCATTTGTTTCCACAAGTGATTAATGATACCGTGGCTAGGTTTATCCTGGTTCAAGGTACCCTTTGGTCTGTCCCAAAATTATTGGGCGTGTTCATGGTCCTAATCTGGACGACCCTGGATTTTTATGAGGCTTATATCCATTATTCTCCCAATGCTTCCCATTAAAATTATTTTAGGGGAGATTTCAATCAAGTACTAGATCCTAACTTAGACAGACTGGGCAGTGGCCTGGGTGGGCTACCCTCGGACAGAAAGCATTCAAGGATTTATTAGACCAATGTGGGCTCTGACGTCTGGTGTGTTTTACACCGGATACTAGAGTTTACCTTCAGGTCTATGGCATATGGCTCGCAGTCCCGCATTCATTACTTACTCATTTCTCAATGTCTCCTGCCCAGGGTGAAGACCTCCACGATTCAACGCCCAATTTCTGACCACTCACTAGTAGTATGCAATTTGGTTCTGCTTAATTCATCTAATAAGGAAACTAGATGGAAACTCAATGACCAGCTCCTTAAAGATGTTAAATATTGCAAACTTATAAGAGAACAAATAGAATCATTTTTTTCATTAAATCCTCTAGATAGTGCAAAACCTGATATCTTGTGGGGGCCTTCAAAGTCTTCATGACAGGGATACTTATTAGCATGGCGGTTGGTAGGAAAAGAGATGGAGAAGGAACTAAAATCTTATTAACCCAAATCAGATCACTGGAAGTTAATTTTCCTGCCAATTCTCTAGATGAGGATAATCGGAAACTCCTAAAGTTAAGGGATAAATATTTGGGGCTACTTCAAGAGAAAGCAGAACTAGCTATTATTCGCACCAGGGCTAATTATGCTGATCGGGAGAAAGCGGACGCTTACTGGCATTGCATATTAAACAACAGGAATCAATGAGATTTATCCCTCCCATCAGGTCAGTGGCAGATGGATTTCTTAAGGTGTCTCCCACTGAGATAGCTCAAGAATTTGCTGCTTATTATTCTAAATTGTACAGCGACATGGAGCACCCCTGTCCTGAAGACATAGAGGGTTATTAAGGGACTCCCACTTGCCCCTCTCGCTGGTCAGTGTAGTGATGCTCTGGTTGTCCCTATTTCCCAGGAGGAAATTGCTAAGGTTATTGTGAACTGCCTGCTGACAAGGTCCCTGGTCCAGATGGATTTTCAGCTTTATTTTACAAGGTCTTTCGAGACCTCCTCTTACCAATACTTGGTCTCTTATTTCAGCAAATCCTATCTGGGGCAGAGACAGATCCATATCTCTATGAGGCCTTGATTGTCCTGCTTCCTAAACCTGATAAAGATCTTGAACTGGTTCAAAGTTATAGACCTATCTCGCTTTTAAACCAGGATATTAAGATTCTCTCTAACATTCTGGCTAATAGGCTGGCAGTGGTTCTCTCTGGGTTAATAGGTACAAATCAGGTTGGATTTATGATAGGGCACTCATCTTTCAATCATTTACACACCTTGTCGCATGTCTTCTTGGCTACCAGGGATGCAGAGTTTCCTCGGCTTGGTTTCTCTGGATGCCGAGAAGGCATTTGACTGTGTGAACTGGAACTTTTGTTCCGTACTCTGGAGGCCTTCCATTTCCTCCCTGTTTATTTCCTGGATTGCTGCCCGTTATAAAATCCTCAACAAGAATTTCTGCCAATAGGGCCTTTTCCCATTCTTTCTCGCTTCACTCGGGTACTAGGCAGGGTGCCCCTTTCCCTCTATTATGTAACTTATATCTGGAACCTCTTATTCAAAATATTCTCAATAATGATTCTATACAAGGGTGAGAATTGGGCAACATGAAGTCAAAGTCACTGCATATGCAGATGACCTGTTAATACATCTGTCCTACCCGGTATCCTCCATCCCGGCCTTACTAAGGGAAGTAGTAAGGTTTAGTGCTCTGTCCAACTACAGATTGAATGCCAGTAAGTCCCTGTTTTTCCCATTAAATCACAAAGTTTTCAAAACTGACATTAGCCCTTTTGGACTATAGTTGGACACCCAGGTCATTCAAATATCTGGGCATCAAACATTCACGTAACCCCTAGCATGGTTCAAAGAAAACTTAGATCCCTATTGCAGGGGATTACGATGACCTTGAGAGGTGGTCTAAACTCCCTATTTCTTTATGGGGCCAGATCAACATAATCAAGATGAATATATTTCCTAGGATTTTTACCAGTTGTCCCTTCTCAACACCTTTATTCTTTTACTCTGGTTTAAAAGGTACATGGTATTTTCACTAGATTCTTCTTGGCGATAGGTATCCCGCTTGGCTTATCATAAGCTGGCAGCCCCAAAATTGGAGGGGGCTGCAATCCCCATCTGACAATATATCACTGGGCTAGTCATCCTGCGAAATGCTTGAGGTGGGTATCTCGGCCCAGAAGAAATGCAACCTATCTGTCTCAAAATAAAATTGGATGCAATCAATGACAAAATCTGGATCCTCTCGCGTTATTTTTCTTAGGCTATCCCAAGTAAGTGGGGCCATAGAGTGCTCCATGATAAGGACCTCTTTAAAGGTCTACTCACAGATATGTTCCTTTCTACAGTATTTCCCCATCTGGACCTGGCCCAGTCTATCTGGAACTCTCCATCATTTACTATTAACAAGAGTCAAATTTCCTGACTTTGGTTGCCCCAACCGGAGAGGAAGCTCTTGGCTTTTACTGATGGGGACATTGGTTATCAGTAGAAGAGATGGTTATGAAATTTCTCATCCGCCTTCTTCCTATTTTAAAGTCCTGCAATTGAAACACTTACTTGTAATTACCCTGGGTACCACTCCTCCTTCTCAGAATCCTCTTCTCTGATACCCAAGGTATCCCCACTCTAGCTCTCCTGGTGCAATTTCTAAACCACAACAGGTTTTGTTTCACAAAATTCAGGGCCCATTTGGGCCATCAAGATTTTGGAGTAATTTTTCCCTCACTGCAGCTGGATTGTCTCTCTCTCTCTCTGTAAGTCATGTCATAAATTTATTTCTCAAGATAGATTGCGCCTCATGCAATACCAGTATTGCACAACTTATATTACTCCTGGCCCAAACTTCACAAATGGGGTTACGTAGATTCAAATAAGTGCAACAAATGTTCACAAGATGAGGGCACACTTTTTCATATGTTGTGGTCTTGTCCAAGAATTTCCACCTTATGGGTTTCAATTCAAACTTCCCTAGACCCTTGTTGGGTCTCCAAGAATATTTACCCTGAGATATGTGTGTTAGGGGACCCGTCTTCTATTAGAGTTAGAGTGCATAGACTTCATATTTCCATGATTGCCCTGTCGGCTAAGAAAATTATTATTCGTCACTGGAAAGACAGATCCTCCCCTTCTTTCCAGGAATGGGTAGAAGTAGTATTATCTAACTTGCACATGGAAAAGCAATAGCCAGTCTGCACAACTGTCTGGCAGTTTATACTAGAATTTGGGATCCCCTTCACTCACTAATCTCTCTGGCTCCAAACTAAACCTATACTAGGATTATCGCTCATGCATGGTTGTTGGTTTGATGCTCGCATCCACAGGTACTGAGATGGGTTACTGCAGAAAGGGGGTTGATGCGGTGGGCAGCATCCTTTCACTGTGTATTGATAAATCTCTGTCAGTTTTCTCTGTATGCTGCCTTTTATGGTGGAAAATGTAAGAATAAACTTTAAATAAAAATAAATAAAATGCTCAAGTTACAAGCTTGCATAGGAACTGAACAATGTTCGCTCGTAAAACAGTCATTTTGGGAATTTTTTCACCAGATTTTAACATACGGGTTTTGGGGCCTACCTCATGAACAATGTCACTGTGATATTCTTAATCTGTCCTGAACATTGATTTCCTACACCGACTGCACCATTATACGCTACATGTGCAAAACACATTTCAAGCAAGATGTGAAAAATGTCAGCTGTACTGTTCATAAGAAGGTGTAGTAAAATAGCAATGTTGAAAATCTGGAGCGAAAATGTTAAAATGCTCAAAGTTACAAGCTTGCATAGGAACTGTGCAATGCATGCTCGTAAAAGTAGTTTTTGGAATTTCTTTACAAATTTTCAACATAGGGTTTTGGGAGCCTATCTCATGAACCGTGACACTGTCATTTTTAATTGGTCCTGAAAGGTGGATCCACGCAGTGACTGCAAAATCACCTTTGTGACCGAATAACAAAATGACTGAGACTGAGTTCATGAGGTGGGGTCCCAAGAACCCCATGTTGAAAATTTGGTGACAAAATTCAAAATGCCTGAGATATGCACCAAAGTTGAAAACAAAACCCATTTATGCCATTATACAGCTTATCAGCATTTCTTCAGTTTGAGGTCAGCTTTGAAGAGTGCAGACATGTTCCCAGTCCACCAAGATTGTCGCACTGGGATCCAGAGGTAAGTATAGGGTGGGATGAGGTGGGGTGTAGGGAGGTGGGGTAGGCAGAGGGTGGGTGTGGGTTGGGGAGGGGAGCAAGAGAATCAACGAGGGACTTTTTTCTTCTAGGTCTTTTTTTTTAAAGACAATGGGGACTTTTTGCCATGCTGGGCTTGGCTCCCAGCGTGGCACCAGTCAGTTTGTTTGGTAGGGCAGTTGAGCTGACAGAGTTGGGCACCCGTTGGCCAAGGAGACTTTGCCATGCTGGGGTGGGCTCCCAGCATGGCAGATGGAAGTTTGTTTGGGGGGCAGTGAAGTCGATGGGAGATTAGGTGCCCCATCAGCAGAAAACAGTGTGCTGGGCGCATGAGCCATGGTGGGTGCATTATGCTGACAGGGATTGGGCTGCCCTGTTGGCAAATGAACTGGGGAGGGGTCATGCTGACAGGAGGATTGGGCACCCCATCAGCTTTTTTTTATTTATTGAAATGTTTCACCAGGAAGGTGCACTGAACAGCAGACGGTGGTTTCCGCCAGCTTCCTGGGGACTGTGAGGAGGCTGATGGAGAAGCTGTCGCCATGGGGACACCATGCAATCAGCTGTTTTGGTACTTGTAATGCCAAAACAGCTGATTGTGTTGACGTGTGTTCTTGACACATTGTGGCATGCTCCCTAACTGCTGACTGACACAGTGTGTTTCTTGCACATGCGTGCAAGCAACACAAATGTGGCCAAGTGACAGCAGACAATTCTTAAAAAATTAGTTCTGTATAGCCCCAAAATACAAAATTAATAACAAGGACTTCACAAGTGTTGTAAATGGTGATCATTGTCTAGAAATAGTGGATAATTTCACATACAGTATCTAGGTTTTTCTTAAATTCAAGTCTATCATTTCCTCCATACATCAAACATATTAATGCAGTTGCACAAATAATGTGGGTCACATTATGTAACAAAGGATCTTCTAACAGATAAGACATGAAAAGTAATAGCACAGAGCAACCTGTTCCCCAAGACAGTGTTAGTGGAGTATGGAGCAGTCTAATCCAACTCTCAAATGAAATGCAGGATTTTGTACAATGCAATATGCAGATATTCACTAGAGGCTGAAAGAATGGAGTGCAGCTGTGATCTGTATGTAAAATTAAATTGGTCTCCATTGCATCAGTGGGACCAGTTTAGTGTACAGTAATTGTAATTACATACAACCTAATTAGTAAAGGTACAGAGAAAAAATATAATTTAATCAAAGTGCAAAGGAATGAAACACTTTTGAGATCAAACTGATGTGTTCACCTTGATTATGCACTTCTATAACACAAGCATCTTGCCAGAAATAATTTTCCTACATTACAGCAAAAGCTTGGAATATAATCCCACTTGGCATTAAACAATTTATCACTGATCAATGTTTGAAAACAAGTTTTAAACCATACTTATACTCTGTTGCTGGTTATAAATGTTGTTGATTCTTGCATTAATTTAACTGTATCCTACTTGATTTTGTAAACATTTTGAGCACATGTCCATTTTCCAGGTCATGACTGTTAAAGGATAATGTGACCCAGTGTACCAACCAGTGACCAAATCAATCAATCTATAATAAACTCGAGGCCAAACTGATTTTGCCAATGATCCTCTTCCCTCACCGTACATGTAATACTGAAAGGTGATTGCTGATACTTGCCTCATTTGCTGATGATCAGGGACAGTGGTTTACCGTGATTGAGAAAAGGCAAATTCCATTTGCAGATTGACAAAACTGGTATTGTCACTGGTATCTGCAAGTCCAAAATCGGTTTTACCGGTGTTGGCTTTGTAACCTGTATTTAACCATTTTTCACTCTGTTAGCATGCATTTTCACATTTCTACATCTGCTGTTGCATATCTGCACTTGTAGCTATCAAGTTATTTTAGAAGCTACAGTTTGTCAAGGCACAGGCGCACTACATCCCCAGCTATCCCTCCTGTGTAATGACAGGACCACCAATGGCCCCTATCCTTCTGGCGCAATGGGGACAGCAGTACTGTGGACCCTCCTGTGGTCTGATTGGCAGCAGCCCTGCAGCCCCTATCCCTAGGTGTGATGGCAGGAGCAGCACTGTGGCCCTCCTCCCTCCTGTGCAATGCAGCAGCACTTTGGCCTCCATCCTTCCAGTGTGTTGTCAGTAACATGGTGGTAAAGCTCTGCAGCCCACAACCCTCAGGTGTGACAATACAGAATATTAGATTGCAGGACACTTGGATAAATTAAAAGGAACTAGCCATTAGAGACTGCCACCCATCACCACACAATGCAGACTAAGTTACCGCCTACATGACCTTTCTGAAGTTCTCATCCCAAGAAATGTTAAGTCAATAAAAGCAAGTATACCATTTCAAGAAAGGTAGTTTATAAAGAGTGCAAATATTGCAAATCAAAACAATATACAACAGTTGAAAATGTGAACAAAACAAAATCTAATTGAAAATGTGCAGAATGTAGAAAAGTGAAAATATATATTGAAACACAAGTGAACTAAAACCTAAATACAAATACTCAAAGTGTCAAATGTGCAAAGTACAATAACTGTGGAAAACTGCATAAACAAAACCTAAATGAAAATGTGCAAAATGTGCAATACAGTATGACAAAATATACAGTGAAAAATGAACTAACAAAATATAAATACACACACACGACAATGAATATGGGAAAAACAATGTTATTGAAAGTGTTTACACCCTATAACTAAAAATGTGCAAAATGCCTGTAGAAAATGTCCACCAATCTAATCCTCTCATTTATTGTACATAAGCTGGGATAGTAATCTCATATTGTCTACTATCAGGTTACGTCTTTGGTCTGTGTGGATCTGTCCGTAGACCGAGAAAGATCTCTCCACATCGCACTCGAACAGGTATCCAAATGGCTTGCAGAGCAGCTTTGGCCAGTACTGGTAATTGTGGCTGCACTGAAATCCAGTACTGGCCAACATTAAAGTCCATTATGTCTGGAAGCTCTCCTATGTCCTGCCCAACATACATCTCCCAGTCCTTTTGTAGTGCAATTTGGTTGTGCAGTTCAAATACACCAATGTCACTGGCGTAGTGTGTGAAGTCCCTACTCAATTTAGGAAGGTTGTAGGGGTTCAAAATACGGCAGGCTTTAAAGAACCCTATGGCGGGGTTTGTTTCCATGTGTTTTGCCATTTTGTTTAGGGCTACCCAAATGCTTTTGGAAAATGCAATCTGCTCCTGCTTAACCCGTGGCCTAAGAGTAGCTAAGTATTCATCTGTTCTTTCTCCAAATGCTTCAGTTTTTGATACACCAATCTGAAACCTCTGTTTTATTCCATGTAGTGCATCGAATACAGAAACAGCCAAGGGCTTGTCTTTCCTTTGTAGAAGTTCTATTGTGCTGATGAGATCATTGCAGTTTTCAGCGATGAAGGTTGTGTGAATCTGTAGCTCTGTAAACCAGTCTTGGAAAAGTTTCTCAACGAATTCATGGAATTGCAATCACTTGCTTCCTCCTGGAAGAAGTCTCTTAAGTGCTGAAGATGAAGCAAATGGTACTTAACGGTTTCAAACCAAGTGTTCCAACGGGTTAAGACAGGAACAGGAGGCAATTTTTCTTCTCTACATCGCCCCTCCAGGAATGCCAAGTACTCTCTCTTACGTTTGGGCGACTGCTGGAATGAGTATTTCACAAGTGTACAAGTTTATTGACCAGTTCAAAATGGTCAATCCATGTGTCTCCACCAAGGATAACACATGTGCCAGCAACCAACATGGATCACATGGGCACCAATAAGGCCATATAAAACCTCTGTGAAGCACTTCACCATGTACCGTGCATTGTCACTGATGAGGTGACTACTTGGTCCATCTCCACATCATATTTCTGCAATGTCTTTATAACACATTGTGCGACAGTGGTGTGATTACTGCTGTCAACTCTGTTGTTTCTGCAATGATAGATTGTCCGCCTGCATACCAAAAATTATGTTGAGTATACAGTGAGCATCTGCGCCTGTCGTCTCATCGCACATTACAGAGAATGTCTTCCCTTTCACAAGCTGTGAAATTCCATCCTCCATTTCCTTTCTCAATTTGGGCAAGTAGTTCTGCCTTAAGGTGGATACCTTTGGGAGAGCACCAATTCCTTTAACTTGTCCCCATCCAGTCTCTTACTGCAGGTTGATCAACTTTTCGATGGGTATATTTGCACCACTAGGCCCTTAATACACCCAATACAGTATTCTCCCGTGCTGCAGCTGCAGAGTTGTGGTATTAAAGCTGGTGTGAAGCATCACCTGTCTGTTGCTATTTTTCTGGCTTGCATTCTTCATATGTTTTTTACTTTGCAGTGATCCACCACTGTGTCCTTCCTCACATAGTCAATGGAGTGATCACAAAAGCGACAAAACATTTTCCTCCGTCTCATACATGCCTTCCAACTTAAATTGCAATGCACGGTCCTTAGCAGTGACACTGGAAAGTTTTGCCATTTTGCTTGGTGTTGCCATCACGATGTGTAGAACAGATGACTCCAAAGAACTAAAAGTGGAACACAAGTTGGAGAGATATTAAAACAGGCTTTAGAACTACTTAAAGCTTCACAACAATGACATTAAGGATTTAATTATCACATAACTTCTGCCCATGGATGAGAGTCTGGAGAACAGCAACAGAAAACATGCTGATCTCAGCTGCTCACAATCCATACAAAAACAATACCAGAATCATAATCTCACTGCTAATCCATGTGGACCATGCTCAATCCATGGATGGCAGATCGGTCAAGCATACAGAAATCAAGCTGTCCTCAGAAGCTGTCACAGGCTTGACTATATAATACAAAGTACAATATTGACATCCAAATATAGCCCTGGCCACAGCTGATGAGAAATCCTGACATACAGGATCCCGGGCTTGCTGCCCCGTTGCACCAAGACCTTATCGGTTCCCCGGCTCAAACAAACTAAGACTTGGAAAACACATGAATCTGAAGATCACGCCATACCTTTTAGAGATGATGATTATTTCCAGCAGAAATTCACACCAAGCAGGAATGTTGAAGCCTAAAATTTGAAAAAATAAATAACAATTATTATGTAAACAAAGGACACACACACACACACACACACACACACACAAGTAAATGACACCTAGTTAGACATGCCATCTGCCTCCTCTGCTGGGAGACAGAACCTAAAAGTCGGCTGTGAGCCACCAGGACTATAGTATTACCAACATAGCCATGGTTGCAGCCACCTATCCTGAATGCCAAGCAGGGCCATATAGCTAGGGTCTTATTGCAATGATTCAGCTTGCCACCCACACTGCCCAGTCCCTAGCTACCACCATCCACAGGAAACACCTTTGTGCAAACCACCCAGGGTGTATAAAACGTAAGCAGGATATCCCCAAATGTCTGCATTTGGGGACAAGGCTCTGGGTCAACATCTGGTGGGTTGTAGTAACAAACCCACTTCAAGGAGGATGTTGATGCAGACACCTCCATTCATTCAAGTCACTCATCATGGGCAATCCTCACTCACTGGTTGGGTACTCAGTGACTGGCACAAAGCCATCACTGAAAAAAGTGTCCAAACAAGGTTGGTGTCAGTATCTCTGCAAGTCATTTTCAATTATTTTAATTGTGGTTGATGGTGGGGACTTTACATGGCAGGCCAACGCCACCAACACTCCAAACCATTCTGTCACTAACCACCTGAAAATAAACTACCTCTAATAGCTACTGTTGCCCCATACCAAAAAGTGAGCCAGTCTTCACCAAAAAGTGAACGATGGACATCCAAAATAAACTTACTTTTCAGCGGACAGGACATGTTGCTGTTAGCAGTCTGGAGTTCAGGCATCCACATCAGTCAACAGGCCAGGGTTGGGTGTGAGCTGAACAACAGTACAGTCTGTAGCAGAGCACAGCCTTGAAAGCACCGAGAAGTCACTTTAACTCCATCTCCAGGCAAAATGGAAACCGCAGCCTTTACTCAATATTTATATGCAGCCCCCACCCGTCTGTGTGGCGGCAGCTTGGCACTGCGGCCCCACCTGTCCTGTGACAGCAGCATGTGCAGCACTGCAGCCCCACCCGTCCCCATGTGACAGCAGCATGTGTGGCACTGCAGCCCCACCCGTCCTGCAGGCGGCAGCATGTGCGGCACTGCAGCCCCACCTGTCCGGTGTGATGGCAGCATGTGCGGCACTGCAGCCCCCACCCATCCTGCAGACGGCAGTACGCGGCACTGCAGCCCCACCGTCTCGCTGTGACAGCAGCATGTGCGCACTGTGCCCCCACCCGTCCCGGTGACGGCAGCATGGGCGGCACTGCAGCCCAATGCCATGTACAAATCTGTCCAAGCTCAGACGGAAGTGTCTAACCACCAGACGCCAAGGTGGACTCCGCCGGTTCAGTCCCTATCTAATATAGATGAGTGCCTGATTTGGTTTATTTATAAACAAAGTGCATCCAGCTTAAAACTTCAAGTGATTAATGAGGACGCTAATGGAGAGATACACAAACAATCTCTGCCAAAAATAAACCAATCCAGAATCACAAAATAGTAAATTGTGAACTTTCTGGCTATCTTGATGAAAATGGAGCCTCTTAGTTTTCATGTCAGAGCACAAACTCAAGAAAGTAGTTCTGCTGGCAGGATGGTAACCAGGTTGCTGCAAAGCCCCCTCCAGCAACAACTTCTTTATTCAGAACATTTCAATTTATAAGCACAAATCAAGACAGGCCACCAACAGGCCTCCAACATATTCCATTAGAAATTCCGCAAAGCTTCAACATAGAAAATGTATTTTAATAAAAGCGTAAAATTGTTAACATGCATTTCGACAGTTTAACTTGTCTATTTATCCCTAGGTAATCCAATGTCTGTCTGTCCTCCAAAATTGATGAAGAGAACTGAGAAGAATAATCCACATTTCCAACTGCACAGATGCCCTCTGGGTTCCGATGAAACATGGAGGTTGATTATGTTTAATAAAGATTTTTGTCTGAACGTGCCTATTATTCTACACAGATATGCACACCACAACAACAATACTTTACAAATGAAAAATATGCATTTTAGTAAAGACACATGCCCAACAAATCACTACCAAACCAAACAATGCACCTTCCCCAACCCGGGTGGGGGCAGATATGAACAGCTGCATCACAAGCCTGGGACCCAGGCCTGTCATGCAGCCAGTGCCCACTTGGGTATCCACCTCAGCCGACCATCAACAAAGAGCACCAGAGCGTGGCACGGACCTGGCCGACTGGCATACATGCTGGAAAAATGGTTCTGCACCACTCTGCCTGCCCGCCTCCCTCAGAGGCCAGAACCATTTTTGACAGTATGTGAACCAGTCGCCCAGCCCGTCCCTCAGCCGACCATCAACAAAAGAGCACCAGGCGTGGCACGGACCTGGCCGACTGGCATACATGCTGGAAAATGGTTCTGCGCCACTCTGCCCCCGCCCCTCCCTCAGAGGCCAGAACCATTTTTTGCCAGTATGTGAACCAGTCCGCCCAGCTCGTCCCTCAGCTGACCATCAACAAAAGAGCACCAGAGCATGGCACGGACCTGACCGACTGGACATACATGCTGGAAAAATGGTTCTGCACCACCTGCCTGCCCACCTCCCCTCAGAGGCCAGAACCATTTTTGCCAGTATGTGAACCAGTCCGCCCAGCCCGCCCCTCAGCCACCATCAACAAAAGAGCACCAGAGCGTGGCATGGACCTGGCTGACTGACATACATGCTGGAAAAATGGTTCTCACCACTCTGCCTGCCCGCCGCTCCTCAGAGGCCAGAACCATTTTTGCCAGTATGTGAACCAGTCCGCCAGCCCGCCCCTCAGCCAACCATCAACAAAGAACACCAGAGCGTGGCATGGACCTGGCTGACTGGCATACATGCTGGAAAAAATGTTCTCTCCTCTCTGCCCACCCCCTCCCTCAGAGGCCAGAACCATTTTTGGCAGTATGTGAACCAGTCCGCCCAGCCCGCCCCTCAGCAGACCATCAACAAAGAGCACTAGAGCATGGCACGGACCTAACCGACTGACATACATGCTGGAAAAAATGGTTCTGGCGCCACTCTGCCTGCCCGCCCTCCCTCAGAGGCCAGAACCATTTTTGCCAGTATGTGAACCAGTCCTGCCCCAGCCGGCCCCTCAGCCGACCATCAACAAAAGAGTACCAGAGCGTGGCACAGACCTGCTGACTGATATACATGCTGGAAAAATGGCTTCTGCACCACTCTGCCCGCCCGCCTCCTTCAGAGGCCAGAACCATTTTTGCCAGTATGTGAACCAGTCCACCCAGCCCGTCCCTCAGCCGACCATCAACAAAGAGCACCAGAGAGTGGCACGGACCTGGCTGACTGACACATGCTGGAAAAATGGTTCTGCACCACTCTGCCTGCCCGCCCCTCCCTCAGAGGCCAGAACCATTTTTGGCAGTATGTGAACCAGTCCGCCAGCCCGTCCCTCAGCCGACCATCAACAAAGAGCACGAGCGTGGCACGGACCTGGCTGACTGACATACATGCTGGAAAATGGTTCTGTGCCACTCTGCCTGCCGCCCCTCCCTCAGAGGCCAGAACCATTTTTGCCAGTATGTGAACCAGTCCCAGCCCGTCCCTCAGCCGACCATCAACAAAGAGCACCAGAGCATGGCATGGGCCTGGCCGACTGACATACATGCTGGAAAAAATGGTTCTGCTCACTCTGCCTGCCGCCCCTCCCTCAGAGGCCAGAACCATTTTTGCCAGTATGTGAACCAGTCCACCGTCCGTCCCTCAGCCGACCATCAGAGACCACATTAGCAGCATCAAGCTTCCTTCAGGGTAGGTGACAAACCCAAAGGTGTCAACAAGGCTTTTCTATTTGAACCCCTGCCAATCCTAAAGATCCCCCCAACCTGTGAGAATTTCTGGCAGACACCACCTTCGTAGAGTACAACATGTAGAAGCTCCAATCTGCAATAAGGACTCTTCTGAAAGGGATCACTGACCTGCACAGACACTCTTCCCAACCCAACAGACCTGCCCGGCTAGTCTCCCCACCAGCACAGCTACTCTGCCCACCCCCAAGGACCTGCATGGACAGTCCGCCCACCCCAACAGACCTGCCCGCCACTCTGCCCACCCGATGCACCAGCACAGCCACTTCCCACCCCAGTGCACTGGCCCAGCCACTCTGCCCACCCACATAGGCCTGCACGGACACTCAGCCCACCCCAACTGACTTGCACAGCCACTCTGCCCACCCTGATGCACTAGCACAGCCACTCTGCCCACCCCACTGAACTACACGGACACTCTCCCACCCCAGTGCACCATCCCAGCCACTCTCCCCACCCTGATGCATCAGCCTGGCCACTCTCCCACCCTGATGCATCAGCCCGGCCACTCTGCCCACCCCAAATGCACCAGCACAGCCACTCTGCCCACTCTGCCCACCCCATTGACCTGGTCGGACACTCTCCCCACCTCAGTTCACCAGCACAGCCACTCTCCCCATCCCGATGCATCAGCCCAACCACTCTGCCCACCCCAACAGATCTGCCCAGCCACTCTGGATGTGACACTCCTGGGGCAGCAGTATGGGTAGTGAGTTTTTCTGGATGGGATTCAATGTTCAGTGCAGTGGAGCAACAGCATAGATAAGCATAAATAAAATAAACTGTGGCATGGGGGTCCTACAAAGTGAAAAAAAAAAAAACATAAGTTAGAACAAGGCTTAATACCCCACAACACAGGCAGCAGAACAACTCTCTTCTCCACCCGCCCACCTACCCGCTAGCTATAGATGCTCTCCTTTTCCACCTGGAATGGATGGAATGCTCAAACAAAACCATGGTTAACAGGGCAAATAAAACAACTAACCGGAGAGCCCTTTGAGACCCGCAGACAAAAAAAATAAAATCGACTGTGGCGCTGGGAATTGGCATCGCCAATTCCTGTCTCTCTGCTCCTCTCCTCGGAATTGAGTATCTCCCGATCCCACAAAGTGACAAAAAATACCCCCACAACACAGGCTGCAGCAAACTTACCGGAAAGACCGAAAGACCAAAGTACAGAATGATGGGATGGATACCGTCGAACACAGATTGTTGTGGCAGGAAGACAGCAAGCAGGAAAACAAACGAAAGCGGAGTGAGAGTAAAATGCAGACACGCTGCACCTGCAATTTATAGCGCTTGTTCTCACAAATAACGAGAACAAATGCTAGTTCCTGCTTTTAATGGTCAGTGGCCCAATCGTAGTTCCAGATTCCCGTCTCGCTCACCGCATATGCGGTAAACCATTGTCCCTGCTGATGATATCTGCTTTTCCTTCCTTTCCTTATCCTGAACATGTGCCCAGTGCACAAACCCTCTCAGACCTATCCTTTCCTCAATCAACTCTCATAATTAGGATTGCACTTTTGTCATTGCCAGTTATGGAAAAAATCATGGTATTATGTCGAAATGGAAATAAAATCCTGGAAAGCATCCAAAAATCATAAATACATTGTGTGCTTAAAGATCGAATGTATATTTTAATAAAAGCTTGAATTCACTTGAATTCAAGCCCCTGTGCTGTGATTAGTGTTTCCTGAAACTGTCATGTGTTTGGTTTTGTGGTTTTCTTAAATCAGCATTTGTTAATGTACTGTGCAGTAATTGAAAAGTGAAGTTTTTCTGTCCCTATCAGTGAGGCCTGTGTGATTACATACTTTTGGTATAGCCTACTGCTTCAGCAGTTAAGTCCCTATTGACTGAAGAACCGTCTCCACTTTCCAGTCAAAGCAGTCTGTAGAGCTAATAGTTTTCCTCCAAGTGTTTTACTAACCCATCTAGCTTGTGTTTCGGATAGATTAGCTTAACATCTATCATTCTGTTCTGATAAAAGTTGATCATTTGAGTTTTAGTGCTAAACTGAAGTGGTATGAATGTTTGTGAGAAATCACCTTGTCTGTATCACTGCTGTTCTCATCAAACTCTGCATTGTTTCTGGCTATATAACACAGGGTTGTTTGATGGATATAAAAAATCTAAATTTTGCTAATTCATAGATGTAGTTTGTCTTAATGTAGCCTACATAATTAGGTTCATGTGAGAACAACTTATTTATGTCAGATTTACAAACAGATGTCTGCCACACGCTGCTATTTCAGGAGCATGTACTGTATGAACTCACAAATTTCAGCTCTTTGAGGGTTGCTATGTGAAAATACATCAAGTATTTGTATAACTAGAAGTACTATATGGCATCCTGATGCCCCTGTCTCCTGACAGTTGAGGCAGCAGCAATCTGCTGCCCTCTTTCCACTGCTCCACAAGCCCCTGTCTCCTGCCCCCATCTGAGACTGCTGTGCCCTGTTGCCCATTGTCTCTCCACACAGTTGAGGCTGCTGCACACTGCTTCCCTTTGTCCCCCACCCCCATAGTCAGGGCCAATGCACCATGTCACCCCCATTCCTATCTCCATAGTCAGGGCTGCTGTGCTCTGCTGAGTCCTAGAGTCCCAGGTCCCTGCCTTTGCAGTTGGGGCTGCTGTACCATGCTGCCCCAGCCCACTAAATGTGGGGCATTTTCAGCACCAGCTACCCACTTCCATTGCCCCAGCTGGGCAAGGCTGTTGCACCACATGCACCCTGTCCCACAGTCAGGGCTGCTATACCTGAAGCTCCCTGTGTCCTGTCACACAGTTGAGGCTCTTGCACATTCTGTCCTCTGTCTCTGCCACCACATCCAAGGCAGCTGCACCCTTCACCTGTCTACACAGTCAAGCCTGCTGTGCTGTAGCCCCTCCATGCTTCCACTGTTAGGGCTGGTGCACCATGAGGCTACTTTCCATAAGACAAAGCAGGGCATGTGCTGTACCCTGTCCTTGCCTTCTCAGTTGGGGCAGTTTCCCCTGTTTCCCCTGCCACCAGAGTCAGATCCTTTGCTACACCCTCTACCCATGCCCTTATTCCAAACAGGCATGTCTGCTGGTACCCTGTCCCACAGATTGAGCTACTGTACCTTGATACCTCCCCGTCTCCTGCCTGAACTGTCAGGACTGCTGCATTCTGCTACCTTCTGCCCCTCCCATAGCAAAAGACAAAAGTATTTTTTGCTTTTTCTTTCATGACGTTTGGGCAGTGTATCAAATTATTTGACTCTTGTGGCAGTGAACAGCATGGTGCAACAACCCTAAATGTGGAGGCAAGAGACTCTATTTGTGCTGCAGGACACAGTGGTGGCAAGGGACAGAGGACAGCATGGTGCAGAAGCTTCACTGTGAGGTAGAACACAGTGGGACAACATGGTACAGCAGCCCTGACTGTAGACAGGGTGCACATTGTGCAGTGGCCCTGCCCATTTGGGGCAATGGTAGTGGGTAACAGGGTGCAACAAAAGCCCCACCTTTGGTGGCTTGGGGAAGCATGGTGCAGCAGCCCCAGCTGTGAAGGCAGAGGCCCTGGGACTCTTGGGCTTAGCAGTGCACAGCAACCCTGTCTGTGGAGATAGGAACAGGGGGCAACAGGGGCATTTTCCTGACTGTGGGGTGGGGACAGAGAGAAGTAGAGAGCAGCAGCCTCATCTGATGGGCAGGAGACAGGAGCATGAGGATGCCATATAATATTTCTAGTTATACACATACATGATGTAGTTTCACACAGAAACCCTCAACAAAATGACATTTGTTAGTTAATATAGCACATGTGCCTGAAATAGCAGAGTGTGGCAGTCATGTTTGTCAGTCTGACATGAAACAAAACTTTTCTCACATGAACCTATTTATGGAGGCTACATCAAAGACAAACTACTTCTATGAGTTACCACAATTTTGATTTTTATATCCATTAAATAACCCTGTGTTATGTAGTCAGAAAACAATGCAGAGTTTAGATGATAAAGAACTAACAGCTGTGATACAGACAGGGTGATTTTCACAAACATTCATACCACTTTAGCACTGAAACTCAAATGATCAACTTTTATCACAACAGAATGACATATTTTAAGCTAATCTATCTAAACACAAAGCAGATGTGTTAGTAAACAACTTGGAGAGAAAAATTAGCTTTAGAGACTGCTCTGACTAAGACATGCAACAGCTTTTCAGTCAATCAGGGACTTAACTGCTGAAGCAGCAGGCTAGGCCAAAATTATGTTATCACTCTGCAGGCCTCACTAATAAGGACAGAAACATCTTCACTGTTTTCAGTTACTGCAGAGCACATTAACAAATGCTAATTTACAGAAAACCACACAACCAAACAGCATGATATTTTCAGGTAACCTAATCATTTATTAAAACAATGAGAAAATCATTGCATTGAATCTTTAACAATTAATATCCATTCTGACACATATCTGAATATGTGATATCTAATAAAAGTCATGGAAAGTCATGGATCCATTATCGCTCAACAATTTACCTCTACTTTGACATATTTTAATACAAGCATATCAGCAAAGATTTAAATATATATTTTTCTCCCTCTCACCTGGCTGGCCCCTTTCTGTCCCTTCTGCTCCCCTGCACAGTCACCCACCATCTCTGGGACTTACCTTGAGGATCCACCTGTTCCTCCACATATTTTTCCTATAGTGGAATCGTCAGGAATTCCCCACCCCTGGATGACTTATTCAGTTGGTGGTCCTGTGCCCAGTTGACAGAGTGGGTTCTGTGAGGAGTCATGGAGCTTCATCCTGCCAGCAACAGTGTTTTCCATGTTTTGTGTTCCCTGACCATGCACTCTCAGTGGAGGTGGCAGCTGGAAAGTTGCACATTTTGGACATGCTGACATCTTCCATCAGGAGCCCCCCGAGATTGTTCTGCCACACCACCACCCATGGTCACCTAGGTGGTGGTGTTACGATGAAGCAGGCTGTCCTCCTTTCTCAGAAGAAGAATGTGTCTGCTGGGAAGCTTGATATCCCCCCAGCCAATCCCTGAGTGGCCAAGGTTCATTCTGAAGCTGGGTTGCTGGACTGGTGGCACCTAAGACATTGAATGCTTCAGCCTCCATGCCACCTGGCCAGTGTAGATTAAAATATTTTAAAAATCCATTGTTCATCTGATCCAGTAACTGAGATATAACATTGTGCTGCCTTCCAGCTAACTAGGCTTGTATGCACCAAAATATGATACTGGTACCAACTCAGGACCAATCATATTGAGGTGGTGAGGCACAAATTACAGATCTGTTATTTTCAAGTATCAACAACTATGGCATTTTCATGCAAAATGCTGAAAATCATGATGTCGTAAAATGTCAAAATCATGGGGTTGTCATAGAAAATGCCAAAATCATGCTTTTCATAAAACTGGAAAAATCATGGATTTGATAACTTCTGTGACAAGGGTACAGCCCTACTCATAATATACTGCAAAACTTGAAATATTCACTGTCAAATAATTTTTTTTTTTGATGAAGCACTAATTTGCATGAAAATAAATTTACACTGATTAGCACTATTAACACTTTTTCTAGTATTGAGAACTTCATCTGTAGAGTAGCGATCATAATCCTGATCAGTCAGCAGCTGGCCATGGCAGAGTGAGGAGGGCTGTGCCAGTTGCCAGCATTGGTCAGGTTGTGGGGGTCTGTGGGGGTTCTGCCTACTGGAGGTGTGGGGACCACTGAACTATGGAAAATAATGCAATCAAGAGTTATTCCCAAATGGTTATTGGACCAGGGCACCCTATGATATTTAATGATTGGGGTTTGGGTGCAGGGCTCAGGGTGGGGGACCACTGCAGTAAGGTATTGAGGTGATATCATGTCCTTGGTGGGATGGGGCATGGGGGCACTGCACAGTGGTGTTTTTTTTCTTACATATACTGGGGCACAGTCCATTGGGGCTTGGAAGCACTGCACAGAAGGTGGGGATTCTCTTACACTAACTGGTGGCACAGTCAATCACGGATTGGGGCACTACGCAGGAGGTGGGATTCTCTTACATTTACTAGGAACACAGTCATTCTGGGGATTGGAGCACAACACAGAGGGTGGGGGTTCTTCATTTCACTATGGGGCACATTGGAATGGGGCTTGGGGTTGCCACTGGGCTCTGGGGCTGGCAGGCTGCTGTGCTCTGTGTGTAGTACAGCAGCCTGCCTGTGGGTGGCCAGCAGGTTAGGTCTGCTTTTAACATGCCTAGCATTCTGCCACTCACCTCTTGCACTTGGGTGGCCCATCTCTACTGAATATCCCTTTGAGCTGTATATTCATGGGCACCCCCCACACTTGGGCTGAATACATTAACTTTGGGCCATGGCCCATCTCAATTTAGGAGGCCCATCTCCCCTTTGAATACAGGAGTTCAGAGCATCTTGAGATGAGCGGCTAATCTCCATTTGCTCCGAGATGCCACTCATCTCTTTTGAAAATGTGGGCCTTGATTTCTAATTAAAAAAATCATATCACTTAAAATTGCAGATATAGCCACTTGCATTCAGTAGTCAGCAAAGGTACCATTGAAAGAAGAACCCTGTACTTGTAAAATGTGAAATATTTTAAACAGAGTAAAATAGCACTGAAACTGGAAACTATCATTCCTCTTCCCCAACAGATTCAGCTTTGACCATTGCCCTCATAGAATAAGTTCTGTAACACCTACCAACATACTTTTCTAAAATGTTTTCTTTATAAATCCAAACGTTTAAACAGTAAACTGGCTTGTTTATAATGTGCTCATCTGGTTATCAAATACATCAATCAATCAATCCTTTCTATGAATCTCAAAAGTCACTTAGCAAGTTAGCATGATATCTGCACTATGATATCAGTGTATGAGTCAGAAGGAACTGGAAGGGGACAGGATTAGTTGTGTTCCAGAACAGTAGCTGCTTCTTGTTGTTTCACGGGTTCTTGTGGATTTTACTTGGTAGAAGGTTATTTCTTTTCTTTCTTACTTCTAAGGGCTAGCAGGGTATTGTTTTGGGGCTGTTGGAAGTTTGAAAACTGGTTTGGTGGCTGTAAGTGGGCTCATTTGTTGGATGTTTCACTGTGTAACAGGCTGCGCTGGTGGAGGCCTATTTCTTCTGATTTAAAACCTATTTGGTGGGAGTTGCTTGGGCCTGGTTCTTTGGCTGCTGGGCTTGGAGGGACACAGGACTGATACACTCTCAGAGAGAGTCGGTGTCTGCCAATGCCCACCCTCCCACCCCCTCCCTCCCCAGAGTTCTGCTAATTTATAGGAAACACCTGCCCTGCAATTGAGGAAAAGGCTGCAGGTGCAGCTCATGTAGTTCTAGCCACTGGGGTGGATTTAAAGGCTGGGAGAGAGGGAGAGCTTTAGGAGTTGTTCATTTCCCTTATAAGTTTACTGTGTTGTACTGCACCTAGTAACAGGGGACCAGTGTACTGTGGGACTGTATCTAAGATTAGTGGAGACCTGATTAGACAGTAGGGTTGTATCTTGGACTGGGGAAACCTGGTGGCTCACCTAAGGAAACCTACTTGGAAGGGGATGGAACAACACGTCATTAGGGGCCAGCATCTTTGGGAGGGTGGTGGGGTGCGGGGTGTGGAGCAGCCATGATACTGGACTGGGCTTGGAAGTTGGTGGTTTCCCAGTGTGCTACCAGCTGGCACAGCTTAGGGAGGAGGTTGAGGGGATTAGGAGATAGCTGGGGAAGGGGAGGTATGGTTGGGGAAGGGCGCAGGGATCTCACGAGGTTGCACCAAGCACTGGTGGTGGGGGCATAGGGAAAAGAGTGTAGGAGAATACCAGGGGTCACATAGGGACTCTGGCAGAGGGGTCCAAAAGGACACTACCAAGGAAGCAGGCAGGTAACTGGGACCCTCACAAAGGAGGGACAGAGGGACAACATTCTCAGGGAAGTAGGCAGAGGACCAGGGCTGGACAGAAGGAAGCAAGGCTGGGAGGTGGATCAGACCTTACACTCTGTAACCGCTTCAATTCTCTTCTTCTGCTGAAGGATGAGGGTGGTGATGTAGCCACGACAGGGGTGGTTAGAGACAGAAAGGGAGTGGAGGCAGGGCCAGGGTCTGGATAGCAGGAAGAACAGGGAGAACCGGAATGCAGGAAAATGGGGGGACAGTGAATCAGAGAAGGAGGGCAGGGGAAAGGGAGGAAAGCGCAAGGAGAAGGACCAGTTGGGAGGAAAGGTAAAGAGAAGGACCAGAAGTACAAGAAGAATTCAGTAAAGGAAGCTGAAGGTTTAGGCCAGGAGCACGACGAGCAAGGAGGGACTAAATGGAGAGAGGAAGGAAGGAGGATGAGCCAAGCTAGTTTAGCAGATGGGGAGAAGAACCAGTTGTGAGCAGTGAGGGGAGTTAGCAAGGTACAGAAGGATACTTAGGAGGAGGAGAGGCATAGGATTGGAGGAGGGGCCAGGGTAAATAAGGAGGAGGTGGCATGTGGCACCCAGACAGGGGGAGGAACAAAGAGCCTGCTGGGTGGAGGGTCCAGTAGAAAGGATGAGGGACGTGGAAGGGGTGGAAATGGAGGAAAGAAGCGGTCAGAGTGCTCCTGTTGGGGATTCTATGATCAGGGTATCAAATGGGATAGGGAGGAGAATCCTGGCCAGTTAGAAAAAAATGCTCCCTGTACTAACAGTGCACAAGGCTAAGCACGAGGTATATCAGCTGGCAAAGGATTGTGGGATTCCCCAGACATACTGGTCCACCTGGGTACAAATGACATTGAGGGAATAGCGAGCTAGAGATACAGGCAAGACTCAGGGAGCTTGGCAGGGTCTGTCATGACATAGGATGCACAGTTTCTTCTCAGAAATCTGCCGGTGCCAAAGGCTAGTGGAGAACACAAAAGGAAGATTAGGGAGATAAACCAGTGGCTCAGAGAGTGGTGTGAGGCCAGAGGGTATGGGTTTATGGGGGATTGGGGAGACCTGGGAGGATAAGGAGCTGTATGCTAGTGATAGACTCCATCTCAATTTGGAGGAGGGAATCCTTAAGTTGAAAATAGAGGTTCATTGGTGAAAAGTGGGGGTTTAAACTTGTGAAGGGGAGGATGGGAGAAAAGGCTGCCAAGGGAGTGCCGATAAGGAGGGACTCTGTCTCCACCCCTGGGGAGCTGGAGGATTCGTGAAAAAGGCCGACTGGTAAAGTGCAGACCAGGGGAAAACAGAATCCCCAATGGAACACGAGCAGGGAAATGGAAGTATAGGGAAAGGGTGGAGAGTAGTCTGCTAAATGCCAGGAGCTTGGGCAATAAAATGCCTGAGCTCCAGGCAATGCTAACTGAGGGAGCAGTGGATGTGCAGTGGTCACTGAGACCTGGGCCACTGCAGTACATGACTGGGACCTGAACCTGGAGGGTTACACTATGTTCAGGAAGGACAGGGTGAGGGAAGGGAGGAGGGTAGCAATGATAGTCAAAACTGCATTGGCATAGGGGAGTTGAGGAGGCGGAGGGAACCATGGAGGCAATTTGGGTCACCTTGATAACAAGGGGGGCAAGAGAAAAACAGGAGTGGTGGATAGACCCCTGCCCTGGCGGAGGAGCTGGAGGAGAGTCTGGTGGCAGATGTTGGGAGACACTGCAGACTGGGCAGAGGAAGCGGTGGGGTTGGGGACTTAAACATGCCAGGAATAGATTGGGAGACTATGACATCCTCTGTGACCAGGAACAGAGGTTGTTGGATGCCTTCAAGACGCTGCTCCTAACTCAGCAGGTGGGGGAACCGATCAGGGAGGCACAGGTACTGGATGTGGTCCTAGCAGACAGTTACCAGATTAGGGCCTGGAGGTAAGGGACCCATTGGCGGGAGTGACCATGCCACGGTCTGGTTCTGCCTGGACCTAGGAGGGCTAGAAGGCTGCACCAAAGATGGAGGTAACTGACTCAGGGGGATGGATTTTAAGGAAATGGGAAGGTTCCTTAAGGAGCATTTGGATGTGATTGATCAGACATGGACACTGATAGTAGGTGGAAATCATCAGGAGAGGTGCAGGATGCTACCAGCACCTGTGCAAGAGTAAGACGAAAATGTGGTGAGGCTCAAAACCCTGCTGGTGGACCAGGGAGGTCCAGGAGCTGGTGGGGAAAGAAGGCAGCTTATAAGCAATTCAAGTGCTCAAGGAGTGAAAGGGATCGAGGGGAGTATGAGATGATGGCTAGAAGGGCCACTAGGGTGGTGAGGGCGACTAAGGCAAGGAAGGAGCAGAACATGGCCAGGAAATTAGGAGAGGGAACAAGGGGTTCTTTAGATACATTGGGGAAAAATGAAGGGTGAAAGGGCAGATTAGCAGGATTAAATCAGGGAGAGATGGTACAAGACCCGGGGAGCAGGCTAAGGTGCTAAATGAGTACTTCCACCTCAGTTTTCACAAAGGAAAATGAGGGTGCTGCATCACACATGGGAGGAGACAGAGATACCGAGGAGGGGGACCCTCACCGTCAGTGGTCTGGGAAGAGGGGAGGCATCACTGCCAGGAGGGGAGGGCTAAGCAGGAAGAAGAGGCACCAGAAGTGGAAATCACAGCAGAGAGAATGAGGAAGCCCTCAGCCCCTTTAAGATGGAGAAAGCACCGGGCCGGATAAATTACATCTCAGATTGCTGAAGGAACTTAGTGATGTCCTGGTGAAACCCCTGGCAGAGATTTTCACTCTCTGAGGACAGGGTGGGTGCCCCAGGACTGGAAGGTGGCGTATATAGTGCCTATCCACAAGGGGATCAAGGGAGGTGGCAGGAACTACAGGCCTGTCAGATTGACATTGGTGGTGGGCAAGGTGATGGAGGGCATTGTCAAGGAGAGGCTGGGGGACCTGGAAAAGTCAGGGTGCCTGGATGATAGACAGCTTGGATTCATCCCGTGGAAATCATGTCAGACAAACCTTGTGGAGTTCTATGACTGGGTGATGAATGCCTTGGACCTGGGTAGACCAGTGAACATCCTCTTTCTAGACTTCAGCAAGGCATTTGACTCTGTTCCTCATGGGCCTGTTGGATAAGCTGGGAGAAATGGGGTGGGGAACCAGAAGAGCAGATGGATAGGCAATTGGCTCCAGGACTGGACCCAGAGGGTCGTAGTTGGTGGATAGTCTCATCCTCAAGGAGGTCATTAGTGGGGTCCCAGGGATCAGTCCTTAGGCCCCTCCTGTTCAACGCTCGTCTGACATAAGGACAGGAATCAGGAGTGAGGTGAGTCTCTTTGGGATAACTCATAACTGGGGCGGTGCTGGATGGGGAGGAGGGAGGGTGGCCCTACAGGGGGACCTGGTGGCTCTGGAAAGATGGTCTAGAAAGTGGAAGCTGAGGTTCAATGGCGGAAATGCAAGGTACTCCACCTGGGGCCAGAAACCCAGGCCAAGTGTACACCCTGGGGAATGCTACAAGTCTCAATGGCTGAGAGGGACCTGGGGTGGTGGTGGATGTCAAGATGAACAACTCTGAGACTTGTAGGAGTGCAGAAGCCAAGGCCAACAGGATGCTGAGATGCATCGCTATGGGTATCACCTCCTGAAGGAGGGAAGTGATACTCCTCTGTATAACTGCTTGGTGAGGCGCACCTTGAGTACTGCTGCAGTTTGGAGGTCACATTTAAAGAGGGACATTAAACTCCTGGAGAGGGTCCAGAGGAGGGCAACCAAAATGATTTGGGACTTGGGGACAGGACCTATGAGGAGAGGCTCAAGAGCTAAATATATACACATTGGAAGAGAGACGGACTGGGGGACATGATAGAGGTCTTCAGGTACATGAAGAGGGTAAATAGGGAAGAACAGTTAGGGTGCTTCAAGGAAGGAGGAGGGGCCACTAGAGGGCATGGGTGGAAGCTGAGAGGGGAAGATTCAGGGGTGAAAGGAGGAGGTGCTACTTCACTGAAAGGGTGGTGGAGCCATGGAATGTGCTGCCTAGGGGCTGGTGGAGGCAGAGATGGTGGAGGGTTCAAGAGGGGGTGGGACAGGTACAGGGAAGGGTTCTGGAAGCAAAATCCAATGCAGCAAGAATATCTGGAACTGGAAAGGAGAAGCCAGAGAAGGTGAGGGGCAGCAAGGTCAGCACCCAGGGTGGGGCTGACCAAACAGCAGATACAAAGACTGTTAGGCCTATTCTGCTGGCATTTTAGTATGTTAGTATATTAGTATGATATGTTTAACCTAACCAAGACTGATTTTGTTCAACACTCAGAGATACATTATACATCTTTTGTTCTCACTCTAGGACAGTCCTCTGTGTATGGGTTCATGTGGTGATACTCTTGCTATAGTATGTACCATGTGACCATAGAAACATAAAACATAGAATGTCTCAGCAGCAAAAGACCTGTTGACCCACTGTGTTAGTTCTATTTAATGCTGAATGAGATTGCCCTAGAGGTCCCCACCCATTTCCATCCCATTCTGGAATTCTCTTTACCAAGCACTTGTACAGTATCCATACTATCCTCTTTTTTCATCAACACACTGTAGTTTTAAAATTTTATTTAGTATACTTTTCTCCTCATACCAGCTGGCCCCACTGGCCATACTCTACACATCCAGCCCATCACCTGCCTACACTAGGACTCACCTCTCCCTCTTGCACCTTTGGCTTACTCCCCAGAAGGCAGGGCCATTAGGAGCGCCCTCCTACCAGCTAATGGAGACTGGGTAGATTCTAAAGGTAGAGTGCCATGGTCAGCAGTGTGGAGCATGCAGCAAGGACTGATGTCCACCTCCTGAGGCTTGTGCTCTTTTTCAATTTTCTCCCTTGTGGACACCCAGAAGGGCTCTTGGCATGCATACAAGTGTGTGCATACATTTGCAAATCAGAACACATTGGCATCCACCCCAGTTTGTGACTCCACTTGCAGTGCCCCCTATGGTCACACAAGTGGCAGTGGCACAGGGAAGACTGCCTCTTTCTCCGAGATGGAGAGCATCCTCTGGGACACTCAGCTATTCTCCACCAGCTGGCACTCTGATGAGATGGACTTATTCCTGAACTCAGGTTGCCAGCATCACGATCAGTAGTGCTACTACTGTGACCCTTCAACACACTGTTTTTCTCTGACTACCTCCTCCATCAACCTACAGTATTTCACCCTCCACATCCTCTCCATGAAAAATTACCTCCATGTATCTTTCTTGATCTTGCCCCACATGTTTCTTGAAGTTGCCTCTGGTGCCTGTGTTCCCACTTACTCTGAACAATTCCCACCATCCACTGTATTTAACCCATTGAGGTATTTATATGTTATATTCATAGCCGACTTTTCCTTCCCACCTCAAGTCGATGCATGTTCTGATCTGTAGTAGCAGCAAGACCTTGGCTGGTTTGCAAATGGCCCCAAATGCCACATGCTATGGGTGCACTGAATATATGGCACATGGACTCTGCAGCATTTGTCAGGCTGGCGAGCAAGATTTTCTATCCGTGTGCCAATTGCCATAAGTTAGATCACCTTTGTCTGCTCTAGCTTGGAAATCCTGGGTACCCTTTCTTACAGGATGTGCACCAAATAGTTGCACAAGTTGCCATAAATCAGTTAAAGTGTCATACTGCATCTGACGTACCTAAAATTAGGTGCAGTTGCAGCAAAGGTGATTGGTACAGTTCCAAAAAGTGTTTGATACAGGGCTTGAGGCAAGCTTTATGTTGTCCTGAAAATCAGGCCCCTTTATTTTAAGTACACAACTATTGTTCATGTTTAATGGCAAAATGACTGTGCCTCAGTTTAAAAGCAGTCACATGTTTCAGGCAGTTCCATGTTTATGGCAGTTCTGAAAGCACCCAGTTTGGGAATTTTCCTTTTTTTTTTTTTATAATTCATATTTTATTAGCAAATTTTTCCATTACAGGGGACAGAGAGTTACAACATATTTGTATATACTCTGAATGTTACCTGAGCTGTCCCCATCTCCCCTTCCCCACCCCATACAGCAGCAGAGTCCATACAATAATGGAAAATATTATATAGTATCACAAATCAAGGATCATTGGTTATAATGACACATTTACCTAATCTGGCCATGATTCACGTGGTGAGGGGATCCCAAGTATTCTTATACCACTGCAACTTATTATGGAGGCTCGCTATCGCTTCTCTGTCGTAGATTAGCCAAAATTTTATTAACCCATTCCTGATATGTTGGGCTTACAGTATCCCTCCAATGCTGAAGCGCTATTTTTTAACAGATAATGCAATCATGGAGATATGAAACTCCTGATTCTCACCTTGATAGAGGATAGATCTCCCAACAGACATACGCCTGGGGTGAAGTAATCCTGCAAACCCAATATAGGATCTAGGTTAGTCTGTATGGCTACCCACAAAGACTTTATCTTGGGGTACGACCAAAGACGTGAAGAAGCGTGCCATCCTCTTGACATCCTTTGGTATAAGCCCCGAACTTATAAGACCCCATTTCCTCAGCTTCACAGAGATATAATACATGTTATGCATAATGTGATATTGCATAAGGCAGACTCTATCCTGAGATACGTATTTATGGCAGAACTTCCATAAAGCTGACCAATTGGGAGTATATTGAGGAAAAAGAGACCCAGAGCATAGTGGGCCTTCAGGTTTCCCATATTTCCAATAAAATAGGACACAATACATTTTGGAAACAGCGCCTGGTGACCCCAACGAAGAGGAGGAGAGATCAGATACAAACAAAAGGCAGGTGGCGAGGAGGGATGGTACCAAATACTGTAGAGAGGAGATGCTTTAATTGGACCACACTGAAGTGAAAAGCTAAGGAATGTCAAATTTACAAATTATATTAGAAACTGAGAGCCATTTTCCTGCTTCATCCAGAAAAGTAGAGATTATCCCATCCCCAATTTGGGGTAATCATTACTGAGATATCATCGTTTATTTATTGTGAAAGACAGGGAATTCCAAATAGACGTGAGACAAGTCCAAGTTTGGGGAATACCGCAAAAATGAACAAAGCTGCGTGTGAACTCTAAGGGACGTTCAATAATGGGACAGCTAACGGTGTCAGGAAGGGATGTTATTTTAAGGTAGAACATTGTCTGGGGGTCAATGTTCTGGACTGAATAAGGTCTAACTCAATTTGAGCCAGACCGGTTTTAAGTATTCCAGACCTGGATTCACCCAATGCATATACTTTGCAATGTGACTAGCCCAGTAATAAATTGCCAGATAGGGATCCGTAGTCCTCCATCCGCTTTCTGAGCGGCTAGCTTAAAGTATGCTAACCTGGCTTGTTTATTAGGTCAGAAGAAATTTGTGAAAATTCCTGCATTTTCTGAAACCACGATAACAGAATAAAAGAGTTAAGGAGCCAAAAGGATAAAACAAGTGAGGAAAAATGTTCATTTTAATTATATTAATGCAACCCAGAGAGAGAGAGAGAGGGAGCTTAGACCATCTATTGAGATCCTGAACTATCACTTGGGAAAGAGGCTCCAAATTTTCTTTAAACCAGGAGGAGGGATTACGTGTCAAATTAATACCAAGGTATCTGGGAACACGAGGAGACCAGCTGAGACCAAAAGGAGACAAATGCTTTTGAAAACCTTATGATTAAGAGGAAAATGGAGGATTTATTTATATTCAGCTTATAGTTTGAGAGAGTACTGAACTTGGTGATTTCCTTAGCTTGATGGGAATAGATGTTTTTGGGTGAGATAAATGAAGGAGGAGATCATCAGCATAAGCCGTGATCTTCACCACTTGATTACCTATCGGGATACCACTTATCTCCGGGTTATTGAGAATATTTCGGATAAGGGTCTCTAAGTATAAATTAAATAAAGAGGGAAAAGGACATCCCTGCCTGGTACCAGAGGACAAAGAAAGGGTTTGGAGAATGTTCCATTGGCAGAGACTCTTGCAGAGGAGTTTGATATAAGGCCGAATCCAATCTATAAACTTGGCTGGGAAACCAAATACTTTAAGGGCCTGAAACAGGAAATTCAAGTTGACACTATCAAACACCTTCTCAGGCCCAAGGAGACCAATCCCGAGGAAAGGCAGCATCCCTGGACACCGAGACAACATGTGACAGGGTACGTAGATGGTCAGCTGATGAATGTCTCCTCATAAACCCCACCTGAGACATATTAATCAGGTCTGGGAGGACCCGTGTTATTCTATCAACCAGTATCTTCGAGAGAATTTTAACATCTTGTTCAATAAAGAAATTGGTCTGTAGCTTTGCACTAGTTCTGGATCTTTATCAGGCTTAGGAAGGAGAACAATCAGGGCTTCAAACAGATGTGTACCTATTCTTGCACCAGAAAGAATGTAACAGTACAAACAGTGAAGAATCGGTAATAATTGTGATTGAAAAGTTTTATAGAATAAATCGGAAAAACGTCTGGTCCTGGGACCTTGTTTGAGGGCAAAGCCCTGATGACCTCTGATATTTCCTCCAGAGATACTGGGAAATAGAAATTTCCTCTGTGGTTCAGATAAAGAGGTAGAAAGAATCCCTCAGGTAGGCCTCGAGCTCTTCTAAGGAAGGAGGGTTGTCCATGTCCCTGTATAAGTGCTCATAGTTTGAGGCAAACTTTGCACAACCTCAAAAGGGACACCTTCAGGGATCCATTCGCCTGGGCCCTAATTGGAGGTATGAACCTAGCAGATTCCTGCTGCTTTAACCTCAAGGCCAACAGGTGACCTGCTTTTACCCCTGATCAGTATAACTTGCTTTGGTGCAAATAATAGATAACTCTGCTTTCTCCCTCAGCAGATCTAAGTATTTATCTTTAGCTACCGAAAGCATCCTCATATCCTCTTCCGAGGCATTAAAGGATAACTTGGTTTCCAGAGACCTAACTAGAGATAGTGAAGCTAGCAGTTCCGCCTCTCAAGTCTTTTTTCTTTTTGTGGCTAGGCTAATAATAATCCCTCTCATGTATGCTTTGAAAGCACCCCACAACATATCAGGTGCCATGCCCTCAGAGGAATTAGTGAAGAAAAAGAAATCGATCTGCTCCTTTATAAGGTCACGGAATTTGATATCTTTGAGCAGTTGGCCATTTAATTTCCATCGGGTTTCTTGATGGGGATAGTAAGAAAGGCCAAATTGGAAGTCACCAGAGAGTGATCTGACACTGGACCTGGTTGAATCGAGGCAGTTAGGACCCCGAGAAAAGAACCTAAGAGAGAAAAATATAGTTGATGCGAGACTGAGTTCTGTGCACAGGCGAATTGAAGGTATATTCCCTGTCCTTAGGGTGTAGTACATGCCACACATCACACAGTCTGCACCAATCCAGAAAGTCCCTAGGGTCCTCTGTCTGGGCGACAAACCCCATAACCCACTACCAGACCTACCACTTCAGGATCAAGAACCAGGTTGAAGTCCCTGCCCATAATTATACCAATGGGAAGCATAGGAAGGAGTATGGAGATAAGCTTCATAAAGAAGCCCAGATCATCTGCGTAAGGCCCATAAATGCTACCAAGTAGAATTGGCATCGACCAGAGACTCCCTGGACCAGGACATATCCACCGTCCGGGTCCCTGAGAACTTGTTTAGGATAAAGGAATTCTCTATTAACGAGAATCATAACCCACAGCTATTAGTGGACCCGAGGGCAGTAAACACCTGCCCAATTTGTTGCCTCCTAAGCTGCAGAGATTCACTTTCCAGTAAATGAGATTCTTACAAGAATGTGATCTGAGAAGATAATAAGCTTAAATGTTTTAACACTTGGTATAGTTTAACTTTTTCTAATCCCTTCACATTCCATGTAGCAAAATTTATACTACCGGCCATCTAAAAAGAAAAGGAGACTCTTATGTGAAATCTAGGAACTGCAACAGTCAGAATTAAGTAACCAGAACCCATGTTTGCTGCTGTATGCCTCCCAACCAACATCAACTTCCTCCCACCCACATTCCCTGCCCCCAAGATATTCCAAACCCACCCAACAAACAAGTAAAATGAAAATCGTGACCATAATATCACCCCTCCCCACCCCAACTGCCACGAGCAACATTCAGCACAATACGTTTTCCTTCCTCCCTCCACCCTCCCAAACGTGTATCCAAAACCCAGCCCTAATATAGGCCTCTTATACAAACAATGGTCAGTAATATCAAATTGAAGGTAAAGATAATGCAAGCTGTGATAGACAAGTACCTGCACCCTGACATCCAGAAAAGCAGAGAGCGAGAGCTGAAAGAGGGAAAAGAGAGCAATCACCACCTGGGAGCAGTCCAGAAAATCTGAATATCTGAGAAGGAACCAAGCAATGTAAAGCATGATACCAGAATATGCTATCGTAACTGCTGCCACTAGCAAGATTGAGAATTTTCCAGTGACGATATTAGCCAAAGAACTAAATGCTCCCAAGTAGTGGATCTCCATCTGTTCCCTAGCCCCACTGTCATCTTTACCGGAAAGGTAAATTCCTGAGACAAATAAAGGGTTGATCCATCAAAATTACTGCAAGAGCACCCTCTGGTGATATTATCTCGAAAGCGCTGATACCGAGAGGTCGCTCTCTCAACTAGTGCCCCAGCAATCAAAGACACCAAGCCTGAGGGACTTCTCTATATCAACCAGATCATGGAGAAATAATTGGCGCCATGTAAAAGAGAAACGAGAATGTGATCCATGTGAGAAAAAGGGAACTCCTCCCAAACAAGACACAACCCCCAGGAACAAAATCCTGAGACATGAAGCCGCTCCAAACACTGAGCACTGAGATGCAAAACACAAAGGATCAGAATTCCAATGAGAACAGTTCCCTCTGTCGTGACATTCAGGAATCTTCGAGACCAAACAGTTATTCATTCCTCTTTCTACAGTAACACAAGAAAATTCTCTCCCTTCCATTGCAGGACAGGATGAGACCAACCAACCAGATCAAGTGTCCCGAAACAGATCAGGCAAAACAGCCTTAAGTCCCACAAGAGCAGTTTCAGGATTCTTGTATGTTGACCAGGTACCATCCACTAGTACCCTTAATCAACTGGATACCCCATTCTAAGCGAAGGCCTGCTGCTATAATTTTGATACAATAGGGTGAAAAGCAGTGCACTTTGCCCTGACCTGACCCCGAAAATCTTGGGCAACTCTGAGCCTGGCATTTTCCCATTTCACTTCTTGTAACTCTCTACTTTTGCCAGAAAAATGTTGTTGCTCCAGGTAATTTAAAAGCGACAAATGATGGGACGTGGCGTTGATCCTGGAGATGGCTTGAGTCGCAAGGACCTATGCGCCTTTCAATGATGTACTTAGCCCAGAAGGAGAGGGCCCAGAGACCTTTCCATCAGCTTCTGCACAGATATAGCATGTTCTGGTCTTCCTCCCTTATGGAAGGCCCAAGATAACAATATTGTTTCTTGACTGTAGCCCTCTAAATCTTCCAACTTAGCTTCCAGATTAGAAATCCTTTGCCGCATAGCAACGAGACTGGGATCGATTTTTTTCACTTGCTTCTCAAGAGAGGAGATTCGAGCTGCATTATCTGAAGTTTTCATCATGATCTCTAGAGTTTTTGGAAAGGGATTTAATTTCAGCTGAGATTTCTTTGATTTCTCCCAGAAGGATTTAAACTCTTCCAAAAATCTGCTCAAAGTTAAGGGTTCTTGCTCAGTGATCAGGCTTTGAAGCTCAAGCTTATCCACTGCACTCGAGGCCCTATAGATTTTTTTAGGGCCTTCTCAGGGTGACGGTGTGCTTCTCACGGAGGCTTCTTCATGTAGACCTCCACAATCGATGAAGATAAGCAAGCAGGAGCCCTGGATATTTAGCAGGTGATAATCGATAGTCTTTTGGTTTTAGGAGAAATAATGACCAAAATAGTGATTATTTGCAGTTAGGAGGTTGGAGCTATGCAGAGGAGCTTCTACTCAGTACCCTGCATCATGTGATCCCTGTGTCTTCTCAGTTTGGGATTTTCCTAATGTTGGATGGGTGGGGTGGGTTCCACAGTTTAGTAAAACAATACTTGGAGGTCGTGTTTCCATAGATGTTCTGAATTTTTGGACACTGAGACCTGAGTTTTTGATTTCTCAAGTTGTCCCTGTGGGTTACCTTTCTTGGACACTGGCCCATTGGATATTGTGTTTTTTCTTTGAATGATTTGAAAGCAATACTCACTAATTTTTTTGTCTCTGTAGATTTAATGAATTACAGCTGAGACTTGATCTGCTAACCTCTCAGATATGTATTTCTGTGCTGTCCCTGGATCATATTGGTTACCCTCCACTGCACTGCCTTCACCCTGTTCCTGTGCTTCTTTGGATGACCAGTCCAAAACTGCACTAAGTAGTCTAGGTGAGCATGAACAAGTGAGCTACACAGTGGCAGTAGCACATCCCTTCTCCTCTGCAATTCTCTTCCCTATCCACCTCTGCACGCTGTCTTGTCTACCACCATTTGGATTGTAATGATACCTTCAGGCTGTCTGATATTATTACTGCAAAGTCTATTTCCTCCATAGTGCATGCCACTGCTGCCTCCTATGTAATATATGTGGTGCTATGACTTATAATTTTTTTTTGCTACTGCTATGTGCATCACCTTGCATTTTTTAGCTTAACATTTTAACTGCCATGCCCACAATCAAATTTCTAATCTACCCAGGTCCTCCTTCATGATTTTGACCCTCCTCTTTCCTAGCCATCTGACAACAGGTCACAGTACCATTTGAAACTCTCCTTAGTAGTCTTCTCTGCATTCTGTAAACATTCAATGATTTAACGTTGTACATTGTATAGTATGTAGTACTATGTTTATAATACATTTATATTCAGTTTTGTACTGACAGGACAGCATTGTAAATGAGCCTTGATCAATGTTTTTACCCTGAATGAAACTGAATTGAATTGAATTAGGAATGTATCCAGAAAGATGTTTACCAGCTATTGGCTTCTTGCACTTGCTGTTACTTGGTTCCACTGGCCACATATGGCATGCTGAAGTTGTCCAGTAGTAACACCACCATAAGCCTTGCTTTTAATATCCTCCCAACTTACAATCCACGTATTTCTTTTTGTGGTGATGGTCAAGAAACCAGCTCTAGTCTGACATTTCTTCCTTTTCCATAACTGCTTGAATACATATTGTTTCTCTGAGTTTCACTGTTCCATATCCTCCATCACTGCAGCTTTTACACTATCCATTACATGCAGTGCTACCCCATTTTCCTTCCTGTCCTTCCTGAACATAGAATACCCTTTCAAAATCATGTACCTGTCATGATACTGGGTTGTCTATGTTTCCATGATCACCACCACAACGCTTGACTCAGCCACCACTACCTCCAGATAGCTGATTTTATTTCCCACATTCCTGGTATTTATTCACATAGCCCTCCAGACCACATGGTCCTCATACTTGCCCCAACCCATTCTCTTGTTCCCCTGACCTCTGCATATCCTTGCCCCATCTCCCTCTGCCACTTCCTGTTTGGTTATCCTTTTTCCTCTCCTATACCTTTCACTTTCCTCTTCCCCTCTCTTTGTTTACTGTTATCCCTCCTTGTTCACTAGCACTGGAGAAGGTCATCAAGACACCTCTTAATTGAGTAAGTACACCTCTGTACTTCAAATCTACTGCTCCCTTGTTAATTTAAAGGGTTATCAGTGTGCTCTTTAAACCTGCAACATTGCCTCCTGTGCCCTCCTCAGAGGGCAAATGTCATCTCACTTGAATAGCCTTTTGTACCTCCAGGAGTGACCCCACTTCCCAGGTACTCACATCTGTCCTCTTTGCACCACTTGTTCAGTCGTGAATTGAGGACAGTGATCAGTTGACTTCTCTTCTCTGCTCTCTTCTGTTCCATTTTATTTATTTAATTTTTGTTTACCTGGTAAGTGTGCTAGCCATAGCAATGACTATTTTCAGGCACAACCTGGGACAATACAGTGCAAACAGAGCAGGCACACAAAGCAAGATAAATGTTTGCATAAATGAACAACATAGAATACAGAGCAAGTAATAAACATAGTAGCTAATAGATTACAGAGCAAATAATTATAGACAAGGCAGATACAAGTAACATTGTAAAAATATGCTAGAATAGAGTATACAAAGGCATTTTGGTAACCAGGGCTAATAACATATTGTCTGATTTGTGAAAACAAGGTAGGATAGTAGTACTATGATAATACATGAGGAATTATATAGGGTGGTGAGAGATGGAAAGGGATATAGAAGTGTGAGGCCAGAGCAGAGATATAGGAATAGGCAGGCAAGAGATGGAAAATGGGAAAGTGCAATACTACTTGATGTGCCCATTAGAAGTGGCAGGAGGGGAGGCTAGGAAGGAGGAGGGCTAGGGGGTTTGAGGCAAACACATCTGTAGGAAGTGGCAAGATGGTTATCTAATCCTTTCTTAAAGGAAGAGTGGGTTGAAGATTGGCGTAGAACTAGTGGGAGGGAGTTCAGAAAGAGGGCATGACAGGCTAAAGCTGTAGCACCTTTGGAGGAATTATATCTTGGGATGAAGACAAACACATTGTCAGTAGACCACAAACCATAGCTAGGTGTCAGATTCTGGAAGAGACCCACCAGGGTTTTGGTATTTGTAATTGGACAATATTATCAATGATGGAGCTATAACATAAAGCCTTTGCTCTAGAGGAAGTCATCCCAGATCAGAATAAAGGAGACAGTGGTGTTTCAGTCGATGAGAGGATGATGCGGATTGATAGATGTTGTTGTATATGACATCCCATTTTGGAGGCTAGATTTGGACACAGAGGTATAGGTAGCAACACCATAAGTGAGTGAGGAAGGAGTATGCCATGGGTAATGGCAAGCCTAGCAGAGGGGTAAGCATATAGCTGGTTTGGTAGGCTTTCCCAATTTTAGCATTGACAAGCTTGCAGATCTGTTGGATGTGCAGATTGAAGTTTAGTGATGGATCTAGTATTACATTCAGATATTTAAATGCATTCACCACCCTAGAGTGGAACCATTGAAGGAGGAGACTTTAAATTTAGTTTGGGAGAGTCTGAGTTTGGCATTAGAATCAAATAGCATAGATTGTGTTTTGACTCATTTAAGACATGTTTGTGACTAGAAAGCCATTGATGGATTTGCTGAAAGTTAAGAGAGAGTTTATGATTGATGACATCAATGCTGTTATCACTAGTGTAAAGAACAATGTCATCTGCATATAGAAGGAAGCAGTCCTATGGGGTCAGAGGTGATGTTATTAATGAAGATTGAGAAAAGCAGTGGCCCAAGGAAGGACCTTATGGCACCCCAATGTTAATGGTGGCCTTTGTCCCAGATGGTGGAGTTATATTTTACTTGGAGTCCTGTCAGATAGGTAGCTGCCAAACCACTTACAACATTCTGAGAGAAGCCTAGTGATGTAAGGGAGGCTAGGAGGATGGAGTGATCAACAAGGTCAAATGCCTTGGTCATATCAATGAAAATGACCCCGTGAGAAGGCCAGAGTCCATGGCCACTAGGCTATCTGACATGAATTTAAGAAGGTGGTAGTAGTACTGTGGCCCTTGCTAAAGCCATACTGGGCCAAGGTAAGATGGTCATAGTTCAGGAGGAAATCAATTGTTTGAGTGGATATAAGTTTCTCCAGTATTTTATTTAGAACTGATAGGATGGCTATGGGCCTGTAGTTAAAGGGATCTTTATGATCTCCTTTTTAAAAACAGGGAAATCCTTGCAGCCTTACATATTTCCAGGACATAACACTGGGACAGGGATAACGTGAACATTTTGGCTAGGACAGCAGCAATGTGAGGGGCAGATAGCTTTAGGAGCTTGGGCTCAAGGTTGTCTGAGATGGCTGCAGTGTAATCAGACATTTTATTTAATAAACCAAGCACCTCATACCTATAGACTACCTTGAAAAGAAATGAGGACCACTGACAGTAGATAAGGAAAATATATTAAACTAGATGGGGAAGGAGGAGGTGTAATTAGATAGGTCAGAGAATTTATCATTGAAGAAATTGATGATGGTACAGGGATTATTGCAGTGAACACCATTTAGGGATATGTCATTAGGGGTGGATGAGGGATTCAATCCAAGAAAGAATTTAATATGGGACCAGAATTTTTGAGTTGCCAGAGGAGTGGGTTATTAGATCTTTGCAGTAAGAACTTTTAGCCTTTTGATGTCCTTTTGCATGAGTTGTAAGCGCCCTGTAGGTATATAGGTCAGAGGATTGCCCTGAGCTCTTGAATTGAAGCCAGCTTTTATCTCCTTGTTTTAGTTTACTAAGGAGGTCAGATTTTAGCCAACAGGTGTGCCTATTTTACCCAACGAGTTAGTAGTTTGCAGTGCTTATCCTGAAGTGCTTGAAGTATGTCATGAATAGATTGAGGAACTCTGAGCATCATTTGCTATTAGAAGGAGGACCAATCAGTTGCAGCAAGGTCATATAGGAAAAGCTCCGAGTCAAAATTTGTATAGTTGCAGAAAGTAATGAGATGAGGTTTTGAAGGAATAGGCTTGCTTTTACCCCTAATGCATAAGGTAGGGAGTGGTCAGTGATGACATCAGGTAGTATTCCAGAGGCAATAATGTTTTCAGGGTGGTTGGCCATAATCTAGTCCAGCAGTGTACTCATATTGGAGTGTGGAGTTGTTCTGTTGGGATCACATATAAGTTGGTGGAGGTTAAAACTTTTCAACCTGGTCAGCAATGTTGATTGAGTGTTCCCCAGCCAATTGATGTTAAGGTCCCTAGTATCATAACTTCGTGTTTCGCAGCAAGGTAAGAGATTTGATCCAGCAACTCATCCAGACCCTTCTGACTGTTTGATGGAGGGTTATAGGCACATGCAATATGCATTTTTGGTACCTAGGGTAAGTAGAGTATGAAGTACCTCTCGGTGGGTTAGGTGAGGTGATTTGATGGCAGTGAGATGTACATGGTCTTTCAAAAGACAGCAGTACCACCCTCTCTCTCTTTGGGTACAGTTCTATTGAGTCTCAGGAGGTTATAGGAAGGAAGGAAGAGAGCACAGAGAGTCAGGAGTGGAAGGTTTTAACCAGGTTTCAGTCAAGCATATAATGTTAGGCTTTTAGAGGGAGGTCCAGGATTCCAGATCAGTAAGATTGGGGTGAGACTCCTGATATTATGGTGCATTACAACCAGACCTTTAGCATGGCTAATCAAATCAGGTGTGGCATATGTAGGACCTGGATTTATTTAAACATCCCTACGAGCAGGATGGTGAGTAGGACAAGATACCAGAGTTTGTGGCGCAGGAAGGGACATGGGTTACGTGTATTCAGGTGACACATTTTTGGCATAAATAACTAGGTGGAGCCAGGCACTATTGAGTAGTAATGGAGATGGGTCTCAGAGGCGGGGTATGAAGTAGTAAAAGTTTGGAAAGAAGTAGTCATTTGGCAGGAACTTAGGGACTGTAAAAAACAGGTTGAGGTAAAGAGGGCATGGATAGGTGGAGTAGTGGCAGAGAGGACGCAAGAATGAATAGCAACATATTTTTTTCATTTATTTATTTTGTTAACCGGTAAATATATGAGTCAATTTTCTTTTCATATGCGACCTGAGGCTATAAAATAGTCCAAGATGTTATACAAAAGATAACTTTTACATTCACTTAATACAGGAATACAAATACATGGCGTATAAAGACAAACAATCTAATACAAATCATTAAAATAGCAGGGACATTGCAAGCTACTCAATAAATGATGCTTCAATTTATTTTGAGTAAACTATGACTACTGTAGTTCTCAATTCAATTGGAAGATCATTCCAGTATTTTAGTGTTTGATAGAAAAAGCTTGAGCACCCATTTTAGTTTTAGTGACTTTCAAACTTAAACAAGTAAGAAAATTTGATCTCAAGTTTCTCGGAGCCTCCCTTACAGATATCAGAGAATACAAGGAGAGAGACTTTTCTGTCTCAATACATTATCTGTTTTACAACAAAGAGAGTAAATGGAACTCAAGTTAGGTGGTAGAAACCCTGATACTTGATATAAAAGTACAATGATGTGTACTATAAGGCAATCTATAAACAAATCTACAAATACTACGAAAAGTCATTGCTAAATTATATATCACTTGTTTAGACAAACTAGTAAACAAAATGAATTATAATTCAGTTGAGAAAGTAGTATACTTTGGGCTATACGTTTCCTAGCTTGTAAAGTTAACATATTCTGTAGTCTGAATAAAACCCTAATTTTTGATTTACTGATTTTGTTAAAGTCAATATATGATTTGAAAATGTTAAATTTGATTCCAGATTCATTCCCAAATATCTAAAACATTGCACCTGCTCCAAATTAGTTCAGTTTTTACCAAAAATATTCAGTTTCCTAATTTAACCAACTTTTGTTTAGAGGCAATATCATATACTCGGTTTTTGAAATGTTCAATGATAATTTTAAGCCCAACAAACAATTTTCTAGACTCTGAAAATCTACAGTCAAATCTTGGGCAATTTTATCTAATAAATTAGAGCTATTATGTAATATCATATCATCAGCATATAAGATTGTCTTAGCCTTAAGAATTTTACTTGGTATAATATCCACAAATATGGAAAACAATAGGGTCCTCTAGATTGACCCTTGAGGTACACCCTTTTCTAAAATTCTACTCTTTGACACTGAACTCTCATAAAGAACTTATAGATCCCTACCTGATAAATAACTGTCTACCCATTCTAATGACAATCTGGATAATTCCTTGGCAGCTAGGCTCCTGAGCAGCAGATGATGGTCAACAAGGTCAGATGCTAGTGCATTTTAGCTACCTAGAGGCAGAGAGAGATCAGTTAAACTGGTGGCATCCCAGTGAACTGACGAAGGACTGTAACTTGGAGTAGTCATAGGTCACCAAAGGTTGGCAGTTTGATGGACAAGGTGACCTTAAAATAGTAGTCCAGGCAATACTGGCTTAGGGAGACCTTAAAATAGTAGTTTAGGCAGGACAGGAAGAGTGGCAGCAGACTAACTTATACAAGGACTGATTTAAGTAGAAAGGATTAGAAAATATAACCAGAGCAAAAACAGACAACCCCAAAGAAAGATTAACTGGAGAAAATAGTTTTCTGATAGTGAGAGAGGGACAGTAATTAGAATGGGAAAAGGAAAAGAATTAGGAGGGTAAGTTACCCAGGGCAGCACTGTGACACACGGAGGTGGGGTTTATTTCACGATGGGGGTAGTGAGTGGAAAAAGGTAAGTAGAGAGGATGAGAAACTGCAGAAAAGTAGAGTAAGTACTAAGTAGAGTCCGAGAATTGCCTAGGGGAGTGATTGTATTGGGCAGCGGAAGTGGGCCAATGAGGAGAGTGGTGTGCCGAGGAGGAATGACTAAAGTGTATTTAAAGGAGGCCTGGGAAGTGGTGGGGAAGGAAAAATATATCCAAGGATTAGAGCAGCTGAAAATAAAAGCAGCCATACAGAAAGCACCTAAAACTGCAGTTTGAAAGCTGAAAAGATGCTCCAATCAGCAGATAGTTTCAGGGTTGGCGGACCAATCCGCTATGAGCAGCTGAGGTGCTGCACCTATCAGCATTTTGCAGACAGAGAAGCAGGACAGCAGTTAATACTGCAATGTGGATTGTGGGTGCCGCTCAGGTGGTGCAGTCCTTGGGGCAAGAGGAGACAGCAGGTTAAAATAGGGACTTAAACAAAAGCCCTGGGGCATGGGCTGGTGGCAGGCCATCAGCAGGGGGTGGGGGTGATCATAAAAAAACAAAAGGCCAGAGCTAAAGATAGGCAGGGAGGGATTAGAAAGGATTACTGGCAATACCTCAGAGTGTCACTAAGACTTCTGCCTTCTTGAACAACCCTTCTTGTTTCTAAAGCTATCTGAAACCTCCCTAGAAGTCTGTAAATCAGGTCATTAGTTCCCAGATGAACAATGACTTTGAGGTCATATTCCTTCACAACCCCTGACTATCCTCTCTACCTTGCTTGTATTCCTCCTGACAGGTGATCCTAACAGGCAACTAACTGCTCTGTCCTTCTGCTCCACTGTCACAACTACCACTTCCATAGAGTCCCCTGTGACAAATTCCTTTCTGGTCCCTACATTCCCTTGGACAAAAAATGTACCTCGGGTATTTTCTTATCAATAGTCCTGGTGTCTATGGGGCACAGACTTCAGCCTCTGCACTAGGTAGATTGATGCAAGTAGCTCTCATGGGTGCAAACTGTTGGCTGCTGCCACCAAAGGCCCCCCATCTGGACTGTCCCCCTTCCCTGCCAACTACAGTCCAATCCACAGTTTAAGGAGTTGTAGCTGCCTGTGACAGTGACCAATGATTCAGAGAAGAATCAATTCTACATTCACCAATGCCAGATCTTCTGTAAGTGCTACAATCTGTCACACACTAAGCCCCATCTCTCTAGAGGCATTGTCAGGGTTTCTGAATGGTGAAGCCAGCCTCCTGGGGAGACCCTATCCTGTTACAGGAGGCTCAAGCAAGTCTGAAAAGTAATAGTATTTAAATTTTGAGTTTAAGATGTTTGATGTGAAGGGATGAGGCAAAGTGGAAAGAGGATAATAGTAGGAATTTATGTATTTATTTACAAACTGGTGACCAGAAAAGACACACTGAACCAATGTTAATTCAGGTGTATGCAGGGAAGGTGAGAGTGAATAAATTTCAAAATAATAAAAATTATCAATAGTGCATACAAGTAGGAACAATAAACAAAAACTGAGAGGTAACAATTGACCAACTGGACTGGTGGCAGAGCAGCCCAAATACAAGGGCAAGGCAGAGAGGTACTAGGAAAAAGAGCAGGAGGGAGTAAAATGATCCCTGAAATGTTGCTCAAAAGCAGTGTGTAAGACAGAGAGAGGCAGAGGTGGGTAGAAAGGTTATTTCAGATAATAGGAAAGCAAACAAAATGGACTGATCCAGAAAGGTATTGCAGCAAGTGGTATCAATGGTTTGAGAGTCAAAATAATTGGAACAATTAACCTGCCGGGGGGTGGGGGTTACAATAATTTTAATAAAATGAGAACAACTACTCAAGGAGTTTCACTTTATTCCTGGTATACTTATGCAAAGTATGCTATTTTGTACAGGAAGTCCAAGATTGTTTCAATATTTAGGTGAGGCTCAAAATCTTTTCCATGGCTTGGGGAGGCTCACTATAACAATGTCTGAGAACTACTGCCTTAGTGGTACCCAGTCAGATGAGTGCTACACAATAGTGCCAGTCAAGACAGTGCTAGTCCACATAGCACTAGAGACCAGAGACAGCAAGCAGGAATTTACAGCACTAGCCATTATGTGCTCCACTGGTCGCTGTCCATGGTACCACCATATTGACAAGGGCAGAATCCAGAAGCCTGGCTGAATTGCTCAAGTGGTGTGGAGGGCTGGGCCACAAGCAGTTTGGCCAATAGCAGTGAATACCAGGGTTCTATTCCTCATCTCTGACATTTTAATATAATGAGACTTTGTTTTTCTTACATGGGGCCATGAAAACAGTATTCTACAGCCCCACAAATTTTGACTTTCAGATCCGCTCCCCATCGGAGTGAGAATCCTGTAGAGGGAGGGTGCAGGGGGTGGAGCCCTGCAAAAACAAAATGGCAGAATTTTACAGCACACTCCTTGGTAGCCTTCTCTGAGGTGTTGCCTCTACCTATAATCAGCACAGCTAGGAAGTGAAGGATAGAGGGTGTTTATGCCTAGCTACAAGGATAGTGCAAACAGAAAGGTTCTGTTCACATTGGAGGCTGGGAGGATCCTCAACTGACAAATCTCTGTATGCACCACATAGGCTGTACCTCAGCAGAGGGTGATATAGCATCCTTAGGGACAGACTGGGGAGTACATAACTGGGGACCTTAATTTAAAGATATGGGCTGATTGTGTCTTTGGGCCCAGAATATCTGGGAGGAGGAGGAGACTGGCAGATCCCCACCCCAAGTATAAGTCAAGTTGACTTGGTAGTAAGATTTGGGTGATAGAGGGTGCAGCAACTGGTAGGATGCAGAAGGGGTGAGGGTACAGGTGGAGGGAGACTGGTTAAAGGATATCAAAGCTGACAAAGGAAATTATATCAAGGAAACTGAGGGGAAAGGGGGCAAAGGGTGGCAAGAGGAGCAGACAGAGAATAGCTAGAGAAGATAGTCAGGCTGGGGTCAAGCTGAGATCCATGTCTAAGGGTGATGCCCTGAACACACAGAGCCTTGGCAATAAGATGGATGACCTGCAGGCATTGTTGGCAGAGAAGAGGGTGGACAATGGGGCAGTCACAGAGACATGAGCTACTCAAACCATGACTGAGATGTCTTGATTCCTTGGTATAAACTGTATAGAAAGGACAGAAGGTAGGGAAAGGAGGGTAGTGGTATATGTAAGAGAAGGAATACCATGTGTGAGGGAGTAAGAGGAAGGGAAGGTAGAGGCACCTGGATGCAGTTGTAATGAACTAGGGGAAGAAAGAGACTGGAGATGGTTTAAAGATTGCCCAACCAGGAGGAGGAAAGTGACAGGGAACTAGGGTCCCTAATATGGGAGGCTGCAGAGAATGGGAGGTGATAATGGTGGACACTTTAACCTGCCTAAGGTGGATTGGAAGATCCCACTATGACCTGTGCCAGAGTCAGGTAATCCTGGATGTGGTTAAGAGTGTATTCCTGATCCATGGTGTCATGGTAGCCACCAGGGAGGGTGCTTTCTTGGTCTGGTACTGATGCATGGAGACCATGTTCATGCTATCCGGACTGAGGAGCCCTAGGTGGGAGTGACCAATGTACAGTGTGGTTCAAGCTGGAGATGGGGATGAGGGGATGCCCACAAACACCAAAGTGCTAGACTTCAGTACAAAGACCAATGTCCTAGACTTCAGTAGAGCAAACTTCAGAAAGATGGAGGAGCTGCTAAAGGGACACATGGCTGGCATCAGTAGAGAGAGGGAATGGATCAGAAGTTTTCTGTCATTAGGAGAGAATAGCGGGTGCCACAAAGGAGTGTGTTAAACTAAAGGGAAAATCTGAAGGGCCAAAGCCCCCAACTGGTTTAGCTGGAGTAGCCCAGGTAGTCAGAGACAAGAGGACTCACCTGCAGGAAGTTCAGGAGGACCCCAATATAGAAGGACAGAGAAGAGTACCAGGGAAAGCCAGAGAGGTAGGGAAGGTAGTTTGACATGCTAAAGCCCAGAAAGAACTGCAACATGCAGAGGGATCAAAAGGAGAAAATGTTTGTTTTAAGTATATTAGGGAAAAAAGAATAAGTAGTATGGGACAGAATGACTTAAGAGAGGGAGGGTTGGGTGGAGGAAAATGGGAAAAGGCAGAGGTGCTGAATGGGTACTTCTGTTTGGGCTTACAAAAGACAGGGCTAGCCCAGTACTGCAGGGGCTGAGGAAGGAAGGAGGAGGAGGAGGAGGGCATAAATGTAAAGATAGGTGAGGATAGGTTGAAGAAATGTTTGTTAGCCCAAGGGTAGACAAATACCCAGGTCCAGATGGTATCTATCTAAGAATTCTTACAGAACTAGTAGAGAACTTGCAGGCCTCCCTAGCTGACTTGTTCAACAGTTTGCTTGAATCAGTGGACTGGAGAATGGCGCATGGGGTGCCACTCCATAAAGTGAACACAGGAAGACCTGTGCAACTGTAGACCAGTCAGCCTTACCACAATTTTGTGTAAGCTCCTGGAGGCCATATTTAAAATAAGACTGGTAGGGTACCTGAAAAAAGTGACCTTCAAGATGAGCAACATCACTGGTTCATGACTGGGAGATCCTGCAAAACAAACCTGATTGATTTATTTGATGTTCACTGAAATAGTAGACAAGGGCCAAATGGTTGATATTCTGTCCTTAGAGTTCATAAATAATTCTTACTCTCTGACCCATAAGAGATTAATCACATATCTTGAGTATCTGGGGATAGAGGAGAAACACACGGGATGGTTAGCTACAGTAGCTGGCTGAATGATGGGACCTTGGGGTAGTGTTTGTGGCTGGGGAGCTCTCAGAATCCAGGGATGTCACCAGCAGAGTCCCACAGTGCTCAGGGCCTGGGCTGGTACAGTTTAATGTATTCATCAATGACAATGGAGAAGGCATAAAAAGAAAGATTTGCTTATTTGCAGACAACACCAACCTCTGTGGGAGGTGGATACAGCTGAGGGACCAAAAGAAGATCTGGCCAAGCTTGAGAGGTGGTCTGGAATACAGCAACTTGGCTTTAATGGGAAGAATTGTAAGGTCATGCAGATTGGACCCAGAAACATGAAGATGGAGTATTGCCTGGGTGGTGCACTGGTAACCAAATCTGAGGACAAGAAAGACCTGGAGTGCTGATCACTAGTGATTTGAAGAGCTCTTCAAAATTTAGAAAAGTACAGTAGCAGCAAAGCCAACAGAATGTTGGGTTGCATTGCCAGTGGGATCAGCAGCAAGTGAGAAGAAGTTGTACTGCAATATAAGGTCACTGGTGCACCCGCACCTGGAGTACAAGCATGCAATACTGGTGTCTCTACCTGAGGAAGGATATTAACCTTCTAGAGGCAGTCCAGAGGAGGTTGAACAATTATGGTTAAAGGTCAGCAGTGCAGGACATATGAGGAGGTAGGAAGCCCTGAAAATGTCTCCCTGGAGAAGAGGGAGGGACACGATTGAGACCTTTAAATATCTGATGGACATTAATAAAGTGGATAAGGGGAACCTCTTCAGGTTCAGTAGAAATATAAACACAAGTGGATATTGCTTCAGGCCGAGAGGGATGTTCAGGAGGGAGTCCAAGAGGCATTTCTTCATTGAGAGGGAGCTGGCAAGGTGGAATAGGCTTCCAGAAGAAGTTATAACACTAGAAAGAGTGGAAGATTTCAAAAGGGATGGGACAGGGTAAAATGTAAGGTCAGGGCCAAAGTGGACTTGCCAGAAAGGAAGGAGTATTTCAGTTTGGGAGGGCAGAGTTCCTAGCTGCAGCTTGAGACTCTTCAGCATGAGCAGAGATGATAGACCCCTAGGCCTTGTTCTGCTGGCAAATTTCATATGTTCATATGACTACATCACAGGTATTGCAGCCCATTAGATACCCTACCTCCCACTACCATAACCATGTCTTCCTCGATTCTCCAAATCTGTTTTTCTGCTTTCTTTAATAGTGTTCATTATGTCTTTTCATTCATCTTCCTCCATGTAATCCCTTTTCTTCTTCAACTGCTCCCTTGGTCTGTGTTTTTTTATCAGGGTATCCCAGATATAACTATTCTATGCTTACATCCCTGGCATCCTTGCTTCAACTGTCATTATTAGTTTGACTGCTTCTCTGGGTCATGCCTTACCTACCCCACCCCTTTGTCTTCAATTTTATTATTTCTTTTCTGCCACCTACACACAAGATCCCCCTTTTCTTTAGTATTTCTGTATGCTCCACACTGCTTTCCAGGTTTGTGCTAAGACACCTGTTCCCATTACATAAGGTCTTGTGCCCTACCTGTGTTCATTTCTTACATTGTGTAGCACTTCCATGGAACTGTGGCCTACCTGTGGTCACCCTGCAGATGCTGTTGCTGTACTCCTACACTTAGGCACTCACTACAGACACTAGCTCATCACTCCTACTAGCTGGTGTGCAATGCTGTTGTCGGTGCTACAATGCTACTCTGTGGCATTCACTCAAGGATGCCTATGCAGAGATGCTTGAAGATGTGGGGTTACAGTCTTAAGCTGTCCCTAAGCTTGCTACAGCTCCCTCCCAAATAGGACAACTGCATCACTGGTTGTACCTGTATCTAACCACTCAACCAACAAGAGACCATAATATTCTCCCATCTAGTTTTCTCTGCCTGGCTAAAAATTTTAAAAAACAGCCCCAATACCATGACGAAGGAACACTTACTTTTGGCTCCTCACTTACACTGTTGCATCCTTTGGCAGAGTAAACAGGCAACATTACCTACTCTCTGGCATGCACTATAGAAAGTATAATGGACTGAGGTTTTGCCATTGCATGACTATGCTAAGAACTTCTTTGGCTTCGGTATGAAAACTACATGAAAATGTGCAACTTTTGACTTTGCCACAAATAATACATTAAGTGAAGGAGTGGACTTTGCTTACCCCCAGGAAATAATCTTTATCTTCACCTATCCTGAAGAGGGCATATTCAGAGCCAGGTACCTACTGTGATCCTTACCTCAGTGCTTGGGAAATTGTTTGAGTGAACCATAAAAATATGTTTTCTGCTTAGCACACGGATGAAAATGTGCAATTTCCTAGCACACAACAAAGTTTCTTGAAAGATAGAGCTTTTTTTGAGGTGGTAACTACAGGAGGGAGATAGACATGGACAGTTAAGGGATGCATACTCTTTGAACTTCAACAGGGCCTTTGATGTTGCAATGTAAGGAAATATCATGGAGGAAGTAGCAAGATAAGAAGTCCACAAAGTACAGCAGAGCCATCTAGGATGCAACACAGCACTGTGCAGTATCACTGCAGAGTGCTGCAGAACTGCTGGCAACAGTGTAGTTCAGTGGAAATTAATCCCTTTTGTCATGCAGTATTTTGTGTCTTGTCATTTACTGCATTGGTACTGTATTGCATCCTGGTTGTCTCAGCTGTATATGTCAGGCAGATAATAAATCTAATGACAGTTATGGTGCATGGTCAGTCATCATTTTGAGTTGAGGAATGTGCTTAGTGGCACATTCTATGTGTCTCTACTGAATCAGGTATTCTTTAGGAAATGTATTATTGACTTAGAGGAGGCAGCCAGCAGCAGGCTGATGACATTAAACTGGCAAGTGAATGGATACAGTAGATGAGGGGGATGCACTATGAACCTGCACATTAAGAGCATGAACTAAGAAATGGGGGCATAGATTTAATTTGGGAATAGTATAGAACCACACATAAGGGAAAGGGACATGGTGACTCTTACATCCTGTGTAGTAAGACAACAAACAAAACAGTCAAAGGATGCAGATATAGGGTAGTTGTGGACAGTACGCTATAGATGGAAAGGTGTTGTGTTGATACAGTCCAGAAAGCACATGGAATATTAGGATGCAGTGGGGTAAGGAGCAGGTCATGGAGGATCCTCTCATACAAAGTCTTGATTAGACCTCAGAAAGGCAAATTAGACTAAACCAAACCCAGAGTACTGCATCCAGTTCTGATCACTGCAGTACAAAAAGACTTTGAGGAGATTGAAATAGTCAACACAGCATCAATAAACTGAAGAGATATGAGGAGAGATTGGGCATACTGAAATTATTCAGCATAGAAAAGAGAAGCCTAAGAAAGGACATGATCACAGTTTTCCAAATATTACAGGGGGAGACAGGTTTAGGGATATGCAGCTGTTAGACCTGGTACATGCAAGCAGGACTAGATGATATGCATGAAAACTGGAGTGTGGCAAATAATGTAAACTTAAATTTTAGAAAATATTATTTCACACAGAGGGTTGTTCAAATGTGATATAGGTTACCAGGAAAAGTTGAAGAAAAGTCCCCGATCAGGTTTTCAAAGCTTGACTAGACAGATTCCTAAGAGATAATTGCTTTAAAGTTACAAAGAATGAGTAGGGGTAGCATTTCTTGATGCTTAAAATGTCTCATGTCTGTGTTTCAGTCTGCACAAGCCCCCACCCACCCCAATATTGCCAGAAGTCTACTGTGAGTGGATAACTCCACAAATTTGGTCTTTAGTTATCAAGTGGTGCCTTTTATTTCCATGGCTAGAGATGTATATTTGTGTAATTTGTGTGACTTATTCTGTCTGTCATGATAACTGCCTGAATCTTAGAGTTCTGATTTCTTCACTAATGCTCACACATCGCAGTGTGTCTTGTATCCTGTTTAACAGATTGCCTTGTTTCTGATTGTATTGCATTTTCCAACTGCATCTTGTCCTGTTTATGTTTATTTCCTTGCCTGTACATTTCTTGCCAAACCCATATATTCCAGCTTGATAGATCAATTTTGCCAGCTCACCCAGTCAGTTAAAAAAAAGTGAATGAATGAATGAATGATAGGGCTGGGCAAAATGTATCTTCCACCAGTGGAATTCTAGAGAATGCTGGTTTCAATTTAATGAAATTTCATGACATTCCATGAAATGTTTGTGAAATTTCACCAAAATTGTAATTTCAGTTATTTCTGTCTAATTTAAAATGTTTTCTTCAAACTGAACATGATTTGATATTTTGTCTATGCCTATGCCCATATAGACATGCACTAACGAATGTACATGCACGCGTGATCTGTACTATGAATCAGGCTGGTTGAACCTATCAAATCATCTTATTTATCTCACCGCACAATGGCAAAAAATCTATCTTGGGACTGACTCCATTATGTATTCAAAACCTACTCTGACTGAATCTGGCTCATGACCCTCCACCAGAGCTGAGCAGCCAACCTTTCCTGGTTCCGAGATGCCGGACTGCACAGGGACAAAGATCTTTCGCATACAGGGGCCTTGACATGGTTCAATGCGCTTAGTCCACCTACTCTATCCTCAACCTCGCTTGAAGCTTTCAAATCCATGCTCTATGCCCACCTCACCACCACTAGCAACTGTGACTGCGCTAGATAAAGACTACTACTCCTCATGTCCATCCTCACATCTGAGGCCTCTTCCTCCCTGACTAATGAACCATCTGGTACCTCTACTACTTCCTGTCTCCCACCCAAACTCACTCCCCTTTTTCCTGTCCCTCTCACTTACTGTCCGCTCACCACCTTTCCCTCCTCTCTAGCCTCCTTTTGGTGCCTAATGATCACCCTCTCCTGGAAGTTTCCTTAACCTCGAAATTGTCTACTCGCTTGAAACTGTTATAGCTTGTTTTCTATGAAACTTAAAACGTTACTGCCTTAAACTGTTAATAGCAAATTTATGATGTACCTTTCCTGTCTGGTTTTACCTGTAATGTGTATCGTGCTTTGTTAAATGTTCTTTGTGACGTGGAACTTTGTAAAGAGCCCTGGCTCAAAGGTATTAATTCCTAGACTAATAAACTAAAACTAAAACTAAACTAAGGTTCATATGTCTATCTATAAAGATGTCAGAGTTATAGGCCTCCTAACTTTCAGAAATTATAATCATACAGTTAACTATTTCATCTAAACATGTTTGTCAGCATTGTATGAGATTTGGAATGGTGACTTTTCAGATGCTCATATACTGTATAAGTGTACCAAGTTTCAGATCTGTAGCTTTAAAGGTGATTGAGTTATAAGCCTCCAAACCATCATAGATTTTCAAAATACATTTCACAATTATGTAAAGTGCTGAATTTTAAACACCTTTAGGTTTAAAGTAAGAAAATGGAATAACACCAATGTTGTTAGTTTCATTAACCCTAACTATTAGCTTTAAGGAATCCTCCTGGCCAGCATCAGAGCACTATGCTACCATGCTGTCAACATGGGTTAGGAAGTGAGCACGAAGTCATGTCTGGAGCCAGGTCACAGCTAAAACTTACAATTTACATAATCAGTATATTACTATTTAGCAGTTTCTATGACTCTTTCAAGAAAGTAAATATCTGAGTTTTTAATTGTGTAGCCACAAAACTGACTAAGCTGCAAGCATGAAATATTTTAAAACATTTTACACGAATATTAAATTGCCAGATTTTGATCCCCTATGACATCTCCACCTTTCATATTAACTTTATGGAACTTGTCACATATCAGACATTATGCATGCAAATTTCTGTCATCTAGCTGCAATACAGTTGAGTTACAGCCAATTAAAAAATTTCAGAACATTCTCAAAATTTCATAAAATGTCACACAATTTTACAGAATTTCATGAAGATTCTGCAAATTCTGACTTCACTAATTTTACCCAGCTCTTATGAATAAACAAACAAACAAATCAATCAATAAATAATGCACTGTGGTGTTTCTGGAGGTTTCAACTATCTCCCAACACAGCTTTAGCATTACCCATGCCTTGGCGTCCACTGTCCCGTCACTGCTGTTAGTATTTGTATGTACCTGGAAAGCCAGTGCTGACATTAGGGCAATGCCACTGCTGTGTTGGACAATTGTTCAAACCCTGAAAAACCCAAGACTCAGATTTATTAAGGCTCAGGGATATTTAGTTACCCTAACATCATATTGCCTTATTTTTGTAGCACTGAGTTTCAATCTTAACTGTTGCTTTTAAACATTTTTTTCCTTTCAAGAATTGTTTTTTATAGGGCTATTTAATTATAGAACGATAATGGCATCATCAATCATTCTGTTTTCTCAAATCTTTATTAAAATAAAGATTGCTTTTCTTTGGCTGCAAAACCAGATAAGCACAGGCAACTGGACAGGGCACAGGATATAAAATCTATCAAAATTTGGAATGTTTTTTCGTTGAAGAGAACATCCTGATAAATAATTTCTGTGATCTTTTACAACCTTTAAAATTTCTCAAAGAAGCAACAATATCATTAATTCTTTATTCACAGCCTCCAATAGAAACCTTCTTGCAAACATCCTTAAGGTAAATGGTTAATTTCTTCTCCTAAAATGTCCTCTATACAGTTGATCCCAATATGTTCACAGTTTACTACTTGCACCAACTATGTGTGGTTATCAGTGTTTACCACATCATTTCATTTACACATTTAATAGACTAGGGGTCAGATATTCAAAACTTTGCTCGGGGCAAAATTAGCACTGCCCAGCGAGCAAACTAACCCAGAGCACAGAGCAAGCTATATTCAAATGGAATAGCCCAGGGCAACAGCTTCCGAATATAGCATGGTAATGAGGCCATGCAAACTGGCTGGGAGTGCAGGGCAAACATTGCCCTGGAATAAGACAACACTGAATAAAGCAACCAGGAAGTGCAAACCACAACAACAACACAGTACACAGCAACGTGAGGGCAGGTACAGACGAACTATGTGGCCAATGTGTGTGCCAGCAAATGCATGGACTCAGTACAGCTGCGGGAAGCAGCAGATGTGAAAGAACAGTGATCAAAACTGTATAATATTCCCATTACCGTTAGTGGCCATGCGCGTGGCGGTGGAGCTAAGCAGTTAGCCCGAGCAAACACGTTTGCACGGAGCTAAAATGTGCCATATTCAAAAGTGCCATGCAAATGAGCCTACTTAGGTAGTCTCTGGGCAAACAAGCAGATTAGCATTTCATTATACCCTGATTTGCATGCAGTTTGCCCACGTTACTGCAGGGTCCCACAGAGCCACCTGTAGGTCAGTCTGGAAGTACAGGGGCTGACCAGGTCCAACCGCAGCTCCACCTGTAGGTCAGTCTGGCAGTGTACATGATAGCTGCAGGCTACATGTAAACAGTACAGCATAGCATAGCATATTGTACCCCAGGGGACAGGACAGCATAGGCACAGGTGGTGGTGGTGCATGCAACTGTCACACTGTTGGGGCATGCTACAGTGCACAGCAGCAACTAAAGTAGCAAGGGGGCCAGTAGTGTGTGGACACAGCAATGCCTATGGTGTGTATGACAATGATGATGACTGCACTATACTCAGTGAGAGTCCCAACCTGCGGATGTTTACTGACACTGGACATTACTGTTACGCGGTTGTGTGACCCCACAGATGCTGCACCTGTGGCATGGATGCTCACAGTGACATGTACATTCCTGGCTTTGTGTGCTATGGCAGTTGTACAGCTGTGAGGGTATGTGGCCGGGGAGGGATATATCATCTGAAAGGTACACTGGTGTTGGGGTATTCCCAATACTGGCCCATGTACACTGCATGATGTGTCCCAGCCTTGTGGCCACACCTGGTCTGTGCACAGCCTTGCCACCCATACATGCTCCCCTCAACATCCTCCATGCCCACAGTGCTGCATTTGTGTGCTGGCATCTGTTGGTGTCCACGGCAGTGCGGTCCGCAGGTGTGTGCTGGCTGGCCACCGCCAATGCGTCCACTGGTGGCAGGGTCACCACTTACTGCCTGGCATGGCTGGGACAGGTGGCAGATGATGGCATCATTGTGATGCCATCAGTTAACAACATACTTCCTCTATGTTGGCTTTATCTATGTGTCATATTTGTTGTTAGGGTTGCGCTAAACCGCGCAAACACTGCACAAAGCCACAGTGTCGTGCAAGGCTGCTTGCCCAGGATTAAGATGAGCTTTACTGGGTAATGTACACCACACTAAGTGTCACGCTAGGTCACGCTAAACCACTTAGCGGTGCTAGCTGCTGAATATAGCATTACGCCTGTATTCATGTCAGTTTGCCTTGCAACATTATAATTTTGCCAAGCGCTAATGCAGTTTGCCAGCGCTATTTGGCCTTTTGAATATAGCAGACCTGCACTAAGCCTGCGCTAAACCTGCGCAAACAGTTTTGCCCTGGCAAAGCTTTGAATATCTGGCCCTATATGTTATCATAGTTTCTTAAAATATCTGGGCCAGATATTCAAAACTTTCTTGAGAACAAAATTGCTTACCCAGCAGGCAAACTTGCCCGAAGCACAGATCAAGCTATATTCAAAAGGAATAGCCCAGGGCAAACAGCTGCCGAATATAGCATGGTAATGAGGCCATGCAAACTGGCTGGGAGTGCAGGGCAAACATAGCCCTGAAATAAGACAGCACTGAATAAAGCAACCAGGAAGTGCAACCCACAACAACAACACAGTGCAAAGCAGCGTGAGGAAGGCACAGAGCAGAACTAAGTGGCCAATGTGTGTGCCAGCAAATGCATGGACTCAGTACAGCTGCAGGAAGCAGCAGATGTGAAAAGAACAGTGATCAAAACTGTATAATATTCCCATACCATTAGCGCCCCTAACGCATTAGCGTGGGCCAGCAGTTAGCCGGTGTAAACACGTTTGCCCAGGCTTCAATATGCCATATTAAAAGTGCCATGCAAATGAGCCTACTTAGGTAGTCTCTGGGCAAACAAACGGATTAGTATCTCATTATACCCTGATTTGCATGCAGTTTGCCAAGCGTTACTGCAGGGTCCCACAGAGTCACCTGTAGGTCAGTCTGGAAGTACAGGGGCCGACCAGGTCCAACCACAGCTCCACCTGTAGGTCAGTCTGGCAGTGCACAATAATAGCTGCAGGCTACATGTAAACAGTACAGCACAGCATAGCAGCATATTGTACCCCAGGGGACAAGACAGCATAGACACAGGTGGTGGTGGTGCTGCATGCAGCTGTCACACTGTGGGGCATGCTACAGTGCACAGCAGAAAACTACAGTAGCAAGGGGGCCAGTAGTGTGTGGACACAGCAATGCCTATGGTGTGTAGGGCAGTGATGATGACTGCACTATACACAGTGAGAGGCCCAACCTGTGGGTGTTTACTGACACTGGACATTACTGTTACGCTGTTGTGTGACCCACAGATGCTGCACCTGTGGCATGGATTCTCACAGTGACATGTATATTTCTGGCTTTGTGTGCTATGATAGTTGTACAGCTGTATGGTATGTGGCTGGGGGCATATATTATCCAAAAGGCACACTGGTGTTGGGGTATTCCCAATACTGGCCCATGTACACTGCATGATGTGTCCCAGCCTTGTGGCCACACCTGGTCTGTAGCACAGCCTCACCACCCATTCATGCTCCCTCAACATCCTCCATGCCCACAGTGCTGCATGTGTGCTGGCATCTGTCGGTGTCCACAGAGTGTGGTCCACAGGTGTGTGCTGTATGGCCACACTGCTGTGCTGTCCACTGGTGGCAGGGTCAGCACTTACTGCCTGGCATGGCTGGGACTGGTGGCAGATGATGGCATCATTGTGAAGCCATCAGTTAGCAGCATGCTTCCTCTATGTTTGACTTTATCTGTGTGTCATATTTATTTGTTAGGATCACATAAAACCGCGCTAAACCCACACAAACACTGTGCAAAGCCATAGTGTTGCACAAAGCTGATTGCCAGGGTTAGACAAGCTTTTCCTGGGTGGTAATGTGCACCGTGCTAAGTGTCACGCTAAAGTCGCAAAACCACTTAGCGTGGCGCTAGTCGCTGAATATAACATTGTGCCTGTATTCATGTCAGTTTGCCTTGCATACATTATAATTTTGCCCAGTGCTAATGCAGCTGCCAGCGCTATTTGGCCTTTGAATATAGCAGACCCGCTAATCCCGCTAAACCTGCGCAAACGTTTTTGCCGGTGCAAAGTTTTGAATATCTGGCCCTTGGGTGTTCTACAAATCTACTGTAATAGCAACTTTCTAAAAAACTCTCTCTAGTCTCCTGAATATGTGACATAATGGACAGTAGTCAAAATATATTTCTAGTACATTACATTAGGATCTGGTTTATTAGAGCAAGAGGTTGATCAGGAAGTTTGCAGACCTAGGGTGGGAAGAAAATTGACAAAATTGGTAGCAAATTGGCTTAGAGGTAGAACACAAAGGGTGGGAGGGCTCTCCAGTATAAGGGAGCTCACCAGTGGGGTCCCACAGGGTCAGTGTTTAGTCTTGTGTTGTTTAAAGGAAATTGTCAACCAGTTTGCACTACATTACTTTTTGGTGAAAACTCACATTTTCTGATTGCTTACCTTCTTTAAATTTCATTGCTGTTGCTGGTTGTTATAGTTGCTTCCTTTCTAACCTGAACAGACATGCATGACATGGGTAATTATCAGGGACACTGGTTTACTGGGATTGAGAAAGGGCATATTCCATTTAGCACATTGTAAAAAATGGTATTGTCACCGATGTCTGCTAAGCCAAAATCCGCTTTTACCGGTGTTTGGTTTTGTGTACTTTATTTAACAATTTTTAACTCTGCCAACATGCATTTTAGCCATTTTGATTTCCACTATTACACATCCTTCCATCCTTGTACCAATTTAAAGTTATTTTAGGTACAAGATGTGATGGCAACAACAACACCATAGCCCCCATCCCTAAGGTGTAATGGAAGCAGCACAATGGCCCCATCCCTGAGTCTGATGGCAGCACCAACAGCACTATGACCCCATCCCTCTGGTGTGATGGCAGCAGCAAAAGCACTACAACCTCCCTTCCTCAGGTGTGACAGAAGCAGCAGCACTGTGGCTCCCATCCATTAGGTGTGATGGCAGCAGTACTACATTCACCATTCCTCAGGTGTGATGGCCGTATCAGCACTATGGCCCCCATCCCTCAGGTGGGACAGCAGCAGTACTATATTCCCCATCTACCAGTGGTGATGGCAGAAGCACTACAGCCCCGCCTCTTCAGTGTGAAGGCAGTAGCAACAATGCAGTTCACATCCCTCTGGGGTGATGGCAGTAGTGACAGCACTATTATTCTCTTTCTTCAGCACCCACACCACATGCACAAGTTACAAATGACTTGGTCTCTTTGCCTTTAGAACTCAGATGTGAATTAATCTGAACCATCACCACTAAGGTGGACTACCTTTATTTTTCCTATCTATAATTTTTAAGTGCCTGAATTGGTTCTACCTGTGCACTGCTGACCAGGGTTAGGGAACAAACTTGGGTGTTAGAGGACCAGCTGGTGGGTGAAGGCTTGAGTGTCCAATAGCCACTCACCTTCTCCTAGGAGGGAGGGTGGGTTCATGGCTCAGCATTTGCTGGCCCATGCTGGAGGCCAGAGGCACGACAACATGTCAGCCCTCACTGCAGGAGGGAGTGTGAAGTATGTCGGCTTGTGCCTTGACATCGTGTGGCCTGTCACACTCCCAAGAAAATGGGAAAACACCCACTGACCCAACCAAAGGACAGTTATTGGTCCCTCCATAAGCCAGAATCCCCAGACATGTGTCTGTTCTGACCCCTACCATGCCCAGGATACACTAGAAGCTCTTTAGGGCAATTCTCCTCCCTGGTAGCCTCCCACAGGAATAGAGGCCCACTCAATGAAGGGTTACTTTGGGTTACCTGGCAACACAGCAGTAAGGGGCAGTGGATGGTGGTCGGCACTCAGCAGTGATGGTAGGGGCCTTGGCAGCCTGAAGAAGTGAATGGCCAGGGGTAAAAACTGCTTGAATTTGCTTCTTTGAAATAAAGTGTCTTCACCTAAAAATCACAAGTGATTAGGTGAATTACGTTCAAATGGTTTATGCATCTACCAGACATGTGGATGCTTTTTTCCTCTTGGTGTCCATGAAAAGGCGTCTCCCAGTTTCATGTCTTTGTTCAGATGTGAATTGAGCACTGCTCTGCCAACCAGCATCATATAGCCCCTAGGGTCTTACCTTCTGTATGTCATTGACTGTGCTTTCAAAATCCACTGGCCAAACATAAGTACACTTACATACTTAACATTTGCTTTTTTGAAGCAGTCTATCAGAAAACCTTTTTTTGTCACAGAGACTGAAACAGTAGGTGGGAGAAAATCTGCAAATGATCCAATTCACCTAAATGAGGTGCTAACTGTGAAGTATTTCCATAAGTAATAAGGCAGTTTCTTCTTTGTGAACATACTTTCATTCAGACTAGTTTTCATTCAAACAAATGAGGACTGTGGATGGCCCTACTGGTTATAAACTTGAATAAGCTAGTTGGTAACAGTGATCCTGCATTTAGCAATCTACAACCTAGATGCTTATATGCAAAAGAATACAATAAACACCTGACTAAAATCTAAAAATGAGCTAATAAAACAAATAAAATATATCTGAACATTTATCTTTACCTATCAAAATCATTTCAGCCCAAGTAAAACTCAGGTAAATTACATGGTACCTTGACTACTATTCTATGATGTAGTAAACATATATTGTTTTTTTTTTATATTCTTTGTAAAGCAGGTAAGGCCCACTGGGCAGGACTGTCTGTTTTCAGAGTGACCTAGAAGCACTGGGAGGTTAAGTGACTTGCTTGGAGTGATACAGTATGCAAGTGGAGGTTGTGGGAATCAAACCCAAGTCTGCTGGATGTACCAGTTCATTCACTGCTTGTTACTCTAACCACTAGGCATGGGTGGTTAAACTGAATGGCTGATTACAACAAAGCAGTGCAGGTGATTTCTTACTGACTCTATATGCAGCAAAGCAGAAAGAATGCAAAGCACAGCAGCATTCATTTTAAGATGCTGACATATGGGTAGGCCCGCTGGCTCTGCAGTAGCACTATTGCTTGCAATGCCAGCGACCCAGGATCAGAAGCAAACTCGGGTTGCTGGAGGTCTGGCCAGAGGAGTAGGATCGAGCACCTGGGGACTGCTGTCCTCCACGGGAGGTAGACTGCAGGTCCTGCTGCTTTACCACCACCTGTGTGACCATGGGTGGTGATGCAATGGTGCTGCAGAGTGATCAGGAGGGAGGACCCTAGCCAGGATCTGGAGCAGTAGCATGTCTCTATGTGACCTACCTCCTTGAATCTCCTCTAGTGCCAGTGCCCTCAGGGACAGAGACCAGAAAACCAGGAACAATCACCCACATTGGCCACTGGCAGAAGGGACCCAGGTGCCCCAGACTTCATAACCAGGCTCCATGAGGGACCCACTGAGCTGCCTGACACACAATAAGGGAGTGTGGATGGGTCTTGGGCTCCCTCCCTTTCCACCTGGCGGGGTGCAACCTAGGCAGGATAGGGCAGGACCACAGGAGCCCTGAGCATTACCTGGGGGTGAAGCTAAGGATACCCAGCCTGAAAAGTGCAGACTGATGCTGTGAGAAGGGACATGGAAAAAAAAAAAAAATTAAAATGCTGAAATCTTAGAGATTCTGTGCAGTGACATGCAATTTCCGTGCTACACGGTACAAGAATTCAAAATCCACAAACCAAGCAGGATTCCATGATTGTTACCGTGTTACCGGTAAATGGAAACCAGGGTCCCTAGTAATTATATTTAATCTTGTTTTGTTCCAATCCATGATCTGCTCTTCTTAAATACTTCTTGAAAATTAGGAACACCCCAACCTGTGTTGTCAGTCATGATGCAATAGTCTCCTCTCACTCTGCATCGTGAATGAGCAGCTGTGTTGAGAATGTTCCCAAGTCCAGGAAAGATCCAGTGAGTTGATCAAGGATTGTAAACACCGCATTTTCTCTTGAAACACCAGTATGGCGGGAAGTCTGTTTTTCAAATTTAAAAGGAAAAATGGAATCAGAATCAAACTGGCAGCTACATCACCAGACTTTACATAAAGTGATGAATCATTAATTGTGTTTTTAAACTAGAGACAAGTTGATGCCTAAAGGGGTTACAGTGTTCCTTTAATGTGTTCATTGCTGACAAAGGATTTGGCATCAAAGGCAAAAACTGCCTCTTTGTGGATGACACCAAGCTCTCTGGGAGAGTAGATATGAATGAGGGGTACATGACCTAATAGAAGACCTAGAAAAGCAAGAAAGGTGGTCTGGTATATGGCAGCTCAGGTTCAATGCAAAGAAGTGCACATATGAGGAAGGAACCAGGTGACCAAGTACAATCTGGGTGTGGAAGGGGTTTACAATCACCAAATCAGAGGAGGAAAATAAATTGGAGATTGCCATCTCCAGTGAAGTAAAACAAGCTATGCGGTATAGAAAGACAGCAGCAAAGGCAAACAGAATGCTGGGCTATACTGTGAGGGATTCACCAGCAGAAGAGAGGAAGGTATATTGCTGCTGTATAGATCCTTGGTGTGACCACACCTGGAGCACAGTGTGTAGTTCTGGAGCCCCTACCTTAATAAGGATATCAGCCAGCTTGAGGCTGTTCAGATGAGGAGTTGAAAATGATTTAAGGATAGCAGGGCAGGTCATACATGGCCAAGCGCAGACAACTCAGCAGGTACTCACTAGATGAGAGGAGGGAGAGAGGAGACATGATTGAAACCATCAAATACCTGAAAGGTATAAACAAGTTGGATATCAGGGACCTTTTTGTCTCATTGGGCCCTATGCATGAAGCTGGCTGGTGTACACAGAAAAGTCACCTACCCTGCCTGTGGCCCTGTACCCTGTGAACAGGTGCACCCATACTGGCAGTCACCAAATGCCAGCCACCTGTCTGTGGCTCCTCCTCCTGACACATAGGACTCTACAGGGTGACCAGGGGCATAGTTGTGGACATGGGTGGGCATCCAATTGGATGCCTGTCCTGGGTCCAGGAGTTGATCCCTTGTACCTGTAGGTGCTGGTCTGGGCCGTGCATAGCACCTGTGGGCACCCAGACCCATGCAACCAAACTCCAGGGACAATCCAGCTCAAGAGAATGACCTGCCACCTTGGCATGGTGCAGCCATGGCCCAGGAGTCCATCAGCAGTCCCCTACACCCATGGCACTGACACCCTTGGATGCCATACATGTTGCTGGTGCTGTGGCTAGCTGCCCCAGCCATCCTGGTCTGCCTTGTCGGCTGGTGTGGCACTATGGGATGTTTCCCAGCCCCTCTTGACTGGCAGGAGGCATCCATGGGCATGCACAGAGGGGTGTGGCAGGGTCTACCTTGGCATAACCTGCGCCCACCCTCTGCACCCAAGCAGCCAGCTATGTGGTACAGTGAATACCACGTGGTGCTGGCCACCCCAGAATGCCCCTGGTGTGCAGCAGCCCACGGACATGAGAGATCCAGGTACTTTGAGTCCCCCACACCCAGTTTGTGCATCCTGCGTGGGGGATACAAATGGGTGCAGGTAACACATGCGGACAAGATATGCGGCGTATAGCCACCCACACCTTTGTGCATAGGGCCCAATAAGAACAAGATCACAAAAAGGGAACTTCTATAAGCTCTAGGTAGAAGGTTCCAAAATGAGGTCAGGAGACACATCTTTACAGAATGAGTGGTGGCGGATGGAATGAACTGCCATTTGAAGTATCAGTCAAAATATGGTAGAGAATTCCAGAGGGTGGGACAAGGTGAAGAGGAGAGTCAGGTTTGTGGGTTTGGTGGGCAGAGCAGGGCCCACTATATTTTCTGGATCAGGGCAATTGAGCAGACTTGATAGACTGTAAGGTGTTTTACAGCTGGATATTTTGTATGTTCATATTTAAGTCTGTTTGCATTTAATTCTGACACATTTCAACTTAGGTATAGGTAGTTCATGAATAGTATTACAGAGTCTGGAGATCTGATGTATTATGGAGTTTCATCTAATCAATGACAGTATTTGTCTAAATATGAAGATAATCATTGATTTTCTTTTCTATCTATTGTGGATGTTTAACAAATTATCTTTCATATTGAAATATCAATGCTCATCTGTCCTATCCAAATTATATATTTTGTAAAAGGTTTTCTCAATGTTTTATCTAACCTGCCATTACAAACTGCAAATAGTATTTTTTTGGCTTTCCCCTCTTTGATATGTTTTGGCAGTTCTATTTGTATCAACATTTGTAGCTCAACCTGTAGATCTCAACCTATAGGCTAGAGTCAACTCTTTATGTTCCTGTTTTAAAGGTTACAATAATATCAATTTAGAAGAAGCTAAATATAACACAGAGGTAGTGAATGGTCAACAATAGCAGTACTACAGTATAAGGAGAAAAATAATCATGACCCACAATGATGTACTGTATATTATACATATAGAGCAATCTAGTTTTAACACAACCGATGCATATGCAGAGGCACCATTTCTGCAAACTACTTAAGACTGAAAAAATCAGCAGAGCTGATAGAGGTGGATGAAACCAGCCTGCCCTGCACTGGCTTTAGCTGACAGATTACGTTTATTTCATTTAATTCATTTTCACTTTTCTTTACCAATGGGTGGATTGGGACATGCCCTTGTACAGCCACTGTTCACATATATAAAACACAATAATCAAAATGGCCAGGATATTCACAGCAGTTGCGCATGGAGCAGCCAAGTTGTGCCAGTGCAAATACGAAGATGCGCCGAGGCGATATTCAGCAGGAGGCGTGGCGCAGCACAAAACCACTACGCCAATGCAGAACCATAATATATGCAGCACAAGTGCAGGGGCAGTCCCATGAATTTGCAGCTCAATGGCATATTCAGCTGTGAAGCCATGGCGCAAGTGTGGAGCAAACCGAAGATGCACTGACTGGACTTGTTCCTATAAAAACAGGCCTCAAACACACAGACAGCAGTTGTGCCAAGAGTGAAAAAGAAAGCGGAGAGTGAGAGATAGTGAGAGAGACAGACAGAGACAGAAGAACAGACACAGAGGGAGAGAGAGAGAGAGGTGGTGTGGAAGAGAGAGGTGCAGAGAGAAAGACACACACACACACACACACACACACACACACACACACACACGGATAAACAGTGTACCAGTGTGGCACACAGACAGTGGAAAACTGCCCAGGGGACACTGGACTGAAGGAGTGATGGAAGGTGTGCTGTTCCTGATGGAGGCGATAATGAGGGGTGTAAGGAGGCAGGGAGGAACAGCTATGCTTGGTGAAGAACTCACGCCAGTATGTTCTAACACAGGTGGTACCTTGCCCATCACCTTTGAGAACTACAGAAACACCAAGGTTGTGGGCTGGTACCACCTGAACAGGGCCATTCTGAGGCAGCTCTGCGAGCTGTGCAGTGAGGAGATGCAGGCACCCAGCAGATGGAGCCTGGCCGGTTCATGGAGACCAAGGTGACCACCGCAATGTGCCTGCTCACTACAGGTACCTTCCAAACACCAGAGGGGACACCACAGGCATCACTAAGTTGGCCATGTCCGCATTCTCACAGTTCCTCAATGCTCTGCTGCCCGTGATTCAGAATTCATCGTTTCCCCAGCACACAGACAGGCGTACAGCAATGCAGGACTTCCACAGGGTGGCAGGCATGCCTGGCATACTTGGGGTCATTGACTGCACCCATGAAGGCATCTGTATGCCACCTGTCCTTGAAAGAATGATGTACATCAACAGAAGGGGAGTCCATGCATCAACTGCCAGGTGGTGTGCAATGCCATGGGGCGCTTCATCAATGTCTGTGCCACACACCCTGGGAGATCACATGATGCTTTCATCTGGCACAGCTCTGTGCTGTGCCACAGATTTAAACATGGAGACATCCCCACGGGCCACCTAGTGGGTGAGTAGGGCATGGATAGGGGTGATGGGCATAGCAGAACTGGGGATGGAGGTGGCCAGGGTGTGCAAGGTGGAGTGGGTGCCAGGGACAGGCAAGGGGCTCACTATAGAATTGCATAGGGCTATCCATGTCATACTCCACAGAGGTGACAGCACATACCACTGAGGCCCTGGCTACTCACCCCTACTGTGACCGCCGCCTCAGCAGAGGAGCGATAGTGAGGCACAAGCTAGCATGCGCAACATTGTCGAGCACTCATCTGGCACGCTGAAGGCACAATCTACTGCTTCCAGAAAGGTCAGGGTGGTGCCCTACTGTACAGCCCCTCAGAAGCGTGTGGGCCCATTCCTGGCCATCTTCATACTGCACAATGTGGCCATTGATCATGGGATAGCTGTTGAGGTGGATGAGGGTGACAGTAGCGGGACAATGGAGTCAATGTGCTAGAGGTTGGTGGGCAGCCACCCCTGGGCAGAGGGACCCCAACTACAGCAGCAAACACGACACCACTGCAACACTGTCGCACAGGAACACTTTGGTGAATGCAAGTAGGGTGTGGCACATGCATGGGCCACACAGACAAGGACAGCACACATGCAGGGACATGCAGGGACATGCATGGTGAGGCATGCACACACAGAGATGAGAAGTAGGGTAGGGAGGTAGTGGCACACAACCACACATGGCAACATACACACACACATACACACACACACACATATGCACCTACCCACACAGGTGCTGGATCATGGCATGGATCAGACGCATTGCACCAGTGCACAGTCGCAACCGGTGCTAAACTGCCTCATCATGCCCACTCCTCATGTTCCAGTGGCTGGGCATGCACACATGGGCAGCATGTGGCACAACACACAGGTGCGCCACCACAGGTATGGTGCACACACAGCCCATGGGTGCACGGGCATCAGCAGCAGTCTGCAGTCAGGGCAGTACTCAGCTTAGGGCAGCCAGTGGTACTATGGCCACCATGGCCGTGGGGCGCCACACTGGGGCTGATCTTCAGCCACAGGTTGCGTATCAGCCAGGGGTTGTCCAACAGCCCCAGGGGTGGAAGAGCAGGCCACAACTCTGTCCTCATGGGGGGTGTGAGGGTGCCAAACAGGCCAGCCCCTGGCATGCCTGGGATGCCCACATCCGAGCCCAGCATCCACTGTGTTGGGTTGCCAGACGCCGGGTCCGTGGGATGGACAACACAATGTGGGGGTCTCCTGTGCACAGCCACACGCTGTGGCAGCCAGCAATGCAAAGCCATCTGCAACTGCACGGCAATGTGATCCAAGGCGCAGTTGTGGCCTCCCACATGTGTTGCATCCTCTCTAGGATCTGCGCAGTGCTGCTCGGCTAATTGGCACACCTCCACCCACAGTGCACGCACCCCAGTAGTGAGTGGCATCTGTTGCTGAGCGGACACCCACAGCAGCAGGGTGTGCTCCGCCAGATGGTCCGCATCCTGCGACGCCTGGATGGGATGCTGATCGTCAGTGGGTGACCTGCCACACTGCATAGCCCCTCTCTGGTGGATGCTGCACAGTGGGGTCTAAGGGGAATGGGTATGGGAGGAGCACCAGTGGCGGACCATGTCCGACTGCCGGTGGCACCCACAGCCTGCTGTCATCACTCGTCCAGCTGCTGTATGCCTCCCTGTGCCTGCGTGGCTGCACCACCACCAACGCAGGGCACAGCTGTGGCAATGCACGCTGCTGCACCCACAGTGGTGGCAGGCAGCTGTGCTGCTTCTGGCATTGTGCTGGGCCCTGTAACCAGCTTGTGATGCCAGCAGGGTGACTCACTCACGCCCATGCTGTCCAGGATCTGTAGAAGTCATCATTGAGTCGGACCCAGCCCTGATCTGTGTCTCTGCACACAGGACACCAAGGCTGGCTTCCTGCAGAAACACATTCAGGGCCCCATCTGACTCTAGGCCAAGGACTCCCACAGACACCGTGTGCTCATCTGCAGCCTGTCAGGACCCTGGATACCAGTGAATGTTGATGGGTCCTCCTCTGGGGCTGTGCCAGCATCCATGGGTGCTGCGGCCACTGCCAGTGCCCGTCCTCTGCATGGAGGTGTGCTGGTGCTGCAAGAGAAGGATGGCGTGTCAGTGCTGCATTGCCCATATGTGCCTCCTCCTTACACTGCTGCTGCATGTGTCCAGCAGCATGGCATGTGAGTGGGTGTGCACACTTGCACATGGCATGCAGGAGCGGCCACATGCATGATAAGCCACCTGTGACGCACCCTCAGGCCACCAGCTGTGCATGGCTGCCATACATACCATGCATTGATGGGCTGCCACCCGTCTGGAAGCCTCCTTCAGGCACACTCTCTATGGAGGTGTGGCTGATGGTGGCTGCCACCAACTCCTCTGTGGGTGTCAGTGGGTGCATTCACTGGCCCTCCTCTGGTGGCATTATGGGATGTTCTGATGGCTGCCTTCTTCTCCTTAATGCGCCACCTGTCAGCTCCAAATTTCTGTGGCACTCCTGTGCTAACCGTGGTGGCTGCTGTGTTGGTTGACATAGGTCACCACCACCTCCCATCCAATGGCTCTTTCCTGTGGTGTGCCCATGGCACCACTCAACAGGGCCTCCCTGTCGAGGTAGGCCTTGAACAGGGCATCTGACTCCCCTTATGAAGTTGGGCCTGCAGGACCCCGCCTCACCCTCCTCATGTGCTGACATGTTGCCTTCTGTGAACATGGACAGCATAGTGTGTCAGTGGCAGCATCTCCCGGTCTGTCCCACCTTGCAGTGCTGTTTGCTCCCAGTCTGCTGCAGTGGCATCCCCACTTACCTGTCAGGGTTGCAATACCTGTCCATGGCCTGTGCTGTTCCATGGCACTTATGAGGTGCAACATATGCAAATGACGTTGTGTGCAATAGTAATGATATACTAATGCAGCCCACTCGCCTCACATTGGCTCATGAGCTCATTTGCATGTGGCATCTGAATATCAAGAAGATGCACCATTCACAATGGCGTTGCACTGGAGCAAGCTGAGTGCAATGCCCATGCATGCATGGTGCACAGGCCTGCAGTGCCGCGTGCGCTATGCTGTCATGGTGTCAATCGTGCACCACACGTGGACAGCGTGATGCAATGGCACTGTGCATGTTGTGCATGGGCAGCTACACACATGATCATGCATGGTGTCATGCACCCTACCAAGCACATACACACTGCTCACTGGTCAGTGACCTCTGACCCCTGGGGTCACCGCCTTGACCCTGTGATCCCGCGGGCCATGCCTACTGCACATGCTCAGCAATGCGCAATGGGTGGGCACCGTGCATTCTCCTGCTCATCATGCATCCAGCACCTGTGACTGCCACTTGCACCGCTTCCTGCCATTTGCACAGCCAAACCAGAGAGCCATGGCACAAGGTTGGAGATGCCGTGCCCCTAACTAGAGCGCTACTTGGAGGTGATCAGCCTGGTCACATGTGTGGAGCCTACAGTGCACAACTGTTTGGCCTGCTACCCTGTAGCAGGCTTGGGAAGTGTTTGGCAGACCATTGCTGTCCGCCTGGAGAGGAGGACAGGAGTTCCTGGGACAGTGAAGCAGTGTGGGCACCGGTATGGAGACCTGTGTGGAGGGACCCTGAACATCTCCAGGGGCTCAAGGCATGCGTCAGGTGTGGTGCAGTGCCACAGCTGGGTGGTGTTCACATGTTGCATGTCTGCCCTGGTGCTATACTGCAGTGTTGCCTTCGCTGCCTGGCATGCCTTGCGGTGGGGTACACTGTTGTCATACACTGCTGACTGTCATTGCCAGCTGCCACGTGCATTGTGATGCAGCTGTGCTAGAGTGCAGGACATGTCGGGCAGGGGCATACCCTGTACACAGAGGGCTGGGGCAGCTGGTGTGGTCAGGTACTGATGTGATTTTGTCTTCCTTCCATTCTCAGGGCCAGAGGACTGCAGGTGGGCGTGGGTGGTGGCTGAGCATGATGGGGAGGTGAACCCTGATGGGGGCAGATCTGTGCAAGCTGCACTGCAGGGGCAGGTTAGCACTGTAATGGTCATTTAATTATACATGGTGGGCGGCGGTGGGGAGTGGTGGCAGGCATGGCCGTCTGTGCTATGTGCCATGACAGCTGTTTGTGTCACACTGTGCTTGGTGCATGCCACTGTGGTGTGTCCATTGGATCTGTGTGCTGGCTGTTGGTGGGTTGGGCATGCACCAGGCTGCCACTATTGTTGCTGCAGTGCTGCAGGTGCAGTGTGCCATATGACTGTCCCTGTGCAGTCGTGTGGCCATTGTGCAGTGGGAACCACCTCTATGCAACACTGTGGTGTGCTGTGTTGCTGGCTGGCATTTGCCCCCCAGGTGTCATTCTGGGCCCTCCAGGGGTGTGTGATCCCCTGCCCATTGCACACTGTGGGTAGGCATGGTTCCTTGGGCCATTGCACTGATCACCTGTCCTGTCCCTTGCCATAGGTGTCCGGCATCCAGTGCGGAGAGTGCCTCACACAATCCTGTTGAGGCTGATGCAGCAGACACTCCTGGTTGTCTCCGGTATCCTGGAAGTGGTCATCACCATCCAGAGGATGTTGGCAGTAGAGAGGAGAGAGTGAAGGCTTGGTGGGGTACAGGATATGGTGGCCATTAATGTTCTGGTTCTTGGCCCTGTTTACCCTGTTGCACCTTCCTACAGTCCCCCCTCCTGTACAGTCCCTGTTCCCTGTCCCTTCCTTCACTGTACCTACCCTTTCCTGCCCATGGTATGTGTTGTACATATATACCTGTTTTATAAATCTTTTCTAGCATACCTTCCCGTGTCCATGTCTGCTTTGCATGTGGCATGTGGAGCCATGCTGCAGTGGCCCGGTGTCTGTCCATGGTGCGTTCATGAGAAGAAGTGCATTTTGTGCTTCCATTGTTCCCTGCTATGTCATGTGGTGTGTCCTGCTGTGGTGGTGTCCATCCTCTGGTTCAGTGGCTGTGCACTGGGGTGTCCATGTGGCGGTAGTCAGGGGTGTGTGGCGGGTCTGTGCATGGTGGTGGTGCACGGCCATAGTCATTGTTCTGATACTGTCCGCACAATGTGTTGTGGTCCTCTGCTTGGCACTGTGTGACCCATCCCATGGTCTGCCACACTGCCTGCATCCTGGCCCATTAGTGACCAGTGTGTGGGCTCCTGTATGGCATGTGTGTGCTTGGCTGCATGGTCCTGGGTATGGCCTGCCATGGTCTCATGGGGGGCACAGCTGGCCACCTGCCTGGGGGCTTCCTTGGCAGCCTTCCATTGGCCATTGGCACCTCCTGTTACCTGCTACCCTTGCCACCATTATGTTTTGGGATCCAGTCTCCGGGTGCCTGTGTGTGCCCTGCTGTGCCCTTCTGGTGGGGGCCTCCTGTAGCCATTATCACTGTACTCCATGGCTGTGTCCCTGGGTCTGTTCTCTGTTCCCTGCCCACCTCTGTTGCTGTGCTGCTCTGTGCTGCCATGGTTGCTCTAGGGCATCTCTGTGTGCACAATGGTGCAACTCTGCCATATTCAGCCACATTGTGCTGGCACTGTTCGACCTGCACATCCTCTGAATATGGCTCCAGTTGCACCATGGTGCATCAGGGTTGTGCTGCACTCTACTTTTGCTGGACTTTGGTGCATTTCTGAATATCTGGGCCAATGTGTATACAACCTGGCAGACATAAAAACATGAAAAACATTGAAGCAGGAACAGGGTGCAAGAGACTTGTACAGGAGATGCAGAGCTTTTTTTTAAATGCTGTGATGAACAATCAAGATTAACATAAGATGTTAACTTTTCAATTGATGAGGACCGAACACAAGAAAATGATTAGCTAACTGCTTGTAATTTATCTTTAGGTAACAAGGAATTGTAGATGCCATGTTTTCAATAATATGACAAAATATGCCATTGAAATTTATTTGAAAGACATGCTGGGGTTCCCAGCCTAAAGATCCTATAAGCAAAGACTGCTGCACTCAAATGTACTCAATGTACTTTTGGATGTATTCTTATATTTTAGTATAATAAACAGTGATGGGTTTGAAAAGGGGCAGCAAATATAAACCGATGAATGCTATTGCGTCTTCTGATATATATGTGCAAAAGCACATGAGAGCAGTATAAGGGCAGTTGTCTTCATTGTGCCTTTTCTTCCAAATCCCTCAGTTAATGCAGGAACAGTATCTATACAAACATAGCTTCTTAATTTATATTCAGAAATCCTAGAAGTTTTAGGTCTGGTGTCATACCAAGAAAGCTTATACAAGTAAATTTAAAATGATGATAAACTGTGCTTGATAATTGTAGTTTGGGATATAAGATATCACATACACTGCATAAAATGCAGACAGTCTGAATCTAAAAAGAAATATTTTATTTTTTATATATCAAAGTGAATTACTGACTTTGATTATTTTCTTACTTTAGACGAAAAATATTCCTTTGCAACTGTAGTTCTTGAAAATGGATCTCTAGCCTTTAAAGTGATGAGATGATACATTTCTTTGTCATTATTTATAATCATGTTTATGCGTATTTTATATGTGGTAAGAGCACACCTTTTCTTAATAGTTTTGAAATATACCTATTGCACATTGCACTTACTGTACCACCTTAGTGATATTTCCTTTAAGCAGGTTAATTGAAAGGAAGTGACATTCTCTTTGGCAACAGCTATGAAAAAGCTCCCCTTGTTGAAGTGAAAAATTAGGTGTTGATTTGGGGGTATTCCTTAGACTTGCATCAACTTTTACACAGCAAATGTGTGTTTGCAACAAAACCTATTTGGTGAGGACTTGTGAAGTCTGTGTCTTGCTCCATTTGTCTATTTTATTTTAGCTTTTCTGATTGAGCACTGCTGTCTGTCTCCTGTATTCTTTTGGATACAAGAGGCCACGTGACACCAATGCATAAAATGCTGACAGTTTCATTCTAAATGAATGTTTAGGAGCAATAATGTTGAGTGTGCCATATATGTCAATAAGTATGACTAGATACCAATTGTGCTTGGCTTTCAGCAAAATGGTCAACAGAGTATGCAACAATTATGGCTGAGTCAGATTTCCTGTTGTCAAAACTGATAGCTCAGATACAGATGGAGAATGGAGAGATACTGAATGAGAATGATTTGGGGGAGGACTGAATTATTCAGGTACATAGGTAACATTTAAAGTATTCTGTAGAAAAGGTTAGCACACTACAGATATACTAAAATAGTGTGTTGCATCAAATTCCCAATTGCATTATGAAAAGAAATTATTCATACATAAAAGAACTATCCACACCTCAAAAGGGTATACAATTATACAGTTTACCATTTGAGTATGTAGCAATTATAGCTGAGTCAGTTTTTCCTTTTGTTAAAATTGATAGCTCGGACACTGGGGAAGGGATATGGAGGTGCTCTAGGTTAAATGAGAGTAGTTTGGTGGTGGTCTTTCTCATTGAAACAGTCACATTTGGCAACACACAATATTAAAAGCCATCTGTAGAAAAACGAAAACTCAAAGAAATGTTATTTCATCAGACTTCAACATGCAAGATGAATTATTCATAACAAAAAAAGGTTCTATAGTATACTCTACAAGAGGTTTCTGGCACACTCAAGTTTATTTTAATACTAAGCATACAGTATTTGCCATGTACAGGGTCAGAAACCCCTTTTAGTTTTTTTATCTGCACTAAAAAGTGGTGTGCCTTCCTCGGTGTGGACAGGTCAAAATCATCAAGGCTGCTATATCAAAATTATGGGAATATGTTTTATTTAAGCAATTATTCATAGCAGATTGTGTTTATCATGGGTTGGGTGGGATGGGACAGACACAGGAAACTCACAAAATGAAAAACAATAACACAAGAAGACTATCCTCTACATGAATTGGATGCATTAAAAGAGCCTCTAGCTTCATTGTCAGCAGGCATGGATAATGCACATACAATCAAGTGGACAGTTCCTCTACATAGAACAAATGTTTATTGCTGATATTGTGGCAGAATCATGCCATGTTCCATTGCTGTGTTCCCAGGTAAATTAGGTATTTATGTAATTCATAAAACAGACCCATTGCATAAGCCTGATTTCAAATATGGTTTGCTTGAGTGGTAAAATTCCCTGTGTTTTGTGGGCAGACCCGTAGCTTATTAAGGCGACCAGTCTTTTTAATTCAAACAATATTTCTTTAAATTGTAAAAGGATTTCAACCTTCAGAGCTTCTGTGTTAAATGAAGGTTCATTTAAAGCAAATAACAGGCCATTTAGTGAAGCCTGGGTTACTGAAATGCCATAAAAAGTGGCCAAAAAGACGAATCGGCAATTACAGACCAGTAAGCCTAGCATCCATTGTGGGAAGCTAATGGAGACAATCTTGAAGGAGAGGCTGGTGATCTTCCTGGAATGCAATGGACTCCAGGAAGATAATTAGCATGGCTTGTCTCAGGAAGGTCCTGTCAGTCCATCCTAGTGGAATATTATGACTGGGTAATAAGGGAATGGGACCAGGGCCATGCTGTGGATGTCGTTTATTTGGACTTCAGCAAGGCCTTTGATTCAGTGACACATGGGAGGTTTTGGGAATGTTGAGATATTTGGGGAGGGACTAGATCAAGAACTGGCTGCAGGGAGACAGCAGAGTGTTGGGAGGGATCTCTCATCTCCAAGGGTAATGACTACGGGGTGTCACAGGGATCAGTGCTGGGGCGGCGATGTTTAGGATTTTCACCAGCAGACATCTCACATGACATCAGGAATAGGATCAGTCTGTTCGTTGATGGCACCAAGTTGAGGGTGGTGGTGCGACATAGCAGGGTGGCAGGGGCTACAGGACAACCTGACCAGACTAGAGGAGTGGTAGGAAAAGTGGCGGTTAGGGTTCAATGCTAAATAGTGCAAGGTACTGCAGTTCGGGTCAAATTACCATGGGAGGGTTACCTTCTAGGGGAGTGCAGCTAGGCACCACCGAAGAGGAAAAAGATCTGGGGATGGTTTTAACGGAGAAAATGAACAACACAGAGAAGTGCAGGAAGGTGGCTGCAAAGACCAAATGATGCTGGAATGTATTGCAAGAGGAATCTCCTCAAGGAGCAGGAAGTGATCCTGCCTTTCTACAGGCCACTGATCAGACCACACCTGGCCACTGATCAGACCACACCTGGAGTACTGTGTACAGTACTGGTGCCCGTATCTAAAGAAGGATGTCAGATTGCTGGCGGGGCACAGCGCAGAGTGACAAAGTTGATCCAGGGGTTGGAAGAAATAATCATTCTTAGGAGCAGCTTAGGAGTTGAATTTGTACTCCATGGAGGAGAGAAGAGATTGGAGGATATGACTGAGACCTTTAAAGAGGACCTTCATGATGGTCCAAAAGTTACAGATTGTAGTCATTATATGCAGTACTAGACCTGAAATGGTGTGTGCATTTGTTATTTTTGGCCAAGGTTTACTCTGCCTTCCTTAATTTGGATTTGTTTTCGAGCCCTGCTGCACTTGCCTTTTGCTGTTAAGCTGCTGGGCTGCTAGCTCCTGATGACATCACTATAGGGTAAGAGGTGACTCACACTGTGCAGTACCATGCAGTTGCAACAATGCTGCAAAGGAAATCTACCTGTACTCAGTGTACATACTGTTTTCTCTTCCCCAAGACACCCTGTTAGCAATGCATTATGCCAAAATCCAAATGCCTTGTCAGTATATTTTTTTTTGTGTGTGTGTGAAATTGACTCTGCTCTATAGTGATGTCAGCAGTACAACCCTGGGCACACAGCAACACCAGGCTTGCTATAGAAGTTCTGGTACACACTGCAGTTTTTAGCAACTCAAAATACAAAAACTAACTGCAGCAAACAGTAATGAAATACAATTCAAGAATCAATGCAAGAGGGTTAATTTTGCATGGAAAGTCAAAAGGACTGGGAAGGTAATCTTTAAGTACATAAAGGGATAATTAAGACAGGCACGTAAGGGATATTTAAGCTAAGGAGGGAGGGACACAAAAGGTCATGGTCTAAGACTGGAGATGAGGAGACACTTTTTCATGGAGAGGGTTGTGGTGCAATGGAACACTCTGCCAGAGGAGGTGGTATCCTATAAGACAGTGGATAGTTTCAAAATAGGCTGGGAAAGGGTGAAAGGTGGAGGCAAATGTAAGTGGGGAGAGGGATGGGACAGCTGCAAGTTAAGGGTGCTAGCTGCACATTCAAGCAGATTTGATAGACCATATGTCCTGTTTCTGCTGGCAGTTTCACGTGTTCATATGTTTGTATTGGCCTTAACAAACGGCCCTGTCCTAAAGTCAGCATGAAGATGCGTAGCATCTAGATTCCTATTGTCTGAGGACTTTTGAATCTGGACTGGAGTAATTACAACTGGAGGAAGCCACTTAAGGGTTAAGTCGATTATTGGGAACAAAAGAGACTGTACTAACAAAACCAGCAGGGACAAGACATGCTGACTCCAGTCAGCCTGCATACACTTGTGGTATATATTTTTTCAAACCTGGTGGGGAGCAAAGCAATCCCCATAGGAAACTTTCACTTAGACTTTTGAAACTTAAAGATGGGTGCTGGTTGGTCCTTTCTCAGCATGTGATCAGGTCAGCCAATCCCAGCGAGGAACACCAGAGGTAGGACATTTGAATGTTCTTAAAAGAGCCTGCAGAACTTGCCAGAGAGACAGGCATAACCTCTCTTTCAAAGACTCTCCTGGAAGCAACAAAATAAGACTTTGGACCCCTATCTAAATTGCCACCAAACAGATGGGAGAACCAGCAACCTACTAACAACACTTTTAATTTCCAGCACTAAGAACTTTTTTCAAGGTAGAACTATATTCGCTAGAATTTAAACAGTACAGCTTTTAGTATATTTCCAGATTTCTTTTCATATCCTGTAACCAACATTAAGAAAAGTATATCATTTTTGCTTGTTTGTCATTTACAGTCCTTGTAGATAAATTAGTAAATCTTTTGGCTTACTTTATTTCCTGTAGCATCTGTTGTGTGTGTGTTGGTTTGAAAAGTTTGTTCAAATTAATATCGCCACTCTGATATTTAAGGGCGGATGCTACCGACATTAGAATCCAAACAGGGACTCTGTGAACAAAAGGAAGGGGGAATACAAAAGGTCTCTCAATAGGGTCTTTTGAACCAGACTGCATTTTGTCTGAGAAAAGACACATATAGGATGTTTAGGGCATCCCTAAAGGCCTATACATGCTTGTGACTTTTCTGGTTTACTGCACAGTGGGCAAGAGGATTCTCTCCCAGGAACACAGACTCAAGATTTTTTGCTCCTTTCACAGAGAGAGAGAAGCCAAAGGACCTCTTTGGCAGATATTCAGTTGTGAAACAACTAGTGTTCTGAAAGGACGGAAGGGAGTATTCCTGACCCAGATCACAAGGAAGTCACTGTAGCCCAGGGAATCCTGCCCACCAGAGTGGGCTTGTGACATATATTACCTAGCAGAGTGAAGCTAGAGGCTTAGTTTTAGAGCACCTGTGTCCTGATTTAAACAACAGTACTTTCTGTTTCCTGACATGCGATGCAAGTGGGAGCTAAACATTTTAGCCTCCATTTTATGTTTGTAAGCATTTGAACTGTGGGGTTGTAGGTTTCTGGCACCTATAGTCAAACTTTTGACAGCTCTGTTTTTCTTTGTTTTGTTAACTAAAGTGCAGCAGTTCACTTAATTTGCTTGATAGACACCTGGTATGGCTATAGTCTGATTCACACTGTTGCTGGCACCTCTTCAACTCCTTCTTCATCTTCATATCTGCCAGGAAGACATTCACCTGTAATGCTGGACACATATTTGCATGCTATCACACTACTGGATTCCTGAAGTTAGAAGGATGGTGAGGTAGTACTGGTATCTGTTCCTACACACATAGTCCACAACAGTTAGCCTGTACTGTAAAATTACATGTATTTATGATGTGATTGGCCCTTTATTGTCAGGCCATGGTATATGTGCATGCCCCACACATTGGGTGGGGTAATGATACATTGGCAATGTAGCCATGTACTGTACTGCTACAGAGACAGTAACAGTAACAGAGATGGGTAACACCAAATTGAAAAGCACAAGCCCATGTCCTCTCTGTCACCTGTCACATCCTGGAAACCATAACTCATGAGGGCAATGAGTGTCAGAATTTTCAGGTCAACTACTGGAGGGTGTTTGACCCTCTCAGACTATATATAAAAAATACTGTTCAATTTGAGTTTTGTATGTTCTGTTGCAGTGCTCCTTGACTAATGGCCAGCTCTTTATGTAGTTGCTGGACTGACCAGACATGTCAGGTCATGGTGCACTGGCACTGGAGAGCTTGCCAGGATAAGTAGGTTGATGGGGAACCACATGTGCACTCAATGAACTATTACAACTCAGGATACCCTTGTAACAAAATGGTCCATATGGACCCAAGGAAACTATGACCAACTTGGAGAAACATGAGCCAGAGGAAAGCAGAAACTGAACTACAGTGTCCAGAAGAGTGAAAGAGTCTTGAAAGCTCACAACCAACCACTCATGTGCAAATTAGGATTCCAGTCCAGTGGTGTGTGAGATATACCAGAGAATGGGACAACCATACAGCTGCTGACCTGAAGTGTAACTTGAACTCATGATCCCTGTGGTAAACACTAACTGTTATTGGCAAACACTTTCACTATTGTATACCATCTACCTGGAACTCCTTGTTGGTCAGGTGGTGTTCTAGCAATGGACTGTTCCCTTTACTTGGCTACTATATCACTGGGTTAGGAACTAGAAAAATGTTCCTTATTTTAACTGTTGCTTGAAGTGACTTGTATATTAAGATGCTATTTTACTTCAAATCTATGCCCCAGATGTAAATCTGAAAATGGCACTATCAAACATATGTTAGTTACATACAAGAAACTGGATCTGTTTTGGAAACTCATTAGCGATACAGTTAACAAAATCCCATTTATTCAATTAAAAACGACTGAGACTTTATGCTTAATAATGGGATTTATGTTGGATAAATGCAATGTTAATCAGCAAAACTAATCATATGAGCAATAATTAATACGTACAATGTATATTAATGAAATGGAAGGACGAAGCTCCTCCCAGACTACAAGATATGGATGAATATGATGGTTGACATGTATAAGATAGATGAAGTACACTATGTACTTATAGAGCAATATGAGAAGTTTGATAAGATTTGACAATTCTTGGAAATTATATAGAAACGAATGATGTGTTGAATAAATTGAGAAAATGATTTATGAATGTATAAAAAATAAAATGAGGGACTGTCAAACAATAACCTTAATAGATAAAAGTATATTCATACTGTTTTTCTTTATTTATGTTCATTTTAAGTTTTCTTTTACAAAACAGTTTGAGTTAAAATATAACATATAATTGAATAACACGGATAATATGATAATCTTGCATGTAAGTAATGATGTTTAATCTTTGTATCGCTATCTTGATTTCACAATAAAAAATGCTGTTTACTAATGCTTTGCTTCTTACAGTAAATTGAATGTTCTGTATATACTATATATGTCTACTATATGCTGGTATAATTGCACATGGTAGATGTCTGGAACAGACTACTAGCAGAAGTGTTGGGTACCAAAACAGTAGCAAATTCAAACATGCATGGAATAGACACAAGTAGACCATAGCAACAGGATTGGGGTAATGCAGATTGTGTAGGGTCTGGCAGTAACACAGTAGGTAGGAAATTTGGGGCAAATTGGATGGGCCAAGGATTTTTTCTGCTGGTAATTTCTGTGTATCTATGTTTCTGTGCACTGTAAATTCATCAATTAGAATTATGTTTCTACTTTATACATTCCTTTAGGACATTGCAAACGAGCTTGATCAATGACTTTCTGATTCTTTCTAAATAAACATAATTATTTGTTGCCAGTGATACCACTACAGGACCTCGTGGGCAGTAATGTTTTCAGCATGGTTGGAATGCTTTCAATGGTGTCTGAATATTTTGTTCTAGTTGTTAACATTTTGTACCAGTTTGCAGGTCAGAGATCTTTATGAGCCACATTGGAGACAGTGGTGAGGTAGGAGGAGGACTGACCATGTGTCATTGGGGACAAATCAGAGAAAGCATGAAGTTTCTGATGGTTTAGTAATCCATTATAAGTGATCTTCAGTGGACCAAAAGTGCTGCTGTTAGCACTCCAGGACCAGGGAAGGAAGAGCATTTTCAGCAGAGTCTGAGTGTTTCTTTTTGTTTTGTTTTAACTTTTTGTTCTAGTTTTGCAGGTTGGAGGCCAGAGCAGCTATATTGTAGATGACTGTCAGAGAAGGATGACTGAAAATGTGACACTGGGGATAAATTTGATACAAGCAGAAAATATCTGAGGGTTTAATTCCAGGACACCAGCAACCATCAATGTGCATAAGCATCCCAGAGTGTGAGTGCCCTTGAGTAGGGGTGGCGTCTGAAATGGGTGTCCAGTGGACAGGTAATAAGGTAACAGCAAGACAGCAAGCAAGGTAACCCCAGTCCATTACTGGCTATGGAGACAGAGTAACATATGTATATATACAGAGGGTTACAAAGTCTGTGAAGTAAGAGTTGGAATAATAATTGACTATCTCCTATCTGGCTAAGGACTACATAATTGCTACCTCCTTATCTGTCTTAGGTCTATGTATCTGATACCTCCAGATCTGGTTAGGTCTGTGTAACTGGTTCATACCTATCTACTGTAGTTTGGGCATCAACAACTACTACTTCCCTACCTGGAGTAGGCCTCCATAACTGCTTCCTCCCTTTCCAGCATAGCCCCTATGTAACTGCTACCTCACTATCTATGGAGGGATACTGTGTTAGGGACACTGTGGAGCAAGGTTTTAATTACAGGCAACTGCCAGCCTATCTGGAGTTGTGTTATGTAAACTGTTAGGAGCACTGTGAAGCAAGCATTATATGGTAAACAGCTGTATTCCTATTTGGAATATGACCTAGTACAACTTACACAGGTTAATAATATTCATACAATACAGTAAAATTACAAAACACAAAAAATACAAGCAGAATAACACCAGGGTGAATGGGTAACATGCAGGAGCAGTAGTTCAGTCATGATCCAGAGAATGCTCACCATCTTTGGCCAGTGCCTCAGCTGTAGGAGGGTGCAGGTCTTGGGAGCTAAACTAATTGCAGCAAAGGTGGAACTCCACACCTTAAGGGCCAGGCATACCTCTCAAGTGTCCCTGATTTTCAGGGACGTCCCTGATTTTGCCTCAAAATTTTACTCTGTCCCTCCTAAAATTTGTGTTTTGTGGCTAAACAGTGGGGACTGTAAGCAAAAATAAAGTCAAGCATTAAAGTTACAGACTTGTTCTTCTTTAGAAAATGCATTTGCATGAAGCCCCATATTCTAGCAGCTTTCTGGGTGGATAGCAATAATTTTGAAGATGTGTCCTGATTTTGGTCCTTTGTCCCTGATTTTTAAGCCTTGTCCCTAATTTATGCGGCAGGAGGTTGAGAGAGTGTGGGGCCAGGACCAGTGAAAACATGGGGCACCAGGCTCAATTGTCACAGAGGGCCCAGAGGTTCAAAAGGGCCAATGGAACATGGTTGGGAATGAGGAGAGAGCTAAGAATGGAAGTAGTAACAAATGTGCAATGTGTACACATTAGCAACAAGTAACAGTCCATGTTGGAAGAGGCCCCTGAATTCTGCCAGAATGGATCAGGGACCAATAGCCCTGGGAAGGAGCTTGGGCCATTTTGCATGATCCATGGTAGGGTGGGAACCTCAAAAGATGAAGGAAAAAGAGACATGTTACTGGGAGAAAACAATTATCAGGTGCTAGATTTGGACACAATTAGAAAGTTCTGAATTTATGGAATATTCAGAAAATCCCACAAAATGTTGTGAAATTTCATGAAATGTTTCAGAATTTTCAAAATTCTTTCATTGGCCATAGCTTGGTACATGTTACAGCTAGAGGTGTGACATTTGTTGTGCATATTTTCTGGTATGGGCCCCAAAAGCTTGTCATGTGTCATAACATTTGGATGAAGGGTGGAGAATGCATAGGGGCTTAAATTCTGACAATTCAATATTCATGTGAAAATTTCAGAAAATATTTCTATGATTACAGCTTAGCCACCTTTGGAGCTAGATAATAGAAAATACAGGTACATACTTTATTGGAAGAGTCATAGAAACTGCTAAATAGAGAAGTAATGGTTATGTGAATTGTAAGTTTTAGCCATGGCCTTCCTCCTGACATGACTTCCCAGGTTCATTTCAATCCCAGGTCATTGGCATATCAGAATGACACTCTGATGCTGGGCCATGGGACTTGCATTAAAGCCTAATATATATAGTGTAAACGAATCTACCAATGTTCATGATATTCTGTTCTCTAGTTTTAAACTGATAGGGGCTTATAATTATGCAGTTTAAATATAGTAATGGAGAAAAGTAATTTTAACATTTCTGAATGTTGAGGCATATAACTTAGTCACCTTTAAAGCTAGAGATCCGAAACTCGGGCATGTATGTGTGAGTTTTGGTAAAAGTCACCATACTAAACTTGGTGAAATTTGGACCAACACTTTTACTTTAAATAGTTGTTTACTGTAATTTAAAAATTTTCAAAAGTATGGAGACATATAACTTATCTTTATTGACATAGATCTGAAGTTTGTCACACCTCTGTATGAACATTGGCAAGTTCATCATACCAAATTGTATGCACTTTATGCACTTTGGACAAACACTTTATAAATTATCGGAAATAACCAAAATCACAGTTTTAGCAAAATGTTGTAAACTTTACAAGACATAATTATACGATAAATTAGTTACATATGGGTACAAGATATACTGTATACAGTATATGTAAACATTCCTGGCCAGTCTTCTCTACTCATGCTGTTTAAACAACCAATCCATTTTCATCCACAAAATTTACCAGGGTTTTTCACTTGCAGTTATTATTTTGGCATTTGATCACCTAAGTGGGTACTCCTTGTTCTTTGCCCTTCAAAATTATCATTATCGCCAAGCATGCCTTTAGGTTGGTCTGTGGCTCCTCTGGCATCGCTCCCTCCATTCTGAGTCCAGTGGCAATGGTGCAGCATCCATAGGGTAGGAGCAGTGGCTCCTTAATGCAATCAGTCCTCTTCTGTCTGCCCATCTCATGCCCTAATCAGTTGAAAAGGGGACAACTTTGGGGATGGATGGATGAGTGCCACTGAAATTCTTGTCCATGCAGAATATGTATCATAGACATGGTAGTTCTGCCAGCTCAGCAGCCACAGCAGCACCAAGCAACTGGGTGGGAGCACGGCTCCCTGGCCTCCCTTTTCACCCCCCAGCATGGTAGCAGACCTGAGCTGTTGTGGTGAGTGGGACAAGTGTCCAATCTTGTTTACTTGCACCACTGGTGCCAGGGAGGAGAGTGGGGAGGAAAGAAGGATTAGAGTTAAAAGGCCAGAGCCCAAGTTAAATTAAGTGTGGGCTGTGTGCTCGACTGGGTTGTCCTGTGCCAAAGGTGCTGGAGAGACAATGGGATGGGCAGCGTTCCCAATGGAATGGGAAAGTGTTAAGGTACAGAGCCCACTTGAAGCATCAGGGCATAGTGGGCTCCAGGGTTATCTTTAAAAGTGTCACCAGCAAAGATATACACAGCTGCATAGCTGCTCGTACTCTGGGAGGTGATGGGAAAAGGTAGGCATAAAGTCACTTTGTCACCTTTGGCACCATTCTGCACCAGGGTCGGGTCCATTATTAATATTCATTAAGGGTCTTGTCCCAAGCCAGACCAGTCTAAGGCAGGATTGAAGATCCCCTAATTAATATTGATGAGGGATGTGGGACCAGAAAAGTTAGTCCCATAAAACCAGCATGATATTAAAATTAATGAAGGGGCTGACTCAGCAAGGACAGACAGAAAAAGAAGATTCTTAAAGACACAACACCCTTTGGATAGGGGAATAATCTGATGGCCCTAGGTTGCCCATAAAGCAATGTGGATCTGTCCTGAGACCCACCTGACCCAAACTGTTTGATGCTCACTCCACATCAGTTTGATGGCATGAGGCCAAAGAGGTGTGGGAGGCTGTGTTGCTTGCCATCCCTGGACCGTGGCACCGATGAGCAGGTAAGGCTGATGGGGCGGTGAAGTTGGTGCCACAGGAGGGGTGGGTGAATCACTGTCCACCAATGATGGGAGGACAGGGGGTGAGGTGCCACTCTGGAAAGGTGCCAAGTTAGGGGAAGTTGCTTCTAGCTGCTACAGTGAGGCAGTGGCAGTCTGGCTACCACCATGGTGGCAGGGCTTTGACACTGGGACCAGGGATCAGGTATGGGCGGGACCACAAGATGCCAGGGATAAGTTATACAAATACTGGCTGGTGATTGGTGGGGAGGGCCTGTAGACCACCAGGGACAATTTATACAATACCAGCTTGTTGATCCAGTGGGTGGAGGGACCACTGGACCACCTGGGACCTTACACAAATACCGGGCAGTTGAACACATAGGGAGGGACCACTGGACCACCAGGGTATTTCTTCAAGTTGTGACAGAGAGAAATCAGGACATTGTAGAGTGACCACTGGACTACCAGGGAATTGAAGTTATTCTTACCAGGACAGCAATAAGCATATGGGGGGGGAGGAGGATCACTGGACTACCAGGGAAATATTATTTGGTATCACTGGGACAACGATCAGAGAATGTTGGGAGGGACCACTGGACCACCAGAGATTCATTGTATTATACAGGGATGGCAATTGGAGAACAGGAAGGGACCATTGGACCATGAGGGAAATATTTTTACTACAATGGGACAGTGATCAGAGAAAGGGGAGAGGCGAAGGACCACTAGACTGCCCAGGACTTTGTTTTACTATCAACAGGACTGTGATCAGGGAACAGGGAGGGGAGGGACCACTACACTACCAAGGACATACTTATTATACAGGAACAGTGACTGGAGAAGGAGGGGACCACTAGACTACAGGAACTGCCACTGCATGTTGGGCAGGGGCTGTGGGGGAGCTACACAATGTTGTAGACCATGTAAATGGGCCCATAATGGCAGACAAATGGACACTAGTGTCTTGCATGCCCAATAAGCTCATTTACATGGCTGCCTTAGTGAATTGGAAATGGTGCCCTGCACTATTCTTGCAATCTCATGCTCCGGGCTGCCTGTCTGGCTGGTACTGGCACTGCTCCAGCCCACACTACTGACAGTCAGATATGCACGAAACAGTATTTGACTGTGAATAGCAATTTTTGGCACCTGGGAAACAGCAAGGTGCAATGCAAAATTTGACATTGTACTTTTGAGATTTTTGGTGAGTCTGGTCCCAGATCTCTTTTCCTTGAGAATTCATTGAGTCATGGATTAAGGAAAAAGGATTTGCTGTCCACCATGGTGTTGGGGTACCATGCCTTTTCGACTCTATGAGTACCGATTAGAGTAGGACTGGCTTCTAGTTTTGAAAATATCTAAAAATGAAAATATGTTACTAAAATGAAAATGTATAATGCAACAATGGGAAATAATTTAATGTAAAATGTAGAGATAGAATAAGAACAGTTGTTTTCAGATTGTAGGTTCCTTGCATTGTGTGAACTAGTCCATGGGTGCCTATCACTTCAAGTATGGGTGGAGGTATTTCTTCTTTAAATACTTCAAATCTTGCACTTTGCCTCTATAAATGGGCTCCACTTCCAGGTACAGGGGACTCTTGAAAGCTTTTTGTGAAACCAGTCGAGTGGGGCATTTGTTTCACTCTTTGCCATTGGATATGCACTGCCACTTTATTTCACTCGCATAAACTGTAAGTGTGATTTTATCTTTTTCCATTGAATCAAAGTGAATGATTTTACTGCAGCCTGTTGCCATGGGCCAGTCTTTTGTTGCTCCCTGTTACTGTTGTTTGAACAGGCATGGGTGCTGAGTTGAGCCACAGAACATTGCTGCTGTTTGACTTGCTCAATAAACACAGTATTTTTGAGTCAGAATTAAATGGGTATATAGCTGAGAGCCAAATTAATGGCTGAAGCAACTGAAGTAGTGTGTGTGTGTGGGGCAGTCCCGATAGTCATTGAATTTTGCTGTCCTACTAATCCTAGTATTAATAAAAAAGTTGCAGTTTTCTTTCTAGTTCCCATGAAGAGGGTATAATAAAGCTATGGTACATTAAAAAATTGAGTTAATTCCAGCAGTATTTCAGCAGTCTGATTAATCTGAGCTAAGAAGCCAATCAGTTTGAAGATAAGATAGCGAGCTCCAGACTATTTAAATGCTGCTGTAAAGGACTAATATTAACAGTCTCACATTTCAGATGGCCTCAACATCCATGACATCCATATCCATTGGTAGGTGCAGTTTCTGGGGTTCCAGGTCCACGTTCCAGTTCTCATGCCGATGTAAAGCAATGCAGATTTGACCAACCAGACTGCAAAGAAGAAGATCACTCAGTCAGGTGATCAATCAATCCATTCCTGTTTTTAAAATAACACTAAACGCCGAGCACCAAAGATGCTAAATTCACGTAGTGTTTACTATTAGTGTCTCTGAAGGTACCAGGACAACAATTGCATACCTTCTGTTAATACAGTATAGCAATGGAATATATGCTGACTTGCTTCTCCACAGTTCCGCACAGCACACAGCAGCAGTGAAAATGAGTTGTGTAGCCCTGGTGCCAGTGAAGAAATCAGAGCATAGTCACAGATAAAAACTGCACAGCACTTACAAACAGGAAGAAGTTAGAGTGACACTTGAACAAGCATTTGTCAATGCTGAATGTTGTCACGCTGGCATTGGCATTAGCAGTGCTGGAGCTAGAGATGCATAATAGTACTGAAGTGATGCCAACCCCACCCTGTAGAGAGAGACAGCCATTGTGGTGTGCCTTTGGGTTGTCAGCTATAACGCTCATGCCATTGTACCTCACCTACCCTGTAGACACTGACAAGTGTTGGGGTGTGCTTTAGGGTCTTTGGGCATTATAATTACCCCAGTCCATAAGGAAATACACTGGCGTGGGTGCAGTATGGGAGTATGGGGTGAACTTTGTGGCCAAACAGTGCAAGACACACCACGATGCCTGTCAGTGGCTGTAGGGTAGGAGTAGAGAGTGGAATGGCGTGGGCATTACATCCGATGATCCCAAGTCACACCCTGATGCCTGTCAGTCTGTACTGGGTGGGTTGCTACAATTGGAAACCCTAACACTGTAGGCATGTGTTGGTAGTTTCACTCCATATTTTCAACATGGGCTGCTTGTCAGGCCACCTCATGAAAAGTGGCACATTGACTTTGTTAGCTGAAGGTGGTCTTGCACAGCGGCTGTGCCATTTGGCGACAGAGGGACAAAAGCACATTTTGGGCAGGATGTGGAGAATGACAACTGCGTTCATGAGGCGTACAAAAATGGCAATGTTGAAAATCTGGAGTGACAATATGAAATATTGGGGAAGCAATGAGCATGCATACAAACTGTGCAACATACGTCCGTTACTCAATTAATTTGGGGAGTTAGAGTAGCCACATTTGTAATGTAGGCATTTTGGGACCTCCCTTATGAACACTTGTGCTGCAATTTTGTTAATCTGTCTCAAAGTTGATTTCCCACAGCGACCATGCCATTGTGCACCTCAGGTGCGGAAACACATTTTGGGCAGGATGTGAAAAATGACAGCTGTACTGTTCATAAGGTGGTATGAAAAAATGCTGGTGTTGAAAATCTGGCATAGAAATATTACAAATTTGCAAAGTTACAAGGGTGCATGGAAACTGCGCAATGCTACGCTTGCAACACAGTCATTTATGGACTTTCAGCACCAAATTTTCAACATAGGCATTTAAGACCTCTGCTCATGAACAGTGTCACTGTCATTTCTTCAAACTGTCCGAAAAGTGATTTTGCACAGCAACCGCGTATTCTATGCCGGACGTGAAAACACATTTCAGGCAGGATATGTAAAATGACAGCTGTACTGTTCATCAGGAGGTGTGGAAAATGGCAAGTTTGAAAATCTGGAGCAAAAATATGACACATTCATGACTTACTAGCGTGCATAGAAACATAGTAACACAGCTCAGTAAAACAGCTATTTTTGGGAGTTTTGTCACCAAATTTGCAACATAGGCTTTTGAGAGCTCCCCTCATGAACAGTGGCACTGTCATTTCATTTACTCAGTCCCAAAAGGTGATTCTGCCCAGTGACCGCAATATCACCGTTTGGGATCAAATAACACCATGACAGTGCAATAATTCATGATGAGTGGTCCCAAAACCCCATGTTGAAAATTAGGTGCCAAAATTCAAAAATGCCTGAGATATGCATCAACATTGCAAAAACCCTATTTATTCCATTATACAGCTTACTGGCATTTCCTCAGTTAGCGAGTCGGTTTTGAAGAGTGCAGGCGTGTTCCCAGTCCACCAAAGATCGTCGCGCCAGACTCCGGAGGTAAGTAAGGGGTGAGGGTTGTGGGAATGTAGAGTGTGCAGTGGTGGGTGCGGGTTGTGAGGGGGCAGGAGATGGCGATGGCCCATTTTTTTGTTTACAGAGACAAAAACAAACATTGTGGGACCATTTTCTGTTTACAGGAGCATGTGGCATGCTGGGTGGGCTCCCAGAGTGCAAGTGGAGCCTTGTTTTTTGGGGCGGGCAGCTGTAGCCAATGGGGATTGGGCACCCCATCGGCACACAATAAAAGGGGTTAGTTTACGTTGGCCAGGGGATTAGGCACCTCCTGGCATATAACAAATGAGGGGGTTCTTTATGCCCGATGGGGAGTGGACTCCCCATTACTTTACATACATTGGGGGCAGGATAAGCCAACAGAGGATTGGACACCCCTGAAGTCAGCAGTTTGGTTGGTAGTGTGCCGCCATGTTTGTGTTGGGTAAGCACGCTGGGGAGATCCTCTGCCTGTAGACGAGCTTGCTCGCATTGCAGCTGACCTTTCCTTAGATGTGCTCGCCCGGGTGGTGTGGGCTGGCATGTAGGCTGATTGGGGAATGAGGGACGCACCTACTGATGTGTGCCCTGCATTCACCCATCAGTGACCATGCCTCCAAATCTGCACTACCACAAGATGTTGGCTGTAAGCTGGCAACATAAAAAAAGTACCACATTATATTGCTTTTCACAAACACAAGCTTGAAGTGCAATACAGCAGTAGTATGGGTGGTGTGACTCTCCCTGCTTTTTGCACTTACCACCCATGTGATCTCCACAGAGGGCTTCAAAACATTGCAGAGGGTGTCATCTGTCACCACCGATTCTGGTTGATGTTTACTTCTCATTTGCCAATACCATGCATGACTGCATACTGGTGGATCACCCTCTGTTGTTCTGGCATCCTTTACATCATGCATTAGGTGGAAATCAACTCTGTTGCCACATTTTCTCTCAGGTGGTTGAGGGCAGGTGGATCTGTTGCTGAATGTTGTTTAACAGCTTCCGGGCCAAAATCACTACAGACCTTTGGCAACACCTACACAACTCTGCACAGTGACACCTTCCTCATTTAAAAATCCTTAGACTAACAGGTATATACAATGATTAAAGCATGTACGTGTGTGGTCACCATCTTTAGCTGCCTCAACAATGTTATTTGCATTATCTGATTCTTTTAAAACCTGGTACTAATGATTGTGGTGTCAGTCACTCATCAAACTCATTCTGATGGAATATAACAGGTTTTGTGCATGAAGGTAATTGTCAAAGCAAGCAATACATAAAGCAGCCTGCTTGTGGAGGTTGGTGAGCCACCATGACTTATGGCTACAAACAATAATGCTCTGTTGCCACTTAACACATTGAAGGAGAAAAATAGGAAGAGGGAACCTAACACAGCCAGCACATACTGCCATGTAATTAGTGTTTGAGTACTTGTCCACATGTGAGCAGTGATGAGTACCACTAGCATAAATTATACTTTCAGGGTATGTGACACAGTCTTGTAGACACTCTGATGCACATCTGGAAGTGTCACCATGGAAAAGTGTGTATGTCTTGGCACTTTATATCTTAGCTACAGAAAACCTGAATTGCTCACAAAATGGAATGGCAGCAGGTCAATGGCTATCATTTCCAATTACAATACTTTGCTAACACTTTGGCCTGAGTCTAGTGGTTTTAGATTTCTGGATTCTTTCCAGAGACCCAACTACAGAAAGGTGAGTGTTCTTTAGGCTAAACCTGAAAGCTATCTTCTACTTTTGCAATTATTGGGACTAGAAGGGATGGGGACTCAAGATATATCTGATGAGTGAAAGTCAATGGGCTTAAGAAAAAGATGCTGGAGTTGTACTTCAGCTAATGCCTTCCACTTCTTCTATATCCTAAACATTTTCTCACCATGATCATGACAATCATCATCATCATCACTGCCTTATACAGCTGTTGGTAGTGATGTCATCTGCACCCTTCCCATACTGTAATCTGTCCGACTTCAAAAATGCCCTTTCATGCTAGACATTTCCAGCTTTGTTCCTTTTGTTCCTTCCTTACCTGACTCAGTTTGTAATTGCATGAAAGGCACACTACATGTGTCCATTATTTTGCCCTCTTGAAAGAAATCCCATACCACTAAAATCACTTGTTTGGTCTTTCTACCTACATACCTACCTACCTACCTACCGTTGCCTTCTTTTCTACATCCAACTTCACCAATGCCAGTTCATTGGGTTCAAGTGACACTTTCCTTCTGCCTCTGTCATGTATCCTCCTTGTCCTGGTGTACTAGTTTTCTTTCCATGTCTTTCTCTGCTGTTTGTATTTAGATGCTTGTTTCCCTCTTTATATTTAGGGCCCCTTCTTTTGTTTATTTTAAGAAACACTGTCGGTCATTCTTGATCTCTTTTGTGCCTCAGGTCCATCTTTCAGCTGTTCCACCTTCTTTTCCACAGAACTGCTGTTTCTATCCCTTTATCATGTACATACAATCTGTGTCTCTGTTCTTAGGCTCCCTAAATCACTTTATTCCTCCTTCATTGTCTGTGTCACTAGCTGATGCACCTTTTCTTTTTCTCAAGTCTCAACCCCTTGCAGTGCCACTGCAAGTGATTTCTGTTTTCTGCAATGTGTAATACTTTACAGACTGCTGGAAAAGCTTCCTCTACACTTCCAGTTCCCACTGAGGCTGAGGTACTCTGGCCAACCTGACTCTGCATTGCTTTTTCTTTTGCCGCTTCTGGATTATTCCACCATACACTATCTCCTTACCTTCTCTGATGCTCCATTGCCTTGAGTAGGTACCACCCCAAATAATTGTTTTATATATTTTGTAACTTTATTGTTTATTACAATTTGTTGTTAATACCACAAAATGCTAAACAGCAGTAGCTGTGAAACATCAGGCTGCAAGCTGACACCATTTTGCCACGGTTACCCAGATCACACTATACTGTATTAGCACAGAACAGAGTGACACATGGAATACTATTGGAGGAAGCCCAGGAAGTTGGATGTGTGAAGACTGGAAGAAAATTGTGTATTTGTATTATTTTTAATAAGATGCTGCACAAGTATCAACTAGCAGTGGATGGCACAGAAGGCATAAACAATGCTGCAAGAGATGGGAGTGTGGGTACCACTGGACACCAGGAATGTTATTGACTACACAGGCTTGGAGATCAAGTGGTGGGTTGCCACCAAGAATAAGGTGTAATTTAAAGGATGGGGATCGGGGTGGGGGGTACCACTAAACACCATGGATGAGGTGAAATATATGGGATAGGAGATCAGGGTTGGGGATGCCATTAGACATCAGGGATAAGGTGCAATATATGAGCTGGGACATCAGCGGTGGGGATGCCCTGGACACCAGGGATAGGGTGAAATATACAACATGAGTGCTTGGGTTGGGGTTCCACTAGACATTGAGATAGCATTCTAACATATGGGACATATGCTTGGGGTGTTAGGAGCCACTAGACTCCAGAGATGAGGTGAAATATATGGGATTGGTGATGGGGTGGCAGGTGTCACTAGACTCCAGGAGCTGTCTGCCTATCACAGGAGGGTTGAATGGGGATGGGCAGCTACAGTACAGCCATCCCACCATTGGCGGGTAGGATCTTGTGCTTAGCACCCAATTATGCCAATGTTTTGGCAACACCTAAACAAGGATAAGGTGTAATATACAGGATGGGGGATTGGGGTGGGGTGCCACTAGACACCATGGATAAGGTGAAATATATGGGATGGGCAATCAGGGTTGGGTGATGCTAGTAGACATCTGGGATAAGGTTCAATGTACAGGCTGGGACATCGGAGGGGTGCCACTAAACCCCAGAGATAGTGTGAAATATACGAGATGAGTGCTTGGGGTGAGGTTCCACTAGACTCTGGGATAGGGTTCTAATATAAGAGACAGGTGTTTGGGGTGTTGGTCCCACTAGACTCCAGAGATGAGGTGAAATATATGGGATTGGTGATGGGGTGGCAGGTGTCACTAGACTCCAGGGAGCTGTCTGCCTGTCACCGGAGGGGTGAATGGGATGGGCAGCTACAATACAGCCATTCCACCATTGGTGGGTGGATGTGTGTGCTTAGCACCCAGTTAATTTGAGGATTTTGGAGGTGGTAAATAGCATCAATATGTGTGCTTTTACCACTGATGCAAACCTTGAAACTTCTTGTTGCACGGTATGCTGGAGAGGACCCTCTCATTTACATGGGTGCTTCGTTATGTTAGCACCTGGGCACTAATAGTTTTAGCCAATGCCACAAGGGCCTCTGAATATAGAAGCCACCCCAAAATGGGCACAAACTGGGATTGCATTGGAAAACCCATTAGCACCGCACGAATGTTTGCATATCTGGCCCCTGAAGTTCAAGATGTTCAATTCTTTCATAAAGCCAAACATGTAGCTCTACTTCCTTGCTTTCTAATTTTTAATTCTCTCCTGTTATTGTTCTACTAAATTTTCAGATTATTCTGTACTTATCTCACTGTTTCTGAAGGACTCCTACTGTCCACATCAGACCTCACAACTGTATAAGTTAATAGGGCCTCTGAGGGTGTTACTTAAGCTGTAAGAGATACCGATAGAGGTTTGGGTGAGAGGACCTAAAGTGAAGCTGAGCAGTTCTGTCTGCCTAGACCTCACTAGAGGTGTCTCTTATACCATAACAGACATCCTCAAGGCCATATTAACTTATTATGAGTCACTCAAGTTTAGCATAAGAGATTTCTAATGGGTTTACAGCCTTTTTTAATCTACTTATGCCATCCTTCCCATAGGCTGAAGTAGCACTCTCCCTAATCGCCTCACAAGATAGCGCACTGTACACAGGATAACATGTACAGTGGCTGTGCATGCTGATTGGCTGAAATGATGTTAGTGATTTATAATTTGAGATATGTTTGTTGCAATGGCAAACACTACAGTATGTTATCATAAACAAAAAAGCATGCTGAGGTCAGTTGTAAGTACTCAAATACTTTTATACACACTTCTAAGACATGCCACCAAGATGTATTATAACCTTGAAAAGGAAAACTAAATCTTAAAAAGTTTTCCCTAGAAAATTGCAATAGCAGAATCACCATGTTTACAATAATACATTGTGAAGTTTAGAGTGCTATTTAAAATATTTCCTAATATCATGGAGCTGGGTGCAGGAAGGCTGCTGAATTTTGTAATTAATACTAAATTGTGAAAAGGAAACACACAGCCGAGGGTGGTAACATTACAAAAAATATATATACGCATGCATTAGGGACAAAGGCTGATAAGGAGTCTTAGATTTACTGTATTTGTGGAAAATTGTCAACCAGGAAGGACACACTGAGCTAAGCTGATTTCCAAGGGTGACCTGAGGGAAGATGAAGGAAATACAAACATGCCTATGCAGGACTGTGTAGAGCAGATTGCTGTACCCTAGTCTTGTAGTGCCCCGCAATTGCCCATGCTGAGCTGTTTTAATATCATCCACCTATGCCCTGGTGTCTAGTTGTCCCTCCGATCACCTATGCTAGGCTGTGCATAGCAGTTAGGTATACCCTGGTGTCTAGTGACCCATCCCCAATTGCCTATGCCGGGCTGTTGTAATGTCATTCATCCATGCCCTTGTATCAAGTGGTGCCCATGATCACCCTTCTAGGCAGTTGTTACATCATAAGATGCAATGCAGTAATGCTGCAGTACAGTATATCACAAAATGCTGAAGCATTCTGCAGGAAACTATAATTTAATGACAATGAAGCCCTTTTGTCATGTGGTATGTTGTGACATGACATTTACTGTATGTTATTGCACTGCTTTGTGGATGACTTCATGGTATGCCCTGGTGTCTTGGGCCCCCAATACCCCCATGCTGGACTGCTGTAATATTATTCATCTATGCCCTGGTGTTTAGTGTTCCTCGAATGCCAACACTGGGATGTTGTAAATTCATCAGTCTATTCCACAGTGTTCCCTTCAGGTGGTCAGGATAGAAATACACTAATTTACTTGGTATAGTCCTTACAGGTGCCTAGAACATCATAAAATAATTATGACTGACAACTAGTCACCAGACATATTAGCAAGCGCCAACTGATGGGAGAGATTTACTTTATGGAAAAAAAATTACATACTCATTGAACAGTCATACCACTGTCCACTCCTCTAGATGAAACAGTTGGCTTTTACATATCAAAAGACCTCAAGCCCAATATTCAAACATTTGCAGGGGCACTAACAGGTCTTTGCCCTGCAAACTGGAGTCTGGTTTTGCCCTGGAACTCCATATTCAAAATGTGCTTTTGCATGGGTGAAGGAGGTTAGTGCCTATGTAAAACATGATGTATGCTTGTGGGCAAGGCAAGGGGCACAGCCATGTAAACATCCATCACCCCATGTTCAACGTTTTGAGCTGCGTAAAAGGATCAGCTAGTTCCTCATCAGAAATGTTGCTATATGCAGATGATGCAGTCATTTTTAAAGATGGAAATCATGTGGGGGGCTCTAAATGACATCCTTTATAAAGAGTTTATTAATTTCAAGCATTTGTTTAATGCTCAAATGATGGTCCCAAACATTAAGAAGAATAAAACCATGGTCTTCAGCAGAACTAAAAGATTGGTAATAGTGAATTATTTTTAAGACCTCTTAATGATGAGGTCTTTGAATCAGGCAACCAGTTTTGATACTTGAGAGTTACACTGGACAGTGCCTTAATCTCTAAGCCTCATGCAGATGGTCAGATAGAATCTACACATCAACACCTGAGCTCCTTGTATGGAGTCCGAAATAATCTTAGACTGGAAACTCACTCCTTTATGGCAAAGAGCTTGTTATAGGCAGTTTTAGATTATGGTTTGATAATATTCAGGTGTCAGTAGTGGGGTCGTAAATAGGTTAAAAGTAGTTTATAATGCAATTCTTCATTTCACAACTGACCTTCCATTTTAAACCCATCACTGTCTACTTTACCAGGCTGCACATTTACCTTCATTGAGTGACAGAGTAAAGATAAAAACCTCAGCCTTTTTCCATAAGGTCATTCCTAGTAAGGTCCCATCTTCCACAGGAGTTATTTCCATTATAGCATAATTCACGTTGTACAGTAGAAGCGCTTAATCAGGATGTGGTTAATCAGGACATTGGTTTTGATGTGACGTCCCACCAGGAACCCATTAAGTGGCCATTAATTTCAATAGTCATAAGTTCCCTTTAAAGGGGATGGGGATGCCAGATATTTGGGACGATTCAGTCATTTTCAGTCTGCCATTGACTGCATTAATGGGTTAATAGGCTGATGATTACCTGCTAATAGGCATCTCAGCTAATCTGAGCCAGCATTCCGTGTACCATTTCTTACCATTCTCAATCCCCCTCCCTCAATCTTCACCTTTGAGCTCTGTGCAAAAACTGAAGGGTAATTTTTTCCTATGTACACTTTCTACTGCCCTTGGGTGGATAGGTGGCTCCAGGCCCTCCCTCAGAGGTGACTCATCTCTCTGGCCAGTCTTCCCACACCTATCCCACCTGGCCATCCCCCACAGGTTACTCCCATGACAGGGCCAGTGGTGAGGGCACCAACCTTCTCCCCACTCCCAGAAGCCAACATCCAGATTGCCAGTGGATCGGTTCAGGTGCCACTGGCCATCATGAAACCTGCCAGCTCTGTCCTTTTTCTCCTGTTTACACTCCAGGGATTACAAATGAGCAATGGATGGGGTGACTGTCTCTGCCTCTGCAAAAACAGTCTAACGCCCTGGATGTGGGCCCTCCCATTCTGGGCAGTGCACCTATGCAGACACCCAGCCACCGCTGGATGTCAGTCTACAGCATGCTGCACTCTCACCCCCTTTCCTGAGGAAGGGGCTGTCAGTGGATGTGTGATCCTTCCTTGCTCTGGCCAACCCCAAGTGACCTGAGTCCATTCCCTAATCCAGTTCACCAGCATGGCATGAGCTGTGGCGTCCACTGCCTCAACTTTCAGTGCCACCAGGCTGGCACAATTTTTTTAAGTTAAATGCTCTGTTTGTTTGGATTGGTTGATTGATGGCTTGTAGCAGAAGTGGTTGAAATCACCACATCACTTCATTGTGTTTGGCTCTGCATAAAAGTAAGAAAATAAACTATCTAGGATGAACTGATTGACGGTTCATACCATAAACTGTTGATTAAATTTTGAACCTCCCAGATCATTCTCTTTCTCTCCACAGCATGCCAATGTGTCAGTCTACTTTGCAATTCTCATGTTCCTGCTTAGCACGTGCCTCCTCTAATTCAGGAATTCAGTGTAAGTGACACAAATACAGTATGTTATTTTGCTTGCTTTACAAAAAAAGAATCCACTCCTTTCTGTGGATACAGTACCCAAAATTCAGCTCTTAAGTGGAAAGTAGTCAATTATGTTATGGGGAAAACAGCAAAATCTGCTCCACCTGAACAAGTGTACTGAAGTACAAAACACACAGAGAAAAGACAACGCCAGCACCAATCAGCTACCAGTAAAAATGCTTTTAATCCAAAAATCCATAAAAGTAGCAAATCATCCACATGACAGACGGGTAACTTATGAGACAACCCGACCAGTTTCACTAGTGTAGCATCATCAGAGGGTTGCTTTTACTGTTAGCTGAGTGGTGCTGGAGTAGTGTTGTGCAAAATTTAAAATTTCACCCAGTGAAATATTTTGTGTAATCCTCGATTACACAAAATATTTTGTGGGTGGAAAATAAAATCCCCCTGGCAAAATGTGGAATTTCACCTTGAAATGCTAATTTTGTCACCCATGAGCAAAATTCCATTATTTGATACAGAGCCCAGGAAAGAAATGCTTTTTTTTGACTCTGTATTTTATCCATCTTACTGCTGCTACTCACCACTCAATCAGACTTCCTCTATTACTGTGCGATCCTTCTTGCTCCTGGGGTCTGCCCCTAGGTACCTGGTGCCACATAGACCTATGATGCCGGATTACCCCCCAGTGTGGGGTGGGGAGAACCCTAACTCCCCAATTCTTGATCCATGGACCTGTACAGAGGAGTCTGCCCTGGCGATCCAATGGCGTGCATTGAGGAGTCGTCACCTAGGTGAGATGGGGGTGTTTTCCCTTTTACTCTTCCCTTGAGGTCGGTGTGCAATGAGGGCCAATGAGCGAGGAGATGCGTGAGACGCACTCCTGCTCCAGCCCCCACTGACATCTGCCCTGCTCCCATACTGCTACCTCCTCTACTGCACCTACCACCCAAGCTCCTCCAGGAGGTGGTATCATGGCAGGAGCTTGCAGTTTTCACCCCAGAAAGGAGAGTGGCCATGGGTGCTCTATCCTTCTCTTCCTGGCTGACCCTGGTGGTCTGTGCTTGTTCCTGAACACGGGTCACTGGCGTGGTAAGAGGTAAGGCGTCCAGCGCCTCAGCCTTCAGTGCCACGGGCGGCCCTGGAAGGAAATGCTTGATAAAAAAATAAATTAAAAAGTGTTTACCCCGGAAGGCCCTCATCCTAGTGTCCACCAGCCCACAATAGGAAGAATTCCTCCTCAAAGATTCAGCCCATCCCCCATCCAGATAATGTAAAATAAAATACATTTCCTGGTGTTCCAGTGGCCCCACCTCCCCAGCCAATCACTGGCCAAATGAAGAATGCACCCCACCCCAAGATTCCACCCATCCCCCACTCCCGAGTTCATTAAATTAAAAATTCACAAGTGTCTTGTGGACCGAAACCTATCCGGTAGTATACAGTAACCCCACCCGCACCCTCACTACCCTCCATAGGCCATCAGCACAACCCTCCACTCCGTCCATGGCAGGCAGCCCAACTGAGCTCTTCACAAATTAACCAGTATGAGTGAGCCCTTTTGAATGAATGAGCATGTGCATGTGTTCATTCATTGAAAAGGGCTCACTCACACTTGGGCTCATTTGTAAAGAGCTCAGTCAGGCTGCTAGCTGTGGAGGTGAGTGGAAGGCTATGCTGCAGGCCCACTGAGGTATGGGGGGTGGGGTGGGGATACTGTATACTACTGGACAGGGTGAGGAGTCGGGTGGTCTACTAGACAGCAGGGAAAGTTTATTTTTATTTAATGAATTTGGGAGGGGATAGGTGTGAATCTTGGTGGGCTGTGCATTCTTCATTTGGCCGGCAATTGGCCAGGGGTGGGGCCACTAGACACCAAGGAAATGTATTTTTCTTTTCAATTCAGACTTTATTAATGCATTTTCCACAATAAAGGCAGTTACAATGAGCATGAGATGTAAACAAAGCCACTTATAAAGATGTAACTGCCCAACCCTACCATCCCTCCCTTACAGCAGTAACAAATCAATGTATCCACCAAGTGTTAAGCTCTTTACCTGAGAACCTGCAAGGCATTTTAGACTGTGACATGATTAAGACTGAGCCACTAAAATTAGAGAGAGGGGATCCCATATTTTGGTGTATGCTGCTAATCTGTTGTGAAGACTGGCAATCGCTTTTTCTGTATGCAGATTGGCCAGAATTTCGTTCACCCATTCTTGAAAGGTTGGGGTGGACTTGTCTTTTCAATTATGTAAAATGAGCTTCTTGACAGATAAGGCAATCATAGAAATATGAAACTTTCTTACTTTAACTCTGATAGAAGCAGGTCCCCTGAAGGCAGATATCAGGAGTAAAATACTCCTGAAGGCCCAGTAAAGGATCCAGGAAGTCTTGATAGAATCTCATAAAAGGAAATTTTGGGACAGGACCAGAACATGTGAAAAAGTGTTCCTTCTTCCATGAGACACTTAGTACATATATTGGAGTTCAAGAAACCCCATTTCTTTAATTTTATCGGGGTGCAATACATGTTATGTAGTATGTGATATTGCATGAGATAATCTGTCTTGAGAAACATATTTATGGCAGGATCTCCACAGGGATTGCCAATCCAGATGATACTGAGGAAAGATAGAGTTCCAGAATCTTGTGGGTCCGAAGGAATCCCCATATCTTTTGTAAAACAAAACCTGATATAATTTAGATATAACACCTGAAGATCCAATAAGTGAAGAAACCTCAGGTATCAGGGCTGTGGCAGTCGGGAGGGGGTATTACCAAAAACTATTGAAAGTAAGTGCCTTAACTGTATAACTTTGAAGTGAGAGGGAGCGAGAATAAGACATTTCTAATAATATCTCCTACTGACAACCATTGCCCTCTTCATCCACTAAAGAGAGTAGTTTCCCATCCCCAATTGGGACAACCATTTACGGGAATCTGCTTCTTTTAATAGTGAAAGATGGGGAATTCCAGATAGACTGGGCCAGGTCCAACTGAGGTGTATAGTGCAAAAATGAACACAATTGTGCATATACCTTTAATGAGGTAATTACTGTACGGCATTCCTCAACCGTACACACCAGGGAGATTTTAAGATAAAATAAGGTTAGGGGATCAAAGATTCTTAGACCTAATTACATCCAATTCAATCCTAAGCCAAGCTGGCTGTTCTTCTTCAGGCAGGAGATACCCATCTCAAACATTTTGCTAAATGACTGGCCCAATAATATATAGCCAGATGGGGAACCTAAACCCCTCAAGTTTTGGAGCTGCCAATTTATAATAGGCCAATCAAGGATATTTATCAGCCCAAATAAATCTAGTGAATATGCCATGTAACTTTTAAACCAGAGTAGTGGGATAAAAGTATTGAGAAGAGATAAATGGTAAAAAAAGTGTAGGGATTATATTCATCTTAATTATGTTGATCCGGTCCCATAGTGAAATGGGAAGTTTGGACCACCTATCAAGGTTGTGAATTATCAGTTGTGAAAGAGATTCAAGATTTTCCTTAAACCATGTTAGGGGTTCTGGTATAGTTTAATGCCCAAGTATTTAAATGACCTGGTAGTCCAACATAGACCTAAGGGACTAATGTCATTCTTGAATACCTTATGGTTTAATGGAAAGAACGAGCATTTGCTAGCATTCAGTTTGTAATTGGATAGGTCACTAAATCTTACTAGTTCACTCAACAAAGCCGGTACAGAAGATACGGATGGGATAAATGTATCAACAAGTCATCGCATATGCAGTGACCTTAATTTCATGACGCTTAACCCAAATTCCTTGCATAGAGGATTATATGAGAATATCTTGGATGAGAGGTTCCAGATATAAATGAAATAACAAAGGAGATAAGGGCAACCCTGTCTAGTCCCTGAATGGAGGAAAATTTTGGAGAAGGCCCTGTTCCCAGAGATCCTTGCTGTAGGGTTTATATAGTGCAGCAATCCAGGATATAAATACAGAGGGAACTGAAAGCTTCCAAAACTCGAAACAAAAATTCAATTCACATGATCAAATGCCTTCTCGGCATCCAGGAAACCAGTCCTGCAGGAAACTCAGCATCCCTGGTAGCGAGAAGACATGAGATAGAATGCATAAATGATCAGATGATGGCCCTTTCATAAATCCTATCTGGTTCGTACCTATTAGCTCAGGGAGAACTACAGTTAACCTATTGGCTAGTATCTTCAAAAGAATTTTAATATCTTGGTTTAGAAGGGATATAGGTCTGTAGCTTTGAATAAGCTCAGGGTCTTTATCTGGTTTAGGAGAAGAACAATCAAGGCCTCAAAGAGGTGAGGGTCTGCCTCTGCCCCAGTTAAAATATATTGAAATAGGCGATAAAGTACTGGTAGGAAAGATCCAGAAAAACTTTGTAAAATAGGAAGGAGGGTCCGTCAGGGCCTGGGACTTTGTCTACGGGTAATCCACTGATAACCTCAGCAATTTCCTCCTGTAGGAAATGTATTTTTATTTACATTATCTGGATGGGGATGAGGCTGAATCTTGATGGGGTGGTGGAATTCTTCCTATTGTTGGTCAGGGGTGGGACCACTAGACACCAGGGATGTGTGGTCTTCAGAATGGGGGCACTTTTTTTTAAATATGCACTAACTTCTGCATTTTCACTGCGAAATTCGGTGAAATGCACAAAATTTTGCAAAATATTTTCTGGGACACAAGTCCCAGTTCACCAGAATTTTGCCAGTGAGATAAAGTTTTGCTGCATCTCTATGCTGGAGTTTGTCTTTCTCTCAATTATGTTATACTTACTTGAAAAATATAATGCCACTCAGGTCCACTAAATACTGTAAGTGCTCAGCTGTCAGGTGTATTTCTGTCCTGACTTGAATTTAAAAAGGCACTTCTCTTTTGGGGATGGCAGCTTAATTGGGATGAAAAGGCATCCACTGTGGTGTCCTGGTTAAGTGGCTTCTACTGAACTAGATCATAGGACTTCACATTGTTTAAGGTTCCCATTCAAATGACTTGTTCTGGGCAAAGAGTTTTTGACTATGTTGGTTTATCTGCTTACAACCGACTACCGCATTTAGTTAAGTCTCTAAGCTTTATATCTGTTTTTAAAAATATTTGTTAAGTATTTTAGATGAATAGTCTGCATGTAATTGTGAATAAGGCCCTTATGCACTATTGGGGTGGGGTATGTGGAATCTGTGCATGCCCCATCTGCATAACAGTGCACCTGTTGACAGGTACACATTGGCGACATTCATGACCACCATCCACCTGTCCACAGCCCCTCCCCAGGTATGCAGTACTCTGCAGGGCAGCCAGGGTGTGGCTGAAAACCAGGCCAGGTATCCAATCTGATGCCCGGATCGGGTCACAGAGTTGATCCCTTGCGCAGCAGGGCGCAGGTCCAGGTGAGTGAATAGCATCGCGGCCAACCAAACCCATGTGCCCATGCACTGTCTGGCAGCCTTCCACATTGCCGAGCCCTGAGCAGGGGCACCACCCACTGCACTACCACACCTTCCTGCAAACACATAGGGACTGCAGGCTCCCCACCTCCATTGTAGCCCAGACCAGCACAACCAACACCCAGTCCAACAACCCCCCACTCACATCAGTAGGTGGTGCTATCATCCCCCTGCATTGAACAGCCCACCACACACCCACAGAGACAGTGCCACAGCCAGGGCCCAGCCCTTGTCATCATCCTTGTGGGCTGTGGTAGCTCTAATGTCTGTTTTCTGGGTTTGCAGTGACAGGAGGGCATGTTCCAGAGGCACGTAGTATGTTACAGCAGGTTCTCCCTGTTGTAGACTGCACCTCCTCTGCACCCCATGATCAGCACTATGTACTGTAGTGCATGGTGTGTGAGTGTAGGCCCTCTCGTCTCCCACCTCCAGCACATTGCTCTTTGCGCAGCCAGGGGATCAGGTGTGAAGGTGCTGAGTGCTGCCGTTGATGCAACCTGCGTGGGGTGCATAGGGTGCAGAGTGCCTGCACACCCCAGATATGCATACATAGCCACTCTGCCCCAATAGTGAATAGGGCCCAATATTTGTATTTGTACTCTGTTGTATGTATTGCATGTTGTGTAGTAATATGCTGATCGCTCTTTGAAAAAGGGCTGTGCTGCTCAATGTGGCTATCCAGGGTAAATAATAAAAAATTTAATGAAATTTAGTACGGTCCTTTTGCACAATGTACATACCACTGAAAAAAAAAAAACTTAACTTGGGGCTACCCTAGTGGCTCATGAAGTTAATGCAGCCACCTAGCTGGTTGACTGCAAGAGGAGCACACCCACCCCTGTGGTATCTGGCACCCTGTTCTGTACATTAAAACTATCCTGGTGTTAATGGTTCCCCCACCAATCACCAGCCTGTTTGGTACATTGCGATTATCTCTGGTGCTAGTAGTCACCCCCATCAATGACAGTCCCGTTTTGAATCACTAGCACTAGTGGTGACCCCCTCACTCTGACCCCAGCCCCAGATTCATTAAGTATATCTTGGTGCTAGTTGTGCACTCCCGATTCAGCCTCAGCTTCAAAAGTATATTGTAGCTGATATCTCACACGGATCTAGAGTAGGACAAGTCTGCTCTCTGATGATATGAAGATGGGAGCTGTGGAGATGACATTGAAGGGTGGAAGGGGCTGCAAGAGGACCTGACCAAATTACGGATTGATCACAAACACGGCAGCTGGGGTTCAATGCCAAGAAGTGCAAGGTACTGCATTTCGGAGCTAGGAACCAGGGAGGAGCTATCAACTGGGAGGAGTGCAGCAGGAAAGCACTAAGGAGGAAAATGTTCCTGGGGTGCTTATAATGGGCAGCATGAACAACTCAGCTTAGTGCAGGAAGGCAGCAGCAAAAGCTAGAAGGATGCTGGGGTATATAGCCAAGAGTCTCCTCAAGAAACAGGGAGGTGATCCTTCCTTGTACAGATCTCTGGTCAGGCCGCACCTGTAGCACTGCATGCAGTACTGGCACCCTTTCCTGAGGAAGGACATCAAATTGTCAGAGGGGAGCAATGTAGGGTGAGCAAAATCATCTAGGGATTGGAGGAAGTCCTACAGGGAAAGATTGGGTGAACTGAACATGTACTCCCTAGAGGATAGGAGGGATGGGAGGATATGATTGAAACCTTTAAATACCTTAATGGGATAAATAAGGCTAATACAGAAAAGGATTTTCTAGGTTAGAAGAGGAAGGATATGAGAGGGCATCAGCTGAGATTTAAAGGGAAGATTCAAGAAGGAAATCAAGAGACATTTTTTCACTGAATGGGTGGTGGACAGATGGAATCTTCTGCCTGAGGGTGGTATCCTGTAGAACGATGGGCAGCTTTAAGAGGGTTGGGACAGGGTGAGGGGTTGTGATGAAGAGGGTGGGGGGTGGGCAGCTGCAAGTTGAGGACTAGCTGCACAATCAAGCAGACTCGAAGACTGTAAGGCCTGCTTCTGCCTTTCATTATTATGATTATGGAAGTCATGTTAATTGGCTCATATGCACTTAAGAATGGTTTACAAAATGACAAACTATATAAAAAACTGTAAATGGTATCTGTTTGACACGAGTTCTGGCCTACAAGTACCTAGGGTGCTTGTAGACCACAAGCTATCTTTCAAACAACATTTAAATATGTTAATAAAAAAGTCCATTCCAGGGTAGGTGCACTCAGAAGAATAGTACATTGCTTGGGTATTAAGGATAGACAGGTTATAGCAAATCAGTTAATAATTCCACTAATTGATTATGGCAGTCATATTTATTCAAGTGCTAATAAAACAATGCTTCATAAGCTTCATACATGTTTTAATAGATTAGCAAAGTTTGTATTAAGATGTAAAATAGATACCCATCACTGTCATACAGTATGTATATTAAGCTAAATTAGGTCTCCCTAGAGATTAGGAGACAGCAAATCTGGTCAAATCTTGTTTATAAAATCTATAAGACCAGACACCCTATTGGTCTGGCAGAGAGATTAATCAGCCCCACCATCAGTTTAATTAACAAAGAGTGGTGCTAGAGACCTGATAGTCCCTAAATATAAAATAGATTTGTAACCCTGACTTTCCAGTACAGAGCTGCTACCGCCTGGAATGGCCTTTCACTGCCATTGAAAATTCAGGATTTGACTATAGCTACATTTAATCTTGCTATAAAGCAATACATATGTTTTCTCTGTTTATGTAATAGAGAATTGAATTGTCCATAGATTTAATGTGCGTGATATAAACTTGCTGTTTTGTATTTAAGTAACTCGTTTGTATTGTTAAACATGTGGTTTCTTATTGTTTGTTTTATTTGTAACTTGTGTTCTGACATCTAAACAGGTGCACCTTGTAAAGAGGGTTATTTTAACCTAATGGTGTTTGAAGTTGCTTTCATATCCTGTATAAATAAATTGTATTGCTAATTATTACTACTAAGTTCATATGTTCATATATCCCTGGTGCTAGTGGGGCCCTCCCTTCTCTGAACCAACCCTGCCTTCAGTAAATAGATCCCGATTCAAGTGGTAACCCTTTCCCTCTGATACAGGCCCCGATCCAATAATAATGGGCCCCAGGCACGAATGGGATGGAGTATTTATGCAGCGGCGTATCTGGGGCACGTGGCTACTCTGCACCCACATTGTGCCCCAGCACAGAATGCATAAAGGGTGGATGCACAGACCCACTGCACCTGATCCCCATGTCTGCAGACAGTTCCGTAATGAGGGTATTCTGAGGTGTGCCAACACTATGTGGTATTCACTAACCCAATAGTTCTGGACACATTGGTGTGAAGGGTGGCACAGGGTATGGCAGGGTAACCCACTGTGACCAGTCACTGGGGGATCCGGACAGGGAACACTGTGCTCCCTGACCTCTGGGCAGCAGGAGGTGGCAGGGGCAGCTGGAAGGGTGAGTGCCCGGCAATTTTGGAAGTGGTGGCACTGGGATGGGGTGGTACCATGTGGGTCCAGGTACATGCATTTGGCATGCACCCCCAGACCTGTGCCTCTGTATGCATGGGATTCACTAAGGGTCTCAGGGTGGGCATTCCATTGGATGCCCACCTGGGACATTGACTCCTCCTGGCCACCTGCAGATTCCTGTGTGCAGGGAAGGCAAGCAGCAGACAGGTGGCCAGCACTGGTGAATGTCAGTCTGGTGTACCTCTCCATGGGACACAGGGTCATGGGTGGGGTACATGCCTTTCTGCATACCTGCCTTTTAGTGTATAGTGCCAAATATCCCTGGTGCTAGTGGTAACCCTGCTCCCTCCATTTTCCAGCCCTGAAATTCAAACAACTCCTCCATAGTGTCCAGTGTTTCACTCCCCAGTGGCACTGAGCACCCCAACCCACTCACGTATTCTTGGCAGTGGTACCGTAAGAAGTGCATGTGGCAATTGGCACTAGAAAACTCCAGCGTTGGGCCATGTCAATTTGGTCATACCTACAAAGGTCTTTTCCTTCAGTTCTTGGTTCCTCAGAACAGTGTAAGAAAAGCAAGTAGTAAGCCAGCCTCTTGACCACCTGAGCTACAGTGGAACAATTTGATACATTGAACTGATGTCTCAAGCATGCTACATTCATAATGGAGTTCCTGTGGTCCATCATTCTAAAATAACATCCAGGGGATTTTCTGGGATCTTTCTTGCATCCATCTTTTGGAAGAATGCATATATCTTCTTTCTGATTTGCCAGTCACTTCAGAAATGCCTGAAATGTCTATTTCAGGGTGACTTTCTGCACTGAGTGAGCCCACGCTTTCAGGAGAGTAATTGCTCTGAGAATGATCTCAAAGTCCTGATGGTTCTGATTGTACAGTTAAGGCAGGAGGGACATCTAGCATATCCCTTCCAAACAATCTTATCAGGACATTAACACCAATGGTGAGAGATAGAGGACAAGGATTCCAGAAGTCCAGGAGATAGATGTTAGTTGGATTATCAATGGGGAGAGGAGTCCCTAATGCATTGTAGAGATTGGAACTCTGGAGTCAGTGTTTCAGATGGACAAGCACAAGGTCTCCTTATTGAGTCAGGAAAGAGAATCTAGTCCAGGAGATTCACTGGTTGAGATCTCAGTCAGCTGTTTCCCACACAAGCTGCTGTAGGACCTGGGGCAGTTGAAAGAGGAGATAGAACCGATACCATGGGACAGTTTTCTGTTCTGGCAGGATCTCTTAGGAGCAGGATATTAGCATGGACCCTGGCCTTGGAGGACTTTGACACTTATCCTGTTGTCCAGGCTAGTGTTCCACTTGCTTGCATTATAGATGTGCACTGAGAATCTTTTCAGGAGATCCTTCTCAAATGTTCACTAGACCTGATTTGGGCTACCTGAACATCTGTTGGGTTTCAGGGCAGCCATAGACTCATCCCAGGCACAGGAAGTAGTGACCCTCTGGAACAGTGCCTCTGCCTCACCACTTGGAGATGAGGGCAGTGTATCTAGCCTTGATACAGTGTCAGAACTGAGTCAGTTCCAGATAGTATAGGTAAGATCAGACAACACCATTTGTGATATGCATAAACAGTACAAGAGGTACAAATGCACAGGCATGCTCATGCATATGATCATGATCCTCAGTGGGCAGAGGAGGATCAGTTGCTGACAACAGTTCACCAAGCATGAGAACTGAATGGTCAGGACAAATGACTAAATCATAAGAGAGTACTATTTGGGATTGTCCTGAATCAGGAGGTGCTTGACCTCTATTGCAGAAGGGTGGGTAGACCTCTGAACAATTTTGCATGGCAGTGGAGTATGTTCAGGTGGCAAGGGTCTTCAGCCATTTTCAGTGCCTATGGGTGGAAGCAGCGGCTGTTGTCTCCCAGGAGTGAGAAACTATCTAATTATGAAGGGCAATGAGTACCACTGCCCATAGTCTGGGAACAAGCCCCTGAACTAGTGGCCTTGATGGAAGAGGGACACCTGAATATCATGGCAGTCACATGGCACACAGAGAACCATGACTAGGATATCAACATACCAGGGTGCACAATCTACAGCAGGGACAGAGAGGATAAAGAGGAGGAGGAGTAGCTCTCTACATAATGGAAGGAATCAAAGCAACAGAAATAAACGAATAAACAGGAATGAGGAGGCATTGTGAGTCACCCTGCAGACAGGAAATGGCACCACAATCTGCACACAGGTTGTTTACAGACCCCATCTTGGGGGAGGCAGTGGACAATGAAAGTAGAAGAATCCTTAGAATGGCAGAAAAGGAGATGTTGTTGATGGGGACCTGAATATGCCAGGTGTTAACTGGGGCACCCTTATTGAAGTCACATCCAAGAGCAGGGTCATTCTTGATGCACTACAGGGGCATGCCTCAGACAGCTAGTGTTGGAATCCACTTGGGAGGAGAAATCATGACCCGATACTCTCAAACAGGAATGGAAAGAGGATCTCAGATTTGAAGTGGGTAGCAATCTGTGAACAAGTGACCACAAAACAGTGTGGTTCACAATAAATACAGCTGTAGAAGTCAAGTCATACAAAAGCAAGGGTGTTGGACTTTAGGAGGGCTGACTTTGGCAATATGGGAGAGTGGCTCAGAAAAGCATCAGCAAACAGGCAAGAAGGAGAGGTGAAAGAACAATGGGAAAAATCAAAACTGCCATCACAGAGGTAACAAGCCTTTGTGTAAAACAAATCAACAAAACTAAATGAAGGAAAAAGCGCTATGATTCTCAAAAGGGTTGCAGGAAGGTTAAGGAGAAAGGACAGCATTCAGGAAATATAAGGAAACACAGAAGGAGAAGGACAGAGAACTATATCAGTTAAAAGCAGAAGAAGGCAGGAAGGCAGTCAGAATAGCAAAGGCCCAAACTGTGGAAAAAATGGCGGCTCTGGTAAGGAGGATAAAACCATTTTAGGTACATTAGGGAGTGAAGAAAGGCAAAGGAGGATACTGAGACTTAATAAAGGGAGGGAATGTGGGTAGAGGTGACAATGAAAAAGCAGGGATAATAAAAGAATACTTCTGCTCTGTATTCATAAAAGAAGAGGAGGAGGCAGTACCTAAACCAAACAATATAAACACTCTGGATAGGGGGTCGATACCAGTCCATTCTCAGAAGAAAGGGTTCTGAAAAGAATTCTTAAAACTGAAGGTGGACAAAACAATGGGACCTGATGGGATTCACCCAAAATTCTAAAAGAACTAAGGGTAGAACTAGAGACATCACTAACTACCATCTTTAACAAATCATGGGAGGATGGGTGGTACATGAGGAGTGGAGGAGGATGGATGAGATTCCCAAAAGTGGGAGCAAGGCATAAACAGGAAACTACAGACCTGTTAGTTTGACCTCAGTGGTAGGGAAAAGGGGACATTGTTTAACCAGGAGTAGCACAATAAGCTGAAACTTGTTTCCAGATGTGACCTGGGAGAACAAGCAAGTTAAGTGACTTGCTCAGAATCACACAGTATGCACCTAGGCAGCTGTGGGACTCAAACCCAGGTCTCCAGATCTGCAGCTCAGAGCCTTAACCACTGCGATATACTGCCTCCCAATGATGGAATCACTTGGAAGGAAAGGATTGTTGAGTACCTAGATGCCATCGGGTCACAGGCCCAAAGGCAGCATGGATTCACATGGGAAGGTCATGTCAGATGAATCTAATAGATTTCTTTGACTGGGTGACCAAAGTAGTAGATCAGGGAGGGGTTGTGGACATGGTCTACCTAGACTTTAGCAAGGCATTTGACACAGTACCACACAAAGATTAATATACAAGTTATCCAGCCTTGGAATGGGTTCCACGGTGGAAGTCTGGGTAAAAATTGGCTGGACAACAGGATGCAGGCGTAATAGTAAATGGAGTCCACTCTGAAGAAAGGGGTTACTAGTGGGATACCGCAGGGTTCAGTACTGAGACCAGTCTTCTTTAATGTCTTCATAATTGACATTGCCGAGGGACTGGAAGAAAAGTATGTCTCCTTGCAAATGACACAAAGATCTGCAACAGGGTTGATAAACAATGTAGGGTGGAAAGGATGAGAAGGACTTGGCAAGGTTGGAGGAATGGTCAAATGTATGGCAACTTAGATTCAACACAAAGAAGTGCAAAATAATGCACCTGGGAAACAAAACCCAGGGAAGAGTATACAATGGGGGTGAGATACTAACAACAACAAAATTGAAAGGACCTGAGAGTAGTCTTATCAGACAACCTAAAGATGGGCAAGCAGTATGAAAAGGAAGTAAGGAGGGCTGGGGGATACTGGGATGCATAGGAGAGGCATTACCAGTAGAAAACAGGAAGTTGTTATTCTTCTGTACAGACAGTTGGTGAGACCCCATTTGGAGTACTGAGTGCAGTTCTAGAGACCCCATCTCTGCAAGGACATAGACAGGATAGAGGCTGTCCAGAGGAGGGCAACTAAAATGGTGCAGGATGTGCAACAGAAAACATACTGAAGAGATACTAAAGGAGGTTATATGTATACCCTCGAGGAAGGCAGGAGAATGGGGACATGATAGAAACTTTCAAGTACCTCAAGGAATAAACAAAGTCCAAGAGGTAGCATCTTTCAGAAAAAGAGATCACAAGAAAAAGGGGCACAATTTGAAGATAATGGAGGGACAGTTCAGAGGTAATGTGAGGAAGTATTTTTTCATGGAGAGGGCTGTGGATACAAGGAATGTCCTTCTTGAGGAGGTCATGAGTCAAAACTGTGGGAAATTGAAAAATCCATGGGACAGACAAGGCAATTCTAATGGAGGGTAGGAGGAAGTAGGCTGTTGGTTAACTAGGATCTGCAGCTTATCCATTGGTTGGGAAATGGGCAGACTAGGTGGGCCAAGTTGTCCTATCTGCCATCACATTCTATGTTTCTATTTCTGTTCCTTTATTTATTTATTTTATTTATTTATTAAGTCTAGGATTACAAATACCTTTGAGCCTTGGCTCTTTACAAAGGTTCACGTCAGACAAATACAAATTATGGGAACATCAAAGCAGACATTACAACAATGTGGACATTGCAAATAGAGTACAGATTAATACAATTCAAGGGTAGCATTGTAACAAGGCAGCCAGCAGCATTTGTCAGAAAAATAGACAACAGATACGAAATGTCAGAGTCATAAGGAGAGGAAGAGTGGGGAATGTATGAAGGGTGGGGATAGGGTGAAAAGTGCAGCACTGGGTATACCAAGATGTCAGGGTAGAATCCAGTGAGGAGGAGGGGGACCACTAGAGCAGGAAGGAAAGTGGAGAAACAAGGTTAAGTTGGGCAGTCACAGGAGCTGTTGGTAGTGAGATAGTCCCGGAGCCTAGTTTTAAACATACCAATTGTTGGGGCAGAGGAGATCATGGGGCTGAGCCCATTGAACCAGAGTGGCACCTCGATAAGCAAAAGAGCATTGTCCCTGTGAAGTGTGACAGTGGGGACTTTCAGTAGCTGTAGCATGGATCTCCTAAGGCACCATTTGTTAATTCGGTGTTGTAACAGAGTTGAGACCCCAGAAGGTGCAAGGCCAAGGTAGATTTTTTCGCCATGGAGCAGGTGAGAAACTTTGTGCTGTTTGATAGTTGGAGCCAGCCGGTCTGAGTGTACAGGTCACATGTGTGGGTGAGATGGTGAGCACCAGTGATGAGCTGACATGCCTTATTTAAGGCAGTTGAGAGGCATCTAAGGGTTGTGGTTGTGGCTGAGCCATAAATGATGAGACCATATTCTATTACAGAGATCACAGAGCTCAGGACTGCAACCTTCAAAGCTTCTGGAGTGAGGTGGACTGTGTTTGTGAGGAGACCAAGCCGTATATTAGCAGCTCTGGCTACATTATCTACATGAAGTCCATAGGAGAGATTAGGGTCAAGCTGTATCCCTAAGTATTTGAAGGACCCCACCTGATCTAGTGTGTTCCCTGGGTGGTGGAGATAGCCAAGTGGTGTAGCTTGTGTGGGTTATGAGAGCTGCAGAAGAGCATAGATTTGGTTTTCTTGTCATTGAGGACCAGTGTATAATTAAGAAACCATGTCTCTACAGAACTGAAACCAAGTTGAAGATTATGTTGAAGAGTTGCAGGATCTTTGTGAGTGGAGAATACAACAGCATCATTGGCATATAGTATGATCTGCTCAGAGCAGTGGTGAGGAGGAGTTTAAGAAAAGGCTTAAAAGGAGGGGCCCAGTATGGATCCTGTGGGACAACTGAGTGAACAGGCAGGGTGTCAGAAGAAGCGTTCACAATTTTACTCTCTGTGACCAGTTTTATAAGTAGCTTTTAAACCAGAGAGAAGAGTGAGGTGATAGCCCGGCATTCAGTAGTTGGTGAATTAGTAGTCCATGGTGCACTGTATCAAGGCCTTGGAGATGTCGATGAAAATGGCCCCTGTGAGAAGGTTGTTGTCAAAGGATTTGTGCTAAGCTCCAGTGAACTCAAGAAGGGCTGTGGTGGTGCTTGACCTTTCTGGAAGCCATGTTGCTGTGGACAAGGTATATTGTATTTATCCAAGTGGTTGGTAAGTTGATCAGCTATGATGCGCTTGAGTGCCTTAGAGAGTGGGGCAGTATGGAGATAGGGCGATAATTTGGTGATCGTCTTATCCCACTTTTATGGATGGGTGTCACAGTGGCTGTTTTCATAGGTCCAGGAATTTTACACAGCTGAGAAAGAAGTTTAGGATTTTTGTTAATGGATGAATTACCTCATCGAGGGTGAGCAACAAAGTTTAAGGTCCAGGGTGTCGCTACTAGATCTAGATTTAGAGATAGCTGCAGTAATATAATGACAAGCTTCATTCAACCTTACTCTCCTGAAGTAGAAGAGGGATGGTTAGACTGAGGGACTGAGGCATTTGGGGAGTAGGCCCTGTTTCAAAAAGTCATGGGGTAGAACAGAACTAAGGTCTAAAAAAGCCGTGTTAAAGATGTTTGTGATCACCTTGGGGTCGAGGTTGAGGATCCATCAACCATTAACATGGCTGGAGAGGTTTTGTCTGCTTCCCTGTGACATCCTTGATATTGTCCCAGAAAGCAAGACCATTTCCCCATGTATTGGTGACAGCGTCTTTGTAATAGGTGAGTTCATTAGCGTTTGGCTTTTGTGCAGATATTTCGTGCTTGTTTGTAATTTAGGATGTCCAGTTGTTTGCCAGTGGCCCTGGCAACTGCCCATAGGTGATCCCTTAGTTTCAGCTGTGAGAGAAGAGCCGTGGTGACCCATGGGTTAGAGAGATTTTGTTTTGCACCTTTTAGCAGGTGCAAAGAGGTGCATGACATTGTTGAAAATTGAGATGAAGTGATCAAGAGCCAAGTTAACATCTGTTGCTTCATAGAAGGGTAGCCAGTCTTGCAGAAGCAGGTATTTTTTTGAGATGTGGAAGTTTTCCACGAGGAAGGACTCTGCTAGTGATAATTTTGGGAGTGGGCTTAAGGAATTTGTTAGACCATGCACACGTGACTGGGGAGTGGACACTGAGAGAGTCTGGGAGAACTGTCATATGAGAAATCCTTGTGGGGTGAGTGGTGAGGACCCAATCCAAGAGGGTACTAGTACCAGTCTTGTAGTTTATCCTAGTAGGGAGTTTACCATTTGTGTGAGGTTAGCAGCTGAAATGGAGTCTTTAGAGGCACTGGCACTCGATGCTAACCAGTTTATGTTGAAATCCCTAGTAGAATAAGTTCAGCTTCAGGAGGATGAGAGTTGATAAAGTTTAGGAAGTCATTGAAGCCATGTCTAGGGTCCCTAGGCGGGATGTATATGGAGACAATAGTCAGAGCTTTATGGTTGGGACCTAGGGCGATTTTTATTGGCAGAATCTGGGCCGAGGCAGAAAGTGATGGAGTTGCTACAGGGTGCCAAGACAGTTCCTACCATCATTATTGATGTCTAGGATTAGATGAAGTTTCTACTGTCTAGAGGATGGCTTCCTCTGATAGCCAGTGAGTGGCCAAAGGACAATGGTTTTCAGATCTGGCAAATCAGAAACCACAAACACCTTTTGATTCCCACTTCAGAGATCTGCTCACCCAGGGCTAATCTTGCAGCAAATTCAGACAGGATGCAGTCAGCAGCAGGGCTTCTCAGAGGGAGGAGGCCATAAAATAGGGGTTCTCAGGGAGCATTAAACTCCATGATGACCTCTTGAAAAGTGACCACCTAGGCTGACTGTGGCAGAGTGTGAGCTTTTGTTTCTTTAGGCATTTAGCAATCAAAGGCTACTATACCAGAGTTTGAATTTCTTGCAAGCTGGAGTGAGCAATTGTCTAGCACTGAGACACCTATGGGGGTAGGGTTGTTTTCGGTGTGGTACTGGGGCCATCTGTGGGGTCCACTTTGGGACCAACACAGAGGTTATTCAAGTTTTCAGAGCAGTTAGCAAGAGCTGGCCATATTCTTCCTTACCTGGTCCCATTGTGAGATTTTACCCTAATATTACACACCTGTGCATTATTCCTTAAAAAACTGTTATTTGTGCCATTTGGTGTTTTGTTTTATATGGTGTGTCCCTAATGCCGATCTGCTTGGTGAGGAAGATTGCTGGGTTCCAGGCTTGTTCATGTGGGCATCTTACTTTATACTGTATAATGATGAGGTAGTGCTAAGGACAATTCAGTACTTTGTTTCTAGGATCCAACAAGCTTTCTATGTCTATGAGAACAATTTGCCCTTAAGCCATCTGTAAGGAACCAGTAAGTCCAAACTAGAAAGTATTTCATAATCTGAATTGCACAGGGCAGTCAAGTCTTTTGTAAAGTCAGAACATCTCTTTTCATTTTGCAGGGCTACAAGGCTAAAGCTAGCAGTGTCAGTGGCTCAACATGGTGTACTGTACTATACTATACATTCACTTCTGAGGCCAGAAGATTGGAAGACTGTTATTTTCATCCCCAAACCAGGAACTTGGTTTAAAATCCCAATAATGATATTGTAGTGCAGCATGAGGAGTGCTGCACTCCTGAGCAACTGTCTTTGGATGAGAAATTAAACCAAGGCCTTATCTGCTTGTTCTGGTGGTAGTTCATGTGGACATTAAAGATGCCATGGCACTTTTCAAAAAGAAAGGGAATGTTTTATTAAATCTTTTGACAAATACATAATACAAATACAATCTAAAAATAACAGAAAATAAATAATTCAAATTCATTATATCTGACACAGTCTTTAAAAACAAAGCAGTGTAAATAAAAAAAAACACTTTAACAATCAGAAAAATCTCCAATGATTATTGTGTTCCACTATTATCTCCTCTACCTTAATTCTACTATCTCAGTAAAAATGGAGAAAATGAGGAAAATGGAAGTATCACTGGTTTAAATCAACCAATTTCCTTAAAACCATGGAAAATATTTCCAGTTGCGATCCCATTACTCATTATCAATTTTATATACTCAACAGCCCAGTTATTCAAAGAGGTCGTCATCTTAATAGTGTTGCACCAAGCGCAAGTCTGAAAATGAGCCATTCTGCGATATTCAGCGGAGGCAGTTCGCCCCAAATCATGCTGAGCAACAGCGCAATGATAATGAATGTATGCGCAAGTGAAGGGAGGAACCATGCATAAATGGCGCGGTGAGATATTCAACAACATCGCCATGTGCAATAGGGAGCAAGAGGAAGTTGCGCCATAGCGGAAATGAGCCAAAATAAAAAGAAGCAAGGAGAGGTGCAAGAACGCTACAGGAAGCCACAAGTTGCTGAACTATAGCCAGCCACACAGGCAAACACACACACACACACACACAGGGCAGGACAGTGAAAGGGCACCTGGAACCCACAGGTTCAGGGGTAGGTATGGGGAGCCACAGTGCAGAAGAGGGAAGTGCCACACAGCAGTGAGGCCAGCACAGTCAGGTGTTCTCGGTGCAGGGAAGTAGCAGCCAGGACAGCGGGGAACACAGAAACAGCTGCGGAGGTGAACACAAGCCAGGGACATGGCCTGTGAGCTATTCCTGGCCTGTTGCATCCTGCACAACATGGCCAATGAATGTGGGATAGCTGTACAGGTTGAAGAGGGGACAGCGATGGGATGATGATGAGGATGCGGTGACAATGGTGATTAGCAGACCCCTTGGGTGATGGGACCCCGACTTCTCCGCTGGCACAGCTGCACCAGGACACCATCATGGAGGAGCACTTCAGGCAATCCAGGTAAGTCATGGGGCCACGTGCAACCATCAGTGACTAAGGCACAACCTATAAACACACATGGACACACACCAGGGATGCATGCCATCAAGGGAAGTGGCGGACATGGAACCACACACACCACCAGGGATGGGTGAGGTCTAACATGGCATGTGGACAGACACACACAAACACACACACATACACACACACACACACACACGCAACACACACACACACACACACATGAAACACACAGATATGCACAAGGGTAGGAGGCACAGGCCCAGAGCGCCACCTATACCGCGTGTCCACAGACCACCACGCCCACTGCCTGTCATTGTGCGTGTGTCAGATGCTAGGCACCATTGCACATTGGTGTACAGCACAATGCAGGCATCATCATGCACCGCAACTGCAGACAGCAGCCAGGAGGGTGTACAGATGGACTGTGTGTCTGCGTGCAGGGCTGGGTACCCACCCGTGCATTGCCGCTGAATGACACAATGCACACAGGGCAGCATCAGACAGTAGCCACATTGGGAGACAGGTCAGTCACATGCCACAGTGCCCCAGCTGCCATGGATGCATGGATGGCCCTACTGAGATCTGCCAGCGGTAGCAGACTGACCACTAGCCTCATGGGGTGGCTTCGATGGTCCCCAGGAGTTCTACTGCATGAACACGACCATGCTCGTCAGGGTCTGCAGCACACGAACATGCCTGTACCAGGCGTGCTCGGGATGCCCATAGCTGAACCAGTGTCAACAAGGAGGTGTCGCCAGCGATGCCGGGAATGGGGGTGGACATTGCACTGCACAGTGTCTGCGCTGCATGGGCAAATAACTGTGTGCCCCTGTGGCCATGGCAGCTGTGATTGTATGTGTCAGCCTGTCAATGGCAGAAGTCACATCTTCCCACATCTGGTCCATCCTGCCAGTAGCAGAGCGGTTTCTCTGCTGTGACACTCCTCTGCCTGCTCCAGAGCTGCACTCAGTGCATCCACTCGCCAAAGTCGCATCTGTTGATTGACTGATGCTTGCAGTATCTCGGTGTGCTCATCAAGAGGTCATCTGCCTGATCGTCATTCTGTCCTTCAGGGTGTGTGTGGCTGATGCTCAGCACCACTTGAGGGTGGGCGCTGCACACAGGACCAGGCCTGGGCATGTCTACAGGCGGTGCACTGATGCGCCCCTGACACTGTACCTCAAGCCCATTGGCGACTGCTGATGCTGCCCCTCAGCTGCCGCTCCCAGGGCTCACTGGTGCCGCCGCAGTGGATGCAACAGTCTCACTGTCCTGTACACACACCAGTGCTGCCCCACGGTGCTGACAGGCACAGGCTGGGACTGTGATGACACACAGGCCTCCCGGCACCACCCACAGCCATGGCTGCAATGTTACTTGCTGTGCTGCCATCCTGTGGCACACGTGTTGCTGCCCATGACGTCCAGCGACATCATCATCGGTGACGGACCCAGAACCAGCCTGAAGTCACAGCATGCTGGCATCCAAGGACGCTGGCATGCTGGGACACGGGCAGGGTCTCGTCCGCACTTTTCCAGCAACATCAGTCTGGACATCCAGGCGGGTCCACTGTCACACTGAGCTACGTATTCCTGTGGAGGTGGATGGGCCCTCCTCCATTTTCATCTGACTGGCCTCAATGGAGGCCCACCACCGCTGAGCCATGCAGGCGCTCCAGGAGCTGTAAGGAAAACAAAGTCATATTACGCATGTGACCTACCCTGTCCCCCTAAATAGACAGACCATGACCTACCATGCAGTGACGGGCTACCACCTGTCTGGAATCCACCACCCAGAACACCCTCAATGGCATAACGCTGCATGCTGCCAGCAATCCTCTCCTCCTGTGGGTGGGCGTAGCACCTCCAGCTGTCCCCACCTGTCGCAGATCATGCTGCCCTGATGTCAGCCACCTTCTCTTAATCCTCCTCCTGTCTGTGCCCATCTTCTTCTTGCACTCCTACGGAGCGCTGGTGGCTGCCATGCAGGTTCACAGCATGCGCCACTTCCTCCCATGCAGCAGCATGGGCCTGTGGTGTTCCCTGGCATCCACTGAGTAGTGGCTCCTGGTCCAGAGTAGGCCTCAAACTGGGAATTCATCTCAGCCTTTGTGAAATTTGGCCTCCTCCTCCTCCCACAACTCTGTTCCTCTTCCTCCACAACTCGCTCAGTCATGATTCAGCCTGTGAGAATGACAGGTGTTACCTGTGACTGTGCAGTCCATGCATGTCCCAAATCCACAGTCCACACTCCCAAACATCATGCAACTCACCAATAGACTGCAGTAACTGACTATGGCCAGTGCAGCCCAATGTCGCACTTTTATAGCATAACCCATGCAAATGAGGCGAGGTGCAACTTTAAGTGGATGCAAATTGCAGTGACTGCGCCATTGAATGGCTGATTAGCTGATTTGCATATGGCAGCTGAATATTGTGCTTTTGCGCTTTGTGCAATTGTGTTGAGCGTGCTGAGCCAGGGCGCAGTTCTGTGACATCATGTACACACCTAACTGCGCATGCCTGGGTTGATGGCGCGAGCTCCTGCCATGCTGCTGGCGTGCTGTGTGCAGGAGGCAATGCAGGGCTAGCCACCATTGTGCCAGTGGTGCTACAGTGCTGTTCACCTATATGGCGCTGTGGCACTGGGGCGCAGTAGGTGCACTGGGGCAACAAGCGGCTGTGAGCCGCTACTGGAGGTGGCACACAGGCACCCAATTGCGCTACAGCATTGGGTTCCAATTGCACTGTGGCTGTCCGTGGGCAGAGACCCTTGATCCTGTGCTTGACCTTTGCCCCCTAGGCATCATGCATCAGGCATGTGTGCACCACTATCACGCTGTTCGGTGACAGCGCATAGGAATAGCAGTGCTGGACCAGCAGCATCTGCCGTGGCGGAACCATGTTGCAGAGTGCCATTTTACCCTACCGAGCAAGAGAGATGGCGCAGAGGAGAGCTGCCTAGTGGAGCCAGATAGAAATGGCAAACTTGGTTGCCATTGTGGAGCCACTTGTTGGCCCACTGTTTGGTGAGGCACCCTGGACGGGTCAGGAGTCAGGTGTGGCAGGTGGCCTACACCCTGGAGGAGGCCACAGGAATGGGCGGACAGCAGAGTAGTGCCGCCATGATATGGGGACCTGAGGTGGAGGGACCCAGACCTGCTTTCCCACCTGCGGGCACGTGCCAGGAGGGGCTCGGTGCCACGGCCAGGTAGGTGTAACATCCATACACTTTTATCTTCCATATGGGTTTCACGGTTGCACATGTCCTGAACATGGGGGCTGTCTGGTGTTGGCTGTGGTGTTGTTATCGGGGTGTGGGGTGGGTGGGTCTGGCTGTGTGGGATTGCACACACATGGGGGCAGGGGACTTTGTTACAGGATTGTACTGATGTTCCTCTCTCATGTTTGCACTTTAGGCCCAGACAAGCAATGGCTGGTGAGGGAGAGGAGGTGCCACAGGAAGACCATCACTCCAGGAGGGAGTAGATCCACAGAGGCAGAGAGACCACCCTGATGGTGAGTGCCTTACATCCATGATTACTATTGCATGCTGTGTAACAGAGCAGACAGCGGGGCATGGCCACCATCCATTGACACCACTGCCATGCATGCAACTTGTTACAGTCAGCACTGTCCAGTGGCACTGCATGTCTGGGAGTGCGTTAATGGTGGTCCATGCATCACCAGGTATATGGCTGTGCCACTGCCTTTGCACCACATGGTCATGTCACTAAACAACCACAGTGATGCTGTGCAGGACTTGGCTGGTGGGTGTGTGCAGTGGTCCGCATGGCTGTGTGTGCCTGGGTGGGCAGGTCTTGTGGACACCATCACTGTGGGTGGTCACACACCATCACAGAGGCATGTCCCATGGCCGTATGCCATGCACAGTGGGTGGGCTGTATGGGGCTGTGCATTCACACCTATTGACTCTGCTCCCTTCTCCTAGGTGGACAGCAGCTGCAGATGATCAGGAGGCACTGTGGGAGATACTACATGTTGCCAGGGCATCACTGAAAATCCTGCAAAGGATTGACAGGCTGGGTGTCAGGTGGCATCATGGCAGGAGGAGCAGCCGGATTGGGGAGCGGGGCTCCTGCTGAGCTTAACAATGCCCCTGATTTTTCCTACCCCCTGGAACCACCCTCACACCCCTCCTTCCCTCTACCTTTGTTCACCCTTCCCCTTACCACCCCACCTTGTTTGTGGCCTTCCCCAAAGTTTTGTAAATATTTGTACATAGTTTTGTTTGATGTTTTTAAATACATTTCTTTTGATATGCCTACTGTGGTGGTCTCTGATTTGCAGCCAGGCTATAGGTGCTCAACTGCAGTGGTGCATGGAGTCAGGGTGGTGCAGTCATGGGCATATGTGTGTGTGTGTGTGGCCGTGGGAAGTGACTATGGTGGGAGTAGCTATCAGTCACTGTCTGTGGTGTGTGTGTTGTTCCCTGTGCACTGGATGACTGTGTGCATTGGTCCATGGTGCATGTTCTGTGTCCATAGTGCACCTGTCAGCACATCCATAGCCTGTGCAGCTGACACCCTGCATGTCTGTGACCTGCACGGTCCACTGGCATGTCAGTGGTGGCTGTCCATCCAGAACAGCCACTGTACCCGTCCACAATGCTGGGTTGCCTCCTGTCACTGATGCGGTGCATGTCTAACTTTCGGGTGACACTGTGGCTTCCACTGTTGTTGTCCCACCTCCATGCTGTGCCTTGTGTGTGTTGCAGGGAATGTGCACCACTGTCTGTCACTTGTGATCTGGGCAAATGCTGGTGGCATACAGCTCCACAGTGCCTGCAGGAGGTAGCTGGCACTCCTGTGCCATGGAGGAGTGCTGGCCCGTGTGTCATAGTTTCCATGGCCCTGCAGCTGAAACTGTTTTGTACTGCATCCTGTGTTGGTGTGCCCTTGAGTATGGGTTGGTGTTTTCTGTGCACTGTGTTGCATCGGTATGCGATGCTTCCATGCACCACTGTGGGAGTCTGCGCTGGTTGTTGTGGCCAGTGCTGGGTCAGGGTGTGTCCTTGGAGACTGTGCAGGGTGCTCCACTGGTGGTGGGGTCTGGTGCTTGCCCTGTCATGTGTGGGGTACCTCGTGTGCCGACACATTGTCAGTCTCTCAGCTGCACCTCGGGGCTGTGCATGGTGGCACTGTATGCAGTCATTGCATCGATTTGTGCTGCCACCCACTGATGGGTGCTCGTGGTGGGCTGCCTTGTATGGTTCTGTGGTGCACAGGGTTGCATTGTCACAGTGAGGTGGTGGCATGCATGGGGTATCCTGCACTGGTGGGCGCTGCTCCTGGGCAGGGTGTCTGGGGTCACAGTGCAGGGTATGCTCTGCATTGGTGGGATGGTGTGGCACAGGGTGGTCAGCCCTCCTTGTGTGCCGATCACAGCTTGCCAGGGGTGTGATGGAGCACCATGGCCCAGCTGTGGGTTGGTTGCTGTCTCCATGGGCCAGTGGTTATTCAGCTCTCCCCAGTTGTGCAGTGCATGGGCTGTGGGGATGATGTCTGTTCTGCTGTATGTTTCTCTGCCCATCTGTGGCATGGGTGGTGGGCCCCTGCACCCCTGGTTGTGCTGTTGCATTGCTGCCCTGCTGCTGGGGGCATCCCTGGTTGCGCTATGGTACATCTGGACTGCTCAGCTGAACATCCCTTGTTGCGCTATGGCGCATCGATATCTCAGCTTCACCTCCTAGTTGAGCTATATGGGCGCAGGTGGTGCGATATTCAGTTGTCGGCTGTAGGCACATCTTGGCCAGCGCTGTTTTTGAATATCGCGCCTTTTGGCCATGGGCGCAATGGACTTGCACTTGCTCCGGCTGTTGCGCACTTTTGGGCGCAGTTTGAATATCTGGGCCAGCATGCTTAATTTCCTGAATTTCTTGAAAGATTATGAAATATAATTCTAAAGCAGTGATCTGCTGCTGTTGAAAAATGAATCTACATCTGATTAGCAGATCCAATACAAAAACATGCCATAGTAATATGCAATGAGCAATTGTTGTATTTAGACCAAGAAGAAGGGTATATACCAAAAAAATAGTTGAGCATTAAGACTTTCAAAGGGCATTTTCCATTTTTCTTTTAGGAGATCCAAAAATTCTAAGATAAAAGAACATTCCAAATAACTGGTCCGTTGTTTCTATTGTGGTTATACATGTATTTCTTAAACAATATTGATCAGCTATTGCTTTATGTGTATGAGTACCCCTTGTATTTATTTTGCCATGAACTCCATGCTAAATTATGTCCCATATTTTATAGGAATTCTTTTATCCAGCAAATGTTTCTATACCGATTTTTATTCAATCTCTGAAAACTGAGAGAAAGGTTCTTCTGAAAACCATTTCTTTATGATGTCTATATACTGTATAAATATTTCCTAGATAATACCAGGACTTCTCTGTATGCCACCCCAGTTTTTTACAGTAATCAAATGTATGTGACCAGGAAGGGAGAGTTTATATCTTCTTTCATTTTTATGGAAGAAAGCCTTAAATTCTCATTCTTTTAAGATTTCTTCTAACACTGGAGAAACCCATAGCACCCAAGGTTAGCTCACCCTTTTACTATTGGAATTAGCTTAGTATATATAAACATAGTACAAAATAAAACTAATGGGTTTGGCATCCCAACTTCTCTGTCTCTAATGTCTTTGTACTAATAATTCCTTTTCACAGAGTTGAGTCTACTGTCTCAAAACAAGTAAAGAAACAGACTAATAATGCTGTTTCTAACTGCCTTGGGATAGGAAAATATGACAAGAAGAAGAAAGATAGGAATGAGAAAGATTTAAATTAAAAAAAATCTTTTAGTTTCCCCATTCACCAAGCATTCCAACTACTAACCTTGGCCATAACTCTGTTTAAGGAATATTCCTAATTATAGGCAGCCATGTCTCCTAGCCTGAAATATATATCTAAAATTTTCTTTGGTACTGTTGCAACCTTCAAATCACATATCTCATCTTCTAAAGCCTCCATGTTTTGCACATGTAAACATATACTTTCATTTGAGTTAATCCCAGATCCTGTGATTTTACACTAAGCTCTTTAACACCACATATGCATGGGCTCCTGTAGGAGCATCCTCTACTACTTAACATAATTCATCTGCATATGCAATTGATTTCACTTCAGGAGACTGGGTACATTAATGCCCCTTTTACTTGTAGGCCTAGTTATAACTCTAATGACTGGGTCTATAGAAACTATATATATAGTAAGGGCTGAGGGCACCTTGCCTCACCCTTTTCCTTACTGGGCACCTCTGCCCTCACCATCCATCCTCATAAGGTTTATCATATGAGAGTGCATAACATATTTGTAACCAGTTTATAAAAGTGTTGGAATCCCATATACATGTATGACTAACCATAAATATTCATGAGACACATGGTCAAAAGCTTTCCTCTGGTCAAGACTCATAACAAATCCAGAAATTTCATTTGAAGATCCTTTATCCATCAGTTCTCTGAGAAGAATGAGGGCATCTGTAATATTTCCTTCTAATACAGAACCATACTGTGATGGATGAATTAGTTCCTCTGCTACTTTTGCCAATCCAACATAATAATTTTGAAAAAAAATCTATATTTAATACAGTGATTGGCCTCCAGTTACTTTTTTTGTCTGATCACCTTTCTTAAATAAAAAAATCAACAACCCTTCATACATCCGTTCAGTGACTCTATCTTCGTTCAAAAATTATTAAACAAATTAAGCATTTCCATGGGCATATAGTCCCATAACAGTTTTACAATTCACTACAAAGACCATCAGAACCTGGTGCTGTGTTATTTCTCAAAGATTTAATCACCATGTCTACTTCATGTTGTGAAATATCTAAAGTCATTCCAGAAAACTGTTCTTCATTTAAGCAGGGGGCTGCAGCTTTTATCAAGATTACCATTTTATCTGTCTCAGGTTCTGGGGTCCCAAATTTGTCGAGAATAAAAGCTTCCAACTGGGCCATTATTCCTTTATTGCCTTTATTTCTCCAGTATTTGTCTGCAGTGTTGTAATTGTTTTGCATTCACCGGGATTTACAGTCCTCGGAAGGGCTAGTTTGTTCTCTTCTATCCTGTGTCCCAGATTTCTGCTCTTTTCTAATGTAACCTGTCTATTATATTTAGAGGTGGACGAAGTGGTCAAAATTTGCTCCATGAAGCAATTTGTGTAACAATGCAGAATCCATGAAGTTGTCCGCCTTGAGTACTTCTGTTATAATGAGGAAAGCGAAGTCCATTGATAACAATGACTTTGCATTACTCCTTCCCCAACCACTTCTGCACCAATTTTAATGTGAAGTACATAGAAATCAATGTACTTCACATCACTCTTGTTATTGAGCTCCAAGGCAAATTTTGTAGTGATTCATAGGATTGCACGTCACATGGGCTCTAGATTGTTTTGCACAGGCTCAGTTTTGTGTAGTGTGTGTGTAGTGGTAGCTGCAGACAGTTTTCTGTCAGAGCTCTGAGATGCAAACCCTCTAAAAGCTGTTAAAAAGCCTTTTGAGCCATTTTGTTGCTCAAAATTTAGTACATCGATTGTAGGAAACCCTCCTGTGCTCATATCATTGAGTGTTTATTGTTTGTGTGTGATTTTGAATGTTAATTTAGAACATTCAGTCTGTGTACTGACAAACACTTGAAGTGTGCTTTTGGGAGGGTATCTGTGGTGGAGGTCGATTAACTGGGAGAAAAAGGCAGTCTTTCTGTTTTGGTTATATTTTTCTTGTATAACTGTGTTAATGTACACATAGTAATATTTTCAGTAATTCTTGACATTTTTTTGCTGATTGTTGTGGTGCAGCAGTGTATAATTTCATTTTGTTTAAAAATGGAGAAAGCACTGGAGCTAGGTAAATTACATCCCAGAGTGCTGAAGGAACTTGCGGATGACCTGGTGAAACCCTGGCAGAGCTTTCACCATCTCTCTGAGGACAGGGTGGATGCCCCAGGACTGGAAGGTGGTGCATATAGTGCCTATCCACAAGGGGGATTAAGGGAAGTGGCAGGGAACTACAGGCCTGTCAGTCTGACATCGGTGGTGGGCAAGGTGATGGAGGGCATTGTCAAGGAGAGGCTGGGGGACCTGGAAAAGTCAGGGTGCCTGGACGATAGACAGCATGGATTCATCCTGGGAAATCATGTCAGACAAACCTTGGAGTTCTATGACTGGGTGGCGAGTGCCTTGGACCTGGGTAGACCAGTGGACGTCCTCTTTCTAGACTTTAGCAAGACATTTGACTCTGTTCCTCAAGATAAGCTGGGAGAAATGAGGGTGGGGAACCAGATGATCAGATGGATAGGCAATTGGCTCCAGGACCGGGCCAGAGTCGTAGTTGGCAGGGATAGTCTCATCCCCAACGAGGGTCATTTGTGGGGTCCCACAGGGATCAATCCTGGCCCCTCCTGTTCAATGCCTATGTCACTGACATAAGGACAGGTATCAGGAGTGAGATGAATCTCTTTCGGATGACTCAAAACTGGGGGCGGTGGTGGATGGGGAAGAGGGAGGGTGGCCCTACAGGGGACCTGGAGGCTCTGGAAAGATGGTCTAGAAAGTGGAAGCTGCGGTTCAATGCAGGGAAATGCAAGGTACTGCACCTGGGGACCAGAAAACCAGGCCAAGTGTACACCCTGGGGAATGCTACAAGTCTCGATGGCTGAGAGGGACGTGGGGTGGTGGTGGATGTCAAGATGAACAACTCGGAGACTTGTAGGAGGGTAGCAGCCAAGGCCAACAGGATGCTGGGATGCATCGCTAGTGGGATCACCTCCAGAAGGAGGAAGTAATGCTCCCTCTGTATAACTGCTTGGTGAGGCCGCACCTCGAGTACTGCGTGAAGTTTTGGAGACCACACTTAAGAGGGATATTAAACTCTGGAGAGGGTCCAGAGGAGGGCAACCAAAATGATTTGGGGCTTGGGGACAGAACCTATGGGAAGAGGCTCGAAGAGCTAAATATGTACCATTAGAAGAGAGAAGGGACCAGGGGACATGTAGAGGTCTTCAGGTACATGAAGGGGTAAATAGGGGAGGAGCAGTCAGGGTGCTTGAAGGAAGGAGGAGGCAACTAGAGGGCATGGGTGGAAGCTGGAGGGAAAGATTCAGGGAGAAAGGAGGTGCTACTTCACTGAGTGGGTGGTGGAGCCATGGAATGCACTGCCCAGGGGCTGGTGGAGGCAGAGATGGTGGAGGGTTCAAGAGGGGTGGGACAGGTACAGGGAAGGGTTCTGGAAGCAAAATCCTGTGCAGTAGGAATATCCGGGACTGGGAAGGAGAAGCCAGAGAGGGTGAGGGGCAGCAAGATCAGCTCCCAGGGTGGGGGCTGACCAAATGAAACAGACAAGAAAGACCGTGGGCCTATTCTGCTGGCATGTTAGTATGTTAGTATATTACTGAGGTTTTCAATTTGCTACGCATTACTTGTAGTGTGTGTGTGTGAGTGTGTGTGCAACACGTGCCATCAAATCAGACACCTTTTATTGTTCCACGGAGTAACTGCAGCAGTGTGAACCTGCTATCCACCACACTGTGTGATTTTGTACTGCTGCGGTATCTTGGTTTTGGACTGTTACTGCAGTGCACTGCCCACCCCACCCCCAACCAGCAAAAGGTATTCTTTTCCAGATTGGATTGTGACTTGTGAGGACTGGTTAAGGTGTTGTTGTGACTTTGCATCTGCATCTCTTTTGATTGCACAGTACAATCTTAATCTGTCCGTGCTTTCATTTGTTTCATGCCCAGTCTTCATCTGCAAGCCACAATTGTTGTTTTTATGGCTTCAGCTCCACCGTCCCAGACTGAAAGTTCAGAAATCTAAATCTGTTTAGAATTTTCATGTTAATCCCCAAAATGCCTGCAAAGACATATGCGAGCAAAGCTGTTTCTGGCCTGGCACTGCTGCCAGTTGCAAGATTGTCTGTGGGCGTGGTAGTATCAGAAGTGCATAGCTGATGTCTAAAGGGATTTCTCCATCAATGTTTTTGCAGCACAAACTGTAGTGTCACTCATAGTTGGAGGAGATGATGTTGTCCCAGCTGGTGGTGTTAGTGCAGTTTCTGCTGGCATAAGTATGCTGCCTCAAGTTCCACTACTGACCAGTTAACTGTTTCAAAAATATAGTTGAGTCTAAAGCTATGACTGACAGTATAGATGATGTCATACTCCCAGTAACATCCCCATGGTAGCTGAACATGATTCTGATCCTGGCGATGATAACTCACAATGTCACATTTCTTCCAGCGTTGTTGAGGTCATGCCTTTGCCATCCAATGATTATAAGTGTGGCACAAAAATATTGGGTGTTGATGATGATGATGATGCTATGGTTGAAACATCTTCTCCCATGACAGCAACCAAGCTGAAAATGTGGATGCGGATGATGTTGATGAATATGATGATGATGTCAGTGACCCTGTTGGAAATCAGAGAAAAGAAAGTCAAGGTGGCTGTGTTTGGGTCTGCTGGTGTTAAATCCCCCTCCTCAAAACAATTGTGATGTAGCAGTTCCTGTTGATGATGGTGATGATCCAGTAATAATCATAGGTAGTTGTGGTAGTCAGTCAGAGTGCAAGTGTGTCCAGCAAGAAAAATCATGTAGTACACAGCCCATTTCAGCGGTTAAAAACTGGAGTCAATAAGCAGCATCAGGGACATGTTAAAATAGGGGATCACAATCCCTTGTTTGGAATTTTTAGTCCAAGGCATGAAATGATGAGTCAGTTGCAATCTGCCAGCTTTGCCATGCGCATGTGAGTTGAGGTAAAAGAGAGTCATCTGGGCATGGTGGGGTGGGGCCAGCATACACATCTTAAGAACAGGCACATGGCACTGTGGACCCAGCACCAGATGGCAACTAATGCCATAGTGTGGCATTCACCCTCATCATCAACCTTATTGAGCATGTTATCCCTTCCATGAGTGTAAGACAAAGTAGGAATGTCTGCAGTAGCAATGAAATTACAGCAGAGGATTACTACAGGCATGATGAGGAGGAGGATTATGATTTAGAAATCTTGTCAGGTGGTGGTCAGAGTAGCAGTGGTAGTGGTGGTGGTCAATGCAGTATGTCTAGTGCAAGTGGTACATCAGCCCTGTCGTAAAACAGAGAAAATAACTTCATTTGTGGACTTGTCACCTGTGCACCCTCTTCATCTCCGTCCACCCCCAATCCTGGCCATTCATAGAGCAGAGCCATTTGTCACACCCGTGCCAAAGCGTGTAAGTCAGCCCACATTGGAGAATGTTTTGCCTTTTGTTGCCCATAACCTCCTGCCTGCCTGAAGCATGTGACCTACACTGTGTAAGCCATGTGATGTGTGTGGGCTGCCTGTGAATTCTCACTCCACCTTAAAGCAGAATAAGGCAGAGTGCACAATGTGAAGTCATAATTACAATGCAAAGTGGCGAAGTGAGGGTTTAAAATGGCACTTGCGTGAAGTGGTCAATTCAAAGGTGGAATTTTACTTCGCTGCATCTCTAATTATATTGGTGAACCATCATCTCTGATTTTATTTTGGCTATTTGTTCAGAATAATCTATGTTTGTGGTAGCTTGTAGTGATGTTAAATTATGTAATTGATTCCATAATTGTAAATAAACTTGTATTTCTGTTGTGATTGATTTTTAGCAATTTGTTTAAAATAATCTGACAGTTTTAGTGTCTTCTTACAAGGAATTATAGAATCATATAAGAATAGAACAGAATTTCTATCCTTCTGTACTAATGTTTGTGATAATAAACTGCTATTTAACCTTCAGTATCCTCTTCCTGCTTCCACAGAAGGATGGAAGGAAACTTTTATGCCTATCAAAGCATGGTCAGAGGTTTCCAGTGACCTTGTTTCTGATCAGACAATGGGCAAAAGTAGAGAACTAACCATAAGTCTGTTCTGGTTGTGAGTTTTCCATTAAAAATGTATTTGATTGTGGGTGTGATTCTACCATTAGGGCATCCTTTAAAGTGACTTGTTTTATTATAGTTTGCAATGCTACCTTGTCACAATACATCTTTGATTTAGTAGGCCCACCATTTTTAGACAAACTAATGTTAAGATCCCCACCCATAGTACCTGCCTACTAGTATAAAGATATGGTAGACTTTTTCAATAAAGTTACTCTTAATGCCTTTGTTTGTGGGCCATATATTTTATCAACCTACAATCTAAACCCTGGAACTGAATATCTAGTATCAGAGCCAGTCCAGATTCTACTTCTACCAATTTCTGGACTGTAACCTTGGGTGTGGTAAAACAGATACCTGTACCAGAGCACTGATCTTCACCTATTGACCAATAAAGTAAGCTGAAACCACTTAGTTGAAGCCTGGCGTATTCTTGTAGAGTGTGTAAGCAGTATCCTATAACAAAAAGTGTCATATTGTAATGTTTGCAATGAAAACCTAGCCTTCCTTTTCAAATCAGAGTTGATACTATTAGTGTTCAGTTTAGCCAGCCTAAGTCATTCACATATTTGGGACTGTCTAGTACAATATGCCCTGCAAGCCCATACTGTACCTGTCATTTTGGCGGGTGGCTGGGAAGTATGCGGGGTTCCTGCCCCGCCTATGATGGGAGGAGTGGGTGGGCTAAGGGTTCTGTGTGGGTGGGAGAGGTGGGGGTGCCACTGGATCACCAGGGTCTTATTTACAGGAGATGTACCCCTATTGAGGCAATGGGTGGGGGTTCCACTAGACCACCAGAGATTAAACTGAACATCAGAAACCGTGATCGGGGACAAGGCGGAGGGGGTATCACTAGACTGCCAGGGCATGTTTTATTTTACAGTTACCTCAATCTCGGTGAAGGGTGGAGTGGGGCCACTGGATTACCAGGAAGGTCTACAGTTATATTTATTGGGGTATAGGGTGGGGAGGGAGGGAGGACCACTAGACCACCAGGGACAGACTTATTGTACATTTATCGGGGCATTGGGGAATCAGGAGGAGGAGGGACACTAAACTACCAGGGATTGTTTTGTTGTACATCTACGCGATCATGGCTGCGGGCGGGGCGCCCTGGGATCCCCACTGCACCCGTCATGTGCTGTGCAGGCGCCAGGCACAAATCGCCAGGCTGCCCTGTGCAAGGCATGCAAATGGGGCCATAATGATGTGCAAATGGCCCATTGCGCCTTGCATATATTATGAGCCTCATTTGATTAGAAACATAGAAGTTGACTGCAGATAAGGACTGCGAGGTCTATCCAGTCTGCCATTACCATGCCCCCACTGAATATACTGGGTGATGTGCCTAGCACAACTGCACTTGCACTAGTGCCTCCCAGTGCTCCCTTTCTGTGGCTTGCGCCATCACAGTGCCACTGCACTGTGCGCAGTGCGTGCATATTCCAGCGGTGCTGTGCTGGCACATCACCATTGAACATCACCTGGTCCTGGCCCGGTGCACCCAGTTGCGCTGCACCCAGGCTAGTGCTACTGCCTGGTGCAGTCTGAATATCTGGGCCCTGTTATTTTATTTTATTAATTTTTTTCTTTGATATGTTCATCCCCATTATTTGGAAGAGACATTTATAATTTGGTTTCTAAATTCCAAATATTTTAAATATTTTGCATTTCCTTTTGTTTTGCCCAGCTGTAAAAATATTGCTTAAGGTCTGCTATTGTGTCAGCCCACAAAGATGCAATCATCATTAAACAAAAGGCTGATTTTCTGGCCTGGAACAGATGCACCAGACCCTGCTTGATTTCTTCAGAATCCAACAGGGGCGAATTTAACTTCCATCTTTTATTCATTGAGGAAAATTGGAGGTACATCGTTCAGGTTAATTCTACATTTAAGTAGCAAGTGGTCTGATGAAAATTCACAGTATGAAACATTAAACTTGTGATGACATAAAATGTTGAGATAAAAATATATTTTTTGCTGAAGTGTTACTTCTGTAAGTGAACCTGGGGTCTTTATGCAATGTTCTATAAGAATCCCTTAAACCTGCAGTGGAAATAATGTTATGTAGGGTGTGAGAGTCACAATATATTTTTCTGGACACTATCTTTTATTTTTAAATCCAGGCTACAATTTACATCCCAAATTATGTGCTTAGCTGTATATAGAAAGGGTCTGATTGTGCTGTCTTGGTTTGTGGGGCATATGTGTTTGTTAGTCTTAGAAAATCCCTATACACACAATCCAGCATTAATGCTCTGCCAGGAGAAATATCTACCAACCTCTGAATTTGTACATTTATGTTCTTAAACAGGATTCCTACCATATCAGCTGCATCCTGTCCGAAGGACTAATAAAGAGGTCCCACATCCACCCTTTTCATTTTGAGAAGTGCTAAAAAGGGATTTAAACTAGCTTCTTGGAGGAATATGATATTGCCAGCAAGTTTCATAAGTTTATCAGAGTTAGTAAGACTTTTGCCCATAATACTCACCACAAAAATTATTCAGAGAGCATACCACTTCTGTGATGTCCAATTCTGATTTAAAACTATCTACAGATGTACTCACCACTATCTCCATAGGTAAGTTGTTCCAGATCAGTACCACACTCTGGTTGAACCACTTTTGTCTCTTTAATGTATAAGAAGTCTTGCCTCGTAAGTGAAATGTATGTGCTCTGGTATTATAGAGCTGGGCCCTGATTCTCAAAGTGGACATGGATCAGCGCAAGCTGCGGCGAACAGCAGCTTGCACAGAAGCCTGATATACCAGGGACCATGCACTGCATTCTCTAACAGGCGGGTCCTGGCGGCTAAGTCCCTCTGCTTGCACCAAGTCAGAACAGGTGCGAGATGCATGACACAGCAGAAGGGATTGCCAAGCCAAAAGCGGCTGTGCACCAGTCCAGCAGTGGCCTCAGTGGCTTGTGCCCCCCAGTTGCCAGGTGGACAACTCGCACCTCCACCACCTGTACCTTGAGCCAGAACTGGCACATACCACCATGGCTGACCCGACTGATCTGTCATTGAGCGCATAATCTGGGCTTGCATTTCAGCCTGCTCCTCATCACACATAATGACCATAGTCATACCTATAACCCACATTCTAAACCTCTCGATCGACACAGCCACTGTCCCTCCACCTGTAAACTTGCCAAAATCCTACCTCTCCATAAAGGTGGTGATCCCTCCCTCCCAGGAAATTATAGACCCATCTCTCTTCTCCCCCTCCTAAAATCCAAGAAACCCTCATGCTATCAACATTGTCCCCTTCTCTACAAACAGCTCCTTCTCCCTTTTCAATCGGGTTTCAGAAAACCTCATTCTACCACCACCACCTTACTACGAGTAACCCGACACCATTCTCTCCGCCATGGACACCGGGAAAACCACTACTGCCATTTTCATTGACCTAGCCAAAGCCTTTGATTCGGTCTCCCACCCTCTACTGCTAGGCAAATTGAGCTTCTTGACCTTGCCAACCAGGCGATAAACTGGTTCCATTCCTACCTCCAAAACAGGATGCAGCAAGTACAAATAGGAGACACCCTCTCAACCCTCGACCCATCCTCATGGTGCCCCCCAAGGCTCCATCTTTGGACCCATCCTTTTCTCCTATTTATAAACGACCTCCCCTCAGCCTGTCTCACCTCAAGCGTGCACCTATATGCCATTGATACCATTATCTATGTCTCAGGCCCCTCCATGTCAGTGTTCACCCAAACCTCCGATTTCAACTGAGTACAAGCCTGGCTTCAGGAAAATCAGTTAAAACTCAATGCAAAAAAACTGTCTCCATGGTATTGACACAAGACAAACTCACCTCCGACCTACCCTCCCTCCGATCTCCTCCCTGGATGAAATACCACCCCTTGAGTCTGTACCCACTTTTAAGTACCTGGCAGTCTGGCTGGACACAAACCTCAACTTCTCTACCCATGTCGACGCCGTCTGCACCAGACTCCGGCCCAAACTTGCCATCCTCTATAGCCACAAAGACTGCCTCCCTCCCTTCTCAGAGTTAACTCATATGAAAAACCATCCTACTAGTACTGGACTACGCGGACGTCATTCACGGGACAGCCCTTCCTCTCCCTTGCAAAACTTGGCGTCCTGCTAAACTCCTTCATGCTAACCGCCACTGCCTCCCCCACTTACTCATCACTGCAAACTATTCTCAACTCTGTCTCTAATGCCACTCTCACATAGGCAAACCACCACAGCGCCTCACTCATAGCAAAATATTGGCAGCTCCTTTCTCCTCTACCTCTCCTTCCGCCTCTCTCAAGCCAACCCCCTGGCTACTCACTTCACCACAGACATGCACACCTTCCACCTCTTATGCCCCTCTCAGCCTCTGGGCAAGCTGCCTTTTCTACTGGCTCCACTCCTATGGAACAACCTCCCACCCAACCTCCACCTGGCCCCTTCCTATCAGCCTTTGAACAGCTCCTCAGGCTTCTCCTCCCACTCCCTGCCACAGCTGTGCCAATCCCTCCTTACACAGACCTAGTACTACCCTCAGTAGCCTCGCCAGGTAAAAATAACTCCACATGCCAGCTCTTACTGTTAAACCACCACCCCCACTGGTACCTTCTCCCGAAAACTCAAATTTTTGGTAAATCCACTACTGTAAATATGTAAAGACACACACTTGGAATTTAAGGTAAAATGGTCTAGAAATGTAATGAATCAATTTTTCCACTCTGCTGTTCAAACAAAAGTGAAACCTAACCACCAAACTCTATGTAATGTACTATACTGTATTATTTGTCTGTTACTTGATATTTGCTGTATTTCCCTGTCTCCACCTTGTACTACTTGTACCGGGTCACACCTGAAACGAGCCTCAGCTCAGTGTGCCTTCCCAGTCACCAATTTTAAATAAAATAAATAATACATTACAGTAGCTACTCAGTGAGCACCTACTGTAACGTTGAATGCACTCAGTGACATTGAAGTCAGGGTCAGCCAAGGTGGTGTGCAGAGGTTGTGCCAGTCCTGCCTGCAGGTAGGTGTGTGGGTGTGCAGGTGGTGGGCACAGCTGGCGAGGTTGGGGGTAGAAACGCTATACCACCAGGCACACCAGTTGCCAATGGGCATATACAGTTGGGAGGGACAGCTACACCACCAGGTAGAGGGGTTGCCATATGGCACTGGTATGGGGATATCATGGAGGGACCTTTAGGGTACCAGGACATTGTCACAATGCTGCACTTTGGATAGGTCTTCCAGGGAGACATGTCTAAATATCCTTACACCAGCCCTGGCTGGTCTAAAGGTTATTAGAAATTCTCCCACTGGAGAGGTTGTGAATCACAATACCCGGCTGTGGCAGCTTGCATCTGTTGCATGCCCCTTGCACTGTGTCGCAGCCCAGTTTTGGGCACATGGGACGGCGCTAGACCTGTTCAGGGCAGGCAACCTGCAGTTGCCACAGGCTGCCTTTTGAGAGTGGTTCTGGGTGTAATATCTGCTGCAAGGTGCCACTTGCACCTTATTTGTTTAGGCGCAGACACCTTGCACCACTCTTGGGGCTTTGAGGATAGGGCCCCTGATCTCTAAAGTTTAGACTCAGCCTTTCCAATAAATCACTATCAGTCTGAGCCTTATACAAAAGCACATGTCTGTCCTAATTCTACTATGATCCAGTGGGAACAGATTTAATTCTCTCAGCCTAGAATCATAGTCCATCCCTTTGAGTTCAGTAACAGACATTGTTGCTCTCTTTCACACTCTATCCTGTCAACTTCATTTTTCTGTATGGTGACCATGCTTCAGAACAATATTCCAAGGACAGTTTCACCAGAGTGCAGTACAGTGGCATGAACACTTCCTATTCTTGCTAGAAATGTGTCTGATGATACAGTTGCTGAAAAGGAAAGAATAACAACATTTTTTAATTCTTCACACTACATACATTTAGTGAGTCAATTTGAAGTAATGCCATGTATTTCTAGGGCTTAGGTATCCTTGTACCCCTTAATTTTCCTTTCCTCCCTTTTCTTTTGTTTCCATGACACCTTCTGCAGAATCCTCTTCCAATCCCTCTCTGATATTGCTTCTGATCTGGAGGAAATGTCTGACTTCTGCTTCCTTATCCTGAAGAACTTGAAAAGCGTTTTGTGTTACAATCGAGTGGTAGTTCCTTTGTTTGTATACAGACCATGTAAGATGTCTAGCACTTGGGAGCTGAGAATCTTCTTTGGGGAGGGCATTAAGTTTATGCTTTTGTCACTACTTTCCTAAAAGTCTGTAGATACTACAGTACCTCTTGTGGGTTCCTCTTGTGGAGGGTGGGAGAAAGGTAAGAAATGTCTTGGATGTAGAAGGCCTAGCCATACCCTCAGCAGATTCAGAGTCATGTTGTGTTTGTTCTGAGGATTGGCCTGCATTGTCTGCTGGATCAGGATCCTGAGACCTGCGTCTTTGCTGTGCCTGACTAATTATGTGTTCCTGAGCTGGGCCTCCTGGTCTATACTGGCCTGCCCAGGGACACTGATGGTAAGCATGTCCTTGCTCATCACACAAATTGCATCTAAAATATCTCTGCATACTGAGCTGACATGGTCAAAATCCAGCACAGGGCACACCTTAATTTGTCACAGGTACTGCTAAGTATGCGATTTCCACACTTATAGCAGGCTTTTGGCTGCCCTGGATAAAACACATGCCCTGTCCCTCCCTAGAAAAATACTATTTGGGGCATGTATAACATCATTCCCCACCATATTGAGTTTGACCTTGAATGTCCAGTTCCTGTCCAAATCCTTCAGTGTCAATTATTGGTTCAGGAGGACCTAAAACCGAACATTTTTTCAACAAAAACTGAATGTCCTATCATTATCCCTTTCATCTAAACATTATCGTGATCGTCTTGAACAAAGGTTTTATTCGGGTATTGCTCAAATAGGGGTCCACAGGTGAGTCTTTTTCTTTGCTTCATACTTCTTCAAAATTTATGTGATTAAAAGTCTTATAGCTAATACCAAATGTATCCTACCCTCTCACATTTATCAAGGCATACATATCTGAAGTCTGAAAGGCCATATATTCTTTTAACAATTTTTTGTAACATACACCCTATTCAGGAGTTCCTGTAATCCCCCTAAATCTGAGGTGGACTGCATTTCATCTATTGGCTTATTCCAGCCTATATGTTCTGAATAAATCTTAAAACATAAGTCCTGTTCTTCTCCGATCTTGTGTTGATGGAGAAGAGGGTACAGAAGATGAGGAATCCTCGAATCTTGGGCCCTATTAAAGTTTCAAGTTTTGAGCCCTCAGTTACAGTATGGCCCAAACCCATTTGGGGTGTTTGTCCTGAAGGTTGACCCTTTGCTGTTGTGCAGTCTTATTTACATTGTTCCTTTGTGATCTACTGGTTGAGGGGCCCCAGTTTCTCTTTGAGTAAAATGTTCCATTTGTTATCAGGCAAACATTTCCCATTTCTATCTTTTACCCAGACAGCCCTTTCAAGTGCTGCATCTGCTGACCAATTCTCTGAAGAAAATGAGTCAACAGATAAAGTTACCCCAAAAGATTCCTGTACCAGCTCACCTGTAGTCATTTGTGGGGCTGTATTTTGTACTATGTGTGCTGTCTCTGCTTCTGCAGCAGCGGTAGCACTTGCATCAATTCTGGTGCTTCTCCTGTTGGCTGCACCGCAGCTGCCCTTTGATCTCCATAGCTGCAACAAAACCCACAACTGCCACACCCGGACATTCTTTAACCTGTTCAGAGGAGGAACAAGTACATTTTCTGGATGCATCTCTGCTGCAGTCAACATGGAAACTTCTTTAGGGAGCATATCTCCCATCTGTTGCATCCACAAACTCTTCATCTATTTCACCCGCTGAACAGATCTCCTGGCCATTTCAGCCTCAGCAGAGTGCTCCAAAACCACAGTGCTACCCCTACTGATCCATGAGCCAAGGTCATGGATGAAACCACAGCCATCAGGGTGTCCTCCTCCTCCTCCTCCTCCATCCTGGCACGAATGCTGTCCAACAAAATGGACAGCAGCTCCCCTTAACTCACAGTAGGAGAATTTCCCAGTGTCTTGTCCAGATTTCCCCATTCACTAAAAATATCACCAACAGCTTAATCTGGTTCAGTGACAGTTGTCTTCAATCTGTATACTGCTGTTCCCAGAACGAGTTTGAAAAAGACAGAATTGCATGGTTCTCCTTTCCATTCAACAAACACTATATACTGTAAATAAAAATGAAGGACCAAAAAGTATCAAGGGACTTCTTGGCCAAGCAGGTGTGGTCCTGTATTGCTAAGGAGTATTTGGCAGAAAATAGAAGGCTTCTACTCTACCAGCATGCTCACAGCATCCTGATAAGAGAGGATGGAGGACTTGGTGTCGGAGCTTTACAGAGTGACAGTGTGGCTAATGGTTATACATCCTAAAGCACTTTGGGGTGAAGAACCCAAGGAGAGAATACTGGCTGGGGGAGTTAAGCTGGGTATCACTGAGGAGGAGAAGGATCTAGGGGTAATGATAACAGGGACCATGAACAACACTGCCCAGTGCAGGAGAGCAGCTGCAAAGTGAACAAAATGCTGGTGTGCATAGAGAGGATTTTTCGTCCAGGCAAAGAGGTGATCTTGCATCTTGCCCTCTACAGGTCACTGGTAAGGCCACACTTAGAGTATTGCGCAGTTTTGAAGGCCATACCTAAAGCGTGATATCAGGTTACTGGATGGGCTGCAGAGGAGAGCAACAAAGATGATTTGTGGAATGGAGGGAGGGACAATGACAGCAGGCTGGGAGACCTGAATATGTACACCCTGGAGGATAGAAGGGACAGGGGGACATGACAGAGACATTTAAGTATCTGAGGGAATTAATAAGGATAGGGCAGATGGGGTCTTTAAGTTAAGGAGGGAGGGTCACCAGGGACACAGGCTAAGAATAGAGTGGGAAGATTTAGGAAGGAAATGAGGAGACACGGTTTCACAGAGAGGGTGGCAGCAAAATGGAATGTCCTACCAGAATGGGTGGTATTATGTAAATCTGTGAACAGCTTCAAAGGGTATGGGACAGGGAACAGGGAGAGTGAGGGTGGGGGGAGTTGGGGTGGCAGTGGAATGACAAGGGGTGGGGATGGGGCAGCTGCAAACTAAGGGTATTGGCTACACACTCAAGCAGATTTAGATAGACTGGGTGGTCTGTTTCTGCTGGCACATTCATATGTTCGTATGTTCGCATGTAAGCACTGTAGTCTCGATGTCCAGAGTTCCATTGATGAGGCCTTTGAGTACAGCATTTTGCAGACTGTGTTTAATGAATGAATCCCATAGTTACCATTATGAGTCATATATGGAACAATTATATCCCTCCCACCCTATCAAGGGTACTGCTTTTAGAACTCATTTGTAATTTCCCATTGACAAAATAGGGTGATACAGAAAGGAGAAATTATTTTATACTTACTGTAGGTTCCTTTTCTGTTAGCTCAATGTTGTCAATGGGGCTTCTCACTGAAGCTCATCGCTCCTCTTGGAGAATAGTATCCAATATATTTATAAATATGTATGTTTTTAATGAAAGGCTTTACCAAAGTTGTTCAGAGGTTTGGAATTCATCAGCTATCTCTGGGCTTCACAGTATGACAACTTAACTGGCATAATGGTTCAACAGACTAACTGGTAGTGATTTCAGAAGATGTGGGATCAAAAACTTGTCTATGACAGCACCCAATTGTTGTTAAAGTCAATTTTATTTGCTCTGTTTGACAAAATATTATGGGCTCAATTCTCAAAGGGCTTAGATCAACACAAGCTGCAGCAAACAGCAGCTTGCTTTGAAGCCTGGTGAGCCAGGGACACTGCACCAGATTCTGGTACAGGAGGAGTTAATGGCTTTGAAGTTCCTGCACCTCGGCAGCCTCTCCTATGTGACAAACAAATGGCACACAGGAGGGATTTCCCACAGGCTCTGTGCAACAAATGTTGTCTAATAAATATCCCGATACCCTAATATACACCCCATCCCTTGTGACTAATGGTTCTTCCATCCTGATCCCCTGTTTAAATAAATTAACTCCTATCCCTGGTGGTCTAGTAGACCCCATCCCTGATCTCCAAGTTTGCCCACATGATTATATAATGAAAAGCCCCTTCTCTGGTGGTTTAAGGACACCTACCACTCACCAAAGCAGGCAGTGCCCCACCACCCCCGTTCCATCCCTAGCCTGCAAGTGGCACAACCCATCACCCTACCATGGCCAGTCACTTACTGAACTGCAAGAAGTGTGTACTGTATACAGTATGGGCTTAGTGATTGACAGAGCAGTCAGTCACTGAACACATACTGTATATATTACATGATCCTTGCAGTGCAGTTGGTGGCAGGCCATAGTGGGCGAGAAGGGCTGTAGCCAGTTGCTGGGAGATGGAATGGGGTCGGTCGGGACATGGGCCATTGCATGGTGAGTATGGGGTTGCTGTCCACTTGAGCACCAGGAGGGACTTTTCATCATTTAATGACACAGGCAAACTTGGGTATTGGGGAGGGTCCATGAGTCCACCAGGAAATTATTGAATCTATTATTTATTGGGGACATCTGGGATCAGGGAGGGGTTCCACTAGACCTCCAGGGAAGTTAATCATATCAAGGGATCAATGCTGGGAAGGGGACCATGGCACATTGCTACAGGTTGCTGAACTCTGCAGAGGGCATATTTCAAAGTACCCTTAGACTAACCCTGGCTGGTCTAATGGTACTTAAAATTGTGCCCTCTGGCACGGCTTTGAGAACCCAATTTAGTGGATTAGGCAGCCTGCAGCTGCTGCAAGCCCCTAGGTCATGACACAATCCATTTTATTGTGAACAGGTGAAGAAGCACTGTTTGAGGCAGGCAGCTTCGGTTGATGCAGGCTACCTTTGAGAATTGCTCCAGGTGCATCATCTGGTACAAGGGAACTTTGTGCCATTCTTTGTGATACAAGCCCCTTATACCGCATTGTGAGTTTTGAGAATCAGGCCATATATACTACAGTTTCTGACAATAATTGCCTCAAGGCTGCTAACAGTTCACACAAAGTGCAAAGCTGTATGACAATCCTAGTGAGAGAAATCCAAAGATCTGTTTTCATTTATTGGAACTGTCATCCAGGACAAGGATGGTCTGTGTTTTTCTTTCTAAATTTTTAAACAATGTTTTAAATTTTAGTAAGCAATGTTTTGAGGATCATCTGGATACTTGTTATTGAGGGCAGCATGTATTTGTAGACTGCACTGTAAAGGTAAACTGGGGTTACTGCTGTAACAGATGTTTCATGTCCTCAGGGTCTATATTGCAGTCTCAGCTTTTGAGCTGTACCACTACCCACAGTGGGAGCACATTGCCCATATGCAATAGTAAGCAATAACCCACAACTGGGTATGGGTTTAGTAAGCAATAAAACATGAAAGGATGTGTTCTGTGGTGGGATAACATAGAAACATAGAAACATAGAAACATAGAAGTTGACGGCAGATAAGGACCATAAGGCCCATCAGTCTGCCCATTTCTTTTCTACCTTATAAATGTGCCATTGGCCTTTGCTCTGTCAGTGGCCTATATATTCATAGTCATTTATATTGCTCCCTTATGCCTATCCCATGCCTGTTTGAAGCCCTGCACTGTATTCATAGCCACCACTTCTTGTGGTAAGCCATTCCATGCATCTACCACCCTTTCTGTGAAAAAAAATTTCCTCACATTCCCCTTAATGACCCCCTCTAATCTCATGCTATGTCCTCTTGTCCTGCTATTTTCTTATATTTAAACATATTGAGACTCTTTCACCTTGTTAATGCCCTTAAGGTGTTTGAATGCCTCGATCATATCACCTCTCTCCCTCCTTTGCTCAAGGGTATACATATTGAGCTCTGTTGATCTGTCCTCATATGTCTTCTGATGCAGTCCCTGCATCATTTTGGTTACCCTTCTCTGGACTGCCTCAATTTGGTTAATGTCCTTGTGAAGGTGTGGTCTCCAATACTGTACGCAGTACTCCAGATGGGGCCTAACCAGTGTCTTGTAAAGGAATTATTACCGCCCTTTACGACTTGTGATACCCCTACTAATACACCTAACACCCCCAGCCTTACCTGCTTTAGGGTCTGCTTGGATGATTTCAGGTCATCAGTGATGATGATGCCCAAGTCTCTTTCTTCCTTTGTGACTGCTAGCAACTCCTCCCAGCCTATAGGTGGCTTCAGAGTTTCTCTTCCCTATGTGCATGATTTTGCACTTCTTTGCATTAAATCCCAGTTGCCACTCTTCTGACCATTTTGCTAGTTTATCCAGATCTTTTCTCATTCTGCCCACCCCATCTGGATCATCTACTCTGTTGCAGATCTTGGTGTCATCTGCAAACAGACAAGCCTTAACCTCTAGTCCATCTGCAAGGTCACTAATGAAGATGTTGACGAGGACTGGCCCCAGGACTGATCCTGAGGTACCCACTTGTGTCTTGCAGCTCTTCTGACTGTATACCATTTACCACCACTCTCTGTTTTCTGCCCGTCAACCAGTTTGCCACCCAGTTGACCAAATTCTGACCCACCCGCGCCTACCCAGCTTATTTATCAATCTTCTATGTGGAACAGTGTCAAAAGCTTTGCTGAAGTCAAGGTAGGCGACATCAACTGCTCCCCTTGGTCCACAACTCTGGTTACCCAGTCAAAGAAATCTATGAGATTAGTTGTGAAGGACCTTCCTTTGTAAACCCATGCTGTCTTGGATCCTGTGCCCCATGGATTCCAGGTGTTGCACTATCCTTTCCTTAAGGGTGCCTCCATAATCTTGCCCACTACTGAGGTAAGACTGACTGGTCTGTAGTTCCCTGCCTCCTCCTGCTACCACTCTTGTGGGCGGGATCACATGAGCCCTTCCCCAGTCTTCTGGGACCTCTCCTGTGCTCAGAGACTCACTAAACAGTTCTGCTAATGGCTCTGCTAGTTCCACCTTTAGCTCCTTAAGTACCCGGCATGTATGCCATCAGGTCGCATTGCCTTATCCATCCTGAGCTTAGCAAGCTCTTGTGGGACCCTTTCTTTATGAAGGGAGTAGTGCTCACCTCCCTCCCCCATGTCCATGATGCTGAGCTGTGGGCCTGACCTACCTTCTCTTCAGTAAATACTGAGCAAAGTATCTATTTAGGATAAATGCCTTTACAGGGTCCTCCTCCTCACATGCTCCTTTTTCTCCATTAAACAGCAATACCCCCTCTGGACTTTCTCCTTTCACTAATGTATCTATAGAAAGTCTTGTCACCTTCTTTACTGTTCGTGCTAGTTTTTCCTCAGTTTGGGACTTTGCCTGCCTTACTGCCTTCCCTGCTTCCCTTAGGGCAGTTTGGTATGCCTCCCTGTCTTTATCCTGCTGTATTCCCTTATATTTCCTGAAGGTCAGCCTTTTCTGACCTTTTCTTACTGTATTTGAGAACCAAAGTGGCTTCCTTCTTCTTTTGCACTTCCTTTCTGTCTAACACATTGGGATGTTGCTTCAAGTATTGCATCCTTAATGCTTGCCCTTTGGCCTGTACCCCTCACCTGTGTTTCTTTTGCCAGGGCTAAGCTTAACTCTGTTGGCCATCTTATCAAAGTCAACTCCTCTGAAGTCCCATGTTTTGCCTTGGAATGGGATGATTTAGATGTAGTAGCCAAATTGAACCATACCATGTGATGGTCACTGGCCCCAGGTGACCTTCTACCTGGAGATCTGTGATCCCTTCCTTGTTAGTCAGTACTAGATCTAGGATCGCCCTGTCTCTCGTGGGTTGCTGTACCAGCTGTTTGATGCCCTCCCCTGCAGGGAATCCACTATGTGTCTAGTTCTGGCAGATGTTCCTGCTGGTATTGACCAATCTGTATCCGGCATGTTGAAGTCTCCCATTATCAGAACCTCCCTTTAGTTGTCATGTTTTGTATATCTTCTAACAGTAATGTGTCTTTGGGTGTGCTGTGAGGCACAAGGCATTGCAATGTGTCTTCAACCAAATAAAAGTGTTCTTATGCCACCACAAAACACACCATGGTGTGCCTTATTGTGATTTTAAATGGTTTCAAAGAATTTTCTGGGGACAGGGGTTGTGCAAAATAAAAATAAACATTTTTATGATTTGTTTTTACAACATTCGTCCACCCAACCAAAATAGACCCAACACATCAAAGCACTGGCATTCCGTCTCAGGTTCAAATATTAAACATAGCAAAATACATTTCTTTTAATTAGCCCTTAAACCATCTATTTTCCCACCCCACAACATTTATCTGTTTCCTGGTCATTCTTTCTTCTTCTTTATAGTATTCTCTTCCTTTTTCCCACCTTGTTTCTTTTCTGTGTTTACCAAGAAATTAGTATTTACTATGGAAGGAAATCAAAATTCAAATCTTTGCTCAGATGTTCTGTAGAATGTCCCCAGGGTCTCACAACAAAGGCCTCAGATTAACCAGGGCTTTTGCATTGCCTGTATCAGGTTAAACCATAGAGATTTGCTTGGTAAGCAGGTGAGGATTGGGGGTTCAAAATCAACAAAAACATAAGACATCTGTAGTACTTTTCAATTTATGTATATGTGTGTACGAAGAAGATTTTGAGGGCAAATAACATTAAATAATTACCTTTTAAAGCAAATTTATGTTTAAGGCTGAGTTGAAGGACTTTAGTGAGTAAAGGTGAAAGCCATGTTTGTGATGGCAATTAGAGATGTGTAATTTGTACTGATTTTAGTGTTAAGAGGCTACTGGATCTTTATGTTATGTGCTATGCTGAGTTAATAACAGCGATAAAGATGGCTGTCAGCCAATCAGGTTTCATAACTGATAAAACTCATTTTACAACAGAGAATTAATGCACACCCTGTTTAATTGGAGGCACAAGGCCAATGGTCAAGAGACATTCAGTGCACCCAGGAAGTGCATTAATGCCTGGAGTGGATAATTTTGCTTATAGAATATAAAACAAAAAAGAAAACAGAAAATGGAAAAAAGTTTCATTTACCTTTAGTTACGCAGTAGCTATGTACTATAGAATACATGAGTTTGGTAATGAAAGTCAAGTGCCTTTTAATAACTTGGTCAGAGGGGTTGGAGGGTGGAGCTTGCCAACTAAGATGGTGGCAGCATAACTTGAGCAGAGGGACCCTGAGGGACAGATTCAACCCCATCCAAAGGCACAACTAATACAAGAGGAAAATGAGAGTAGAATGTGCTTCCTTAATTCCAATGCTGCAAAACAATGTTAATATTGATCTGGTAGGCAGTACAGAAGATGGCAAACAACTGATGATACAACAGCTGGCACCTACCTCATCGAGCAAGAAATGGACATGGCGGCATCTCCGGCATTCCAGTAGTGGGCGCAGCTGGTAGAAAGCATCAGAGGCATAGCATAGCTGGCATGGGTCCTAGTGCAAGGAATTAAGATGGGCCCCCAATGAAAGGAATTAATGGGCCCCCCATGAATGGTCAAACTCCCCCAGCCAGACAGTGGATCACCTGTGTCTCTGAATTTAAGTATTTTTTAATTTTATTTTACAAAAAACTAACGGAGGACAACCACTGCCAGATAGATAGCAGCTGTTGCTTATTTGCAGCTCAAAGCAGACAGCAACCTGCCTGCAGCACTTTCTTGCTGCTGTGTCTGACTCTGTCAAGTTTGAACTTGAGGAACAACCTTTGTTTTATTTTATCATTCAGTCTTTAACAGGTATAGGTATTATTTTTTTAATAAAACTGTTCCTCCTCCTCAGTCTCTCTCTCTCTCTCGCCAACCAAATCTTGGTAATCTTCAGTCCAGACTCCTCTCCTTATCCTCCCTCCCAGTCCCTTTATTATTCAGTCAGCTCAGCTGTGGGCTGGCCCAGACACTCAGTCACCTGTCTCTGTGACAAAAACGTTCCTTATAGTTTGGTTAATTCTTCCTCCTCTCACTGCTGTGACACCACCAACTAAATCTTAATATATCCATATTAGTTCTCATCCCTCCTGGTCTTCCCAGTCCCCAGGTCCCTTATTCAGAATTCAGTCTGCTCTGGCTGCTGGCCAAGACAGAGTCCCCTCTATCTCACTCTGTCTGTCTCTTTAACACTTATTTAACTATTTATTTTTATTCCATCCTGACCTCTCTCTCTCTTCTCAGTCTATATCAAATAAAGTTGTTTCTTTTCCTAGTCAGAATCAGTCCTCCCCTCTGACCACTATTATCCTCCATCCCTCTCCAGTCCCTTGTGCTCCTCCTGTGAGTTGGTTGTTGCTGTGACTGACAGCACAGCAGACTGTTATTTGTTGTGAACTTGTGTCCTTGTTGGTCCTTGTCTTACTCTCTCACTCTCAGTCTCCTTATTCCATTCCAATTTCAATTCAAGTTCTCCCCAACCCCAAAGTGCCCAATTCCCTGACTTGCTGGCTGGGCCCCCAAGCAGCAGCAGAGGCCCACCACACCCACTCAGATGGCTGAGATGAAGACCGACCCATCATCCACCCACCAGTCTCACAGCAGTGAGGAAATACATGCACGGTGTGGCACTGTTTGACTTTATTTTTTCTAGTCAGCCAGACAGCCACTGACCTAGCTGGAGTGCACAAAATTGGATGGATCCCTTCCCGAGTCCCCAACACACCACCCCAGGCCAGGCAGCAGCAGCACTGCAGAGATGATGAGAGACAGTCCACAGCCCCACTCCAGTCTGGCAAAGACAGAGAGATGCACAGTGACACATTGTCACAAGCAAATGTCAGATTGAGCTTAACTGTACAGCTCAGATTTGAATGGGAAGAAAGCAGCTGCTGACAGATGTGATGGCGTCTCCCTCTCCTCTCTCCGCCTCCTGCCCGCCCCACCACTACCTCGCTGAGACCTGATTGGTCACCAAATCCAGCAGGCAGCAGCACTAAATCACCGATACGCTGCTTAATCTGTCAATCATCATGACAGATACGTGGCTCGTGGTCCATCATCCACCCTCCTCCTCCTCCTCAGCTCACTGACTCCTGCCCTCTATCTCTTCTTAGTGCAGCTACTCACCAATGCATTCTTGAGTCCCCTGGTCCCACATGGCGTACATCAGCAACATCTAGATAGTCAAGTGGGGTCATGGGTGCATGGCTGGATTGCACAGCATTTTTTACTATTTTATTTATTTCTGCAGCCATGGGAGTGCCGCCTGTGGTAGTGGGATGGTCTGGTTGCCAGAGACGCTAATTTTTTTAATGCAGCAGGAGGCAGGGTAGTAATCATTGGGCCCTCTTGGTTCTGTGCCCCAGTGCAGGTGCACTACCTACACACTCCATTCCTCGCCCATGGGAAGCATTGGAGATAGGAATCCACTTGAGCTGCAGACTACTCAACAATGGCTCATTTCTCACTCCCACAGCAGCCAAAGAACTTGCTAATATCACCAAGCAGCTGAATCAAATTTTAAGGGACACAGTGGTGCTAAAAGAAATGACTTCCGAACCAGCCAAGAGATCCAAAGTTTAACAGCAAGGGTTATGGACACTGAAAAGACTGTGACAAATCACAAAGATATCCTGAAGGATCATCATGGACAACTGAGGGAACATCATGGCAAATTCAATACTTGCTTCAGAAGATCAATGACATGGAAAATAGAGCCTGTCAGAATATTCTCAGAATTGCGGTCTTACCAGAGGGAGCTTAGGGGAGATTTTATTACATTTTACAAGCCATGCTGCCATCCCTCTTGAAGATTAATAACGGGGCACCTCCAGAGCTAGAGTGGGCCCACATATCTGTAGCACCAAAGCCTAAGTACAGTGAATGCCCCAGACTCATTCTGAGCAAGTTTCTAAGGTATCCAGTAAAAGAGATGTACTTAACAACTTCTAAGGAATGCAGAGACCTGACATGGGAGGGTAACAGAGTCTAGTTGTTCCAAGACGACTCTTTATGAGGTGTCACAGAAACAGAGGGCATATGCGGGTGAAGCATAAATTGTATGTAAACTAGATGTGGGTGAAGTGCCTAAAATTTGTTACATGTTTTGGGAAATATTACACAAAGCAAAGTGATTAACTTTGCATCTCGATAACTCAAACTTCCCATTGTTCTCTTTTGACTTTGCTTTTTTTTTGCTCTTTAAGGTGAATTTTGCAGTGATTCATGGGATGTAAGGTCACATGGGTCTATATTGTCTTGCACAGCCTCAGTTCAGTGTAGTGTGTGTAGTGGAAAGCTGGAGACAGTTTTCTCTCAGAGCTCTGAGAATCAAACCATCAATAAACCTTTAAACAGAGTAAAGGCCTATGCGCATTCATAAGGTAGAAAAGATGGGCAGACTGGAGGACCTTGTGGTCCTCTTCTGCCATCAACTTCTATTTTCTATGTTTCTATGTTAAAGTTTCTTCACATTACTTTTAGTCTATGTGCGTGCCGTCAAGTCAAACGATATTTTTGTGCCACCGTAATAGCAGTACTCTTAATTTCTTAGCCTGTCTGCGGTATTTTTTATGCTTCTAACTAGCTACTGCTGTACTACTGCTACTGCTACCCCCACCCACAAAATAAGATAGTGTTATTCCACTGTAGGATTTCTGAACACTGGTTAAAGTCTTGTTGTGCCTGTGTGGCTACATCTGTTTAGTGCTGAATTTCCATCTGGAAGTCACTGTTGTTGTTTTTGGCTTCCCAGCCACACCAAAACTGAATAAATACAGTATAACGTTGCTGTTAATTGTCTATGTTCAGTCTGTTGAAATTTTGTCACATAGTACTGTGATTGAATACTGTCTCTCATTATGATTATAGCATTTAACAGAAAGAAAAAGATATAATAAAGAAACGTACCTATTGCAGTATTTTGGCATTACACTGTCTAGCAACCCACAAAATTAGAAAATCACTTTTGCAATAAACATGTTTCTTTTCTTGTGACTGTGTAGTCTAAACAAATGCCCACAAAAGACATGGACTGGCAAAGGTATTTCTGACTGTGGTGATCCGCCACATAAGTCAGTGTGGGTATAAGCTTTGGCTCTGTAGGCAGGGCATTCCATCACATCATGCGAATAAATAAAAAAAAAAAAAATCTCTGTAGGGAAACAGTACTGTGTCAGAGAGGGTTAGGCCAGGCAAGGTCCCTGAATATTTGTGGGTAGCAGCAGTGTCTGCAGCATCACCCTTAGCATAGGTGGTGTGTGAAATAAATTGTGTGTGTGCCTGAAATAAAATCTGCCAGCCAGTCGTCAAGTAACAGTAAGTAGCCATGTAATTAAAAGTTGTGAATTTTATTTTATTATTTATTTTATTTATTTAGTTTTTTGTTTACTGGTCAGTGCACTAGACAAATCTTGCCTATTTTCAGACACGACCCAGGGATGGGGATACAGATGAATGCCAACTGACCTTGAACCATATTAAGCTGTTCGTGGTATTTTAGTGAATGAGGGAAATTTGACCAGGACACTGGGAAATTCTCCTACTCTCCTGCAGGGGTGCTTTCACTTCCTGCCAGTGGGATGGAGGGACCCAGTTCACAGTCGGATACAGGAGGAGGAGGAGCGATGATGTGGCAGGAGAGCAGGTTGTGCTGCAAGGAGGAGGCTCAATTTCAAGGCCTACCTTCTCTTTACATGTACAGAAGGCAGACAGGGAGCTGTTTGATGTGGAGTAAGAACTTATGGACGTGGAAGCTACTGCAGAGAATCAAAACATGATGTTGGAAACTGGAAACAGTGCTACAGAAATACTGAAAACAGACCTGAAAGAGATTTGTGATTTGGAGATATTTATTTCAGCTGAGGACCTGCGGCTACAAAAGCCTGAAGTTGATATACCTCCTGAGAAATCTGCTGAATCTGCATTAAAAGATTCCCTACAAGAATTACTGTCTAAAGAAAATGAGAGACACTCTTTGGAAAAGAGCATTTGATTGAGCAGTTCAGCTCACTTACAGAATGACTCATCGACTGTCAGAAATCCCGGCCCGCTTGTCATCATGCCTGCACTACAGGATGATATGGCAGCTCTGGAAGAAGCAGCGGAGCTGGGTGAGTCAGTTCCGATTACTTCTTCTGATATCTCTTCTGTGGTAACTGAGGTACAAACACCTACAGCTGGCAGTATGAGTGCAAAGTCACTCGTGACAAAAGCCGGTAGATTAAAACTCTAAAACTGTTCCTTGTTCAGATATACCCGTACAGTTCCTGATAATATCAAACTGCTCCAAGTACATGCAGAATTTACAGGGCCTGTGACTCAGGTGAGTTCTGACATATCCACTGAACTGTCTGGCTCGAACCTCTTAAAACAGCTGGGTTTGTTTTCAGAATGCCATGCCGGCTTTGATTTCTGCTGAACATACTAATGTAGTAATTTACAGACTTCACCTTCAAAACAAGAAGGGACAACTCTATTTAATTTTTCACGAGATGTTGAATCTCGATCTAGGATGAGAGATGACAACAAAATAAAGCGTATGGCCCAGACAATTACAAATAGAAATATTTTTGTTACAGCACCTTCTAAAGTATTACAACCTGACCAAAAGCATCAGAACTCTGAGCCCTGATTGTTTTTCAGGTGGGTCATAACGAACTTCCATTGCCTACAGTGACTCCAGATGAGCCCTGATCCCCAGAAGGCACTGGTGAGGAACTTGGATTCCCACCCTGATTGGTACCCTAAGCTTAATTTTTCTCAAACCTCACCTGAATGGTGTCCTATAGTTTGCATCCTGCTGCACATTCAGGTTTAGTACCTACAAACCTTGTAAGCAGCAGTCTGGCATTTAATGAATCTACGTCCATTTTAAACTCTCAAAACCTGCCATATAGCCCCATACCATTAGTTTGGCTCAGAGACACCTCTTCCTGTGGAGGAAAATCCTCAAATTCCCATAAAGACACAAAAACGCTTCTCTCAGAACTCTTTTCTAAAATCAGAAAAGAAGCAGCCCAAGGAGAAATGCTGTCCATTAGGTATAAAGGAGGCCTTAAAGTTCGCTCTGACAGGCATCACGTAGGCAAATTATTACTGAAGGATTCTCTGCACTTCTCCTGAGAGAAGTCTTCGTATTTATTAACATTTTGAGGGAGGACAATTTTGATGTTAGCTTCGATCTGCTTATGCCTTGACTTATTTTGGGAGAGGTATAACAAGTTAAATTCTCTCCTACATGTACCCCTTTTGGTTATCCCTTAACCAAACCACTGATAAATATGTTACTTTAGTGTTCTGCAATGAGGGGTCCGTGTAGAAGATATAACCTACTGCTCAGCCAGAAATGTGATATGATGAGTCCTCCGGAAGCTATATTAGATACTGAAATGTTTTGGACTGGGGGCTGGCGCTATAAAGTTAAACTAAGACAAACTGAGTCTGGAATTGAACATATCCATAATTCTTTTTGTAGGGGCATGATAGAGGTGTTTGTTTCTACGCTGGTCAGCCTCAGGCCTGTTACAAGTGTGGATCTAGAACTCACCTTTCCAATTCATGTGACAGGCCTAGGTGCGATAACAGTGGGGAAATTGGACATATTGCTTTTCTGTGTGCAAACCACACTAGGTGTGATCTCTGTGAAGAAACTGGTCATGTTTTTCTGAAAGTTCTTGGGCTGCTAAGAATAAAGCTACTTGTTTAAGTCCTGATCTCCTTATACAGCAAGCACAGGACTCCATTTCCTCTCAGCCTACTACATCCTTAGTCTCTGACTCGACTGGTATTCCTCTGGAGAACCCTCCCCTGCCTCCTCCCTCTCTTGATCTCACTTCAGGAGTAAAGGCAGAACCAGCCCCTTACTACCACTTCTTTAGCTTTGCCTCCTGACTCATTACCAATGTGTTACACTGACCCTACAGAAGCTGTTTCTGCCCTCCAGTCAACCATCTTATACCACTTTACCAGTACGTAGATCAACTAGGAATCTGAAGGTGGGACTGGTTCAACCCTTGTAGAAACAGATTCCAAAAACTCCTTTTCTGTCTTAGCCACCCAATGGGGATTCTGAGATGGATTTGGGGGATTCTGATTCTCAATCTACTAAAACAGGAAATAGTATCACTTTGCAGCACAAAGCAGATTATAAAGGAAAGAAAAGAAAAGGAGGAAAAAGAGCCATGAGCTAGACATTACTTACATAAGTGAATCCTTTCAGTATAAGTTTATTGAATGTTCATAGCCTGTTGAATATTAGAAGGAGACATGTAGTGTATTCCTACATTCACGATAATGCTTTTGATATTTGTTTTTGCAAGAAACATGGATGTTTTCCAGCAACCTGACTAGGCTGTTCCAAAGGGAATGGGTTTGGTGACCTTCTTATTGGTAATTTGGAACAGCAACAGCTGATGGTATAGGATTTTTATTTAATTCATTTGATTTTACTCTTATTAAACTGGTTGATTTAGTTCCAGGAGAGCTTTAATATTAGATGGTGTAAGGAAAATGATGCACTGCAGATTAATCAATATTTATGGCTCAAAGGTCAAATCTGAACAAGTGGCCCTTTTGACAGTCTGAAGCCTTATTTACTTACTTACCTCATATAAGGTTTTTATGTGGAGATTTCAATTGTAGTTTAAAATCCACTCCTGGTAGAACATCGAATCACGGGAAGAAATATATTGTGATTCAAATGCATTACTGAAACTAATAGAGACAGATGATCTATTAAACTGCAGTATCTATCAGAGTTCTGGGCCCAAGTTTACTTTTCAAAGAAACAAATTCACTTCTACCATTGATTACATGTTTATGTCTAAATCTTCAACCTTTCAGTTTCAGACTCAGTTCACTAATTTTGAAGATCATCTATTGTTGCTTTGTTCTTTTCTAATGTTTCAGACCAGCCTCATGTCAGGCCAAGATGGAAATTAAATTCTTCCATCTTATCTGACCAATGGATAAGGAATCAAATCATTGATATATTAAAAGCTTGAGTATCTGTTAGTTTTTGTATGAGGATTTAGGGATTGGTGGGCCAATTCTAAAGCAGATTTTAAAACCTGTTTTTTAAAACATGGGATATATAGTGAAACCATTAAATTTCTTAACTATCTAAAACTTAGACAGCAGCTTTAGAATCTATACTCCATGGCTAATACCTCTAGATTGGACTATACAGACCAAATTTCTTTACTTAAAGAAGAAATGACAAAATGCCAGTATGATAGAGCACAGACTATGAAGGCCCAGCTTCAAAATGGGACAAAAAGTCTCCTATGGAGATCCATTTGAAGCCTTTTAAAAATTAAAGGATTCCACCTTTAGACTCTCTGCTCAATAATAAGGGGAATAATGTGACTTCTGTAGATGCTTAAATAAGGTTATTAATGATTTTATTTCTTTCCATATTCCTTCAGACTATCCTTCAGAGAAGCAATTTTACAAACAATATCTATTCCTGTAGTCTCAGATAGCAAAGCTGATTTGACACAACCTATCATCACCTCTGAAACTGAACAGGCTATTAAGACTTTGTAAAATGGTACATCACCTGGTTCAGATGGACTGATGAACAAATTTTATAAGACATTTTCAGAACCATTGTTCATTTGTTTAGAGATTTTTTTGTTTTTACAACTTCCTACTGTATTCCTTTATGGTTTATGGAAGGTTTGTTGATTTTTTGTTTAAACGGAGATAAGTCTTCTATTGATAATTGGAGACCAATTACACTTTGAGCTCTGATTACAAAATTTTGGCTATTGTCCTTAACACTAGACTTAAGCACTATGCAAACATAGTATTATCACCTCTACAGTTCTGTGGTTTACCTAATCAAAAGATTCAACAAGCCTTGATGATTATTAGAGACTGTCTCCTTACAAGGGGAACTGGGTGCATCATTTCTGTAGATCAATATAAAGCATTTGATGGGGTTTCTCATCCTTTTCTTTTTTTAACCTTAGAAGCATATGGTATCGCACTACAAGTAATACAGTGGCTTAAATCTTTATATCATGGGGCAGTAGTTCAACCGGTAATTAGACATCAAATTACATATGGTTTTTTATAAAGACAGGAGTCCAGCATTGTTGCCCTCTTAGTCCTTTCCTGTATATTTTCACATTGGACCCCTGATTCATCTTTTGACGGATAATCTGAAATGGCTGGCAGTGACGGGCTGGATAACAATAAAGTGTCTTACATGCATGTTTTTGCAGATGACATTTGTTTATTTTTTCTAACTATACCCAAGTTCCTTTTTTTAGAATCCATGAATATTTATTCTGTTTTCTAATTCCCATTGAATAAAACAAAGAGCAAAGTTCTGTTCATTGGATCTAACTTTCCAGATCCAGTTAGTATAGAAGGGATATCACTTTCTTCAGAACATCTAAAAATCTGAGGCATCTATTCTGGTGCACAAAATATTCTCTTTAATTGGGATTCCACATTGGCTCATGTGGATCTTAAAGTTCAAAGATGGCGGCATTGGAAGATGACTAAGTTTAAACGTATACAGATTATTAAACAATTTATCATCCCTATGATACTGTATACCGCCATGATTTTCCCACCTCCCATACAGTTAGAAACCAAATTATATAGTCTTTTTTTCAGGTGCTATGGGGAAATAGACTGAACCCCATTAAACGGCAGTACACATACTTACAGAAGGAGAAAGGAGGTCTTGGCATGATAGACCCTGTTTTTTTTTTTCACACTTTGTTTTTTTCAGTCTCTCAAATGTGGTCTGATGTCTGGAGATGTGATACATTCTTACTGGATTAAAATAAATCTGTCCTGATATTCCACCAAATGGCAGACCATTCCCCCAAATTCACTGGTTGTCTACACATTCCACAGTGGTTCATACCTGCTGCCCATAAACTATATAAATGGGGTCTAATGCCACAATAAATTACTGAAATTCAGGGCGACAGCTGTATAAAGCAGTCATGTCTTTGATTCATCCAACTGAACCTGTTTCAAAATTGTCCATCTTCCCATAATTCAGGAGTTCTGTCCCAATTAACCAATCTGAGAATCCCTGTTCAGATGTGGGAATTTCTTTGGATAGCAGTTTATGGAAGGATTAATATAATAGGGAATGCAAAATATAAAGTTAAAACTGAAATGAATTGTCCTTATGACTGCTGTATTAATCAAGAGGAAACTATGGAACATTTTTTATTTCACTGTTCTTATGCGACATCTCTATGGAATTACTCTGCCACCAAATGGAGTATGGGTTGGTTAAGGAATATGCACTATGATAAACTGGTATTGGGGCAATTTTATAATCTAGGGACTCATTATTCTAAAGAAATGCTGGTTGTCTTTTATTGTTGTCTAAAATTCTATCTTTGGCAAGCCAGATGTCAGTGGGTATTATACCAAAGATTGATGCCATATGAAACAGTGGAAATCTTATACAGTCAGCCATATAGAGAAAGTGTATATTTCGGATGTAGCGGTACATATATCCAAAAGGTTTCCACTTGGTGGAAAGGGTTTCCTATGTTCATTAAGTATAAATAATTGATCTTCTATGACTAGAGGAATAAGAGAATTTAGATTAGGTCTGCTGGTTTAACTGTTTATGTTAATTGAGAGAATATATTGTAGTTTAGTTTAATAGTTTATTTGGAACATTGTTACATTTTTTTTATTTCTTTTGTGTGATTTAACACAGGTTTTCTTTTCTTTTTCCTTCATATAAATTTGTTTTTCTTTATATTACTGTAAAGTTACATGGTTTTGACAGATATGAACTTTGATGTTATTACAATAAAATTCCCTACTCTTTTCGGATAAGTGCCATGGATCCTTAACATCCACCTGAACTACCACCAATCCAGGCAGAATTAACACTGGAGGTTTATTACAGGCATGAGGAGGAGGACTTTGAATGTTCCAGTAGTGTTCAGAGTACCAGTGGTGGTGCATAATATCTTGTTGCAAACATTGTACAGTTCCGGAAGTTCACCATGACTCACATCATGTTACAATCATGAGTCATGAGACAAATCATGTTCTTCATCTTCACGATAATGAATTACACCACTTCAGCTTTTCTTGGTCCAACCCTTGTTTTTGTTTTTTTTCAACTCTTCGGTTTCATCATGAATCAGGACTGGAGGATGGACAGTTATCATGTCACATCACGCAAGATCCTTGTTCTAGTACGATACTTCTGTTTGTGTTCATGTTCTGTAGGATGCCCTACTCGAATCTTTGTCCTCAAAAGAAGCCACCCTATTAAATCCTGTAGCTATTACCTCGGCGTGAACATTGTATAGTTCCATGAAGTTCATCATGACTCACGTCATGTCACGCTCACGAGTCATGAGACGAATCATGGTCTTCATCCTCCATGATCACAAATCACACCACTTCAACTTTTTGGTCCAACATATCAAGTAGGACAATCACATCTATGTTTGTACCCAGTCATGATTATGGTGGTACAGAGTAATGCAGGTGAAGCACACCATCCTGGTGGCAGCATAAAACAGTGTACCACTGAGGCTGCTGATTCTGTCATGGAAAAAGAATCTCCAAGTTGGTACAACTCCAACACTGAGGCGTGCTAGGGCTGCTTTCCTTTTTATTTTTGTTTTCTGCAGGTGTAAAGTATTTAACAGTGGTGACAAACAGGCCAGATGATGGATATAACAAAAGACAGGAACAGCTCCACAGGGTACTGATACTGAATGGGTACTAGTATGAACTCAGAATAATTTCTTCTTCATCTGTTTGCAGGTAGTGGAGTGGTGGTATGTTCCAATCTGAAGATGGACAACAGTTTGGATACACTGAAGACCTGGAAAGAAGACAAAATATTAATGAAAATTGTTTTCCAAATGATGCATGCAACCCCCAAAAAAAAAAAATACTTACCTTTCATGGACTGACATCGTTTGTACAGACAAAGTCAACAATCAGACATATGTGGAACACATGCGGCTGCGACATGGTTTCATCACTACTGTCGTGAATCTGTGTGCTATGACCTGAGAATGTAAAATAAAACAACAGTAATGACAAATGCTTATAATTCACCCACTCACAGCACTACCCACCCAGAAAATTTTAAATTTTACAGTACCACATGAGATGACGGCACAGATGTATGGCATGTGACTGTAACCATGGCCATCGCACCGCGAAGGGAAATATTCAATATGTATGATGATGCCCTGCAAAGGAGCAACACAACTGACTGCTTACAACAAAAACAAGATTCAATACAAATTAAATGGCAGTGTCTCTGAAAAACATGACAGCGACACATACACTTACTTACCATTGCTGGTATGAATACACACACATAGGGTAACATATTTCAGTCAGCACAGCAGAAGAATTTTCCAGAATATCAAATTATAGTTCAACCCATGGTCATCTGTGGTTATCATCATTTAGCAACACACTGTGCATTAGCAGCAGCAGCAGAAACAGCATGACATAGCAGCAGCAGCAGGCACCAACAAGCCATTTTCTCACTTGAGGCACTTATGCAGAGTTCTGACTCTATGTGCATGCTTTTAGCAGTGCATGAAGAAATAATTGTACCTTTTCTGAACAGTTTCTCATGTGATTATTCTTCATCAGGATATTAATACTGTATGCTGAATGATGTAGCAAGACAGCAGTATAAGCATGCAACCTTCACATAAGATAGGAATTTTTGGGGGGATTGTAATTGTATGTGATGTTAGGGTATATTCACTGTAGTTGTGGGTGTGCTAAGAAAACTTAATACTGCCAGCAGTAACAAAATGTACTATAGCATGACAAGTACAGCAACAGTGCAATAATCAGGTGACAATTTTTACCTATACTTTTGTATTCTATTTTCGATTGGTACTTATCTACTGACTTGTCTATATGATACCCGTCTTTCCACAATTTCGACAACTGTACTCCTGTTTTTCACGTCTGAAACAATAAACAGAGCGCTGCTTTTAATCTACGCTACAGCAGTTTTCATCAGTATTCTCACCTGTTTTGTACGCTATTATTTAAAATCATTTCTGTTGTGACTAAAATGAACAAGCAAGCAATCCAGCAGGCAGTGGTCCACCACCATGACCTTATGGAGTAGTGGGTGTTCGAAAACAGGTGGGTATACCGATGAAAAACAGCTCTGAACAATATTAAAAGGAGCACTACTTTTATTATTTCATATCTAAAAATAGGGAGTAAGAACACTATAACCTCACTAGACCATGGGTGTATCGGGCATTAATGCATGCCCCAGGGTGTTGTAACTGAGGCACTCAGAGCTTGCCCAAGTGACTTCAACCAGCCAGAAGTGCATTAATACCCTGATACACCCATGGTTGTAGTGGGTCATCACACTTATAAATGAACTGGCTAACTGTAAAAGCAAATAATCAAAAGCTTTTTACAATCAGCATGCCAACTGTTGGTCTACCAGGGCATTAATGAATGGTCAGGTGGCACTTTCTGCCCAATGGCAAGTCATCATTTGACCTTTTATTAATGCCCATTTTATAATGCAGAATCAAACTAATTGAGGAAGGAAGGGTATCATACAAGTCAATAGATAAGGGTCAATTGAAAATGGAATAAAACAGTATAGGTCAAAATTATTTACCATATTTATTGCATTGCTGCTTTAACTCAATACAAGGAGAAAAACATTAATGCAAAAAGTACATTCTTTTTTCTGTATGTAAAATGATTGTTAAGTAGGAAAAGAAGAAAAGCAGGACAGGATTTATTTTGTTTTCTCCTTTATAATTTTTTGGGTATGTTTTAATATTTTTGGGAAGAAAGTGAGGAAAAATAAAGACAGAACACACAATACATGTTAAGAAATAAAACAAAAGACTTCTGGGCCTGATTCTGAGTCTGACCAATTAGAATTAGAGCATAGCTATGATTTAAAATTGCTGACCCTCCATTCATTCCCACCGCTGGCACATTGTGTCGGCAATGTTACCTAGGTGGTCGGCCTTACTCCACAGAATGGCAAGGTCACCCTGTTTGGCTGGAATTTCAGAAGGGTCACATTCATGTGCAGATGTGGGAGCTACCACTTGTTCAACACTCTCCCTTCTGCTGCACTTTTGACGTGGAGTCTGATGCCATATGCCACCTCTTGCACTGCACCTTCCACTGCTTGAGCAGTTGCTGCTAGTTCAGCCACCTTAACGCCCCACTCTGCATGGTGGTGAACAGTTAGGTATGTTCTCTGGCCACCTGTTCCCAAATGAGTACCCTTGTTACCACGATGCACCATTATGCTGCAGATCTTGCATCTCACTAAATTGGTCACCTGTCAGTGTGGTGAAAATATGCCACACTGCCGAGTTACGTGGAGGATCAGGCAGGCAGGTGGGGGCCCCAGATGTAGTAGGCTGCTCTTCAGTAGGGGGGGACAAGCTGCTGTTGCTGCTGTTGTTCTTCCTGCTGTTGCTGCTGTTGTTCTTCCTGCTGCTGCTGCTGTTGTTCTTCCTGCTGCTGCTGCTGCTGTTGTTCTTCCTGCTGTTGCTGCTGTTGTTCTTCTTCCTGCTGCTGCTGCTGTTGTTCTTGCTGCTGTTGCTGCTGTTGTTCTTCCTGCTGCTGCTTCTGCTGCTACTCCTTGGCCTGCTGTGTTGGGTCAGTACTAGCCACCAGTGCTGCTTGGCTGGCACCACTAACAACCAAAGCAGCAGTTGCTGTTGCTGATGCTTCTGAAATATCACTTCCACTGCCAGTAGAAACACATTTTCAGGGAGGAGTACTGGATGGGAACAAGTTCCCACAGTTGAGGTGAATACTTAGCCTCCACCACCACGCATCCTTGGGCCATGACTCCTGGCAGGAACCCCACCTCTCTCCATTTGGAAATAAAAATTAATACAAGTATTAAGAAGTAAACAAAAAGAAAACCAGAGTAACAGAATCAGATACAAAAATCAAAAGGAACTAGGATGAAAGAGGTTTAACATAAAGTCAGGATGATGGACGAAAAGGATCAAAAGTGCTAAACTTCTCCCCAAACTACTACTCCTCCATACAGATTGACACTAGACAGTCAGCTCCACACAGCTTGTCATCTAGCAAACAGAAGGTCAAAGTTAAGCCTGATTCATGTCCTCCCTGCATCGTGTGATCTGCAGAATTACACATGTGATCTGTGGGCTGTTTTCTCACAAACTTCACCTTCTCAAAATGTAACCCTAAGTTAGCATAAAGTTCATAATGCTAAGTCCATCACAGGTGAATTTCAACCATTTAATGGAAACTTTCCGTAATTATACATGAATTTGAAGTTATGCACTTTGTGTTAACCGTGAGCATAGTAAAACTTCGCCGCATCTTTAATGTAAACATTCCTGCATTGCTTAGGTACTTAGCTATGCTCTGAGTGCAATACCAAGGGAATTCTTATAATTCAATAATCCTGCTGAACTAGAGCAGTTCCAGATGAAAATAGATGGGGCAAACTGCTGACATGTTCATTCTCATTGATGCCATGTGGCATCAGGCATCAAGATATGGAGGTTTCAGGAACAAAAGTGACACCATCGAATGAGGATCCACCCCCACTGAAGCATGGCAGCAGGTGCAACGAGTGTGACAAAGAAGGAAAACATGGGAGAATCACAGAAACAAGCACTTTCACAGAGATCCGGTCAAGAAGTATCCAGAATCAACATCAGTTGTCCGAAACCAGTAGCACCTCTTCAAGGACTCTCCAATCAAGACATCTAATAGGTTTGAGCCTCTCTGAGGTCTGATGCTGTCTTCCCTGGATTTGTCTTGTGCAGCAGCAGGTAAAGAGGATGCTGATCAACTATTAGGGGCTATTTTTTCTGACTGGACCCCTATTTGTCATGAATGGGCAGAATGCACAGAGGAGTCAGTGAAGGAGCCAGCTCAGTCTGCATGACCTTGTCAAGCTCCCCGCCATCTGAAGTGGAGATGAGTGAGCAACAGTAAGTTGAGTTGGAAGGACTGTTTGGACAGGGCCACCAAGAGTATGGGACACTTGAAACCTGGTTAATACATGTGGTAAAGTTGAAATTGAGCATTGCTGCAACAATCAGGAGATCTGCGGTGCCATTGGCATTCCGTCAATGGGATATGTGCAAAGTTGAACCAAATGCAGAGACTTATACATGAACTGAAAGGCAAACACTGAGCATTACGGGAGGGGGATAGTGGTTATATTGCATGTACAAAGACCCACAATGTGTCTTAGCCCTCAGAGCTACCACCCCGCTGACACTGCACGTGCAGCCTGGCTTCTCCCTTGATCAGAGGAAGAAGTGTGGATGTAATGGAATGCACACCTTGTGGAGTACCTGTTCCGTGTGTCTGCAAACACTGACTATGACACTGCTCCATTAGTAAAAGAGAGCTGCTTTTCACTTTGTCTACAGTACGGTGTATACACTGTCTGCTAACGAGCTTTTTCCTTTATAGGTTTTATGGCGGCAAATCTGAATGATACTGGGATAAGTCAAGTTGGTCACAGTTTATAGGGTTGCAGACTAGAGACAACTAAATGGGGACAACTGGTTATGGTTCTAAAGGTCTAGGAAATTGATATGATTATAGACCCTGCAAAGTTATTATCTGTTTAGCTGTTTTTCTTTCTGTAGTGAGCTGTTGGTTTGAAGCTCTGTTTATTCACAGGGGATTTTTGATGGCCAATGCGCTCAGCCCTAGCTTTCACTAGGAAGGAGGTATATAGTGAGGCTTAATATTGCAGGAAAGTTGTGTGCTGAAGGGCAAGAAGAAATCGGATAATCCCCCAATACCTGTGGCTGTTCTTTCCACAGTCAGGCCTGATGGGTAAATGTTGCTGAAATGACTGAGGTATATAGCACTCTTGATGATATGGGGGATACAGTATAAGCTTGACTATTTTTGTTGCAAACAATGGACGTATGAACCAGCTTGGCTGAGACTTACATATATGGACCATAGCCTTCTGTATCCCTACTTTCTGAGTATTAAACTTAGAATAAGAGGAATAGACTGGAATAGCAATGCAAAGAGAGATCTTGAGGGTTCAGGGTCCACCTCATGACAAGGTGAGGTACTACTCTTGACCACAGAGCAGTCCATTGGTCAAGACTATAGAGAAGCAGCATGGCTTAACTGGAAATAACCCCATTGGATTCCCGGGTAACCCAAGCCAGAGCAAAGGTTGTCAACATGGGACTGTATCCAAAAATGTGGGGTAAGCAAGATATGTTCAATGGGGATAGGAGGAGGAGAGGAAGGGCAGTGACACCCTTATAGGACATCGGAGGAGTTTGGCTCTACACCAAGACCCCATCACCATCCTCCTGTTACAATGGTACCAGAAATTGCAATGGGGGTCCTTGCATGCTCTTTCCTCCCTCCCCCTCTGCATTCATAATTTGAGTTTCAGTATGTCCCAGGGTGCCTTATTCACCACCCTGCGTTTGTCTTGGATCTAGATTGTCCTCAAAGGGTTTCGTAGGGTGGATGCTGGGGTAGGCTAATTCTCCACAGGAGATGCCCAGGATTAGTTGTAGACAGGGAGGTGCTGTTACCTGATCTGCTATGGGAGTTTCTCCTAGCAACAGAATTAGTGTTAAAGTTTTGCAAATGCAGTTACTTTGGTATACGTTGATAGAGTTGGTTTGAACATGACTGCAATTAAAATAAGGTTCTGGTCTAGCATGGCTCAGTTGGTAGCACATACATCTCTGGACCAGAAGGTTGTGGGTTCTTGTCCCACACTGGGATTGGACTTGTACCTAAAATGCTGGCAGCAAAGTGCAGTATTAGGGGGTGCTGTACTGCTGGGGTATGCAGTCCTTCGAATGAGGCGTTAAACTGAGGTCCCTTCTACCCATCCTGGAGTTGTCCTGGTGGGTGTCCAGGTAAGTAAAAGAACCCAAGACACTCTTCGCAAAGAGTAGGGGACATTCCTTGTGTCCTAGCCAATATTCCCTTCAATAAAAAAAAATGGTTTGTGCAGTTGTCCAGGCTGTGTGTGGTGTTGATGCGTAATATGGCCGCCACTATATATTCAGTCACTTCACTACCAGTCTAGCATTGCTTGTAAAGCACTTGGGGTACATTGTGTATGAAAGCATTATACAAGTGCAGATTCAAATTTTCTGCTTCTTTCCCTCCAGTTCAAGATGCTATATTCTGTCAGAGGTGTTGGGTAACAGGGGAATACTCAGAACTCATGGTTATTGAGATGGAGTTTGGCAAAAATAGAGTATTATGGACACTAGGATGGAGTCAGCAGGGTGGTATATGTTCCAGCAGGAAATATTCAGGTTGGGACCTTCTTAGGAGACTGGAGGGGGTATCGGTTTGAGGCTGGGGAAGCCTGGGATGATTACATTAGGCTTTAGCCATGGATAACACTTTTTATGTGTATGCCTGCTGGAAAGTATTTGATAATGGATAGTACAGCATCTGTAGTGGCTACCTCCTGGAATGTGAGGGGCCTAAACATGCCAGTCTAGTGGAAGAAAATGTTATCCAGGCTAAAGCAGCTGAAGAATCAAATAGCTTTTCTGCAAGAGACAAAACATAGCAAGCATGAGGCTTTAAAAACTAACGAGGGAATGGGTGGGGTGGGAAGCACATGGTGTTTCAGAGAAGGATAGGGGAGGGGTATACATCTTATGTCATGTACAAATCAAATCAGATGATAAAGGAGGTGAAAATTAGTGAAGACGTTCACTCCAAAAGGCCCCTTAATTCTGGCCAACATTTATGCACCCAATGAGGACTGCCTGTTGTTCTTTACTGAGATCTCCCCAAAGATGGATATGGCTTTTAACAATCCAGACATCCTACTGGAGGTGACTTCTACATTGTCTTAGACAACTTCCTGGGTAGATTACATGCTAAGCCTAGACCCCATGTTAAATCTTGCCGCATGCTGGGAGATCTCTTTATTTTCACCAACTAGTGGATAGCGGGAGACTAGCTCACCCCTGCGGTGAGAGATTATACCTACTGTACTTCTCAGCTGCCTGTGCAATGATTAGCAGGTTGGATTACTGGTTTACAACATTGAGGCTTACATTTAAAAGTATGGGGTAGGCAGGCCGGTGGAGTAGAGGTTGAGTCATCGGCTCCTTACCTGGACCACGCTGGTGACCAGGATAGGGAACTGATTCCGGGACACCTGGGGCACAGCTGGGCGTGATGAGATTAAGCATCCAAAGGATTGCTCTCCTCTTTTGGGGGTGGGTTGGGAAGACGTTGGTCAGCAGCAGCTTCTGGTGGAGACCAGAAGCACTGCATGACGGCATAGGGATGTCAACCAGAAAATGTGAAAATGCTCCACATCACGCTGGATGATGACCGCCTTGCTCTCTGAGCCTGTGAATGCCCCTGAAGCCTTCCACCTCAGAAGCATCCTCCAGGCCAAGAATTTGCACTGGTCTGCAGCCCCTCTAGCTGGTGCCTTCCCTCTGGAGGAGGGGACCCACCCGGCAAGGGTTATGCCGGGTTACCTGGGGATCAGCTGCCATCTGAGAGTGGAGGACCGGGGAACAGGACAGGTCAGATGCAGTGCTGGCTCATCTGAAGGACAGGCTGGCATGGCTGCAAAAAGTCAGGGTGGAAAAAAGATAGTACAAATAAATGAAAGCATGGGGAAGAGACTGCACCACTTTACATTTCATATCATGCTCCAATAGTAATAGAGATTTGCATCAACCCCTCCCCCAAAATCCTTGAACTCGAGGATGGACCACTTACTAGTGAAAGATACAGAATTTCAAAATGGGTGTCATGCTAAACTTTACTTCCTGGACAACCCCAGAGGTCAGCAGCCCTGGCAATGATATGAGAGGCATTTAAGGCTACAATAAGGGCAAATCATCAACTTTGCCACCTATCACTGCCAACAGAGGTAAAAGGAGGCATCTAGGCAGGAGGAGCGGTTAAAAAAGAAGCAGTATACATAAAGGACCACAGACAAATAGCCAACCCTAATTTGACATATGAAATTACGCTCTTGCAATCCAGCTTAACTACCTAGCCACTAAAATAGTCAAAACTTCAAATTTAAAGAATGAAACATAAATATTGATCTAGTGGGGAAAAGTGAGTGTTATTTTCCTACAGACTGAGGGAACAGCAGACTGAAAGGTATCATGCTCAATTTAAGGACCTTAGTGGCAAGATCAGAATATCTCTATGGGAAATTAATAAGAGAATGGTAGGTTTCTACAGGGAGCTATACAAATTCCACATCCGATGGGACTTGGATAAATTCTGGTTTTCAGGGAAGGTCTGGCCCAACCAGACCTTCAGAAGAACAGAAGGAAGGCTAAGAGTCTCCTTCACTGAAACGGAGATATGACAAGCCATCAAGAATAGGATTCCTCACAAGTTCCCGGGAGTGACGGCTTCTTGTCAGACTTTTATCAAATTGTGCAGGAAAGCATAGCTCCACTGATGCTTCACATGCTGCAGGATGTAAATAGCAGGATGGAACTGCCAAACTCCTTGAAGGAAGCCATTATTACTGTACTTTTGAAGGAGGAAGAAGACCATTCAATGCCAGCCAATTTCAGACCCATTTCTCTAATAAATGTAGATGACAAAATTCTGGCTAAGGTATTGCTACCCATTTGGAAATAATCATTCCTTTATTATCCACCTATCATATGTGGGCTTTGTGAAAGGTAGAGCCAGTGTGATCACTTGAGAGCCCTTCTTACGTGATGCAGACTGCTGCAAAGTTCCCCACTTGGTCGCAGCTAAAGCAGTGGACTTTGAAAAGCTTTTGATTCGTTGAGTGGGAAAATATGCATGCGATACAGGATCATTGCAATTTTGTGTGAATTCTATATCTGGATCCGAATACTGTATAAGGACCAATGATAAAACTTTGATAAATAACACAGTGTCGGACTCTTTACAATATTTAGAGGACAAGTCAAGTTTGGCTCTCTTTCCTTTGCTCTTTGTCATCGCCATGGAGCCTCTGGCAGCTGCTATGAACTCACAGGTAAATTCCAGGATTAAGGTAGGGCAAGTGGAGTACTGCACTAAACTGTATGAGGATGACTGTCTCATTCTCACTAGTGATTTGGGAAGTAGCAATAACTCACATTCTGCCAACACTAAGGGCCTTTACAGATATCTCAGGGCTCTGTATAAACATAAATAAATCAGAGATACTCCCACTTAACAAGGTTACAACTCCACATGTGGTATGCACTTGAGGGCTTCCTGGGCCCCTAAGGAAATTAAGTATTTGGGAGTTAGAATCACTTAGGATCTGCAAAATCTAATAGTTATGAATTTTCATCCCTGGTAATAGGTCTCAGGACAGAGGTGGAGAGATGGAAGCATCTGAATTTATCTATGGCTGGTAAGATAGCAGCTACTAAAATTATGGTTGCACTAAGGGTCTTCTATCTCTTGTCTCACCTCCTGGTGTGAATTCCAGATAAATGAGTCCAGATACTGAACGCTATTATAAAAAGTTAATTTGAGACCACACCCGTAGAGCAGGGCTAAATTGAGGGCTTCATGAGCAAGGGGGTTGAACTACCACACTTCCTTCATTATGCATATGCCTTTAGGTAGCCATGTCATTCCCCTTGATTCAGGAGCTCAGCCATGAGTCAACAGCTTGTGGCAGTGGAGTCAGCAGCATTACAGGAGTGCAACCTGTGGCATATTTTGACCATCCCTTCCTAAGCAGTTCCAGAGTTGGCTCACTATTAAAGTGGCACACACTGATTGGAACAGAGTGGGAAGATAGCCAGGTTCTGTCAGAACCCAGAGGAATACACACCCTGTGGAAAAAATCCTATTTCTGTATAAGCCAGAATCCTATAGTGGGAGGGCAGATGCATAAATAAAGCTAAGGATGCCCTAGTGGTGGATTTGACATCATTTGAATCCTTTCTAGGGCTAAAGAGACATGCAACATTCCTAAAGAGGATTTCTAGAGATATCTCCAGTTGAGGAGTCTGTACAAAAGTGGGTGAGGGAGAAATGTACATGCCACATCTGTAAACAAAGGCCAAGGGGAACTACAGTTAGTTTCCATGTAAACTTATGTAAAACACTTAAAGGCCTAGTTGGCTGTATAGAGGATTGATGAGAGATACAGCCACAGACCCCCTATCTCAGCTAAGTGAAAATGATAGAAGATGTTAAACATTACGATTTCAGAGAAAGAATGGCGTCATTGTTGAGATTTTGCACAGGTCCTGTAGGAACCAATGTAGTTTATTAAGTCAAAATAAAATCCTTCACCTGTGGTACTGCATACCAGCAGTGCTCAAAACTATGGGTTTGATAAACCATGACAAGTGCTGGAGGTGTGAAGCCCTGGAGCAGATCTGTTACACATCCTGTGTCAATGTACAGAAATACAGCCTTTCTAGAGCCCCAAAATTTGAAGAATGGTACCAGACCCTGGAGACTCTAGCTATGAATTCAAGAATGTTTTACTTATCTGCTAATATGAGTCACAAGTTTCAAAAAATCTAACCCTCTTATTTAACATACATTCAAAATAACCTAACTCCTTCTCAGCCCTTCCTCAGCAAGGACTTGTTAAGACCCCTCAAAGGGGTCTCTTGTTAAGATGACCGGTTAGACCTTAATAGTTAAAGAAACTAGGCTGTTGACCCTAAGTATGGCATCAACTGGGCAGGGAAATGTAAGTAGCTAGATGTCCCGGTGTAGGTGTGGAGGAGAATAAGTGTAAACTGCTTGATGTATGACTCTGTACTACAATCTTTGCTTGAATACCTAATGAAAACTTGGTAGTGAAAGCAAGACGCCACTGTGATTAACACTGTGATAGCTCTGTAACTCTTTATTTATTTTCATTTATTTATTTATTTATTACAGTCTAGGATTACATTACCTTTGAGCCAAGGCTCTTTACAAAGGTTCCACATCAGGATGAGAACAAACAAGCAGGACATTAATTATTACAGGATAACAGGTTATAGTTGCTAATCATCACATGAGTACATACAGATTATGTGGTACTAGGGGCATGCACAGGACAGGCATAACATTGATAACCAGAACTTGGTGAGACACTAGAATAAGATGCTGCCAGAGGCAATTGTCAAAACACACAGGAAGTGCAAGTGGAAAGTGCAAGTAGGAGGAGGAGGGGGAAGGTAGAGGGGAGAGTAGTGGGTGGATGAAAAGGGCCAAGTGCCTTTTAAATCCTGTATTCTCAGTCTGTATATGTATATTGGATCTCCATATATACCCAATAAAAAGACTAACTGCAAAAATAATAATAATAACCTGGTCAATGCATTGAGTTTGCAAAAACCTATGCTCTTATGGGTTTCTGGGTTTAAACAGACAAAATGTTTTTTTTTTATTTAGTTAGGTTGTGGCTTGGTAGATTAGCATAGGCGAGTTACAAATTGTCAGTATACCAGAGATTAATGAATGATCAATGGTCAATGTTGTGTTTAGACCAATGAAATGGCTTGAATTCTGATGAAGCCTAATTTATAAATCCCCACTGACAATGTTGGCTCTAACAGTAAAGGAAATTACGTTAAGTAGGACAGAATTTCTACTTTGAGATGGTGATTGCAAGCATAACTAGATGAGGGCAGAATATGGAAACATAGAAACACAGAAGTTATCAGCAGATAAAGACCTCTTGGCCCACCTATTCTGCCCTATATTCCCTTCATACTGTGTCACTGAAGACCCTTCTCGATCTTCTGATATTCTCCCCCACACACCTTACTTCTAAGGTCCCTTTTTCTATCCATTGCATGCATAAATCCTGTTATCATTTTAGCACCTACCAATTTAATGGAGCTAAACATGTACACCCTAGAAGATAGAAGGAGAAAGGGAAATGATTGAGACATTCAAGTACCTGAAGGGCATAAACATGCTTAATTCAGACAACTTGTTTAAGTTAAAAGGGGAGGGAGACCAGAGAACACAGCCTGAAACTGAAGGGAGGAAGGTTCAGGAGAGAGATGAGGAGGCATTATTTCACGGAGAAGCTGGTGGCTGGTTGGAATGCGGTGCCAGAGGAAGTAGTGGCACTGCAGATGGTGGCAGCATAAAGAGAGGATGGGATAGGGCCAAAGGGAGGGTCAAAACTGTGGAGAAGGGGAGGGAGGTCAGAAGTGGGGGTACTAAGTTAGAATGGGAAGCAAGGGCGGGAGAGCTGCAGTTTAATAAGACAGCATGTTGCACACTCAAGCAGACTAGATAGCCGAATGGCCGGTATTTGCTGGCAATTTCATATGTTCGAAGTTACTGAACTTCATAAAGGTGGCCCCTAAACAGCTTCTAGTAAATAATAAACTGATTGCTGCCTTACCTTCAGTATTTTGAACAAAACACAGGACAAAGTAATACATAACCAAATGTGGATGCACATAGCTTCTTATGCGATTAATAGCAGAGGTTTAGGAACGATTCAGCATGACAGCAGCATTGATCACATTCAGAAATTATGTTTCTCATACCCTTGACAGAAATCTTGTCTCCAGGGCCATGTTTCTGGATTTGTCTAGGATCTTTGACACAACAGATCATGGAATCCTCTTGGTCAGAATATGCATTCTGGGTTTTGCTGAGCTTAGCTATTCCTAATGTGGTTTAAGAGAAACTTTAAGGATGGCCCACCAGCGCAGTTATATTTCTGCTCATAATGCTGATGACCTGGGTTTGGGAATGGACCTGGGGAGTCAGAGGGCCAGCTGGGGAGAAGGATTGAGCATACCTGAGACTGCTCTCCTTCTCCAGGGGAGGAAAGGGCTAAGTGTCCGGCACTTGACAGACCCCTGGCGGAGGCTGGAGGCACTGCAGCATTCAGCGCCAGTACATTGGGAGGCACGGAAGATGCTGGTCATCATTGCACATCCCCACCCCTGGGGCAGCAGTAGAAAATACCGGTCCCCTGGCATGAAGGCCAGTTCTGTCCCACTGCCTCCAATGCCCACCGGGGGTCCTGCTCTCATGGTCCCCTGACCCGGGGGTAATCCAGGCTTGCCCACGATGTCCAGTTGGAAGTGGAAAGCCCTCGATGGCACAGCCCTGGAGGGTAAGCCTGGGCATGGAGGCAGTGGGCGGATGGAGCCCAAGGAAGAGGGAGATACTGTCCCCACAAAAAATAGAAAAAAGAGAAACTTTAGTTCCAGGTTCTAGATGTTTAAATTTATTAGCACATCATCTTATACCTTTTAGGTTTCAAGTGGAATCTCAGAGGGTTCACCTTTTTTTTTATCATGTAATATTTTATTGAAATTTTCCAATTTTTTTACAAATTGCTTACATAATACACAGAAGCATATACACCACAAGCCTCAGTCCTGACAACTAAAACACAGGATGGCTAACAATACTGCCATCTTAAAAGATACATCCAGGATACAACGTAGCTCTAAACTGCATCACTGTTTGTCAAAATCCAAATCTCAGTTGGCATTGAGGAAGGCATAAGCTATGTATAGAGAGACTAACTGCAATAAACTTTTAATTACACACAAAAATTTGCAGGGATAAGGATTCAAGAAGAACATTGTCTTGCAGCACAAGCCTCTCATTTACCTAATGAATACATACCATCTAGGTTCTCGTGATTAGTTTATATCCATTAGTCCCACAATAAAGTGTTTACGCTTAGCCAAAAGGTCAGGACTGAAGAAGAAAGAAGGAGAAAAATATGAGGAAAAGAGCTAGAGATAAGAGGAGGGAAAAGGAGCATAGCAGGAGTTACACACAAGAGAGGAGATACCTTTATATTTGGCATACCACTCTAGGGTCGACTTACTAAGAAGTAATAGGAGGATTTTGTAGTGGGGAGGAGACACTCTGCAAATGTGGGAATGCAGGTAGGCATCCCATTTTGAGTAATGTCAGCTAGTTTGCCTCTAGCTGCTGCAGTAAGTCTCTCAAAGATGGCCAGCCTAGCCATGGCTGCCCACCACTGAGAATGTGTGAGGGGTAAGGATTGTCTCCATCTCACCAGGATGGCTCTCTTTGCTTCCATGATAGCAACCAGAACCCAGGCTTTACTAGGAGGAGAAGTGCATTTACTGAGGAGGTGTCCCTCAGTAGTAAGGAGTAATGTTGAAAGATAGTGGGTTACCCATACAGCAGAACAGTCCTTCAAGACTGATGTCCAGAAGGTGCAGATTGTTGGGCACAGCCATAGTATGGTATAGGTGGGCGGAGAAGAGCGACATCTCCAGCAGTTGTCTTGTGGGATTATCTTTCGCCTATGGAGGACTGAGGGAGTCTGATAGCATCTGAGGAGAATTTTTAATTGAATCAAGTGGATCTTTGAGTCTACATAGGCTGTTTGGGCCAATCTGAGACATTCCAACCACTGCTGTGGAGATAGAGAGTGAGAAAGATCCGCTCCCATGCGACTTTTGATAGTTAAAGTGACATCCAGTTGGGAGCCTCTACAGTTCGATAGATAGCATCTACAAGGGCCCCGCCTCTGTTGGGTAGAGAGAGGTTATTCAGGCATCTCCAAGGGGACTGGGATGGCCAAATTCTAAGGAGCAGGATCAAGCGCTTGGTAATTGGAGAAATTTCCAAAAATCTTGAGCTGGCAATTTGTAGATAGTTTTGAGCTGCTTGAAGGATGTCAACATACGAGTGTTCAGTATGAGAAGATCGACTACCATCTGAATGTCTCTAGAGGCCCATGAGGCCCAGTGAAGTGATTTATGATCTACCTTAATGAGACGATTATTCCAAATTGGGGCATAAATATAAGGGAAGAGGGTAGTCGGCATTTGGAACACCAGCTATGGCCATTGCCCGCCATGATGCACATGTATTTGTCATAAGTGGCGTGAGTTGAGGATTGGCAGAGTTCCTGCAAGATAGCAACGAATAAAGGGAGTCTTTGCTGACAGCATGGCCTCCAGTATTGCCCACTGAAGAGGGGGTAGAACGAGGGCAAATCATGTCACAACCTGGGCCATGCTAAAGGCCAGATGGTATCCTATAAAACCAGGGAGGCCGAGCCCTCCCTTGGTCCAATGAGCACATAGTTTAATTCGCCCCCATCTAGGTGGTCCACCTTCTCAGAGGAGAAGTGCCACTAATCTATCTAAGGTTTGAAATGGTTTTGAGAGAGGGGATTGGGAGGTTGTTCAGTAGGTAAGAAACCTAGAAAAATAAGCATTGTAATCGCCTCCACCTTTCTTGTCAGCGCCAGGCATAACTTCATCCAGCAGTGGACCTCGGCTGTCAAAGTGGCTGGGGAAATTGGCCATTTCTAGGTCCTTCCAGGCTGCCATGATTTTAATGCCCAGATATGGGAAGCCCTGCGCCAAGAAATATCTGTACAGGCTAGGCAGTGTCTACTGCATTTTGTTTAGAGGGATAATATAGATTTTTCTGATTCACTGTAACCCCAGATATTCTAGCAAACTCCTGCAGGACTGATAAAACTGGTGGAAGGGAAGACTGCGGTCAGAAAGAGTAAGTAGCATATCGTCTGCATATGCATTAACTAAATAGGAGATTTTCCCCACAGGGATACCGGTTATATTTCAGGTGTTAATCGTTCTAATTAAAGGGTCCAGAGCTACCAGAAACAGAAGCAGGAGAGAGAGGACACCCTTGTCTGGTGCCTTTATGGAGGAGAAAGGAGAACAGGTATCCTTATTAGTAAGGATTCTGGTCGAGGGCAGCTGGTACGGTGTGTATACCCATGAAAAAAATTGGGATCCAAAGCCATACAATCAGAGAATCTGGTGCAAATAAGCCTATTCCAGGGAGTTGAAAGCCTTAGCAAAACCAACCGCTAAGGCGACCATGGGGACCTTGGACTGAAGTGCCAGCCATTTAAGATTTAAAATAAGGCATAGGTTATCTGCACTAGATTTACCTTTTAAGGACCCTGTTTGAGAGAAATGAATCGGATTTAATAGCATGGGGATAGTCTGGCTGCCAAGATTTTAGCCAGTATCTTAGTATCAACCGGAGAAGTGAAATGGGTCTATAATTTGCACACAGTAAGTTATACAAGGATTTCTTGGGGATTAGTGAATTAAGAGCCTCACATAGTGGGGAAGTATAGTGTTTGATTGGGCTTTCTGGAGAGCTTGCAGAAGGGATCCCATCTGGCCCGGGCCTTCCCTTTGGCCATCTGAGATAGTGCAGACCGGAGCTCATCCTGAGTTATAGGAGCATCCAGAGCCAGGGCCTGCTCTTTAGAGAGCTTAGGAGTTGCTCCGGCAAAAGCTTTGCAGATGCTGAGATAATTCAGTATCTGAAAAGATATTCTGAGAGTGGTAAAGGTCCTGATAAAATACTTTCATAGTCTCATTGATAGCCTTGGGTGTTGTTGCAATCTTTCCCTCCTTGTTCTTTAGGGCTAAAATTCTGGAAGAGGTTTGCTGCTTCCATAAACAAACAATAAGCTAATAATTTCTCACCCTTATCCCGTTCCTCCCAGAACCTGTGCTTAGCTTGAGTAAGTTCCCACCTGCCTTCCTGTTCAGCAGCACATTGAGTTTGTATTTTAAACCAGTAATGTTGGCTAGGAGAGGGGAGTTGAGAGGGTTAGTGGAAAATATTTTGAACTGCTTCTCTAGAAGTGCCAGATCCTTCTGAGCTCTGATATCTGCTTTGCCTTTCTTTTTTGTTTTGCCGCAGAGAAGGAAATAATTCTCCCCTTATAACTGCTTAAAGGCCTCCCAGACTGTGGTCGCACTTATTTCCTCTTTGGTGTTGACTGAGAAATAGGAAAAGGTTTCCTTTTATGTAATCATGAAAGGCTGCATCCTCCAACAATAACGGATTACATCTCCACCTTGTGGAGCATGAGCCCTGCCCCCAGGGAGTGAAAGTGATCATTACAGGGGCATGGTCCGATATAACTATGCTGCCAATGGTGGGAGTTTCTATCCCAGGCATTGCACGTGATTGGCCAACCAGAAGTCAAGTCTGGTGTGAGTCCCATGCACTGTAGAAGTATGTGTATCTGCCCACTTGGATGACTAATTCTCCATGGGTCCCTAGTCATCATTCTGACATCAGAGTGTGTAGTGTTTCTAAAACCTTAGGATGGGATTAAAGTGTAGGTATGGATTTGTCTAAAAAATATCATGCACCAAGTTATGATCCCACCTAGTAGGATTGGGATATCAAGGTAGCCGCCAGAGAGATCGCTAAGGCCTGACTCAGTTCAGAATAGACAACCCCTGTATTCATAGTGAAGCCTACAAACATTGGCTATTATGATCATGCCACCAGGACATGACAGCTTAGCCACAATCCATCTACCTAGTGAGTCCTGACACTGAATCTCAACAGTCCATGGTCCCGACAGGCTGGCCACTCCCCTGGACTTCATGGAGGCACAGCTAGCCAGCACTGTTCCCACTCACAACTTTTTAACCTTTGCACCATGCGGCTGGTAAGATGGAGTCTCCTGGAGTAAGGCGATATCTGCACCGATCGAGTTTAGATATTGCAATACTTTAGTTCATTTTGCTGGATGATTCAGTCCATGCACATTCCAGGAGACACATCCCCAACCACGTGGTGCAACCATAGTTGGGACCATAATAATTCCTACCTGTTATGTAGCAAGGAAAAGAGTGTACTTGTCCAGCCAATAGTGAAAGGAGAGGCAGGAAAGAATAAAAGAAGAAAGATACCTGGCTAGAGGCCTGTGGTAAGTCTTGTACCATTGGTGAGCCTCAAATAGACAGGTGTTGAAAAGGTTGGAGAGGAGTAACAAGCAATCTATCTGCAGTTGAAGAGCGGACTGTGTGAAATAAAGAGAAAACCACAGTTATGTACCTTAGAAATTCAAAGTACAGGGTAGAAATCTGCCAATAATCAGCTGTCAAGCAACAGGTTAATTAATAGATTAATTATAATACAATATAACACTTCTAAAACAATCAACAATAACTCAGTTATTGGTGCCGAGTTGTACGATGAAAAGGGCAGTTACACCCCTGAGCCACACTGCTTCAGGCACCAAATGCAGAATCAGGAAGGAGTCACACCAGATTAGATGATCTGTCCCAGCCCGAGTCTGAGGGCTCGGCTGTATGAATTGCCACGAGCCACCAGGATAAACTCGAGTCTGGAGCCGCCTCCCAGACTAGAGAGGAGTCACAGTCAATCGAAATACCCGACTGGGGAATGGGAAAGGATGGGGGATCTGTCAGCCACATATTACCTATAAGGTTCTAATCCATGGGAAAAATAACAACCCATAGGAAAAGTAACCAATGACCAATAGTAAGAATAACTACCAAGACCATCACGGTGTATTAGAGGATGACCATATTTATGTGGCTTAACAATTACCCGCCTATGAATTATTCAGGAAATATATGAGTTATTTAGGAAATATATACCCAGCTCCATGAATAAGAGTATTGGGCTACACAGCACATCCACCAAAAGAGAGAGAGATAGGGTGCATACAGAGACATGCTTATAGTAGCGAAGAGGGAGGAGGGTTACTAGCTAAGTCAAAGGACTTAAGAATACCAAGCAGAGGAAGATGGTACAAAAGGTGGGGGGAGTTCCTCTGCCTGTAATTTATAGGCATTGCCCCATTCAGCTCTAGGTGTGCTAATTCAATAAAGAGGAGAGGGGCATAACCCTTCACCCCATGACTGCCAAGTTAGACCCACAGATTCTCAAATATTATTAATGAAATTCCTTTGCTTTTCAGGTCCCCAGTATCGCCAGTGCTTCTGTGTATGTTTTTAGCCCAGGATTCAGAGCAGAACTGGTTGCCTCCTCCTCCTTGTTCTCCTCCTCCATCATCGATGCCCAGTCTAGCGGCACTGAATCATCCTCAAGGATCCCGTTGGTTCCTCCATCATGCCAGAAGGCTTGCTTTTCTCCGGCATTGTCAGATCTGCCTTCAGGGGTTACTCTGTGTTGGTGGGCCAGGGCTTTGTGTGTGCGAGCGCCGTCTCGCTGGCAGTGGAGGATCAGCGCTTCAGGCATTTTCAATGACTGGCCAGCATTAGATACATCTGAAGTTGGCTGAGGTGCAGAATGAAGCAGAAGTGACTTGGTTCTATCAGTGGAAGGATTCTATAGCTGTCTGTGCGTTGGGGAGCTATATTGGACGGACCGGTCCACCTACGATATTGGTCCTCTGAGGCAGCACTGCACTTTCTGCTAGTTCCTTGTGTTATTCTACCCCTTGGCTCCCAGAGGCATCTGGGAGATGTAGTGCCCGCCAGCATATTTGGCCAGTGTCCCTGAATCCAGGACTCAGCATCCTTTGAGAGTCTGCCAGAAAAGACTGGCCATCTTTAGACAGATACAGCAATGTAAATCCTTTGAATCCATATTGTACTGAGTTAGCATTCAGTGCCTTTTTCAGAGATTTATAGGTACCACACCTAGCTGCAACCTCCTGCTTAAAATATCTGTATACAGAGATAACAAGCCCTCCAGGTTAGCTCACCAATGTCTCTTATGGCTTTAAGTAAACGCCTTGACTGAGAGGCACAGTATATATGCAACTATGGTCCGAGGGCTTCTAGTGTGACTTAAGTTACTGGGAACCCCATAGGCATGTTCCACATTTACCAGCTCTTTCCACCATTCTCCTATCAGCTGTGGAAGCCATTTGTTTAAGAACTTCCAAGTTGGGGCCTCTGCTCCTCTGGCATGCCAAGAATACGAATATTATTCCTTCTGATGTGATTCTCTTGTACTTCAGCACTATGCCATAAATGAGCCAGCTTGGCTTCATGGTCTCTTAAGTTTGTGCAGAACATTCAAATGCTGTTCTTCCAACTCCCCATCTGCTGTTCAAGGGCATTATATTGGTCTTTAAGCCTCGAACATCTGCAACGTTGCTTCGCCAGTGAAGTGCTGATGCTATCCACCCTGGAGAGTAGCACTTCAAGCATGTTTGTGATGTTGCCCAGGGCTTCCCCACTTGTGTTTATCTGGGGTGCCCTGGGCCGCAGCTCCATCACAGCAGCTTGTGGTCTGTTCCATCCCCACAGGGGATCCTTGCGCTGCACTATGCAGGTACCGGGAGGCCAGTAGCTCTGTGTTTAAATCAGCCGACGGTCCCCTAGAGGAGACTGACCTCTTTCACCCACAGTTGCCATCAGGAGGATACAGAGGAGGTGGAACGAACGCTCCATGGAGAAGAGACCAGGAGACTCTACGGTTGAAAAAACTGCAGCTGGGCCTGTGACTATCTGAGAGCACCCGAGTCAGTAACTGTGCGGGTCACCCAACACTGTAGATTGTAGTGATCTCCAGAAATACTTCACCTGTGGTGACAGGGGTAGGAAGGGGAGAAATCGAGTGAGGAGAGTAAACTTTCAGTCCATCATTCCAGCGGTAAGTAGGATTTTCCATCGGGCTGGGGCAGAGAGAAGGGTTCAAGCTGCCATCTTCACTGGATCCCACCTGGAGTCACTCAGAGGGCTCACCTTGAGTCCTCATCTGTTCTCACTGATTATCAATCTTCTGGCCCTTCACTGTGGTACTTCAAACACTCTTCTCTTATGTGAATGATGCAACCATTCACAGGTGCTAAAACAATATTGCTGACATCAATCTTAAAGAGCAGGTTTTCTCATTGTACATTTTTTTTTTTGAAATGTCATCATGCAAACAATATGGTCAGGTACAGAATGGTTACAGGAATCAGAATAGTTACAGAGACTATAATGGATGAACACAAAAGTGGGTGAGGGTAGGAGGTTGAGGATGGGATCCAGGAAAAGCAAAATGTGAAACAAATTGAGTTAAATGAAACATACGGTTATCTGTTTGTAGGGCATAGTCTGAGCACTACAGTAAAGTAATGGTGGCTGGAAGTTCATTTGGAATATATCCTTACCTAGGCTGTAAGTTCCTTACTGGGTAACCAAAGGTAATCTTTGGTGGTACTTTCTCTGGGCACCTGACCTTCCATAGAGGGTGGGGTCCCAGAGCATAGGAGTCAGTGATTGAGATGACGCTATCCCAACAAGGTGCAAGGAAAAATTGTACTACTCACCTTCCAGGGGCTGCTACAACACTAGTAACAGCGGTGACATGGGGTCAGGGATCCAGTATTCCTATGCTTCTACCATGGGTCGGGTCTAAATCCCATACCAGGAGTCACTTGGGCAGGATTCATACAGGACCTTGGAAGGCATTCTCTGGAACAAAAGAGTGTGCACAAAACATCTGTAGCTAATGCCTATATGGATTGGGATATACATTCAGTTGTTTTCTTGGTCATTATCCACTGACTAAGGAATACTGTTTACCTGTCCTGTACCTTGTAGAGCCATGCACTGTAAAACTGTAACACTTTAAAACTGTGAGGCAGTAACACTATAAGACTAAGTCCTACTAGGTGAATACCCTTCTATAAGGTCTTCCTGGTATACATAACAGCTCTGATCAGGGATTGGAAGATTGGTACCTTAAAGACAATGCCCTGAATTCTGCAGTTCTCGGTTGCAGAATTTGCCGTGAATCTGCATCATGCCACAGAATATATATAGGTGGCAGAATTCATTGCTTTTGGTGAATTTTCATATAAATATACTGTTTTTCCATAGTGTCAGGCTTTCTTTCCCACCTCGTTTATCCTGAAGCCCTTCATCTATGCTCAGCTTATGATGTCATCGATGACATCACATCATATTTAGCCAATGACAGGACTGCATTCTGCCAGAGAAATGAATAAATCATGCATAGAAATCAGAAAATGCTGCGCGGAAGTCAGAGCCCTCCGAGAAATCAGAAAATTCTGCTGCAGAACACCAGGGGCCCTGCTTAAGGAGCAACACACAGGTGCCCTTCTTTACTTGAGACTCTATGAGGGGGAACCACAGCTGATCCAGTGTTCATTCCACCCTCTGGTGGGTTGGAAAAGGACTGATACGAGGACCAGTACCTCTGAAACTGGACCATCTGATTGGAACATAAGTGGGACAGCCTGTTGAGTTTTGCAATAGCCCCCAGTGAGGCTTCCACCTCAAGGACAGTGGGCGAGCACTGGTACACCATTTTCACACCAGGACCCTTTGGTTTGAAGGGCCAGTAAGGCTAACCATTTGCATTCTGACTGGGTCAGGTGTGAGAGTGCAGTTTAGATACCCAGAGGAAAGAACAGGGGCACCTGCAGGACATATTTGTGGAAAACCTGTATAGCCAGTGCAAAGAATTCTCTCCAGAGTGGTTGAACCTTGTGACATGACCAAAGTATATGAGCTAAGTCACCTCCCTTTGCATGGCATCGCCTGCAGCAGTGAGAGTCAAGAAGTTTGGCTTTGCAAAGGACCATTGGTGTTTTGTACCAGGAATGATAAATTTTGTTCTGAATCAGTCTTGACCTTTAATCTTGGTACAGTTTGTGGGTATCTTTCCAGGCTTGGTTCCATTGATTGGTAGAAATAGTGCACTAGTGCATCCTCTCCCATTTTAACTTGGATTCTTTTGATTGGGAGGAGTCCTGTATCTGGGCATAGATTCTGCTCACTAATCCTTTGTGTGCTGCACCCAGGTTTGCAACACATCAAAATTGGTAGTCTTAGAGTGCTACCAAGTAGGGGTTTGTGGGCAGCCCTTATCTGGAGTTACCTGCAGAAGTCTGTTCCGGGAACTCTCACCTCTCCTGAGGAGACCGAAAGTGGCAAGGGTAGCCATACTGGGGTCCCATATGTATCCCACCTTGTAAATACCTTTATTCAGCCAGGATTGCCAATGCACTGTCTGGTGATCAATGATAATAGATAGGTTTTGCCAGAGAGGTACCATGGACAGGGGACAGGGTCCAATGACAATCTATTGTGTATATGGTACCAGATTTTCTTAGATGAGGCAATGGTAGGAGAGAGTGTGGTCTTAAGAGAAAGAGAGATGGGAGATACTGAGTTTCACAGGGAAAAAATCAGTGAGGTGAGGGAGGTGATTGAGGTAATTATGGGCAGAGTCAGTCCTAAACCAATGCACAGTCTGTGCCACCTGAAAGCCCATTTATAGCCCTCCAACCATGGACGATTCCACCCTCCAAGTGTCCAGTGAGCACAACGTTTAGAATGGCTAAATGGGATTTAGAACCCTCCGAGAGAAAGTCTCCTATCAGGGTGTCTATGGGTTTAAACCATTGTTTGGGGAAGGAGATGGGTATGTGGGCTACCAGGTAGAGAAAGTTGTGTGCAGTTACCATCTTTATGGCTGCTATCTTGCCTGCTAGAGTGAGGTTTAATTTCTTCCACCTGTCAAACTCCATCTTAGTGGCCACCAGGAGTGGGTGTGCATTGGCACTCCAGTTGTCTTCTATTCAGGGTGAGCTTAATGCCCAAGTATGTGATTCCCAGAGGAGCCCAAAGAAGCCCGTGGGTCTGTGCCATATTCTGGGAGCAATGGTCATTGAGGGAAGAAGTTCAGTTTTATTTTGATTGAGCTTCAGAACTGAGTAGTTGGCAAATGAGTCCAATAGTGCCAACACCGTGGGACTGGGAGAGGTCCATCCATCAGGGGGGAGTAAATCATCGCATACATGAGAGTGGAGTAGCCTGTGTCTCCCGCCTAATCCCTGTATGTCTGGACGTTGTCTGATAGCAACCGTGAGTGGTTCCACTGCAAGGACAAAAGGAGAGGGAATAGTGGGCATCCTTGTCTAGTACCCGTGCAAGTGGTAACTGTGGGGAAACCATGTTATTGGTGACAGCTCAGGCCATAGAGTTGTTCTAGATAACCTGAACTTCGGTGATAAACCTTTCACTCCGTGCCCAGGTGGGATAAGACCTGATATAGGTAATCCCACCAAGTGAGTCAAATGCTTTTTGAAGTCCACTGCCATGGCTACTGCAGGAGTATCCAGATGGCAGGTGATGCATAAGATTAATCAAAGTCCATAGATGGTCAGTATTGTGGCAGCCGGGGACAAAACCCACCTGGGATGAGTGAATAAGGTATGTCAGGAGGGACTCAGCCTTGAGGTGAGTATCTTGGCATATATTTTGCTGTCCAAATTAATAAGGTAGATTGGATGGTAGTTAACTGGGCTAGAGGAGTCCTTGCCCTCTTTGGGATGTCCGCTATAGTTGCCTCTCTAAGGGAAGGAGGAAGGGTCCTTTGGTATTGGATTCTTGAAAACTTCAGTGAGAAGAAGGTAATTACTGGGACTAAGGCCTTATAGAAATCTGCAGTGTACCCATCATTCCTGGCAATTTCCCCACCCAAAGGCTCTGGATAGCAGTGTCCACCTCATGCTTGTGATAGGGGTTCTAATTCTTGGGCTTGTTGTGGAGTAAGGGTAGGAGGGTGCAAGCTTTGTAGAAAAGACTGGGTGCCGACAGCGGTGTGCTGTGTGTAGTGGTATAGAGCTTTTCATAGAAAGCAGCCATTAATTGGTTAATGCCCTGGGGGCTACAGTCCAGGTTTCCTGGGCATTTTTCAGTCCAGGGATGAACCAACTAGCCTATTGTTGCCTGAAATGGTACGCCAACACTTTCCCACCCTTGTCTCCACCATCCCAGAAGGTGTGTCAGAGACAGAGAATAGCCACTCAGCCCTTCTGTGGAGAAGTTGATTGATCTCAAGGAAAAGTCTGAGGATTGATCTCCCAATGGAGGAGGAGGGGAGGAGGAGGTGTGGCCTTAAATTTGGCTTCAGCATGAGCTAGCTGAGTCTTCAGATACAGGAGATGTTGTTCCCTTTCTCTGCATTTAGCTGCTGTGTACTCAATAATATTACCCTCATGGTGTCCTTAAAGGCCTCCCAGGTGTTCCTGGATGAAGTGTCTGAGGGGGTTAAGGGCTAAGAAAAGTGAGGCATCATTCTTTGCCCAAGGAATAAAGTTGGGGTCCTTCATAAGGAGAGGGTCAAGCCTCCAGCGTCGAGTGAGGAGGGACTGAGCCCCACTGTAGCAACAGCTGGACAGGGACATGGTCAGATATCACATGGGAAAGGATAGCTACATCAAGGGTACTGTTCAGGAGGGAAGGGACATAAGCCAGTAGTTTTGCCTGCTATGTGTAGCATGGGGTTCGAATGAAAGGTGTAGTCTCTGGTTCTGGGATGAAATAACTTCCATGCATCACTAAGGCCATTGTCTGTCATTAGCTGTTGTGATGCCCTGGCACCCGACATGCCCTCTTTTCCAGTGGCGTTTCTATTGCAGTATGGACCAGTGTTAGAGTAAAGTCTCCCCATGAGAAGTGGGCAGCCCAGGGTATGAAGATACTGATGGATTCAGTTAGAGTATGAAAAAACTTAGGTTCATCTATGTTCGGGGCATATACATTACAAAGTGCAATAAGTCCAGCTGGGGTATTGTATGTGCTCAGTATCCACCTATCATCAGTATCCCTGGTAGAGTCTTTAAGGGAGCACTGTAGGGACTTGTGTATAAGAATGAGCACACCGTGCTTCCTTGAGGGGCATTAGAGTGCTCAATTTGGCCAACCCAGTCTTTCAACATCCTATTATAGTCCATATCAATCAGTTTGGTCTCTTGTAAATAGGCCACTTTAGTTGTCAGCCATTTTAGGTGGGAAATTACCTTTTCCTTTTAATGGGGAGTTGAGCAACTCCGCCATGATGTGAAGAGGGGGCAGTGTCTGACCTTCCCTCTCTTTAACTTTTTAGTGGAAAGGGAGGCAGCTGGAATATGCTCACCCAGAGAGAGAGAGAGAGAGAGAGAGAGAGAGATGCAGTGTAAAGGCCCCACACTTGAGCCTGCTTGGGGCGGGGGCAGAAGAGGCTTTTCGGCTGCTGTGGTGGAGATGAGAAATCTTAGGCAGACTTATTCCTAGGTAGAACACTCTTACCGCTCACGTTAATCACAATAATGTTGAACCTGTAACTATATACATTAACACATTTATGCAGAAGCAAAACCCTAAATAAAGTACAACTCAGAGAGAAGAAAAGAAAGAAAGTTGTCTTCTGAGGACAGAGGTGGCACTTAGCTGGCTGGGTCCCCAGCCAATGGTGTGTGCCACCTCTCCTGTTGGGAAGTGGTCTTTAGAGAGACCACAGGGCTAAGACGTCCATGGTGGTCAGTCCACTAATATGAGACTGAGGTATGTCAACTGTATCTGGTATGCTGTTTTACATAAAAGATGCCTTCCAGAGCAAGAACACTATATCCCTCAGAGCTTCAAAGAAAAGGTGAAGCTGGGGAAGACAGCTAGTGGGGGGTCACCCATAGTGCAAGTGAAAAGGGCTAACTTTAATGGAAGGGCTGCCTTGCTATCCCACAGGAAGACACGGCCAGTGGTACGATGTGGCCGGAGTAAAGGTACGGAGGAGATAGTGGACTGCCACTCTAAGCTTATCCCTTCACTTTCTTTTCCCCAATGGAGGCTGAGATTGCCCCTCCAATTCTTCCTGTAAACATAATGCAGAAGATTCAGACCTAACTGTCCCAGAAGGAAAAGTGTCTTATGGCTGGGGGCAGTCAGAGACCATGCTGCCTGTCTTATCCCAAATGGTGAGAGTCAGAGAGAGTAGCAGCATTCTTCTCCTCCAACTCCTTCCGCTGTTAAACAACCCCTTACTCCCAGAAACTAAACCTAAGGACACTTATGTGATAATGCTCAGATGAGGAGCACATTGCTAGATGTCTTCTCTTTGGAGTCTTCCGTCATGGACTGCATCATTCCGGCTACTAGGCCCCTATCCTGGGAGGAGATTGATACAGTCCCCAGCAGTAGTGCACTGTCTGTTGCGTCAGCCCAGGAGGCCTGCTTATTGTCTTCAGTCTGTTCTTGCCGGTCAGGTGCAGAAAATTCCATGCCCATCTGGGTTTCGGATGCAGGGTTCTGTTCTGAGGTGTCCAGTAGGCAAGTGGTTTCACAAAAGTAGGGACTGGTGTAGGCAGGTTCTGCCATTTCTTTGTGTAGTGCTTGCAGGTCAGATGGTTCCGGGGCCTCCGGCCTTGCCTCTCTCGTCCTTCAGGTGGTCATGTTTGGCATGCAACACCAAGGGGTCATTTTTGGCCCTTAGGGTATTGGGGTTCCAGCTCTCTCCAGCCTTTGGTTAGCTCAGTGCTGTCCTGTTGAGGGTCTGGGGCTTTCTTTAGTGGGGACCTTCTGTCCAAGTACTTGTCTCTTGAGGTATTCAGTGAGGGACTGTGGTTCTGGGTGGTTAGGAGGGGCCAGATAGCAGAAATAAAGTCCATCACTGCCTCAGGGGTGTAAAACTGCTGTGGGGTGCCTTTATAGGTAATTTGTAGGATATCTGGGTATCAGAGGGAGAAGGGGATGTTGAGATCATGGAGGCGATGCCGCGCCTTTGTGTAGGCCTTCCGCTTAAATGCCAGATCCCAGGAATAGTCCTGAAAATTATAATCTTGTGGCCTTGCCACATTAGTGTGTCCAGCTCTCTGGCCTGAGCCTGTATGCCTACTTTCTTCATGAAGTTTAGTATATGGGCAAGCATCCGTCTCAGTTTGGCTCCAGTTGCTGGCTTTTGCTGTAAGGATCTGTGGGCCTGCTCGATGGTAATCTGAGTGTGTGGTGGCAGTTTCAGGAGCACTGGTAAGACTTGCTGTAAAAGGTTCTACAGGTTTCCTCCTCACAGCCCTCCAAAGCCCAGCAGCCTAAGTTTATTTTGGCAACTCTTGTTCTCAAGGTCGTCATTTTTTCTTGCATCTGTTTAATTTGGGCCACTTGCTCGTGCATCGTATGCAGTGTCCTTGCAGGGCAATCTCATGTCTTCTACTTTCTGCTCCGTGCTCTCCATTCTGTCATCTAACTGCTGGATTGTGCCAGTGGTGATATTGGTGGCTAGGGTTAAGGTGTCCATTCGCTGCATAATTGAGGCAAACATTACCCATACTGAGAGCTCTCCCCATCATTCAATGTGTGCGCCATGTGGTCGGGAGCTCATGGAAGCTTGTATGGTAAACTGTTGGAGGCTCAAATGCTTTGGTCCCAGCAAACTGTACCACGGGCAAGAGCGACTTCCCACAGCTTCCGAGCTAGAAAGTAGATGCTTAGCTCATCTGTGGAATGGGTGCGAGACTAATATTAGGTTCTGGATCATTTCACTAATCACTTAGGGCACCATCTTGGTCTAGGGCTAAGCCATGCCCCAAAGAGCAGGTTTTGAGTAGGAATTGTTCTCCCTCCAAATATACAGTATATGGCAGTTTACTTTCTGGTTAAGACATTCTTGTATTGATATCATGAAATACACAAGTGTGGGGGCACAGCTCCAGGTATGGAAATGCTAGTGTTTTGGCTACCAGCTCCACATAGCTTTTTCACGAGTGTTTTTATAATAAATAAAGACTGAAAAATGTTACTTTATGATGAATGTCTTAACTGGAAGGTAAGCTGCCATATATATTGGGGGTGGGTGGAGAACAATTCACACTCAAAATCTGCTTTTGATTTAAATCAAGACTTTACATAATTTCAGATTTAGTTTGTTCAGAATAAGCTCATCCAGTGAAAGCAAAAGCCATGTCTTTCAGATCTGCAGCAAGAGTAAGTACCCTGTCTGGTGCATTTCATATACACACATTGGATAGTTTAACTTTGGAGGGTGTCAGTAACTTTAAAAGTCTAGCAGTCTACCTTGATTTCAGTCTATCAGTCAAAAATTGCTTAGACTATCTAGTCTGCAGAGACACTGCTTTACTGTGATTGATAAATGGCAAATTCTATTTTGTAGACGGGCAAACAACAGTACTGTCACTGGTGTCTGCAATGCCAAAATCAGTTTTACCAATGTTCTATCCTTGTACCCTTTCTGTATGTGTATAAATATTCAGAATAAAAGAAGGCTGAGTGTACATGAAATTAAATAAAGCAAAATGAAAATAGTACAGAAAAGACTTTATAGAAAAAATATAATTTATGAAACTTCACTGATTTGGTAAAAAAATGGGAATTTCATGAAATGCTTTCTTTTACCAGTGTATAGAAAAATGAATTCCTGAATTTAACCAGATTTTCCAGTAAATACTGAAAATCAATGTCCTTACAATTTTTCATCTGAATAGAAAACTTTGTCTACTTCATAGAGTTAAGAAAAGCCTTACTAATGAAGCCTGCTCTGCCATTTCAAATCACAGCCATCTTCCCGCCTAGGTTAGGAAGCCATTATCTTTTCCTCCTTGACCTATTAGTAAATGTCTAGTTTCAAATTTCTCTGCAGCTGTTTGGGGTGGGTTTTTCCCTTATTGTGGGTAGAAACCTGCACCATTTCTTAATTGATAGTGATCTTAGATTGCCTCTCAAACATTGATTAAGCTACTTATTAATTATCACTTCTTTTTTTTTTTTTACTATCATTTATTTATCTTCCTACTCAGGGTTGGCAGGCAGACTTCTCCAGTGACATCTCGACTAGACTTCCTCCTCAGTAATTCCCCATGGTTCCCTCGTGGCAGGGCCAGAGGAAAGAGGGCGGGCTCCACCTCCCTGGATCACAATCCAGAAGCCGGGAGGGCACCGATGTTCATGGAGCTTGCCACTCCATTTTTCACTTTTTCTCCCATCCCTTGTTGCTGATGCATGCACAGGTGTGGAGGCGCCACACGCTGCAGCCTAGGAACACCCACCCTTTGTGTTGCCCTCAGTCCTCAACTACCCCAAGGCCTCCACCTGGTGGCAGCCATGCAGTGGGAGTGGTAACCCACCTCCTTAGGAGAGGAGAACTGTCTGGATGCTTGATCCTCTCCCTCCTGGCTGACCTCCAGCGGCCCATGTTCATTTCAGAACATGGGTTGTCAATGTGGCTCAAGGTGTGGTATCCAATGCCTCAACTCTCAGCACCACCGGATGGCTCAATTTGGTTAGCACTTCTAATAAAATCCTTGCACTTAGACCTCTCAGATGCTCACCCTCACTTCCTCATTTCATTGAAGGGCATTGAGCTCTCAAAACAGCGGGAGCTATTTTACTGTTTATTCCTTGGTTTAAAACATTAACAGGTTGCCGTTTTGTCACTAACTAGCTCTGGAACACCTTATTTGCCTAACTGAGGAGACCATTTTTGTAGTCCTTTAAATGTTTTTATGAACTGTACTTTCATGACCATTCTAATTGTTTTACATGAAATGTAATGTAATCCTCCAATCACGTATTGCTAGTTGCATTTCTATATTCTGTTTGTGCATGTTTGAGTCATCCCTGTATGTGTGATATGTCCCAGGTGATTCCATACAATTTTCAAACTTTAAAAAAAATCAATCGATCAATCAATAATTAAATAAATAAAATTCCTTACAAATCCACTTTTACCCTAGAGTTAATGACATTCAGATCCTGATATAAATGCAGCGTTATTCATTCCAGTTTCTTGTCCACAAGTCATGCATTGTTAGTATTGCATCATGTCTGGCCTGACCCTCTCCACACTTACACTTGCCTGTTTTCTCAGTCCTGTGTCTTTCCTGCTGAATACTAGCCCAAATCAATCGCCCATTGCTTCCAGCAAATCCTCTTGGTCATTTAGGGATTAATCAGCTTCGTGATAATCAGAACCATAACCTTCTTCATAATTCTTCTTTCTTCTCTGTGTACTAATAGAATGATTTTATACTCCCCTAGTTCCATGTGCCGTTCTGTCCTTCACCTATGCATTGTCTTCAAGTGTCAGTGATCGATCTTTGCTCTACCAAGTACCAGTGCTGTAGCTGGATTCAGAATGGTGCTCCCCAGAACTGTCCAGTTGCTGAACATCATTTGTATATCCTTTAAGTTTCCTGAATGAGCTTATAGAACATTGGTCATCCCAGCAGTCCTTCATTTGGTTCTCCGATACTGAATGCATGCCCTTTCAGCTAAAGTTCCTTTGCTTAAGCATCTCCACTTAATGCCTACAATTCCTGTCTCTACAAATTTCATCTTGTTTATTCTACTTTTCTATTCAAGATCTGACTTATCAAATTGAAGGGTTCTGGTCCCTACCTTATAGACTAATTTACCCTCAATAGTTGTGAAGGAAGTGACAATACCCAGGATGACTTCAGGACCCCCAAAGGCGGATTATTGATGTTGAAGGATAGGCAGGTTCAATAGAGCGAGACAAAACTGCAATACTGTATCTGATTTTACCTTACTTTCCACAGTTTTAAGCTAAATGTATGAAAATCATCATGTGAGAAAGGAGTTTGTACCACCAGTCTCTGGAAAGTGGATCAGCAATGAGGCATTTGCAAACTAACTACTATTATCAGGTGACTTGAGACAAAAATAGAGTAAGGCACTGAATAACACTACAAACTGAAGGAGTTATGTGATCCTTTGTACCATTTCCCTCAACAGTTCACAATCTGCCTTGTGATTAGCAGTTCCTTGACTGTTTTCCCCACTCCTACCTCAGTTGGTAATAGTAAGCAGACTTACTCTAAAACAATGGCAATGTGGGGAAAAAGGAGAGTTTGAGGTCATGAGAATATAGAAAAACAAGCTGACACAGGTACAGTGGAAGGGCTGCTGCTTGTATTGCTGCTCACTTTGGTTTGTGGTCCTAGCCCAGATACTGAAAGAGCCAGAAAGGTGGAGGATCAAGAATCCCTGGAGATGCTGTCCTTTTCTAAGAAGGGTGCAAGCCAGTCTGTGCTGTAGAATTGTCATCTTAGTGTAGACAGGGAATGTGCAGGTGGAGCTGGAGGAATGGTGGATGTCTGATTGCTTGGTATGGTACATACAAACATATTAATTTACTGGTTGAAAAGTGCTCATTTGCAAAGGTTCCATGTCAAATATATAGTCACAAAACAATTAAAACTAAAATAAGCAGTTCCAGAGGACATGCAGTGTCAAAGCACTTAATGTAGAACAATTAAATATAGCTTTGAAATAATCCACAAAGCTCATTTTACAAAAAGTCATAACTTATACACAGAAATAAACCAGATATACCATTTAACAGTTACAACTGCACCAAACTGCAAACAGAGACCACAAAGATTTCTATTAGATCTAAATGAACCAGCACAGGAATGCCTTATTTTCTATGTAGTCTGCTCAATTGCAGACCCCTGATCTAGAGAGTACAGTGAGACTTGCCCCCTGACCATACCTCTCAACTGTCCCTGATTTTCAGGGACGTCCCTGATTTGCCTCAAAATGTTACTCTGTCCCTCCTAAAATTGTGTTTCCGTGACCAAACAGCAGGGGTTATAAGCACAAGCTAATATCAAACATTAAAGTTACAGACTTGTTCTTATTTAGAAAATGCATTTACACTAAGCCCTTTTTCTACCAGCTTCCTGAGTGGATATCTCCAATTTTGAATAAGTGTCCCTGATTTTGGTCTTTTGTCCCTGATTTTTTAAGCCTTGTCCCTGATTTATGAGGCAGGAGGTTGAGAGGTATGCTCCCTCCCCACAAGGTCCAATCACTTATTTCTGTATTATTTGTGTGCATGTCTGAGCCATGCAGCTGCATGCATGTGCATTCATTGGAGCCCTAGTTACAGATTACTGTAGTGGGGAACAAAAAGGAATACTGTTCCCAAGCCTGCAGCAGAATGCTGCATACATGTATAGTATTATGTATTAAGTACATGTAAATTGATTATGCTCTTATAGAATACATGTCTTAAGCTTGCAGGGGAAGGTTTAGGAGTTTGGCTAAAGCATTTCTTTCTGAAAAGGTGGTGGCCAGTTGGAATCTGCTGCTGCAATAGGTGGTCTCTTTGAAGATGGTGGGCAGCTTCAAGAGAAGCTGGGATAGACATAAGGGGATGTAAGGATATTGGAAGGGGCATTTGGAAAGGATGGGAGGATTGGGGAACAGGGTCAGTAACTTAAGCTGTGAACCTTGCAACATGAGCAGACTAGATAGACAAAATGGCCTTGTTCTGCTGCCTTCTTTGTATGTCTGTATACTTTCATATTTTTGGTAACATTCACCCTTGTTATTATTTTTAAGATTACTCAGATTTCATTGTGTGAATTTTGTAACTACACAGTGTAATAGATTGCATGAAGTACTGAAACACAGGAGACTTAAGTGAAAATGATGAAAGTAGTGATGAACTGGAGACTTAAGGAAAGTGACAATACAAAAGATTAAATGTAATATGACACTCTAGAGCAGAATGCTTTCACCTTCTTATTGTGCATTTTGGTTTGGAAAAAAATCCTAATTAACTTTTCTGCCTTATGGCACACATATTTTAATAGTGGCAAATCAGAAGAAATGAATCTGACTCTGTAAAAATATTGTCTTGCCCCTCTGTGTAAGGGCATAACAATAATAGTCTGTACTTTAGTTGTGTTGCCTTTATGCAGTATAGTTCATATAAATGTGTGTTGTTCAATAATATGTGTGTGTGTGTGTGTGTGTGTGTGTGTGTGTGTGTATACACTGGGAGGTTGCACATATGTAGCAAAGTGACACTTGTGCAAAACATTGTACATTCCTAGGTGCACTGTATTGATAGCTGGATTAATGCTCTGAGATTTGCATACTTGATTGAGGGGCTACAAGGATATGTGAGCTAAAGGGAATCTAAAGCAACAAGAAGTAAAACAATAAGTCACAGACAATGAGCAGAGATAAACACTTAGAACTTTAAAATTACAAGTGAGGACACCTAAAACTGTTAAGTCATTAACAGGAATCCTACGCATGTATTAGTAAAATGTGATACTATTAATGACTACAGACCACTCTGAAAATGCATATCAAGCCAATGGAATTCATGTAGTGAATTTGTACTTCAAAATTAAAGAAAAATGTTATTCATTTCAAGTTGATCCATTGGAAAGAATCATAGCTGATTATAGTTTGAACACTCTCTTTGGTCAGAAAAAACAGCCACAGTACTGTGCATAGTGAGTGGGTCCAGGTCAAAATCACACAGTGAAAATGGCATGGTCAAAAAGCACACTGTGTGAGGGCATACAAAACTGCATGGCCAAAACTGCACAAATATAAATAAACCAACTCTAAAAGCGTTGCGCTTTGTGCCCTACGTTTTTAACAGCTCTGTTGTTCCCCACACAATTTTGACTGGATACCGTGTATAGATCAGGTGTAGTTGCATTTGGAAATCCATACTTTTAGATGCTGTTGTACCTCAGTAGTGATGTCAGATTGCTATTGTAACACAACAGCATAGATTCATTATTACATTTACTGCTGCAGATTCCTCTTAAGGAAGATATCTGCAGGATCAAAAACAACCATGGTGAACTGTTTGTTAAAATATGAACTATTATAAATGTTGCCAACTCAAGTGGATATTACTGTAGATCAAATTAAAATATTTTACTCTTATCTTGTTTATTTGTTTTCTGTTTATCTGCCCATTGTTCAAGACTGAGTTAAAAAGAAGGTAAAGAAATTAAAACAAAAATGTATTATGCAAAATAACGTATGGACAACCATACAACAAGGCTGATGTTTCTATCTTTCGGTAAGATGATATCACAGAAACATACTGAACTTTGCTTTTGAGCTCTGTGATGTCATCTCATCCCCTTCAGAATGTAAAAATATGTTTTCACACTGTCCCTGGAAGACTAGTAGACCCATCTCCCTCAACCAATCCCCATCACAATGTAAATAAGATATTGTACACTGTCCTTGTTAAACTAGTGGACTCTTCACCAGATCACAATCAGAATGTAAATATGATATTACACACTGTCCCTGGTAAACTAACACACTCTTTACTTGATCCCCATCAGAATGTAAATATGATCTTATACTCTGTCCCTTGTAGTCTTTAGATCCTTTTCCTCTCCTGATCCCATCAGAATGTGAATATAATATTACTCACGGTTCCTGGTAGTCTTGTGGACTCATAAAACTCAGATGTGCAGTGGGATAGGCTGTGTTCTATGGATTCATCTCAACAGCCTGGCAACCCTGAACATTAACAGTGAAACAAACTTGGAAGCACTCTAGTGTCAACAGTGCTAGAACTGTATAAGGACCTGTAAGTCAGATATACTGTAGCACTAAATAAATCACAAAATGCACACAAGCTGCTGTGAGAAGTATTTTTACTGACTGAAGTGAATAGTGCCAACGGTGACTTACATGATAGCAGCAAAACAGTGAATTGAACATTAATAGTTTCAATGCAAAATATACAAATATAGTTCAAGATCTCTTTTTTCACGCTGAATTATCCAGTAATGAAGGGTCTGCACACCACACTAACCCTAGAGTTTTGCTTCACCAGAGCTTCCTCTGGGAATGTGGCACAAGCAGAAACAGCATTCTGGCATCCTAGCATTTTATACTGATCACTGGTGACAGCATAGTGACATCAAACAGTGGAACAATGTACGAGTGCTTCACATTAGAAATGGGTTCCATACAAAATATATAAATACTCAAGTACAAAAGCTCTTCACAATAGACACAACATGTTGTTTTTATACCATTAACTAAGCAAGCATAGGCATATTACTGTAAAGAAGCATTTTGCTGCAAATTTGATACACCTTAATTAACATTTAACATGCATTACATCAAAGATAAAGTTCCTTAGAGATGTTCCCATTGGTACAGGTGAGCTCCCTTCATATGGGGATCCAACCCTGGGTGTTGAGGTTAACAGAGTGAAAGAGACAGAAAAGAGTCTTCCGGAGAGAGAGATGAAAATCTTGTAAAATGTTAGTCAACAAGAAATAACACATTGGATTACAGAAGAGTTTGGAAAGCACTATCTCCATTTAACCCATTTGGTGTTAATGATTTTAGTCCGAAGATCCACTGGTTTTCTTTCTGTAGGAGTATGTGTGCAGTCTGTATCTCCCCTGGTGCCCTAAGCCCTTGTGGACAAGTGAATGTAATCAGCAATGCATGACACTCATGTTCTCCTGAATTTAGCCCTCACTGGTGTGTTTAATCAAGCACTCAGAATTCAATTAATATGCTTCTGGATTTTTACTTTGAGTTGCGTATTGTATGTCCCACATAGATTATCCACATGTAGACCAAAGAACATAAACTGTGCAGCTTGTTTTGCAAGTAATACTTTTAATACTGCCTTCATGAATCTATCAGATGTCCTTCCCAAAAATTTCTTTGACGACATTCCCTCATTGACTGCCTGGAGCTGGATGACAATTAGCCAGATCACCCACCATTCTACTTCAAATGGGTTTCCACCGCAGGTCAGAAAACCTCTATCTAATGTATTGGAGAAAACCAGGCATAGTGGGATTTTCTTGACCTCAAACTTATTGCACTTACCCTAGAAGAAGTTCCCTGTCAATAACCAAAATACTCAACCTATCCTTAATCTATCCCAGTTCCTCAAAGTCTGGAAAACTCGCTGGTCATGCCTGTGCATGAGTCAGGTGATCACACTCAACATAGCAACTACAGGCCAATATCCATTCTGCCCCCACCATTAAAGGTACTGGAGCACACAGTCACCGACCAGCTTGTAGACTGTCTTGATAACTATGCCCTTCAATGCCCTCAACAGCATGGCTTCAGGAAAAACATAGCACAACCACAGCTATGCTAGAATTTACCTCTTCATCAACAGTCATTGGATAAATGCAACCTGGTAGGAGCAGTGTTTATAGACCTCACAAAGGCCTTTGACACCGTGAATCACATACTCTTTCTTGGTCAACTTGCAACAACTGGTCTCTCGACAAACACATTGAAGTGGTTCAGAAGCTACCTCACTGACAGATCACAGAGGTTAAGATATCAAATACCGTCTAGGAGCTGCACTCTATCAGATCAGGTGTACCCCAAGGGTCCATTCTAGGTCCCATTACTGTTTAGTATCTTCCTTAACAACTTGCCAAATGCATGTCAATGAGGGATCCTAATATATACAGATGGCGCTGTCATCTTCGCGAACCACTCAGATCCTACCATGCTTGAGGACAACCTAGATCATGGATTCCTGGAATTGAAAATGGTTCCAATCGTACAAACTTGTCCTAAACTACAAAAAATGAAACTTCTGCTGTTCTCATCCTCTCACCACAAACACAGGTCACATACCCTGACAGTCAAAATAACCAAGGAGCCCCCAACCAAATTCAGCATTTCAAATACCTTGGAGTTACCCTGGACAGTCACCTCTCCTATGTACCACATTGAAAATGTTACCAAGAAAGTTAATGCAAAGCTAGGTCTGCTTTTCAGACACAGAAGGAGTTTGACCCCAGAAGCACTTTAACTCACCATCCATAGCTCATCACTATCCACTATTGACTATAGCCAGGTAGTATATGGTTCTGCCTCACCCACATCTCTCAAAGGCTAAATACTGCCTAAACAAAGCCTGTAGACTTATCACTGGTGCTGATACCTGCACCCACACATGTGATCTATACACCCAAACCAGGTGTCTCAAACTACAAGACTGGATCAAGTACAGAACACATAGCTTTCCAAGCAAGCACTGCTTGGAGTCCTTCCATCAAGCACCACCAATCTGTTATCAAAATGTCTCAAGTCTCGCCACACTCGAATCTCTGACACTGAACTTTTTCCAGTGCAAGGGCTAGGACCACCCAGTTCAGTGATCCTTCCTCTACAGAGCCCCCTAATTGCGAACTGATTAAGATACCTCATCTTACCCAGTTTAAGCATCACCTGCAGTAGCACATCATGAATGAAAGCATGTGATGCTGCCTCAAATAATCATACTACTTGCCCTCCATTGGCCCCTCAGCTGTTACATGCATCTATGAAAGGGCCCTGGCTGCCTCCCTCCTCCCCTTCACTACCTTCTCCCGCCCATTCACCCATCCTCCATGCTCTACACCTCTCAGTCTGTCCTTGATACTCATCTTTGATGTCTCTGTCTGCCTTGTTTTCTCTGCCATCTTCCTCCCTCCTTTCTACTTCTTAATTTACCCCATCAACACACCTACCTACCTGCGGACACCCTATCCTGGTGTCTGCCTCCCTTTCCCCTTACCCTTCTACCCCTTCCTACGTCTCCTTACATGTTGACAATACCTCCTGGCTGCAATCCATTTCCATTTTACTGACCTACTACTAATTTCAACATTGAACCTCTACCTACCCTTCTATCTCCTACTCATATGTCTCTCCTATGTGTCCATTACTGTACTCAGTATGTTAATAATGATGTAACATATGTATTATAACTTGTTGCTTTACGCTGTACATTGAGTTGTTTTTTCTCCTTTGTCTGTATTGTACCCTCTCTCAAAATAACTTGAAACCTTTCTAAATGAGCTGTTCTGCATTCAAAGGTTATCTTCTAATCCGAGAATGAAATAAAGAAATAAAAAAAAAAATACATAAAATAATATATTCACATGTGTTGTAGATTGCATACGGACATACAAATGTGCCAGCAGAAATAGACCATCCGTCTATCTAAGTCTGCTTGTGTGCAGCTGCATGTTTTGAGGTGTCTGAATTTTTTTTCTGCATGTGTGTATACAAGAGGTACTATAGGAAAATAAACCATTGGGTCTCAAAAGTAATCAGTTTCTTGGTTCAGGATTGGATGGACTATGATAGCAGTATACCTACTTGTCCCCGATGTTCAGCACTCTACTTAAGGTGATCCTGGGTTTTGGCCCTGTTTTACCTAACATCAATCTCCTCTCAATATAGGCTGATACCCACCTAGCATCATCATCATCATGTGATCAGCTGGTTTAACTGTCACTACATGAGCAGGCACAAGAGTACTTTCATTCAAGAGGAGGTGGCCAGCTGTGATAAAGGCAGGTACTGCTGGCTATATTCTCATAAGAATTGAGTACTGGGGAAAAAGGGTGCTGCCATGGTAAGGTAACATTTATTTAACAGTCATTAAAGCACTACAGTATGAAAGCAAGTAGCCAACTGTGGAGACAGGCGTAGTTGTGCCAAAATACTCATCATGAGATATTTTTTAAATATTACAAAATCTATAATTGTATTTGCTGGAGGGAGGGAGGAGGATGGTACTGGGATCTTTATTGGATGGGGTGGTTGTTTTTATGGGGATTTGGGATGGGAGATGGATGGTGGGGCTTTTATTTTTCATTTTTGTATCAGTGGTATTTCCGAATATGAATCACGAGACATATTCCCCCTCCCCATTAGGGATCCTGAATATTCAGGGCCCTACTTTTGTGGTGTTCTGAAATATTATTTGGTCTCTGCACCTCTAGTAGACAATGGACCCACTGGAGAATAGAAACACAAAAATGTTGACAGATAAGGGACTATTGCCCATCCAGTCTGCTCAAAATACCATGTTATATCTCATCTAGACTATCCTGGATAAATACATTGTAAAATGAATAATTTCAGGAGTGCTTCTTTTTAATTAATTTGCCCTCCTGTGAATTAACCATAGAAATGTTACTACAAAATCTGCAATAAAACTTTGAGGCATTGACCAATTATGTGTTTTATTGTTTTTCTTTTGATGAGAGATTTGTCAAGCTATCTGCCACTGTCATTTGACTCTGATTAAATTCATAACATGCATCTGCTTTGTGTTTGATTGTGGGATGGCTACCCTTACATCAGCTTTGGTTGTAACATCTCTTCCTGCAGCTCCTACTCCTTTATTTCAGCCAGCTTTCAGCCTTACCTCTCCTGTGACTGTCTATTATTCCATCACCTGGGAACATCACTCCCCTGTGCCTGTCATTCTGGTCATTCATCTTGGGAGCATTGTCCTACCCTGTGCAGCTAACCTGTTTACCTTCATGGAAGCATTGTCTTCCCAGCAGTTGACATCTCTGCAACCTTTTTGACCATTTGTCCTCCCACAGCTGATATTTCTGCCTTTCAGCTTGGAGCATAGACTCCTTGCAACAGCTATCCTGATTACCATTTGGGAGCACTGTTCTCCCCAGTGGCTGATACTCTCACTTGGCTGACATCTTGCCTACCACCTCAGGGACATTGTCCTCCCTGCAGTTGAAACCATGACTCAGTCAATGGGGTGTTATCTCCCATTCAGCTTATATTTCTACTTCACCTTCATTGTTTCATCAGTCATCATTGCAACTGCTTTATTTTCCTTCTGCGATTACCCTAACCCTGCTGCCACCTGTCTCACCATTCAGTTTGGAGCATTGGCTCCTATGTATCCACTTTCCTTTCCTCTTAAGGTACTCAAATGTTTTACTATAATTTGCATCTTCTTTGCACCTACAACATCTTAGATCAACATACCTACTCCCCAGACATTTACAGTACTTTAAATGCAAAAGACTGGGCACTCAGTCTAGAAAGGCTCATACGGCTCATGCTGGCATACTTGCCTAAGAAATGTTTCATTGTGAATTCCACCCAATTACTGTAATAATGGATTGACACCTGCTTTAATTACTGCTTGTCCCTTAACTCTCACAAGAGTAACCCTAGCGGTCTTGATCCTAAGCTTCTGCTTCATTCAGCTCCAGCCAATGCTACGTTTAGTACCCACTCTTAGCTCCTTTTTCTCTGCCACTGTCCATGAAGCCTAGAAGCATGTTGCTGTTATCCCTCTTCTAAAGGTGGTGATCTTTCCTATCCTGATAATGTTTTTCCTATATATCTCCTTTTCATGCTGGTGAAGTTACAGGAACATCTTGTTCTGTCTTAGCTCTCTTCCTTCTTTGACTCCACCTCTTTCTTCACCCTTTCAAGTCTGTATTTAGGAAATTCCACGCCACACAACCTTCTTTCCCTCTTTACTGACTTAATCAGGTATGGACCAGGGTCTGATCACATCTGCCATCTTTGTTGATTTTACTAAAGTTTTTTACACTGTATCGTTCCCTCTCCTCCTTATGTGTAGCTGAAGCAACATGCCTCTTGCCTCCTTAGCCAGTGGGTTTCACTCCAGTGAACCTAAGAGCAGGTTTCAAGATGCCTGGATCATAAGCCCCTGAGAGACGAGCTGTCTGCCAGGAGAAAATCAATACAGGATAAAAAGAGGTTATTTGTATCAGCCCTCTAATCTTTTGCTCAAAGGGTGGCCAATTTATAAGAAACCAAAGACTCTAAATTAAGATCAGTAATTAAAGTTGAATTTCACAAACATTTGTGAGACTGTGGAATGTTGTGAGACTTTTGTCAAAGCCATGTACATACATTTTGCATGGTAATACACTTGACTAGCCATTGTGAAGAAAGGTAAAACTGGGTAAAGGCAACACGGTAGCATTTATAGGAGGATCCATAGAAGTGTAGTGGTGCCAACTGTCAGGTCACTATCTTGAGTGACAAACCACAAGGAAGAGTCATGGACATCACTGTGCACTAGCCTGAATTCTTGCAATATGCCAGATAACCACTAGACCTCACTGACCTAATGACTTGTGGAAGCACATATGCATGCAGTATTGTTTCTGTACAATGCTGAATCTTTAACAACTCTGTAGATAACAGTGTATCTTGTTGCTATTTGAAAACAGGGCAACAAGTGATGTCAAGTCTTACAACTAGCTGTAGCAAGCCATTATGACAAAAGTACAGTATCTGGATATCTTTAGTCATAATGGAACAGGATATGGACATCACTGCTGCAGTAGTGATGGAGGGTATTGCGGGATCAATAATGCTAGTGCAGGTAAGGTGATTCAATTGTCATCAGCGCTTTGTGGAAGTTAAATTCACAACTGCAGTTCTAGTGGCATTACCTATTATGTGCCCATGAATTTTTGAGCAAATATTGCCAATTAGTAATTTCTAAAGTATCTACAATAAATGTTAACATACTAAATTTTTCCAGTGTGGTTAGATTCCAGGATATATGTACTTTGGTGCGCATGACAAATCTTGAGTGTATACATGCAACAGCAGTGGAGCTATAAACATCCAAATATTTTGAAAATCATCACATAACCTAACTAATAATCAAACAGTGAAGTTTTGAACTCCTGTAACTTACAATTTACAAAACCAGATGTCTCTCTATCTGTTTCTATGACTCTTTCAAGAAAGTACTGTATGCATGTACATTTTCAATTATCTAGCTCCACAGGTGGCTAAGTTGTAAGCATAGAAATATGTTCAGAAATGTTCACATGAATAATACATTGTCAGACCTCGAGACTATAATTTCTCTAACCCACATCCAAATGTTATCAAACTTGGCATCCTTTTAGGATCCCTTTTAGGACCTCTTCAAATCAATATCCATGACACATTACAGATTTATTTATTTAGTTTTGTTGACCAGGTAAGGTGCACTAGCCATAGCAATGACTATTTTCAGGCATGACCCAGGAGAATACAGAAGCAAAACATTTTGAACAAAATGACAGTACAATCATTTAAATACTAAGTGCATAACAAACATAGAATACAGTGCAAGTAGTGGGAACAAGTAGAAATACCAATAGATACAACAAATTCTGCAAAACTATATAATAATACAAATGAGGGAGGGCAACAGTTAAAATCATCAGGCAGCAATTAGACAGCAGTCAGTTAGCTAAAAACAAGCAGGAGTGCCATCTAGTAGTCAAGAAAGATGGAATGGAAGAGACAGGAGGAATAATTGAGGCAGGGAGGAAAGTGTAATGGAGGTGGGCTAGAGAGAATGGAGGAAATTGGTGAGGTAAGGATGATGATTAGCTGTAATTAAAATTACATTGTAACAAGCTAAAGAGACAGGACAGTACAGAAGCTATTTAGTTAAGAAATGAGCATGGAAAGGCTGTATGGGTAATGGATAAGGTGCATAAAAACTGGGCTAAGGAGGTTTGAAGTGGGAGCAAGAGCATGAGACAGCAAGATGGCCATGCAGTAATAACAGAAAGAGGCATGGGATGATGCCCAACAAATAGTGGAAGGGAGTTCCATTTTTGGGGCATGGCAGGAGAAACACTAGCACCTTTGGAGGAGTGGTGCTTGGGAATGACAACTTGGGCATTGACAACTGAGTGTAGTCCATAGCTGGATGTCTGGTTTATGGAATTGCTCTGCCAGAGGCTTGGGTGTTTGATTTCAGATGATATTATCAATGACAGAGCAGAGAGCATAATCATGGGATGCTGAGGAGAAAGCCATCCAAGCTCAGTGTAGAGGTTCAGATCTATCTCTATAATGCTGACTGAGTTATCACCACTTAAAGACGCTTGGAAAGTTACTTAACATTTTGTGGAATTTCATGGACTTTCACAAAAATTCCACTAAATCAGAATTTGTTAATTTTGCCCAGCCCTACTTTTCTGTACCATTGTGCATAGTCGGTTGCCCTCCAAAACATTTGTGGTAATTTTGAAGACTTATCTGAACTTTTATCCATCCTAACTCCTCAATTATCATGCCTTCTGATTTTAGGGTACTTCAATTTCCTCTCAAAAAAAACTGAAGGCTGAAATGCCTAATGCTTTGTTGATCTTCATGACCTTTTCTGACTCTCAGCACATCACAAACCCATTCATAACAAAGGTCTCTGGCTTGTATCTTGTCATCTCCCAAGGACATTCTAATTTCTCCAATAACCTGTTACATCTGAGCACTCTTCAGTCACTTTCTACTTCATTTTGTCATTGACCCTTTTCCATCTCAATAAACACCAACCTATGTACTACCTGGATTGGATGTTCTCTCCATTCAAGAAGTTTGTTAGAATTCCATTCTAGCCTCAACAGTGTACTCAGTGAAATGCTATTCATGAATTATTCAGACACCCTCACTGAAGAGTACAATAACACAGTAAATTGTACTCTGGGCAAACTTGCCCCCTTTGGTCTCTTAAAGTAAGTAAGTAAAAATTTATTTATACAAGGTGCTCTTTCTGACCTCAGGGCACCTTTACAATACAGTGCAATAACAATATTTAAAATCAATAAAACTGATAACAAGGCAATGACAACCAATCTGTAAGTCCCTGAAAATGCCTGGTTAAACAAATATGTTTTTAAGGATTTTTAAATCCTTTCACGGTCAGGCTATCTCATATCTGGCAGGGTAGAAAATTCCACAGGGTAGGTACCATAAAGGCAAAAGATCTTCCTCCAGATGTTTTCAGGGATATCCTGGAATCTCTAGCAATCCTCGCCAGAGGATTGGAAATGAGCAGGAGGGGCAGTAAGAAAACAAGGGTTCTTTCAGGTAGTTAAGGCCCCAACTCATGTAGGGCCTTATAGGTCAGCAATGCGACCTTGAAGGTGATCCACCACTGTATGGGCAGCCAGTGCAATTCACAGTGCAGGTATTAAGTGACTGGATCTAGAGGGTCCAACCAACAACCTGGTTGTCGGTTCTGCACTAGCTGCAAGCGGCGGATATCCACCCCCAGTATCCCTAGATAGAGGGCATTGCAGTAATCAAAATGACTGGTGACAAAGGCATGGACCAAGGCAGGAGGATCTTCATGTGGAACCAGCTGCTTCACCCAGGCTATATTCCTTAGATGGAAAAATGAAGATTTGACTACAGCCGACACCTGCACGCTCAGGGTCAGGCCCTCATTAAATACCATGCCCAGGTTATGCACCTGGCCAAGGCCATAGGCAGGATCCCCAAGGTATAAACCTGAGGGTTTCCGCCCATGTCCCTGTCCACTACCAATACCTCTGTTTTACTCTAGTTCAATGGAAGCCAGCTGGTACTCATCCAGTTCTGTATCTCCAGCAGGAGGTTATTAAACACCATGATTGAATCAGACTCCTGTTCAGGCACACAAGACAGCTTCAACTCACCATCCTTACCCTGGTTCTCTCCCAGTTTATTTCCAGAAAAAGGAAACACAGGCAACATGAGAGCAAAATGACGAACTATGATCTAATGGTCTTGGTGCATCATACAATGAGCACTGCAATAAATACAACTTACTCCTGCTTGAAGCCAAAGAGAACCATAACAAAAATTTACTACTGAGAAAAAGGAAATCTTGGACACATTTTCATACCATAAACACTCTTACCAAGTGTAATTGTTCAAAACCAACTACTTTACTCACTGCTCAGGCGCTATATGATTTGTTTGACAAGTTGAGCAAAGTCCATTTGTCTACCCTCCCTAATTCCAGCATCTGCAGACTTAATTGATGTTTGTTCTGCAGCTTTTTCCTCCATCTACCTGCTTACTGAAGTTAATATACTCTCCATTCTGAAAAACTCTTGGTCTAAGTCATCAGCCTTGAATCCTGCTCCAACTTGTTTTTTAACAACTCATTTCACATTTGCATTCCACTTTTCACTGCCCTTATCAGCTCCTCCTTATCAAGTAGTGTTTTCCCTCCTCTTTTAAGATAGCTGTAGTCTTGCATGTACAAAACAAAAGCATTCTCTAATCCATACAGTCTCTCCAACTACCATCCTAATGCTTAGTTGCCATTTATCTCTAAGGTGATAGAGAAAGCAGTAGACCATCAAAGTAATGATTATGTTAATTCAAACCAACTTTCTCCTAAATTCTAGTCTGGTTGAAACAGCCATTTTACAAGCGTTTAATGATATTCTACTATCAATCAGTGAAGGAGTCCTGACGTTTATCTTGTTTGATATTTTATCTGCCTTCTATACTACTAATCACAAAATACTGTCCATGCATCAGAAATCCATCTTTGGTATTACAAGTACAGTCCTACAGTAAGTTGGCTCCACTCATGCCTTGCTGGCACAGCTCACATTTTATGCTTTAATGTTTCTACCTGCTCTCCTGAATCAGTGGCAGCTGGTGTTCTGTAAGGCTCTATCTTGGGGGCCCTTCTATTTATGCTATACATGGCTTCCTTTGGCAGACATTATTACCGCTGATGGTCTATCTTACCACAGTTACACAGATGACACCTGGATTTATACCTCTGTCACCAAAACCATCCAAGCCACCTTTGTTTAGATGCCACTGTACCTCACCGACATTCATTCTTGGATGACCAAACCTCTGGGCCAGATTCTCAAGAAGCCCTTAGATCACCGTAATTTGCAGCAACCTAGGATGCTGAAGACTCTGGTGCACCAGGAAACCTGCGCCCAATTCTAAATAAAAACAGGCCCCTGGTGCCAAGGTTCCCAGGTTTGCTGTGTATTGGTTAATGTGCCAAACCATTGACACTCATGCAGGAATGACTACAGGATCCAGGCCCCTTCTCACCAGTGCAACTCTAGTGGGGCTGGATAGTTGGGGGATGTTTGCAAGGGGTGGGGCATAATGTACAGGGTTTGACAGAGGAAGAGATGCGTGGAAAGTTTTGACAGAAGAAAAGGACTTGGCACTCAGTGGGGTGCATCTACAGCATAATACATCAACTGAAATATTACTATGTTCACATCACTGGCATAGGGAGGGGGAGTGTTCGGGTGTTCAAACACTCCTCAAATTTTCCAAGCATACTTCCTGTATGCACATGCATCATGTGTACATTGAAATGTGACAGTAGTAATATATTTTATTTTGATTAGTTTAAGAAAACAAGAATCAATGTATTTCTGGTGTATTGCGGGGGTCTCTCTCTCATTTCTCATCCAGTTCCCCACACATGCAGGCACCAACATGAAGCAACTCAGTGCAGATGGGACAGTTACTGTCCACATGTTTCTAGGTTCCACCACCCAGTTCTCCCAACCTCCTACTGACAGTACTGTAAGCGGTAGGACCATCAAAGCGGAGAGTGGAGTTGAGACCAGCAGCTCAAGAGCTTTGACTGGTGGGAAGGAAGAACCAGCGGCACTGCAGCTTCAGGCTACTGCTGCCTGTCCTGCTGCCCTAGTCTGTCCCTTGATTTGAGTGACTACTGCCATCCATGCCCACTGACCAGGCCAAGCTACCAGAAAGAGTTGACCATTGCACCATGTAGCAGAGGCCCACTAGAGCAGCAAAGAATGTCCCATGAATTGAGAAAGAGAAGACAGCTTAAATCATCTGAGGAGCTTGCACCTGAGGCCGGAGGTCAGGTATAGGAATTTGTTTGGGGTCGGTCATCAACAGATGGATTGGGACTGAGTGAGGAGCCTGGCTGGACTCAAGCCTGGAGGTCAGGTATCAAATTTTTGTAGGGTCAGCTACTGCCACTTGACACTAGGGGTGTGCGAAAAAATTCCACCAGCAGAATTTCCATGAAAGTGCGTATTTCTCCGTGAAAGTTTGTAAATCATTTTGCAACTTTCATGGAAGTTCTGCTATAAAACTGCAGAATAAATATACAAACAGTGGAATAATTTATTAAACTGCAAGAAAAATCCACTGAATGGATCACTGCCAATGGTCAGTTCTGAGGCTTTTTAACTGCAGAGTTTAATTCATGAATCCACCCCACTGATCAAGGGTCCCAGTAAATAACCAGTTTCCCACCAGGAAATGATAGAAAGTATACTTAGAATGGCAGAAAAAGGAGATATTGCTGATGGGTGATCTGAATATGCCAGATGTTAACTGGAGTGCAGTTGCAGCAGCCACTTCGAATAGTGGGGCTATTCTAGATGCCCTACAGGGGCATGCCTTAGACAACTAGTATTGGAGCCCACTTGAGAGGGAGCAGTCTTAGACCTGGTTCTCTCAAATGGAGATGAAGAGAGGATCACAGATGTAGAAGTTGGTAGCCATCTGGGAACTAGCGACCATCGAACAGTATGGTTCACAATAAACACAGCAATAGAGTAAAGCCATACAAAGGCAAAAGTACTGAACTTTAGGAGGGCTGAGTTCACTAAAATGGGTAAGTGCCTAAGGAATGCACTAGAAAATGGGCAGGAAGGAGGGTGGGAGAACAATGGGAATAATAAAACTGCCATCACAGAGGTAACAAGCCTTTGTGTGAAGCAAATAAACAAAATGAAACAGGTAAGAAACCACTATGGTTCTCAAAGGAAGTGGCAGTGAAGATTCAAGAGAAAAGAAAACATTCAGGAAGTACAAGGAATCACAGAAGGAGCAGGACAGAGAACTGTATCAGTTAAAGCAAAAGGAAGCTGGAAGGCAGTCAGAACAGCAAAGGCCCAAACCGAGGAAAAGATAGCCAACTCAGTTAAGAAGGGGATAAACCTTTTATAGGTACATCAGGGAGCGAAGGAAGACCAAGAAAGGGATAGGAGGCTTAATAAAGGGAGGGAGGGTGGGCAGATGGTGACTGTGAAAAGGCAGAGATACTAAACAAATATTTTTGCTCAGTATTTACAAAGGAAGAGGGGGAGGTACCTAAAACAAATAGTAGAAACACTTGGATACAGAAGTTGATACCAGCGATTTACAGAAGAAAGGGTTCTGAAAGAACTCTCAAAACTGAAGGTGGACAAAGCAATGGGGCCAGATGGGATTCATCCCAGAATTCTAAAAGAACTAAGGGTAGAACTAGTGACACCACTGACTACCCTCTTTAACAAATCATGGGAGGATGGGGTGGTACCCGAGGACTGGAGGAGAGCAGATGTGATTCCTTCACAAAAGTGGGAGCAAGGCAGAAGCAAGAAACTACAGACCTGTTAGTTTAACCTCAGTGGTAGGGAAAATGAAGGAATCACTTCTGAAGGAAAGAATTGTCGAGTATCTAGAGGCCAGAGGGGCACAGGACCCAAGGCAGCATGGATTCACAGGCAGGAAGGTCATGCCAGACAAATCTGAAAGATTTCTTTGACTGGGTGCCAAAGTAGTTGATCAGGGAGGGCTGTGGACATGGCCTACCTAGACTTTAGCAATGCATTTGACACAGTCCCACACAAAAGATTAATATATAAGTTAGCCAACCTGGGAGTGGGTCCCAAGATGACAGTCTGGGTAAAGAATTGGCTGGAGAATAGGACACAGAGAGCAATAGTAAATGGAGTCCACTCTGAAAAAAGGGGGTTACTAGTGGGTACCGCAGGGTTCAGATTAGACTAGTCCTCTCTCAATGTCTTTATGTTACATTGCAGAGGGACTGGAAGGAAAGTATGTCTCTTTGCAGATGACACAAAGATCTGCAACAGAGTTGATTCACAAGGTGGGGTGGAAAGGATGAGAAGGACTTGGCAAGGTTAGAGGAATGGTCAAATGTATGGCAGCTTAGATTCAATGCTAAGAAGTGCAAGGTAATGCACCTGGGAAACAAAACCCAGGGAAGAGTACACAATGGGGGGTGAGATACTAACAAAAAATGGAAAGGGACCTGGGGGTATATCAGATGACCTAAAGGTGGGCAAGCAATGTGAGAGGGCAGCAAGAGGGCTGAGGTGATACTGGGATGCATGGGAGAGGCATCACCAGTAGAAAACAGGAAGTTATTATCCTCTGTACAGACAGCTGGTGAGACCCCATCTGGAGTACTGCATGCAGTTCTGGAGACCCAATCTCCGCAAAGTCATAGACAGGATGGAAGCTGTCCAGAGTAGGGCACTAAAATGGTGCAGGGTCTGCACTGGAAGACATATGATGAGAGACTTAAGGAGCTTAATATGTATAGCCTCAAGGAAAGGAGGGAGAGGGGGACATGATAGAAACTTTCAAGTACCTCAAGGGAATCAACAAAGTCCAAGAGGGTAGCATCTTTCAAAAAGAGGTGCAAGAACAAGGGGCACAATTTGAAGATGGGGGATGGCTCAGAGGTAATTTAAGAAGTATTTTTTCACAGACAGGGTTGTGGATGTATGGAACAGCCTTCCAGAGGAGGTGTGAGTCAAAAACAGTGGTGGAATCTGCATGCAGGGGACAGTCATAAGGCAATTCTAGGGGTGGGGTAGGAAGAAGTAGGCTGCTGGTTAACTAGGATCTGCAGCTTATCCATCAGGTAGGGAAATGGGCAGACTCTGGCCAAGCGGTCCTTATCTTCCATCAAATTCTATGTTTCTATGTAAATACATCCAATCTCTCCCTCGAATCCCATGGTGTCTAATGGCCCCTCCACCCACCGATCATGGCCCCAAAACATTTTATTTTCCTGGTGTCTAGAGGACCCCTCCCAATCCTGGATTCCTTAATCCAAAAAAAAAAAACAGCCAGCAGTCAACTAACTCATCCCCTCTATACCCAGTATTGCCTGGTATCCAGTAGATCCTCCATTTCTGATCTCTTATAAAAAGTAATCCCAATTCTCTGGTGTCTAGTGGACCCCATCCCTGATCCCTTATAAAAACAGTAATCCAAATTACCTGGTATCTAGCGGACCCCCAGTCCCCCACCCTGACAGTTCATCCTCCACCACCCCACTCCCCTACCCAGCCCCTGAGTGGGCCACCGTGCAGCCCTCCTCCTCTCCTCCACTACTGGTGGTCTCACTGAATTGTCAGTGAATGACCGCATGGTTGTACAAGCAATCATTTACTGACAATTCATTAAACTGTACATAGAATAAATTTTTCCACAGTTTACAAAAAAGTCCGTGGAACTCTATGAAACTCAGCAAATCCCAGTTTTGCTAATGATGAAGTTCTGAAATTTCCATAAAATTTCATGGAAGTTCCACAGACCTGGAATTCACAACTTCGCTCACCCATCTTGACACCTGATGCAGCTTCTTCAGCCTGTTTCTGGAAATCTGGCCTGAGAAGGAATGGGGTGGACTGGGACTTGAAGTGGAACAGACACTTGTTGAGCTGAACAGTGAATTCCCTTCCAACACCTCGAGCTTGGTTATCTGGTCTGGCAGGAGGGAGCAAAGATGGTGAAATTGTTCTGGGTCTGGCTGGGGACAGGTCTGAGTTGAACACTAGTCTGCACCTGGAGTGAAACACCACCAGAGTCTGGATAGGAGCAATACAGTTCTGTTCCCACCTTGGAGGAGAGTTTTGTACTTGTAACTTTCTATGTAACTTCTATGTTTTTGTGCTTTGTCCTATTGATACATCAGTATTTATGTTCTAGTTGATTCTGTTTATTTTTTCAATGTTCCGTCCTCATGAGGTTGTGTTTTGTCTATGGGGTGTATTCTTTTGCAAGTATGGAGAGGGAGGTGGAGTTTGGGGTCAGGGGCTCGATCTGTTCACTGTTTTCTCCTTGAAGGATTGGTGCTGGATGTCTTTTGCTGCTCTGTTTATGAGGGCAGGGAAGATACTATCTACACATCTGCGCTGTTTTCTTTGAAATGAAGTCATTGCCAGTGAGATTTATGTCTTATTATGTAAACAGTCTGAATAGTCAAGAAAGAGAGATAAACTCAGGTGTCAAATACCCACAGATAAGCCTACAGTAGTGTTTCTATGGGAAACATTTGGTTCAAGCTGAACAGGATAAGTTATCTTGATCTGGTTATCCTGAGTTATCTTGATCTGGCTACTCAAAGGTTGTATCTTCCTCATATCCCATGGGTAAACATGTGGATGTGTGTTGGGGGCTGTTGTTATGTTTCCACATACGACTAGGTTCCAGAGTCATTCAAAGTTCAGTTGCAGCTGCAGACTCTATTGCCAGCCAGAGTCTCCTATACTTGATTTCATGGAGAAAATAATTTCCCTGAAGTTAGGGTTAGGGAGAGAAAAGTAACACAAGTGTGTTTTGTTTCAATAAAGGCCCCAAACTCACCATGGAACATGTAAATCCCTCAGAGGTACTGGAAACCTAGCAGTCCTCAGACCCGCAGCCTTTATATAGAACTCTTTCACAGTATATTACAAAAAACATATGAGGTGGGTGGTTGATGGCACTGTTGCTCAGCTAGTTCTCCACAACAACTGAAGCTGCAGACTTTGATGCCAGCCAGAGTGTCTGACACCCTGATTCCATGGGGAAAAAATTCTCCTGAAATCAGGGTAGGGAATATGTAACAAAAGTGTGTTTTCGTTCAAGAAAGTCGCAAAACTCACCACAGAGCATGTAAACCCTCAGAGCTTCTGGGAGCTTAGAGGCCCCAGAAACATGGCTTTTAGGTGTCCCACTTCACAAATATCGTATCCAAAAACCCCCCAAAAAAATCCTGCCTATGCCATTGGTCCACATACTGTACTCTGCTGTACCATTCTACTACTCACTCCAGAACTGCAGTATAGCCTTTAATGTGACACAATAAAAGTGGGGAAGTTATAACTAAGCAAAGTGTGGCAGCATGTGGCACTGTCATACAGCAGGCAGCAGGACTGTACAGAAGTATAGACATCAATGTACAATCACAGCCAAAGTCATGGTCAGACATTTCCTGAAACATCTGTGATATTTCTAGAGAACTCTCCTGCTTTCTGCATTTCCACAGAAGGGCAGCAGAGAGAAACTTTTAGAAATTTTGCGAAATATCTGGAAATATTTGACCATGTCTGTCTACTACTGTAGTGTATGGGCATGCGGTCCGCTGTAGGATGGTACCACATGCTGCACATTGTGCTTAGTTTTCACTTTTCCCACCTTTATTGTGTCACATTAGGCTGCACTTGTCAGTTCTGGAAGGGTAGCAGGCACTGTATAGTAGAGTACAGTATGTTGACATAGAGTACAGTATTTTGACATAGTGGCATTTAAATGATATATTATGCTGTAGATGCACCCGTTGGATGCCTGTTCCCTGTCTTCTGTCAAAACTTTCCCCGTAACTCTTCCTCTGCCACCCCCATCCAATATGCCCCTGGCAGCCACATTCTACCCTTTCCCAGTGAGACAAGCCACTTAGACCATGTCCTGCTGGTCTAAGTGGTGTCTTGTCCCATGGAATCAAGGGGCTTTTAAAATCCCAAGAAAGGGATTTGGCTACCTTTCCTGGCGCATGCCACTTGCAACCCTGGCACAGTCCAATGTAGGTTGCAAGGGTGGCACAGAGCCCTTCAGTGCAATGGCTCCCATTTCTGATGCAGACCACGCTTCAGAATAGGGGTGACAAAGAGACGCCAAGGTGCCACTTACATCATTTTTGTTTGATGTAGGCACCTTGCATCACTCTTAAGGCTTTGAGAATAGAGCCATCTGTGTTTAAATGTCAAAAACCATACCTGTGGTGTCTAACAGAAGAGCAAAGATAAAACAGCTTGACCTAGGCCGCATTACAGTTGCTCCATCTACACCTATCTGCAACTTCTGGGTCTTTTTATCAAATGCTCCACCTGAATCCCATGTTAGCATGACTGCCAGCTTTGCCTTTTATCTCCTGCATAATATCGAGGATTCACCCTTTCCTCATCTCTAAAATTACTGCTGCTGTTGTCCACTGTTTAATTTTCTTGCAGCTGGTCTACTGCAATTCCATCTTGTCAGTTCTCACAACATGAACACTCCATTGTCTTCAGCTTATTTGAAATGCTGCTGTTCATATTTAGAGTTATGAAAGATTTTCTGGCATTTGTTCCACAAAAGTCCACCAATTTCAGCAAATTCATTAAGATGAGGACCACAGTTTCCATTGTTATTTGCCAAGCAGTTTTGGGCCAGATTCACACTGCAATTAGCCAATATCCAGTAATTTGCATTTTGAATTGCAGCCTAAATGACAAAAACAAATTAACTCCCTACACAAAAATGATAAAAACATGACTCCTCTTCCACTCTCATGGCACCCTCCTCTCTCCCCTGCTCAGGTCCACCATGGGCAGCACAGGTAGTGATGGGCTTACACTGCAATTCCTCAGGCTAGCATTGGCAGCTGTAGTGAAACCACTCTTGCACATAATTAACCTCTCCTGATCACCGAAAGGTGCCAGCACTTTGGAAAGAAGCCAGAACAGACCCCATATTTAAGGCTAGTGACCCACACCTTCCTGATAACTATAGACCCTTATCTATACTGTCCCACATGGGAAAATACATGAAAAGTGGTCCACCATCAGTTATTGGAGCACATTGATAAAACAGCCTGCTTTCTATGGACCAACATGGATTCTGTTGGGATTTTAGCACCACCACTGCACTTACCAAATTCATGGACCATGTGCTCAGCGAAGCAGACAAAGATAGCCTCACAGTGGCTATATTCATAGACTTATCAAAAGCCTTTGACATGGTTGACCATGTGATATTACTAAACACCTCATCTTCCTGGGCTTTCCCAACAATGTCACTAACTAGGTACAAAGCTACCTAACCATCAGGACCCAGCTGGTGAAAATAGAGCATGTCCTATCAACTGCCCTCCAAGGGCAGACTGGTGTACCACAGTGCTCCATACTAAGTCCCTTATTGTTCTCTTTTTTTGTTAACCCATTACTTGCTGAACCCTTAAACTGTAACAGAATAATGTACACAGATGACCTCATTCTCTTCAAAGCAGAAACAGCCTCGAAGTTAAACCTCGACCTAAACACAGAATTTACTGCAACTGTACACTGGTTCACACAGCATAGTCTTCTCATAAACACCAAAAAAACAAAATGTATGCTGTTTGTCTCCAAGCCAAAGTTGGCGAAGTGCACCCTCAACAACACTACAGCCCTTAACATACTAAACCCTGATTATTTAACCTCAGCAGGTCAGAGACTTCAGATATCTAGGTCTCGCTGACCCTACTCTAATGGTTGAGTACCACATCAGTTCAGCAGTAAAGAAGGTGAACCAGTGAATAGGAATGTGCAACAGATTTAAGTACCTCCTGTCCCCTGAGGCTAGAGTAGAGATTGGGAGGGGTCATTTCCTCCCAATACTTGAATTCTGCTCTCCAGTAATGGCCCCTCACACCCCTTCTCTACTAAATTGCTTGAACACAGCATATAACAACAATGCAGATTCATCACTCTAGCCCTATACCATACTCACCACTGCCACTTCTACCAATCTCTGGGCTGGCTCCCCACCTCCAATTGGAGAGACCTCATGCTCGGAGTGCTCATATCAAAAACTATGCAAAAATGGGAAGGATCATCTTTAGTGGGGCTGCTGATACTAAACAGTAACAGATGCAAACTGAGGTCCTCTGGTTGTAGGTAGAAATGTTATGAATTATTTCACCTGCAAAATTGCCGTGAAATCAGCAATTTTGCAGCTTGAAATGTTTTACGAAATTTCTCCATTCTGTGAAATTTTTGCTGGGTTTGAAATAGCAAACTTCTGCCAAGAAATGCACAACTTTACCTGAATCTTGCCATTTTGTGGGTGAAAGTGTGTTTCTTGGTAAATGTCATGTTTTCGGTGAAATCAAGATTTACCACGGAATTTTGCACCTGTAAAATATTTCATGAAATGTACAAATTTCACTAAATATTGTGCAGAACAAAATTTTTAGTTTTGCACATCTCTAGTTGTTGGCTACTGGAATGCTCCTAGATGTAATACAGAGCTGGGAATGAGAGCATTCTCCTATGCAGCACTCAAGCTATGGAACTCCCTCCCAATGAACTGCAGGCTCTGGTTTATTTTATTTTATTTATTTATTTAATTTATTAAAAATTTGGTGACTGGGTAGGCCCACTGAGCCCAAGGTCCCTTTTATCAGGGTCGACCGGATAACAATACATATTTTTCATACAGAGAAAGACTTGGGTTACAGAGTAGTTTCAGGTGTGTGAGCAGGTTACAGCATGGTTATCATCATGCATCAGTCCTTACAAATATGTTGACAGTAAAATTAACAAAAGGTGCACAAGAAATGTAATTTTGCATGGTAAGCTCATAGTTTACTACTGGCATGGTTCAATGGAAAGTTAGCTGTGGTACTATGTCTAGAGGGAAGCACCGTGGAAGGAGGATCTGGATATTAGGAGGATAGAAGTGGGGGGGAGTCATGAGCCATGGCAATGAAAAGTGCTAGTATCTGACATATAGGCTTTGAGTCTGGTGTGGAAGTTCATCAGTGAGGAGGCTTCCTTCACTAGGGGTGGGAGTTTGTTCCACAGGTAGGGGCTGAGTAGGAGAATGACCTGCCGCCAGTGTTAGTCCTGACTCTGGGAACTTCAAACAGTGTACGTCCAGATGTTTCACCTCACACATTCAAATGGGACCTCCAGGAAGTAGTGCTAGGCAGATCCTCATGTACATGCTATACTAAGAGATGGTAAATGTCTGCTGGACATCCCAGTTAAAGCATATGGCTAGTTAAGTAACACAGATGTATACATTGCTAAGAGATGGATTCTAGAACAGCAAATGCCCTGGAGGCATTAATCAATTGTATTGTTTGTCTGCTGCACTACTTCTGTATCTGTCATTACCTGTGCTGCAACTTGGTGATTTTTCTGCACCACTGTATGTGTATTGTAACTGTGCATTGTAACAGATATGCCACATAAGTGGCCTGAGTCGTTCCTGAAATGGTCCCTGGGATCAGAGAACCCATATGGTAAATAGATAGATAGATAGATAGATAGATAGATAGATAGATAGATAGATAGATAGATAGATAGATAGATAAATAAATAAATAAATAAATAAATAAATATTGTTGAATCATTCTTCTAAAAATATAGGAATCCCTTACCCCTACCCATGATCCATACACACTCAACTCACCTCCTCCTACCTAAATTCCCTGTCTTTATTACAAAGCGCATGACCCCAAACTCTTCTGGTCCTCAGCCTCCTCCTCTTCCATCACTAGCACCCACAAATCAAAATGTAAAAAGAAATGGCTCCAGTGCAGAGCATCTACTTGGTTCAGTGTCCACAATGTGAATAAATGAACGAGATATGCTTGCTCCTAGTAAAACTTGAATGGCTGAACAGTTAGCCAATTAGGTTGCAGTAAGAGCAAATACATCACCATTTCTTAATGCATTAGTGCCTTCACCAAGAGGGACACTGAAAAGAACAGATGCTCTGCACCGGGGACTGTTTCTGGTTTACATTTTAGTTTGTAGGTGCTGCTCATGGGAAGAGGAGGAGATGATGGAGTTGGGAGAAGTGGAGAGTTGGTGGGGTCATGTGCATTGCAATAAAGACAGTGGGACTCAGGTGGGGAGGGAGGGAGGGAGGTGAAGTGTGTTTGTCACATGGGTTGGGTAAGGATTACTATACTTTTATAATATATAGTAAGGACTTATTCTCCACTGAACATGGTGGCTTTCAAATCTTGTTGTACGACAGTTCAAAGGTCAAAACAGTTGTACTATCATTCTGAGATCACATTAATAATACAACGACTTTTCAGACTTGATCTGCCTCCTGACTGGCTCACTCAACCTGTCTTTACCAAAAGTTGTGGAAACATGGCAATGTGATTTAGTGAGTGCTAAGTAACGGACACTAATTTTGGATATAAGGAGCCACACACCGCTCATGTACAAAGTGAACGTTTATTTTTATTTCACTTTTAAAATGAACAATGATGAAATATAAATAGAAGCTGGAGTGAGCGGCACCAGGGCAGTAGTGGGGAGAAGCTGGAGCAAGTGGTACCACATAACACAGATGGTAACATTCTGCTAAAATAAATGCAAAAAACCCAAATAAGCCCTAAAAATATACTATATAAAATAGTGGATGGGTTACCATCCTCAACTAAGGCTGTGTTTCCATTTCAGTTGTAGATGACATTGTGGACAGTGTGAACTTAACATTTTACATATGTAAGCCTAAAATTTATTAATGTATAACAACTATAAAACTGTAGCCCATGAACACGTGACAGATAATCAAAATAATAATCCTAAAAGATTTCTTCTAAAGCCATGCCCAAAATTGGGCAAGTGAGCATATATATCTAAAAGTCTCCATTGCGGTATTCATTCACCCCACTAAATAGCAGCATAAGTTAAATTCACAAGTAGGAATCGGCATGACAAGAAAACATACCTGCAGGGAGTGGTGGAAGACAGCTACCCCCATAAGGAGAACAAACACAATCTTAGTATAGCCACTAACAATTAGGAACAGAGAACCATGGCCAACAATAAATGGTTTCAGCAATCATTGTGAGGAAGTAAATAAGGCAGATGGAAATAACTACTAGCCTCAAGTGTCATCTTCTCCCTCAGTTGGATCTGTTAGATTTGCTTGCCTGTTATATTGTTTTCCTATACTAGACACCCATTTTCCTGCATTTGAGGGTCCGTGAAAATGTAGACTTTGTCCTGATGTACCAGGCACAGTTTGACTGGGAACAGAATAGCGTGGCAGATGTTCAGTTCACATAGTTTCAGATGAACCCAATAGAATTGCTTTCTCCATTGTCTAGTCGCATATGAATCATCAGAAAAAAATTAACAGTGTTCCCTCAAAACTGAGAGGGCTTTTTCATCTTGCCAGTTACGTATCTGGTCCAGAGTCCCCATACTATCAGTAACCCCTATTAGGACACGAGCTGCTTCTTCAACTGTTCTGCCATGCTATCTGACTCAATACACCTTCACAATGCACCAGTTATCTATAGTATGTTGTCCCTCAAAGTGCTCCTTCAACAATTGCTTAATAATGAATATGGGGGATCCTCTTCTTTCCCTCGGAAGACCAGGAAGTCAGAGGTTGGCACTCCAATTCTGATTCTCCAACAGTTCAAGGCAATTGTTGATGTGTTGTCCTTCCTTCACCCTGCCAACAGTTCCCATCCTGCATTTGTCTGTGTAGTATTTAAGCTCATCCACATCTCCCTTGATCTGCTCCACCTGTGTCTCTGTGGTTGTTTATCTCTGGTCAGACCATCTAATTTATCATTCATGGAGTGACAGGCTGACAAGAGCTTTTCATTATGTGCCCCAATGATTGTAAGGTTTCTGTACCATTGTTACCATCTGATGTTTTAAGATGAAACAACCTTGTTGTAGGCTCACCAATCACCGACTTCCCCAGGTCTTTACGCCATCACCAGTCTGAGTTGCTTTTAGGGTTGCCCATTTCATCTGAGATTGGTTTAGCTTCAGTTGTTAAGTCTATAAACTTTGAAAGTTAACTTTAATTGGCAAAATAAGCATTTGTAAAGGTAATGGATGCAGAGCTGTGTAACTCACGTCTATGCTGCTTGGGCTCTACAGCCCCCAACAGATTTTAGTATTTAATACAAATTTGCCTTTTGCAAGATTACCTCACTACTTTGCTCAGTAGCTTCACCCTTTACACCTAGACAAAGTTTGGTCAAAATAAGGTTACTGTAAAAACAAGTGCCTCAAGGACACATGAAAGAGCTTGCAGGTCACATGGTACATTTCTGTACAGTAGGACAATTTCACTTTCAGTTTTGCATTGTTATGAGATGAGTCAGGAACCAGGAAATTTTCAGGGAGATCAAAACTCTATCAAAAATCTATATTTTCATAACTTTCAAAGCTTCCTTAAGTCTTATTTCATTGTTCTTCAAACCTTTGTTTTCTTACTAGTAATTTAGTTTCATTTTCTGATAAATTTTGCCTATATTTTGTAAGTAATTATACATCTCTATACTGCATTTACTCTCTCTAATGATTTTTTTTTCTCTGTCTCTATTCCTTTCTCTCTTTCTTTTGTCTTGTGTGACACTGGAGTTCTCTTGTGGATATATGTAAGGACTCAGGGCATTGGTGCTGTATGTCTGTGCCATACTATGTTTGGAAAAACATCAGCACCCCAAGCAGCTAACTACAGCAGCAGGAACAGCCTCCAGCTCCCCAGCTCTGCAGAACACTGAACCACCCATCCCAGTTAAGCAGCAGCCCTATCATTCCTCACTCTGCATCAGTCTGAACCCCTATATCCCCACTTTCTCGCATGACCACTAGCCACCCCTGTGGAGCCCTCACTTATCCTTCTTTTTGCTCCCTCAATGCCACCTGATCCAAGCAGCAGCCCTGGTTTGGAAATTCTGTACTGTTGATTCCTGGGATGACAGTTTTGTGAAATGCAATATCTGTCAGGTACTGGTCAGTGGGGGAGCCATCTTGGCACCAGTGGTCAGTACACCCACCTTCAGATCCACCAGCAGGCTCAGTAAGAGGCCAGGCAGCATGAAGTGGCGGTGGCCCATCTGTGGTGCTGAGGAGAAACACACAGCATGTAGACACCTTTCTCAAAATACAACAGGGATAGGACAGAACCAGATGTGCAAACACCAGCACCAGGAAAGGCAATGGCACCTGCATACACCCCAGTACCAGGAACCAAGAATGCCAAGCAAATGCCACAGAGGAGTTTTCTAAAATCTATGAGGAGGTGGGGAGCTCTTTCACCATGTTATTTCAATGTAGCAGCTCATAACAAAGTTTGTGGAGAACTAGAGGTGCTGCTTGTTGGTATGAATGAGCTCTATCACAGTGGCATGGGTACTACAACATCTGGCATGATAAACAAAACTTGCAAGTGCAACTGTTCCATCATACCTTTCTCTGCCTTTAATCTCCAGTACTCATTCTTCTCCTTTTAACCCCATCCTTTTCTCTATTATAGACTCATTCATGCTTTCTCTTAGTCTTTCTTCCATCCTTATTTACAAGCCCCAAACATACAAAACTTTTAAAGATTCAAAACTATTTAAAGTCTTTTCCTGTCTTTCTTTTACTGTTTCACTCTATTCATTCTCATTTTGATTTCTGCCTTAGTTCTCTCTCTTTCTTCTTCCTAACAATAAAAATAAAAACAAAATGATATTTTTATGACACTGTTTTGTGCCTCATCATTTTCTTCTTTCTCATTACTGTTTTTATTCTAAAGCAGTACTGTTTACATATATAGCGTGTTGAAAGTGCAAAAGCAGAAATTGTCTGGTTCCAGAAAATTGTATTACAGTACATCTGATGATGTGCTATATCATTCAAACAGTCACCCTGTCAGATGTATTCCCTCTCTCAAAGCAGTTACTTTTTTCCCTGTTCTTACTTCCCAAAGTTTCATTTTCATTTCCTATTCTTTATGCTCTGACCAGCTGCCTTCGCCCTACTGCCTTGTTAAGCCTCATCACCACCTTCTCTGGGACTTACTGTCCTCCCATGTTCCCCAGTGGATGACCCCATCCAGAAAGGTTGCCTGGGAGGTGCACTGTTGCCCGGACAGAGTTACAGCTGTGATGAAGGACACCAAGCCCAGTTGGCAGAGTGGGATCTGTGGGAGTGGCAGGTGGAGTGGCAGACTCCTCCAGTGACCATTCCCCAGTAATATGCAGCTGGAAAATAGGTTCACTAAGTGCACTCTCCAGGTCTCTAGAAATCATTCTCAGAGAACTGGGCAATTGAAGCGCAAACAATATCTGAGTCTGACTGACTGGTTATCACTTGATAAAGCTAAGGACAGGAACCAAGCCCTTGATTACTTCCTTATGATCTTAACAAATGTCTGTAACATTTTACCCTCTACAAAATCAAAAAGTAAGAGGGTCCCTAACCCATAGCTCTCAAGCTCCCTCATTGAGCTCATGCACCATAGGGACAACATGTGGCACAAGACCAAGGCAGCTGGGACACAGGATGATGTCATTGCTTACAAGGCAGCCAGAAATAAATGCACAAAACTCATTCATTTATCTAAACTAAAGCCTCTTACTATAATGATCTTCTAAGCAGGGAGGCGGGGCTGTGAAGGTAGCTCTAAACTCCATGAACTCACTTATGGGAAGGGCCTCCAGAGCACCACCTGACCTGATTATAACAGCATTCAGGACACTCCGGAGCCCCATTTCAGGAAGATTTCCAGGACCAAGGCCATAAAGTACATCAAATGGGTTTTAGGGAAGACTAGGATGATAAGTGACCTTGACATGAAGATGATAGACCTCACTTTAAATGAGCTTGACAATCCACTCACAAAAGTTTTCAATGCTCATTAAGAATGGTGTGTTCCTGACAGATGGAAGGCAGTGCTTGTCACCCTATCTTTAAAACAGGTGCTAGAACTAACCTGTCTAACCATAGGCCCATCTCTAGTCTACCCCCTTCCAAAGCCCTGTAATAAGTGTTTTAATCAACTTACAGAATTCCTGGAAAGCACAACCTACTCTTGTGCACAACAACACAGATTCCAGAAAATTCACTCCACCCTTACTGACTTGGTTGATTACACCTCTCAGCTCTACAATGCCCTAGATAATGGCCTGGCAGTGGGGTCTATGTTTATAAACCTCACTAAAGCATTTGACACTGTACACCATCAACTTCTCCTTAACTGCTTACTATCCACAGGCCTAGTGTTCACTGACACTGTAGCTTGGTTTGATAGCTAACTCTCTCACAGGACACCGTGAGAGAAAATCAGCGTAAACTCTGAACCTAGAAAGTTGAGCCTCGGAGTCCCAAGGTTCAATTCTATTACCCTTCCTATTCAGCCTCTTCATTAATTCCTACCCTCTGTCTGCCTGGCACACATTGTGCTCTCACGCTGATGATGCTGTCATCTCAGTATGTGGCAGACAAAGTCCACAATCACTTCTGAATTTCAAGCTAACTTCATAGGCTTGAATCATAGTTCCCTGAGAATAAACTAATGCTCAACTATAACAAGACCAAAGGAATGCTCTTCACAGTACTGCAGAACAAGAAGTATGGCCTGCTGCTGATACAATACAGTAGGATAGGAAATACAATGAAACAAGTCTGCACTTTTAAATATCTAGGTGTACACCTGTATGACACCTTCACTTTTTCCAAACATATTGAGCATGTTGTCAAATCTGCAAATACAAAACAGGGTGTCTCTAGTGCCACCAACACTTCATGACTCCTGACACCTTAAAACTTGTCACCTGCTGCTCGGTCTTAGCTACCATTGATTACAACCTGATGATCTATGGGGCTGGCTCTGATCTGACTCTAAAATGGTCAAAAGCCACTCCTCAATAAAAGCCTGCCATTTTGGTCCTGGGGCTGACCATCCTACCCATACATGTGCCCGCTTCACGATGAGGCGTGATGGCTCTCCCTCCTCCTCAGAGCACAATACCAGACTTGCCTGTTGGTAAAAGAAAATCAATGTCAGGGCTTATGCTTGACTCAACCTCTAGTTTATTTAAAACTGCTCAACTTACCATCAACCCTAGAAGTGTGACTAGGGGGGCTTCTGCTGCCTTTTAATGCACAATGCTAGCTGATAGATCCATTTCTTTCTGGGGACCCAAGTGGATCAATCACCTACTCTACCTCCGTAATCAAGGGGTAGCAAGCTCCACCAGTTCAAATCTGGGCTTCATTCCCACCCAGCCCGAGAAAATGTCTGTGGTTGTTCTACATAAGCCTTGATAGTCCAAGACCTGCCCTTGCCATATCCTTCCCACCCACCTCTGCCTCACCCTCCTCCTCCTCCCTCTCCAACTTATGCTAGCTTCTCCCTCCACCTCCACTCTCCTTTGCCCTCCGCTCCCACCTCTCCCTCCCTGTCTTTTCTATCCTCACCCCCAGCCCTACTCACTTGCTATAACGCTGACAAAGCCAGCTCTGGCTGCTTTTGCCCCTGTATACAGTAGCTCTGGGATCTTCTGACCCTTGACTGTTCTCTGCACTTTCAAGTGCTTTACCACACTCAAGTACAGTACAAGTCACATTAAACTGTTCCATCAACTCACTGGTGTAGCATTTTTTTTTTGTGATGCTACTGGAGTGGCAACTCAACCTGTTGGAGTTTCAACTATTTTCCAACCATCCTTCACTGCCTATTCAACTCACATGTAACTGTTTAGTGAAACAGCAGTAGCTGAATTTTCATGGCATTGTTTATAAATATCATAGCATTCCTTAAGAGCATTGTTTATCAGTATCATAACATTCCTTAAGAGCATTGTTTATAAATATCATAGCATTCCTTAAGAGTTGTTTAGTCTGCCTTCTGAAATGAAACTCATAAGCACTCAGCTGATAATAAAGCTTATAGTACATACCAGCTAGGTGCAAACCCACACTAACCTTTACTAATTCATTGAATTAAACCCTGCACAGATTAGGAAACCTTGAACAATGCTATACCAGTGAGTTGAGGAAACAGTTTAATGTGACTTGTACTGTAGTGTTGTCATTGTTGGCACTTCCTTGATGTAATCATGTATTCCATTTGCTAATTCAACATCTTCTGTATTTGCTGTGTACCTAATGTAACATTATGTCATGTATTGTATTTGTCTGACTTGGAACCTTCTGTATGTAAATGAGCCTTGACTTAAAAATATTATCCTAAACTGAAATAAATAAAATAAAAAATACAAATTCTTCATGGTCAGAGCTTTCCTTCTTCTGTTTTAGGTTCCTGTCCCTCTAGCATATTGCAGAGTGACCTGGCGCCATTACGCCAGAGTGCAGATGCTTTCCTCCCTGAATACTGGTTCCTGACAGGAACTGCCACCCATGGTCACTTAGATGGCAGTGTAACAGCAGAAACTAGAAACCCTTCCTCCCATGGAGGCAAACATCCATGGGACACTCAACTATTTTCCCCAGCTGACCCTCAACAAACCAGGCTCATTCCCAAATCTGGGTCACTGGCATCACAAGCGGTAGCACTACCATTGCACCAGCAAGCTGGCCCCTTACTTCCCAAAATTTCTCCCCAAAAAAATATTAAATGGTGGTAGCTTCTGTGCTTTTCAAGTTGCCCTCTAGGACAGTATTTGTCAAGTTCATTAGGCAATTCTACACAAGTGGTCAAACACAATATATAAAGGTTTCACTGAAGTAGGTGCCTGCCTGGTGCCATGGCTTGAGAGACAGGAAGTGCATCCTGGGATCACAAGAACAGCTGCACGGAGTCTGAGCTGGACGTCATTGTCCACCTAGGGACAAATGACTTGGCTCATCATGAGATAAGAGCAGTGCAGAAGGACTTTGTGGAATTGGGAGGGCCTACGACAAGTAGCACACAATATCCTTCTCTGAAGTGCTACCTGTCAATGGCATGAGTGAGGTGAGGGCACTTTGCACCATGCAGCTTCATCGAATGGTTGAAAATGGTGAAGCACAGGGTTTGGCTTCATTGGGGACTGGGGTTCCACTAGGAGGATACCAGCCTATACTGGCAGGATGGTCTGCATCTGTCCAGGAAGGAACAAGTCTTTTGAGCAATTGGTTTAAATGCTTCATTGGTGAACTTTTAAACTAGTCAAGGGGAGGCACTGATAAGCAAGAAAATCCAGCCTCCCTACAAAACAGGGTACTAAATGAGAAAAGACCGAGGTAGAAAGGTCAGCGGGATGCTGGAAAAGAAGGTAAAGCAATCAAAAATGGAGAGCAATGAGTACCAATGCTCATAGTCTGAGTAACAAGCTTCCTGAATTAGTGGCCTTGTTGGAGGAGGAACATCTGGATATTGTGGCAGTCACAGAAACATGGTACACACAAAACCATGACTGGGACGTAATCATACCAGGATACACTATCTACAGGAGGGACAGGGAGGGTAAAAGAGGAGGAGTAGCTCTTTACATAAGGGAAGGAATCAAAGCAACAGAACAAAAGAAAACAGGGAGGAAGAAGCTCTGTAGGTAATTTAGAGACCAGCAATGGCACCACATACTTACAGGGGTTATATACAGACCCCCTTCTCAGGGGAGGAAATAGACAAGGAAATGATAGAAAGAATACATGAATGGCAGAAAAGGGAGATATTGCTGATGGGTGATCTGAATGTGCCAGATGTTAACTGGGTGCAGTTGCAGCAGCCACTTCAAGAGTGGAGTTATTCTAGATGCTCTATAGGGGCATGCCTTAGACAACTAGTATTGAGCCCCCTCGAGAGGGCGCAATCTTAGACCTGGTTCTCTCAAATGGAGATGAAGAGAGATCACAGATGTAGAAGTGGGTAGACATCTGGGAACTAGCGACCATCGAACAGTATGGTTCACAATAAACACAGCAATAGAGTCAAGCCATACAAAGGCAAAAGTACTAGACTTTAGGAGGCTGACTTTGTCAAAATGGGTGAGTGCCTAAGGAATGCACTAGCAAATGGGCAGAAAGGAGAGGTGGAAGAACAATGGGGAATAATAAAAACTGCCATCAAAGAGGTAACAAGCCTTGTGTGAAACAAATAAACAAAACAAAACAATGTAAGAAACCACTGTGGTTCTCAAAGGAAGTGGCAGTGAAGGTTCAAGAGAAAACAAAGCATTCAGGAAGTACAAGGAATCCGAGAAGGAGCAGGACAGAGAACTGTATCAGTTAAAGCAAAGGATGCTGGGAAGGCAGTCAGAACAGCAAAGGCCCAAACCGAGGAAAAGATAGCCAACTCAATTAAGAAGGGGATAAACCTTTTATAGGTACATTAGGGAGCGAAGGAAGACCAAGGAGGGTTAGTGAGGCTTAATAAAGGGAGGGAGGGAGGGTGGGCAGAGGGTGACTGTGAAAAGGCAGAGATACTAAACAAATATTTTGCTCAGTATTTTCAAAGGAAGAGGTGGAGGTACCTAAAACAAACAGCAGAAACACTCTGGTTACAGAAGTTGATACCAGCCCATTTACAGAAGAAAGGGTTCTGAAAGAACTCTTAAAACTGAAGGTGGACAAAGCAATGGGGCCTGATGGGATTCATCCCAGAATTCTAAAAGAACTAAGGGTAGAACTAGTGACACCACTGACTACCCTCTTTAACAAATCATGGGAGGATAGGTGGTATCCAAGGACTGAGGAGGGCAGATGTGGTCCTCTTCACAAAAATGGGAGCAAGGCAGAAGCAGGAAACTACAGACCTGTTAGTTTAACCTCAGTGTTAGGGAAATGATGGAATCACTTCTGAAGGAAAGAATTGTTGAGTATCTAGAGGACAGAGGGGCACAGGACCCAAGGCAGCATGGATTCACAGCAGGAAGGTCATGCCAGACAAATCTAATAGATTTCTTGACTGGGTGGCCAAATTAGTAGATCAGGGAGGAGCTATGGACATGGCCTACCTAGACTTTAGCAAGGCATTTGACACAGTCCCACGCAAAAGATTAATATAAGTTAGCCAGCCTGGGAGTGGGTCCCAAGATGACAGCCTGGGTAAAGAATTGGCTGGACAATAGGACACAGAGAGTAATAATAAATGGAGTCCCTCTGAAGAAATGGGGGTTACAAGTGGGGTACCGCGGAGTTCAGTATTAGGACGGTCCTCTTCAATGTCTTTATAAGCGACATTGCAGACGGACTGGAAGGAAAAGTATGTCTCTTTGCAGATGAAACAAAGATCTGCAACAGAGTTGATGCACAAGGTGGGGTGGAAAGGATAAGAAGGGACTTGGCAAGGTTAGAGGAATGGACAAATGTATGGCTGCTTAGATTCAATGCAAAGAAGTGCAAGGTAATGCACCTGGGAAACAAAAACCAGGGAAGAGTACACAATGGGGGTGAGATACTAACAACAACAAAATGGAAAGGGACCTGGGGTAGTCATATCAGATGACCTAAAGGTGGGCAAGCAATGTGAGAGGGGCAGCAAAGAGGGCTGCGGGGATACTGGGATGCATAGGGAGAGGCATCATCAGTAGAAAACAGGAAGTTGTTATCCCTCTGTACAGACAGTTGGTGAGACCCCATCTGGAGTACTGCATCCAGTTCTGGAGACCCAATCTCTGCAAAGACACAGACAGGATGGAGCTGTCCAGAGGAGGGCACCTAAAATGGTGCAGGGTCTGCACGAGGACATATAAAGAGAGACTTAGGAGCTAAATATGTATAGTCTCGAGGAAAGGAGGGAGGGAGGACATGATATAAACTTTCAAGTACCTCAAGGGAATCAACAAAGTCCAAAAGGGTAGCATCTTTCAAAAAGAGAATTTGCAAGAACAGAGGCAGCTCAGAGGTAGCAAGGAAGTATTTTTCACAGAAAGAGTTGTGGATGCATGGAACAGCCTTCGGAGAGTTGTGGAGTCAAAAACAGTGGTGGAATTCAAGCATGCATGGGATAGTCATAAGGCAATTCTAGGGGGTGGGGTAGGAAGAAGTAGGCTGCTGGTTAACTAGGATCTGCAGCTTATCCATTAGGTAGGAAATGGGCAGACTGGGTGGGCCCAGCGGGTCCTTATCTGCCGTCAAATCTATGTTTCTATGTTTCTTGAAATTCTCTCCCAAACAAGAAACTGCAATATGGTGACAATGTACTACTGCTGCTACTACTACTACTACTACATGGCACTGCACTATGTGTCACTCCCCACTCCATTTCTTGTAATGCACTTTAGGGTAAAACAGCAAAGTACAATGTGCTCTTATGCATGAAAGTATGGATTGCCTATACGCCATGTATTTGAGGTGCATAGTCAACCCTACACATGAGTGCCAAATAGTGGTGGTCCAACACCATTCACTACCAGTTCACCAATGAGTTGCACACTGGATCTCCTGGCCAATCATGTTGCTCTGCACCAGAGGCAGGCCGGGGGTGTCAGGGGTTTGCCCACATGCCATGTAATTCACAAAAGTATGAGTACTGCATGGCGGGGTGCAGGGTTATGGATGGTTGGACCCTACCATAAGTGCTATGCATCATCCTACATGCAGCTTAGATTCACGAGTGGAATGACCCATGGGTAACACCCATACCATTGCACGCCTACCTGCACCTAGGAGGCATGGGTCACTATCAGGGTGGGTGACTAATCATCCCTATGTTCTGATGCAATAGCGCAGCACATGGTGCTATGGGGTGGACACACCCATAACATGGGCAGGTGTTCCATGAACACCCAGCTGCCTCTGACTGCATACATGACTGGTGTCACTGTGTACCACTGGGATGCATAGCTCTCAATGTCTAAGCTGTACAGTACATTGCACTGACATCCCAACAGTAAAGCACATGGCCACACTGTGGTGCACACTCATATGCGACATTCTAGACCCATCTGGATACATGAAGTTTGCCCCATAAACGAACGGTAAGGGACCCCCGTCTGGCATGGCAAGCAGTACCTGTACAGGAGTCTGTGTTTCAAATTGAGCTCTAACAATAGCACAGAGATCAGTACCCTGTCCCCAGCATGGATACAGAACAGAGTACATCTCTTAGCACTATGCCAACTGTATAGCAAGTGAGAGGTATGCCAGGATGGCATGGCATGTGCAGTCACTCACAACACTTCATAACAATGCTGTGAGTTGGCACCATCCATCATTTTGGTACTTTGCAGTACCAGACACCATGGTCACATGAGCTCTGGTACAACTGCTGAGTGCTGACAGTGGCCCATGCAGTCTATGGGGTTCTGCACCATCCAGAAGCCCTCCAGGACCTCAGCAAGGATCCACTTGGGGACCGGGACAGGCATCCAATTGGTTTCTATTACATCCCACACTCTTCCCGCACAGTCCCAGTCCAGCAATGCACAGTTGTGCACCAGGGGTGGGGGGTAGGGGCAGGGCCACAGACTTGTGGCCAGCATCAGTAAATACAGGTTGTGATGCACATTTTCAATGAGTTCAGAGCTGCACAGGTGGGGTAAATACCTGTCATGTGTACTTTGTGCAGCTTCATGCATAGAGCCCAGTCAGCAGCATATATTTCATGCTCCCAAATTCTTCTGAAGTACCAGAATCAATACATTAGCCAACAGCATGGTGCTAAATGGTGCTACACTGTTTGTCTATCCCACTACCAAAGTTCTTGTAATGCATAATAGGGTCAAAGGTGTGAAAGCATAATATCCATGAATTATATTTCCAACTGTTGCATGTTGCTGCAAGGTGTCACCCTGTGTGTTTGTCCCACTGGCACAGATCTTGTGTAATGTACATTTAGAGTAAATAGTGCAAAAAGCACACTATACTGTACACAAATTCTGTGCTCCTAGAATTTTCTCACCTACCTAAATAAGTATGTCAGGCTGATGTATGCTGCTGCTTGATGCCATGCTGTGTGACAGTCACAACAACACTGTTCCTGTAATGCCCTTCCAGGGAACCGGTTAAAAAATGAAATAGACTTGAAATCTGTTCTCCAAAAACATTTCTCAGTGAGAAGAACCAATAAGTCAGGACAAACAAACAGACCAGCACTTTAAGGTTCAGGGTGGAAGTGTTCAGGATGCAGGCAAATAAGTAGAGCCACACTCCAAATAACTGCAAAAAAATATATTTAATTTGGAGTTTCACCACCAAACCACAGATAAATAAAACACACTCCTCACACAAAAACCTAGCATGAGACTGTTATGCTGGCACCACAGTGCTTCACTCAATTGAAGCTTTCTCAGGGGTGGGTACCCAGAGTGGTTGCATCCTTCAGTTTCAGTTTATCTTTATACTGGAAAGGCATGTGAGCAAAATTGCCTATTTTCACAAGTGTCCAGTTAAACAAAGACAAACAGGTAGCTTACAGGTTATACAAGATGTGCATTATAGACAGGGTTGAGGTAATAATTATATATATATATAATAACTGGTTACAGATTTTTCCCATAGAAAAACCGGTTTTAATTCAGCGTTATAACCCACTGGTTATAATGACATTCATGGTCCCGGTTTCCTACTTCCGAACATCGCCTACCACAAACCTCCCTTTTCTGGCTGTCCGTCACAAGGCCTCAGTGCTGCAGCACTACAGGACAGAAGTTGTCTGCAGTAAGTCTTTTATTTTAAATACAAAGAGATTCTCATCACAGCAAACCATCATCCAAGTTAAAAGGAAAACAAAACTAAACATTGCTGCCATTTACTGACAGTTATCTACCAGGGTTTCCAACAGTCCATAGCTCAGCTCAGTAAACAGATACATTTATTTTGTTTAATTGCTGTGGTGAAAAATGATCCCTAGCAATTATACAAAATAAAAGATGGGTAGCTGTTACAACTTGGATTTTATATATCCTCTGAGGGTGGATGCTTTCTACAAACCCCTCAAGCTTCACTCTTGGGGTTTATGTGGCATCCCACCCTCGAGTATAAAACCTCGCTCTAACTAGCTACCCATCCATTATTCTATATATATATATATATATATATATATACATATATACTGTATATATATATATATATATATATATACACACATATTTATACCATGAGGGTGAGAGCTTTCTCAGTAGGATATCCTGTGTTATTTCCACTGCAGTGAGGATAATCCTTATGACATCAGCAGAGTGAGGATATTGATATTTAGCCATACTCTGCTGATGTCACAAGAGTGAGGATGACTGCACTGCAGCTTGCATTCTAAAGGAAACTGCTTCAGAAAACAGTTTCTCTTTCTCACTGAAGCTGCAACTTACTCAATTAGCTTTGCAAAACACTCTCACCTGTGTCCCAATGTGTTTTTAACATTCCTAGCCCATTACTGTGCTGATCTCAGCTTCCAAACAACATGAGTTCTAAATTAAACTCTTTTAAAGCAGTTTCTGTTTCTCAGTGCTACAGGCAGCAGTTTGTCTTTCTTACTGAACCTCTGACTCACTCAATTAGCTTTGCAAATCACATTCACCTGTGTTTCTGACTCCCAGTCCATTCAGAACACACATACATGTACACACACACACACACACACACACACATATACACTGACAGCACACACAGAATGAGCAGGAAACACACAGAATCAGAAAAACTGTTCCTAAAGCTCACACCCTGTGGTATAAATCGCACACTTGATGGGCAGATCATGGGATATGGAAAATATTGTCAATCCTGCAGAGTGAGCTGTGTATTTCACTTGTGCCTTTGGCACTCATGAGAATACACAGCTCACTCTGCAGAGTGAGAATATTTTCCATATCCCACTTCTGCCCATCACGTATCCTATATATATATTTATATACAGTAACATTCATAGTAGGCAGTAGAGGATGGTGTGAGAAGGGATGTCTAAGACAATTAGGAATGGGAGCTCTTACAGATTTGGGAACTCAACTGGTGACTCTTTAGGTTGTACTTGAGGGAAGCCAGTGAGGGACATTGGACTAGGGAGGTGGCAGGCTATGTAACAGTTTCACACTCTTGTAGCCCAGAGGTAAGTGAAGTGTCCAAACAGTCACTTTATAGTGCTATTTCAGTGTTACTGTAGCAATGTACACTTCCTGCGCACAGAATTTCATTGTGTACACTCCATCAGTGTTCAATCAATGCACCTGCAGGTTTGTGTCAGTGTTCATGCAGTCCTGATACAGTGTGTCTAAGTTATGGTAATTAGCACTGCAATAACACTGAGGATGTACTGCAATAAGCAGTGTTGTCTTGCTCAGCAACACTGCCTGAAGCAGTGTTGCATTGCTTTTTCAGTGTGTCCAAATTATGGTAATTCACACTGAATCAACACCTCTAATGCACTTCAGTGCAGTGTGATTTAATTGTAAGTAGCTCTCCTGACAGCAGTGTCGCAGTGCCGCTTTCAGTGTATCACCGCTATGGCTGCCTATAATATGCCATCATCACCTTTAAAAAGGCAAATGGGACATAATAATTTGCATGGTAAATATATAACCTGGACCATTGCAACTTCATTCACCAATAATAACAGTATGTTGTTAATGTTTTACATGTTAATTATAGGGCATTATTGATGGCGGTTGTAGGTCTGTCAGGTTGGCTGTGCTAATTTTTAGCTCTATGCTATTCTCAAATTGAAGACACATACAAAACAAGCTCTAAAAAGTCACACAGTACACAGTATTGGCTTAGAGTTACCACTGGTCCAAATCACAGGACAGTTAGTATTTGAGTAGCTGTGTCCTACAACAAACCACGAGAAATACTACATGTCCTTACGTTATAGTAGAAATAAAATTTTCTGAATAATTTTTGAAAAACTGTTCTTAACTAAAATACCATATACCATGGCTTGTAGTGTGTTATTGAAGTACTGTAAGAAGCAGAGGACCCCCATCCAATCATCTGGTTTGCCCTTCTTCCCTTTCCTGACTACCACCCTACACCCCTCGTTCAGTTGTCTCCCTCTCCCCGGCCCAAAAGAAGGCCATGCCAACTGAGCATTACTGCCACAAGCTTTTAGCAAATTAATTTATCTCAAACAGAGTTCTAGGTACTCCTTTGGGTGCATGCAGAAGCATTTGTGAGAGATGCTTTTAAATGATAATCTGCTAATGGCAGAAAGTGTGGAGGAGCTACACCTATCATTATTATACAAAACAATGTAAACAGCAAGTTCGAGGTATATAATTTACTGTCACTAAAAGTAAACAGCAATCCATGACAGGGTATTAGTTTATTGTGGATTAATCAATACACCTTAGCCCAGATATTCAAAGCATAGCATAGTGCGCAAGCAATAGCACTGCAATAAGCGCGGGAATAGCGGCAGACCCGACATATTCAAAGGACCATTTTAGCGTGCTAACAGCAGTAGCGTGGGGCAAAGCACTAATGTATGCAAGGGCAACAGGAAGGGGGTGGCCCATGAGGGATGCACAAAGGGATATTCAAAGGCCCAGCTGCGCTAGGACATAGCGCGACACATAGCGCCACTAGCCACCCTTATAAAAGGCTGGTCTTAACCCAGGCAAAACACAGAGGAGGAGAGACCAGAACAGGAAGTGGATGTGTGCAGTGCCTGTAGCAGTGATGCTGCCATTGATGGCAGCTGTAGTGGAGGAGGAGGAGGAGGAGAGGAGCAGGCACAACATGGGCCACAACATGCCTAAGGAGACAGTATGGTTGAAACAGGTGGTACCGCCCAGGGTCTCTTCGAGACATGCCTGATGACCACATCATTGGCCGGTACAGGATGAACAGAGGAATGTTGAGGCAGCTCTGTGAACTCCTGCATGAACAGCTGCACCCAAATACCAGACGCAGCCATGCCAAGACAGTGGAGAGAAGGTGACAGCAGCGATGTGTTCCTCGCCACAGGACATTCAAAAGACCAACAGGGGACACCATTGGGGTATCGCAGTCTGCCACCTCACGCCTCCTGACCCAGTTCCTAGAGGCTTTCCTGCCATGCTGGGAGTTCACAGTATTCGCCAGCATGACAGCAGAGCCTGAAGAAACAATGCAGCGGTTCCATCGGGTTGCACACCACCATCCGTACTGGGTGCCATTGACTGCACCCATGTCCCCATCCATGCACCACCTGGTGATGGCAGTGATGTGTACGTTAACAGGAAGGTACCACTCCATCAACTGCCAGGTGGTGTGTGATGTGCTGGAGCGCATCACCAATGTCTATGCACAGTACCCTGGCAGTGCCCACGACGCATTCATCTGGCACCAGTCCCAGCTGTGCCAAGCATTCGAGGAGGGCAGGATAACCAGTGGTCAACTAATCAGTTAATAGTAGCATACAAGGCATACACACACCAGCATGCATGGGGGCAGGCATTGCAGGCCAGGAAAGGGGTGTGGGAGGGCTAGACAGGGTGCAGGACAGCATCCGACAGACTTGCCATTACATCACTAACAGGTATACATCCTTTGACAGGGGACAGTGCCTATCCCCTCATGACCCAGGCTGCTGACGCCAGTATCCACCAGCTACAGTGGCCAAGGAGATGTACAACGAGGCACATGCCAGCACAAGGAACATCATAGAGAGGGTTTGGCATCCTGAAGATGCGATTCTGATGCCAAGACACATCAGGTGGTGCCTACAGTATACACCTCAGAAGGTATGCTGTATCTTCCTAGCCTGTTGTATGCTGCACAACATGACAATGAACCATGGGATACAGGCACCTGAACCTGAGGGACAGTCTGACAGTGAGCCAGAGCCAGCGGTCAGGGGATAGTGGAGCACCTTGAGAGAAGGAACCTCGCATGGCACGCAGGCCACAGCACAGGGACATCATCAGGACACTGCAACAGACAACAGGGTAAGTACAGACTGCACAACAACTTGAAAAGGTACAATTAATAATGACTTTAATGTGCACATGGACACAGATGAGTGACAATAACAATAACAATACCAACAGTAAACCTACAAAGTGAATCTGACAACATGTGTGCATGTATTGTGAGTTCGAGTTGTGCAGGACACGTGTGGGGGCCGGACACAAATGGTGTGGTGTCGGTGGGGAATTGTGATGTGTGCCGTGAGGGTAAGTGATGCAACCGTGGCAGTGGAGGGTGTGTGTGCATGTGTGAACGTGCATGTGGGTGTGCCTATGTGGCAATGTGGTGATGAGTGCGCTGTGCCACATAGTCAAGCGTGGCCATCAATGACACCTCCCACCACGCATGTGACATGTGCCACTACCGTGGGACACAGACCCTGGTGTGCTCTGTGCAGAGGACAACGCCGATGTGAAAGGCGAGGCAGGAAGAGTCAGCCTCCTGTGCCCCAGGGACGGTGGAGCCTGACAGGGTGGGTGGATGGCCACAGCGGCACTGGGTCATGGATGGGGTATGTGATGCTGTTGAGCTGGAGCCACTGGCAGCCCTGCATCCACGGCCTGCCCACCTGTGTACCCCTGTGCCGCCTGCACCATGGCCAAGCATCCCATGCTGGCGAACCCCATGCACCCCATGCAGGACATTCCCTATGTCAACCACCGCAGCCGACAGACCAGCAAACCCATGCTCGATGGTACCCACCAGGCGGTCCATCCTGTCCTCCGCCTGCTGCTCAGCACAGGCAAAGCCCACTGTGATGGCCTCTCTGATCTGCACAAGCTCATGGCGCATCTCCTCCGCATGCCATGAAGGTCCACACACACCCCCTGCTGGGAGGTGAGATCAGCCTGCAGGAGGGGTGGGCACCATGGCCATCCTATCCCAGGGCACATTACCCTGAGCTGTAGCTTGCAGAGGTGCCTGCTGCACAGAAGCAACTGGATCCTGTCACATGGCAGACACGCCCTGCTGCTGGCGACTACTGGTGGCGTGGTCTGTGGAACGGTATGGGCATGGACACCAATTGCATTGTACCCTGCACACCCTGTGGTTCTGCACTGTTCCCTACACTGCCCACCACCATGTACACAGGTACAGCCACACGGTGATGCTGCATGCACCACTGGCACCGTCCCCACAGCCTGCCAGCAGCCCTCCCTGCATCCCTTGCACAGGCACAGCCAGGTGTTGCGCCAAATCAGACACATCAGTGTCCTCACCACTGGTGATGGTGAACAATAGGACGTCCCCTACACCACCCTCCTCTGACTGTGCTGCATCCTGATATTCAGTGTATTCCAATACCCCACTGACCCCTCCCCAGTCAGTAGCTGCCCTTGGCTATGTGTGTGCCACATGCATGGCGTCTGTCGCGGCCATCTGTTGCACCATGCCCGGATGTTGATGGTCATTCCTCATCGCCCACCTCCACTACCGTTGGGACCTGTCCGCACATCCTTGTCAGCCCCTGTTGTCCGGGCAGGCCTGGCAGTCACCGCTGTGGAGACAATAGGGACTGGGCCTGTCACCCGACATAGACACTGTGTGCAAACACCACCACCACTACCACCACTACTCCATGCACACCCCAGGACATGTACCCCTTCACACAGGCCCGTGACCCATGTGCACCCACCAAACCCACAGTGGCCATGCCCATACCAGGCAGCTGTTAGGCAGACCACTGTGCACCCTGTGCAGGACACCCACAGCATGACCGTGCACCAATTGCAACACAACATAGGGTATACACATGCGAATACTGACCTGTCCTTGCAGTGCGAGAGGCGGCTCACACCCACCACCCGCACACTCCGCGACCGCCACCGCCATGAGGGTCGATGCCACCACAGCCATGTGTGGCTCTCCACCCACTGCTGGTGTTCAGGTGGTCCACCACCGTCCTCATCCTGTCCTCAGTCACTGGGCCTCCTCCTCCTTCATACGTTGCAGGAGGTCATTCCATCTCTTCCGCACAGCTTCGTTGTCCTGCCCGCCCCCCACGGCATTCTCAGCCCAGTCACCTCCTCCCAGGCTTTGCGACCACTGCATCAGTGGTCCTGCATGCATCTGCTTCCTCTCCTTCATGGCATGCACAAGGGTGTTCAACTCCTCCTGCGAGAACTTGTGTGCACGTATGCACTCCTGGCACACTGCTGAACCTATGGGATAGTCAATAGGGGACATGTGTCATCGACCGTGTCTGTACTGCATTGCATACATATAGACATCACAATGCCCCTCAGTGCCACAGGCCATGGACATATGGGACTGCTGCATGTGCATGTATGGTGCACACGCCACCAGAGTCACTGTGTGTCCCATGTCTGTACAGCTAGCCCTGTACACACATGTGCACTACCTACACTAACCACCTTGCACTGTACTGTGCCCTTTGTGTTCACTACAGTGGTTGCGTGGACAAGTGCACTAGTACATGAACAATGTCAGGACCCAATGCAATTACCACATGGTGCATGGGCGGCTGGTTCGGAACACTCGTCGCTCTGCATGGGTGCCATGGCCTGTCATGCCACACACAGGGAGTCATGTCAGTGGGCAACTGTTGTGGACACATCCCTGCAGGGATTGTGCACAGTGCACTGTATGTTTGGTTGCAGATGTCTGGGATGTGCACCATCACCCAGCACCCAGCACAGTGCTTGCCTGTGGTCCAACATGGTCAGACCATTCACCAGAGAATGCATCTCTGTGCTCCTGTCCATGCTGAACCTATTCTGGATATTGCCATTCAATAGTGTCCTACAGCAGTCATACACCTGCCTCATGCTGCTCTAAATCCTGTTGTGTCTGTACACGCAGTATGTTGTTTACACTTAGATTCCTTATCAGGCTGCAGTAACACAACACAACACCGGTAGTGCATCGCACTCTCTATAGCCATCCAGGCAATCAAGCATGTCAGTGATGCAAATGGCGCTGATGATATGCTAATCACTCAGTTTGCCCCATGCATGCACGTACCCTCATTTGCATACCCTTTTGAATATGGCCCCGATTTGCCCGTGCTAGCACAACGCGCTGTGCAAATGACAGCGCAGGGCTATGTGTTGCAGCACGCGCTATCCCGATAAGCGCGGCGCTATGTGCCTTAGCGCGGCCAACACGCATGCTTCGCGAGGCCCCCTGACCCGCGCAATCACCCTGTCATAGCGCGATGTGGCGCCGCACTGAACAGCATAGTGGCGGTGCTATGCGCGTACTGGAACACAACCTCAGGGCCATGCTGGGGTTGCGCATGTGCAGTGTGGTTTGCTTCTGGAGTGGCGCGGCGCTACATCGTGATGGCCAGCGGCACTGCAGGGTGTTGAGTGCATTCCTGGTAGGGCAGGGTGTTTGTGTCCAACAACATTACAGTGCCATGTCTGGACGTGCAAGACAGCGTGCAGTTGTGCAGAGGACAGGCACTGGGGACGTGAGAGTCCGCAAACCTGGTGCAGCTGGTCATGAAATGGCACAGGATGCTGTTTGGGGAGGTGAGGGAGGGACCTCTCACGAATGCAAGTGGGGAGGCGGTGGCTAGGAAGCTCAGTGAGGGTACCGGCATACCCCGCAATGCAGAAGTGCCACCACAGGTACAAGGACCTGAGATGCAGGCAGAGGCAGCAGCTAGGCGATACAGGCGCATGGTGCATGATGGCACTGTGCCTGTGCCAGGTGAGTGGTGTTGCATGTGGAGTGTGCATATCTGTCATGCTTGTGTGTGTGTGGGTGTGGGTGTGGTTGTGCAGAGGGGTGGTGGTGTGGGGGTGGCCATGGGTGAGGGTGTGTGGGTGTGGGTGTGCAGCAGGGGTGGTGGTGGGGGTGTGTGCTTTGGGTGTGGGTGTGTGGGCGTGTGTCTGTGTGCACAGCTGTGCTGCAATGGTGCACCGTGCTGTTGCACACTGTGTACAGGCACAGTGGCACATGTATTCCCCATAGGGCCATGGTGCATGCCGTGACCATTGCTGTGGGTGGAGGTGGGGTGCATTGTGTTTAGGGTTGCATGTGCATCTTGCTGTGATTCACGATGTGTATGTTGTGTCATACTCTAACAACACTTTCACATTTGTCCACTGTAGAGCGGATCGAGCAGCCCATGCCCGCGAGTGCGACTCAGCCCAGGACACAGGAGGCGGTGAAGAGACAGCACGGCGTCATCACTCCCACAGCGTGCACAGGAGAGCGGCTCTGATAGCGGTGGCATGTTGCGTGAGTACCTGTTACATTGTTCTGCGATGTGTACACTTTCACCACGCTGAGCACCACATCTGGGTGTCCAGCCACTCACTTGAGGCATACCAAACTGCCCTAAGGAAGCAGGGAAGGCAGTAAGGCAGGCAAAGTCCCAAACTGAGGAAACACTAGCACGAACAGTAAAAGAAGGTGACAAGACTTTCTATAGATACATTAGTGAAAGGAGAAAGTCCAGAGGGGTTGCTAAGCTTAATGGAGAAAAGGAGCATGTGAGGAGGAGGACCCTGTAAAGGCATCTATCCTAAATAGATACTTTTGCTCAGTATTTACTGAAGAGACAGTAGGGCAGGGCCCACAACTCAGCATCATGGACACAGGGGAGGAGGTGAGCACTACCCTTCACAAAAGAAAGGGTCCTACAAGAGCTTGCTAAGCTCAGGGTGGATAAGGCAATGGGACCTGATGGCATACATCCCAGGGTACTTAAGGAGCTAAGGTGGTACTAGCAGAGCCATTAGCAGAACTGTTTAGTGAGTCTCTGAGCACAGGAGAGGTCCCAGAAGACTGGAGAAGGGCTCATGTGATCCGCTCCACAATAGTGGTAGCAGGGAGGAGGCAGGAACTACAGACCAGTCAGTCTTACCTCTGTAGTGGGCAAGATTATGGAGGTACTCCTTAAGGAAAGGATAGTGCAACACCTGGAATCCATAGGGGCACAGGATCCAAGACAGCATGGGTTTACAAAACGAAGGTCCTGTCAAACTAATCTCATAGATTTCTTTGATTGGGTAACCAGAGTGGTGGACCAAGGGGAGCAGTTGATGTTGCCTACCTTGACTTCAGCAAAGCTTTTGACACTGTTCCACATAGAAGATTGATAAATAAGCTGGGTAGGCTCAGGGTGGGTCAGAAGTTGGTCAACTGGGTGACAAACTGGTTGACGGGCAGAAAACAGAGAGTGGTGGTAAATGGTATACAGTCAGAAGAGATGCAAGTCACAAGTGGGGTAATTCAGGATCAGTCCTGGGGCCAGTCCTCTTCAACATCTTCATTAGTGACCTGGCAGATGGACTAGAGGGTAAGGCTTGTCTGTTGGCAGATGACACCAAGATCTGCAACAGAGTAGATGATCCAGATGGGGTGGGCAGAATGAGAAGAGATCTGGATAAACTAGCAAAATGGTCAGAAGAGTGGCAACTGGGATTTAATGCAAAGAAGTGCAAGACAATGCACATAGGGAAGAGAAACCCTGAAGCCACCTATAGGCTGGGAGGGAGTTGCTAGCAGTCACAAAGGAAGAAAGAGACTTGGGCATCATCATCACTGATGACCTGAAATCATCAAGCAGACCTCTAAAGCAGTAGGTAAGGCTAGGGGGTGTTAGTGTATGGTAGGGGTATCACAAGTCATAAGAGGGAGGTAATAATCCTTCTTTACAAGTCACCGGTTAGGCTCCCACCTGGAGTACTGCGTGCAGTATTGGAGGCCACACCTTCACAAGGACATTAACTAAATTGAGGCAGTCCAGAGAAGGGCAACCAAATGGTGCAGGGACTGCATCAGAAGACATATGAGGACAGATTAACAGAGCTCAATATGTATATCCTTGAGCAAAGGAGGAGAGAGGTGATATGATCGAGGCATTCAAACACCTTAAGGACATTAACAAGGTGAAAGAGTCTAACATGTTTAAGTATAAGAAAAATAGCAGGACAAGAGGACACAGCATGAGATTAGAGGGGCCGATTAAGGGGAATGAGGAAATTCTTTTCACAGAAAGGGTGGTGGATGCATGGAATGGCTTACCACAAGAAGTGGTGGCTATGAATACAGTGCAGGGCTTCAACAGGCATGGGATAGGCATAAGGAGCAATACAAATGACTATGAATAGATAGGCCACTGACAGAGCAAAGGCCGATGGCACATTTATAAGGTAGAAAAGAAATGGGCAGACTGGATGGGCCTTGCTGTCCTTATCTGCCATCAACTTCTATGTTTCTATGTTTCTTGTCTGCAAAGGTCACTGGGCGGTGTGGTGTAGCAGTGTGGTGTGCGGTACAGGTGTGTTTCACACCACAGCTGGGTGCTATCAGCCTTGCCTGGGGGCGGTCACATTGCAGTGCTGTGCGGGTGGCAGATGGTGTTGCTTGCTTGGGTGGCGGTGTTCCGTGGGGACACCATGCTGATGGATGACCTTCCCACCTCTGTGGTGCATCCATATCACCACCCACAGGACGCTCACAATTGCACAGGTGGTGGTTACTTGCTGTGCATGCGGGACAATATGGAGCATGCCTTGGGACTTACCTCTCACCCTTCTGGACACCTGCTGTGTAGCACTGCCTGTCACACTGTGCCATACTGGCACTGTGCCGCATAACACTGTATGTCCATCCAGTGTGTCTCGCTACAGGTCACTGTGTTTGCTGTTTAGTTGCAGGGTCACGGATATCACTGTGCTATTACATTATGTGCATCGTCTCCTGCCAATGTTGACCATGGCTGTGGAGGTGGTCCTCACTGTGGGGGAGGGGCCCTGTTATGTGGGTTGGGGACACTGACATGTACCATGTCTCCATTGGGTGATATGCTTTCAGTGGTATTGCCAGGCGGCATGTGAAGATCCTTCAGTGACAGCGTCTGTGCCCTGTCTGACTGTTGTCCCCTGGCCTGTGTTGGTCTTGCCAGGACACTGTCATGGTTCATTGATGCTCCTGCATGCATGTCGTTGTTGTTTGTTCTGTGCTCTGCATTGCTGTGCATTTCCATGTGTGGCTGGACAGCATGTCCCAATGTGTGGATGCCCTGTGCATGTCCTTTGGTGTCCCTTGCACCCAACTTGTGTGTCTGCTGTGTCTAGCGTGTGCTGTATCATGGTGGGTGGTGTCACATGTCCCCGGTGCTGTCAGGATCGCTGTCATCATCCGTGTTGGGTTCTATGTTGGTGCCTGTGTTGCCCTGCTGCATTGTGGGACGCTGCCATGTTGTCATACCACTGCAGAACTCAACACCGCCAGGGATAGCCCATTGGGACATGCTGTCCATCTTTGTATGGCAAAGGTTGGCTGCTGGTTGCCTCCTGTGTGGTGTACCATCCTCATGGTTTCACCCTTCCTCTTGTAGGGCCACTACGGGCATCGCTGTGGGCAACGCGTCCCGAAGAGATAGAGGAATGGAGGAGTTGCTGCGCAGGATTGTGAGGCAGCAGCGAACACAGATCGAGCAGCAGGCCATCATAATTACTGAGACCAGGACGGTGGCAAACATCCTGAGGCTCATCTCCTGCTTCTGCAGACACATAGTTATATCACCTGTTGTTTTTAAGTCAGCCCTCACCACCCCTCACTGGACTTGATTCTCCTTCCTTGCCCATTGTCTTCTGTCCCTGTGTGCGTCCTCCTCCACTTTGCACCTCGGCCTGTGTCTTCCGTCCCTCCATCTGTTGTCGTCCTTATGTTTACCTTTGTGTGCCTTTCCTGCTAATGATGTTTGACATTTTTATCATGTGGTGGGCATTTGGGGTTGTGTGTTGGGGGGCTTGGTGGGTATTTTCTAGTTCTGTTTCAGTGTTGTGGGGAGGGTTGTTCAGTGGTGGATGGGGCATTTTGTACTCTGGGGTTTGTTACTCGTTATGTTCTGTGTTATATTTGCTGTTGTGTTTCCGTTTGCTTTACTGTTCATTATTGTTTATTACACTGGTTAATGACATTTTACAGTGTCCTGTGTCATTCTTGGCTGCTGGGGTTCCACATGCTTTGTACTGTTGCTGGTGTTCTCCACATGGGTCTGGGTTGTTGCTGGACTTTCCGTGGATGTGTGGCATCCTCATGGGTGGGCACTGTGGTGTGCTCCTGATACTTCATTCCAGCATGTGTTGCCTTGCATGTGTCCCAGGGTCAGGCTGTCTCTGCACTGTATTCCATTGTGTGTTTGCACTGCCTGCCTGGTGCTATATTCAGTGCTGTCTTGTATGCTATATTCAGTGCTGTGTTATTCCTGGCTTTTTGCACTGCACTTGGGCCTGTTTGCAAGGTTTCTTGCTTGCTATATTCAGCGGGTTTGCCCCGGCTATTCTGTTTTGAATATGGCTGGCATTTGCTCTGGGCTAGGTTTGCATGCCGGCAGTGCTATTCGCTGCCAGGGCTAACCTTGAATATCTGGCCCCTTGTGTTTTGTTAATCATGTGGCTGCACAGAACCAATGTTAAATCTGCAACAACTGCATACCTTGTTATGGGTGACTGCACTTATAAAGTTTCTTTCTAACATCCAAACCCACGCAGAGGTCAACCCTTATACCAGCCATTGTTTATTAGGTGAAGTTAAGAGCAATCTGTCAAAAATATGGTTGTGAGAAATCTTTCCTTCTGTCATATGATGCTTCTTCATGATGTGTAGTTCCAAACTTCATCCAGTTATATGGTTGTAGAACTTGTTTGCACCAAGGAAAGAAAAGACAATGAAGTGGACAGTGACATACACATACCCTTTTAGCTGTCAGCATAACTTAGAAAATCTCAATCCAAAATAGTAGTTTTCAAAGTGTGCACAAGGGGGTGGTGCTCCAAATTAAAATAACATTTACATGGGTTTTATGTGATAAAGGCAGTCTGAAGGACTGCCTATCACATAAAAGTGAAACAAATATGGGCTATAGTGAAAAGAGCGATGGATATCGTACCGACCATACATAAGTGCAAAGGTTGCTACAATACTTTAATAAAGCACACAAAATATTTTTTATATGGGTGGCTGTGCCTCTCATGCCCACCCTTGTGGGGAAGCCCCTCGCACCCCAAACTTAAATAATCAACTTCAAGGGGTGCTGACCATGGGGCAAGTTATTGAATTCTGTGGCAAAAAATGATTCTTCCCATAGCCAGACCTAAACCCAGGTCTGCTCGCATCACAAGCAGTGGTGTACACCGCTATGCTATGAGAGCAGCTCAGCGGAATTGGCCACACAGGATCCTATATCCTGTAGTAGTGAGTACAGCTCATTGCTATACTCGCTCATACAGGATATAGCGATGTATTGTACCACTCACCTCTTGTAGAGCACTATTATTGAGTCACTCAAACGCACTCTACATGGGTGCTACCTTTATATGTCCATAAAATTTAGCACACATAACTCATTCAGAGGAACGCCACAACTTGTGTAGAATTCAAAGCATTTTATTAATAATGAAACACATGACGATTTCAGACAAGTCAGCATCCAAACGTGTCAGGCATTTTTATTTATAATAAGTCTCATTCTCCAACAAGGCTGCAGTGGTATTTGGCACCAATTGCCATTTCATATGAAACTGTAGCCTTAAGTCCTGTTGTTTGTGCCATCACAGTTATTTTATTTTTTTTGCAAGCGAAAGACTTGTCATGTTGATGAGTTCAAAACTGCTCGCAGAAGAGATAGATGCAATCCTAATCATGGCTCAGCTCATGGTGCACCGTAAGGACTTGGATGAAACGGAAGCCAAGGCAAGGAGACAAGGACTGAGGAGGAGGGAAGAACGGTCAGTCAAAAGAATATTTTTTTTAAGTTTTATTTTGAGAAGGCTACAAGGCCAAAATAGTGAGAGGCCAGGGGGCACCAAGCCACAGCCAGGCAGACCGAGGTGGGAGGAAGATCAGGGTGGAGCAAGGATGGTGTATAGCCGAGTTCACTTGACGGGAGGCTTGAGGATGAGTTACCACAACATAGTGAGCCAAGCCAACAGTCACACACCCATGGAGTACTGGTGTGGTCCGTAACAAATTTGCTATTCCAGGCCACAGTCAGTGAGTTAGTGTGGTGGTGATGTGGGCAAACTGAAGAGGGAATGCAGCAGATAGAATAGCAGTATGGTGATGTCTATACATCACAGGGGCATCCTGTACTTACCTTCTTCTTGTACTGTCCCCTCCTTTTCTTTTGAACTGGGGAGGAAGTAAAGAAATTTAAACCCATATGTGCATTTCAGATATATATAGAGATGGCCAGTCTGTATACATATCTTAAAGGTACATGCACATAAATGGATAAACTCAAAACTTCCCAGACATGGATTAAAGGACATAGAAAAGAGAACATGCTGTTGCAACAGACTTAGAACAAAAGTAAAAGGGGAGAGAGAGATGGACAAAACGAAAGAAAGGGGGCAGTACAAAGAAGAAGGAAAGAACAAGATGCCCTGTAAGTTATATAGACATCACCACAAGCAGCTTCGCCAAGAAACAAGCAGAGGTCATCATAGTGGGGGGCTGGGGGGTGCTGTAATGAAAAGATGATTTTTTATGCCCTGTCCCTGTCTTCCTGCCTGCCATAATTATTGGGCAGTCTAACGTTCTTGATGATGGTTAAGTGGTTGATGGGAATTGGGTGTGCATGTTTGTGTGTGTCGTTTTGTCCATTCCTCTTTCAACATTATGCTGGCACTGTATTTATTCCATTAGAGCTACATGTTCATTGTGTATGCACTACACTGCCTGGCTGTAGTCAATGCGAAGGATAGTGGCTACTACAATTTTACCAAAAATATCAGGTGCCATCGCTTCCATAAAATGGCAAGACAAACACTTTTCTGATCGAAAAGAAGAAATTAACTTACTGTGTTCCTGAGTATTATATTCATGAGAAATCTTCACAGCTCCCAGCTTAATTTCAAAATGGCTGTTAACCTTACTGAAGTCTGAATACTAATTTGTGTCTTTGATTTGTCTTCTTTGCTAGTACTGAAATAGTAATTTTATGATAATTTTGGCTAATATTCAGTAGTATTAAAGTAGTCTGCCCACAAGCCAAAAATTAAATGAGCTTATGTATTTGAAGACTAACTAAGTAACAAGTGAGTATTAAGTTAGTAGTTAGGTAGCCTTATATGCAAATTAAGGCAGTGCTGTGAAGATTAAATGATTACTTAATGAATACAGTACTTGAACTGTACAAGGAACATCAATGAAGAGTAAGAAAGACTAGTTTAATACTTTGCAATAATGCTAATGTAGTAGTACTATAGTACTGACTAGTACTTATATAGGACCATATATTGCAATTTGCGCAGCTATAGACCATGTGCTGTGCTTGCTAGCTAGCCCAGGTGCAGCTCATGGGGCAGGGATTGAGTAAGCACAAGTATGCATATGGTTTGTAAACAGTGCCAATGAGTGGGGCAGATTATTGCCTGCAAGCATCCTGCACTATTATGGATTCCTGAAGGATAGAAGAGAGAGTGGGGATATGATTGAGACCTACAGGTACATGAAGGGTATGAACAGAGTAAGCACTTTAAGTATTTTCAAATTAAAAGGTGGAAGGGAAACCAGGGGCGCAGTCTGAAGTTGGAAGGAGGCAGATTCAGGAGGGAAATGAGGAGGCAATATTTCACCGAAAGGGTGATGGCAGAGTGGAAACGCTGCATATGGAGGTGATATCACTGAGGACAGTGGGACAGATTCAGAGGAAGGTTTAAACCATGGGGAGCAGGGTGGGAATGATTGACACAAGGGCAAAATCAAAGGGAGGTGGGATTCAAGAAGGGGGCACAGCTGCAGTTTGAAAACTGAACTGCTGCACACTTGAGCAGACTAGATAGACTGATAGACCTGTATCTGCTGGCATGTTTGTATGCTGTGTTTGCCCTCAAAGCAGTAGATATCACATCATGGCATAAGGATATCCCCATCTCCTGATGTGCTATAAGGTCTGGAGGGCAGGGATGGCACCTAGCTACCCTTCATGGTCCTACGTTTATGTGTAGGTGACAGGGACTGACATTCATTGGGGTATCCAATTTTTATAAATTAAACTCAGTTGTTAACCTGAAGTTTACACCAAATGAGGGGTCCTGATTTTTCAATGGCACAGCACGTAATGTAAGAAAAATAATTACTGAAACTACAGGCTTCAAAAATTTATTTGGAATACCATTGTAATACCTATTCTTTACCATTATACTACCACCGCGATTTCCAATATACTACCATAAATGGTATCACAGTGGATTTGTTTCAACTTTACTGTGATACCATTGTAACCATTGTTATACCTTACAGACAGTGGTAGTTCATTGGTAACACCATCTCTGCTGGTACCACAGTGGTAACAATGTGCACCATTGAGATACCACTGTTTGTTGGTATCACAGTGGCTTTGTTCCAATTCCAGTGTGATGCCATTGTGTCCACTGTGATATCATTGACACACAGTGGTAGCACAGTTGTAAACACTTGTGTGATGGTAGCACAATGGTGAATACCAGTGCAATATCACTGCAATTGTTATCACAATGGATTTGTTTCAATTCCATTGTGCCACAACTGCGACCACTGTGGTACCATGTGTTAGTGGTAGCACAATAGGTGTACTTGCAGTGGTAATACAATGGTCTCATTCATGCATTGTGCTGGTGGTAGCACAATGGTCATGTAGTATGGCATCTCAATGGCTTACGTGGGTCACTGGTATCACACTGACCACACTGTTGGGGAAAACCTACTGGCAGAGTGATCCAAAAATAATTAAGGCACATTCAACAAGATCAGACATCTGCACATCTTTAATGTAGTTGTCATCCAACATCTGCTGATCACCAGCTGTACATTGGGAATCCTACCAAAGTTATTTGTACACCAGTCATATCCCTATAGTCTATGCTACACAGAGTCCTCGTAGCCTCACAATATAGTGCTGCACTGTGCGGCCTCAGTGCAGAACCCTCCTTGTTCACAAGGAAAGCACCAAGGGACCTTGTGGAACACTCTTTCTCACTACAAATATGAAAACAATAAAGTTAATGGCTCAATCCTACCCATTCCTAGAAGTAAGGAAAGGGTCTTCATGGGAGTGCAGACAGTTTCAGCCCATCCAAGCATTGACACCATGGGTTGCTCCAATGACATCTCCTGCAACATAATATACACAGTAGCCCAGCTGAGAAGTGACTTTCTTTAGCATGGTATCCTTTGTTTTGCTGCAGGTGGGCAGGAATTGTTAAACATCATGACCCCATGTCTCCTTCTTACACTGTCACATCCACCAACCTCATACTAGCTGTCACACCAACAGACCCTATGACATCATGTATTCTGTCACACCTCACAGTCCTATACTCCCATGCATGCTGTCACAGCTCTTGATTACATACCTTCACGCATGCTGTCACGTCCTCAACAGACCACGTGACCCCATTCATGTTGTCACAACCAATGACCTATGTGTGGGAATTCAATAATGCATGGGACAGACATAAGGTAACTCTAGTGGGGGTAGGAGGAAGTAGGTTGTTGGTTAACTTGGATCTTCAGCTTATCCAATAGGTAGGGAAATGGTCAGACTGGGTGGGCCAAGCTGTCATTCTCTGCCACCAAAGTCTATGTTTCTATGTCCCCATACACTATCACACCCATTATCCCCATACACCCTGTCAAACTCACTGAACTATATCACCATGCATGCTATCACACCTCACAACTCCATGCCCCATTCATGCTGTCACACCACTGACCACATAACACCATGCCTGCTATCACATCACATGATTCTGTACCCCATGCATGCCATCTCACCCACCAATCCTATACATGCTGCCATACTCACTGACCACATGCACATGCTCTGTTGTGAATAAACAGCATGTGAGCAGTGAGATCAGAGTATGACTTTTAAAAGCTATTATTGTAACCTACCCTGCCTCATGGCAGATTACACAGAGATAGAAAGAAGACTAGAATGGCAACAACCCTCAGTTATTCCAGGTGCAAGTACATTGAGCACAATGCCATGTTGTGGATGGCAATAAGAACCAATGAGATACTTATCTGCAGCATTATGTGTGTTGCAAACCCTTATATGGACTGGCTGAATTGCAATTCCTGCTGTTTTTAATTTTATTTTCTAGTGGTGCAGTCCTGCAAATGGCACAAGCTGATGTGTGGTTTTGAATCCTAGATAAAGTCCATGAGACACCTGCTTGCTTGCCTCCTTAGGGCTATGGATGAAGCTCCTTGTTTGTAAAGTGACAGCATGTGCTTATAGACATCAGGATAATATTAAATTTAAGTATTATACTAATTGTGTGCATTCCTTGCCCCACTGTTGTGATAAAGTCACTTCACTTCCTGCTATATTTTCCTCACAGTCAGAATACAGAAGCAGCCTACATTTCACTCACTGTACCTTTGCTATCATAGAAACATAGAAAATGATAGCAGATAAGGTTGCATAGCCCACCTAGTCTGCCCTTTCCCTACCTAACGGATAAGCTGCAGATCCTAGTTAAGCAACAGTCTACTTCCTCCTACCCCCACTAGAATTGTCTTATGTCTGTCCCATGCTTTCTTGAATTACCCCACTGTTTTTGACTCCACAACCTCCTCAGGAAGGCTGTTCCATGCATCTACAACCCTCCTGTGAAGAAATGCTTCCTCACATATCTCTGAGCCTGTCCCCCTCTTTCTTCAAATTGTGCCCCTTGTTCTTGCACATCTCTTTTCTGAAAGATGCTACCCTCTTGGACTTTGTTGATTCCCTTGAGGTATTTGAATGTTTCTATCATGTCCCCACTCTCCCTCCTTTCCTCAAGGCTATACACGTAAGCTCCTTTAGACTTTCTTCATATGTCTTCTGGTGCAGACCCCACCATTTTGTTGCCCTCCTCTGCACAGCCTCCACCCTGTCTATGTCTTTTGGAGATGGGGTCTCCAGAACTATACACAGTACTCAGATGGGGTCTCACCAACTGTCTGTACAGAGGGATAACAACTTCCTGTTTTCTGCTATTGACGCCTCTTACTATGCATCCCAGTATCCCCCAGTCTTCCTTACTGCCTTCTCACATTGCTTGCCCTTTAGGTCATCTGATATAATTACCCCAGGTCTCTTTCTATTTTTACTGTTGTCAGTATCTCACCCCATTGTGTATGCTTCCTCTGGGTTTTTGTTTCCATGCAATACCTTGCACTTTGCATTGAATCTGAGCTGCCATACATTTGACCATTCTCCAACCTTGCCAAGTCCCTTCTCATCCTTTCCACTCCATCTTGTGTATCAACCCTGTTGCAGATCTTTGTGTCATCTGCAAAGAGACATACTTTTCCTTCCAGTTCCCCCATTATGTACTCTTCCTGGGTTTTATTTACCAGCTGCATTCTTTTGCACTTCTTTGCATTCAGTCTAAGCTGCCATACATTTGACCATTCCTCCAACCTTGCCAAGTCCCTTTTCATCGTTTCCACCCCACCTTGCATATCAACCCTGTTGCAGATCTTTGAGTCATCTGCAAAGAGACATACTTTTCCTTCCAGTCCCTCTGCAAAGTCACTTATAAAGACATTAAAAGGACCATCCCCAGTACTGAACCCTGTGGTACCCTACTAGTAACCCCACTTTCTTCACTGTGGACTCCATTTACTATTATCCTCTGTGTCCTGTTGTCCAGCCAGTGTTTTACCTCAGACTACCACCCTGGGACCCACTCCAGGCTGGCTAATTGTTTTATTAATCTTTGAGTAGGACTGTGTCAAATGCCTTGCTAAAGTCTATGTAGGTCATGTCCACAGCCCCTCCTGGTCTACTACTTTGGTCACCCAGTCAAAGAAATCATTAGATTTGTCTGACATGACCTTCCTGCTGTGAATCCATGCTGCCTTGGGTCCTAGCCCCACTGGCCTCTAGGTACTCAAGAATTCTTTCCTTCAGAAGTGATTCCATCACTTTCCTACCACTGAGGTCAAACTGACAGGTCTGTAATTTCCTGCCTCTGTCTTTCTTGCTGCACCTGCCCTCAGCCCTCTCAATGCAGCTGGCATACTTTAGGCACGGTCTGTTCTCCTTGATACTACCTAATCTTCACTCATGTGCCATCAGCAGCTGTACTCCTGCCTATCCTTCCCACAGAGGTCAGCTTCTTTCCTGCTTGGCAAATTCTGGATCCAGGTGCCAATCCAAGCTTGGCCCATAGCCTGTAAACCCTCTCAGAGGCAGCATTCCTGCATAATCAAGGGTCCCTATTAACGTGTTTCCTAGTCAACCACCTAAGTGCACCTGGAGCAGCAACACCTAGCATCTGTTCCAGAAGGTGTCTCAGCCTCCTGGCATCATGCAATCCATGGTGAAAACCAGCTTCTTCTGGCCTTTATTAATAAGAAATGACAGAACTCTGAATCTTGGAAGATGAGCTAAACCTTGGGAGAAAGGCAAAGGCTTAACATTCTTAATAACTTATTCAGTGCTGTCCCCTGACATTTATATTGGGACTGTGAAGGAAAGCCTCTTAAACTGACAGATCTGTTTTAGTTCACAACATTTCTTTCTGCAGGGTTAGGAAATGCCATGGGGAACTTGAATACACATGTAGTCTGCTTGTTACATTAATGTTGGTTCTGGCATTTAGACTCTGATGTTCCACTGCAAATGCATTAATATGATATGTGGGTTATGGGCATAGGCAATGCAAAGGGTGCAGGAGACAGGCAATGCACAGTTGAGGCTGCATCATCACAGATTGCCTAACTAGCATAGATAAGAGATCTCTTACCTGGGATTCATGGAGCCTGCAATGGGTGTCTTGGAGTGATGTCCAATCGTACCTGTAAAAAGAGTATCTATGTGGATCAAAGAATCCATAGTGCTTCAAGAACAAAATGGACTAACAGGAAAGGTCAAATATAAACAATCCTTATCTGATATATAGGTAGTCTGTGTCCTGTCAGACCACAGTCAATGTCCTCTGAGACCTGTAAAAAGAAAGAAAAAAATGATTATTATAAGGAATAAAGAAAAGGAAGAGTACAGACAAGAGTTCCAGAGAAGTACAAGAGCTACAAGGAGAACATTGATATTGTACACACAACTCCAGTGATTCCCTAGTTCAAATCCTACCACTGTCACTGGCTCAGGACATGATACTTGGAATGACACATGACCTCCCAGCTTTAAAACTAGAGTTGAAACTGGGTGCCATTGTGAACCGATAAGGGACTAGCCAGGCAGCAGCCTTAAAGTGTAGGCCTTATTTTGATTTAATAATGTTAACATAATATGCTTTAATTCTGCTGCCCATGGATATCACCTGACCGACAAGGCAGTACCAATACTTGGGACTTCAAGGGTGGGTGGGTGGATGAAAATAACTTATGCCACTGATGCCCCAGCCTCAGCCCAGGGCCAATGAGCAAGGACACAGCAATGGTTAGCACCAGGCATAGTTCCAGTGGAGTCGGCAGTGTACATTGCACCAATATTGATAGCAGTGCAAATGGCTCAGTGTGGAATCAGCAATGCATGTGGCACAGCAAGTGGTGCACAAAACAGCAAGCTGGTGGCTGAGCAAGTGGCACTGTGTGGTGATGACAGTGTACAAGAAACAGTTGGCTGTGCATGTGGCAATGCAGTGATGACAATACATGAGTCTCTGTGTGGTGTTGGCAGAGCAAGTGGCACAGCATGGAGTCAGCAGGGCACATGGTATCACACAGAGATGGTGGTGCACGTGACACAGTGTAGTAGTGGTAGTGTACCAGTGAGGTGGTGATAATGCACACAGTATTGCATGTTGCACTGCAGTGTCTGCAGTGCACATGATGCAGAGTTGGCAGTGCATGTGGAAATGAACTGTGATGGCAATGCACATGGCACCGTGCAGTAGCAGAAGTTTGTCTGAACAGTGAGATGGTAACAGTGCACATGACATTGTGATGAGGGAGTGCATATGCCACAGTGCAGAGTCAGCAGTACTAGTCTTACCAGTTAAGAGAGGGAAAATAGTTACACTAATAGATTGACTATTGAGCGTCAATTGTTATGACTATTGGTAGTTAATAGTTCATCCCGAAAAGTCAAGGTTTCATTATATATCCTAACAATTCTGGGCATATAGCTAGCAATTCCTGTCTGACCACCACCTTCACTATCCAGTGCTTGGATCAGCCCCACCCCAAGCCAACCACCCTTCTCTGTGCTAGATATTGTGTGAAATTGGAAAATTTCCCTCTGAGAAGTACTTTGTGTAACTCATGCATTTTGCAAAATATTTCAAAGGGCAAAGCACTAAAATTTCAGCCCCTGAGTGAGTGAAATGTTCCCCACAAACAGGTGAAATTTTCCACCCACGGCCAATTCCACTACCAGTGGCAACATTTTGCCACCTGTGGGCATAATTTCGCCTTTTGTGGTGGAATTTAAAGTGATCACTGGCTAAAGTTCTCCCTGGTGTCTAGTGGTCCATCCCCCAGGCTGCTCACTGGCACAAATTTCTTTCTGTCATGTCTAGTGATCCCCACCGTGCAGATCAGCAGCCATAATTGAATTAAGCACAGATGCCCAAAGTTACCCTGGCCCCTCATTTCCTCACATGCTCATTTATTCAAGCACTCAGTTGCACTCAGTCAAGCTGCCAGCCATGGAGGTGAGTGGAGGACTGGCCGGTGGCCAACTGGGGTCCTGAGGAGGGAGCAAGGTGGGTGTTGCTAGCTCATGATGACAGGGTGGGGGTGGGGTCCACTATACACCAGGTAGTAGGAGTTTAATTTTTTTTAAATAAAAGGAAATGAGGGGTCAGGGTAACTGGGGTGTGCTTAATTCAATTATGGCTGGTGATCAGCAAGGGGAACTGATAGACACCAGCATTTCTAGTGCCCAGTGGGTGAAACTGCAGGTGAAATTTTGCTGTAATTTCATGAAACATTTCACATGGTGAAATTCCGATTTTGCTAATTTTGCCAGCAAAATGTTATTTTGCTTTGTCTCTAGTGCTAGATCACCCTACCAGGCACCAGACTATCCTCCATGCTGCCAGACAACCTTCTAGCCCAAGCCTTTCCCACGATGAGCAACCTCACTGGAGCTAGAGCACTGTACAGCCTCCAGAAGCCTCTTCCTAGCTGACCACCCTTCCTACATCTGGACCAGCCTCAACTACATGCCATACAACCTTCATGCAGACGGAGAGCCCCCAAGCCTCCACGCCAACAGCCCACATCTCTGCCACAGTACTCCCATGCCCCTGGACCAGCACTCCCCAGCCAACCACTCTACCTACAGCTGGACTCACTGGAAGCCCTGTACCAGCCTCACCATTCGACCACTCATCCTGCAGCTGCACCTTACTTCTATCCCCAAACTAACCCCCACACCAGCCACCCTCCCTGCTACTGGCTCACCCTTTCATGCTCTGGACTAGCCTCCCCAGCAAACAACCCTCCCTGCAGCTGGACCCTCTGTGTTCCTTCTCACCTGTTGACTTGCCCCCAAAGTTGAGTACCTCCCTGGAGCTGGACATCAAGATAACCACCCTTCCCAGGAGATGGACCCACCCTCCTCGGAGCAGAATATCACCTAGTCCAGTCCTCCTGCAACTAGACCCTCTCCCCAAATCACCCTTCTGCAACCATGGACCCCATACTTCTCAATGTAGTATAAATAAAATGTGAAACATTAACATACAAAATATAAATTCATGAGCCTTTAAAATAAACAGCTACATAGATTCAAAGAATCAGTTAAAAGGCACGCTTTTCAGAAACAGGAAAATTGCTCAAGACATTCTTCCATAATGTACAAAAGAGTGATACTCATAATCAGCAGTCTTCAGCAAAAGAAAAAAAGTACACTGATCCCAGCATTACTATTTCATTTAACGTAATGGACTTATATATGCTGAAGTTGTAATCAAATACAATATAAGAATGCAAAAAGCATAGCTTTCAAATGCAGTCCACCCCACCTTGAATCAGTTTATGAACAAACAGGAATCAAGGAAATTGAATTCCTCCTAAAGCATATAAGGAGATATTTTCATAAACAACACTCTGCAGGTTACTCCAGATTTTCTCAGATAAAAAAAAAACAACTGTAAAGCTTTTTCTGTAAATATAGATAAATAGGCTACTGAATGGATATACACACAGAAAATGCATTCTGGACTTACTCGATCATACAATCTTCCTGCTGCTAGGTAACTCCCTGCCCCCCCCAAAGAAAGTACAACTTTAAAGGTAACCTTCGTCAGTAAAATACCACACACTTAATTAGGTAAACTAGAGGCACAATGCATACTAAACACTTTAAGGAGCGAATTGATTGAAAAAAATGTATTTTAAAATATTTTCCAAGTGTTTTAACCACAGGAGTTCAGAGCAGAGAAAATGTCTTCACATTAAAATATTCAATCAAACTGCACAGTACTTCAATTAAAACCTGAATAATAATTCCTTTACTGTATTTAACATTTCAGGAGTTAAATGATGCACTTTTTATTTAAACATAAGCACTTACCTCATATGTGTAAATCTTAACTGTAGCCAACACCAGCTTGATATTCCAAATGCAGACTAACAGTCACTTTGAGCAGGAACAGGAAGTGGTTCTGGAAATGTAGTCCACAGACTGAGTGGACTTCTGGAAAATGTAGTTCAGTAGGCTTTTAAAAGACAAGGTCAACTCTTTTTTTTTTGCATCATATTATTTCTAATTTAAAAATCACATTTTATGATTGATTACCTTCTGTAAAATTCATTGGTATTGTTGGTTGTTCTGTCTCCTTGCTTAGTAGAACTGAAATGCATGGTAATGTACCAATTCTTGATTAGCTAATTTAAATCCTTGAACTGTAATCTTCATTAATAATTCAGTAGTATTAAAACATTGTACTTTGAAGAGCATTGTGGTTCAATTTCTAAGCCTCATTTAGTAATAATTTACTCTTAAACAAGTAGTCTGCTAAATACTTCTTAGAATTTACTATTCTTAGAGGTTGTATTTTTAATGATTAAAGATTATCAAAATGACAAAAATAGTCTTCAAAGAGTAATTAATTAGTGCTTTAATAATAATTTTTGAATTTGACTTTGGTGGAAGAGAAAGGGGAAATGACTCCCAGGAGGAGGAGCTGCAATTAAAAGAGAAACAGCCTGAGCCTATGAAATTAAAAGGCAACCTCCATTGAAGAAATTAGTTAGGAAAGGGGAACAACAACAGGAGGAAGAATTAAAATCTCTGAAACCCCATCACCTATAAATTCCAGGAAACAAATCAACTGGTTAAGGACAAATCCTTGATTCTTGGAAATGCAGCATCTCATTTGCTTCTATCTACTGTAAATGAATCTCACCCCACTACTGATGATGAGGAGCACATGTCGGGATGGACACATCCTGCCCTTCCCCAAATAAAAATGATGATTGAGGTATAGAATTTAATATCCCAAAGATGGGGTCCCGTGAAACTCCAGTATCCCCAGTAAGGTGCTCCAGGTGCCACTGATAATTCAGTGGTAAGGAAGGAGTAAACAAACTTGCTGGCAGGAGCCTCAGAGAAATAAACTGCAGCTTGCAGTTTAAATGATTTTATTTGTTCAGCTTGCTTAGTAAGTTGGCATGAACCTGCACCAGCTAGAAGGTCCACCTCATGCTGGGCAGCTGGTTGTCACCAGGTTACTAGGGACTTGGCATCCCAAATGCAGGAGGGCTCTGGAGTGTGTGGCCAGTCACAGTTATTAGTTTTGAAAGACTGCAGACTCAGGAGAGGACAAGTAGCAGCAGAAGAGGAACCAGTGACCAGCAGGGTACGTACCTCAAGCTAGTGGTGTTCCTCACTGCATCCTGGCCAGTTTATGAACACATTCAGTCCCTGTTCCACTGGTGTTGCGACCCATAGTGTTTGTGATCAAGGCAGTGAGCCAAAGAATTAGTAGTCAGCTGGCCATGGTGCAGGCTCTGTTTAGCCCTATTTGTTTATTTATTTAGTTAACAAGAAAAACTTTCAGTCCCTCAGCAGCGGTGTGTCAGGCCAGCAAAGCATCAGAGCAGAGCAAGAAATCAGCAAGGCCCAGAAGGAAGACTGCCGATCATCTACCTGTAGTCAAAGCCTACCTCCACTACCTGCCCATCTCTGTAACTTAGTCCGGGATGGGCAGTAAGTCAGCACCATTGGACAGGTGATTTCTGCCAGAACTAATTACTTAAAGAAATATGTTTATTCACACCAGGTAGTGCAGCAAGGGATGGCCACAGCTGTTTGTGGGGCTAGAGTAAGGCCCCAGAGAAAGGACCTCCTATGGGCAGATCTATTTAAATTTATTTAAATCATGCTCCAGTGGGAAGCATTGGCAGGGGTGGAACTATGTAAAGTAGATAGCTCCTGGAGAAAGAGCAAAGGGAAGCAGGCCCTATATTCAAAAGTAAAGGCTCCAGTGATGGACCAGGCAGAGAAAGGCCCCATTTTCAGATATGTTAGCCTAGGTGGGCTACCGAACTAGCGCTAGCTAGCTCAGACATGTAATTTATTTATAAATTAGCACCAGGTGGGTCAGTTGGGGCAAAGCAAGACCCAGCTGTAAAGAGATAGTGCCCAAGGTGGAAAAGGGTGGCTAGTAGCCAGATGGCCACCAGTAGTCAAACCTAGGGCTAGTGTTTTAAACTGATATTTTTCTAATTTAAGCACACTAGAGCAGCAGCTCCAGCCAAGAGAATGAGGAAGGAGTGGGACAGCTAGTCAGTCACCCCAGCAGTATAGTTGCCAATGCCCTTGCCTAGGGCTAATAACTTGTTAAGTGTATAATTGACCCACAGACCCCTTATCCAGGGAGTGACAGTTAGCATGGGATCCCTAGTATATAGGCTAGCTAGATTGCCCTTGCTCATGCCCAAGTGCCACTTTAACATCCATTTTCTATAGTTGCTGAACTAGGAGCAGGCAATAAATAAGGAAAACCTGGCTATAGCTGGACTTACCCTGCTACACAGGAACCCTGAGGGATATCCTTCCTCCCAAGGACACTTGCTTTGGGTTCTCTCCTCATTTCCTTGTTGGGTTGTTGTTTGCTTTGTTTTGCTATATATCCCACTTTACTGCCAGTTTGGGCAGCTCAGAAAGTAATGTTGCCCTCAGTGACTCTCAGCTCCTTCCCTGTTAAAGGTGTGTCATCCGGCTGGCTATTTTGTTTTCAAGTGGTGCCCTATTCCTTGTCTCACTCTGGATGGTGTTCAGTCTGTGATTTTTTCTCCTTTTGTATAAAAATTGTTAGTATATAGAACACATTCTCACAGTGCAAATAACTAATTTCAACAACAATGATACTCACTGCTGATTGCATGACAGTATTTAATCACGGAGTACATCACCAAAAATACCCAGATCTGTCAGTAAAACCAAAAAAAAGCAATTTGAACATTTACAAAGAATTTACATTATAAACAAATATTAACTGTAATGTAGAAGTATAATAAATGAGTGCAAACCAACACTTTGAAAGTGTTTTTTAAACATAATCTCTAAGATTCCTAAGAAAGAGCAGTGATAAAACAGTGTAATAAAAATTCTAAAGTGCTAGCAGTACTACTCCAGTACATATAAAACTTAATGAAGGAAATGCAGTGGTGAAGAAGTGCATAAGAAAATTGTAATGATTTGTAGTACTATTACAGTATCTGAACATAAGAAAGATAATGCAGTGGTAAAGGAGTGTAACACAAAGTCAATGGAGTGCTTTACAATGCCTTGAATAAAACCAGTGGCATATTAGTGAGGACTGTAATAACACTGAAATGAGACTCATGACTGCAGTGTGCACTCCAGTTCCCTCTGGGAGGATAGGGTGTGTTGACCTTGGGTGGTTCGACAAGAAGGAAGAGCAAAGGAGTGTATGGGATACTGTCTGGTGGGCCTAATATTTGCTGACCTACAAAAAGAGGGAGACTATGCTGCTTCGTAAGAGTCCATGAGTGATTTTGTAGAAGAAGGCCAAGATTTTACCATACAACCTGTCCCTCTAATGGGGCCACTTGGAGGTTTTGTATAGACCACAGTGGTGGATCAATCTGGGAAGGCTCGTGGAGAACCAGATGACGTTGTGATAGGTGGTCTTAGCCTCGAGAAGTTTCTTTGGGAGAAGGAGGGTAGTAGATTGTAGATAGTAGACTGTGTACATTGATCTAACTAAGGCATTTGATACAGTACATCATGGTCTACTCAATCAACTACAGTCTCTTGGGCTCCCCAGGGTCCTGGTGACTGGATAAAAAGTTGCCTCGCCCAGCGCTCTCAAGCTGTAAAAATAGCTGGAGTTCTCTCAGACCCAAAGCCTGTTCTCTCAGGAGTTCCTGAGGATCCATCTTAGGCCCTCTCTCTTCAGCCTTTTCCTAAACTCCCTTCCTAAATCCTGCCCGGAGCAAATTATCCTCTATGCCGACGATGCCGTGATTCTTTCCTCTCATAAAGATCCAAACCCTTACGCCTTAGCCTTCAGCATGCATTTGCCAGAGTCGAGACTTAATTCCTTGAGTATAAGCTGGTTCTAAACCACAAAAACTAAATCCATGCTCTTCTCTAGCCCGCAAAACAAGAAAAGGCAGTACCACTCACTATCAACATGTACCTGGAATCACCCTTGAACAGGTTGTTACATTCAAATATCTGGAATCACCTTTGATCAAGGCCAACCTTTGCAACTCATATTGATAGTACAGCAAAACTATTAATCAGCGGATTGGGATACTGTACCAGAACCGACAGCTCCTTACCCAACCAGCACTGAAGATTGCTATTCAATCCTCAATCATCTCAATCATTGACTATGGCTTAATTGTCTATGGGTCTGCCTCTACTAACGCACTGAGACGCATTACAACATCCCTTAACAAGGCCTGTCGGCTGCTCACTGGTGTTCATCGACGATTCACACTTGCGAGCTCTACGCTGGAATTGGGTGGTTACAACTCTCAAACCGCTAAAGTACCTTACCTGCCTTATGGCTGAAAATCCACTCACTCCACCATGCATCCAAGACCTGTTATGCCAGAACACTAGTATCCATCTTACCAGAAGATCAGAAAATCAGCCTCTTCAGGTCCCCGATGCCGGACTACCCAGGGTCAAAGATCATTTGCCTATCATGCCCCAGCTGGCTAAATGCCCTTATCACCTCTATTACCTCCTCTACCTCTCTAGGTGCATTTAAATCTAGCCTATACTCTCACCTTGCCACCTCAATTCCTGTGACTGCCTTGATTAAATCCTTATCTACTCATTTTCCACCTTGTCCAGTTCTTGACAAAGGCTTGTAAGAGGATCTTTTTCTCTTGCTATTGTCTGCTCCTCTCACCCTTTCTCTACCCACTCTATCTGTACACTTCCTAATTTGATTCTTCCTCCTCACTTGATTTTTTTTTTTATTGATGAAAAGTGTTCATTAGTATTACCTGTCCTTGCACAAATGTTTCCAATACTTTACTGTCTATGTTTTTTGCTATTACCACAACACAATTTGTTGTGCCACTCTATATAACCTTTGTTTGTACTTAATTTGACATGGAACCTTTGTAAAAGAGCCTTTGGCTCAAAGGTATTCATTCCTAGAACAATAAACTAAACTAAACTAGATCAAGGCCCCATAGTCAAAGATGGGAAGCAGGAAGCTGTTTGCTAAGCAGGGTCCTAGATTCAGGCATGAGGTATGGTTTGTCTCTGTAAAGCATGATTAGACTTTGGTGTGATTTTTCAAAGAGCTGATTAACATGAGGTTCAAATGTTAGTGACAGTCGAGATGGATGCCACGGTACTTGAACTCTGTGTCTCTTTCAATTACATTGCCATCATTATCCAGGAGGATGAAATTGAAGGTTGTTCTTCTAGACCCGAGAAAACCAATTACTTGTTTTATTTTTTGAGTTTAGGACTAGACTCTTGGAGGAGAACCAGGAGTGGAGCCAGTGGAAATCATGTTGGAGTTTGACTAGGGAGATGGTTGGGTCCTTTTCTTTACAGAACAGAGCTGTACCATCTGCAACAAATATGATATCTGTGTGCTGGCAAATCATGGAGAGGAGTTGACCACAAGAGAGAAGAGGAGTGGTCCCAGAATGGAGCCCTGGGGACTCCATATTCAATGGGGCAGGTGTCTGACAGAACACCTTTGATCACAGTTTTGTGAGCTCTTGCTGAGGTAGTTTGAAAACTGGTTTACAGTACAACATCCCCAGAGAAACTGAGTCTGCAGAAGGTGTTGAATAGCACCATGTGGTTGATGAGGTTCAATGCTTTGTGATGAGCCAGTGTGAAGGCCTTCAGCATTAGCCTTGTTAATGAAGTTAGTAAATTTGATGAGTGCTGTCTCGGTGTTATGGCCAGCCCTAATGCCATGCTGTGAATCTATTTGGAGGTTGTATTACTCAAGGTACTCAAGGGTTCAACTGAGTATGATTTTCTCGATAAATTTGGACAGTGATGCTAAGAGAGACATAGGCCTGTAGTTAACCACATCATTTCTGTGCCTGGATTTGTGTAGGGGTTTTAAGATGATGCATTTCCATTTTAGAGGATAGAAGCCTGTGCAGAGGGGTAGTTGAAGATGTTGGTTAGAGGGAGGGTGATAGACTAATAAACCAGCTTAAGGCTACAGAAGTTAATGCTATCAAGGCTTAGGGTAGGCCTGGGATTGCCCATTTTATAAATCTGATCACTTCATGGGGTGAGTGGTAGTGGACATCGTAGCTGGGGTGTAGGTTAGGCTTGGGGGTGGGCTTGGGAAACCGGGGTCAGGAAAGGTGTCAAGTTTGTATTTGTCTAGGTCACCAGAATAAGTGTTGAAGCGACTGGCAATCATGAGGGGTTCAGCAATTGGTTCCCCAATAGAGAGGTAGATTTGATCATTAGATTTGCCTCTTCCACTGAGGTCATTAAGGAATCTCCAAGTTAGTTTCAGTTTACCCCATGAGCTATTTTGTTTCTCTAAGGAAGTTTATTTTAGCAGAGTGTACTGCAGATTTACAACTGTTGTGAAGTTTTTGTATTGTTGCAAGAGGTTGGGAGTCTGAGCTTTCTATATAGTGAGTGACCAAGCCCAGTCTTTCTTCCTCATCAGGTTGAGGAGATTGAAATGACCCATTCGTGCTTGACCCGCTTGACCCTTAGTGTTTATAGAGGGATGAGGAAGTCACAGATCCCTTGGAAGTTTTTTGCTGAATGTGTCGAGGCGAAGTCTATGTCCTTGATAGATTCAGTGAATGACCAGTCAGTGGCTTGAATGGCTTTGGAGAATTCCTTGGTGTTGAGTTTTTAAGCTATCTTGTGTGTGTGTCATATATATATATATATATATATATATATATGTATATATATATATATACTGTATATATATATATATATATATATGTTCTGTTTTGAGATTTTATTTATTTTATTTAGTTTTTGTTGACCGGTAAGTGCACTAGACAAATCCTGCCAATTTTCAGGCACCACCCAGGGAGGGGATACAGATGAATGCCAACTGACCCTGAACCAGATTAAGCGTGTTGGTGGTATTTTAGTGAATTTTAGCAGAACAGCAACAAAAAAATGCACTGTGGTCAAACCGAGTCAGGAGAATGCCTGAGTCAGTGACATGTTTAGGGTTGGAGGCTAAAATGTAGTCCAAGACTGATTCATACCCTGTCTTATGTTTCATGCGTGTGGGAGACGTGATTAACTGGTACAGACCCAGACTGACAGTGGTTTCTTTAGCAAAGTTGGCTTGGGCTGAATGCCATTTTAAGTTGAAATCCCCAAGATAATACCCTCCCTGCCACAGGGTAGAGTGGTCTTAAGGTTGAAGAAAGCATCGAGCTTGCTGGCAGGTAAGCTGGGGGTGGGATAAACAATGCTGAGGGTGTTTAATTTGTTTTTCATGAGAAGGAGATTTATAGTAAGTGATTTGAGTAAGTGTTACTAACTCAGCGTCTTGTTCAGAGCCTGACAGGTGATTTGTGATCCAGAAGAGACATTCTCTTTACCTAGCCTGTCACTTCTTAATAGGGAGTACCCTTTGAGACTGATTTCAGAGGAAAGGATCTTATGGGAGTACCAAGTCTCTGTGAGGGCAATAATATCAAAGTTATTAGCAGTGACCTATGACTCCAGTAAAGATGTTTTTGCCATCAGGCTCTGGATGTTTAGATGGACAATTTTGAGAAGAATGGCAGGTTTCTAAGGGATGCAGGGGTACCAGGGATATGTTGAGTGGGTCCTGGGTCTGGGTGGACAAACTGCAAAGGAGGAGGAGCAGAAGGAGTCTCCTGTGCATGTGGTTTGCACAGATCTGGAGTTTAAATATTCTGGCCTGGATATTCAAAAGAGTTGAGCCAAGCGCAACAGAAACATAGAAACAGAATTTGACAGCAGATAAGGACCGCTTGGCCCACCCAGTCTGCCCATTTCCCTACCTACTGGATAAGCTGCAGATCCTAGTTAAGCAGCAGCCTACTTCTTCCTACCCTCACCCCTAGAATGGCCTTATGACTGTCCCATGCATGCTTGAATTCCACCACTGTTTTTGACTCACAACCTCCTCCGGAAGGCCGCTCCATGCATCCACAACCCTGTCTGTGAAAAATACTTCTTTAATTACCTCTGAGCCGCCCCCATCTTCAAATTGTGCCCCTAGAAACATAGAAATATAGAATTTGACAGCAGATAAGGACCGCTTGGCCCACCTAGTCTGCCCATGTTCCTACCTAACAGATAAGCTGCAGATCCTAGTTAACCAACAGCTTACTTCCTCCTACCCCACTAGGACTGCCTTATGCCTGTCCCATGCATTCTTGAAGTCTCCTACTGTTCTTGACTCCACGACCTCCTCAGGGAGGCTATTCCATCATCCACAACCTCTCAGTGAAAAAATGCTTCCTCACTCTGAGCCGTCCCCCTTCTATCTTCAAATTGTGCCTCCTTGTTCTTGCACATCTCTTTTCTGGAAGATGCTACCTCTTGGACTTTGTTAATTCCTTGAGGTACTTGAAAGTTTCTGTCATCTCCTCTCTCCCTTCTTTCCTCAAGGGTATACATATTAAGCTCCTTTAGTCTTTCTTCATTATGTCTTCTGGCGCAGACTCTGCACCATTTTGGTTGCCCTCCTCTGGACAGCCTCCACTCTGTCTATGTCTTTGCGGAGATGGGGTCTCCAGAACTGCACACAGTACTCAGATGGGGTCTCACCAACTGTCTGTACAGAGGGATAACAACTTCCTGTTTTCTGCTATTGACGCCTCTTACTATGCATCCCAGTATCCCCAGTCTTCCTTACTGCCTTCTCACATTGCTTGCCCACCTTTAGGTCATCTGATATAATTACCCCAGGTCTCTTTCTATTTTTACTGTTGTCAGTATCTCACCCCATTGTGTATGGCTTCCTCTGGTTTTGTTTCCCATGTGCAATACCTTGCACTTCTTTGCATTGAATCTGAGCTGCCATACATTTGACCATTCCTCCAACCTTGCCAAGTCCCTTCTCATCCTTTCCACTCCATCTTGTGTATCAACCCTGTTGCAGATCTTTGTGTCATCTGCAAAGAAACATACTTTTCCTTCCAGTTCCTCTGCAATGTCACTTATAAAGACATTAAAAGGACCGTCCCAGTACTGAACACTCAGGTACCCGCTAGTAACCCTCCTTTCTTCACTGTGTACTCCATTTACTACTACCCTTTGCGTCCTGCTGTCTAGCCAATTTTTATCCAGGCTACCACCTGGGGACCCACTCCAAGGCTGGCTATCTTGTGAATTAATCTTTTGTATGGGACTGTATCAAATGCCTTGCTAAAATCTAGGTAGGCCATGTCCACAGCCCCTCCCTGGTCTACTACTTTGGTCACCCAGTCAAAGAAATATATTAGATTCGTCTGACATGACCTTCCCATCGGAATCCATGGTGCCTTGGGTCCTGTGCCCCACTGGCCTCTAGGTACTCAACAATTCTTTCCTTCAGAAGTGATTCCATCATTTTCCTACCACTGAGGTCAAACAACTGGTCTGTAGTTTCCTGCCTCTGTCCTGCTCCCACTTTTGTGAAGAGGAATCACATCTGCCCTCCTCCAGTCCTAGGGTACCACCCCATCCTCCCATGATATGTTAAAGAGAGTAGTCAGCGGTGTCACTAGTTCTACCCTTAGTTCTTTTAGAATTCTTGGGTGAATCCCATCAGGCCCCATTGCTTTGTCCACCTTCAATTTTATTAGTTCTTTCAGAACCCTTTCTTCTGTAAATGGACTGGTATCGATCCCTGTCTTCAGAGTATTTCTCTTGTTTGGTTTAGGTAACCCCTCCTCTTCCTTTGTGAATACTGAGCAGAAATATTCGTTCAGTATCCCAGCTTTTTCACTGTCACCCTCTACCCACATTCCTCCCTTTATTTAGCTTCAGTATCCCTCCTTTGATCTTTTTTCGCCCTAATGTACCTATAAAAGGTCTTATCACCCTTCTTAACAGAATTGGCTATCCTTTCCTCAGTTTGGGCCTTTGCTATTCTGACTGCCTTCCCAGCCTCTTTCTGCTTTAACTGATAAAGTTCTCTGTCCTGCTCCTTCTGTGTTTCCTTATATTTCCTGAATGCTGTCCTTTCTCCTTAACCTTCCCTGCCACCTCTTTTGAGAACCACAGCGGTTTTTCCTTCATTGTGTTTTATTGATTTGCTTTACACAAGGCTTGTTGCCTCTGTGATGGCTGTTTTGATCACTCCCCATTGTTCCTCCACCCTCCTTCTTGCCTGTTTGCTAGTGCTTTTCTGAGGCACTCTCATTTTCCGAAAGTCAGCCTCCTAAAGTCCAGTACTCTTGCTTTTGTATGGCTTGATTGTATGGCTGTGTTTATCGTGAACCACACTGTTTGGTGGTTGCTTGTTCCCAGATGGCTACCCACTTCTAAATCTGAGATTCTTTCTCCATCCCCATTTGAGAGTACCAGGTCTAAGATTGCTCCCTCCCAGTGGGTTCCAATACTAGCTGTCTGAGGCATGCCCCTGTAGGGCATTAAGAATGACCCTGCTCTTGGATGTGCCTGCAGCAAAGGTGCTCCAGTTAACATCTGGCATATTCAGGTCCCCCATCAACAATATCTCCCCTTTTTCTGCCATTCTAAAAGCCTTCTATCATTTCCTTGTCCATTCCCTCCCCTGAGATGGGGTCTGTATACAACCCCATGCAGATTGTGGTGCAATTTCCTGTCTCCAGGGTGACCCAAAGTGCCTCATCTGCTCCTGTTTACTCTTTAGTTCTGTTGCTTTGATCCCTTCCTTTACATAGAGAGCTACTCCTCCTCTTTTACCCTCCCTGTCCCTCCTGTAGATTGTGTATCCTGGTATGTTATCCCAGTCATGGTTCTCTGTGTACCATGTTTCTGTGACTGCCACAATATCCAGGCAACCCTCTTCTATCAAGGCCACTAGTTCAGGAGCTTGTTACACAGACTACGGGCATTGGTATTCATCACCCTCCACTTTTGATAGCCTTACCCTTTTAGCCCCATTTCTGTCCTTACTGCCTTTGCCTTTTTTACATTTAAATCTTTCTGCTCCTAATAACTTTGTACCTTGGTGTTTACCTCACTAATCACCATGTTTTGTGGGGAAGCTGATTTCCCTGCTCCTTTTCAGTGCCTCCCCTTGGCTAGTTTAAGTAGCACTTATGAAGCATTTAAACCTCTCACCTAGGGATCCTGGTTCCCCATGGACAGATGCAGACCATCGCACCAGTATAGGTCTGCATCCCTCCAGGTGGCTCCCCAGTCCCCAATGAAGCCAAAACCCTGAGTTCCACACCAGTTTTCAACTACTCATTGAATTCCCTGGTGAGAAGTGCCCTAGCATCTCCCTTGCCATAGACAGGCAGCACCTCCGAGAAGGTTACCGTATGAGCTACTTGTCTAAGGCCCCTTCCCAACTCTTCAAACTCCTCTTGCACTGCTCTGATCCCATTCCTAGCCAGGTCATTTGTCCCTAGGTGGACAATGACATCCAGCTCCCTCCTCGTTCAGCTCCTCCCACGATCCTGAGGATTCGCTTCCTGTCCCTCAAGCCGTGGCACCAGGAGAGGCACCTTACTCCCTCTCTCCTTCCTCCCCCAATTCCTACCCCCTAATGATTTAGTCCCCACCAGGAGTTGTTTCTTCCCGTGGGGTCCCATGCCACCCTCCTGTGGGTCTCCTTTGTGAAGATTCCCAGCATCCTCCATGGTCTCCACTGCAGGTGCCTCCATAGAGGAACCACTATCCACCAGAAGAGCTAATGAATTGTGGAAAGGTACAGCTGGAGGGATGCAACTCTGTTCCACCACCCTCTCCTCCTTGAGCCCACCCTGGTCCAGCCTCTCCTCTTTCTTGGCAACCTTTAAGGTAGTGGCATTGGCCCTGGTGGTCCCTGGGTGGGGAGGAGGTTTCACTAATCCTAGCCAGGTCAGCCTGAGACGGGCAACCTCCTCTCAGACCAGAGAGGTGCCTGCAAATAGGGCAGCATCGCAGCCTCCAGAATGTCTCCTTGAACACTGCCGCCCCACAGCCATTGCACTGCACCACTCCTATCATGTCTTATTTTGTGTCCTTTCTGCTGTTTCTCTGGATGCTCATTCTCTCCTCTCCTTACAACTCTCACCCTTCCTGTTCTGGGACAGCAACTTCTATCTTCTTCAGTAGCCTCCTTCTTCCTTGCTCAATATCAGACCACCAGCAGCTAGGGAGGGACAGTGAGCTACTTTTTCCTTTAGGGTTGACAAAACCAAATGTTTCTCTATGATCCTTTCCTTCCTACTGCCAAACAGGAAGTTCCTGTTGACAGTCAAATCCAGTGGCTATAAAAGTAGAACTGGCTTTGGAGGGGTTGGATGGAGGGCAATTAATAAGAAAAAGGCTAGCAACAGGAAGTTGTAGTTTGACTCACCTGCTTTTATAGTGTCTAAACCACACCCCAGGTAAGCTCTCTTTCCTCCTACTGGTTTAGCAAAGTCAGCTGATTAGTACCCTTCCTGCACAGAACACACACTGACTTTCTTTCTTTTCTTTCTTTTTTAACCCTAAATAAGACTCCTTCTACTTCTAATAAAGTTATCTGTCTACTTTATCTTAACAGACAATGACTCCTGTTGAGATATAAGTTTTAAATTAATAAGAAAATGTAGCTTCTTGCTACACCTCTTTTGAAAGATGCTACCCTTTTGGACTTTGTTGATTCCTTGAGGTACTTGAACGTTTCTATCATGTCCCCCTCTCCTCCTCTCCTCGCAGCTATACATATTTAGCTCCTTTAGTCTCTCTTCATATGTCTTCTGGTGCAGGCCCTGCACCATTTTAGTTGCCCTCCTCTGGACAGCTTCCATCCTGTCTATGTCTTTGCAGAGATTGGGTCTCCAGAACTGCATGCAGTACTCCAGATGGGGTCTGACCAGCTGTCTGTACAGAGGATAACTTCCTGTTTTCTACTGGTGATGCCTCTCCTATGCATCCCAGTATCTCCCAAGCCCTCCTTGCTGCCCTCTCACATTGCTTGCCCACCTTTGGTCATCTGATATGACTACCCCAGGTCCCTTTCCATTTTGTTGTTGTTAGTATCTCACCCCCATTGTGTACTCTTCCCGGGTTTTTGTTTCCCAGATGCATTACCTTGCACTTCTTAGCATTGAATCTAAGCTGCCATACATTTGACTATTCCTCTAACCTTGCCAAGTCCTTCTCATCCTTTCCACCCCACCTTGTGCATCAACTCTGTTGCAGATCATTGTGTCATCTGCAAAGAGACATACTTTTCTTCAGTCCCTCTGCAATGTCACTTATAAAGACATTGAAGAGGACCCGATCTAATACTGAATGCTGCAGTACTCACTAGTAATAGGGTTGTGCTTGTGCAAGTCGAGTGTGCCATTCACGATATTCAGCAGGAGGCAGTTGCGCCACGAAAACATGCTGAGCAACAGCGCATGATAATGAAGGCATGCGCAACTGAAGAGTGAGGAACCATGCATAAAGGGCACAGTGTAATGTTCAAAGACTTGTGCAATGTGCAACAGTGGAACAAGTGGAAGTTGCACCATAGTGGAAATGAGCCAAAATAAAAGGAGCAGAAAGAGGCGCAAGAAGCATACAGAAGCCACATGAGGCAGAGGAGAGGCAGGGACAGGAAAGTGTCAGAAGAGAGCAGGCCAGGGAAAACTAACAGCAGAAGAGAGGCACAGGGAAGGTGTGTGGAGCCACACATTCCAGAGGCCAGCACAGACAGGTGTACCCAGTGCAGGGGAGGTAGCAGTCAGGACAGCGGGGAACAAAGCAACAGCTGTTGGGGAATGTAAGCCAGGGACATGGCCAGTGCCACCTTCCACATGGAGGCTGTAATGAGGGGGTGAGAAGGCGGCGGCAGGAGGACGTGGCCTTGGAAGGGCCGTCGTTGGTATGCCCCCAACAGGCAGTACCGAGCCTGCATCAGCTTTGAGCTGTGTATAGATACCGAGATTGTGGGCTGGTACCACCTGAACAGGGCAATACTGAGGCGCTCTGTGAGCTGTGCAGTGATGTGATGCAGGCACCCACAAGACGGAGTCATGTCCTGTCAGTGGAGACAAAGGTAACAGCCTGCATGCGCTTGCTCACCACAGGTACCTTCCAGAGACCAATGGAGGACACCACAGGCATAACCCAGTCGGCCACATCATGCAACCTCACCCAATTCCTCAGTGCACTGCTGCCACATGCTGAGGTACATCCATTTCCCCAGCACTGTGGTGGAGTGCGCAGCAAACATTCAGGAGTTCTACAGGGTAGCACATATGCCTGGTGTGCTACGGCAATAGATCTGCACCCATGTGGCCATACGCACACCATCTGGTGAGGAGAGGGCCACATACATGAACTGCAAAGGTTATTCCAGCATCAACTGCCAGGTGGTGTGCGATGTCAGTGGGCACATCATCAATGTCTATGCCATGCACCCTGGGGAGCACATGATTCATACATCTGGCACCAGTCAGCACTGTGCCACAGATTTGAGAGTGGGACATCCTCACAGGACACCTAGTGGGTGAGTATGCAGACCAAATGGAAATATCGCGGGCCTGGGGGCATGGCCAGAGGTGCCATGGGTGTGGCCTACAGGGCTTGGGGCAGGCCAGAAGCTGAACCCGAAACTAACCTCCACCCTCTGCACACAGGTGACAGTGGATACCCACTCCATCCTTGGCTGCTCACACCCTACTGCAGCCCACGACCCATTGCAGCAACACTACAATGAGGCACATGCCACCACATGCAATATCATTGAGTGGTGTTCGGGATGCTGAAGGCACGTTTCCGCTGCCTGGACACCTCTGGTGGTGCCCAACAGTACAGCCCCTCAAAGGCCTGTGGGATATTCCTGGCCTGTTGCATCCTGCACAACATGGTCAAAGAATGTGGGATAGCTGTACAGGTCAAAGAGAAGGACAGCAATGGGGACGATGGGGATGCCAGTGACAATGGTGATGAGCAGCCCCCTTGGCCAACTAGACCCCGACTGATCTGGCTGGCACAGCTGCACTGGGACACCATCACAGAGGAGCATTTCAGCCAACCCAGATAAGTCAGGGTGACATACGCAACCACCAGTGGCTAAGCACAACCCAGAAACATGCATGGAAACACACCAGGGTGCATGCTGGCAAGGGATGTGGCAGGGCACAGAGCACACACACAACCAGAGATGGGTGAACATCAACACGTCACATGGATGGACGACACACATGCACACACACAATGCACCAAACGTATAGAGGGCAGGAGGAACACCGACCCAGAACGCCAACCCTAGCAACACACATGTCCACAGGCCACCATGTCCACTGTCCATCCATGTGTGTGTGTCACATGCTGGGCACCATCGCACTTTGGTGTACAGCGCAATGCAGCATCATCATGCACATGTACCTGTGGACAGCAGCTGGAATGGTGTGCAGGTGGACTGTATGTCTGTGTGCAGGGCCAGGCACCCTCCCGCACTGCCCACCAAAACACAATGCACACAGGGCAGCACCAGACAGTGCCCATGCTGGAGACAGGTAAGTCTCGCGCACAGTGCCACGGTTGCCTCGGATGCGTGGGCAGCCTCTGCGAGACCTGCCAGCACTGGCAGGCTGACCACAGGCCTCATTGGGTGGCATCGATGGTCCCCAGGGTTCCACTGCATGAACGAAACTGTGCCCGGCGCAGAGGTCTACAGCACACTGAAAATGCCTGCACCAGGAGTGCTCGGGATGCCCACAGCTGAACCCGATGTCGACAGGGTGGGTGTCGCACAACACCGGAATGGGGAGTGAAGAAGCACTGTGTGGTGTGAGCGACGTGTGGGCACCTGACTGTGTGCCCATTGTGGCCATAAGCAATGAATGCCTGTTCATGCCTGTCAATGGCAGCGGTCACATCCTCCGCAAATGGTCCATACATGAAAGGATCCTATCGCTGTCCCTGCTGTGATGCTCCTCTGCCTGCTACAGAGCCACCCACAGTTCCTCTAGGACGTTGCAAGCTGTATCTGCTGCAGGACCAATGCCCGCAGTAGGCGGGTGTGTTCGCTCCAAGAGGTCGCCTGCCTCGGCATCCTGTCCCTCAGGGTGTGCATGGGCCTGATGTTCAGCACACCTTGAGGGTGGGTGCTGCACACCAGGACCAGGTATGGGCAAGTCCACAGGCGGTGCACAGATGCCGCCGCTGAACCCTGAACCCCCAGTCCCAGTGGGCGCACTGCTGCTGCCACCCTCTGACTGCTGCACCCAAGGGCTCAGTAGTGCCGCCACAGTGGCCACAACAGTCCCACTGTCCTGACCAGGCACTGGTGCTGCCCCACTGGTGCTGACAGGCACAGCCTGGGACTGTGCTGACCACGCTGGCCCACACGGTGGCACCAGCCACAGCCATAGGCTCGAGCTGACCTGCTGTGTGTCCATTCCATGGCACACACGTGTCACTGCCCATGATGGTCATGTCTTCATCACTGGTGCAGGTCTCTGCCCAGCCACAGCCACAGCATGCTGGCATCCTTGGAAGCCAGAGCGCTGAGACACAGTAAGGGCTTCCCCACACCCTCTCAATGACATCAGTTTGGACAGACAGGTGGCCCCCCCTGTCGTGCCGGTCCACAGAAACTTGTGGAGGTGGATGTTCCAAACTCCGACTCTGGCCGACTGTCCTCAGTGGACAGGCCCACCAATGTTGACCCATGCAGATGCTCAGGATCTGTAAGGGAAAGCAAAGTCACGTTACTGCGTGTTACCTACCCGCCCCAAGGCAGACCATGGCTTACCATGCAGAGATGGGCCACCACCCATCTGGAAGCCACCGCCCAGAACTCCCTCTATGGCAAAGCGGTACATGCTTGCAGCAAGCCTGTCTTCTGCTGGTGTGAGCTGCATGACCTCCGGCTGTCCCCGCCTGTTGCAGCATGTGCCGCCTGATAGCAGCCACCTTCTCCTCACCCTCCTCCTGTCAGTACCCATCTTCTTCTTACACTCCTGCACGGAGCGCTGGTGGCTGCCATGCAGGTTCACGGCATGTTCCACCTCCTCCCATACAGCAGCGCTGGGCCAGATGGGTGCCCCGTCCACTGAGCAATGGCTCCTGATCCAGGTAGGCCTCAAAAGTGCCTCGGTCTCGGCCGTCATGAAATTGAGCCTCCTCCTCTACTCACCACTGTTGCCCTCCTCACCCAGAACTTGCTCAGTCATTATTCAGCCTGTATGGATGGCAGTGGTTACCTGTGACTGTGCAGTCCAAAGCATGTCCCTGAATCCACAGTCCACACTCCCACACAGCATGCAACTCACCAATAAACTGCAGTAACCGACTATGGCCACTGCAGCACTTTGTCGCACTTTATAGTGCAATGCATGAAAATTAGGTGAGGAGCAACTTTAGTAGATGCAAATAACGGTGCTGCCCCATTGAATGGCTGATCGGATGATTTGCATATGACGGCCTGAATATCGCACTTTGCACTTTGCGCAATTGTGTTGAATGTGCTGAGCCAATGGTGAAGTTCCGTGGGATGCGAGTACACCTCACCGCGCATGCCAAGGCTGCTGATGCTGGTATCTGCCATGCTGCTGATGTGCTGTGCACGATGGTCAGTGCAGGGCATGGCCACCGTTGTGCCAGTGGTGCTATAGTGAAGGTCACTACATGGCGCTGTGACAATGGGCCTTCATAGGCGCAATGGCACAACTGCTTGATAGTCGCTGTGGCTGGCACACAGGCAACCAATTGCACTATATGCATAGTCATCTGATGGCGCTGTGCGTGGCCTTGCGCCAGAGACCCTTGACCCTGTGCCCGATCTTTCCCCTTGGCACCAGGCGTCAGGCATGGTGCACCTCTATTGCGCTGTTCGCAACAGCCGATAGGGAATGGCAGCTGTACCGTGCAGCATTTGCATGGGGTACCATGCTGCAGAGTGCCATATTGCCTACTATAGCCATTGTGATGGCACGAAGAGTCCCACAGTGGACTGCCATAGTGTTGGCCAGCCTTGTGGTTGTTGTCCAGCCACAACATGGGCCTCTGTTTGGGAGGTGCCATTGGACAGAGCCAGGACCCAGGTGTGGCAGGAGGTGGCTACTGCCCTGGAGGAGGCTACCAGATGGAGGAGGACCACAGGGCAGTGCAGGCACCACTATGGGGACCTCAGGAGGAGGGTGCGACCTGCTAGCCCGTCTGTGGTCGCGTGCCAGGAGGGCACGGTGCCACGTCCAGGTAGGGGATCCGTCAACGCACTTGTATTGTCCATATAGGTAACAGTGTTGTATGTGTCCAGCACATAGGAGAGGGATAGTCTAGGGTTGGCTGTGGCGGTGTTTACAGGGTGTGCGGTGGGTGGGTCTGGCTGGGTGTGGGCACACACATTGGGGCAGGGGACTTTGCTTCGTGATTGTACTGATGTTCTTCTCTCCTTGTTTCCCACAGGCATGGATGAGCATCACCAGCTGAGGGAAGAGCGGCCAAGGAGGAGGACAGAGCATCCAGGTGGGATGAGGGCCATCACCGCTGACCTGACTGGCCCAATGAGGGTGAGAGCCATAACTCCATGATTACTGTTGCATGCTGTGAAACAGAGTGGGCAGTGGGGCATGGCCACCATCCATGGACACCACTGCCATGCACGCGACTTGTGACAGTCAGCACTGTCCAGTGGCACTGCATGTCTGGGAGTGCATCAGTGGTAGTCCATGCTGCAGTGGGCACGTGGTTGTGGCACTGCCTTCACACTGCATAGCCACATTACTGTACAGCCATAGTGGTGCTGTGCAGGATATGGGTGGTGGGTGTGTGCAGTGGTCCACATGGCTGTGGCTGCCTGGGTGGGTAGGTCTTGTGGACATGGTCACTGTGGGTGGTCGCACACCATCACAGGGTGTGGCACATGGCTGTGCCATGCACAATGGGTGGGCTGCAGGGGAAGGACAGTCACACCTATTGACTCTGCTCCCTCCTCCCATGTGACCAGAGACTCCTGCAAATTCAGCAGGGCATTACTGAGCTGCTCCAGGTGGTGAGGGAGACTTTGCGCTCCTTCAGCAGATACACCACCATGGGGTCAGGAGGAGATGGAGGAGCACACATCAGCACCAGGAGGAGGAGAACTGGGCGGCCGTTGTTGTCCCCATGCCCCGACTACCACCTTCCCCTTTGACCCACCTCACACCCTTCTTCCCTCTCCATATGTTCACCCCTGCCCCTACCCACCCCCACCTTGTTTGTGTCCTCCCCACCACATTTGTACATAGTTGTGTGAATAGTTATATTTTATATTTTGAATACAAATCTTTTGATATGAATACTGTGGTCGTCTCTGATTTGCAGCTGGCTATAAGTGCTCAGCTGCAGTGGTGTGGCGGCCAGGGTGCAGTCATGGGTATGTGTGTATGTCCGTGGGGAAGTGACTATGGTGGGAGTAGCTATCAGTCGGTGTCTGTGGTGCGTGTGTTATTCCCTGTGCAATGGATGACTATGTGCAGTGGTCCCTGGTGCATGCTCTGTGTCCATGGTGCCCCTGTCAACCCATCCATGGCCTGTGCAGCTGACACCCTTGCATGTCTGTGACCTGCAAGGTCTGCTGCCATGTCAGTGGTGGCTGTCCATGCAGGGCAGCCACTGTACCGATTCAATGCTGAGTTGCCTCCTGTCACTGGTGGGTGCATGTTTGCCTCAGGTGACACTGTGGCCTCCATGGCTGTTGTCCCACCTCCATGCTGTGGCTTTTGTGTTGCAGGGGAAGTGCACCACTGTCTGTGACTTGTGCTCCAGGCATACTGTATGATGGTGGCGCACGGGTCCACAGTGCCTGCGAGGGTGGCTGGCACTCCTGTGCCATGGAGGACTGCAGGCTGTGTGTACACAGTTTCCATGGGCTCACACTGGGGCTTGGTTGCCCTGCTACTGCGTCCCTGTGTTATTGTCCCTTGGGTATGGGTGGGTGTTTGTCCCTGCACTGTGTTGCATCCGGTGTGGTGCATGCTTCCACGCACCACTGTGGGTGTCTGTGCTGGCTGTTGTGGTCAGTGTTGGGTCCAGATGTGTCACTGGACTACTGTGCAGGTGCTGTATCACTGGTGGTGGTGTCAGGGGCATGCCCTATCCCGTGTGGGGTACCTCTTGTGCCAATGCATGGTCAGTCTCTCAGCTGTACTTCAGGGATTGTGCATGGTGGCACTGTGTCTGCCATTGTTGCTTTGTTGTTGCTGACACCCACTGCTGGGTGCTCATGGTGGGGCTGGCTTGTATGGTTCTCTGGCACAAGGTTGCAATGTCACAGTGGGGGTGGTGGTATGCAGGGGTTTCCTGCAGTGGTTGTCACTGCTCATGGGGGTGTCTGGGGTCACGGTGCAGGGTGTGCTGTGCACTGGGGGATGGTGTGGCACAGGGTGGTCCACCCTCCCAGTGTGGCAGTCTCAGCTTGCCGGTGGTGTGTGATGGGGCACCATGGCCCAGCTGTGGGTTTTGCTTGTATCCATGGGTGATGGTTTTTCCAGCCTCCCCAGTTGTGCTGTGCTTGGGGTGTGGGGACAATGTCAGTTCTGCTGTGTGTTCCTGTGCCCATCTGTGGCATGGGTGGGAGCCCCTACCTCCTGGTTGTACAGTTACATTGCTCTGCAACTGGGGCCTGCTTGCGCTTATGGCACCTCTGGACTGCTCAGCTGGACATCCCTTGTTGCACCATAGCGCATCATATCTGCTCAGCTTCCCTCCTAGTTGCATTATGGTGCAGGTTGTGCGATATTCAGATGGCTGTAGGCTGTTTGGCTTGCTCCCTTTTTGGTCTGACCATCACACCATAAGGTTCAGTTTTCAGGGCTCCCTCTAATAGGTCTGCCCCTACGGAGATGGTTCAGTACCGCCCTTTACATGATTAGTCCCAGTGACCTGATGGTGGTACTGGATCTATCGTGCGTGTCTGGTGAATGCATGAGTCCAGACAATCTTGTATTAGCCTATAATAAGGCTGTGGGAGATGCTCTGGTCAAGATTGCTCTGTTCATGTTCGCCTCTCACCTCCGTCTCAAGAGCCCCTGGTTAGATGGCTCCTTGAAGGAGTTAGGGAGAGTTGGCCGAAGGGTGAGAGAGTCTGGCAGAAATCCGGTAATGATGTTGACAGGCTTAGATTGATGGCACATTATGATGGCTATCAATCAGAAATCAACCGTAAGAAGGCAGAATTCTGTCCAGGAGATTTCTGCTGCACAGAATCGACCGCTCAGCTTTTCGGACTGTTGACAGATTGTGCAATCCAATCTGTCTCCAGCCCAGAGAAGCTTTTTTCACTAAGATGTGAGGAGTTTGCTTGTTTCTTTGCAGATAAGGTTGCTAGCATCAGGTCTGGCATCGGTCCGACACCTCCTTTGAGGGATTGCAGTTGTCGACAGGAAGTGCTATGCACCAGGTCAGTCTGGTCAGAGTTTCGCTGGCTGGATTTCACTGACATTGTGAAGATCATCCAAACATTGCTACCAACCAGTTGTAGTTTGGATCCGGCCCTACACCCTCTTAGTAGGATGTGTAGACGTTATCTGCCGATCCTTGCTGACATTGTTTGGAAATCCTTGGAGAGGGGCGCCTTTCCTGATCCTTAAGGAGGCGTGTAGTTTGACACTCCTAAAACCTTCCTTGGATCAGACTGTCTTGCTAACTACCAGCTTATCTCTAACCTGCCTTTTGTTGGTAGGTTATTGAGAAGGCCGTTGCATTACAACTGGATGATCATCTTACAACTCACAATGTCTATGATACTCTCCAATCTGGTTTTAGGAAGAAGCATAGCATGGACACTGCCCTTGTCCGGGTGTTGAATGACCTCCTAATGGCTAGAGATCAAAGGCATGTACCATTCTGGTCCTTCTCGATCTCTCTGCAGCATTTGACACTGTAGACCATGGTGTGCTGTTGGAGCGCTTGCAGATTTATTGCAGACTGTCTGGAACAGTCCTCAAATGGTTTCAGTCTTACCTCACAGACAGGTTTCAGAGGGTTACTCTGGAATTTATTCCTCTGTTGCACACTCCTGCCTTGTGGGGTACTGCAGGGTTCCATTTTAGCACCCATGTTGTTTGCAGTGTACATGCTGCCTTTGGGAGATATCATTAGGCGATACAGTCTGGGTTTTCACCCTATGCAGATGATACTCAGCTGTATTTGTCCTTTCCGCCCGGGCAGGATGGTGCTTTCTCCATGCTAGACAACTGCCTTGCTGAAATCAGATTATGGATGAGTTCTAGCTGGCTGAGACTGAACCCTGATAAGACTGAGGTGCTGGTAGTGGACCCGTTTCAACGGTGGTAGGTTTTGGGTCTGGCCAACCACCGGGCTTATCGCTCGGTGGTATGTCGCTCACTACCTCTGATGGGGTATGAAACCTGGGAGTTATTTTTGACAATGGCTTGACCTTAAAATCTCAGATAGCAGCCATAGTCAAATCTCTTTTTCATCTGAGGAATATCGCCTGGGTAAAACACCTGGTCCCACCGGTGATCTGCCACCGCTGATCCATGCCTTCATCACTGCCCATCTTGATTACTGTAATTCCCCTACCTAGGGCTATCTGGGGTTGATATCTATCGCCTGCAGCTGGTGCAGAACGCGCGGCATGGCTTCTGACCGGACCTCTAGATCCAGCTATATTCCACCTGTGCTCCATGAACTGCACTGGCTGCCAGTAGGTGGCGGATCACCTATAAGGTTGGTTTACTAACCTTTAAAGCCCTACATGATCAGGGAGCCGGTTACCTGAAAGATCTCTTGGTACCCTATTGCCCCTGTCCTCTCCGCTCCACCAGCGAGGGATTGCTGGAGATTCCCAGGATTCGATTAAAAACATCAGGATCCTATGCCTTTGCTTTTTCAGCACCAACCCTGTGGAATTCTCTACCTCATTGTTTGAATGTCCAACTGTCAAGAAATTTAAAAGGAATTAAAGACATATTTATTCAGTTTAGCATATTCTAGTTATGGCTGTTAATTTTATGATTACTTTAATTTATGTGCATATGTGATTTTACTGTACAGCGCCTTGGTTCTGAAAGGCACTTTATAAATAAAGATGATTTGATATGATTTGATTTGAATATCGCTCAGTTACGCATGGGTGCAATAGACTTGTTCTTCCTCCTGCTATTGAGCACTTTTTGGGCGAGTTTGAATATCCAGGCCTCTATGTTTAGCTTGAAGTGGTGGTTAATTTGGAGTATGCTGGTGAGGAGGTTGCACCCATGGAGGAAGCAGGTGAAATTTAAGTAGCAGGCAAGCCTGGAGGAGGTCCCTCTACAGGGTCTGAAGCAATTGGGTGTGGGTAGGAGTGTAGGGAAAGGAGAGGGGTGGTAACTGAATGAATTGAGGCATTGATAGAATCCCATGAGGTAGGGAAAGGGTTGCTAGGGTAGTTTGTGCATAGGGTGGATATGCTGGGGGAAAGTTTCAAATTACCTATGCCAGGTGTGCACAATAAGAAAATAAATCTGGGACCAACACTGAGGAGTACAGCAACATGGTGTTTTTAGTGGGACTGGAGATGGGCTGTGGTGATCTATAGTGGTAGTTAGGTAAAACCTGCAGGTTGAAAAGTCAGGTGATTGAAAACCATGTGACCACCACCCTATAAAGCTAAAGTCAACCAAGGATTGGGGGTGGTCAGTGGCAGGAAACACAGAAAGAAGCACTATGTATAATCTGCATCCTGGCTGCTTCATACCTGATGCATTTAGCTGTGGTGACCCAGTACTCCTCTGTGCTGTGGTAAAAGTGCAAGACTGCTGCTCTGGGTGGTTGCTGAAATTAGAAAGAAATGAGAAGAGATGCAGTTAAAATACTATCAGGCAGGAAGGGGCACACTATCAGGTTACAGGTGAGGCTGTGGGTGCTGGGGAGAACAGATTAAGCTTTCAGTCTGTTAAAAAATTACTGGCTGAGTAGGGGCGGGTGAAAGTTGCAAATTCCGCTTTTGTTAACTTCTGCAGATCAGAAATTCCACAGAAATTTCACAACTTCGCCATTGTGAAACTGGGATTTCCATGGATTTCGCCAAGTTCTCCTGACATTCTTTGTGAACTGTGGATAAATGCATTTAAACTGTGGAATTTTTTCTATCCATGTTTAATGAACTGTCAGTGAATAAGAGTGTGCTTGTACAACCATGCAGTCATTCACAGACACTCAGTGGGCCACTGGTAGTGGAGGAGAGAAGAGGGCTACACCGTGGCCTCTCAGGGTCAGGGTGGAAGGAACAGGGTGGTGGCAGATGAACTGTCAGGTGGGGTCCACTAGACACCAGGGAATTGGTAATACTTTTTATAAGGGATCGGGATGGGGTCCACTAAACACCAGGGAATACTGGAAATAGAGGGGATGAGTTGGTGGACAGATGGATTTATCTTTTGTGAATTAAGGAATCCAGGATGGGGAGAGGTTTCTAGACACCAGAGAAATAAAAATGATTTTGGGGAGCATGATCAGTGGGTGGGGGGCCACTAGACACCAGGAGGGTCCAAGGAGGAGGGATTAAAGTATTTATTTATTAATTGGGAACCTTGATTAGTGGGAGGTGGATTAATGTATTAAACTGATGTTAAAAAGCCTCAGAATGGACCACTGGCAGTAATCCTTTCTGAGGATTTTTTCCTGCAGTTTAATAAGTTAACCCACAGTTTGTATATTTATTCAATAATTTTAAGGTAGAATTTCCATGAAAGTTGTGGAAATATTTCTGAACTTTGTGGAAGCAAAATTCTCACTTCATGGAAATTCCACCAGCGGAATTTTTTTTGCACACCTCTCTATGGCTGAGTCCTTAAAATTACTGGGTGTCTCCTTTAAACAAGCAGCAGAAGTTAGCTGAAATAAATTTTAAATATAGCAGGAATGCATTTTACAAGCTAAAATAAACTTAAATTATAGCAGGAATACATTTATGGCTGGCTAAAATAACTAAAATCATCTGAAGTAAATTAAAGTGCTAGCTAATGTCCTTAAGTACCCTAACAGTGATATATTGTTAGTACGTCATTTCTACATTTATTATGTTTGTTTTATAGTACAGGCGGTGAACAAGAAGCTCATCCATCAGAAATAGAAAATACATGCCTCCATGAAGAAATAAACATCCAAAATGCAACCAAATGTGAAACATCTGAGCTGAAAAAATGCTGTTAAGCACAAAACAGAAAATATTACAGAAAATACAACTGTTCTAATAGTTCTTCCTTTTTCCAAGAATTGATTCAATATTGCTGAAAATCAATTTGAAAACAGGAAATGTGAAGTTGAAAACTAAGACAAGCCAGAGTAGGGATTAATCCACAACTAATCTCATCAGACTAGAAATCTGTTGTTAATGGAAGTTAAATAAGGAATTTCAGTGCTCTCCAAAAACTCTGGCTGTGAATTAAGGGAGAAAGGAACAGGAGTAAACAGTATGAACAAAAGATTTAATTGATAAAAAGACATCTAACTAAATTTCAACATATCATACCCCAAGATTTTATTGCAATTCCAATGGGAAAAGAAGCTGGGGGATCTGACCCTAATTCTTCTGAAATGTGTTCGTGTGTGTGTGTGTGTGGGGGCAGGATGTAAATTATCCACCGATTAAATTCTCAGAAACATGAAGGTTGACCATTCCCAAGTTACTAAGGAAACTATAAATACAGCTTTAGGTCCCAACTTAAATTCAGACACTCAGGTTGTAATGCTTGGTACTGGGTCAATACCACAAGAAAGACAGCACAGTATTTATAGCACTGTGTAGATCATGCCTGGGTTTACAGTGACAGGGGTATACCAGCAGTAAGGAATTACCGCTACTCCTGTTGCTGTGTGCTTTTCTATTGAGGATCAACTTGCCTTGTGCTTGGTGCCTGGTCAAGCCACTCCCATGGTGGAGAGGCTAGGGCACCATCACACGATGAAATGGGAGACCTGGGACTGTGGTTCAAGACCTCCAGTCTCCCTTGCTGCTACTTTTGCAGCCTATTTAAAAAGTTTCCCTCTCGAGTTACTCCTTCTCCAAAGTCCACACTCTCCTGGAGTTTTTATCTAAATTCGGTGTGGGGTGCAGGAAGCCAAGGCCACCCACAAAAATCACGGAAGTGCATTCTTTTCAAGGGCATGTGCTGTTTGTGTGGTGGTCGGTGTTTTACCTAGTGTTTTTCAGTGCACACCCTTTGCTTACAGCATTAATTGCACGTTTTTTGCTAGGACGAGATGACCCCTGCTATAATGCTTGCAAAAAGAAAATCCATTAACTCTCTCACTGCAACAATTGGTTGAGTCAGTTCCACCTCTCCTCCCTATCCTTATTTGTTCCAAACCATAAAGCTGGCATCACATGGGTAACTATTATTATGATATAGCAAGAAAATGTAAGCCACGGACTTTCAAGATTACCATCTCTCATGCCCCTGACATATTCCAGAATTGTCATTTTAAGCTGCATCAGTGTATGGCCCACATACAGTTTGTTACAACTACACCAGAGGGCATAAACAATGAAATTAGTGGTACATGTGATGATCTGAAGAATGCCAACCTTTCTGTCACAAGAAGGTAGCTGAAAGGTAGCCCTAGTATGTGTTCATTCATGTCAGCTCAGTTGGGTGGCCAACCATGGTGGTGAGTGGAGGGTTTTACTGGTTGCCCACCATTGTCAAGGTGTGGGCAGTGGAGTGATAGGGATCTACCTGCTGGGGTGAGGGGGTGGAGGTCTACAAGATGCCAAAGATATTTGCACAGCACTGTTGAATGAGACACTGGTGTCGATGATCAGTGATGGCGGGTGGCGGGTACACTGGACAGCACACCACCAGGGACTTCTACTGTTACTTTACTGGGACTGATGATCAATGAGTGGGATGGGGACCCTCTCATCACCAGGGTTGTACTCACATTGTACTGCCTGTGCAGTATGAGCCAATGATGTTATTTTGCTGACATTGCAGCCAGCGATGTTTTGCCTACTGTGTTTTCTTCCACAATGTTTTTTCCCACATTGTTCATAGCCAGATCCCTGCAGGCACAGACCCAGAACTTGAGCCAAGAGAGATGGTCCTTCCACTGCAGCTGCTGGTTTTCTGAGCCCCTCCCACCACAGGCATAGACCCAGGACTTGCGCTAAAAGAGATGGCTCTTTTCCCATGCTGCTGCCAATTTCTCTGACTCCTCCCCACCTCAGGCACAGACTCAGGACCTGAGCCAAGAGACACAGTTCTTTGACTTGCAGCTGCTGGTTTATCGATCCCCCTCCCACTGCAGGCACAGACCCAGGAAATGAGCAAAGAGAAATGGCTCTTTCCACCTGCCGCTGCCAGTTTTCTGACCCCCACAGCAGGCACAGGCACAGTGACCTGAGCCAAGAAAGATGGCTCTTTCCCCCTGCAGCTGCTGATTTCCTGACCCCCATCACCATCACATATACGGAGCACCACTTTGTCTGAGGACCTGTTTAGGTTGTTTTTGGAGTGACTGCATAAATTGTATCAAGCCTGTTTTTGTAGAATTTGTGTCGGTTACTTTAAGGATGTTTTCTGAATTATAGTGATTAAGTCCATTTTGCATCTTGTTTTAAAAGAGGTGCAGTTGTATTGCTATATGGAGCTGCCTTTTCTGTGTATTTGTATTGTTTTACCTGATATGCTCCTGCTGCACTGCTATGCCTCAGTCACCATTTGCTTTGTTCTGGACTTCTCCTACCCTTTCCTAACAAGCCCATTCCCCCAACCTTAGCTAGCCTTTGTGTCTTGTTTGATCCCTTAATCCCTTGCTGCCCTTTAACTTATGTTGCTTTACCTGCAGGTTGTAGGCACAGATACAGGACTTGAGCCAAGAGAGATAGCTCTTTCCCTGCAGCTGCCAGGTTTGCCGACCCCCTCCCCACCGTCAGTATGGATAATCACTGTGTCAGAAGACCGCTTTACACCCACCGCCACTACCGCTGTGGCTGCCCCACCCCACCCCTTCCTCCCACCCTGGTGAGCATTTGTTTTATAGGCAGACCAGGTCATGTGTCTGTGTCATGTGACTGCCACCGATGTCAATTTCTATCTCTCCAAACTCCCTTAGCAGCTTATACTGCTAACCATTAGAGGACACTGTGCTATCTTACCACTTAATTCTAAATAGAAGTGCAGTTGTCCCTGCCCTTAGCTGTCCTTTCTGCCTATTCCACCTATCAACTGTCCTTTCTGCAGATTCCACCCATTTAATCTTCAACCTGTGTTCTCTGCCCTTCTGTTATATTCAATCTCTCCTTTCCTTGGGCTTTTCTTTTCCTTGTGAGCTTTTAACCCAGGCCTGATGTGCACAGTTTACTCTGAAGCTTGTAACTGAAGCTGCTAGGCCACTTAGCCTGTCATTCTTTTCACCTGCTACTATCCTATAGCACCTTTGTCCTCCCTCCCATACACATAATTGTTATATGTATCCTCCTATCTTGTTCTAGCTCACTCACCTGCCCCACCCTTAACACATTGATTTGGTTCATCCCATCTCTCCTGTGCTGTCTTTTCCACCTAGGTCCTAGAAGTAATCCTTAACTTCACCTTCTTAGCATCTTCATACAACCCTGTTAAAATACCTTTAGGTAGCTAAGCTTTAAGGCATCTTAATAACTTGGGACCTTCCCAACCTGTCTCTTAACATGTTGTCTATTATCCTGCTTGTTCTTGTTTCACTCCTATCTTTCATTACATGCTAAACCCACAATGCCTAAAATAACTCACACAGAACCTCTTCAAGCCCTTGTTTATTGCTAACCCACATCCTCCCTGAAACAAGTCCTCCACATCCCTGGCAAAATCCTTCTCCTGCCTCAAAAACTTGCCATTTGAGCCATTTTTGCTCACTTATGCAAATGCACCATACTGTTTATATGATAGTTTAACAAAGTCTGCTTCATCTTTACTTTGCTACCCTACTGCTGCAAGAAGGAGATTCTACTTATGAGGTATAGGCTTAAAAACAATTATCACACTTTTACTTCTTTGTTCTGGGAATACTGAAATTAACCCAGGCCCTATCTCACCCTTAATGTACCCTTCTGATTTTGCATCAGTACATGGCATAAAATTGATGCAAATAAATGTTTGCAGTCTTCTGGAAAAGTTGACATGGTAAACACATGGGTTTCCCACACAAGCCCTGATGACTTGGTAATTACCAAATCATGGCTAAAGAACACCACCACTGACCATCAGATAGTGCTGCCATCCTACAATACCTTTCGGTTGATAGACCCACTAGAAGGGGTAGTTATTTATGTTAATACAAAATACCCAGCTACTGAACATCTTGCCAATACCAATCCCAAATAATTTGAAATCCTAGCTGTAAGACTTTACTCAGCCTCTGATTAGGCATTCAACGTGATTGATTGCAACAGACCCCTATCGGTGTGGGGGTCAGAACTACTTTTAACCCTACAAAATGTTATTGATATCATTGCAATGAGTTCATTATTCTTGAGATCTCAACTTGGACTGATTTAGCCAAAAGCAAACACCTTAAAAGAACTGTCTGATGAGTTTGGCATCACTCAGCCCATATCTGAACCCACTAGAATCAACTCAAAACTCAACCAGTAGCTCTGTACTGGACTTGATATTGAATAATAGACCGCACAATATATTGGACACAGCTGTGTATTCCATGATAATCTTAGCGATCACAATATAGTTGTCTATTTAAGAAGTTCTGAAAATGCTCCCCAGCCCCAAATGTATCACCAAATGAAACTAGCATAAGTTCAAGTTAGAAAATTAAATAACCAAAACTACACTGCTTCACTTCCAAAGCCTGTGCTCCGTGCAAAAGCATATAAATCAAGAACAACAAAATCACAGTACCAGGCTGCAGCTTATGTAAATAATTTAATAGTGTACATAAATACAGACAGATACATGGACCATACGGACAGGTTAGAAAATTACCTAGCTGATCTTAGGAGCATCAATTGGCATAGTTTACTTAGCCCCCAGTGGATGAGGCTGTTGACGCCTTTAATAAAACTCTTTTAAACTTTATAAACACAAATACTCCTTTAAAAATGCTGAGTAAAAAAGACTCATTTCCCTGGTTTACCTCGAATTGAAAATAGCTTTATCCCAAAGGGACAAATTATGGGCCACAGCTAGACATACCAAATCCCTTCAGACTGTGAGGCTTTTTGAGTCATGCATAATAGCTATACCAAGCTGATTAAATTTATTAAACGAATTATCATGTGTCTGCCCTTGAACCCAGCAAAAATATGGCAAACAATCAAATCTGTTGAAGGTCATAGAATCCCCATCCATATCCATAAAAATTGCATCACAAGGAACAACAATATCTGACCATGATATCATACTGGAGAAACTAAATTCTCATTTTGCAACAGTGGGTCTAGCTTTTGACTCTTTCCCAGCTGTGGGTCTAGTGGATCACCCTGCACCAAAGGATGCTGCTGATCAGCAGGACAAGGGACCTTTAGTCTTTCTCCAGTAACTTTTAAGCAAAGGAGGACGCGATTGCTAACACTGACAAATAAGAGTGCTGGTGCTGATGGCATTGGCCCTGCATTTTAAAGTTAGGTATTACTTGTTAATAGCCCCTAGAACTACCTTTTGACTTGTCTATCATGTCGGATATGGTTCCTGTCCCTGGAAACAGCCTTTTACCCCCATTCAAGTCTGGTGATTCAAGTGACCTGAACAACTACAGATATATTTCCATTCTGCCTGTTTTGTCAAAGGTCCAAAAGTAGTTAAACAGCTGAAAGATCACCTTGAAAATTCAGACTTGTTTAATCCAGTACAATCAGGCTTCGCAAAAGCATAGCACTGCTTCAGCACTTACCACTGTAACAAATGATTGGTTTACAACCCTTGACAATAAATTACTCGCTAGGGCTGTTTTCCTAGACCTAAGTATGGCATTTGACACAGCTGACCATGACCTACTGCTTGATAAGCTTAAAGAGCACAGGCTAACCAACTGCTCATTAAATTGGTTTTCCAGGTATCTTGCAGGCAGATTACAGAGTATCAAGACCGATGGCTTCTATCCCCTCTCCACTTTCAAGACGTGTACCACATCCTTGGACCACTACTTTTTCAGTTTATGTAAATACCATACGTGATAATATCCGTAATTCCAACCTTTACCTCTTTGCTGATTAAACAGTTCTCTGCACTTCTAAACCCTCCCTAGCAGATGTTAGGGCAGTGCTTCAGGATGACTTTTATCAATTGCAACTCAATTTAATAAACTCCAGATTACAGCTAAATGCCAAGAAAAACTAAGCTATGTTCTTTATATCCCATAATCCTTTAACCTTACGTTGCAAACAAATTACTCCTGTAACTATTTCAACTTTGCTAGGGACTCATTAGAAGTTGTAGACAAATTTAAATATTTACTTAATTGGCTTGACAGTAACCTATCCTTCATATGACATATTGAAACCCTTATAAAAGGTAAAAGCCATTTTTTTCAGGAACAAAACACTATTTCACACAGACATTAGGATTAGGTTATTTGAAGCAACTTTTCTTCCCTTGTGGATTATGCAGACATTTATAGTAGTAGCTCTGCTACTAACCTGAATAAGCTAGATGTTCTTTATCACCATGACTTACAATTTATAACCTATGCACCTTTCCAAACCCACTACTGTGTCCTGTATTCTTTAATAGGCTGGACATCGCTGACTTCCAGAAGGATATTCCATATCTGTACCTGGTCCTATAAATCACTGCTGAACAAACTACCTACCTATATCACGTCCCTGTTCCACAGTTCTGGCAGGTGCTACTCCCTTAGCAAAAATATCAGCATCCAGTTAGTTGTGCCCAAATTCTGCACCCACTATCCAATGCACCATTCCGTCAGCCTGAACAAACTTCAGACATTGCTAAGGCTCAACAAGTTAATATATTTGAAACTCTTCAAATCCCTAGCCAAAATCACTGTCCAGGAAACATGCCAATGTTTTGAGTTTACATTCCCTCAAAGGTTTTACCATATATGTGAGCACTTATGCTCATTCCTTGGTTTCCTTTCCTCACACTTGCACATCTGTTTTGCCCTTTCTAATGGTGTAAATGTTATTTTCAAATATGTAAAGCCTGTAACAGCTTATGTTGTTCTACATGCAATGTTCCAGTATGCAAGCCTGTAACCCAATTAGCACTGTATGCTTTCTTTATTACTCAGAGTACATGTATCAGGTTATCTTTACAGTGTCTTTTGTTCTTACTATTAAACTTGTATTTTGTACTTGTATTATATTGTCCTTGAGAGAACCTCCTGTAAATGAGCATGCTCAATGGGGTTTTCCTGAAAATAAACAAACTTATTAGGTTTACAGACATGAACGAATGAGTGATCATGAAAAGTTCAGCTTGCTGTCCCTTGGTCAAAGCATGTTCTATCAAATCTGTCACTTGCGACTCTGTGTTTTGGACTCAGATGGATATTGTACCACCTCTTTTACCCATCCATGTTTGGTTTTGCATTTTTGGCTTCGTGTGTCTGTTTTCTCCCTTCTGAACAAATAAGTCGTGCTTCTACATGCTGCTTCTTGTGTCGTGCTGAGTATTAGTCTCACCAACACAGTTCTTGTAAATGCATGTTAGGGATGAACATTTGTGCCACTAAATTCTCAGCCTAATAAATTATTCTGTGTGAAAATGTTTGCATGAAGAAACTAAATGAGGTGGGCTCCCAGAATAAATATGCTGCTTCTGCACTCTGCAAGTCTCACATCACTGCACCTGTCCTGAAGGACTTTGGAAGTGACCAGAAATCTTGGATGTTTTTTCAGAAAATCATAATGCCTTTTGTGGTGCAGATCCAGATGATGACCTTTGAGTATTGTTTTGAGTCCTACCAGCAAATGTAAGAATTTAGTTATGTATTTATTAATTTATTTTTATTTTAAGCATTGGGGGAGGGGTAAACAGTGTATCTCTTACCATCTTCTGTTCCTGTTTTGTCTTTTCAGATATTTATCACCCAGGTGATTAAATCCTATTGCTGCATGGTCCAGCTCAGATCTAGTTGTTTAATTTAGCAGTGTTTCCTACCAGGGAAAGTAAGTATTTTTTTTTTGATTTCGTTTATTTTCAATAACTTTTATAGTACAAACCATAAAAGAAATACAATATCCAGGAAACAATGTTGTGTACCATACATAGTTGTAACTAAGGTGTAGGGAGTTTAAACAATTTAAACAAAGACAAATTATGAAACCCTTCCTCCTTCACCTTTGAAAAGAAAAATCTACCCACCCTTCCTAACCCCAAAGCCAGCACAGTCTCAACCAATTAAATGCTTACAAATTCTCCGATAGAGGGGTTCCATAACAGTTCTTCTGACAATAGCAAATACTGAAGGGTCAAAAAATATATATATGTATATTTAGATGGTGGGAATGGGAGGAACTGGCTGAAATGGAAATAAATAGCCACATTTCTCCTTGAGGATTGAGAAAGAGGGCCCTAACATTTCTGGAACTTATCTCAGGAATGAGTGGCTCTAGCCACACATCGCTCTGCATTTATAGCATTGAGGAATTTGGCCCACCATTCTCCAAAGGATGGTTCATACTCATCCTTCCAATGTCTAAGGATTTGTAGTTTAGTTACCATGGCAACCATAGCAAATCTCTTCTTCTGAAGAAGAGAGGAATGGAAGAATAAAGCCTAAAGGCAGGTGTCTTCTGAAAAAAAAGACAAATTTAGATATGGTGATATATGTTTTCTCACCAGTTTCCAACATTTTGGATCTTAGGACAGAGCCATAACTTGTGGTACAATGTGACAGTCTTTGACCCACAGACTGTACAAACGGGGAGGATAGCCTGCTCATTCTGTAAAGCTTGTTAGGTGTATAGTACATATGTGGAGTATCTTAAACTGAATAGTACTCAGGCAGTCCTGTTTAATTAATGCAAAACATCTGTCCAGATAGTACCCCAAGTTTTATCTGAGAGGTGCCGAGACAGAGTATGTTTCAATAAAATCTACAGGAGAAAGGCTAGTCCACGGCCTGCTAATTAAGGCATGGTAGATTTTGGAAATTGGTTTTGACCCTTTGCTAGTTTGAGAGAGAGTGAGAAACCCCACTGTCTCTGACCAGGGGGTTGCCTAAAATTCTCTAACACAGTGATGGATCTGGGTAAATTGGAATACTCACTGGGGAAATAATAAACTTCATTAGCAAGCCAGCAACTGAAAGAAGCAAGCCCCCTGAACTAGATCTCTTAATCTTGGTTCTGGAGGAGGCCACCAGATTTTAGGTTTAATTGTGGTATGATCTATTTTAAATTAGGATTATTAAACAATGGTTGAGTAATGTCTTTTCTAATCTTGGATTGAGTTAGGGAACAAAATTGCTGGAATGCTTTAATGTCCCAACCAATTGGAGAATCCTTTACCTCAATGGTACCTCTGACCCTGGGCTATATAACACAGCTGGAAGGAGATGTTGCATTATTTAGCCTTGTCCAAGTCTAATTGCAGCCATGTCGGGATCTCAGATGAAACATCTTTGGGGAATATCCAGCATAGAAATTTACTAGTATAATAGAAATAAAAATCTGGAATTTTCAGCCCACCTAAGCGCCTAAGGCAGGTAAACTTCCAGTAGGCCTCATGCAAAGGTTTCCCATTCCAAAGAATATCCGAACAAATACCTTGGAGTGACATAAAGAAGGATTTCATGAGGAATATACTGAGGTTGTTTATGGGGTAGAAATACCTGGGTAATATAACCATTTTTACAACATTGGCTATTCCCTAAAAGGATAATGGTAGATTTTTCCACCCTGCCAGATCTTCTTTGGCTGTTTTCAAAATGGGGTACAAATTCAGCTCCTTAACTTTCTGTACCTCCTTAGTCACTTTAATACCTAGGTAGGACATAGCAGATGTCCATTGTAGCCCTAAGTCAGTAACTGGAACTTTTCACCAGCACTGAGAGAGGATAGACTGTAGTTTTGTTTTGTTGAGATTGTAACCTGCGAACTCACTAAAATTAACAATAACTTGAAGAGCCCTAGGGATAGAAAGTTTGCTCAAAGATAGATGGAAGTAGATCATCAGCTAAAGGGACAGTTTAAACTCTGATTCTCCAACCTGGATACCTTTAATCTCCTGCTCCTGATTAAGCACTGTGGCTAGTGGCTCAATATACAGGTTAAATAAATATGGGGAAAGAGGGCAACCTTGTCTAGTGCCACTACTTAATGGGAAAGGATCTGATAGGTGGTTGATGCACATCAGACGTGCTGAGGAACATTGATAGAGTATGTGGATCCGTTGATAAAAGCTTCTGGAATCCCGTATTTGGAGAGGACTGAAAATAAATAAGGCCAGGCTACTCTATCAAATACTTTTTCTCATCCAGGGACACCAGTACTGCTTCCAGATTGGGGTCCCTGGATGCAGAAATGAGGTGATAAAGTTTATGGAAATGGTCAGCTGATGATCTGCCAGCTACAAACCCTGCTTGTTCAGGCCCTAATAGAACGGGTCCAAACTTTAGCTAGTCTGGTTGCTAATACTTTAGCATAAATTTTAACATCTACATTCAATAATGATATAGGCTGATAATTATCTATTATAGTGGGATCTTTCCCAGGCTTAGGAAGAAGAAGAATTCTAGCCTTGAATATAGATGGATCTGTCATGGTAGAAGACTCCCAGTAGTTAAATAGTTGGGATAGTAGGGGAGAAGTTGATCTTTAAGGTTTTATAAAACAGACCCAAGAATCTATCCGGCCTGGTGCCTTGTCTGGTTTAAAGCATCAATAGCTAGTGAGATTTCTTCTAGAGCTGTTGAATCTATTAGAAGGATTGGTGTCCACTGAAAGATAAGGGAGGTTTGCTCTATGTATGAAATTATGCATTGTTTGGTATTGTATAGCGATAATGGGGTAGATGAGTACAGAGCATTATAAAATTCTCTAAAGGAGATTTCTTTGGGGTTTGAGAGCAAAGCTCCTGTTTGTGGGTGTCTAACAACGAAATCCACTTTGCTGCTGGCTGTTTTATTTGCCAGGCAAGTAGTTTCCCAGCTTTACTGCCCTGACCAATATAGGTAGCTTTAACCAGGTATGCTGCTTTTCCACCTTCTCCAGAAGTGAGCTTGAATATTGTGCCCTGAGGCGGATAAGTTTATGCTTTATCCCCATAGAAAGTTTGTCTAGACCCTTTGTTTCCAAGACACGGATTCTGTTTAAACACTGATTGAGATGATATAATTTTTTCTTCTTTGTAACCATAGCAATCCAAATGAATTCTCCTCTCCAGGTAGCTTTTAGAGCAGCCCATACCATATCCACTGAAGGGATAGAGTTTAGATTCCATAAAACAGAATCTTGCAAAATTGCTTAAAATGAGATTATTTGTTGTCTTTCAACAATGAATTGTTGAGTGACCAAGTATGTGGCCTAAACAAAATCTCTGGGAAATTTAGAGTAGTAGAGATGGGAGAGTGGTCTGAGATAACTCTAGCACATATCTTAGAGTCTGAAATAGAGGAACTCAGGTGCTGGCTTATTAGAAAATAATCTAGCGAGAATAACTTTTGTGGACTGGGGGAAAAGTCAAATCTTTGGTCAGGGGTTTGAAAGTCTCCAAGGTCTATTAGCCTAAAGAGGATATGAATTCACATAGAGTTCTTTAAGCTGGTGAGGAGCCTAGCCCTGGCCGGATGTATGGTCTAAATCATTAGTTTGCGCTAAGTTCCAGTCACCACCCAGTATGGTTGAGTACTGAGAGAAGGAGCTAGAATCGAGGCCAATTGGGTAAAAAGAGGATTTTCTACATTGGGCCCATAAATTGAGCCCAACATGACATCTAGGTTACCTAGTTTACCATGGACCAGGATATAACGGTTGTCAGGATCACTAAACGTAATAGCTGTAAAGGCACATTCTTAGCAATTAAAATGGCTACCCTCCATTTCTGTTGGCTAAACCCTGCTCTGAATACCTGACCTACCCAAACTTTTGCAAGTGACTTAACTGATTTGGGAGCAAATGGGTTTCTTGGATGAATACAATCTTAGGATTGTACTTAGCCAAATGATTTAGGATAACATATTTTTAGTGTTGTCCTCCTCCTTTATATTCCAAGAAAGAACTGATAAAATATTAGCCATAGATAAATTGAAATGATTCACTATTCTGAAATGCTCCCTATTAGACTGTGCTGACCCTCCCTTCCCACCTCCCCATATACCCAGTTCTGAAGCACCTGCCTAGAAAACAAAAAGAAACAGCAATATAACATACATGCACTCTACCCAGGCCCTGGGCCCACTCCCTATATTATGGTCCATGATACTCTTCATGGGAGCTAACATCCACTACTGGCCTATGAGGAAAGAAAAACAGAAGTTAACATCAACACCAACAAACTTGTCAAAACAGTGCAAAAGGACCTCTCTTCCCCCAAAAAAGGGCAAATCCATGAAATTTGATATTAGTATGTCCAGAGTCATAATAAAGTAACCACACCTCTAGTGGTTATTCATAAGTACTGCTTAAAGAGTGCAACTTAATAAGCAAAAAAATAAAAGGAGAATTAACACAAACAATTTTCTCAGTAATGTCTTCACGTCTCTTGCCCAGAAAACTTTCATTTTAAAGGATTAATGCCCAACAAGCAAACAGTACCATCATTGCAAAAGGAACAGGAAAACGTTGCTGGGGAGGAGGAGGTCAGATGTTCCCAAATAAGGATCAATGCCATCTGCATTCTGCAAATCGTGGCCTCGCTTCCTCATAGCGACTGTGAGAATCATTACCGCATTCAACATCCCAGCTGTAGAAATATCCTGACCAATCAAATTGGGAAACCTGAAGTCACTTGAGAAACAGATTTGGGAAGGAATTTTGCAGACTCTTTGTAGCTTCATCTACCAAATTGAACCTCTTAGAGCCATCAGGAAAAGTGATTTCAAGTCTGGCAGGATATAAGATTAAGTGATGATTTCCAGCAGCCCAGAGCTTAGAAGTAATCAGCCAAAATGTGTCCCAGGCTGCCTTGTCTTGAAGGTGAGATCTTGACAATTCTCAGCTTTTTCTCTTCCCATAAAATCGCAGTAAACTTCCTTGCTTCCTTCATAATGAATTCTCGGTCAAGGAAATTTAAAGTTTAAGATGATCGGTCGGGGATCAGCTGGTGAGGAGTTTGCTCAGAGATTGCAGTGCACCACGTTCAATGATAAATTCAGGCCCATTGAGCGGGCCCTAGTGTTTTCTTTAAAATTTCTGGAGGAATTATATTGTGTTCGGCCTTCTTCACTTTCTGTGAGGCCCAACAACACAAGATTATATCTTCGGTTCCTTCCTCAAGGTCAACAATGCATTCCTCAAGTTTACTTCAATTCCTCTTGAGTGCGATAACCTCAGGCTACATTTTTTCTTGTTTGCACTCCACAGACCCCACACATACTTCCGTATTCGCCACTCACTGAGAAAGCTAAGTAAGGACGGGTTTTATGTCAGCAACCTCATCGATCAGTTTAAGACAGCCTCTTTTATCATTGAGAACTCAGAGTAGATTTGTGTAGAGGATACTTCCAGTGTGCCTGACTGAGGTGTAGAACTACATCGAGGGTGTGTGGCCTCCGACTCCCTGCGGCATCTCGTTTCAGGCTGCAAATCAAGGTTAAGCTGAAGGTACCATCTGTTTCCATTCTGTAGCTAAATGGGTCCTTCTAGTGGAGTAGCTGCAAATTATATGTTATAACATTGATTCTGAAGGAAAAAAAGTGCTTATGCAGTTACTTAGGCAGCAGTTAGATGGAGCTCAGCATAAAGTGTCTTACCCCATCCAGAGCATCGTGTGACTCTCCTAAGGTAGGTATTATGTTTAAATGTTTAAATTACCCACTAACTTTTTCTGCTCCTGTTTCCTTACTTCAGATAATTTTCAGCTGTGTGACAATGTAGAATTAAGTAGCAGCACTAGGTGGATGGCTTTTATTCTTGCTGGATAAAGAGGATGGGTTGACTTTAATAAGACTATACACATTAGTGGAGGTGCTGGAATAGGAGATCCAAACATAAGTCTGCTACACTGACCACATTGTTGATCAGGAACACAGAATACAATATACATAAACGCTGCACTCCAGAATTTTTCTGAACTATCAGAACAAAATGTATCAGGCTGCTGCACTCTGCTACAAGGTGTGAGTTGTGTGTCAGTCCCACACTCACAGTTCCTGTAATGCACTTTAAGGAAAGTTGTGTGAAAACCACTATACTGTATATAAATTCTATGTTTCCCAATTTTTCTTAGCTACACAAATAAATATTTAGTACTGCTGTATGCTGCTATATGGTGCCATCATGTGTATCTCTCACACCTCTCAGTTATTGTAACAAACACTGGGGAAATGGTATGGAAAGCATAATTTACTAATATTCTATGTTCCAGAATTTTTCTCAGTTATCAGAATAAACATTTCAGGATGCAGCATGGTGCTACATTATGTTATCCTGTGTCTGTCCCACCACCACAGTTCATGTAATACATTTTAGAAGAAATGGCATGAAAACACAATTTAGATAAATGTTGTGCTTCAACATTTTCTCAACTACAGAATAAATACAGTACAAAAGGATACTACATGCTGCTACAAGGTGGTGCACTGTTTCTCAATCCCACCAACACAGTTCTTTGTAAAACATTTTCAATGAAATGGTGAGAAAAGCACTAATATATATAAATCCTGTACTCCAGGATTTTCTGAACTAAATATCTCAGGCTGCTGCATTCTACTGCATGGTGCCATGACAATGATAATTCGGATTGTACTGTAAGTAAAAATATTACTTTAAGAACTAAGCAAAATAATCACAACTAAGATAAAACAGACTAATACCATAGTTCATGTAACAGAACAAAACTGAACTACAGAAATAAAATTAGGGATCCTAGACCACAGACAAAAATAATTAGCAAGAAAGACTTTATAGGTGTACTTTCTAGCTGAAACATCTCTCCTCCCCAACAAAGCAGTTCTTCATTAGACACAACAAAGCAAATCAGCAAAAGTAGAAACAAATACCAACTTAGCTGCACAAGGCACTCTAGATCTTTTGTGAGTAAATTGCTTCAAAATATTCCACTTTTGAATTAGTTTTACGTGTCTTTTGCGCAAACTAGTAGGGATTGACTTCTCTTGAACTCTGTCTTCATAAGATTGCACTGAGCACAGCCTTCATGTAGCATACAGCTCATTGTATTACCATGTGACCTCCCAATCCCATAGCACATAGTAAACACTGCCTGTGGGCTCCACTTCATTCATGAAGTCACCAAATTCACCATTCATGAAGTTATTCATATACTGCCATTTGAAACTTTACATGACAGATTAACTTTGTGAATTATGCCAAATTGTACATTAATACATGAAGTTATCCAGCTTCAAAACCACTATTTACCATTCCCTAGGTGACTTGCAGGATGTTGATTCCTTTATGTGCTGCCCCTTCTTGGGGGTGAAGGAACAAGAGTTCTTCATGCTATCAGTTGATGACATCAGAATTACAATGTACATTGCTACGTGACCTCCTCCACCACCATCACCAGCATTGGTACTACCTGAATCAGCAGTGTCTCCACGAGTACCTAAAGTCTCCACACTGCCACACAAATTCACAAATGTTAGAGAAGCAAACTGGAGCAGGGCTATCTGTGATGCAAGGTTCATCTAGGTAACTTTTAATCTTGCTAAAAAAGCCCTTTGAGCCAGAAATAGAACTTGAGCTCTGAAGTCTTTTTATTAAATAAAGGAACATTGGTATTGATTTATTCCTTCAACCCCTTCTTTGATGCTATATTTATGAAAAGACACAGAAATAGCTTTGAACAGAGAGCAAGGTGATAACAAACTCTTTTTTTTTTTATTTTTCTTTATATTAAGAAAGCCATAACTGAGAGATTCCAAGGATGTCAGAATGCACAGTGATTGAAGTATTGTAGTTCACAGAACTAAAAGCAGTCATTTTCTTTTAAAAATAAAAACTTTTTCATGATACAGTTTGGAAATAAGATGATATCTGCTATCTTTAGCAGACCACAAATGTTGTAGAAACAATAATTAACATATATAAAGTGTCAATCTGCAAACTGATACCAAGTAAGAATAAGAATACTATACAATTATAGTTTTATTTTATGCACACTGATGAACAACAATAATAAAATTAGTATGACAGGCACTGCTGATATAGTTCTTCACAAATTAAAACAGTACATTCTCTAAGGGAGCTGATGCACCAAGATAAATCCAGATGCAGAGACACACGCATGGATTGGCTTCTCATCTGATAAGGCTCATAATTACAAGAGTTTCATGGCTCTAGATGTAATCAAAAGACACATTTGGGTACCAAATAGTAGTATACATTTTCAACATAAAATACATTTCTCTGTGTATTATGCATGAACAAAGAAAAAGCTCAGGATGGCATACATAAACAAGTTGTTAACCTAAAAGAAAAAAAAAGTGCATGGTAGCAGGAACAAAGTGTTGAAAAATGATTGTGAGACGCTGCAAGTGCAGCACTAACCCAAAAACTTTGTATATGCTAAATTACATTTTCTCAGGAAAGGCTAAACCCTAAATGTGACATATAAGTATTAATAATTAATCCTAAATGTGACATATACATATTAATAATTTTGATCATGCCAGCCCTATGCGTTCTGCACTGCCACCAATTTGGTGGAACCTCACTTTCAAGATCTGCTTGTTAACATTCAAGGCCATATAGGTGTAAGGCCCTCACCTGCCTTTTTCAAAACGACAGGTGGTATGCTGTTAAAGCTGACAGCAGTACCAGGTGGGACTGGGTTTGGGAGGAACTAGGTTACTCGGCACAAGGGCCCTAGGTTTGGCTACTCTGCTCAGGGGCACCAAGTAAATCCGAACATAGGAAGCAATAACGGTAATGTCCAATACCAGGAATGGGATTCTAAAGTGTGGCTTTATTCACATCCAAACTGAACAAACAAAGCATAGACAGACCCCCACGGGGCTACATTCCTGGTAATGCAGATAAGAGTACAGAACACTTCTTCACTATTTCAGCCCTCAGGCTCTGAACCCACCAGGCACTGCACCCGGACTTACACGCAGCTTTGGGTACACAGCCTGACATACACTTCTTGGGTTTTCCCCTGGCCTGGCTCCCCCATGGTACTTGATCAGGGTCCATATGGCAGTGAACCAATTTTCTGTTGGTGGCTCCCAAACCACCTTAGAGCCTTCGACTCCTTAAGGGAAATTTTCCTTCCAATCCCACATCTGGGTATTTCCTCATCACTGGCCAAGTGCATGAGGCAAAGTAGAATCCACAGAGCAAATCTGTAGAGGTGGACCTGGTTACTAAAGATGGGGGTCTCCACCTCCAGCTCCCCACAGTCCATACCTGGCCATTTCTTTGGACACTAAACCACTCTTTTGCAAGCTTGCAATGTAGATTACAGAGTAGGCGTATAGCACATCTCCTCTACATGTCTTGACTTTTCCCTTGTGCTGGACTTGAACATACTTTTACTTTAGCTAAGCCTTATTTCTCTAGGCCTCCCACTAATTCAGTAGTCCAATCCCCACTTTAACACAGTTCAGATGAAACATGGGCCTTTGAAAACAGCAGAACTCACCCTTTTGGTTGCAGGTGCCCCACAGGCAGATCTTGAAAGCTTCTTGTGCCACAACACATTTCCGAAAATAGGCAGCTTCTTCGCTAGCAGGAATCAGGTGGTTGCCCTGGAATAGCAGGCAAACCTTCCACCCCATCCCTCAGGGATGGGACACAGACCAGAATCAGCGGTCTCCACCACTTCAAGAACAGCTTACCGTGTCCCTCTTTAGGCAGAAACACACACCTTTCCCCAAAAGTAGCTCTATTTCAGAGCTTAGGCTCCAAGAACCTGTGCACAGAACTGCTGTGCTCCTCTCCTCTTGACTGCTCACACACAGTTTCCAACTGACTGTTCAAAACTCCCAACATTCTAACCTAACTTCCTTTTGCAGATTCCAATGTGGCTCATGCAGCTGCGAGAGTTCTATGGTGATGTCATCCCTCAGTCTCAGCTGAGACTGAGAACAGAGTGAGACAGTGTGAAATCCATTTAATTGGAGTTTCACAAGCTGTCTTCTCTGCCTACCACTAGGTCTTACTGGGATTCTAGTAACCCCGGGTAACAGGGGGTTACACTGGCTGTGGACCAGGAAAATGACTATCCGCAGTCATTATTTACAAGGCTTAGGCCATCCCACCCTATGTGCTACCTGTGGAGGGGTGATCAGGCCCCTCCTACCATGTGCGAGCACAGGCAGGCAACACTAAGGGCCTAGAGGCCTTTAGCTGACATAACAGCCTCTACTCTACCCACTTACTATGGATGCCTAGTGGCTCTGGTAGAACTGTCCTGAGCATAGCCCTAATAGCTCAGCACTGGAGTCCCTATGGCCTTTTAGGACCACAAACTGTATATCCCCCAGCCCTCTAGGGAAAATCTGTCTGCCTCTAACTTAACACCCCAAAATAAAAACAACCCGGGACCTCCCTGACCTTGGGCACCCTGCAACCACACACCAAGAAACTAATACCATCTATTACATTACATTACTGCCTCCCTACCCCCACAACCACACCTGTGGAAGGAAAGGGTTACTACAGTAACATCAACAATAACAACAACAGTACTTTAATTTACTACACACTAAAGTACTAGTGAAGAACTCAATGAGCCCCTCCTCCTTTTCTTGTCTTCTCTTCTATCTTCTTCAGGACCACCTGCAAGAAAAAGAAAGACAACACACCTCTAATCTGAATACACAGTCTAACTAAACCTCTACCATCAAAACACTGGAGAATCCCAAAAGATATATATATATTTTTTTTAGAAAAGGTAAAAACAGTATATACATTAGAAAACAGTAGAAAAACAATGTCATTATTTACAATACACATTTGGGGATGGAGTGCCCTAAAGTCCCAACTAGTGACCACAGTGCCTGAAGGCTAGTCCATTAAAGAGTCTGTCCTGGGCGGAGCCTGGTGAAGCACAGTTCTAGCAGGCCAAAGTCCCGAAGGAGAGTCTTTGAGGACAGTTCACACATTCTGGGGTCTGCTAGTGTAGGGTGTGTACTGCAATGTTATAAGGATAGAAAAGTTCAGACTTACCAGCCCCTTGTAGAAGGATTAAGCCACACCGACCTGCTCCTCAGCCGAAGACTCTCCCTGGCAGCATCTTCTGATACAGCTGGGAGGACATCTTCCAGGAATTACAGGAGGGCACATCTGGGAACTACTGAGTTGATGTCATCTCTGGAGATGGAACCTTAGAACAGGAACAAAAGTGAAAACAGCTGGTCTGATGTCATCCGATTACCAGGCGATGGATCAGGATACAGCTGGGCTGGTGTCCTCTCTGGATCTGAAGTCATCTGGTGGGCCAGTCGATGGATTCTGGAAAGGCCAGTATACTGTAGAACTGATGAATGTGGGGAACCTGATTCCTGGATGTCCATACTGGCTGATCAAAAGGCACTGCAAAGGCTGGTGTAGCAGTATTGACTACCACTGCTCGGCTTTCCATCCGGCAGGCACGGGCACATTTGTCGGGAGGTCCTTGCATTGAGGCCAAGAGTACCGGGGTTCAGGAGTTTGAATTATTACCCCATCTGAGCAACATAATTTACACTGTAGAAGGTTTCACGTCCCTCTCCATCCACTATTCGTACAGTGTCCATAAACAGTGTCCTGCCTCTCTTCCACTGGGTATATTTCTCATGAAACAGTCTGTTCTTGATATGCTTGTTTGCACCAGGATGCACACATTTCATTGCTTCAGCCCAGATCCAGGATTTCCTGTTGTTCTCAATCTCCTCCCAGACTCTCTGAGGAAAGGTAGGAAAGGACAGTCCATAGATTTCATTCGCCTTCCTACGAACCAATCTCTCCTCTTTACTAGCTTTGGTCAACCTGAGACTGCTGGCCTGGCTTGGGGGCGGCCAGTCCTGGTTCTGCCAGCTACGCATCCTCAATGAGATGAAAAACGGATCCCTGACTTCTTCTTCTTGCACAGCCAGGGCAGTGGCATCACCACTCTCTTCCATGCATTCTTCTGAGGCAAGAGCTTGAGGCTATGTACCCGTTCATTTTTACAAGGCCACATAGGTTCCCCTCATTTTCTTCCTTACTGAGAATCTGTGCCCAGGAGTGAGCAGTCATCTCACTCCTGAGACTATCCACTCATCACTAGGCGTGGAGGTCAACACCTCCCTTTCAAAGGCCTCCTCATCTCATCTTCTCCTATGAGACTTGGGCTAGCCCCCAGGGTCTATTGGTGCTTTGTCTGAATTTTCCTTCTGCGATCCAGCATCCGAAACATCAGCATCTGGTTCAGTCTCTAAATCTGCACCCTCTAGCTTTGTGCCACACTCCCTGAGTGGCCTTCTTCAACAGGCTCCCCTGATGCTGTGTGCTGTCAACTACAGATTCCTGAACCATTGTCCATGTGGGAGCCAAACAGATCTGGGGTGCTTTATACAAGCCATATTTTCTAGGCACCCAAAACAGTGAGGTATCATGCAGACATCCCTTCCAGCATTTAAGCATATTTGACACACTGGCACTGGATATCCAGGAATCACCACATGAGAAGGCAGTTGTCCTCCATAATAACACCTTTCAATGTCCCTTAACCTATTTACTGCTGCTGTTACTGCAGCCGGGCATGATCCAGGTACCGAGCTGGTCCTGAGGCCATAACTGCAGGAAAACAAACAAATGCTCACTGTTACTAAAAGTCCCACTTTACTGAACACTTTCTTTACTTTTAAAATGGCTACTCTGCTGCTGTGTTTACTTTACTACCCCACCCTGTAATGGCAGCAGCAGCACTCCTGCATCAACATTCAGAAATTGGGTCAAGCCACTGCGCATCCGATTTACACAAACTACTGATAACTTTTGCTCAAACTGCACAAACTTTCACTGTTCTTTTCTAACACATTTACATGATTTGCCATGGACTCTTCACTTGCTGAAAACATTTCTTTAGTTCATGGTCTCTTAAAGCCTCAGGATTTCAAGCACAGGATTGCCTGTAAACTAGTGCTGCACATTTGGCTACAACTCACAGTCTCTCTCTGGCTTTGAAACTTTAAACTGATGCTGAACTCATAATTATGCTCACAGTCAATGGCTTAACAGACTTGCTCTAACTGGTAAAACTTGTCACAGTCATTATTTGCAAAGTGACTACACTGCTGCACACATATATTCAGCTGGCTTTTGGTAGAAACTCACTGTTTGAGCAATTATCACTGTGGGTACTCACTGTTATCAGTAGCTGTTTGCTGCAATGGAAAAATGGCCTGCAGCCAGTCTTGGAGGCCTCAGAAAGGAAGCGGGTGGGCAGTCCTGCCGATCGTCTTTCCGATCACAACACTCACAATCCAGTCTATCGAGGTGCGGGTTGAGCCTGATTTTAAACAGCAAAGGCTATTATTAAAAGTTTTACGGTGCTTTTTAATAACCCGCAATGCTCCTCCAATAAGCCAGTACGAACTCCACTCACACTCCCTCTCGAATGCTGGGCAGTCACTATAGAGCTGGCTGGGGCGGACTGATTGCAGCCTCACCAATCACACACGCCATGCAAATGAGCCTCTTTCCCCTCACGAGTGCTCTTCTCTCTCCACGGCGATCGTCGAGCAGGCAAATTTAAACTGCAGAAACCACTTTTTTTCTTCAACTGACTCCACGGCGGGGGCTCATTTCAGCCATTTAACATGGCCATTCACACAACAAGTCTCAGTTTACCCAAAAGCATTTCCAACGTCCGGGCACAATTTTCCTGTTGCTACCCTAGTCTTCCACACTTTCTTTATTACAACAGTTCTTTAAAAGCTGGCAAAATGCTGTAAACATTTGATGCAGGACAAGGGCATACTCTTTTAGCATTACTGCTCCTTGCTAAACAGTTGGCATTTAATAGCAGCATAAGAACCACAGCATATAGTGACACACTAATTAAATTGCTTCAGCTTTTGGGCTACCACTGCCAGACAGCCAAAGCCTAGCCCCCAGTCCGAGCACCCTTCCTCCTAAATTAAAAATCCAAAGTGGTGCCTCCATTTTAGAGGCCCTCACCCCTGCCTTTTTGAAAATGACAGGTGGTATGCTGGTGAAGCTGACAGCAGTACCACGTGGGGACTGGGTTCAGGAAGGACTAGGTTACTCAGCACAGGGGCCTAGGTTTGGCTACTCTGCACAGGGGCACCCAAGTAAATCCAAACACAGGAAGCAATAACTGTAATGTCCAATACCAGGAATGGGATTCTAAAGTGTGGCTTTATTCACATCCAAACTGAACAAACAAAGCATAGACGGACCCCACGGGACTACATTCCTGGTAATGCAGATAAGAGTACAGAACACTTCTTCACTATTTCAGCCCTCAGGCTCTGAACCCACCAGGCACACAGCCGGACTTACGCAGCTTTGGGTACACAGCCCGACTTGTACACTTCTTGGGTTTTCCCTGGCCTGGCTCCCCGCCGGTGACTTGATCAGGGTCCATATGGCAGTGAACCAATTTTCTGTTGGTGGCTCCTTAAACCACCTTAGAGCCTTCACTCCTTAAGGAAATTTTCCTTCCAATCCCACGTCTGGGTATTTCCCTCATCACTGGCCAAGTGCATGAGGCAAAGTAGAAATCCACAGAGCAAATCTGTAGAGGTGGACCTAGTTACTAAAGATGGGGGTCTCCACCTCCAGCTCCCACAATCCATACCTGGCCATTTCTCTGGACACTAAACAACTCTTTTGAAAGCATATGTAGATTACAGAGTAGACGTATAGCACATCTCCTCTACATGTCTTGACTTTCTCCTTGTGCTGGACTTGAACATACTTTTACTTTGGCTAAGCCTATTCCTCTAGGCCCCCACTAATTCAGTAGTCCAATCCCCATTTTAACACAGTTCAGGTGAAACATGAGCCTTTGAAAAAGAGCAGAACTCACCTTTGGTTGCAGGTGTCCCACAGGCTGATCTTGAAAGCTTCTTGTGCCACAACACATCTACAAAAATAGGCAGCTTCTTTGCTAGCAGGAACTAGGGGTTGCCCCTGGAAATAGTAGGCAAACTTTCCACCCCCATCCCTCAGGGATGGGGCACAGAGACCAGAATCAGCAGTCTCCATCACTTCAAGAACAGCTTACTGTGTCCTCTTTGGGTGGAAACACACACCTTTCCTAAAAGTACTCTATTTCAGAGCTTAGGCTCCAAGAGCCTGTGCACAGAACTGCTGTGCTCCATTCCTCTTGACTGCTCACACACAGTTTCCAACTGACTGTTCAAAACTCCCAAAATTCTAACCTAACTCCCTTCTGCAGATTCCGATGTGGCTCATGCAGCTGCGATAGTTCTATGGTGATGTCATCCCTCAGTCTCAGCTGAGACTGAGAACAGAGTGAGACAATGTGAAATCCATTTAACTGGAGTTTCAAGCTGCCTTCCTGCCTACCACTAGGTCTTACTGGGATTCTAGTAACCCCAGGTAACAGGGGTTACATAGGGTTTTGGCCATGATTACTTTTAGATCTCCTGAGTAACAATGGTTAACCATGATGTAATCACCTCAAGCAGTTGCCAGAACAACCAAGTAAATCGAGAGTGCAGTTCAAGAGATTGCAGTTGTCATGGCAGCCATGAGGTAATTATGTCCGTGGTTGGCCACCGTTACTCAGGCATTTTATTTATAGTGTGTAAAAACTAGCCACTTGGGATACAAAATACCGCTTTTTCAATGTGCTTTTGTTCTCCTGCTCAGCCATGAATTCTCCTGGTTTGAATGTTGAGCAACTGAAGTACTGAAATTAGCCAATGCAGTCTTTACTGCAGCAGCTCTGTAACTGTCTGAATGCAATGTGTGTGTTTTGAATGAAGGTCCAAGTAGCAGATCACCTTTCTTTCCGAGAATTTTGGCAGGTGGTGACATTCTATCCTGTAATCCCATCATCATGATATAGTTAAGCAGCTTTACAGCATACTGATGTCACACCGATGGGATTATCAGGTTGTAAACTGATCAAAAGCAGGGGTTAATAGATGCTGTCCATACATTATAAACACATATCAGTACAGCTACCCAAAGCAGACAGAAATATAAAACTTGGCATGTCAGTTATAACACATTTATTTGAGTTAAAAAGTCTAAATTATTTGCACACTACAGAGCTAGGCTCCAGAAAATCAGACACAAGGTCTGATTTCACCTGATGCTACATTGATACACAAATGAGAGATGTAAAATGCAAATATAAAGTGAATGAAGATTATTGTGAAAACAAAAACAGGGAATATAACTCAAAACAAGGACAGTGGGGGACAAGAAAAATCTAATTATGAACATACTTAGCTAGAAGTAATTAAAGTGGAAGAAAATAATAGAATTTATGGACCTACCAAGAAACATAGAAACATAAACTTTGATGGCAGATAAGGACTGCTTGGCCCACCTAGTCGGCTCATTTCCTACCTACAGGATAAGATGCAGATCCTATTTAACCAACAGCCTATTTCTTCCTACCCCCACAAGAATTGCCTTATGTCTGTCCCATTCATTCTTGAATTCTCCCACAGTTTTAGACCCCACAACCTCCTCAGGAAGGCTGTTCCATGTCTCCACCACCCTCTCTGTAAAATAATACTCTCACATTGCCCCTGAGCCATCCTTCCTCTAGCTTCAAATTGTGTCCCTTGTTCTTGCACATCACTTTTTCTGAAAGATGCTACCCTCTTGGACTTTGTTGATTTCACTGAGGTGCTTAAACATTTATATCATGTCCCCCTCTCTCCTTTCCTCAAGGGTATACATATTAAGCTCCTTTAGTCTCTCCTTGTATAGCTTCTTTGCAGACCCTGCACTATTTTAGTTGCCCTCCTCTGAACTGCCTCCATCCTGTCTATGTCCTTGGAGATGGGGTCTCCAGAACTGGATGCAGTACTCCAGATGGGATCTCACCAGCTGTCTGTACAGGGGATAACAACTTCCTGTTTCCTGCTGGTGACGCCTCTCCTGTACATCCCAGTATCCCCCAGCCTCCCTACTGCCTTCTCACATTGTTTGCCAACCTTAAGGTCATCCTCATACGATTACCCCCAGGTCCCTTTCCATTTTGATGTTGTTACTACCTCCTCCCATTGTGTAATCTTTCCTGGTTTTTGTTTCCCAGGTGCATTATTTTGCACTTCTTTGCACTGAATCCAAGCTGCCATACTTTTAACCATTCCTCCAACCTTGCCAAGTCCCTTCTCATCCTTTCCATGCCTCCTTGTGTATCAACCCTGTTGCAGATCTTTGTGTCATCTGCAAAGAAGCATACTTTTCCTTCCAGTCCTCTGCAATGTCACTTTTAAAGACATTAAAAGGACTGGACCCAGTAGTGAACCATGTGGTACCCCACTAGTAACCCTTCTTTCTTCAGATTGGACCCATTTACAATTATCTTCTGTGTCCTGTTGTCCAGCCAATGTTTTACCCAGGCTACAACCCTGGGACCCACTCTAGGCTAGTTAATTTGACTATTAATCTTTTGTGTGGGACTGTGTCAAATGCCTTGCTAAAGTCTAGATAGGCCATGTCACAGCCCTCCCTGGTCTACTACTTTGGTCACCCAGTCAAAGAAATCAATTAGATTCATCTGACATGACCTTCCCTGCTGAACCCATGCTGCCTTGGGTCCTGTGCCCCACCGCCTCTAGGTACTTAATCAATTCTTTTCCTTCAGAAGTGATTCCATCACATCCCTACCACAGAGGTCAAACTGACAGGTCTGTAGTTTCCTGGGTTTGTCTTGGTGCCACTTTTGTGAAGGGGAATCACATCTGCCTTCCTCCAGTCCTCAGGTACCACACCATCCTCCATGATTTGTTAAAAATGGTAGTCTGTGGTGTCACTAATTCTCTGCTTAATTCTTTTAGAATTCTGAGATGAATTCCATCTGGCCCCATTCAGTTTTAGGATTTCTTTCAGAACCCTTTCTCTGTGAAAGGACTGGGATTGATCCCCTATCCAGAGTGCTTCTGTTAATTGGATTAGGCACCTCCCCACCTCCTCTTTTGTGAATACTGAACAGAAGTATTCATTCAGTATCCCTGATTTTTCACTGTCCTCTCTGCCCACCCACCGTCCCATTCTCATTCAGCCTCACTATCCCTGCCTTTGTCTCTTCTATGCTCCTGATATACCTATAAAGGTCTTATCCCCTTCTTAACTAAGTTGGCTATCTTTTCCTCAGTTTGGGCCTTTGCAATTCTGACTACCCTCCTGCTTCCTTCTGCCTTAACTGGTACAGTTCTATATCCTGCTCCTTCTGTGTTTCCTTATATTTCCTAAATGCTATCTTTTCTCCCTAACCTTCACTGCCACCTCTTTTTTGAACCATAGTGGCTTTTTTTTTTTTGTTTCAATTTGTTTATTTGTTTCACACAAAGGCTTGTTGCCTCTGTGATGGCAGTTTTGATATTTCACCATTGTTGCTCTACCTCCTTCTAGCCTGTTTGCTAGTGCTTTTCTTAAATATACAGGTGTAGCCAGAAAATAAATCTTTATAAAAGAGGCTTTGACAAAGATTCATGAACTATGATGAAAAAGGCAAATCCCAAAACTGCTTATGTCTAATTCTTTTTAATTTAAGTACTGTTTAAACACATTTTAAATCCTTCATAGCCACTGCATTCAATGACTGAAGTGAATGATAAGAATCATTCATCAAAGATTAGAGTTCATTAAAAAGAAACCACTTGTAAGGAAAAGGAATTAAGAAATGCAAAAATGTAGGTAGTGCTAAATATCAAAATAGATGTATCAAGTAGAAGTTACTGACAGGCTTCATGACCTAAATAAATAATGTTCTATGCTATTTGTTTTACATGCATTTTATTATATTTTCTGTTTGGAACTGTACTCCTCCTCTCTATCCTCCAGGATACATCTGAAACAAGCTATTACCAGATCAGTATGTCTTTTCTGATAAAACATTAGAAATAACTAGCGATGCATGGATATCTAAATTTGCCTGGATATTGATCTGGCTAGCCAGTGTTTACTATCCAACTGGATCTTGTTATGACTCAGGTCGGGATAGTAGTATGCTAAAAAGGAAAAAAAACTATATCAGTACTATTATGATATTCAATTGAGCAGCTGCAAGTGATGTAGTTAATAGATATATTTAAAATGCTCAGTACAGGTCTTTGACACTTAATCTGCAGCACACAGCAGTCATAGTGAGACAAAGGCTTCTTCTCCTACAATCATTTACCATGGCAGCTCAGATACCATGAGCACCAGTGAACCTGCAGTAGCAGTAAAGCAGAAAAGTGTTGTCTGAAAAGTTTGAGTACAACATTGTAGAACTTGAGAGCGCTTTAATTTAGTTCCAGAGATAAGCTTGTTGGAAGATTTCCGGGGAGGGTGGCTTGACAGGTGGCTGTGCATATTCATCATTATGTGACAGTTACGTGTACATTAAATCACCACTCACCAGTCATACAATTTTAGAAAGATACAATATTGTTTAAAATTCTAATAAGTTTTGTTTCAAAAATAATAGCATGTTAGCATTTTTCAGGTGAGAGGCAAAACCGGCAATCTGATTATATCTCCTGCCATACTGAACACACGTTTGCTGGGGACATTAGTTCATGGCTCTAATAAGAATCTCAGCGATTTGTTCTAATGTTTAAAATCGGCATTCATTTGTCTAACTGAAGAGTATCAGGTGTGAATTCTTAGGAAGTAGGTTCTCTGCCAGATATATCTCCAGTTCTGTATTCCGATGTGCTTTTTCTTCAAAGGCAGATGCTAAGAAACAAAATGAAAAGTGATTACTATTAAAGGGAGATAATTAGAAATTAGCCTCAGCACATCATTATATAAACAAGATATACAATACTGTGGTCAGGAGTTTGTCTTTGTGAATGCCTCCCATGGATTGTCGGCTTCACATTCTGGATCTATTGCACAGTTAGTATGGGTGTGTTTACATGACGGCTTTACATCTCCTAGGTCTTCTACTAATTGCTTCACAACTGCCTTTGTGAAAGTTTTGCCACTTTTGCTTCTAAAGAAATGTCATTTATAATGGGCATCCAGTTGAGCGGCAGCCATGACTTCTTTTGAAGACTCATAGTCTTTCAATCTGGTATCCATGGCTGTAAGCAGGGCTCGTCTAATCAAAACAGACCAGGAATCTTTATGTTTTCTGCAGCATGGTACAGTACAGGTGCCGTAGATATTATTTCAGAAACACAAGCATGTCGATGATGAGGCATTTTGTCTCATGCTTAAATGGTTTTAAAACAGAACAAACACTCACTGCTAAAACCATAGAGATGAAGTGAATGTTCGGTTCTCAGTCTCTGATGCATGTACAGTCAGGACCCATTGTTGCTCCAACAACAGCTCTAGCATATAAAGTGAGCTATTCCACATGTAGGCACATTTTGTGTCAGCCAGTGAACAAGTACTTGCAGGGTTTTCTGAAGTTCATTGAGTGTGTCAGGTGCAGAAGATGCAGCTGCAGAAGATGAGTGCTTGAAATGCCCCACTATGGACTGCCCAGTAACTAAGAAGTCTTCCAGTAATTTTTGCTTCATTATAGCATCAGTAACAATATGTTGTAATGTATAATCCATACAGCCATCACCTGGCACTGCACTGCACACTGCACTGCACATTGAACAGGATCTCAGACAATACATGTCATCAGTCTATCAGAGCAGGTGCTCTAGCTGCATACAGCACTAGTACACAAAGTTGAAGACAGAGACCTTAAAATCCCTATTACCGCTGGTGGAAACCCACAAACTGTGTCGCAAAAAAACAGAGCTAATGAATCCTCCTCCAGACATTACCTGTACAAATATAAGCTCAACTGTGCCTGTTTCTCAGGAAGACAGAATTTCTAAGCCAGCATCACTGGAAACACTGGCTCCCTCAGAGATGTCAAAAGACTTAGAGCTCAATTCTCATAGAGCCCTTGGGTCAACACAAGCTGTGCAAAAGGACGGCTGGCAATGTCTGGTGCACCAGGGAACCTCGCCCAATTCAGTAGAGGCAGGGTCCCGGCAGCAAAGTCCTGCAGCTTGTGACTACTCGGCAGTGTGCCAAACACTGAGTGCAACAGGAGGACTTGCCACAAGCTGTAGTGCAGCTCTGCACCATTCCAGCAGGGCTCTCCTTGGCTACCTTCTCCCCTTATGCTCGCTAGTATTACTGATATTTAAAAAAAATCTCTGGTGTCTAGCTGGACCTCCCCGCTCTCTATATGCCCGCCATTAGTACTGTAAAATTTAAATAAAACCTGAGGTTCAGTGGACCTTCCCTGCCCCAGAATACTGCCCACCACCCTGCTCCTCCCAACCCAAACCTCAACTCAGGACCAGCCCTCCACACTCCACCCCATCCAGTCCATCTTAACTGTCACTGAGCATGTAATACATTACAGTATGTATTTAATGCTCAGTGACAGTTTAGTCTGGGCCAACCGAGATGGGTAGGAGGAGGATTGTGCCAGTCACGACTCTGGGTTCAGGTTGGTGGGAGGTGGTGGTGGGGAAGTAATTGCTGAAGCAAGGAGTGTCTGCTAGACTACCAGAATTTATTTAAATATCTACAGTACTGTTAGCAAGCATATTGGGGGCACGAGGAGTATCCACTAGACTGCCAGGGCTGGTGTGTATGCATATTTACTAAACACACAACAACTGGGATCAAGCACCATGCCATGTTGCCACATAGAGGTATCTTTCAGTGAGATTAACATTCTAGTACCTTTAGACCAGCTCTGGCTAGTCTAAGGGTACTTGAAAATTTCCTTTCAGAGGTTCCATGAATTCTGATTGTGGGATGTGGCAGCTTGCATCTGCCATGCCCCTTGCCCCATGTCACAGTCCATGTTTGGGCACATGGGTGGCATAAACCTGGTTTAGGGCAGGCAGCCTGCAGTTGCTGCATGCTGCCTTTGTGTTCCAACTTACTGTACATCTTTTGGGGCAAGGGCCATTTTGTGCCATTCTTTATAGTGCAAGCCCATTCCGCTTTGCATGGGCTTTGAGAATCAGCCCTTAGTTTTACTCCCCAAGCAACAAGCACTGGTAAAACTGCAGCTGTTTCTCTGACTTCAGAAACAACTAAATACACAGATTCTAAAGAACCAATGGCCATCTCAGACATCACAAGACACTGGGCTTAGGGAAAAGGATTTTGTCCTACAAGAAACAAAGACTACTGAACAGGACTTATCCAAAGAGGAAGCAGTGTGTGAGAGGTAGAGATTTACATGTACCTGCTTTCCACCTTTGCCTCCATAAAGAGCAGGTGAAGGGGTCAGCACGATATACCTCTGAAGGGCCAGAAGAGTGCAGAGCCTCCCCTCAGTTTTCTGAATTATTTTCCTCCATTGTTGAACCAGCTACAACGCAACATTGTTTGACTGAGATGTGGGTGGGTGGGGTACCAACCACACAGTTAATATGTGATTAGGACCTTAATCAAGGATTCTATATCTTTGCTGCCCCTCATTTATATGCATTTATTCACATAGCTGATGAGGAATGTGTGGTATTATCTTTGAAACAGCTAAGTCGGTAGACAAATTTGGGGAATAATACTCAACATTAAAAGGCATACCTCTCTGCAACCTTTCATTGTGATTCCTTTGAGAAAACCAGCATTCAAAGTAGTAATCATCTTGTTTTCAATGAACTGGTCAGCATATCTGATATTTTGTACAGACTGAGTCAAAAAGCAAGGTTCTGAATGTGCCCACACCATTTCTGGATGCAGAGAATGTCTGGACAGGTTTGGGAAGTGTTTGTGAAGCTAAGTATGGTGGTATAGGTTTAATTTACCTTCCTTTTTATTTTCTTTTTTCTTTCCCCGGTTGGCCCACCTTCAAAGAAGCACCCCACCCTGTTTGGACTTACCTGCTGGCCTGCAGGCACTCCTTGTTATCCTACCACTGGCATTTCCTCCATTTTCACCTCTGGAAATGCAATGTGCAGTGACGTATGGTGCAAGCCATGCACTCCCATGTGATGGGCACTGATGTCTCCATATCTCCTGACATTCTTGGCATTAGCTGCCTTTCCTCAGCTTCCAGCAGGGGCCAGCAAGTTTGAGATCTAACCTCCCCCCAGAGGGAGGAGAGCAGTCCTATGGATGCTCAATCCTCCTCTCCCTGCTGACCCTCAAAATCCCGGATTCACTTCCGAACTAGGGTCGTTGGCATTGCAAGCAGTAGCAATACTGTTGTGCCAGTGGACCACATTAGTTCACTGTCCTAACAGTTTTTGCTTAGGGAAAGCTAGGTTTTTTTTTTATTATTATTTATTGTTTATTGAAATTGTTTCACCAGGATGGCACACTGAGCAAAAGGTGCTTGTCTCCTGGTGTGGCCTGGGGGTGGGGTACAGTGGGAGATAACTCGCAGGTTATCAAGAGTTACATATACTAAGGAACAACAGTAGAAATATAGCTGAGCACAATTACAGCAATACAGAATGCAGAATCAGATGTTTGTTTTTTGTCTGTCTGTTTGTTTTATCAGTGTCAGATCCAAACCCAATTTGAATGTGAATCTCTCGCACATTTTAATAATGCCTTTGACCAACAAAGCTGCTGACTATGTTTGGGTTATGAGCAGAAAAACTCCACCTTTCATAACCCATTCTAAGTGCAGCCTATGTGATGACCATAGACATTCTTTTAGGAACTGCCCTGGAACTCACACAATATGGATTATGTCTATGACCAGGATCATCTGATTGGGAAAGCACAGCTGGCCAGGCTCCCACATGTCCAGCCTGGCTTACTATATGCTCATCAGGTCAGCCACCTCCAGGTCAATCTCTGGAAACTCCATTAACTCACCGAGACTGGAACTGAGCAAAGATGTTATAGAAGTGATAAAGGAGCTGAATATAGGGCTACCCTAACTTCCTGCTCAGGACACTCCTCAACTACCAATTGTATCTGAGTCTGCTCCAGTAGTCGAAAAAGAAAGATGCCCTCATCCCCACCCACACCACCTCCACCAGTCTGTACAGAAGCTCTGATACTCTCCCAAGGATGTAGAGATGCTCCCTGCACCCGTAAAAGAGGAGTAGGAGCCGCAAGTCCCAAGTCAGCAAAAATATTCCTGTCCCAGTTGTAAACAGGCTGTCAGCCATCTGAAATAAAAAAAATCTTGGAAGAGAATGAAGACTCTGAGGCATACTCTGTGACCTCACAAAGGATTTATAGTCCAAACTGGAGGACTCACAGATGGAGGCCTCATCCTGAAAAATAGGACTGGGTCACAGTCCTTGCAAATCCATGGAAATTCATTATAACCCTGTTTTGGTGCCTCTCATTTTACTCAGTAACATGAATGCATTTATGGTGGTGACTCTTAACATAAAAAGAATCAACAGACACACACACACACACACACACACACACACACACACGCGTACGCGCACGAGCAGCACACACACATACACACACATCACTATACTTTTACCCAGCACAGAAACCCAGTGACATGTTTTTATTATGGGAGCTATGAATTAAAACTAATTTTGAGACTGCAAGAACTAACTCAGAATGGTCTATTGGTCCTTCTTTTGGACCCCAGTGGAAGACTTATGCGATGGGGTGGGCATCCTGTTTTGAGCATTACAGATCTCGAGATTAGCTGGAGATTCACCAATGTAGGGTATTAATGGTGGAATCACACAAAGAACAAATATGATTTGTTTTGGTGCATATGCACCCTGAAACAAAGCCATTTGAAATGATTAGCAGGATTTTCAAAGGCTTAGATTGCCACAAGCCCCAGGTTTGCCAACACAAAAGTGTATGGGGCATGCAGAAATCTAATGGGAGTTTCAATCCCATGTGAATTGCCACAAGTTAGGCAATTTCTTCTGGTCTAATTTGTGGCAATCCTGTGAAGCTTTGTGAGGAGCTTATGTCAAATATTTGTTGCAAGCCGCCATAAATCATGAAAACTGTCGCAACTGCACCTGACATTGTGGAATCAGACAGAGTTGTGGCAATGGGGTTGATGCAGTGCCAGAACCAAAATGTCATGGTGCAGGGCTTGGCAAAGGCCATGTGCCATTCTTTGAAAATCCTGCGCTAATGTCCTTAAAGAAATGTGCCCTAATCTATTTATATCTAGTTGGGTGTTTTGGGGAAATTTGCCCAGCTCCTAGGGATTTACAAGGTTTACAGAGTAAAATTTTATCGTAGTACCATTTTTTTAGGCTTGACATGATCTCTACAGCAGGTATGTGAAATGTATATAGGATTAGATAGGACATAGCACTGGAGGCCATATACTTCTAAAGGGCTCATTCACTACTGGGGTTGCTTATGTGTACCTGTCACAGACCTTTTCAGTATCAGAGGCCAAAACCTTGGTTACAGAAACATGATATCATTTAATATTACAATGCACTTATAGTGTATGGTTGAATGAGGTTGTGTATGGAAATCCATACACTGCAAAACTCATTCTCTGTAGTAGTGACATCTCACTAATGCAGAACAACTTTGTTCTGCATTAGTGAGGATGTCATAACTACAAGGGACTCCAGCATTTGTTGTGATTTGTCCCTTGCTGTGTGAGGAGTGACGTACATGCGCTGGCCAGCGACAGTTTGTAATCAAGGGTAGAGATGCAGTGAAATTAAATTTTGCCAGTGAAATTTCTGCAAAATTGTGAATTTCACTACATGAAATGTTTTGTGAAATTTTAAAATTCTGCGAATATCTAGTGGGTGCAAAATATGGAATTTCGCTGGTGAAATGCAAAATTTTACCGAGAATGGTGGAATTTGCCTGCAGTGGCAAGATTCCACATTTCAGAGTGAAATTTCACATTTCGTGCAAAATTCACATTTAGCCTGCTGAATTTGCATTTTGCACCTGCAAAATATTTTGCAAAATGCATGAATTTCACAAAATATTTTTCAGAATGAAATTCCTCAATTTTGCACAACACTAATCAAGAGTGGTCAGCAGAACTGATGTAAAATTTGGAAAAGTAGGTGCTTTTTAGTTACAGTCACCATACACTTTATAGAACAGTATATGGTTACCCATACACTACTCGGCTATTCTTTCACCTCGTGGATACAAAGCTGCCTTAGGGACCTCGAGCTTCATTCTCAAGGTCATCAGTTGGCACTGTATCCACGGAGGATGAATAGCCTTGTAGTGTATGGTTACCATACACTATCCTATATGTTCTAACACAAATTCTCTTATATGTTTTTGGAAAAGACCAATTGCTATGAAAATTAATTAAATGAAAATGGGACATTTTGAGGTATTTTCTTTACAAGATTATTCTCTGCCAGTAAGGTCCTAGCTTATGTCAATGACATAAGTCTTTTTCTTCTGGATTGGTCAGCTGGTCCAGCTTTAGAAAACTCTAAGTGATGTTGCCCATATGTCTGGGTCTAAAACTAATATGGACAAAAACAAGCGTAGGCACTGGTGTTCTAAAATGTAGAGAACTCTATAGCTGGGATTAAGGTTTCTGGTTCCATATAGAGATGCTGAGCATAAGATATAGCCCTGGAGATATGGCATACTGCTGTTGGGAAAGAGTGCATAAAAAATAAAAAAACTTTAGTTCACAAATGAAAAGCATGGAAATCTAGTATAAAAAATAAATAAAATAAAAACAGGTATCTGTAATTAAATCACTTTAAATGCCAAGGTTTTTGTGTATTTGTTTTGTTTCCCACCGCCTGTTGCTTCAGAGACAAAACTTTACAATACCTTCCTATTATTCCTTTAGGAAGCAGACTGAACCCTGTTTATAGGGGTTCACTTACAGTATTTACCCATTGACAAGGGTGGGTTGGGTATGACCAACCCATGGCTTTTATAGTGTATTGTTTTCTTTCAGTTTGTAAAATATTTTGATAGCAGAACAGATACTCTGAGTTCCTTTCTTCTAAATGGTTTACCCTGTTTTCAACTAGCAGCTGTGAAAAATTTGCTTTTGCCAGACACTCAAAAGTTACTTGCCCAAGTTATATAAGTGGAGCACTTACAAAAGCAAGCCAAAGGCAAGTGATGCCTGAAATAGTTAAATCTTCAACACGAAGGGTTACATGAAACCATTATGACACACTGTACATATTGTTTATAGCTCCTGACTTTCAAATTGCATTGAAGAGAGAGAGAGAGAGAGAGAGAGTATTCTAAAATGTCTGGCTAATAAGAGAGTCACCCCATATGTGGGATGTTCTCTGGTGTGTGCCCATGGCTGATTGGGAGTCAAGAGCTCCTTGGAACACAAAAGGCAGAAGGAAAAGTGTTGTCCATTTACAGATTGTAGCAGAGTACTTGAGGGTCAGGAACACTTGTTTTTTAGAGTGTTCATATGCTGAGGTCTTTCAGAATTTTTGACTGTGAGATGGCATAGGCCAAGAGTTGAACAGGTAACTTATGAAACCTTGATTTTGTTTTCCTTCCTAAATGCTACCATTTACATCCAGATATATTTGGGATTTTGTGTGTCCTGTTTAAATTTTATATATGGCTAGACTAATGTGCCTTTTCATTGCAATAAAAGTGGCATCTTATCTGGATTTGCATTCATTCGTGTACTGTAGCTGTGTGCAGATGTATACAAGAAAAAGAAGCAAACCTTCCAGGCTCCGAGGTCCATTTATTATGGAAATTCTTCCCTTGACAGAACATTGGCCAGGTAGTGACCTAGATGAAGGGTGACAGGGAAGTTAATGGTGACCTCAGGCAGAGTTTTATTTCTGTTGCAATGTCTCTGTGCATGTAATGTGAATTTATAGAATATTTTCGTTGCATCTTACACCTTAGTGCTATGTTTTGTTTTCCATTTTCACTTTCTTTCTTTCACAAGAATTCTTTGATGATGATTTCTGTTCTGTACATTTTCATTTGGTTATATTTTTATCAGCAAACATTCCCTACTCTTTCAAGAAGTACATTGGAATCTTTAATGTCCACATGTCCAACAACCAGAACAGGCAGACAAGAACTCGGTTTAACATCTCATCTGAAAGATCATAACACAGGAGTGCAGCACCCCTCATGCTGCACTACAGAATCAGTATTGAAATTTTACCCCAAGTACCTGGTGTAGGATTAAAGCCCACATTCTTCTGATCTTACAGGCCCAAAGGTGAGTGTGCACCCCACTGAGCCACTGATTGGCAATACAGCCCATAATGCTGCTACATTTTTAGTCACTGTTTTACAATGTTTTATGACTCTAAAACTATTGCAAATCATTAATGGTAAATTTATTTTCATTTAGGAATTCTCAGTGATTTGCTACATAGGGATTGATTAGCCTTTCTGTTTTTATTCCTAGAGTGTCACACTACACACTTCTTTACACTTAATTCCATCTCTGCCATAGTAACCTACTCTATTATTTCCCAAAGAAAGAATGAAGACTTTTAGTTTTCTCATCAGTGTCTACTACTTTTCAATAACCACTTTTCAATATTGAAATCATCTGTAAATGTCTCCATCCAACTCTCTATGCTATTCAAACTTACCTTGATATATAAATGTTAACTACAAGGCCCTGCTGACCCTGTGGTACCCACTAGCCACCTAACCCCATCATAAGTATATACTATTGATCCTGACATGCTGTCATCTGTTTTTAACCATGTTTCAGTCCATCACACAGTACATTACAGATACCCACCTTAAGTAATTTATTAACAAAGATCCTTTATAAAACTGCATGGAATGCCTTTTGCAATCCAAATATACAGCATCACTGTTTTCCTTCATACATGGCTTTGCTATCGTGGTCAAATATGATATAAGGTTGTGTGGCATGAGAGAACCTGAATGCAGCAATGCTCTGTGTTATCAATAAGCATGCCACTGCTCTTAATGAATTCTTCAAAAACTCTTGATCAGTTTGACTACAGTTCAAGTCAAATTAACCAGTCTATTTATTTTCTAATGCCCCTTTATTCAATCAATCAATAAATCAATCAAAATCTTTATTTATCCAGGTGGGCACCATTGAGCAAGGCTCATTTGCAAGGTGGACCTGGTCATGAATTCATCAAAGTACAGTACAGAAGCAGGTATACAAAAGCAGTAATATACAAGGAAGAAAAAGTATATACAGTGTATACAGTACAGTACAAGGTTGAAATAAATAAAAAATAGCATTATTTTACAATTGAAGAAGTCAGCAGAAGTACAATCAACCATAGGCATACAGAGGTTATAAGCAGAAATATTTTGAGTGAGGCAGCCGGCAACTACACATATAGGGAAAAGAGGCCGTGTATGGGGTGGCAGGTTAGAGAGATAAAGAAGAGGAGGGATATATTACCGACGATTGGGAAAAATTGAGCTAAAACCACAGAAAGTGACTATGGCTGTCTCTTGTTTATTATGATAATGATGGAGGAGGGTAGATAATTGGGACACTATTATGGATGGGGTGGGACTTTAGCCAGGCTGGAGTGGACAGGGAAGGGTGGGTGCAGCAGGAACAGTTAGTAGGGAAAGAGTGAGAGCCAGGAGTAGAAACATGGCGAGCATCAGGATGGAAAGGGGAGTTGCGGAATTAGTGGGCTAGTGGTGAGAAAACATTTGCAAGGTGCTTCATGTAGCGATCGAGAGCGCCTTGAAGATATTCAGGCCAACAGGGCAACCCAGCTTCAAGTTCCTTTGTAAACTGTTCCACAATGTGGGTAAAGAGAAGCTTAGATCAGCTTTTCCAAAATGAGTTTTGACCCTTGGAACTTGGAGGGCAATTAGGAATAGCTCCTTAGAGCGAGGGTGCCTAACATACTACCTAGTATACAATCTGAGACATAGAGGGAGCTTGTTGGTCACCTCTCTGAAGGCCCATAGGGCAGCATTTCTATTCCTTCTATAGTGAAGGGAGGTTCAGCCTAACGATCAGTACAGGGAGCAGTGGTGTGTGGAAGTGGAAGGCCAGTAATGAACTTGATAGCTCTGTGGTAGAGTGTGTCCAACTTAGCCAGTGCAGAGGCAGTGCAGTGGCTGTAGAGCAGGTCCATGTAATCTATTAAAGATAGGAAGGTAGCTTGAACCAGTTGAATCTTGGCCTCCTTTGTGAGTGGGTGGTTAATTCTGTAGAATAGTCCTAATCTTGCCTTAGTTTCTTCTGTAGTTCTTCGAGATGGTGGTGTGAAGGAAAGTTTAGGATCGAGCCAAACTCCTAAATATTTGAATTTAGCTACATACTCTAGTGTTTCTCCAAGATCAGTGGTAATTTAGGGATAGCTCCCCATCAGGAATTGCCGCATGCAAGGAGGGGAGAAGAGCATGTTTTTGTCTTTTCGCATTGAGCAAAAGCTTTTGTTTATGAACTGGTATTGTAGAAGGTTAAATTCAGCTTGGAGGTTCTAGCTGCTTCCAGCATGGGACGATTTAAGTACAGTACAGTGTCGTCCACGAATAAGTGGATGTTAGCTTTTGATGGGGTCATTGATGTTGTTAATTTAGACTGCAAAGAGGAGGGACCAAGGATAGAGCCCTGGGCACACCCTCAGCATAGGTTTTAATGGAGAAAGATCACCTTCAGCTTTAACCTGCTGCTTCCGTTCTCCGAGGTAGTCTGCAAAGCAGCACATAGATTTATGGTTCAGGCCTAAGGTGCTTAGGGTGAAAGAAGCAGGCTGTGATCAACTGTGTCGAATGCCTTACTAAGATCCAAGAAAACAGCACAGCCATGCTTCTGTTGTCAAAGTCTAGGAGCTAATCATTGGTCACCATAGCTAAGGCTGTTATGGTGCTTTGCTTTGCTCTGAATCCAGACTGAACCGGGTTTAATAGGCTTCTGGATTCTAAGTATACCCCTAGCTGGCCACACATATTTTTCTAGTAATTTAGACAGGTGATGGGAGGAGGAGATCAGTCTGCAATTATTTAGATCACAGGGTCACCTGCTTTTAATAGAGGGATGACATGGGCTATTTTCCATTGAGGGGAGGCTTTGCACTAACCATGTTAGCAGCACACTAACCAGGAATACCATGGTAGGACAGGGCAGGGGCCATCTTCAGCAGTCCTCAGAGTGTGTGTTGCTAACCCTATAGAATGTATACACAGAATACACCACTGTGGCCATGCAAATGATGAATACCTCTTGCTTACAGGGTGCAGTGGTATAGTCAGTGATTTTGAAATCCCTAAACAGTCTCTGTCACAGTACCTTTTGTTGCTTTCAAAATGCTACTCTTACTAGCACCCCTCCAACCCACACTCATCTGTCAGATGCCCCATTCAGTGTTTTATTATGTTTCAATCTTTATCCTGGGATCGTGTGACCCCTATCATCAATCCCCAGTCAGATGTCTTATCCTATGTTTAATGTTTCTGTCCTTTTCCTAGTATCTTGTGGCCCCCAACATGGCCATCAGTCTGACCCACCTCCCTGTCCAGCCCACTCAGGTCCCTCCACCTTCTGACTCACGTGAGTAGTCTTCCAGCATCCAGTGACCGCAACAGTACAGGCCTTTGCTCACCCCTCATCCGGATGCCATCTGAGTGACAGGAAGTGCACAGGTGCCTATTGTAGAAACAGGTAGTGAGTGAGGGCTGTGCTTGATACTGTAACTGGGTGCTGGAAGACTACTGAGGTCAGTGGAAATCCAACAAGAGTGGGGTGAAGATTGAGGCACCTGAGTGAATGGGATAAGTAGGAGGGTCAGACTAGTGATTAAGGGGCCTACTAGACACAAGAAATGATGCTAGAAACACAATCACAAAATGGGACAATTGACCAGCAGTCATGGATTGGGAGGCCACAAGATGCCAGAGAAAAGGATAGAAACATAATTACATACACAATGGGACAACTGACTGGCAATCAGGGTAGATGGGCCAGTATAGCTCCACAAAATGCCTCCACACATTCCTGCATGACAATTTTGTACAGAACTGCTAATGAGGTCATAATGACATACAAATGGCATCTTTGACCTTGCATGCCCTATGGGCATATTAGCATGCCAATGACTCCATATGGCTCACAGAAACAATGGCACTGTCCTTTTGGGACATGCTATCTCCATTCATTCCTGTAGACCATATTCCTGCAGGGCTGTATGAATGCTGTGCATAGTCACTGTGGCTGCTCTCCCACAGCCCCATATGCAGACAAGCAGTGACTCCAGTTAATTAGAGCACAGTACCTGCCGAATATGACCCCAGGCCAGCTTTGTGCTTTTCACATGCACCACAAATGAGTGTACACCACAAAGACCAGCACTGAATATGGGCCCATGTCTATTTTGCCGTTAAATATCAGCATGGTAATAGCATCTCTCCAGTCTTTCACTGCCTCACTAGTTTACAGTGACTGATTTATAATACTGCAAATGTCAAATGGACTGATAGCCCTGATGCCAATTATTTCATAATCTTAGGATGCAAGTTGTTGGGCCCTGGTGATTTACTAGGTCTTCATGAATAATTATTATCAGTTACTGAAAAAGGATTGTTAAATGTCTCTGCCATAATTCACTCATCTTCAATTACTTTATTGTATTCTTTTAAAAGCCCTACAGTTTTGGTTTTGTTGGTTTTTTTGTATCTTTTATAGCTATAGGGTCTTGTGTTTATTATTGGTTTTAGCTGCAATTCTCTCGAGATCTCTTTTGGATCACCTTATTTGTTTCTGGCTCTCTTCTTGTAAATTACAATATGTCCGTGTGCCAAATCACTGCATTGATTTTAAACCTAATATAACACTCCTTTTTGTTTTTATAATTTTTATTTTGATAGTTAGCCACAGTGGTTAACATTTCTTTTCAGATTTTTGTTAGATATTTGGCAGGTAATAAACTGCTTAACATCAATGATGTGAATGTTCTGAGTCAGTGCCATGCAAAAATAAAATTTCACTGGTAGAATTACTGTGAAAGGCAGAACTTTACTTCTGCAGTATTTCAGAATGCACTGTGGGCAACTACACAGAAATTTCAACTTAGAGCAGTGAAAAATGTATAAATGTTGGATCAATGTATTAAACTGTGGAAATAAATTCTGAAGAACTGATTACAGTCACTGATCAGTTTGGTGGAATTTATTTCACAGTTTAACACATTAATCCACAGTTCGTACATTTATTTTGCCTTTTAGTGATTCACTGATTGGTGGAATGAATGTATGAATGCAGAAATTCTGCAGAACTGATCACTGAACTATAGAATGGCCACATGCATTGCAGACTGATGTATTAAACTGCAGATTGAATTCCTCAGAACTGTCATTGTGCAATTCATGCATCAATCACAATTCAACCAGAAAATTTCCCAGAATGGGGAGACAATTCAGCAAACACATTTGGAAGATTTAGATTTCACCAAAGTCAGATGTTCTGAAAATGTCACAAAATTTTCAAAATGTTTCCCAAATTTGGAATTCACAGATTCCTCCCAGCTGTATTGTGAGGTGCAAAAGTGTTTTCCAGGTGAAGGGTATTGCCATATGTTGAATCTGTCACATCAGTAAAACCTCTAGGGCATGATCAGAACCAGCTTTGATTTAGAAAACAAGTAAATTGAGAGGAAAAACTATGAGTCACTAAGTCCACTAGATGTTTTCTTCTATTATTGTTCATGTGGTATGGGTTCTGTAGCATGCCAAAGTATGGTGTTAGATGCCAGTATTTCTTAAGAATGCTGGCAGTTCTGGTCCACTTACTGCACTCTGTAACAAAAAGCCACAAGAGGATGAGTCACAGATTTAGAGCATTTAGGGATAACACAGCGTGCTTGTTGAGGCTTCTTGCTTAGCGCATGCCTCTTCCAGTTAAATAGGTGAATAGCCCTTTCTAATAACTGGAACATTCTCTTATTTTGGATATGGAGGCAATATTAGGTGCAATCAGGATTTACATCTAATGTTCTGAGTCCTAAACCTATAGTGTGTGGCCAATTTAGACTTCATCTAATCAAATGACTTTGTTATTACTGTTGTGCCAAACATAGTATTTCTGTCAACTTAAATTAGTTGAGAGGCTTTTCAAAATGGTTGGAAACATGCTGCAACTGCATTGGTGTCCTTGCATTTGCATCCAGGCAGCCCTGATGCCATTTTCAATTGCTGCATCCATTTACAACAAAAGTCACAATTTGCAGCAGATATAGATGAACTTGTGAGTTACATCCAGTATTGGGTGCAAACTTTGAACCTTTTAGGACATCTACTTGATGGTTTAACAGGTTTGGACACATTTCTGCTTTAAAAATAGCAGCAGATGCATGCTTAGTGGATTCTTTTGATAATCCTGCCTTTTATGTTTAAATGCCATAATCTTGAATACTGCTATTATCACTTTAAATCAATTGTATTCTTATGTTGCACTCTGGGCTTAACACCACTCCCTTACTAAGGGTACAATCCAGAATAGAGGTGTGGTTACTTACAAAATAAGCCTATCTCTCTGCACAGCTTTTTACTCTGGGATAACATTTATTTAATTAATTAGTAAATTGATTTATTTATTTATGCATCTGATTACCGGTATGCACACTGGTCACAGGGACAATTTTCAGGCATGATCCAAGCCATATAGATGGCAAATACATTACACAACTACAACACATTTCGAGATTACAGCGTTTCAGTAAGAATGTAATAATAATTAACAGTTCAGTTTCTGCAGGTTCCTAGTAAATGGCCATTGCAATACAACACAAAGTGCAAGTCAAGTAATAGTTGCAGGATATTTATTAGATACTTATTAGAATACATATAAATGGTACATTAACCAAGCTTAACAGGACTAGACTAAAAGGCATCAATTAGCTAACATGCATACACTGTTTAAGAATTGCAGGGGTGTCTTTTTCATTAATGCATTTCAGATGTGCTTATGAAGGTCAGGGGTTTCATGGGAAAGAAGATCCTCTGGAAGAGAGTTCCAAATCGTAGGAGCACCTGGGAAAGATCTCTATCTCATAACAATTGATAGCTTTGGATAGTCTAGAGGCGAGTGAAAGAGGACCTCAGTAGCTAGAGTTTTCTTGATGGATAGTTCAGATCATGACGATTTGGAACCTGCATGTAGGATTTTGAATATTAGAGATCCAAATAGTTTGTCCCTTTGGGCTGGGGGGTTAGCCACCCAATCTTTTTATACAAGGAGCAGTGGTGTGTGTAGTAGGGGGCTTGTGAGACAAACCTACATATGTTGTTGTATGCTGTAGTCAATCTAGTGATAAGTTGTGGTGAGGCAGATGAGAAGATGAGAGAGCAGTCCAGAATGGGAAGCAGGGTACCCTTCCTATTGCTAGTCTAGCTTCAGGTGTTAGAACGTGTTTTAGTCAATAGCAGACACCTAGTCTTTGGTCCACCATCCATACTGCTTGTCCTAGGAGGGTAGCAAATGTTAGGGAGGGGTCCAGAGTTACCCTCAGGTACTTGAAATCTGTTACCTGTTCAGTCAAGGAACCACTAGGGTGTGGATGGTATGATTTGGTTAAATTCTCGAGAGCCTAACAAAATATTATGGTTTTAGTTTTGTTTCTAATTTACAATCACGTTTATTACAATAAGAATATAAGCATGGGGATGGTGTAATACACACACCTCCTGGCGTGGAGCCCACAGGAGCTGTGGAGTGGCACAGGGAATGTTTCAGCCAGGACCCTCAGGCATCCAATTGGCCTTGTTTGACTCTGCAGTGGATCCCATAATCCACACAGTGCAGGAGTCCACAGCCAATGGCAACCTATACTAGTCCACCAGAGCACAATATTCCCTACAAGTGATGTTCTTTCTGTATGTGCCATTTGGCACAAGCGAGAACCAGTGAACCGCTAGTTCCATAAATAAACTCCTGGAGCCTTCTAGTGGAGTGAGGGCCATACAGGCCCCAGTTATCCTGCCAGATTGAGAGGGGACATAGGTACTACAGCATGCCCCAGGACTGAGTAGTGTTTGCCCTCATAACTGACTGTGCATGCTTCTCCAGCAACTCTCAGCACTGGGTGGATGTCAGCCCCTTGTCTGCCCATGACCTTGCCTGGCATGGAGCTGTTCGACAGCTGGGTATCAGGTGCAGAGAGGATGCACAGCCATAGCTGTGGATGCCATGGGTGCCCCAAAGGTGAGACTCCTGTGCATAAGGCTACTTCACAGCATTTTATGGCTATCTGTGGTGAGGATCGGCTGTGTACCCATTGCAGATCAGGCCCTATGTGTCATTTAACATACAAGAAGTGCAGTGTTAAGTGTTGACTTGCAGTGGGTCTCACAATAATGTTTTTTTGGTCTAAGGAGCTTTATATGCTCCAGGGTAATGGATGGTCATTCAGTCCCTGTTTGTAACCATCTGACTAGCCACCATCTCCTTCTATGACTTATCTGCGTTTATTTCCTGAAGGCTTGCCATCCCGTGGTGAGGTTGGGAGGAGAGGACATCCTCACCCCATGGAGTCCATATCAAGTTTGACAGAGTCCTGAGGTGATGGTGTCAGTCAGGGCAGGTGAGCAGGGATTACTGGTTGTGCAAACCCTGATTTTCCCATTTTCACACCTACCCCAAGGTCAGCATAGGTACACTGACATGGACATGCAATGTAAAGACAACAAACACACTCAAATGCCTGTGCCCAGCCCTCAGAGACTCAGCCTCATGCCATGCCATACAACTCCACTAGGTGGCAGTTAAGCAGCAGCACATGTTGTCCCCCTCTCTAAAAGAGGAGATGTCTCTATGGATGTTTGAGCTGCCTTACCAGCTGGCCACCTGAGCAACCCTGGTCCTTTCTTGAACCAAGTAGCTGGCATGGCAGGAGGTAGGGTATCCTGTGCCTCAACCCCCTATTCCACTGGGCCAGCTCACAATAACTTTTTCAACACTTTTCTCTGCTACCACACAGTAGTGCTTTTTTGTTTCCATGTCTGTTGTGTGTGCCACCATGAGCTTGCTTCTTTGCTCTCACCTGAACACATAGGTGGTAAATAAAGTAAAATTAAAAGTGGAGATTATGGTATACTATGTAAATAATGAATGCAAATGAACAAGAAGAACTCATGCAGTGTTTTGGCTTCATCAAAAGCAGGTACTGGGAAAAATACTCACCCAATGTGAAAATATGAGTTTGTAGTCAATGAACAGAGTCAAAGTAATCATCCGGACAACCATTAACATTTTTCTTACAACATGGCTCCTGTTCAAAGGGATGACAGGTGCTCACAATGTTCAGTTGGTTTCAGTTAGACATTAGTACCATGCATTACACTTCCACACATTTTTCAAATGAATGTACTGCAGCGTTACACTGAACAGAATACAAAAGGACTTGTCCAATACAGCCATACCTCAAAAAATAATAAAATTAAAGTTATTTTATCTTTGAGGAGAGGACAAAAACCAATAAGCTGACACTAATATATAGAAAAAGATATTGGTTTCAAAATGTCCCACTCACCCTAAAATGATTATTCAAATGTCACTGTTTTTCATTAAATATCATAGTTATTTCATCTATACAGAAATGACTTCCAGTACATAAAGATTTCAACGTTTCGGGTAAACCCTTCTTCAGGAAGGACGGTTCTTTCTAAAAAATATATATAAATATTACAAAATATATAAATATGCATAACTTTTGTTTAAGTATGTAGATCAGTGTAAATACTCATAAGAAAAAACATTTAACCTTACTTTTATATTTCTAGTAGTTAATGATATCTGGTAATATATATTGTGACCATTCATTTGTTTGACTCCCACAGAGGTCACTAAACAGAGCAAAATCTTAATGTAAGTAAATTAAAACATCTTTCATTGTAAAATATAAAATATCCTCAATTTTTGATTTTTAAATCAAATCTAATATCTAACCTTGTTTTATCTCTCTTTCATGTTCTTAAGAACTTATTATGTTGATAGAGTTCATGCTGCTGACAGTCTACAGCTGTATGATGCAAAACTTTAAACCTAAAGAATATAACATAAACACCATCATAAACTTTTTCAGATATATTCAAAACTTCTTTTCCAAACACAAGAATACTAATACTAAACCACATGCATATCGCAAACGTATTCATAAACATATTGAGTTGAAGTAAACAGATTACCAAAACTAAAATGAATGAAAAACCATCATTTTACTTCATTCTGTTTAGCCTGTTTCATAACATGGCAAGCATCTGAAATCCTACAATATTTTAACATTTAATTAGAATTATAAAGGGAGCTAACCTTTAAATTATGTAGCCAACTCTTAACCAGAGCAAAAGTGGTCGTTACATTAGTGGAAGCAATCTCACATGCCCCTCAGTACCCAAATAAAAGAATAATGCATTTTAAACTTTTAAATATAAATGTCTTTCTCAGTTAAATGTTTCCAGATATTCAAATATATAAACATTGTTAGAAATCTAGCATTGGCTTCAATGTAGTTAATATTGTCATCTCCAAAACATGGTTATGGTACTCAGAGTGTTTAGCTGGGGGAGGACTTTAACAATAAATTACTCCTATGAGAAGCATGGTTTATTAATTTATTTCAAACAACTAATCCATGCTATGGTCTTAATGAAATCATAGAATGGCAACCGATTTTATAATGGACCAATAACATATGACTCGTGGATATGGGTTTACAATTTGCAATTAATTTGGTTTTCCCAATAAGAATTTATATTAATAGATAAAGATAAAGACCTCTATATAACTTTAATTACGTTCAGAGTAATGATGAATATTTATCAGTTCCTCTAACACCAATGCTTAAGGTAATTGGTGTCGCTTGAAGTGGGTCTGGCTCTTAGGCAAGCAGATTATACATAGATACATAGACAGTGTCGGCAGATAAGGCCTATGGCCCACCCAGTCTTCCCATTTGAGCTTGTAAGTTCAGTTTGTTTTCCTAGAAGTCTGTTGCCCTTACCCTGACCTCCAGAATTCCTTTATGTCTATCCCATGCATTCTTAAATCCTGTGATTGTTTCAGCCCCCACCACTTCCTCTGGCAGGGTGTTCCACTTGTCCACCACCCGTTCTGTGAAGAAATTCTTTCTCATGTTTCCTCTGAATCGCCCTCCCTCCAACTTCAACCCATGCCCTCTAGTCCTGGAACATCTTTTCACTTAAAAATAGTGTTTTCCTGCACCTTTTCCTCCCTGTAAGATACTTGTATGTCTCTATCATATCCTCCTCTCCCTCCTCTCCTCCAGGGAGTACATGTTCAGTTCCTTCAACCTGTCTTCATAGGACCTGTGATGCAATCCATGCACCATCTTTGTTGCCCTCCTCTGAACCTTCTCACCCTGTCTATGTCCTTTTGTAGGTATGGTATCCAGAACTGTACACTGTACTCCAGGTGGAGCCTCACTAATGTCTTGTATAGCGGAATTATGACCTCCTTTCCTGCTGGTGATGCCCCTGCCTATACATCCCAGCATCCTATTTGCTTTACCTGCTGCCTTGTCACACTGTTTCTACCTTGAGGTCATCAGAGACGATAACCTCAAGATCCCTTTCCTGCTTGGTGCATGCTATATCCTCACCCCCAACTGATATATTGTGCCAGGGTTTTGTGCCCCATATGCATTATCTTGCACTTCTTGCATTGAATTTCAACTGCCAAACCCTGACCATTCTTCAAGTTTCTGCAGGTCGCTCTCATTCTATCTACACCTCTGGTGTGTCTACTCTGTTACAGAGCTTTGTGTCATCAGTGAACAGTGAAATTCTGCCTCTAGATCCTGCGCCATGTCACTGATGAAGATGTTGAATAGGACTGGTCCCAGCACTGATCCCTGTGGTACCCCACTGGTCACTCTTCCTCTGATTTTACTGCTTGCATTACACTAATGCTTTTGGCTGCCAGATTTAGAGGTGGAGCAACATAATCATTTATAATTGATGGTTCACTGGCCCTGCTCACTTCCGCCTGAGCTGGCTAAGAGAACACATCCAGAGTGAGTAAGTAGAAGACTGGGTTAACATTTAAATAGTAAGATTACAATAAAAAGTCTCATTAGTTTATGTGACTTTTAGGATCCAAACACTGTGAGTGCTGTAACGATGGTCAGGAGATGACAAACAAAGATGTATTAAGGTTAGCATTTTACTTTTTATAAGGTTTAAACAGTTCAAAATCCTACAAAGCAGTACGAATTAGACAATTAGCTGTGGTAAGAAAGGGTACACTAGAAGGTTAGTGTTTCAGGCTAAACAATGTTAATACAGTTTTTAAGCTTTGTAAAGCAATATGAATGAGGCATGCTTCTATTTAGGAATTTAAAACACTGTGAGTACCTGAACAATGTTTTGAGATGACAATATTAACTTAAATTGAAGCCAATGCTGGATTTCTAACAATGATTATATATTTGAATATCTGGTAAAATGTTTAACTGAGAAAGACATTTATATTTAAAAGTTTAAAATGCATTATTCTTTTACTTGGGTACTGAGGGCATGTGAGATTGCTTCCACTAATGTAACGAGCACTTTTGCTCAGGTTAAGAGTTGGCTACATAATTTAAAGGTTAGCTCCGTTATAATTCTAATTAAATGTTAAAATATTGTAGGATTTCAGATGCTTACCACGTTATGAAACAGGCTAAACAGAATGAGGTAAAATGATGGTTTTCATTCGTTTTAGTTTTGGTAATCTGTTTACTTCAACTCAATATGTTTATGAATATGTTTGATGTGCTTGTAATGGTTTAGTATTAGTATTCTTGTGTTTAGAAAAGAAGTTTTGAATATATCTGAAATAAGTTTATGATGGTGTTTATGTTATATTCTTTAGGTTTAAAGTTTTGCATCATACAGCTGTAGACCGTCAGCAGCATGAACTCTATCAACATAATAAGTTCTTAAGAGCATAAAAGAGATAAAAACAAGGTTAGATATTAGATTTGATTTAAAAATCAAAAATTGAGGATATTTTTATATTTTATAATAAAAGATGTTTTAATTTACTTACATTAAGATTTTGCTCTGTTTAGTGACCTCTGGTGGAGTCAAACAAATGAATGGTCACAATATATATTACCAGATATCATTAACTACTAGAAATATAAAAGTAAGGTTAAATGCTTTTTCTTATGAGTATTTACACCTGATCTACATACTTAAACAAAAGTTATGCATATTTATATATTTTGTAATATTTATGTATATTTTTTAGAAAGAACCGGTCCTTCCTGAAGAAGGGTTTACCGAATGTTGAAATCTTTTATGGACTGGAAGTCATTTCTGTATAAATGAAATAAATATGTTATTTAATTAAAAACAGTGACATCTGAATAATCATTTTAGGTGAGGGACATTTTGAAACCAATATCTTTTTCTATATACTGAACAGAATACAGTAACATTTGTGTAGATTATTATTTTCAAGTGTGCAATTTGTTGTATTTCACCCTAGAGTTGATTGTTAAAAATATGTTTATTTAGAAACACTTGAGCACTAAAAGTATGTACTACCTTGTCACTGATTCTATTATCCTTTGTTATACATGTTGCTTTTTCTAGGTCTGAAAATAATATGGTTATATGCAATATTCATGTAAGATATGACCCTGTTCCTTGTTAAGCATACTGGAAAATATCTTGAACAAATGGATAATTGTTTAAACTGAGTAGGCAGGGAATGGTGGAGGGAAAATCATAATACCCAAAGGTCTACTCAAATATATTAGGATGTATTTATGGAGGCAAGAATGATGGCAAATATTACAAAAGAAAAGGTATGGGTATGGTTCCTAGCAAATGCAAGAAGTCTGAAATAAATTTGATAACCTAGAAGCACAGCTATATTAAAAATAAAATAATAAGCATTATGTAGATGCGAATAGTGTGATAGCTTCAGTAAAGAGACTGAGATATATACTGTTTAGGAAATACAAAGTTGCCTTAAAGAGTGGGGTGTGGCCTTATATAGTAATTCATTATGGGTGGAAGAAATTAACTTTCAGAGCATAATATAAATGAAACCATCTGGGTCAAGGTTGTAATTAGTGAAAATTAGTTGCCTAATATTAGGAATGTATTATAGGCCAACAGACCAATAGGAAGGTTCAGATCAATTATTGGTTAATGATTTAGAAGAATTTTCTGGTAAGAACAACATAGTACTTTTGGTGAATGAAACTTACCAGGCATAGATTGGAGTATGGTTAATGGGGAGTTCCCAGGACAGGTATCTGGCCAGAAGGATTGTAGATTACAACCTAGAACAACACATACAGTACTGACTAGATGAAATTATTTTCTGGATGTGGTTCTGCATGACCTTAGTGAGGCTCTTGGCAAATATGAAACAAAAAACCACTCAATGACAGTGATCATGTAATGGTCACCCCCATGATGATTATTATTGAGATTAAAAATTAAAAGCATAGAAAGAACGCTTTGTACTAACGATAAGCAAATATAAAAAAAGGAAGATTCCTGTGTGGCTGTCCAAAGAATTGTAGTTACAGATAAATAGAGAAAAGAAACTTTACAGGAAAGTAAAACGTTTGGGTGACCCAAATTAATGGGAATAATATAAGACTGAGGCAAGGAATTGTAAAGCAAATATCAGAAAAGCAAAATGGGAATCAGCCTGTCAGCACAGCAGTACTGTAGAACTATTGACTCGCAATGCCAGTGACCTGGGTTCAGAAATAAGCCTGAGTTATTGGAAGGTCAGATGGGGAGGATGGTTGAGCATCCTAGGCAGATGCTCACCTCCTGGAGGGAGGGAGGGAGGGTTCAGGTCTCCACAGTAACACGCTACCTGGGTGACCACAAGTAGCAGTGCAGGCCGATGCACATTTTAAGGGAGGGGACATTGGCACTCTGATGCTTTGGTCTCAGATGCAACCTCCATAATATCTGAGAGATGGGTAAATGAAAAGAAAAACAACCCTGACCACACAGTGTGCATCTGCTGCCTACTGCAAGCTCTGCACCAGTGCCTGCTCTCTTGCTCCCTTACCAACTGTCATACTTCTGGCCAGAGATAAGGGTGGTCTCGTAGCCCTTCCCTGGATGATTATCCATGGGGATACAGGAGCATGAGGTAAGTCCCAGAGATGGTGGATGACAGGACAGGGTGGAGCAGCAGACTGAAGTGGGCCAGCTGGGTATCAAGACAGAATGAAGTGCACTCAATTCAAAAGTTAAAAAGAAGAAAAGCAAAATGGGATAAGGAACTGAATACAGTGCACAGTTCGTAGAGAAACTCAGAATCTTTCTGGGCATATGCAGGAGTGAAAATGGGTATAGACAGAGCAGTAGGACCACTGATGGAAAATGCTAGTAATGATGGAAGGAGAGTAAGAAGTGGCTGACATCTTGAATGTTTTTTTGCATCAGTTTTCCAGAAATCTGAGCTGGTTAATGTAGATATACTGTACCTAAGGAGGAGACGCCATTTAGGTGGATCACGTGGTGGTACTGAAGCTCCTGCAAAACTTAAATATTAATCAGTCTCAGGAACTGTACCCACAAGTGCTAAAGGAATTGGGGTTGGAGCTAGTTGACCCTCTTAGTAAGATTTAAATACCTCTGTAGAAATGGGACAAGTGCCATCAGCATTAAAGGAAGCAGTGGTTATCTCAATACATAAGAAAGGAAAGAAAGTGAGGATCAATTATAGGTCAGTGAACCTGCTCTGAACTCAGTGATGGGAAAATTACTGAAAACAATAAGCAATAGGATAAATCAATTCCAGGATAACAACAGCTTAAGGTACAAGACTCAATATGGGTTTTCATGTGGGAGAGCATGGCTATCTAATCTGTTGGAATACTTTGCATTGGCTAGCATAGCACTGGATCAGGGTAAACCAGTGGATGTGGTTTATCTGGACTTCCATGAGGCATTCAACACTGTGCAACACATTGAATCAATTAACTGCATGATTAAGATCAAATTTAAAACTGTGTGATAAAACTGAGGCACCCTGGTTAGGCAATTGATCTGAAACAGTAAAATAAAATGACTTTGGGCTTATTACTCAAATGGTGGCTCAAGCAGTGCCATCAGCAGTTTGTGCCCATCCCCTGTCAGGTAGACTCCTGGTTGCAAAGTCCCAAGGCCTGTGACAATGGTGGCCCTGCACCAAAAAGATGGTGTACCTGAGAGGGCTGCCACAGCCACGGGGACATGGAATTGTATTGTTATCAAGAAGTGCTGTGGGGCTGAGATTTGCTCCAGGGGTACAAGATGGGGGATTTGTATGTGCTAAGGAGGTACCCCTTGTTCTTGCACATCTCTTTTCTGAAAGATGCTACCTCTAGGACTTTCATCATGCCCCCCTTCCTTCAAGGGTATACATATTAAGTTCCTTTAATCTCTCTTTGTATGTCTTCTGGTACAGACGTGCACCATTTTAGTTGCCCTCCACTGGACAGCCTCCATCCTGCTTATGTCCTTTTGGAGATGGCATCTCCAGAACTGCATGTAGCACTCCAGATGGGGTCTCACCAACTGTCTGTACAAAGGGATAACAATTTCCGGTTTTCTACTGGTGATGCTCTCCCTATGTATCCAGCATCTCTAGCCCTCCTTACTGTCTTCTCACATTGCTTGCCCAACTTTAGGTCATCTGATATGACTATCCCCAGGTCCCTTTCCATTTTATTGTTGTTTGGATCTCACTCCCCATTGTGTACTCTTCCCGGTTTTATTTCCCAGATGCATTACTTTGCATTTCTTTGCATTGAATCTAAGCTGCCATACATTTGACCATTCCTCCAACCTTGCCAAGTCCCTTCTTATCCTTTCCACCCACTTTATGTATCAACCCTGTTGCAGATCTTTGTGTTGTCTGCAAAGAGACATACTTTTCTTTCAGTCTCTTCACAATGTCACTTATAAAGACATTAAAGATGGCCTGTCCCAGTACTGAACCCTGCAGTACTCCGCTAGTAACCCCCTTTCTTTGAGTGGACTCCGTTTACTATTACGCTCTGCATGCAGTTGTCAACCAATTTTTACCCTGGCTATCACCTTGGGACCCACCCAAGGCTGGCTAACTTGTATATTAATCTTTGTGTGGGACTGTGTCAAATGCCTTGCTAAAGTCTAGGTAGGCCATGTCTGCAGCCACTCCTGGTCTTCTACTTTGGTCACCTAGTCAAAGAAATCTAGTGGATTCATCTGTCATGACATTACTGCTGTGAATCCATGCTGCCGTGGGTCCTGTGCTCCACTGGCCTCTAGGTACTCAACAATTCTTTCCTTCAGAAGTAATTCCATCATTTTCCCTACCACTGAGGTCAACCTAACAAGTCTAGTTTCTGCCTCTGCCTTGCTCCCACTTTTGTGAAGTGGAATCACATCTGTCCTCCTCCAGTCCTCACGTACCACCCCATCCTCCCATTATTTGCTAAAGAGGGTAGTCAGTGGTGTCACTAGTTCTACCCTTAGTTCTTTTAGAATTCTTGGGTGAATCCATCAGGCCTCATTGCTTTGTCCGCCTTCAGTTTTAGGAGTTCTTTCTGGATCCTTTCTTCTGTGAAAGGACTGGTATCGACCCCCTATCCAGAGTGTTTCTATTGTTTGGTTTAGGTACCTCCCTCTCTTCTTCTTTTGTAAAAACTGAGCAGAAGAGTTTGTTCAGTATCCCTGCTTTTCACTGTCACACTCTGCCCACATTCCCTCCGCTTTATTAAGCCTCAGTATCCCTTCCTTGGTCTTTCTTCACTCCCTAATGTACCTATAAAATGTTGTATCCCCTTCTTAACAGAGTTGGCTATCTTTTCTCAGTTTGGGCCTTTGCTATGCCCTGCCTCCTTCTGCTTTAACTGATATAGTTCTCTGTCCTGCTCTTTCTGTGTTTACTTATATTTCCTAAATGCTATCCATTTCTCCTTAACCTTCCCTGCCACCTCTTTTGAGAACCATAGTGGCTTGTTCCTTCATTTGTTTTGTTGATTCACTTTACACAAAGGCTTGTTGTCTCTGTGATGGCAGTTTTGATTTTTCCCATTGTTCTTCCACCTCCTTCTTGTCTGTTTGCTAGTGCTTTTCTGAGGCACTTCCCATTTTGCCAGAGTCAGCCCTCTTAAAATCCAAAACTTTTGCTTTGTATGGCGGCTTGACGCCAGGGTTGTGTTTATTGTGAACCACACTGTTTGGTGGTCACTTGTTCCCAGATGGCTACCCACTTCTAATTCTGAGATCCTGTCTACATCTCCATTTGAAAGTACTATGTCTAAGATTGCTCCTTCCTGAGTGGGTTCCAACAGTAACTGTCTGAGGCATGCCCCTGTAGGGCATCAAGAATGACCCTGCTCTTGGTTGTGGCTGCAGTGAAGGTGTTCCACTTAACATATGTCATATTCAGGTCTCCCATCAACAATATCTCTCCTTTTTCTGCCATTCTAAGGTTCCTTCTATTTTCTTGTCCATTGCCTCCCCTTAGATGGTGGTCTGTAAACAACCCTGTGCAAATTGTGGTGCCATTTTCTATTTCAGGGTGACCCACAGTGCCTCCTCCCTCCTCCTGTTTACCCTTTAGTTCTGTTACAGTACTTTGATTCCTTCCCTTATGTGAGAGCTACTCCTCCTCCTCATTTACCTCCCTGTCCCTCCTTTTAGGCCCATCCCTGTTCTTACTGCCTTTGCATTTTCTGGAGTTACCCCTGTTCTGCTCCCTATTGACTTCTCTACCTTTGTGTCTACTTTGCTAACTACCCTATTTTGTTGGAGGGGTGGATTTCCTGCTTCTCTTCAGTGCCTCCCATTGTCTAGTTTAAATACTTGCCAATGAAGCATTTAAACCTATCACCTAGGATCCTGGTTCCCCTGCTGGACAGATGCAGACCATCATGCCAGTATAGGACTATATCCCTCCAGGTGGACCCCTTTCTCAAATTAAGCCAAATCCTGAGCTCTACATTAGTTTTTCAACCAGTCATTGAATCCCATGGTGAGGAGAACCTAGCCTTACCCATGCCATAGAGAGGTAGCTCACTGAGAAAGTTACCATGCATGTTACTTGTCTAAGGTCCCTCCCTAAATCCACACACTCCCTGCTGCACTGCTCTGATCCCATTCTGAGCCAGGTCATTTGTTCCTAGGTGGACAATGACATCCAGCTACCTCCCAGTGCAGCTGATCCCATGATCCCAAGGATTCGCTTCCTGTCCCTCCAAGCCATGGCACCAGGTGGGCATCTTACCTCCCTCTCCTTCTCTCCTCCAGTTCTACCTCCTAATGAATGAGTCCCCTACCACAGGTTGTTTCATTCCCCTATGGGATCCCGTGCCACCCTCCTGTGGGTCTTCTTTGTGGAGATTCCAGTATCCTCCCTGGTCTCCACTGTGGGTGCCTACACAGAGTAACCACACTCCACCAGAATAGCCAATGAATTCTGAAGAGAAACAAATGGAGAGGTGTACCTCTCTTCCACCACCTTCACTCTCCTGAACCCACTGTGGTACAACCAATCCTCTTTCTTGGCAACCTCTGAGGAAGTTGTGGTGGCCTGGATGGTCCCTTGGTGGGAGGAGGTTTCTAGATCCTCACCAGATCAGCATGGAGATGGGCAGCCTCCTCCTCAGACCAGACAGTTGCCTGCAAACAAGGCAGCAATGCAGCCTCCAGAAAATCTCCCACAAGACTGCCACTCCACAGCCAGTGCATTGCACCACCCCACATGTCTGTATCCCTTCCTGTTTGAGTTTTTTTTTGGTGAAAGTACATGAGTGTGTTTACCCCTATTCAGGGTCCTAATGGATACCATTATGGAAGAAAAGGATTTAGGGTGATGATATTTGGAGACTTTTATTTTTTATTTATTTTATTTTATCACAACTAGGATTACAAGTACCTTTGAGCCAGGCTCTTTCACAAAGGTTCTGCATCAGAGAACAAATACAATACAAGTTACAGAAATAGGAACAAAACAATAAATAGGTTGGCATATTAGGTTATAATGGTAGCTCAATACAACAGCTAGAATAAGTAGAATGTATACATGGGAACACAAAGTAACAGAGGATAAGTAGGAAAGAGGGTGGAAGATGAAGATAAACGTGAGGAGTGAAGTTGGAGAGGGCAGGAATTGCAGCCAAAGGGCATGGTCATCAACTGGGAGCAGGCTGAAACTTCCAAAACATCTGCAAACTGCAAAGGGTGGTGAGCAAAGTAAATAGAATGGTGGGATGTATAGGAGGGAATAAGTAGCAGATGTCGTGAGGTGAACCTCCACTGTACAGGTCACTGTTGTTAGAAATAACCACAATGATCACTCAACAGCACTCAGAGAAAAGTGGTGCTAAACTAAAATAGCAAACTCAACACACCCAAGAAGTAAAGCACAGCACAGATGTGTATAATACAAAAGAGAATCCTGACGAGTGAGTTTGTTCACGAAGGATTGGTCAATCAGTCCACAGATGCTGTGCAAAGCATCCAGATCAGGAAATTGTTAACACTCAGTGCAGGGCCAGTACAGGAAATGGGTGGCTAACCCAGCTGTAACTGCCAAATACAAAAACCTGCACGAGTAAGTAAAAAATCACAATACTTCACAGTTTAACCGATCAGTGCTTTAATGCATTTTAAAGTGAAATATGTGGACAGACAAAACAGCACATGACTGAACTGCCCCAGCTCTTTGAGTAAAACCTCTTTGTTAGGGGCGTGGTTACTGGAGAAAGGTGTCAGAAATAAATACAGAAGCTCATTAATAAACACAAACATTGTAAATAACAATGTTATTGATATATAAAATTGGTTACAAAATCAAATAACATTGAAACAGTCAAGTCTCCTATCCCTCATATGAATGAGACTGTGCAAAATTAAAAAAAATCATTTTAATGCTTATTACAAATAAAGCAGGACTGTCAAGACTGAGAGAGCCTTATCAACTAGATCAGATAGAAAAGGAATAGACCACTGGGATCTGCAGGCAGCTGAGATCAGCATGTACCAGTCTCCATAATACAGCTAGAAGTAGACATAGATAGATGATACCTGAAAAAGGGAACATATCAAGAAATTGTTAAACATTAAGGACGCCCAAATAGCAAATGGAGTTAATAATATAGTTAAACAGTAACATACATGCCCACTAAAAATATGGAGACCCTAAAAACAGAAACCATAAAAAATCAAGGTGACAGCTGGGAGACACTCAGTTAACAAAGAGAGGTTATTTAGTACAACACAGTATAACAATATTGTTGGTATTTTAAACCATCAAATATGGTTTAATATCTCACTGGTCATTAAGACCATGTGGTTTCACATTCTCAAAGTAAAAATCCAAAAGCTTTCATGTTTCAATATATAACTAGTTCTATTTCTACCCATTCTCAAAGATATAACATGTTAGTACCCATAAACTTGATTAAGTCAGGGTTAGAATTATGACACTCAAAAAGTGTACTCAAACATGAGTATCCTGCCTGTTGTTTGGAATACTGAAAAAGAGGTTGTTTGGCCTTCTCGAACAAATCAATGCTACTACACAAAATGTTCTCTTCAAATAATCTCTTTGTATTCAATATTTCCAAGTCCCAACATTTTGCCTAACAAATAGACTTCTTCTGGTGAACTCTAATTTTAAATCAGAAAGACATGTTCAAAAATATGTTTTGTTTTTGGCAATTTGCCATAATGTTATCAATTTCACAGAAACAAATTCATTTATAAGTTCATCATGTCAAATCAATATTATATGATATTATTTTACACTTTAAGACATTTTACCAGTTGTTAATCACAATATGTACCAGCCATCTTTATTTAAATCAGTTTATAAACCACAATTCCTGCCTTTTAACTTGGCCTCAAAGGCTCCTGGGCTGCCATAGTTTTAGCATGCTTTATAAGTTCTCTGTATTTTCAAAATAAAATACAAACAATGTTTTAAATGTGTTTTATTGACATTATTCTGATTTTGTGTGTTAAATATTGTTAACATATTTGCTTTCACCTGCTTTTAGAGCTTATATCTTTAAGTGCATTTTATACATATACAGTATATATATATATATATATATATATATATATAGAGATAGAGAGAGAGAGAGAGAAAGCGGAGCGAGAGAGATACCTTTATGAATAATTGGATATCTGTCCCTTTAAATTCCTTTATTTTCTAAGTTCATAGTTTCATCTGTAAATATAGATGTATAATAATCAAAATAATTTCTTCCATCAATGCTCCAAGATGCTTAACAGTAAAATGATATCTCATTATATTTTAAACTTTCATTATTGTTCTAAAATGCTAAAGAATTATTGTTTAAGCATACATTTTTACTATATGATGACGCTCATTCAGTTGTCCACATTCTCAAACTGTTCCCATGTTGCTATGTATACACCACTGTGATTTTTAAACATTCATTATTAAAATGCTGCTTTTCTTTTGTATCTGTTTCTCATAGTCCTAAAGTTCGCCAAGACATCCTTTTTTTTTTTTTGGCATCTTATGCATTCATAAAAAATGTTTTAGTCATAGCTTCAAATAGTATTTTACTTTCATAATACTGATGAGGTCTTTACAGCCTTGTTTGTACATTTACTTTCAGTACTCACTGTTGCTGAATGCAACTTCAGATTCTCGCTCTACAGCTCCTATCAGGTGTTCAAACCAGCAGCACTGAGGGGCATTTGACCCAGCCTCTTATGCCTGTGGAAAAGCCATGTGACAACATGCAAATGTCATCATGCATTACTATGGTGATGAGGGTCACTAGGCTACCTATGGCTTATTCCACAGGCATACATTCAGCTGGTGTGGCATGATAAGTTCATTTGGAATGCACTGTCAGCTTCCTAGTTGTTACATCCTTTTCTTTTGTTTGCAAAAGTAATCATCTAGTTGCCCTATCTTAAACAAATAAAAATAATAAAAAGACAAAAACCTATGTGGTGTACAAATAAAATTATGAAGTTGTGTAAGGAAAAAGAAAAGCATATGATAGAATAAAAAGCAAAGGAAAATCGAGGCAAGTGTGGAATATAGAAAAGTATTGAGGAAGCTAATATTGAAAATAAGGGCAGAAAGAAAGAGATTGGAAACAAACCTAGTTTACAGAAAGGACAATGGAAATTGACTATATTCCTATTTCAAAATAACAGGAAAACTTCAAATCTGATAGAGCCTCTGTATATAGAAGGGAGGAGGTGACCAAACTGGTAGAGATGACAGAACAACTAAATCAGTATTTCTGTTCAGTGTATGATAAAGAAGGCACAAGATAGGCCACTGATTAAGCAGAATCTAAGTAGGAACTTGGATTTGGAGATTAGTGGAGGGCATATAGAAAAACTGCTGAGTGAACTGAAACCCCATAAATCAGCAGGGCCTGACTTATTGCACCCTAGGTTGCTGAAAGAAGTAAGGGTCATATAACAGCACCACTGGTCTCACCTGTTTGGGCAGTCCTTTTCCACAAGGAAAGTACCGGAGTAATGGAGAAATGCTGTTGTGATCCCACTATATAAAAGGAAAGGGTTAAAACATCATTGACTAATTATAAGCCAGTTAGTTTAATTGCAATACTGTGTAAAGTAGCAGAAAGCTTTTGTAGGGCAAGTTGGAAGATGATCTCAAAGTGCTGAATATGAATGATGTAATGCAGCACAGATTTAAAAATAATAGATCTTGTTTGACAAACCAGCTTATTTTCTACAATCAAATCAACAACAATTTATATGACAGTAAACCAGTGAATATTTTCTTTCTGTATTTCCAGAAAGCATTCGAAAAGGTACTGCACCATATAATAATTTTATTGCAAAAATGGAAAAATTAGGAGTGGATAGTAGGCTGGTTAGATGGGTGCAGGAGTTGGCAGGAAAGAAAACAGACAGTTAGGATTAGGGGTGCATATTCAGGTTTGGCTAGTGTGACAAGTGGGGTGCCACAGGGTTAGTGCTAGGCCCTGCACTGTTTTCATTATATATAGGAGATATACACCATAAATCCAAGGAATATATTGGTTAAGTTTGTAGATGACGAAAAGTTGGGAGGGCAAATGAGCATTAGAGGGTATCCAAGGACTTGAAAATGATCTAAAACTACTGGAAGAATGGGTGATAGAGAACAAGATGCCATTTAGTATGCAGAAATGCAGAGTTGCATATGGTGAAAAGCATCCCAGACACGAATATTATTTAAATGGCTTGAAAGTGGAAGAATCGGACAGGAAAAGGATTGTGGTATTGTAATAGATGATGGCATGACTTTTGCAGCACAGAGGCTGGAGGTAGGTAGAAAACTAACTATGTGATTGAAATATTAAAAGGAACTTCGTAGATAGATCTAAAGAATGCCTTCTTCCACTGTACAGGACATTTGTAAGGCCTCATATAGATTATGGTTCATCACTGTGGAGCTCTTATACAAAGGGAAATAAACAAGATAGAAAAGTGCAAAGGACTTATACTAAGATGATATGGTTCATGAAAAATGATGGCTATGAGGATAGGCTGAGAAGATTGGATATGTTTAGACTGGAGGATAGCTATTTAAAATTATGAACCGATCCCGAGTTAATAAAGGAGCTTGGGATAGAGTTGGTAGATAAACCAGAAGGCCTAAGAGCACACAAACTGCAAATAAAACTACAGACTGTAAAATGAACTTAAGATATTCTTATTTTATGCATCAAACAGCTAGAGTATGGAATGCACTTCCAGAGTATGTTATCCTGAGATGTATACTGGACAAATTTAAAAGGAAGATTGACAAATTAGTATGTTTATGGAGATAAAATGAGCCTGCTGTGTGGGGAATGGTATAATGGGCAATAGTGCCTTCTTCTGTTCTATCACCCAGTATGAAACCCAGTATATAGAGAATCCTATGTGGAGTACTATGCCCAATTATTCAAGATATTCTTTTAAATATTGTTAATGAGCTCTTCATATAAAAACAATGTGATTCTTTTCTTTTAATAGGTCTTTGCAGTGCACCTCAATAACTAGGGAGTCCTTTAAGGTACCTAGTTGTTTAAAATAGTAACTGCATTATACTAGAGCTATGTTGTTATTCTTTATGTCTGAGTACTGCTGTTTTATCTAAGTTGCTAGGGTGTCTCTCTGATAACCCAGTTTTTTAAATCTTCATTACTTTTGCTCTGTAATTATAAAGACCTACCACTGTAATTCTTAGTTACAAGGGATCATCTGAGATGCCTTAGGTTTTTAATAATTTTTCTTGATTCTATTGAAATCTGAGTGCCATATATAGTGTCACTGTTTTAACAGACATCAATCATGCATCTCAGATGCTGGTTTATACTAACATACTGTGTTTTAAACTTCAACAGTTTCACATTTGGTTTCCTGCCCAACGTCTCTATTATTTAATGGTCCAACTTGCTAGGCATATGTTCTTACTATTTTAAGGTTCATTTTCCTTAGTGGCTACTACAGTATTTCACTGACTAGTGTCTCCTTCCTATGCATTTCTATTCTATTCTTTTTACTTAGTGTTATAGTGTTCAAACAACTTTTTATACAATATTTCCCATTAGCTGCTACTGTTTTTTATTTGATAGGATGTCATAACTTGATCCTTGAATGATAATAAAAACTTTTGTCCAACAAGCTGACAGTGCGATCCAAATGGGCTTATCACACCACACTAGCTGAATGTATGCCAGTGGAGAAAGCCATAGGTTGCCTAGGCAACCTCATCACTGTAGTGATGCATGATGACATTTTCACATTGTCATGTGCTTCTCCATGGGTATAAAAGGTTGGGCTAAAAGTTCCCTTGGTGTTATGGTAGTTTGAACACCTGATAGGAGCTGCAGAGTGAGAATATAAAGTTGCTTTCAACAACAGTAAGTACTAAAAGTAAATGTGCAAGCAAAGCTGTAAACATTTTATCAGTACTATGGAAGTAAAATTCTATTTGAAGCTATGGTAAAATGTTTTTCTACTAATACATAAGATGCCAAAAAAAAAAGAAAGGATGTCACAGAACTTTAGAACTACTAGACACAGATACAAAAGAAAACAACATTTTGGTAATGAATGTTTAAAAATCATAGTGGTATATACTGTATAGTAGCTTGAGAACAGTTTGAGAATGTGGACAACTGAATGAATGTCATTATACAGTAATAAAATATATGCTTAAACAATAATTCTTTAGAATTTTAGAACAATAATGAAAGTTTAAAAATAAAGAGATATAATTTTACTGTTAAGCATCCTGGAGCATTGATGGAAGAAATGATTTTGATTATAATACAGCTATATTTACAGATGAAGCTAAGGCTTGTAGAAAATAGAAGAATTTTAAGGGACAGGCATTCCAATTATTCATAAAGGCATATCTCTCTATATAACTGGCTAACAATAATGAAAAACAATGGTGATGGAAATAGAATTCCTATATGACAAGATGTTTAAATGAATATAATGTTTTTACTTCAACAGGATTAATTGTATAAGAAGACATAATTAGTATGAATGCACTTAAAGAGATATCACTCCAAAAGTAGGTGAAAGCAAATATGTTGGCAATATTTAACACACAAAATAAGAACAATTTCCACAAAACACATTTTAAAACATAGCTTTTTTTTGCAAATACAGAGAACTGATACAACACACTAAAAATATGGCAGGCCAGGAGCCTTTGAGGCCACATTAAAAGGCAGGAAGTGTGATTTATAATGTCCAAAAGAAAATATTTTGAACGTCTTTCTGATTTAAATTTACAGTTCCCCAGAAGAAGCCTATCTGCTAGGCAAAATGTTGGGACTTTGGAAATATTGAATAAATATTGAATAAAAATAGATTATTTGAAAAGAACATTTTGTGTAGTAGACTGATTTGCTTGAGCAGGCCAAGCAACCTCTTTTTCTGGATTTTGAATTTACTGATATTTGACTGGCTCCACTTTTGAAAGTTTTTGAAAATCTTTAAGGAAGAAGAGAAATTACCCCATGGCACCCTTTTACACTGATTGTTGTTCATAATAGGCATGAACAAAGGATTCAGGCTTCACATTTTTTTTCTAGAAAATCATACTAAAGCTGCAGCTATACCAGTGGGTTTTATATTACAAGCTCTTGGGTTTATTTTAAATCACAATACTTTTGAATTTGAGAACTGTTTCTATCTGCAGATATGTATCACAGTAATGGGGGCTAGTTGGCCCCAGTTATGCTAACCTTTTCTTAGAATGGTGGGAGATGTTGAAAATATACAATGCAAGAGTCAACCCACTTCACAAATACATAAAACATTGATATCAATATATTGATAATTGTATCTGTGTAAGGAAGGAGATATTAACATCATTCCAGGATTTGTTGAATTGGTTACATGACAAAAACTTAAATCTCAAGTTCACATTTTCAGCTAGCATACAGAGGTTACAATTTTTGGACTTAAAATTCTACACTTCACCAGGTGAGATTGTGAACACTAAGTTTTCAGAATATCTACTGCTACCAATTATTTATTAATAGCAGACAGTGTCCACCCACCCAAGCTGAAGGAGTCAAGTCCTTATAGTCAAATGTTAGGTTACATAGAAAATGTACAACAGATGTTTTTCTAGTAAAAACAGATGAATTAGAGATGCATTTCTCAGGGATATAAGAATGTATTGAATCTAGCCAAGAATAAAGCCTTGTCATTAGTAGAGTTGGGCAAAATCAAAAATTTTGTTCTGCAAAATATTTTATGAAATTTACACATTTCGCAAAATACTTTGTGTAAAATGTGAAATTCCACTGTTGAAATGCAGAATGTTGCCAGAAAATGCAGAATTTCCCTGAAATGGCAGAATTTCACCACTTGGGGTGAAATTCTGCTGTTCACGGGTGAAATTCCATATTTCTCCTGCAAAATTCCACATTTCACACCTGCAAAATATTTCACAGAATGTGTAAATTTCATGACATATTTTGTGCGGTGAAATTTGTGATTCATCTGCACAATTAAATATTGCTGCATCTTTAGTCATTAGATAGGAAAAGTGCATAGACTAGGAAACTACAGCAACCAAAGAAGGTATACAGAGAGATGAAAGACCTATCACATTTGTAACTGGATTTAATGATCTTGCTGATAGGATTAGCAATATTGTGCATCATAATTGTTCAATGCTGATGAGCGTTAGGGAAGCAAGTGAGGCTATAGGTGGTATACCAAGGGTCTCTTTCAGCAGGGCAACCAATATAAAGATAACGTAGTACAGTCATCTTGTCACATTTCCCTCTGCAAATTTGAACAGAACCTGGTTACTGCTGAAACTGTAAGATTTTTATAAGTGTTTGAGGTGTAGCGTTTGTAAGTATGCTCTAGAGGTGGGTGAAAGTTGCTAATTTGGTTTCACAGAACTTTCACAAAATTTTGGAAATTTTGTGAAATTTGTGAACTTCAACCATTAGCAAGATCAGAATCTTCTGAATATGTTTGGCAGATTCGCTCTTTTCCTAGAATGTTTTGGCTGATTTAATAACACATAAACTGTTGAATAATAGTTTTGAGGAATTTTATTCAGCAGTTTAATGGATTATTCTGCAACACATGTAATTTTTCTGCAGTTCATTGATCAGTTCTGCAGATATTTTTCCTGCAGTTTAATACATTAATCCACAATTATACATTCATTCCACAGTTCAGTGACTCAAAGAACTGAGGAATAAATGCATATTGCAGATTATTGTATTAAACTGCATAAAAATGCTGCATGACTGATACTGTCAGTGATTGTTCTGTGCCATTTTTTCCCACAGTTTTATAGAATGATGTGCAACTTTTACATTTATTCCACTGTTCTAAGTTGGAATTTCCCAAAGTTGCTAATCTGATTTCAAACTTTCTTGGAACCAAAGTTTTACTTTTGCTGAAGTTCCGCTAATAGAAGTTTTTTTTTTTTCTGCACACCTCTAGTATGCTCAGAACAGTAATCAGTTCACATCCAGCAGAGACAGTTATTAAGGTAGGGGTGAGAGACTGTATTGCTTGTGACACCATTTACTCTGCATGTACTGGGGTGCCTATGCAATCCGATTTATGCAGGCCTTACAGTTAGAACTTTGAAACCAGAATGCAGGAACATGTGAGGTCTATTGCAAACAGACAGGATACTCCTGTTGGGATACATTTTTTGAGTGTCATAATTCTAAGTCTAACTTAATCAGGTTTATGGGTATAAAATATGTTGTATCTTTGCGAAAAGGTAGAAACAGAATGAATTACCTCTTGAGATGTGAAGGCTTTTGGATTTTTACTTTGAGAAACTACATGGTCTTAATATCTGATGGGATATAAAACCATATTTGATAGATTAATATGCCAGCAGTATTGCTATAATGTCTTGTACTAAACCACCAATCTTTTGTTAATTGAGCATCTCCCAGCTGTCACCCTGGTTTTGAGGGTCTCTCTTTTAGAGTCTCAGTATTTTTAGTGGTCACACTATGTACTACTGCTTAACTAGATTATTAACTCTATTTGGTATTTCCTTTTTCAAGTATACTAAGGCTTATACTAAGAGATTTAAGGAGCAAGAAGGCACGTGCCCATGTGTGCCCCTATTAAATAATCATAGGAAGTACCTTAAGAGACTACCTGATGGAATATATTTATCAAACTTGTTCTTAAATTCTGCCTTAGTTCTACTTATAATGACTTCCATTAGAAGGAGTTCCAAGGATTCACCACTTGTGATGTGTAAAATACTTCCTCTTATTATGTTTAAATCTTGCACTCTAATTTGCAAAGGGTGATCTGTAATGTCTCTGTCTCCCTATTTAAAGGAAATCTCTATTTCAGCTAAGAGAAATGGATCTTGCATTAAATTTTACATGTAAAGTAGATCACCTCAAATGCGTGTGGTCTCTAGGACATTAGATCAAGCAAGTGCAATTGATCATGATATTCTTTATCCTCAAGTCCATCTATATTTTTGGTATATTTTCTCTGAAATTTTTCCAATTTATTCCATTCAGCTTTGTTGAATTGGTACCATAATTGTGAAGTGTATTCTAAATATGGACAAACACAGGATCTGTAAATTGGGATCAAAACATGTTTATCTCTCAATTCAATAACCATTTATAGACCATGTTATTCTTTTGCTTTTGCCTTAGCTGTGTTTGATTAGTGATTCCAAATCATTGGATACTTGTACTGTATCCCAGTCTTTTCCACTTGTCAACACTTCCAAGGGAGACCCACATAAAGTATAAGTGTGCATTTCATTGTCCTTACCTAAATGCATCACCCCACATTTGTCCATATTCAGTTTCATTTCTCATTTGTCTATACACCGGAAACACTACCTAAATCTTGCTGGAGGTATTCAGCCTCAGTGATAGTTTTACAGGGACCTCCTATCTATTATCATCTATGTATTTTGTAGCCCAACAGGTTAGATCTTCTGTAAGATCTGCAGTAAATTTTTGAAACAGAACTGGGCCCAGGGCTGATCCTAGAGGATTCCACTAGTTACCTTCCTGATCTGTGATGCATGCCCATTAACAATCACCTTTTGACATCTCTCTGAAAGCCATTCTATGATCCAATTTATAATGATGATGTTAATGTTTGCACTTTCCAGTTTTTTAATAATAGCCCAATGTGGGTGAGATTGACGACTTTACTAAAGTCAAGATATATTATATCACATGAAATATTATAATCATGAAAGCATAGTAGATTTGTTGTGCTGTTCCTTCCTTTTTAAATCTGAGTTGGTCATTGTCCTTGTTTTCTAAAGAGGGCATTAACTTATCCTTAATAATGCTTTCTAAAATGTTATCCAACACACAAACCAAACTAATTGGTCTATAGTTACTTACTATAGCTTTTGCACCTTTTTTATAAATGGAACCACAAGTGTCATCTTCCAATCCTTGTGGTATTTTGCCATATTTAAAGACTCCTCAAATAGAAGTTTTAAAGAGAGAACTAAGAAATTGGTCATTATCTGTAACATGTGCACTGAGACCATGTCTGGTCCTAGGGAAGCATTCATTTTTAATCTGTTTATCTTGGTTCTAATTTTGTCTATTGTAATATCAATTCTACTACTATTCCCACTTCAGATATTTTAATTCACTTTGTTTTACATCCATAGACCTCACAAAATAATTTTTAAATATAGTAGCCATTGTTGCATTATTCTTTACAAGGTCATTGTTATACTGTATATGAGGCCCCACTTTATTTTGTGATTTCTTTAGAGAGTTTATGTGCTTCAAAATGCTTTGTAATTCTCCTCTTATTTGCATTTTGTGCTAAAATGGATTCTGCCTCTTTTTCTTTTGATGTTGTTATTTCCTTCTAACAGGTCCTTTGAATTTTCTGTAATTCTACTAGTGTAGTACTTGTTTCTGGTAAAAGGTTACCTTGATGTCATTTTTTTTTTGTCTTTATAAATTTTAAATTCTTTTATTGAACCATTTTGGTCTTCTTGTATTGTTTCTACTCTTTCTTATCCTAGGTATGAATTCATTACTAATTTGTAGGATGGTAGTTTTAATGATTTCCCACTCAACAGATTTCCTTTCTGTTATACTTTCCCAGGCTATTGTATACAGCTTATTTTTTTTTTTTTATTTTAAGATGTGAGTCTTTTATATTGATGTGAGTCTTTTATGTAACTAAATCTTAGTGCACCCATTTTGTACAAATAACTCATATTCTATTTGAAATGTTACAGATTTGTGATCACTGTTACCTAATGGTGGCCCTGTTACTAATTTTATCATGTTATCTGAACCAACTACAGCATTCAAAATATGCTGTCCTCTAGTAGGTTCTTTTACATGTTGTACTAAATGTGTTTTGTTACAGACATCTATACATTTACTTCTCATCACAATAGATGCTGAGTTGGTAGTCCAGTCGATTTCACTCATTAATATTTCCCATAATAATGAACTCTCCCAGTTCCCACATTTTCAAATGTCTTCATAATATTTTTATAACTTCAGTTGTACTTCCATGTGGTTTATAAACAGTGCCTATGATTATGGATTGTGTACAGCCTCCACAGATTTTAACCCGAATGGTTTCTGTATCACTTTGATTTGATTTTACATTATGAGAGACATCTGTGGTATTAATGTTCTTTCTAATGCATATAGCTGCTCCCTCTCCTCTTTTTATGAGTACTTCTAGAAATGTAGAGATCGTAGCTGTCAAGGTGCACATCCCATTGTACTTCTTGATCTGCCCTTCATGCCTCTGTGATAGCAATGATATCACAGGGATTAATGTTAGTAAGTGCAAACAAGTTGTCATCCTATTGTTCATACTTCTGGCATTCAGTAGTAACACACTTAGTTCATTTAAACATTTTGCTGTGTTGTCCAGTAGATAGTTTATGTTGTTTTACTTAATAGCACTACCTGTTGGTATTCCCGACTTGACTAGTTTAAACTTTGTTAATTTAAATACTGTTTTAATTTTTCAGGAAGAATCCTAGCCCCTATTTCATTTAAGTGAAGTCCATCCTTTGAGTAAAGTTATTTTATATTCTGAGACACTTCCCAGTTGTCTATAAATGACAGATTTTCTCTATGATACCAGTTTGATAATCTAATATTAATTATTAGAATTGAAAGATTCTTTTCTACATGAGCCCTAGGCATGGGTAACATATCTTATATGGCTATCTGGTGACATTTTCTTTTGTTTTTTCCAAGTGTCGAAAGACCCATACAGCTATATTTTTATGTTCCTTTCCAATGCCATTTGGCCCACATGAAGAATAACAGCTGATTGTTTGGGTAATATTAATTTTTCAATACTTTCTCAGATATCTTGTACCGTGCTCCTAGCACGCAGGTGACACTAGTATTTTCTTTATCATATTTACATATGTAACTGTCAGTAAATTTGATAATTGAGTTTCAATAACTAATCATTCTGGAGGCTTAGTGCTTTCATCTGTCTGGACTGAGTTTACCTCCTATTGCAGTTAGGTAAATCTGTTGGAGGTAGAAATTGGGGAGGGGCTTAGTTCTGTGTAGGTCCTCTAATTTCTTTTTCTTACTGTAACTTGTGTAAATTCATTACCATTTTCTACACTATCACCTCTGCCTCTTTTAAACATTGCTCATATTCTCTGGGCTACTGGGGCTTCCATTGTCTTCTCAGGTTATTTTTCTTTAATTTATTTGATTGTTTTATCGATAGGTTTTCAGCTTCAATGGAATTCAGAAATTCCTGGATGGTAACTATCTTGTTCATTTTACTTATCTCATTTGTTTCACTTTTTAATATATCATTTTCTTCTTGCTAGTACCTAGGAGATCACATTTTGTACAAACATACCTAGATTCCATTTTGGTAGTACTTCAGGTATGTATATTTTACACTGTGAACATTTGGTTATAGACCCTTCCTGTTCTAATAGGTCTAATATATTGTTTATTTGCACCATGTTTCAAATATCAGCCATAATGTTACGATGTACAACTTAACAAGGAGTTGACCTGTGCCCACAATCCCCAAGCACTGCACATTTTATACTGTCAGGATGAGGAATATTTGTACAAGACTTAGTGCTTTAGAAGTTTAAAATCAACTTCAATGAGTGTAGACCACTTAAATAGGCTGACTATTGCCACTGAAGTTAGTCAGAGGCCACTTTTATTAATGAAAGTTTGATAACAGTAATCCCTCATATTGGAGGGACGGGTCAGAAAACAAATGTATGGTACTGTACCAAAGCCAAGTACCTGCTCAGGTAAAAGTAAAAGATACAGCCCTTCAAATTCTTTATAGATGAAGGCAGTAATTTCAAACTACAGATGGTTGTTTCACCCTGCATTTACAAAGTTGTCTTATTCAACCAATCTTGTCAGTCCCAATTTGTGATGATTTCAACTATGAGCATGGGGAAAACAGCAAGAGCAACAGTTAAAACTGAAAATAACCAATGGTCCTGGCCCAGCTGTCCCTTCTGCCCTGCCAGACATGGCAGACAAATGCACAGATACATGCACCTGTCTCTGCATGCATCTATTGCAATCACCATGCTCATCTCCACCCAATTGTTAGGGATTGTGAATTTATGCCTTGGGACCCGGATGTGTTCTCCTGGGTTGCACTCCATGTTTGTCCTGAAACAAGTTAAAACAATAAATAACAAACCTAAAACTGTCTCTGTCCTAAATAAAGGTTTTGGGATACCTAAGCCAAAAATTAAACTACACAATCCAGGATGTTATTGCCATTGTAGCCCCTCAGAGACATAAGGAAGACTACAGCTCCCAGGTATGGTTCCATGTGATAACAGCTACTACACTACAGCGAATGTCAAAACAGTGATTCCAGAATGTTGCAGACATAAACAGTGATGGTACATTATGGCTAAAGTACAAAAATAGTGATTTCAAAATACAACTTTAACATGGGGCCAATGCCCCCACACCCCTCCATGGGGGCTGTACCTCCCAAACCCCTCCTACTTATTTATTACCAGCTATGAGGTGCACATTGCCAAGTACTATTGCCTTTCAGTGGAGGTTGCCATAATCACATGGTCGCTTCTATTTCATGGTCGCTGTAATTATCATCGCAGTTCTGACTTTGCCTTATTGAGTAGCCATTACTGAGTAGCCATTATTACATGATACCCCTAGGTGCTCCTAGTTCTTTTGCATTGCAACAGGTCTACACTGTCACTGAATGAAGGTACTCACTTACTTTTCCACAGCAACAACATTTTTGTGCATGCAGTAGCAGTAGGCTGGCAGTCAAACAGCTACTCAGAAAGCAGCCCAGAGTGTTAAATTGCCCCTGCTGACTAGGGGTTGTGACCTGGAAGTACTCTTCCAGGGTCTTGCTCCATGTTTGTCCCCAAACATGTTAAAACAATAAATGACAACCTAAAACTGTCCCTCTGTCTTAAATAATGATCCTGGGATCCATAGGCCAAAAAGAAGCTGCCCAGCCCAAGATGTTATTGCTGCTGTAGTCCCTCAGAGATGGAGGAAAATAAGCCCCAGGCACCCTAGTTCAGTTGTTTGGCAACAGGTCTACGCTGTCACTGAATGCAAAGTACTTACTTGTTCACTTCTCCACAGCATAAACTTTTTGTGCACACAGTAGTAGAAGACTGGCTGTCAAACAGCTACGCAGCCAGCTACCACAGTGTTAAATTGCCCACGCTCATTCGGGTTGTGAATTTATGCCTCTGGACCCATAACTGCTCTTCCTGGATCATGTTCCAAGTTTTGTACCTAATCAAATTAAAAAATAACAATTTGAAAACTGTCCTCTGTCCTAAATAATGATCCTGGGATTTCAGGCAAAAATAAACTGCATAGCCCAAGACATTATTGCTGCTCTAGACCCTCATAGATGTGAGGAAAACTACAGCTCCCAGGTACTTCTAGTTCAGTTGCTTGGCAACAGTTCTACAGTATCACTGAATACAAGGTACTCGCTTCCTTTCCACAGCAATGACTATTTTTGCACATAGTAGTAGTAACACTGGCTGTCAAACAGCAACACAGCCAGCTGACCAAATTGTTAAAGAGAAGCTGAGACCTTCAGGATAACTTTAACCAAACATAATATTTAGACACAGTCAAACTTGTATTTCACATTATTTCTGTATTTCTCTCCCATTATTTATTACTGAGGTTATCTGTATGAAAACAGGATATTTGCTAATGAAGAGTTAATCTATTGCTGTTGCTTTCTCCCTACTTGAGGTCATGATGTACTGCTTGTGACATCACAGTTACTCCCATAGCAACAGATTGTGATGTCACAACAGATAATTATGACATGAAGTAGGGAGTAAGCTATAGAGGCAGATGAACTCTAAAGGAACTTTAAGGATAACGATCATGTATTCAAGCAGATTTCTTCAATAATAAATAATGAGGTGAGAAATATATAGAATATATATGAAATGCAAGCTGAATTGTACACATTTTTCTTTCATTTTTAAAAGTTTTATTTGAGGTATCAGTAGCTCTTTAAATTGCCCCAGCTCTTTGAGGTTGTGAATTTATGCTGCAGGACCCAAAAGTGCTCTCCCTGGGTTGTATGCCAAGTTTGCCCCAAACAAGTTAAAACAATAAATAAGAAATCTAAAACTGTCCCTCTGTTCTGTCCTAAATAAACATCCTGAATCCCCAGTTCAAAAAATAAATTGCACAGCCCATGACTTTATTGCCCTGTAGTCCCTCAGAGATGTGAGGAAAACTATGGTTCCCAGGTACCCCAGTTCAGTTGCTTGGCAACAGGTCCTACACTATCACTGAATGCAAGGTACTCATTCACTTTACACAACAGTAACATATTTGTGCACACAGTAACAGTAGGCTGACTGTCAAACAGCTACACAGACAGCTGCCCACAGTGTTCAATTACCCCCATTCACTAGGGGTTATGCATTTATGCCTCAGGACCTGGAAGCTTTCCTGGGTTGCACTCCAATTTTATCCCTACACTAGTTAAAACAATAAATAACATACCTAAAACTTTCTCTGTCCTAAATAAAAGATCCTTGAATCCTTGATCCAAAAAATTAACTGCATAGCCCAAGATGTTATTGCCATTGTAGTCCCTCAGAGAAGTGAGGAAAACAACAGCTCCCAGGTACCCATAGTTCAGTTGCTTGGCAACAGGTCTACACTATTACTGAATGCAAGGTACTCACTCACTTCTCCACAGCAACCACTTTTTATTTACACAGAAGTAATAGGCTGGCTGTCAAACAGCTACACACCAGCTACCCATAGTGTTAAATCACCCTTGTTCACTAAGGGTTGTGAATCTGTGTTTCAGAACCCAGAAGTGCTCTCCTGGGTCACATTCCAAGTTTGTCCCAAACAAGTGAAACAATAGATAACAAACCTAAAATGGCCCTCTCTCTCTAACTAATATCTTGGGATCCCCAAGCCATAAAGTAAACTGCACAGCCCAAGATGTTATTAGCACTGTAGTCCCCTCAGAGATGTGAGAAAATAACAGCTCACAGGTATCTCTAGTTCAGTCACTTGGCAACAGGTCTACACTATCACTGAATGCAAGGTACTCACTTGCTTTTCCACAGCAACAACATTTTTGTGCACACAGTAGTAATAGTCTGATTGTCAACCCCTACACAGCCAGCCGCTGATGGTGTTTAATTCTCCCTGCTCACTAGTGGTTGTGAATTGATGCCTCAGGACCCAGAAGTGCTCTCCTGGGTCACACTCAGAGTTTGTCCTCAAACAATTTAAAACATTAAACAATAAACCTAGAAACTGTCCCTCTGTCCTAAATAAAGTTTCTGGGATCCCCAAGCCAAAATTAAACTGCACAGCCCAAGATGTTTTGCTATTGTAGTACCCTCAGAGACATGAAGAAATGAAAGCTCACAGGCACCCCTAGTTTAGTCGCTTGGTAACAGTTCTACATGATAATTGAATGCAAGGTACTCTCTCACTTTTAAACAGCAATAACTTTTTTGCACACAGTAGTAGTAGATGGCTGTCAAACAGCTGCACAGCCAGCTGCCCACAGTGTTCAATTACCCTTGCTTAGTAGGGGTTCTGAATTTATGAGTCGGGAACTGAATTTTCTCTCCCTGGGTTGCACTCCAAGTTTATCCCCAAATATGTTAAAACAATAAATAACATACCTAAAACCTTTCCTCTGTCCTAAATAAAAGATCCTGGAATCCCAATCCAAAAATAAACTGCTCAGCCCAAGATGTTATTCCATTGTAGTCCCCTCAGAGAAGTGAGGAAACAGCAGCTCCCAGGTACCCATAGTTCAATTGCTTGGCAACAGGTCTACACTATCACTGAATGCAAGGTACTCACTCACTTTTCCACAGCAACCACTTTTTATTTACACAGAAGTAATAGGCTGGCTGTCAAACAGCTACACAGCCAGCAGCCCACAGTGTTAAATCACCCCCATTCACTAGGGGTTGTGAATTTATGCCTCGGGACCCAGAATTGCTCTCCTGGGTCACACTCAAGTTTAAGTAAAACAATAGATAACAAACCTAAAACTGTCCCTCTCCTAAATAAATATCCGGGATCCTCAAGCCAAAAAATAAACTGCACTGCCCAAGGTGTTATTGCCATTGTAGTCCCCTCAGAGATGTGAAGAAAACTACAGCTCCCAGATACCTCTGGTTCAGTCACTTGGAACAGGTCTACACCATCACTGAATGCAAGGTACTTGCTTGCTTTTCCACAGCAGTGACTTTTTGTTCACACAGTAGTAATAGGTTGGTTGTCAAACAGCTACACAGCCAGCCGCCCACAGTGTTAACTCCTCTGTGGTATCCTCTATCTAATTTACTTCTACCTCCATTATGGAGATTGATACATGCTGATCCCATCTGTTGACAGACTGTCGAAGCTCTCTATCTTCTCTGTCATGAGTTGGTAAAGCACTCAGTTTTGACAGTCCTGCTTTAATATTTACAATAAGCATTTAATTATTATTTAAAGTCTGCAAAGCACCATTGATTTGAGGCATCTGAGAGTTTGACTGTTTCAATGTTATTTGATTTTGTAATTGATTGTATTCATCACTTTAACTTTGTTATTCCCAAGATTCATGTTCATTAATAAGCTTTTGTATTTATTTCTGACACCTTTATTCTGAAACCACACCCCTGATGAAGAGCTTTTACTCGAAGTGCCAGGGCAGTCAGTGATATGTGGTTTTGTCTGCCACATACTTCACTTTAAAATCCATGAGAGCACTGATTGGTTAAGCTATGAAGTATTGTGAATTTTTACTTATGAGTACTGGCTTTTTGTATTTGGCAGTCACCACTTCCATTCTCCTGCTAAATAAATTTTGATCAGCCAGTTTTTATTTAGCTATAGGATTGTGTCACAGGGATATTTTTGGTGGTATCTACTGAATGAACTGGAAACATTGAAAGAACTAGCCTTGGAGTTTGAACTTGCACGCTATGAGTCCTTTGTGCTGTTTTTGTACAGCATTGAAAACTACAAGGCATCCCCATCTCCCATATTTGGAATGCCTATAGGCAACAACATAACTTATGTAAACAGGCAGCCAAATCATTTAAAACACAAGTACTACCTTTAGCAACAGAGTAGCTCCCTCAGGAACCCTCATAATTTCTGGGCCTCCATTGGGTCCATATTAGAGGCAGTATAGCACATTGGTTTAAGACTCTGAGCTGCCAGTCTGAGACCTGGGTTTGAATCCCACAGACCACACTTGCATACTGTGTGACCATGAGCAAGTCACTTAACTTCCTGTGCTCCCAGGTTGCACCTGTAAACAAGCTTTCAGCTTAGTGTGTCTCACCTGGTTAAAAACAATTGGCAATTGGAATTGGATTAAACCCTAGTACAGGTAACCAGATTACCCAGATCAAACCCCTTGGGTAACATCTCAGATCCCTCTTAAATTGTGGACACAATCAACACCATGTTTACTGACCTATTCACCTATACTCCCTCAACCACCTGTTGGAGGGAACATGAGCCAAAACTGCCTCCTTTTCATGCTAATCCCTTCTCCCCACCCTCCTATTTTAAGACCATTAGTCAAAGAGTCACTACCAACTCCTGAAGCCACTGCTGGGCAGAGGTAGCCCCAGCAATGATGGTCTTTACCTGGCTTTCCTAAATGGATTTCTCCGCTATTGTCAAACCCCTTACTTTCATCTTCAACCTTGCCCTCTCATCTTCCCCTGTGTCAGACTCCTGGAAGCTTGCACACATTATCCCTATTTTCAAAACTGGTGACTGACTTGCACCAGAAAACTACAGGCCCTTCTCTCTCTCTGTCTCTCCTCCTCATCTCAGCAAATTACTTGGAAAAAAATCATGCATTACCAGTTATCGGAACACCTGGAAAAGTACAACCTCCAATGTCCCCTCCAACATGGTTTTCACAAACATCATATTACCTCTTCTGCCTTGACACTTTTTACAGACCACATACTTAGAAATATAGACAAGGGAATGCCACAGGTGTGGTTTTTGTGGATCTATCCAAGTGCTTGACCTAGTTGACCACCAACTTCTTAACTCCACTCTTCACAGCTTTGGTTGCTCATCTAACTCTATGTCCTGATTTCAAAGTTATCTATCTGGTAGATCCCAGACTGTCATCATAGGCAAGTACACTCTTCCACCTTTACCTATTGGTACTGGTGTCCCCAGGGCTCAATACTTGGCCCTTTACCTTTTCCATGTTTATAAACATACTCCCAGCAGATAGCCTCACCGTATTCCGCTCCTCTACACTGATGATTTAGTCATTTACCATAGTGACAACTCACTTGAATCTATCTCATCCACTCTGTCTGTCAACTACAGCACTGCTCACAACTGTTTCTCTCCAACAAACTGATAGTCAAACAAGAAGAATCCTTCTTCTTATTTTGCACTCAGATTAGGTTTTCTCAAAACTTTTGTACAGATTTCTCCACTTTTTCCCTTCTTCCCTGTTTCTCCCTCTCCTTCCCTTCGTCCTTGCTTGTTTCCCTCTTCTTTCTTTCCTTGCACATTTTTCTCTTATCTTCACCTCTCCATTACTGAACATTGTTCATATTACCACATTTATCACTTTTTGCAATTTACTGAATGCTTTGCTATAGCCTGCATTTCCTATATGGTTGCTATTTCTGATCCTATAATACCTTATTGATTGTAACCCTTCTGCTCTCCACTTACATCCTGCCTAGGTTTGTGTTTTATTATCAATACATGTATATAAGGCTTCTCCAATATGTTTACCCTAAATACTGTGATTTGTTAAGTGATATTTTATACCTTACATGGAGGATAGTATTCTATTGTATAAGATGTGTGCTTTCTTATATACCGTGTTCACTGTTTAGAAGCCACAGCTTCTATTTCAATATTTATTTTGAGAAGGGGCTTATATTTGAGGCAGATACTATTTGGGGGTGGCTTCTATTACTAGTAGTGCGGTATGAAGACTAGGTAATGACATTTACCATACATGGGTGAAGAACATTACTTTTATGATAAAACAAAGTTTTGTCAGGTACTAACCAGTTGTTCATTTTTTTCTTCAGGAGCTGCCAGCATCCATTTGCAGGATTCTCAGTTAGTGGATCGCAAGCAGAAGCCGACCTGGACAGCGATTTACTTAACTCAATTAAAATCCATGCTAAATGCTTGACTACTTTTACTTTTACTTGCATAAACAGAAAAAATAAATAAATAAAAACTGAGAAACAATAAAGTTTGAAAAACTTATCAGGGTCATTTTCTTTCTTAGCTTTCCCATGGTTATGACATCGGCTATGAGTTGCATGATGACGTGGTAGCAACCAAAGGCCACGGGAATGAGGGTAAATGAGGGTAAATGTAAATGACGGCGCCACAATCATGGCAGTGGTAAGAAGCTGTTATACAGTACTTGTAAGCTTGTAAGCTAAATGTTTAAAACTTTAAAAGTGCGACCTGATGTTATATGCTTTTATGAATTCTGCTGACCGAGTACTGCATAAGGCTTGTAAATGAGGGCGGCTTCTATTGCTAGAACCAAAATTGGTGTGCAGCTTCAATTTGGGGTGGGTTCTATTTATATGGTTATAAATGGTGAAATACGGTAATTTTAATTTCAATAAAAAGATAAAGTGAAAAAAATAACAAGAAGACTAAGGCTATGCTCTTTGGCTTCAAACCTTCCTGACCAAGGCCTGCAAAGCCAACTCGTGCCCCTCCTGGTTTACACCCTGCAGGTCCCCGCTGACATTGTCCCCATTTTCAAATACCTTGGTGTTACCCTTGACCCTCTCTTACTTTTGTGGAACACATCAACAACACCATGTGGAAAATCCACCAAAGACTTGGTGCTGCCTGCAGGCTAAAGCAACTACTATCCATGGAAGCTCGCCATGCCATTGTGCTAGGAAATCTTCTGCTCCTGCTAGACTACTGCTCCCTCTACTCTCTCATGTCCTCCTCATTGTACACTCATTCAAACTCCACTTACAATTCCATATTCTGCTTTATGCTTCAAGCTCCTTACTCCACCCACCACTGTGCTCTCTAACAGTCTCTTGGATGGCTCCCATTACAGGGTCACTTTGACTATACCATGGGTTGCTAATTGCAAACTCCCTCAGGAGCCACCAGTCATCACCCTACTCTTCTCTCTCACAGACAGAGTGGTACTTAGGAGCCTCAGGGTAACCTCTGTTCCCCACTTGAAGTACCATGTATATCTTCTGTCATGGGCAGTCGAGCTTTCTCAGTCTCTGCCCCCACCCTGTGGAATAAATTACCTGCATCCATCCATTCCTCTGCCACACATCTGTCCTTCAAAACCAATGTGCAACTGGTTTCTAGTTGGTCAGGCTGTAACTGCCCCAAAACAATACCAGGGCAGTGGGCTATCAAGATGCTAGGACCTGTTGAGCTGTTGGGACAACTCCATTGCCCTACATTTCTGGCCTTTCCCACTCTGTTTGTCCCTTAGCTTTCTTTGCCAGCATCAATTGCCCCAAGATAACACCAGTGGTTGTGGGCCATTGTGGCACCAGAACCCACTTTGCCATCATTTGGGACCCCACCCTTCCTCCAACTCACCTCCCTGTTGCCACAGCCTTCTACCTGCATCACATCACATGGTACTCTCTGCTCTCCTAACCTGTTCTTACCTCTTGCAGTAGTACTGATCCACTGTTTTAATATTTCTCTAGCAAGTCTGATCTTCTATGCACCTAATTATCCTAGATCACTGTCAACTTGTATAGCTTGTATGCTCTTGATAGGGGGTCGATCCCAGTCCTTTCACAGAAGAAAGGGTTCTGCAAGAACTCCTAAAACTGAAGGTGGACAAAGCAATGGGTCCTGATGGAATTCACCGCAGAATTCTAAAAGAATTAAGGAAGGAACTAGTGAAACCACTGGCTACTCTTTTTAATAAATCATGGGAGGATGGTGTGGTACCTGAGGACTGGAGGAAGGTGGATGTGATTCCCTTCACAAAAGTGGGACCAAGACAGAGGCAGGAAACTACAGACCTGTCAGTCTGACCTCTGTGGTAGAGAAAGTGATGGAGTCACTTGAAGGAAAGAATAGTTGAGTACCTAGAGGTCAGTGGAGCACAGGATCCAAGGCAGCATGGGTTCACAGCAGGAAGGTCATGTCAGATGAATCTAATGGATTTCTTTGACTGGGTGACCAAAGTAGTAGACCAGGGAGGGGCTGTGAACATGGCCTACCTAGACTTTAGCAAGGCATTTGACACAGTCCCACACAAAAGATTATTAGTCAAATTAACCAGCCTGGGAGTGGGTCCCAGGGTGGTAGCCTGGGTAAAACATTGGCTGGACAACAGGACACAGAAGGTAATTGTAAATGGAGTCCACTTGAAGAAAGGGCGGTTACTAGTGGTGTACCGCAGGGTTCAGTATTGGGTCCAGTCCTTTTAATGTCTTCATCAGTGGCATTGCAGAGGGACTGGAAGGAAAAGTATGCCTTTTGCAGCTGACACAAAGATCTGCAACAGGGTTGATACACAAGGAGGCGTGGAAAGGATGAAAAGGACTTGGCAAGGTTGGAGGAATGGTCTGACGTATGGCAGCTAGGATTCAATGTAAAAAGTGCAATAATGCACCTGGAAACAAGAACCCAGGGAAGAATACACAATGGGTGGGAAGTAGTAACAACAACAAAACAGGAAAGGGACCTGGGGGTAATCATATCAGATGACCTTAAGGTTAGCAAGCAATGTGAGAAGGCGTAGGGAGGGCGGGGGTATACTGGGATGTATAGGGAGAGGCATCAACAGCAGAAAACAGGAAGTTGTTATCCCTCTGTACAGACAGTTGGTGAGACCCCATCTGGAATACTGTGTCCAGTTCTGAGACCCCATCTCCGCAAGGACATAGACAGGATAGAGGCAGTCCAGAGGAGGGCAACTAAAATGGTGCAGGGTCTGCAAGAGAAGCCGGATGAGGAGAGACTAAGGAGCTTAATATGTATACCCTTGAGGAAAGAAGGGAGAGGGGGGACATGATAGAAACTTTCAAGTACCTCAAGGAATCAACAAAGTCCAAGAGAGTAGCATCTTTCAGAAAAAGAAACTTGCAAGAACAAGAGGACACAATTTAAAGATAGAAGCAGGGGGTCCAGGGACAATGTGAGGAAGTATTATTTCACAGAGGGTAGTGGATGCATGGAACAGCCTTCCTGAGGAAGTTGTGGAGCCTAAAACTGTGGGAGAATTCAAGAATGCATGGGACAGATATAAGGCAATTCTTGTGGGGGCAGGAAGATATAGGCTGTTGGTTAAATAGGATCTGCGGCCTCATCCTGTAGAGTGGAAATGGGCAGACTAGATGGGCCTACGGTCCTTATCTGTCGTCAAAGTCTATGTTTCTATGTTTCTATGTTAACTTCCATGCACCTACTAATTTAGCCTACTGCCCACTATTACAGTAGGTAGGCATCTTAGATAGACCTTGAACACTGAAATTATGCCTGCAGACCTGCTTTGTCTCCTTCACGTATTAATTACCTCATCTGGAGATACGTTACCAAATCTTGTATTATATTGTATATATTGCATTATATGTGTTACTCTGTGCCAGTGCTATTTTGAGCATCATCTCTGTTGATTATGTTATTTTGCAGCCACATCTGTAGCCCGGTCATGTCTGAAAATGGTCCAATGGATCAGTGCACTTACCTAAACAAAATAAATACATAAATAAATAAATAAATTGAGCCTTTGGTAAAAGATTCTCCTTTGTATTATACTCATGTGGCTGTACTTTACTTCTTGAATGTGTTGCAGTTCACTGGTGTGGCAAAACCTAGAATACTGTGCAGAAACTAGAGCCCACACTGAGGAAAGACTGCAACAAGGTGGATGCAGTACAGTGTAAGTCAATTAAGAATGTCCATGGCCTAGAGACCATGACACATGAGGAGAGGCTGCATGTGAAAATCAGGTACACCCTTGAAAAGGGGAAAGGTCAACATGATTGAGACAAGTACATGCATGGGGTAAATACAAAGATGCCAGGAACTCTTCTTCCTGAGTTCAAACAAAAGGATGAGATGGAATTCACTAAAGCAGGAAGGGAAGAGTCAAAAGGATGCCCATAAGCACTTCCTCAAGGAAAGTGTGGTGGACAAGTAGAATAAGCTACCAGAGGACATGGTACATGTCAAATCAATCATCAGCTTCAAGCTGGGATGGGAGTAGACATATGGATTTAATTTGAAAAAGGATGGTAATAAAGGGTGAGATTGTCAATAGGGTAAGGCAAAACACTTTGTCAGGGTGGGAAGACTCAATAGACCAACAGCCTTTTCTGTTATCAATATTCAGTTCAGGTAAAAAAGTGAATAAAGATTAGGGGCCCTTAGAAGAGTTGCAGAGCTTTACCTTTGGTGGCAAATGAGCGATTGGCAAAACAGATGTTATTACCCATATTGGAGTATGGTTCTATAATTTACATGAATTCAACTAAAACTGCTTTAAATTTGGTCAATCAAATATATTATAGGATAAGTAAATTTGCTTCCAGAACTAATAAAAATAAGCATCATTGTATAATTTATAATAAGTTAAACTGGCTTCAACCTGAAGCAAAACGAAATTATCTTTGGCTTACTATATGCCGTAGATAATTCACAAAAATATAACCATCCTTTGTATAAACAATTAAAAAGAAAGATAAACAATGAATCATATATAAAGACTAGGAATCCATTAAGTAATATCCCAATGTGTAGAAGCTTTAATAGATTAGGGATAGTATGCTCCAGAACAGTGTAACACAAAGTTGGAATGGTTTGACTGAATCACAGAAAACAAATTTAGATTTTTAAATTTAAAAATGAATTGTTTGATAGTTTGTATTTTTTATGTATGTGTTTTAAATAATGTTTGTATGTAGAGTGTGATTATATTTTTTGTATTAGTTATGTCAAATGTCAATTGTTAATTGGTAACTGTACTAGAATTTACATGCAGGACTTTGTTGTAAACTGGACTTCGTCCTAACAAATTATATTTTCCTGTGAAAAATAAACTTTAATCAATCATCAATCAATCAATATCTATGTATCTATGTGCTATACCCTATTCACCTTCTTCAACCCTGCACACAGTAATACCCCTGATTAGAGGTGGGTGAAGTGGCTGAAATTCCTCGATGAATCAATTTGCGGAGTAGTAGTGAATCAGTGAAGTACTCCTCAATGTGAGCGGGTACTTAGCATCACCACTACCCCCCCACAAAACCAGCAGGTACTAGAAGTCTTACAGCACCACTAGAAGGATCTCTCTCTCTCTGTGGACCTCCGACAGCCAGCCAGCTACCCACCGCCCCCACTGCCACCCTTGCTGAACACTACATTATATAGTGTAGGTGGACCACACCCCTCAAGTTTGACCTATCAGTCAACTCTCCCATCTGCAGCTTATACTTGCCCACCACTAGAGACCCTAATTCATTTCCCTTGTCTAGTCCTCTAGGTCAAAGACAAAGGCATTCTCAATAACTCCAACATGCTTCTACCTTCTAGCTTCATTATCTTCCTACTGTCCCTCTGCTGTCTCTCCCTCCCCTACTTCTCCTGTAGAACAGAACCGCATTCTCACAGCTTACATCCAACCAGTCTGGCTGTCATCACCTCATGCCCTTCCACTGGCCTCAACTGAACCACACGCATCTACTAAGGCCGGAGGCACCTTTACCACCACCCACCCTGCACCACACTAAGAACATAACCTTAAACTACCCCACTTATACTATCTCTCTCATGGAGACCAACTTCCAAGACACACTACTCTTTGGATTACATCCTCCTCCTGTCAGCCATCCATTGAATTCTTACCTCCGCACCAATTCCCAAGTCTTCACTTTCTCCTCCTGGCAGTTCCCGCACCTCAAACTCCCAATACCCACTTTCTCTCCCACCCATGGGTCTGCAATACGTAAAAGCCCTTTGGCTAAATAAACTGCCCAGAAGCATACTGCTTAGGTTGCTTCTCCTCCTCCTTCTTCTGTCTGGTAACATCCACCCCAACCCTGGCCCTCAGGCTGCTCCCCAGCCCTGCCGTCATCTGACAGTGAGCTGCGCATTGCCTCAATCAATATCTGTAGTCTAATAAAAAATGTGATACATTCCAGGGGTGGGTTCTACAACACCACCCTGACATCATTGCCTTGGGTGAAACTTGGCTCTCTCGGTATCCCTGACTCAGCCATTTCCTCCTAGCTATAACGTCTTCACACTGATAGGGTGGGTAAGCATGTGGGTGGCTACCCTCTACTTTAAGGACTTTCTTTCTGGTCAGTTGCTCCCTCTGCCTCAAGTGGTCCAGGGCACAGGCACTCATGCTAAAACTAACACTAGGTAGAACCACTACCCTCCTCCTACTCACCACCATCTATATCCCCAGGACCAGAAACTGGCCTTTCATGCTGTCATGTCCTATCTCTCTGCCCTACCTCCCCATCATGAAAAAATTGTCATGGGTGATTTTAATCATAAATTGGTTGGCCAAGACGGCCACCCCCTACATTGATAATGCCACCATGCTTGATCTCATCCAGGTAGTCACCACCCCCACCCAGCTTAACATCAGTACAGGTACCTCCTCCTCTTGGACCTGGTCTTCACTAATTGCCCCATAGAATCTCTAACACTTCAGTACTCCTAACTCTTTAGCGACCATTCTCCTATTCTCTGCACCTGGTCCTGCTAAGTCCCTTAACCCCTCCCCCAAATAAATTACCATTCATCGCAAAACTCGGGACCTGGTGAACTCTCCAAACTAAAAGCCCACCTCAGAAGCTAGGACTGGTCCCACCTAGCTAACACCCTCAACTCAGATCATACCCTTGACTTTTTATCACTACCTTTAATGCAGCCTGTGACAAATTTGCACCCTTATTAAGATAATGTCCAAAGGTAACCAATCCCTTGGTTCATTGACCACCTTCTGGATCTACTGAAATATCGTGACTCCTTTGGCACCTTGCAAATGAGACCAACTGGAAAACAGATAGGCAGCGTTAAGGAAGGCTGCATAAGTGCGCATGGTCTCATTTAAAGCCAAAGCTGATTACTACAAAGCATCTTTAACCTCCACCTGGGACTCTGGGTGTAAATTTAGGAATAATATAAAGAAACTCTGTGGCAAGGTCCCAAACCCCTGGATCTGTTGGTTATAGATGGCAACCCTACTCTGATCCCCTCAGTATAGCCTCAGCTCCTAACTCCACTTTCACAGATCTCAACCAAGTCCTCCCCTAATTTCTTTCACCCTCCTTTGGCCCAACTCCATCCTTCACCCCACTGCTCCACCCTTTCATCTATGCTTTATTACCCGGAAGAAGCCATACCCTACCTTGTCAAAGCCCTAAGGCATTCCCACTATAGCAGTGATTCTCTTGACCTGAGACTTCTTCGCCTCACTCTCCGGGAAGTCCTTCTTCCATTCACTCATATGTAACTGCTCCCTCTGCCAGAGAATTCCCATCCGCTGGAAATCGTCTCCATTACCCCATCTACAATAGCGGGAACCACACCTCCCCAACAACTATCGCCCAATCTCTATTCTTCCCCTCTGTCTAAAGCATTAGAGTGTATTGACTCTGATCAACTCACTGACCACCTAACGAAATATAACCTCCCTATGTCAACAACAGCAACATGGCTTGTAGGACACAGTACTACCACAGCCTCCTTGAGTTTACCTTGCATGTCCACTCCACCTTAGACAGTGGCCACATCTCAGGTGCTGTCTTTTGGATCTCTAAGGCATTTGATACTGTAAATCATGCCCTACTGCTATATCTCCTCCTCCATTGCCTTCTCCAGTGATGCCCAAGCTGGTTCTCTGACTACTGTCTGAAAGAACACAACAGGTCAAGATTGGCACCACCCTGTCCAACAGCCTTCCAGTCCATTCTGGTGTCTAGAGGATGGCAATTTAAATTCCACCAGTGAAGTGAAAGCCAAGTGGGCGCCGCAATGTCACTCTGCTATGCGGAGTGGGCAGTGCAAAGTGCTCACCCACCTGTCATTACCACTTCACGCTAAGGGCAGAATGGCGTAGAAGTGTTACAAGTCATTGTTTCTACGGACTTTGCGTTCTCATTATGATTCTAAGTGATCCACTTAGTGTTTCTGATTTGGCAGCCCCACACATCACATGGCTTACAGTACTGTAAGTCACATGTTTTGGCTAGGAAGGAAGAAAGTAAGTCATACAAGCAGACACTTTTACTTTCTCCTGTGCAAATGGAGATAGAGTAGTGTGTTTTGTGACTGCTGATACTTTTAGATCAGAGCAAGGAGGAGATTTAAACTTTGATTTAGACCCAACAGCTTTTTAAAGCTATATTTTTGTCTTTTCTGTACTCTTTTTACTTAATTTGTTCTTTCAGTAAATTTTATTTTCTTACCTTTATAAGTAGTTAGTTGTTTATCTGTGTCTGTGTGACTATGTGTGTTGTGTGACAGTGTGAGTAGTGATTGCTAGGACTGAGGGAGCTCAGTAGGAGAGATGGACCAGGGTGAGGGAATGTCTGGGCGGGGGCAGCTCTGGGAGAGCGTGGTAGTGGTAAGCATCGTGCGTGTGCATGTGTGGAGGGCATGGGCACCCATTCCTGTTGGATCACTCAACACTTGTGAGTACCCCAAAGCAGGACCAGCACTGCCTCCTGTCCTGACTCTGAGGCAGTTGAACCACCACCACCACCAAGTCCAGCACCAGGTTCTCTGAGCAGGATGTGCCTGTTCCCCAGGCCCAGGTGTGTATCCCATCCCTGTTCAGCACTGTGACCAGCAGGCTTACAATACATCCAGGTAACTATTAAAAAAATTAATGTTGTGATTCATGACATGATTGTAAATCATGATTTGTGAATGCATTTGTGACCGTGATGATGAAGAAGCGTGAATGCCTATGGCTGTACTTCCCAGGCCCCAATGAGCTGTAGCTTAAAACTCCCAGACTTTAAAACACGTATCAATGAGTACAATGGTGGGGTGGTGAAGCCTGGAGAGATACTACAAAACAGGCTTACAATACATCAAGTAACTAGAAAAAATTAATGTTGTGATTTGTAATGTGAATGATGAGTGAATCGTGACTTGTGACTGCATTTATGACCGTGATGATGAAGAAACGTGAATGCCTACTGTCTGACTGTACTTCCTGATGAGCTGTAGCTTAAAACTCCCAGACTTAAAACATGTATCAATGAGTACAATGGTGGGGTGGTGAAGCTTGGAGAGATACTACAAAACAGGCTTACAATACAGCCAAGTAACTAGAAAAAAAATGAATGTTGTGATTAAGTAGCGTGAATAATCGTGAATCGTGATTTGTGACTGCATTTGTGACCGTGATGATGAAGAACATGATTTGTATCACGAGTGACTCGTAATGATGGTCCTGACTTAAAATGCATATTAATGAGTACAATGTTCATGCAGAATTAGGCATCACATCTGTCCAGTACTCTGAAGGGAAGCCAAAGAAACAACTGTGACTTAAGTTACAGATGGAGATTAGGCCCAAAGAGATGCAAATGCACAGACAGATTAAGATTGCGCTGTGCACTGAAAAGATGCAGACACAAAGGCACAACACCTAACTAGTGCTCACCATCAGAAATTCAAATCTGGAAAGAATACCTTTGCGGTTGGGGCAGGCCACGCGGAGGGGCAGTGTACTGTACTGCTGCAGTAACAGTCATTAGTACTATTACCAGTAAAGTTACCACAAATACAAAAATCATACAGCTGCAGTGGATTGCAGCTTCACATTGCTGAAATTATTATGTGGCACAATAAAAGGTGTCTAATTTGATGACGCATCACACACATCCTCACACACACACACTAAGTAATGCATAGCAAATTGAAAACTTCAGTAATATAACCACATATTTTAAACAAACTAAAATCATGCACTTCTGCACCACAACAATCAGCTAAAAAATGGCAAGAAATACTGAAAATATTACTGTGTACATTAACACAGTTAAACAAGAAAAATATCACCCAAACACAAAGCACTGTCTTTTTCTCCAAGTTAATCTACCTACACCACAGATACACACCTCCCACAAAGTACACTTCCACTGTCTCTCAGTACACAGACTGAATGATGTACATTAACATTCAAAATCCATACACAAACAATAAATGCTCGATGATATGAGCACAGGAGGGTTTCCTATAATCGATTAACTAAAGTTTCAGCGAAAAATGACTCAAAAGGCTTTTTAACAGCTTTTTGAAGGTTTGAATCGCAGAGACTCTCAGAGCAGATTGTCTCCTACAGCTTCCTGCACACACTACCCCAAACTGAGGCTATGCAGAACAATCTAGAGCCCATGTGACCTGAAATCCCATGAATCACTGCAAAATTTGCCTTTGGAGCTAAAAACAAGGCGAAGTGAGGCGAAGTGGAAGGTGGAGTAATCTGAGAAGTCATTGTTTTCAATGGACTTAGCATTGTCTCTTTCTGAAGTACTCCGTGAATTCATCTTCACTCTGCATATATCACTGCGGAGCTAATTGGGGCCACTTCGCCCATCACTACTGGTATCCCTTAGTGGCTCCATTCTCGCCCTCTGTTATTTAGTCTGTATCTTAACTCACTCCCGCCGGCTTGCCCAGGCAACCTGCTCTATATCTGGACGATGCTGTCCTGTACGCCTCCTCTTTAGACCCTCTTAAACTCCACCAAGCCTCAAACACTCTTTTCAGTGAAGCTGAAAATGGTTCACTACCCATGCCTAATTATCAACTACAAGAAGACAAAAGTAATGGTTTTTCACACCTCAGAACTCCCTTAGGAACTTTTATCCCTAATTCTTGATGCCAACCAGTCTCCGCTCGAGCAGGTGAACATCTTTAAATACCTAGGTATCACACTAGATCCAGCCCTCAACTACCATCAGCATATTCAACATCTCTCCACTGCCCTTAAATCTAGAATAGGTGTGCTTTATCGGTACGAACATTGCCTCACACCTGACACCCTTCAGCTCACCGTCTCCTCCTTGGTCCTCTCTCCTTGACTATGGCATTCTAGTATACAGCGCTGCATCCACCTTTACCCTCAGAAGACTCCAGCTTGCACTTAATTAAGCCTGCTGCCTCATCCTTGGCTGTGATCATTACACCCACACCTGCTCCTTCTACAGGGCCACTGATTGGCTGAACCTAGACAACAAATTAGGTACCACACCTGTCTAATGGCCAAAAAGATTGGACTAGTCTCTCTCCCCGCTCTCTCCTTATGCACCCTACGTCAGCAGTCATATCCACCCGTAGTGCTGGCAAGGCATTGTACTGGGTACCCATTCGGGACCTCTCAATTCCAAAGAACTTTCAGTTATAAAGGCCCCTTCTTGATGTACTGCTCCCCCCAAACCATATAACTCACATGAAAGAAGGCTTGGCTTTAAATCCCAGCTAAGCAAGCACCTTCATACCTCTCCAAACCCATGCGACTGCCCCCTGACACCCCCTTCTCTGCTCCCCTCTGGCTATATCCCAGCCTGTTTCCCACCCTCCCCTTCACTTTTCCCTTGTCTGTGCAACCCCTAGTTGACTGTTTTATTTTGCTTTAAACTGAATCTCTTCTATTTTGGGCTCTTATCAACTGAAGGCTCCAAAACTACCTCCAGTTTTGACCATCAGCCTACTGCAGAACCAACTGCTACACTATGGCTGTACCAAAGTACTGAAACTCCTGTTATGTCATGTTGTACCCACTTAATGTTCTCCTATGTACCCCTAGGCCTGTGCCAACACTTTAAGCTGTAATATGCCTGTACCAATGTTTTAAGCTGTAATTCTACTGTCTCTGTACTCTATATGTCTGACGTAGAACCTTTGTAAATGAGTCCTTGACTCAAAGGTCTTTCTGAATCCTCATTAAATAAATAATGAGACGCAAAGTTATTGCTTTGAATGCACTTTGCACTACTCCGCCTTTTCCCCAACCACTTTGTGTATTTTAATGCAAAGTACATTGAAATCAATGTACTTGCATCACGTCACCTTGTTATTGAGCTCCTAGGTGAATTTTGCAGTGATTCATGAGATTGCAGGTCACATGGGCTCTAGATTGTTCTGCACAGCTTCAGTTCTGTGTAGTGTGTGTGCAGTGGTAATTGGAGACAGTTTGCTGTCAGAGCTCTGCAATTCAAACCCTATAAAGCTGTTAAAAAGCCTTTGTGAGCCTTTTTATTTTCTCAAAACATAGTACATCGACTGGAGGAAACCCTCCTGTGCTCATATCATCAAGTGTTTATTGTTTGTGTGTGGATTTTGAATGTTAATTTAGAACATTCAGTCTGTGCACTGACAGACATTTGAAGTGTGCTTGGGGAGGGTGTATCTGTTGTGGAGTTTGATTAACTGGGAGAAAGGCAGTCTTTCTAACTATTTTGGTTATATTTTTGTTGTATAGCTGTGTTAATGTACACACAGTAATATTTTCAGTAATTCTTGACATTTATTTGCTGATTTTTGAGGTGCAGCAGTGCATAATTTCAGTTTGTTGAAAATATTTGGTTATATTACTGAAGTTTTCAATTTGCCATGCATTACTTGTAGTGTGTGTGTGTGAGTGTGTGTGCCACATGTCATCAAATCACAGACACCTTTTATTGTGCCACAGAGTAACTGCAATAGAATGAACCTGCTATCCACTGCACCTGCGTGATTTTTGTACTGCTTTGTGGATTGTGGTATCTTGGTTTTGGACTGTTATTGCAGTGCACTGCCACCCCCAACCAGCAAAAGCTATTCTTTTCCATATTGGATTGTGACTTGTGAGCAGCAGTGGTTAAGGTGTTGTGACTTTGCATCTGCATCTCTTTCTTGATTGTGCAGTGCAATCTAATCTGTCTTTGCCTTTGCATCTGTTTAGTGCCCAATCTCCATCTGCAAGCCACAGATGTTTTTTATTTGGTTTCTCATCTACTGGGCCAGACTGAAAGTTCCAAAATCTCAATTTGTTTGCAATATTCTTGGTGATCCCTCAAAATGCCTGCAAAAGACATGCAAGCAAGCTGTTTGGCTATAGCACTGATGCCAGTGGCAAGATTGTCTGTGGGTGTGGTAGTACGAGAAGTGCATAGCTGATGTGAGTAAAGGATTTCTCCATCAATGTTTTTAACAGTGCAATCTGTAGCTTCACTTATAGTTGGAGAGATAATGTTGTCTCAGCTGGTGGTGTTAGTGCAGTTTCTGCTGGCATGAGTATTGCCGCCTCAAGTTCCAGTTCTAACCAGTTAACCATTTAAAAATATAGTTGAGTCTAAAGCTGTGACTGACTGTGTAGATAATGTCATACTCCCCAGTAACATCCCCATGGTAGCTAAACATGATTCTGATCATGGAGATGATAACTCACAATGTCACATGTCTTACATCGCGGTTAAGGTCATGCCTTTGCCATCCAACAGTGTGCTGTAAAAATATCAGGTGATGATGATGATGATGATGTTGCTGTGGTTGCAACATGTAGTCTACATGACAGCATCCAAGCAGAAAATTTGGACGCAAATGATGTTGATGAATATGATGATGATGATTTTGGTGACCCCTATCAGGAACTGGTGAAAAAGTCAAAGTGGCTGTATCTGGGTCTGTTAGTGTTAAATCTCCCTCCTCAAAAAAGTTGTGATTTAGTGGTTCCAGTTGATGTTGTTGATGATAATGATGACAACCCAGTAATAATCATGGGTAGTCATGGTGGTCAGTTGGAATCCAAGTGTATCCAGCCTGAAAAATAATGTAGCACACCCCAATTCAGGAGTTAAAAAACAGAGTCCAATAAGCAGCATCAGGGACATGATAAAAGTAGGGGATCACAATCCCTTGTTTGGGATTTTTGTGCAAGATGCAAATGATGAGTCAGTTGCAATCTGCCAGCTTTGCTACGCGGGCGAAAGAGTAGAGGTGTAGGGGAGTCATCCTGGGCATGGGGCCAGCATACACATCTTAAGAACAGGCACATGGCACTGTGGGACCCAGCACCAGATGGCAGCTAATGCCATAGTGTGGCATTCACCCTCATCATCAACCTTATTGAGTATGTTATGCTCTTCCATGAGTGTAAGACCAAGTAAGAATGTCTGCAGTAGCAATGAAATAACAGTGGAAGATTACTACAGGCATGATGAAGGGAGGATAATGATTTTGAAATCTTGTCAAGTGGTGGTAAGAGTAGCAGTGGTGGTGGTGGTCAATGCAGTACATCTAGTACAAGTGGTACATCAACCCTGTATGTAAATCGTGGAAAACAACTTCATTTGTGAACTTGTCACCTGTGCAGCCCTCTTCATTGCATGTCCACAACCCCACCCTGGGCCATTCACAAAGCACAGCCATTTGTCACACCCCATGCAAAACTTGCAAGTCAGCCCATGTTTGAGAGTGTTTTGTCCATAACTTGAAGTACCTACCCAATCATGCAATGCAAACAAAAAATGTTGACTGCTACTGTGAATTTCTTGATGGAAAAACAAGACACACAAAATGACCCTGTGCTTCAGCGCTTAGGCCTTCAATATGGGCCAAAAAGAAGGCCTAACCACCAAAATGAAAGGGTCATTTCTGTGCTTTGTTTTGCCATTAATACATTTGCCGTAGCAGACTGTGAACATTTTTGTTTGCATTTATTCATCTGGAGTGCTGGCTTTCTGGTTTAGTCTGGCAGTGGTAGTTTTGCAGCTAGCTGCTCTCTACCAACACCCGGCCTCAGTGTTAGTGCAGCATGCTACTGGAGTGGACCTGTTATATTCCTACTTAACAATGTCTCTTTACCATGAAATATTTTTGTGTCTCAGCGATGTTTAATTTCTGTCATGGTTTGTTGAAATGCAGGAGTAAGCAGTGCAATGATCTGCTAAATAGCATGTGTGCACTGTGAGGTGCACACTGCTCATCGAGCCCCTCTGAAAACACATTATATGACTTGGTCCACTATTGGTGATAGTACAAATAAAATATACATTATATATTCTTTCTTTATTCTTTATACCATCCACAGTGGAACAAGTCATCATATATGTTTTCAGGAGCTGGACAGTGGTGCACATGGCAGTTCACTGCATACATGCTGTTTAGCACATTATTATTGTACTACTCAATCCTGCTTTTAACAAACAAACACTCCGCGACAGAAAGGAAACATTAGTGAACATCAAAATATTTCTTAGGTAAACAGACATTGTTAGTAGGAATATAACAGGGTCAAGAAGCATGCTGCACCTTGTGGATATACAGTGGCTGGCTCCAAAGTGCAAGTCAAACCCACAAAGTCACCACTCTATCTGAATACATGCCAAGAAAAACTGTTCAATGATAATGCAACTTTATTGATGGCAAAACAAGGCACAGACAAAACCACTGCGCTCGTGCTTAGGCCTTCATTAGACACACATACACAAAGGCCTAACCGCCAAAGCACAAGGGTCATTACTGTGTGTCATGTATCTCTTTCCAGAATGGTGCTACCATGCTGCATGTCAAAGCCACGTGGAGGAAATCACCATCAGTAACTAAGCACTTAGGGAAAGTAGGGTTGAAGGAAGGTCCATGGTGCAGCTGAACTGGCATCAGATAGGTTCTATAAAGGAAATTGTATTGGATTCTTCTCAAACTATTAGTACTGGAACATATATGAACATATTTAGTTGCAGATTTCAATCCACAGGGCCCAGGGTGATATCCAAGTTATCACTCCAGTGATCCTTTGCTTCGTTCTGTGGTACTGGAAGTGCCCCCAAAAGCAGCCTTTATGTAAAGGGCAGTCAAGGGATGGGAGACAGGCTCGTGGTAAAAGAATCTCCTCAATAGAGACACCATAGTTGAATTGCTGTAAAGAAATTGTCTAACTCAAAGGAAAGCAAAGAAATCACCTGTCTGCAAAGAAAATGCCTCCTTTACCACAGAGAATAATTTCAACGTCCCCAATTGTATAAATCCCCATGTTTCTGAGCCCTTTCTTGCTGCATCTTAATAGGGTCTGGTGCATGGGGACATTATAATATCTCATCCATGTCAATAAATTTTAATCTTATGTTTTTCCTTCCACAGGTGAACAATTACAAAGTGGCCATACACGTCTTGCTAAATAATGTGTCTTTCCTTAGAGGTGACAGTTTCTTATCCACCTTGTGTCTGGGGAACTTTTTTCCACGCCAGGGCCAGGCCATCACCAATATGATGGTAGGTATCCTTTTAGAAAGTTATTTCGTTCTTCTTTTTCAGTTATGTTTTCCTTTCACAGGTCTACTGTAACCCAGTATAAAGTATACTATAGTTTCTAAATAATTTGCATTTTGTCTTCACATGAAGTCTAACAGTCATACATCATGCCAGCAGCAAGACTATCACATCATTGTACACTAAGCAAGCTATTGCAACCTGTTAATTTCTGCTAGCTCGCCTTAATGGTCTCAACCTCACCAAGTACTGCCGCTTAGAGTTTGTTGTCCTCCAGCACTATACGTTGTGTACAGTCAGCATGTCCTCTGCTGTACATCATCATACAAAAGCATTCCTCCAACTGAATGTGCTGCCTCATGGTGCAATGCCAAATTTTTGCATATATGTGAAATACCTAAAATGAGAGAAATAGAAGACAACAGTCAATAATGTACGCAACTTTGTGATGAGAATATGCTTGTGCAACTTCATTGATAGACTGATAGCATTTGAACGCTTATGTTGTTGACTGTGATAAACAGATACTTTGTCCATTTACATTCTCTGTCCCATGGGGAACTACCACCCTGCTGGGGTACTATGAAGACTAAGGAACCCTCTTGAGGAGGATTCTGCCCTAGAGGTGCCATGGAAGATAATTCCTTTAGGCTAAGGGTACCTTAGGAAGGAGCCCCAGGAAGAGAGTGTGCCATTGCAGGAGGTGGGGAGGATGGTGAGGCAAAGTAAGAATACATCTCAATGAGACTGCAGGAAGCTGACTTAAATTATTAAGGTGGGGAGTGTTGCTAGTTGCTCCCACCCATTGAACTGCAGTCATAGCCTTTGATTTATTCTGATTCCTGCTGTATGGCTATGGTCCAATGATTTTATAAAAGAAAAACAAAAGAAAAAATTGCTTACCTTCCCACGCTACACAAAGTCAAAATCCAATAATCATACTGAACACCCACGCAGTGGCAGCAGAAAATCACCATAGTAAATCCTTGCATGGAGAAACAGTGACAAAATATGTTTACAAAGATGATGGTTTCAAATACCCTCTCTCACGCACAGAACCTGATAAAAACAAGAAAAAAAATACCTTTGCTGGTATGTCAGTACAGTCGCACCAGCTATCAGTCACCAGCAGCAGGTAGCAGCATCAAAGCAACTTCTCATTTCAGGACACCAGGAGAATTTTCCAAGGCAAGATACTGAACTTTTCTTTCTTGTTCACTGTTTCTGTGCATTTTCTAAAAAGCAGAAATACGTAGCAGCAGGAAAGCATTTTGCACTTGTGTGTGAGAACTTCTCATTTCTGGACATCAGGAGAATTTCCCAAGACAAGATAGTGGACTTTTCCTTCTCATCCACTTTTTTCCTGCATTTTCTCAACAGCAGCAGCAATTGCAGCATGGACTGTAGCAGCACAGCAACTGCTCATTTCAGCTTCTCATTTCTGGACATCAGAAGACTTTTTGCAAGGCAAGATAGTGAACTTTTCTTCTTGGACACTTTTTCCTGCATTTTCTCAACAGCAGCAGGAGTAGGTAGCATCAGCAAAGAATGTTGCACTTGTGTGCAAAACTTCTCATTTCTGGACATCAGGAGAAATTCCCAAGACAAGATAGTGAAATCTTCCTTCTCGTCCACTTTTTCCCTGCATTTTCTCAACAGCAGCAGCAACATGTAGCAGCACCAGCACAGCAACTTCTAAATTCCACTTCTCATTTCAGGACATCAGGAGAATTTTCCAAAAGAAGGTAGTTAACATTTCTTCTCGCTCACTTTTTCCTGCATTTTCTCAGCAGTGGCAGCATGCACCTACTGTAGTAGCAGCAAAGCATTTAAGCTTATCATACGAACTAAGGTACAACAGCATGATGTAACAACCTGCCTAATTTTTCAAACACTCAAGAACAATTCAGGGAAAAGAGAATTTTTGTAGTCTGTGATTTTGGCACACTTTGCATTAAATGAATAGCAGAACACATCAGTGTTTGGGAACTCTACACACATTTGGTTCTGTGGAACCTTCTCAGACCTCATCAGCCCACCAAATGCCAGACACTCCAAGAATCAAGTTTTCAATGTCCTTATGTGCCATACGCTAGCACAATGTGCTTTTGCCTATCGTGCTCCACTTTGGATAAACTCACTCAGCCTGAAATAACTTCTATCACCACAATAGGCCCTTCAAGTGCAAACTGCGTTATCAACTTCTTACAAGCACTACCTGTGATTGCTACGCTTAAGCCCTCTGTGGCTCACAGTCAGCCTGCACTTAGCCTGCACCCTCTGCTATTATCTGACCCTATAGGCCACTTCTAGCACTTAACCTCTTCCTGCCCTTTATCTTTATACCCCTTATTCCTCCCTCTCACCCCTCCTCCTCCTCTCCTCCTCCCCTCACTACCTGCAACCCCTTCTACCACCTTTAAAATCTGCCAGACTGGTTCCTTCACCTCTGCCTCCTCCAACACACTTCTGACTGTCACTCAGTGCTACCCAACAAGGGTCTTCCAGTACCCGCCTGATGACTGCTGTGCACCATTTGTTATCCCTGTATTTTTATTCTCTGAAATGACTTGTTATAATTTACTGCAACAGTGACTTGCCTGTATGCACTGTATTGTAATGTTCTGTTTGCACTGTACTTGTCCTTCATCCTGCACCTATGTAAGGAGCTGTTACTCAAAGGTGAATCCTATTCACAATAAATAAATAAAATACAGCTTAGTACCATGTAGCAGTACCTGTAGCAAAGTGTGATACTTATTCTGTACAGTTGTTGAGGAAAATGAAGAAAACACAGGCAGACACAGACGTGAAAGTTAGACAACTCATATTGGTAGGAATTTAATAAATATGACAGACAGAAGGATAAATTAATTTCTTTGTATTTTACACCTTTGTTGAGGTGGGTGGGATGAAGGATTACGAAAGTTGCAAAGCTGTAAAGAGTATAAACATAATAGGACTTTTTGGTATTTTATAGTTTTTATTTTTATTTTTTTTTTTATATGGGGAACGAGGATAGGATATACAGGAACAGAAGCAGTAAGGATTATATTAATAAAGATATGAGATTAAACAGCCCGTGGCCACCACCAGTACTACTCAGGCCCAACAGCAGACCTTCTCCAGTACCGCCAGTAGCTTTTACTGGGTTGTGAGAATCACTTTAATGTCCTGTTGGACCACAGTCCTCTGGCAGCAGGGTCCCCTCTTCCTCATGCATTAAGGCCGGCTCAGCCGCAGTTGCTGCTGGTGGTGGTGGTGTGGGTGCTGCTGCTACTTCCATATGAGGAGGAACTGGAACAGAGGGCACAGCTTCCTTTTCTATCCACCCCGCCATGGCATGTGACATTGAACGCCACTGTATACCATAGCCATGATCAGGCATGGACAGGCCACTATCCTCCCACCCCTACTTGTGGCTTTGTCAAGCCTGGCCTCCCACTCAGCGTGGTGGCATAATCTTAAGTGAGTCCTCTGTCCTCCAGTGCCAATATGGCTCCTTTTTCCCCTGCAGAACCACTTGCAGAAACATTACAAGTGGCCACACTGGTCACTTGGAGTCACATTGAAAATGGCCAGACAAGTTAGGTCTTGGGATTTGGTATGGGTGAGGTTGTGATGCACTTGGCTTCTTGGGGAAAGGAGATGGTGAAGATGATGCTTCAAGCACAGGGGGCGTTAGGCTGTTGCTGATGCTTCTCCTCCTCCAATCCTCCTGATGATCTAGGACTGAAGCCACTGCTGTTGCTTCACTGGAGCCTTGTCAACTCGAGGTATGGTTTGTTGGGGCAATGCTGGCCAGAAAACTGCTGCTGATTCAGGCAGAGGGCCCTGGACATGCCACAGCTCTGGACACCCCAATGGCCAGATCCATGGACTCGACAAATGTCCTGCTGCTCTACTCAGTTAATTTGGGGCACTGAAATGAAAAAAAAAATAAGAGAGAGACAGACCGAGAAACAGAAAAAGAGGTTAAAAATTATTCAAAATAACAATTAAGTAGTTATAGACTAAAGAACAGAAGAATAAACAAAAGAGATTGAAAATAAAGTCTATTTATTTATTCATTCATATTTTTTTTAAGTTTCACCAGAAAAGTCATACTGAGCAGTGAATTCTCATTTCCAGATGGATCCTGGGGAAGAGGGGACAGGGAGATAGTAAGGATACCAGCAGCAAAAAGAAATACAGTATGACAAACTGATTACAGATACAATCAACAATACAGGGTAATAACATTAATAACAGTCATTTCAATAATCTGAACTACAGGAAAATTATTTTAAACAAATAAATTGCACAAATAACATAGAATAAGCAGGGTTGCCAATCCAAGACAACCAAAATTGTCAGAGGCTTCTTGAAGGAATGTTGTGGCCACAGACGGGGAGGGAAGGGCTGGAAAGTCATGGGGGAGCTAGGGAGTGGGCAGGCCAGGTAAGGTCATGGGCAGGTGTATGATGCAGGTAGGGAGAGATGAGGATTGGTCAGGGGTAGAGCAACATGGAGTCCTGATAAGAGTCCTAAAGGGGTTGAAAAGTCTGGGAAAAGGTCTGCTCTCCTTCTTTTTCTGGGATTTTCAAGAAGCTCACCACTCACCCTGTAACAGGGTGGAGAGTGATGCTAAAAAGGGATAGACCAGGATAAGATGAGGTGCAAGGAGGAGGTCTCGAGCAGGACGATAGTGCAAAGGAAAAAGAAGGCAAAAGATAGGCTGCAAGGAGGAGGAGGAGGGCAGCATAACATAGACCCAGTTCGGGGGCAGGGATATCAGATGAGGGCAGCAGGAGGGCCCCTGGGTCAGTCAGTTCAGGGTTACCAGAAGGAAGGACAACAGAATGAGAGTTGGAATCATGAATGAGAAAGAAGAAAGAAAGGGGAGGGGTGAAGGGAGATATGTAATGGGGGTGGGGTCAGAATGCATAGGCCAGGGTCACTGCATCTGGCCATGCAGATTAAAAAGGAAGGGGAGAAATTTGAGAAACTGAAGGGTGATCTGGTTCGTGGGGCACCCAATCCCAAAACTATTATGTGGAATGGAAACAATGACATTGGATGTTGGATCATTGCATCCAGGCCCGTGAAGACCAACGAATCTGGATAGAAAGCTGCAAGATGCTATTGGATGGAATGTTGACAGTTATTGTATATATGTGTACGATGATGGATGGGTAGTCTGCAAAGTTTGGTGTGTTGTAATAAGAATTGTGGATCAATAACTCCTTGCCACTTGAGCACCCAGATATGGCCTGTTTAGTATTCATTCCTGAAGAAGTCCTTGAATGAATGCTGTTATGTGTTAACCGACTGGTGAGAGTAAACAAAGCTGAGGGAGGTAAAGATTAAGCATATGCAGAAGGGGAAGAAAAGGTCTTTTGGAGGAGGTGAAGACACAAGGTGAGGCAGCATGACAGATGAGCAGAGGAGGGAGTTCCATATTTTGGGAAGTGGTTGGAGAAAGTGTCATGGCCTGCTGAGTTGGAGCTGGGTGGGATGGTTAGGTGCCAGAGTCAAGGTTTCTAAGGGCATCAGAGAAAGGGTGCTTGAGGAAATAGAAGAGGTTAGATAAGGGGAGAGATGAAATCAGAATTTAGCTAGAAGGTTGGCACAGTGGATATGGTGCCTGTCATCTAGGGATGGAAGGAAGAAACTGGTAAAGGTGACAGTGATGGGTGCGGGTAGGGCAGTCATGGGAAAATTGTCAGAAGGAATGGAAGAGTGTGTCCAGCCTTGTTAGATAATATTTAGGAGTGGCACTGTAGACTACAATCCCATAGTCAAAAATAGGGAGGATCATCTTCTGGACAAGTGTGCAGCTGGCTGGCAAAGGACTGCACTCACAGCTTCTGTAAAGGGCACCCAGTTTAGGGTGCAGCTTTCTGTGGATAGCATCTGTTTAACTATTAAATTCCAGCTGTGTTGATTTTGTAACTTCTCCACACCACATGCAGCTCATAGTCTGTCTGCAACTGAGAAACTGCACTTCCTGCCCTAGGAAAGAACAATGTGACCAAGAAAGCTCTCCAATGTACCTAAACCTTATTTTTGCTAAACATTGTCTTAGGTTGCAAATATGAAGTTTTAAGGTAAAGTTGAAAGCAAAGCTAGCATGGGAAAAATTCCTACTGCTCAGGGAAACTTTGTGAAAGTATCCATGGAGGGAATTCTGTGACATCGACAAAACTTTGTCCACAGAACAAAACTTTGTAATGTCTCTACTGCCATGTAGCTTTGCAGTGTGAGCTGTGTGCAGCATGCCTTCAACTAAACAACAGAATGGGTCTCACTCACTAAAATTGACTCAAGAGGATAAAATGTTAATACTTGCCATTTGGCACATCTTGGACCAGCCATGGCAACCTGCAATAACACCCTCCACTGGCAGTAAGGACTTCCTGCTACTACACAGCAACTTGTGTAACCTGGAGGGGGGCCACTCACACATTGTTCTGACCAACGAGGTTGGCATTCAGAGTGAGATTTATATGCAGGCCCTTACATGGGAAAAAGCATGTTTCTGTCAGAATGTTAACCTCACATGTCTATAAGGGAAGTATGAGATTTGAGCTGCCATACTTAAAAGGTTTTGAGAGGGTACAAGTGCACAAACTAGACTCCCTCCCACAATAGCCACTGACACCCCTCACTGGGACTGCAACACTGTCTAGATGGCTACTGCACCTCACTCATCCTGGGCTTTCTACATCTAACCCCACTTCCAACTAAAGCACCCCAGTTATGTGAAAGGCACAAACTCAGGGTTCCCATTTTATCTAGTAGTACACTTTGATGGTTTTCAACACATGTGCTATGGGTTGGGGTGGCAGATTGGGGCATTATTAACCCTGATTTGTGCATGGCTCCATGACACTGGTGCACCATCCGTAGCTGTGAAGTCCTCTACAGTGACGCTACCCCAGTGGTACCACCAACAGCTTCTTCAGTTGAAATACCACTCACCCTTTTGAAAAGATAGAAAATATATTTAGTTTCATAGAAATACAATGGTCTCTTAATGAGCAGATGTTTACTTCTAATAAATAGAAAACAGTTTTATTTATTGTATTTTGATGTGTTAGTAATTACTTTCTACTTTCATAATAAAATATCTGATAGTGCAGTGAACAAGTGAATTTTCACCCTTGCTTTTCATACTACTAGTAAAAAGAATTCAGTAGAATGCTGATACTGTGATCTCAGAAACTGGCAGCTGCTTAAGAGACCAAAGTATTTCATTGAGAAACTACATATGTTTTCTGTCTTCTTCAAAAGAAACTGATACTTATTTCATCAACAAACTTTGTCTTTTATATGTTTGAACTATAGTGCTCCATCTGCATGATTTTATGTTTTGAATACAATAGTTTCTCTCTATTTCTTTCCTAGTAAAATCTGGTTATGAAGAAAATGTCACTTGCTAAATTATAATAAAGGGAGCTTCTGGTGACGTCACCACTTTGCTGGCTGCTTGATCCAAGAGTTCCAGGGGTTGCACTACAATTTAATTGCTAAACTGGCACCTTTTCTTTGATTAAAACACTAAATTACTGTACTGGTGAGCGGGGAAGATGGCCCTGGTAAATCAAGGAGAAGTACTCACACTCATCCAAGATAAAGGTGATGATGGACACCGATAAAGTCCTGGGCCTGCTTCACGATGCCCACCCCATCCCTAGTGAATAGTATTGCAGAATCTGAAGAGACTATGGAGCTTGGAGAGCAGCATATATTTAACCAAGTTGGATGGGATCATAAAGCCCTGTATAGGGTTGAATCTTCTGTCGCTGCCTTATGAGTTGATTTGAAATCTACTGACAAGTGCACTACAGCAGTGGAACAGTCAGTGGGCTCACTGACTGATGCATCCAGTCAGCACTGCAAACGATTCTATATTTACTGGCCAGAAAGAGGAACTTTAGGCAAGGACAGACGACCAGGAGAACCATGTAAGGCAGAATAATTTTGGATATGTGGCATTCCGAAGACCTGGAGCAGTCCTTTGCGTCAGTGGAGGAGTTCACTACTCAAATTTTAGAAATGTTCTTAAAATCTCTGATAATGTCCCTCTGCCAACTATACAGCCCACAGTTTTCTTTGGCCCAAAACTGAAAGAACAGTCAATGAGGCCAAAGTCTCTAATTGTACATACGCTGAACTATCAGGACCATCAATTAATTTTGCAAACAGCTTGGATATCTCGAGTTTAAATATTGATGGACAGAAAATCTTTTGATCAAGACTTCTTCAACCAGCTAAATGAAAAATGGAGAAAGGTGAGAGAAATTATTAAGCAAGGGAAAAGAAGAAAATTAGGATACAGCTATACTATCCAGCTAAAATCCAGATTCATATGGAGAAGGGCCTGTGCTATTTAAATCCATTCAAGAGACAGCTCCTGTACTAAAGCAGCTAGGCCAAGATTGCCCTGACCTTCATGCCAACAAGCTAGAGCTAGAGCAAGAGATAATGAAAACTACATGACGAGGGCAGGAAAACAGAAGAGATCACAACCATCATCGGTAACATGGCCCTCCTCACCAGTACGAATGTACAGGAAATCTTGGAAAGAGAGTCAAAGGAACTTTCGAATGGTGAATTCAGCAGAGAGGGTATGGCTGATTGGAGCTCCACCTGATTTATCAACCTGAAGGTACCTTTTGCCATACTTAGTTGGGAGGAAGGAGTCACCCTCCACTCTCCAGTTGGGTCTGGAGGGAAATATCGCTGTTTGGGGCATGTTTAGAGTGGCCTCATGCCTCTGCTTATCCGACTATGCTTTTAACACACCAAGTGAGCATATTGAGGCTCCGCCTAGCAAAGCATGGCATTTGGACATAACTGGACTTACAGGACACTCTTTTCATTTTATGGTAATAGAACTTGAATTTGCTGCTTCTCTGCATCTATTTTTTCTGGGGAAAATGTCTCGGGGGTCGGGAATGATTAGTTGGTGGAATTTGGGTTATGAGAGATGTATGGAGGGGCTAGGCTTTTAATGTGGGAACAGCATAAGATTAGCTCTGAATTACCCTGGTGTTATTCCACACCTCTGATTCCTGCCTCCCATGCATATTGAAGTAGTCGCATGGGGTGGGGGGTATGGTCTGAGTGGTGGAGTGTTAGGGACGTTTTTGGTGGTTTCCTCTTCTTTTCTCACTAATTGGATACTGGTTTGGCAGAGGAAGAGGGAGTTGTTTGCTCCCGGACATTATTAAGAGTTTTATTTTAAAGAATGCAACCCCGGGTGGTGGATGGGTGCCCACATTATACAGGGCCACTCTAAAAGAGCACCTACTCCATCTCGATGAGCAGTGACGCCACAGTGCTAACTGACTCTTTGGGTCAGACCTACAGATAGTAGGTGCCATAGCCTAGCTACTAGTCTCTGCTGTGGCAGGGCAACATCAGAGCTAAAACCTAGGAAGTGAACAAAGTTCTCGGTTGGTTAAAATGTGTTTTTTTGTTATACAAAATGACTCAGTTAATAGTGTTTCTGTTAATGTTAATGTTAATGTTGATGTTAAAGTGAAGGACAAGTTTTTGTGGCTGAGACACATGCATGTAAAGTGGGGCATGGAGAGGAGGGTAAGGGAGGGATGGATGGGGTATATGACCAAAAGCAAGGGGACATGGGAACATGGGTGAGTGTGTTTCAATGGAAGCCTGGGACACATAAGTAATGGGCACTTTTAGTAATATCCCTGAATGATCAGGGAATAAATTCACCGTTAAACATACTAGAATTTTATACAGTTTAAAGCAGCTGTAACAGATATTTGTTTCCTCAAGAAACAAAACTTAATGAAACTGAGCATGCAAAATTACGATGGGCATGGGTTGGTAGGGTTCTGAGCACCTCCCACCCCTCAGGCAAGGGGAGGACTGCCATTCTCCTGAGGGATTTACCATTGGAAATTACTGGAGAGGAAAAGCTACCAGAGGGTAGGGAGTGATTATCTCAGAGACAATGTCTTCACAACCAATCCACTTGATTAATATATATGCACCGAACAACAACGGCCCCATGTTTTTACACAGCTATTCCATAAGATAGAAGATTTGAGAGCACATGGCCACCCTGGGAGGGGACTTTAATTGTGTCCTATATCCACAGAGGGACCGTTCCTCCAGATTAATCACCAGGAATAGGAAAATGAATAGGGCAGTGAGAGGAGGAATGCAGGAATTAGCATTGTTAGATGTATGGAGGGAGCTGAATGGGTCAGAGAAAGTCTTTAACTTTTATTCCTACCCAAATGAGTCACACTCTATGATAGACTATTTTCTGTGCAGTACAACATAATTACATAAAATAGAAACATGCACCATCTATCCTAGAGTGGTCTCAGAGGATAAGAATAGGGATTGGAACAAGCAGACTATGTGGAGGATGAATTCCTCACTATTGGGTAAGGAAGAATTTAAATCCAGCATTACAGACATTATTGAAGATTACAAAAGAAACAATGCGTGGAGGGACCAGATTCAAAGTTTTTGGGATAGGCTGAAAGCAGTATTATGTGGGAAATAATTTCATACTAACAAAATGGTAAGTAGATAAAGGCAAGAAGCCCTAGAAGTAAAATTAAAACAACTAGAGACATCCTTAGACAGTTGAGAACTAAAAATCATAAAATAAAATTATACAAGATGATATTGCCACAACTATTAGATACTTATTAGATAAACAAATTGAAGGAATCTCTGGTACGGTAACTAGATATATTATGAGCAGGGGAATAGGGCAGGGTGTTCTGCTAGCATTTAGCTTATGGAAGGCGAAAGAGAGATATGTGAAATGCATTAAAACTGTGGTGGGCGGCAAGTACCATATATACACTGAAGGAGGTGGCAAGAGCCTTCCAGAATCATTATGCGGGTTATATGGCAATGGAGATGGCTCACAAGTCTCTCCACAACTAATAGAAAATTTCTTGAATAGAGCCACCTTCCAAAACTCTTGACAGAGTGAAGAGAGAAGCTAGATACCCTATAACTTCAGGGAAGTGTCACAGACTATTAGTTACCTGAAGGAGGTAAGTCACCAGGCCCAGATTATTTTAATGCAGAGTTTTTCCAAAAATTTAATAAACCCTTAACTCTGCTTTTAGTTAGGATTTTAACCAGAGTAGGGAGGAGGGCGAAGTTTCCTCATCGTGGCAAGAATCCTTTATCATGGTTATTCTGAAAGACGGTAAACCAGTGGATGTGTGTGGGTCATACAGGCCAATCTCACCTTAACGTAGACTCAAAGATTTTACAAAGATTCTTCCTAATAGGGTGAGTGTGGTCCTTCCCGAGCTGGTTCACTCAGACCAGGCCAGGTTTGTAATGCACAAGCACCTGCAAGATAATATTAGATGCTGCCTAAATATATTACATACTGGGGTAAAGGGAAGAAACAGCAAATTGCAATAGCAATCGATGCAGAAAAGCCTTTGATAGGCTAAGTTGGGAGTTTCTAATGAAGGTCTTGGAGAGATTTGGGTTTGGGAACAGTTTTAACTTGGATGAAGGAGATCTACAGCAGACCAAGAGCCAGAGTCAAAGTAAATGGAACAATCTCTGAACCCTTAGATATTTTTAGAGGTACCAGGCAGGGTGTCCCTTCTCACTGATTCTATTTGCTTTGAATATGGATCTCTTGTGGAATTGGTTAGGACGCACAAAGAACTGAGTGGTGTTAAAATAGGAGGAGAAGAGAACATGATCTCCCTCTCACTGGATGACACAATGTTACATGTGAAATACCCACTAAGGACATTCCCATTTTTATCAACTACTTACAGCCTATGGAGGGTTTCAGGTTCAAAATAAATGAGGATAAAACAGAGGTCATAATGGTCAGTGGAAGTCGGTCATTAGAGTTAACTCAAATTATCGCATTTAAATGGGTCACTTCCCAAATTAGATACTTAGGTATACATACCCCACTTGACTTAAGGAGATTATACCAGGTTAACTATGGAAACTGATTAATGAAGTGTTGGCAGATCTTAAAAGATGGGAGCTCCTACCTCATCACTATTACGGCAGATTGAGGTGGTGAAACTGAACATACTCCCATTTCCTGTTCCTTTTCAGCGCATTACCACTACACATATGGGAAAGAGTGGAAAAATCAATAGGGCACTGCATCACTTTGTATGGGCGAGCAGGAGGCGAGGATTGGGTGGAAGGGTTGCAGAGAACAAAGGAAACTGGTAGGTTGGAGTTACCTGACCTGAAACTATATTACCAAATGGCACAGTTAAGCCCATGGGTGGCCTATCTGAGGAATGATAGAAACAGTGTCTGGGTTCAGCAAAGATACAGAGCACAGCAGTTATCTTCCCACAAATAGATTTTATGAACCCTACAGCTTCTCAGAAGAAAGAAATAACAAATCCCTGGATTAAACACACTTACAAGGTACTGGGAGATATAAAATGAGAACTGAGTCTACTTTAGGTAGCTCTTTATCAAATAGAAGAAATTTCAGGCTGTGCCCAGTTCACCCCAAGGATGGACCATGTTTTTTTTTCTTGGAGGAGGCATGGTTTACAATTCTTCATTCAGTTCCTCTGGCAGGGTCTGGTTAAAACCTTTCAAGAGTTACAAAGGAGTTCTCACTCCCTCTTTGCATTCTTTAGATATCTTCTAGTTGTATCATTCTTGAAACATGCTAACTATATGGTTGAGGTTCAGAGGGATCCCCACCCAATGGAACGGTCATTGGGGAATTGGCTAGAGTACCAGGGAAACCAAACTTATTTCCAGATTGAAGGTGGGTTTTATGCTGTCAAAGGAATGCCCTCCTCCACACTGCCAGATTGCCTGGGAAAGAACAAGGGGAAACAATAGATGATAAAATTGGCAGAGAATTTGGAAGGGGTCTTCAGAACCTCAACTTCCAATAATTGAAGGTGTTTTGGTGCAAAATAGTAACTCACTCTTTTTAACACCCATACAATAACAAAATATTATAAGGAGGGAACACGAGGTGTGCTAGAGGAACTGTGGAGCCAGAGGGACCACACACATATTTTTGGGATGTCCAGTTTTACAACCCTTTGGGTCTCAGTGGGGAGTCATATCAAGGAAATGATTGGCTTAGTAGGGGCCTAGATTTTGATATTTTGATTATGGGATTATTCCCAAAGAAGAAACAAATTAATGCCTAGAAATCCTTCATTGGACTTTTGCTTGCAGCTGCAGGCAAAGCCATAACTGGACACTGGTTATTCACCCTACACCACCCTCTCTGGAGGCATGGGTGGAAATACTGAAAAACATCTTTAGAGTGGAAAGAATTACAGTGGAACTCTGGCTGAGGCGGGATAGGTTTAACCAGGTCTGGCTCCCTTTTATGCACTTGACTGAAACCCTAGAGGGACCTCTGTATTATCACAAAGGCATTCTTTCAGTAAGATAGGCAGTCCCTTGCAATCTCGAGGGGAAAAACCATACCTCCATCCAAGGTCCTCCATCAAAAATTAATAATATTGTCCTTCTATAGATTTATTTCAAGTTGTACTATATTAAACATTTTGGATTCTTTCTTTGTATATGGTGCTCTAACAAGGAAAAAAAAAAAAGCAAAGATGGGCGTAAATGTAATCCAACATAATACGTTGGACCCTTAATTAAATCTGAAAGAATGAAAATAATAGAAACTATGCAGTCTAGGTACCAAACAGTACAGATGGACTTTATTCAACCTTGGACTATAAGATACATTACAGTAATGTATAGATAATAAGATATTTAAACAATACTAATGGAATATATGATGAGAATATTTTCTCTGTGTTAAAGATTAATCTGTATGATGGAGCATCCTTAATGTTCAAATAAATAAACTTGAAGTTTAAAAACAATTATAACAAAGATCACGTTATCAAAAATCACATATTTCTTTAAATATATAATATTTTAGTGGCGGGAAGTATTATTTCTCCATAAAAATCTGAAAACAGAGTTGTAGTTCTCATGGAAATACACTGGCAGCCTTGCCAGTAAAGATTTTCTGACATCATCATACTAGGATTCCATTGGTTTCTTTTTTCACTAGCAGTTGGCAAAATACAAATAAAATGATGGAAAAGTAAGTAAAGAAACAAATAAGAATAAACTGAATGATTGCAGAGGCATCTAAAGGCCCCAAACCTTCATTCTTTAAAATATGCACCCTTACTAAGCACCTGCTCTTTAACACATTAGCACACCTCTGTTCTTGGCATTCCCTACTCACCCTGGGTAGCAAATGACCAATACTCTGGTTAAATGGATATCCTGGAATGTGCAGGACATTCATTCTCAATTAATAAGCTCAAGAGTTTGCATTTTCTAAGGTGGGAAGGAGTGGGAGTGGCCTTCTTACAAGATATTAATTTTCCAAAACTAAATCTAATAAGCTTAAAACTGCTTGACTCTCTCAAGGGAGCTTCACCCAGGAGCTTCAGCAGAGGTCATCACCAACCTGACAGTCATACTGTGCCTTTCCCCTGGGGAGGGCAGGACAGGGCTGCTTCCTCTCCCCTTGCTGTTTGTGCTGGTCTTGGAGCTGCTACAGGCAATCAGACTACCCTGGCAATACATGGAATAGTAATGGGAAGGAGCATTAAACATTGGCTTACACAGATCACATAGTGCTTGCACTCACAAACCCCATGAATCTGTTACAACCCTGCCAGGCCTGATGGGCAAATTCATAGATTCAAAGACATGTGACAGCAAAAAGGGCTTTCCTGGCACATCAGTCTGCCCATTCCTTCCTCTACCTATCACCGCCCACCAAAATTCCCTTGTCCTCCCCATGACAACCCTCTGTGTTTGTCCTAGGCCCTCTTGAATCCCTCCACTGTACAGGCACTCACCATCTCCTCCAGCAGTCTGTTCAAGGGCTCAACCACTCTCTCTGTAAAGTAATACTTCCTAATATTTCCCTAAAGCTTCTCCCCTCCACCTTCAGTCCATGCCCCTAGTTCTTGTATCTACCTTCCTTGTAAATAAGCTCTTCCCACTTTATTGATCCTCTTCACATACTTGAATGTTTCAGTCATGTCCCCTTTCCTTCTTATCTCCAGAGGATACAAATCCAGTTACCTCAGCCTTTCCTCATATGCCATCCCTCTTAGCCCATGCACCATTTTCGTGTTCCTTCTCTGTACCCTTACCATACCATCAATGTCCTTTCTTAGATGGGGCCTCCAGAACTGTACCCCCATACCCAGGTGTGGCCTCACCATGAAGCTGTAAGTGGCATCAGCACCTCCCTCCTTCTGCTGGTTGTTCCTCTCCCTATGCGCGCCAGCATCCTGTTAACCTTGCCCACTGCTTTACTGCACTGGGTCGCCACCTTAAGGTCATTTCCAATTATTATCCCTAGAGCCTTCTCCTGCCTGGTTGCTGCCATTCTCATCACCAAGTGCATCACTTTGCATTTACTTGCATTGAATTTCAGCTGCCATGTTTCTGACCACTCTTCCAGCAACCTAATATCATTCTTCATTGCCTTCACCTGCCCTGAGGTGCCCACCCTGTTACTGAGTTTTGCGTCTTCTGTGAAAAGCAGACCTTCCCTGAAGCCTTTCTGCTATGTCACAAACATATATATTAAACAAATTGGCCCAGCACCCGACCCCTGAGGGACCACAGTTAACACCCCAGTCTCCCAAATTGCACCCCATTGACCACCACCCTCTAGCTTCTCCCTGTAAGCTAGCTCTCCACCATCATGCTATTCTCTGCCCCACCCCCAGACTCCCAAACTTATTAACCAGCCTCCTGTGTGGCACCATGTGAAAGGCCTTCCTGAAGTGCAGGTAGGCCATTCATTGCCCCACCCTGATCAACCACCCTCGCCACCTCATCGAAGAATTCAATCAAGTTTGTCTGACATGACCATCCCAGCCAGCTGCCAAATGTCTGCAGTCCCACTTCCAAATATCTAATCACCCTTTTTCAATATTGCCTCCATTACTTTGCCCACCATCAATGTGAGACTGACCAGGCAATAGTGCCGCTTCATCCCTGCTGCCATGTTTATGAATTGGCACCACTTCTGCCTTTTTCCAGTCCTCTGGTACCCACCCTGTATCCAGAGACAAGTTAAACAACCCTGCCAGTAGTTCCACCAGTACCTCCCTTAATTCTTGAGCACCCTAATGTAAGGACCATCTGGTCCCATGGCCTTATCCACCCTCAGCTTACCTAATTCCTCCTTTACCTCTTCCACACTGATTGGGCTAGAATCCCCCCTCCCACTTTCCCTTCTCATTTAACTCTGGTCCACTTCCAACCTCCATTGTAAAACTGAGCTGAAGTAATCATTCAGCACTTCAGCTTTCTCAAATCCCTTCCAACTGAAATCCCCCTCTCCCTTAATCCTTTCTATCCCGTCTTGCCTTCCTCCTTTCCCCAATGTCATGAAAGCACGTCTTGTCCTCCTTTGGCCTGCCTAGCAATTCTCACCTCAGTTTTGATTTAGCCATCCTAATCCTTTACCCTGCCACCCTCAGCTTCTCTTTGTAAGTTTCCCTATCCAACTTTCCTGCATCATCTTATATTCCTGAATGTCCTTTTCTTCTCCCTGATTGCCCCCTCACTTCCTTATTGAGCCACAGTGGCCTCCTCCTTCTCTTATTCTTCCTCACCCTTTACATATCCTCTGTCACTTAAAGGAGCCCCCTTGATCTTTTTTCATAGATCCTCCGCCTCTCCCCATCACCTCCCACCCTCTCACTACCTCCCAGAAAATCTCCCTCATCCTGTGAAAATCTTCCCTCCTAAAGTCTAGTACCTTTGTGGTGGTACAGCTAGTCTCATATCCTGCTCTGACCTTGAAGCCCACAATGCTGTGGTCTCTATCTCCCAGGCTGTCCCCTACCTCCACTTCCTCAACACTGTCTCTGTTGGTAAGGACCACATCAAGTATGTCATCCTGCCTTGTGAGCTCTCTAACCAGCTGATGCAGGAAGGCACCTTAGGTGTCCCTAGGATCTCCCCATTCCTAGTCGACCTAGCCGATGGAATATACCAGTCTATATCTGGGAGATTCAGGTCTCCCACCAGTAGAATCTCCCCTTCTGGGCCATTCTTTGAAACTCCCACAGCATCTGTATGTCTTGTTCCTCACTCTGTGTAGGGGTCTGTATATCACCCTAGTCTTAATGCTGTCCTAACCTTCCTCTCCAGCATGACCCATAAGCTTTCCACTTTACCTGCTCCTCCTTCCTTCTGTGACCTTAATTCCTTCCCTAATGTATAGCTCCACCTCCCTTCCTGCCTAACCTATCCCTCCTGAATAACTTGTACCTGGAACCCCACCTCCCAGTCTTGATGCTCAGACCACCAGATCTCCATTACTGCTACAATATCCAAACCCTCCCCTCCATTAATGCTTCCAAATCTACCATCTTATTTTCCAGGCTTCTGGCATTTGTGGAAAGTCCTTCCACCAATTACCCTCCCTGTCCCTTACCTCTAGGCATGTTATTGCTTAACAATTCTGCATATTCCTGGGGAGGGGCTGACACCCTGTCTTTGCCATTTCAACTTGTGTGTCATTTTTCCTAACCCCAATTTAGTTTAAATCATAAGTTTGCTCTATGTAGTATTTAAATTGGATATTCAGTACTGCCTTTCCTCCTCGTTTAGGTGTAGTCTGTCCTGGGCATATAGGCTTTCATCATTCCATGTTGTCCCTCAGTCTCCCACTAACCCATACCCCTCTGCCTGCACCAGCCTCTTAGCCATTGGCTGAACTCCATGATTCTTTGTTTCCTTTCAGTGCTCGCTTTAGGCACAGGCAACACCTTCATAAATATTATATATTGGAAGCATAGATTGCTACAAAACCTAGCCAGCTCCTTGAATCTCATCTGCACTTCCATCAGGCTGTTTCCATCCAAATCATTTGTCCCCAGATGAAAAATCAAGTGTCATTTCTCATCCTGAGGTTTTCCCCATGATGGAATTTGATGAATTACCTTTGATGCTGTTATACCCTGCAAGCACTCCACCCAAACTGCACTCGCCTGTCACCGCATTTAAATCCTCTTAAAATCAAGTCCACAATGTGTATGACCCTGCTCCAGTTTAACTTATGCATATTAATTATTACTTTCCCTTTCTCCTAGTTCCAGGCATCTCTTTTATTGCCCTAATCCCTCATCTCCTTTGATTTCCACCTCCCCAGGTGCTGCCTCCCCAGTTACTCCCTCTCTGTTCTCCCCACTGGTGTTACCTGCTTCTCTACTCCCTTGCCCTCTTACCTCCATCCCATTACCCCCTTGGTCTACTGCTGCCAGTGATCCTCAGATTTTCCCATTGATTTGGTAACCCTCTTATTCACCTCCTCCATTTCACCTCAAAGCACATACTAACTTGAGCCTTTTTTTACCTTCTGGCCTCCTTTCAGCTTCCCTTTTCCCTTATCTTCACTACTGCCTCCTCCTCTGCCAGAAAACTCAGAATCCTTCCACTCTCAGCTGTACTCCTTCTCCTTCCACCTCCACCTCATATGTTCTCAACTCTCACTTCCCTTCTGTTTACCCCTTTCCTGTGCCACACCTGTTCCTCCCACTGGTACTATTGGCACTCCTTAACAAAGATCATCTGCTAGAGGATAGTACCTGTTGGACACTGTAATACCCTTCTCATCCTGTGAATTCCTTCCCTGATGCTGAGTTATGTGGCTTTCTTTGACTCCCTTCCCCAGCAGTTACTTCTTGCCAGGCATATCCCCTCACCTCCTGAGCCCTGACTCTTTCCTCCTGCCCCCAACCTGCTTATATGCATTTCCTCCCCTTCCCTACTAGTCTGACCCATGCCTCCATGACCAGAGATGTCCGCAGTGCACTGACCCTTTACAGCCCCCACATCCTCCCCTCTACCTTCCACTCTCTTACCATTTCCTCCCTCAGTGAGCTGATCTCTGCCTCCAGTTGCACCGATCTAATACATATTGGGCAACACCCCATCCTCCACAAAGTATCCATAAACACTGCTGCCCCACATCCATTGCACCCCACTATCCTGCTCAAGCTCCCTCCCCAGCCCCTCCGCTTCCAAGAATACCCCTGTCCCTGTCATCTTAAAGCCCCTTCATCCTCCTGCCCTCCCAGGGTGGCCCCTCCTCCCTCAAGAAAGCTCACTGCCTTGCCCTCCCCAGCATCCTGAGTAACTCATTCTGTCCCAAAAATCAGAGCCACACCCACCTTCCTTGAACTCCTCCACTCAATGTAAAATTGTTACAATTCCTCACTTCCACTCAATTTAGCAAGCTGTTGTATAGTCCTTGCTTGGCATGGTCTGCTAAGCACTGCTTCTCCTCTATTTCTTTAGCTACTGCTATCCAGAAAAGAATTGTTAAACTATTCTGATTACCTTCCTCCTGACTTTTCGGTATATCAATATCAGCTGATGGAAATAATTTCTCACCACTCAAAACAAAATATATGGTGTACTTCCCACTTCCCTTACCCCTTAACCTTACATAAATATATAAATTTCTATTTCACTTGTATCATATCTTATCCAAATTGACAATTACTTATTAAGACTTATAAACCCTTCTACTAATACAGATTCTATTTCAGAACCAGAACCCAATGCAAAACATCTGCTACTTAGTAACAACAAACAGGTGACAACATACCAAGCTGATGTAGCTCTTTAAAACAAAACACAAAAATGTAATCTTTTAAAACAGTAGAAATTAGCAGCCCAAAAGCATCTCAAACTACAAGTAAGAACATAGTACCACACCACTGATAGGCTGCCACAGTAACTAAACAGCTCAAAAGATTGGAAAAGAAGAAAAAATCAGAGACAGCACAAAAAGATACAATGTACTGTAAAGTATTAGGAAATAGGTATTCTCAGTTGTTTAACAGAGAACATAAAGTACCTACCAAAACAGACAGAATATCCACAAATGACTCTTAGGTCCTCAATATCAGACACCAACAAAGGCACATACAGAAATGGTTTAAACTTTAATCACATCAGAGTTGAAAGATCGCACTAAACAAATGTGGTGATCCTTCTGACTTCAAAATAATATCTACCTCTTGGCTAACATTAAGGGGCAGTGTGGACTGGAAGGGTAAGGTGGTGTTGATGGGGGACCTAATATGTCAGCTACTGATTGGGGTACTATGGCGTCCACTGTAACCAGTGAGCAGAAGCTGCTGGATAGCTTCCTGGATCGTTCCTCAATCAGCAGGTGATTGACCCAATGAGGGAGGGTCATATCCTGGATATGGTTTTAGAGGATGGGGATCTTGTATGAGATCTGGTTGTGGAAGAACCCCTGCCTGGGAGTGACCACAACATAGTTTGGTTTGGCTTAAACTGGGGATCATTCAAGGAAAATGATAGTTGATTTTAGGGGTGGACTTTCAGAACATGGGGGAAATTCTTAAGGACATTTGTGGGAGATAAACCAGGTCTGGACGTGGAAGGTAGGTGACAGATCGTAAAGTGGGGGCTACAGAGGCCACCAGGACCTGTGGAAGAGTGAAGCACAAGGGCAGTAGGTCTCATAAACCATGCTGGTTGACCAAGGAAGTCCAGGAGGTGGTAGGGAGAAGAAGGCTGCCTACAGTAGGTACAAAAAATAGGAGGATAGGGGATGGCGAGAACTATCAACTTGCAACCGGGAAGGTCACCAGAGTGGTGGCGGGGACAAAGACCTGGAAAGAGCAGAGGCTGGCGCAGGGGATATGGGGAGGAATAGGGTTTCTTTAGGTATATTGGTGGTGGAGGAAGGTCAGGGCCAACTCAGTAGGTTGAGGACAGCTGGGGGTGTGGTGGAAGGGCTGGAGAGCAGGCAGAGGTACTGAATAAGTACTTTGCCTCCAGTGTTCACTAGGGAGGAGTCTGGGAACTTCAAAAAGGGTTGAAGGACACAGAAGGTGCAGCAGACCTGACTATTGGTGTACCTGCTGAAGATCAAGCCACTGGGAAGGTAGGCCAGGGTGAGATATCAGGCTGTTTCTACTGAATGGGGGGCAGATGCTGATATTCTGATTGGTTGGGTGCAGGAAGCACTCCAGTCACTAAAAGGATAAATCTCTGGGGACTGATGCTATTCATCCCAGAGTACTGAGGGTGGCAGATGTTTTGGCTGCACCATTTGCAGATCTCTTTAACTGTCGCTCCAGACAGGGAGGGTGCCAAGGATTGGAAGCAGGTGCATGTTGTGCCCATACATAAAAGGGATCAAGAAGATCCAGGAAACTATAGACCCGTCAGTTTGGCGTTGGTGGTGGGGAAAGGTAAGAGCATATTTAAGGAAAGGCTGGGAGGTTTCTTGGAGAGATGGGTTACCTGGATGACTGGCAGCATGGGTTTGTGCCAGGTAGATCGTATCAAACAAACCTTGTAGAGTTCTATCAGTGGGTGACATCAGCACTCGACAGGGGAGACCAGTGGATGTACTGTTCCTGGACTTCAACAAAGCATTTGATTCAGTCCCCACATTGGACTAAGAGAGAAGCTGGGGGGATGGGGTAAAGCCTATTGATGGTTAGGTGGATTGAAATTGGCTTTCAGGTCACACTCAGCAGGTAGTGGTTGGAGGGAGGTCTTGTCTCCTAGGGAGATCATAAGTTGGGTCCCACAGGGATCAGTTCTGGGGTCACACCTGTTTAACAGCTACATCTCTGATATCAGGAAGGTATCAGTGTGAAATGAGTCTTTGCGGACAACTCTAAGCTGGGGTGGTGATGGAGGGAGGAGGAGAGTTGACCCTTCAAGAGGACCTGGATACACTGGTTAGGGGTCCTGCACCTGTAAATTGAAATTTAACTCCTCCAAGTGCAAGATGCTACACCTAGGGTGGAAAACCCAACTATGTGTACACCCTGGGGGGATGGGTTGCAGGCCATGGCAGGGAAAGAGACCTAGGATTCTTGGTGGATGTTAACATGAATAATTCAGAGCAGTGCAAGAGGGTTGTGGTCAGGGCAAATAGGATGTTGGGATGTATCGCTAGGGGATTACCTCAAGGAACAGGAGGTGATTTTGCCACTGTACAACAGCCAGGTTAGACCATCTTGAATACTGTGTGCAGTTCTGGAGCCACACCTAAGGAGGGACATCCAACTGCTGAGAGGGTTCAGAGGAGAGCAACCAGAATGATCCAGGGCCTGGGGATATGACATATAAGGGATGACTAGGGAGCTCAACCTGTTCTCGTTGGAGGAGAGGAGGGACCGGGGGACATGACTGGGGTCTTCAAAGTACCTCAAGGAGTCATACATGTGGCCGAGATAGGATCTTTGACTGAAGAGGTGGAATCACTAGAGACACAGCTGGAAGATTGAGGGTGGTAGGATTGGGGAAAGGAGGAGGAGTACTTCACGAGAGTGTGGTGGAACCATGGAATCGCTGCCGGGAGCTGGTACAGGCAGCTATAGTGGAGGATTCAAGAGGGTGGGACAGGTATAGGCAAGGGGTGAAGCAGAGGTTGGTTTGCCTGGGGTGGGGCAGGACTGGGGATGGAGTAACAGTGGAAGGAGACAGATAGAGGGCTACGGTACCCAATCAGGGTGCTGAAGCACCAGTAGACTTGATAGACCAATAGGCTACTCTGCTGGTGTCTAGTATGTTATGTTAGTACCACACAAATGTTCTATCTTCCTGGAGCCTACAGTCACCTACATTTACATAAAACAAAGCCAATTTTAAACTGAAAATATAGTAAAAGCACTTAGCTTTGGGAGCTCTTCTCAAACACAGCCACTCAGCTCAGAGTTCTGGAATAAGAAATATAGTAGTCTTTCAGGCTATAAGCTGAACGTATCCAAATTCCATTTCCTCACCTCCTCTTCCAAGGTGGCAAACCTTCCTAACTACCTTGAGCCTGCAGCCAGCTGAACAACAAAAGAACAGTGCAACTTAGACTGTTCCAAGGGTGCTGCGGACTGGTTACACCCTCTACTAAACTGTAGCAAAGAATACAGCACTCCGGTAACAGAAAAAGTCCAAGGTTCAAGTTGCAGCCAAAACCTTTTCTTTATTGAAAGCACATACCCAAAGGGAAGGAGGCAAGCAGAAACCCAGTGATTTAGCCATACTCTCTGTCCTTTGTCAGAGGCGTGTCTATGCCTGTAAGCCCATTCCCATAATAAAGTGACACTGTATGTTAAATCCATACAGAACAATCACAATATCTGATCATTTAAAATTACTAAATCACATTACTAAATCTCAAATACCCAAAGTTATATATTAATGCCCTGAATAGATCAAGTCATTTAAATATGAGTATTGGGGAAGGTGAGGAGGAGCAGTATTTAGACCAAGCTCTGTAGGTTATTGGGAAAAGGGCAAACAGAAAAGCTACACTGAAGTTTCAGATTAATGACTAGGTCCTTTAGATTATTAATCTTATGTTTTTTATTGTTTTTATGCCATGTTCCTTCACTCCTCTATGAGTGTCCCATGTCTTCACAGGTAGGGAAGCAGTGGGATTGAACTAAGGAACAGGTCAGAATCTGAAAAACAAAATTCAGAGGCACCATGTAAAACACACATTCACACAGACAAAGGGACAAGGACTATAGACCAAAGACAAAACACAGGCGACCTGATAAAGGACACCAAGCACTTTAAAGGACTATCACTTGGGAAATATTAGTGTTTATGGCTGTGGGTGGAGCCTACAGCCATCTTGCTATCCGTAGCTGGAAATGGAGTATCATGGAACACATGTTTTGGACTTTTCAATGTATTCTTTCTTGCTAATTGAAATAAAATATTCCTTCTTTCTGTTAAGAATGTTGGATACATAACTCCAAGCTGCTTATCAGATGCCATGAGGAAACTGAAACAGCTTCTTAAATATTTGTTAAATATTGATTGCCTATTAAAGTGGAGATGTGTTTATCCCTTCAGAATGGAACAAATGGCACATTTAAATACTTAGCATTTAAACAGCTTTTAATAGACATTTCACTTGGGAATGTATTATCTTTCAAGAAAGATCCATACCTCTTAGAAAATGGTCTTTTATTTCCTGGTCTTTGATTGACTGGTACCCCTGCCAGAAGGTACATTAACTTTCAGTAGATGACCAGGAAATAAAGTGCTAGCCTAAAGTGCCCTTTCACCCAACTGAAGTATCTTGGTGCCCATCCCTGCCTTAATTGGCTAAAAGGACCTCATTAAAATTTCAAATCAGCCATTTTTCTCTCGCTTAGTGAGAGATACTGTTCCCACAATACCTGTTGCCTGACCTTATGGCACCCAAACTCACCTGTGCTGATTTACTGCATTTCTTTTTTGTTTCCTACCACACACACACATATATACTCACCCCACACATTTCCTTCCCGGTGCCAGCCTATGATACATGCCTCCCCCCAACCAAACAATCTCCACTTGGGTCGCTTCTCCTGACACACTGAAGTTTATGAACAATACCCAGTCTACCAGCTGATCACAGAAACACATACATCTTCCTGTTTTTCCTCCCAGCTCTGGTGACCCACATCCTTCCAAAATCTACAGACTTTCTGCCCGTACTCAACAGCTCCATGATCGGCTGCTCGCAACCATCACTCCTCTCCGATATCCCAAATGATTCACTTGCTGGCTTATAGCACCCCAGAACAACAAAGATAGACAAAGAAAAATATTTCAAATTGCCGCCAAGAGTATCTAGCAGGCTTACTTTTTCTTTGTTTCCTGACAACTCGCCCGCCAGAACTGCTGTTTTTAATTCTGCAGCTCGATCAATCACTGGGTCTTCAGCTCCCAGCTCATCATTGTTCTATATTTAAAAAAATGGCAAAATAGAAACCATGGGCAGTGGCACCATGGAGCTGCATAGAGGATGGGAGGTCAGGAGTTAAAGAGTAGCGGTGGGTCAGGCAAGCTGTAGCAGTTGCCTGGGAGACTGAGAGAGCAGGGATGGCTGAATGAGTACACAAAGCTGCTGAAACTCAATAAAAATTATTCACGGCATTGGTGGAGTGCTGCTGTGCCTCAAACTGACCGTGTTCCCAAGTCACTGGTCCCAGAATCGATCGTGACCGCAGCTTCACTTCCAATTTTCAAGAAAGGGCATGAAATAAAAAAAAAAATTCATGGCTAACTAATGATGATTGCCTAAGTGATTGGGAGAGCAGAGATGGATGAAGTTGGGTACAGAAAGCTGCAAAAACTCCATATAAAATTCTAATGCTAGAAAACTAAACACGCAGTGCCTCTACTGACAAGTACAGCATTGACACTGTAGTAGAGGACTTCTTAACAAGAACCTGTATTTTTATACTTTTTATGTCTTTATTAGAATTGTTTTTAATCTTTATTTAAAATCAGTAAAAATGTCACTTATGGACCATTTTCTAAGCGCAATAATACCCTCAGGGGTGGGAGGTATAGGCAATACGGACCTTCCAGAGCTATAAGGCCCTCTGCCTCGGTGTCAGTCCTCATTACACTCTGGGTGATCCGCCAGCCGTCTACTGCCCAATTCTGCTGGGTATTATCGCTTGCATAAATGTCACCCTTTTCCCACCAAATCTATGATTTACACTGTTTGTTTTAACCTCTACAGACACTATCTGATGAGCACTGAGTCAGAAATATGCCAGGTCTTCCGTGAAATACTAGACTAAATGCTGCATGTAGCAATCAGCAGACATTTTCTACTATACTATTAGGGAAAAATATATTGAGCTACAGCAAACTCACACACACACACACACACACACACACACCACATGCACACACACTCTCTGTACACACCATCCTCATGGCCACAACATTCAAAATGAATATTGCATTCTAATATATTATAAAGAAACTGTTTATGTCAGTGAAGAGTGAAGTTCAGTTTAGAGTAAATTTCTTTAAATATTTCTTATCCTATATTTTGTACACACACACACACACACACACACACACATACACATACACACCATCCACATGGCCACAATACTGCCAGGAGGCCTGGTTCAAGTCCCAGCTGAGGCACTTATTCTTTCTCACCTCTGTTTGTATGTGTTCCATAAAATATGCACACCACACTACTGTGTGATTGTTACAAGTAAATATTTGTGTTGCCATTGGATTGTGCATTTAAGAAAGAGTAATGTGCTCAGGGACAGCCCAGGTTCCAGTTGTCTCAGTGGTGCAGCTGGTTAGCGTAATCGGAATGGTATTCCGGTGGTGTAGGTTCAAGTCCTAGCTGAGGCACTTATTATTTCTCACCTCCATTTGTGTGTGTCCATAAAATATTCACACCACACTCCTGTGTTATTGTTACAATAAGAAACTGTTTGTCTATGTCAGTGACCACACATGGGATAATGGATGGGCAAATATGCACAGCCAGTGTGTTGTGTCACCGAGGGTAATGTTTCCCTGTGACCTTGAGAGCAAAGCTTGAGAGGTCCATGGGTATCAGTTCCTAGGTGGTACAAACACACTGGGTTGTGCATATAGAGTTGTCCATCCACTATTCTACATAATGTATGGGCATCAATGTCTATTTCAGACACTGCCCTTTGTTTTAGTGAACTGGAGGTTGGGTGGGGCACATGAGGGTTGGTGGTTGGCTCAAATTACTGACAGTGTGCTGCAGATGTTTCTGCAAGTTCAAGTTTAAAATCAACAACTCCAGCTTAATTGGATAGGGAACATCAAGTATGTGGCAGCATTCAAGTTGTTCTGCTGCAGTAGTGACATCACTACTGCAGCAGAACAACATAATGATGTCACTACTGTATGCAGAACAACCATATTCCAGGAATGGAATTCAATGCATGACAGCATTCCATCATACACTACAATGAAGTTCAGTTTGATAGATTTCTTTAAATATTTCTTATCCTATATTTTGTATCCTGATAGTGCAGGAGATGCTACATCTTCATTTCATAAGTATCTTCACTTACAAATTTTTGCACTGTATTTACTCAGGCTGCCCCAGATTAGATGCAATATCTTGTTTTCAGTAGGATCACGATTTTCCCATTTTGACAATGTATTTTCGTCAGGGTAGCCTAGTCCAGGGCCCCCATATTCAAGGAGATGTGCAGCACATCTCAACAGAAAAAGGAGATGTACATGACTCCAACAACATGCTGCAGCATGATATTCAAATGTGCAGGATGTGCCTGCCACAAGGGAATGGGCCAGGGTGCATACAAATAGTATGGCGTGCAAGTCAATGGTGCAGTCCCAAGCATATGTCGCCCTGCAGCATACTCAGTGAGAATGCACCCTCACAGCCTAGAGCAGCACAGCCCACAGTTAGGCCATAAATAGCTGGCTTAACCCAACCAGTCACCCACAGGCTGGCTGCGAGAGTACACCCAGGTGCACAGCAGCCTGGCAGCCCGAGGGACTAGAGGTACCCCTCCATCCCTGATCGATCCAACTCCATCCCGAAGAGCTCCATTGTGTAGGGCCCACTGAACCCAATTACACTAGAGGAAACCACGGTCCATAGAGCTCCCTGCTGCCTTGCCCCACTGGTGGTCATGAGGGCCCTACAGAGCCGCCATCTCCCCAAGTAGAAATTTTACAGCTTCCCACTGCCTTGCCCCACTGGTGGTCGTGAGGGCTCACGGAGCTGCTATCCCCTGAACAGAAATCTTACAGCTCCCTGCTGCATTGCCCTGCTGGCGGTCATGAGGGCTCACAGAGCTGCCCTCCCCTGAGCAGAAATCTTGCAGCTCCCTGCTGCCTTGCCCAGCTGGTGGTCATAAAGGCTCATGGACCCACCCTTCCCCAAGCAGAAATCATACAGCTCCCGCTGCCTTGCCCACTGGTAGTCAGCAGGGGGCTCCAGAGCCGCCCTGCCCCGAGCAGAAATCTTATAGAGTCAGCCATCGAGACAGAGTTTGGGCATGAAGTTTACAATTTTGGATCTGGCCTCTGCGACTAGGACAGAAGCCGAAAAAGATTTTGTGTCGTGCGTTTATCTAGAAGCAACTGTAATGCTGAATATGAATTAATTTCTTTAGGCAAGCAGAGCTGTAATCAAGTTCAAGACAGAAATCAATTTTCTTTAGGCATGCAGAGTTGAAATGTAGTACTGCATCAGAGCTGTTTCAAGAGAACAGGAGTTAGTTTTAAGTTGAAATGCATGTACCTATGCCCTGTTTATTTGTAAAGCAATTCTGTTCAAGCACCATGTAACAGTAATTCTCTTAGAAATGCAGACTTGAAACAAATTACTGTAGTGGAGCTGTTTTTCAAGTTCAGGAGATTGCTCACAGCAGAAATACATGTGCCTATGCCATCTTACTGTTAGAAGTCAGGTAAGGATTTTATTGCCTCAGGGACAGTGCGCTTTGAATTGGAGAATGTGTTTAAAATGTATTTTAAGATACTCGAACTACGCATGTGCCCTGTATTTCAGATCCTGAGCCAACTCCATTAGTCTGTTTGCATGCCGTCCCCCCTCTGCAAAGCCATTTTCTGTTATAAATGCCTCCTCTTTGCTTCTCTCCTCAGCTCCCGCTGCCTTGCCCTCGCAGGTGGTCATGAGGGCTCACGGAGCTGCCCTCCTCCCGAGCAGAAATCTTACAGATGCGCCATCGAGACAGAGTTTGGGCAAAAGTTTAAAATTTTGAGTCTGGCCAGCGCGACTAGGACCGCAGCCGAAAAAAAGGATTTTGTGTCGTGCCATTTATTTCCCGCTGATGCTTCTGCATCAGCTGCCTCACCACCCCATCACCACCCTTGGTGAGCCACTTGCTGTATAGTGTACATAGTGAGTGTCACATGTTGAAAAATAACCAATCACCCTTTTTCCCTTTGCAGCTTATCAACTATCACCACTAGGGCCTGCACAGTATTTTTGCACTCTCTCTCATTTCCAGCAGAAAATGCTACATGTAGTTCATAAATCTATCTTAGGAGTAGCCTTGCTTTCCACCATAGCATCCCTCTCAATCTAGTATCTGCCCAATTTGGACCTAGTCCTCCATATATTACCACCCAGATCCCACACCAAAGTACCTTCTCCTCCCCAACTTTGGTCAGCACCACCTCACCACACACCATGGCTGGCTTCCAGGTCCTTCCATTCTCCCCCATCCTTTCCGTCAGGCTGCAGTGATAAAATTACTTGTGGCAGGACTTTCTCATTTTCCCCAAAAATCCCTCTGCCCACCATAGTCCAAAATGCTTTTTCATAATACAAAACGGGTGCTAATTTTATTACTTCTCCGCAGGGATATCGAGGTAAACCCAGGACCTGCAACCCACACCATTCCACAACACCAGTCCCACTATCCAACTACCCAGAGGCCTAAAAGAAGCTCACCTAAATATATGCAGTCTACTACACAAGCTGCCATTACTCCAACCAATTGTCCTGTCACTCGCCCTGACATCCTGATAATAACTGAGACCTGGCTGAAAACACACAACCTGGATGCTGAAGTATCTATCCCGGTTAATCCGTCACTCGTCATGACCAACGGGCACCAAGAGAGGTGGCAGCATAGCCATCTACATATCATTCTGGATAAAGTTCTCTATTGTCTCACTACCGATCTAGCAACCATCCATTAACGCCCTACTGATAAAATCTCCTTACCTCATGCTATCCCCATATTTATAGCAGGTTCCTGTTGCTCCTCTGACTCTCACATGATCTAGGTCATAGCGCACTTGGACACTCTAAAAACATTACATCAGGGGTTGAACTTCATATCCTTGGTGACTTTAACCTGATCTGACTCTCCAGTGCTAGCACCAAGCTCCACAACCTCATGGCTGCATTAAATCTGATACAACAGATCACGAGCCACACATCTAAATCACAAAACTCAGAACCACTCCCTACTGGACTGGGCCCTCACCTCACACCCACACAGGATAATTGCTCTGGCCTCCTACCTGACTCTCTGAGTTCACCACATGATCTATGTAGTAAGAAAATATTTAAAGCCAAGGCACCTCCCAAGAACTCTCCTCATCAGGTCTTACAAATCCCTTAACCTCAAAGGGCTCTTGAATGACTTAGCAAACTCTGACTGGTCCTTCATCCCCAAGGCCAACTCTGTTGACTCCGCCCTAAACTTCTTTAAGGCCAGATTTCGCGCCCGTCTGGGACCACTATGCCCCTCAAAAGGCCAAGTAAGGGTGCTCATCTGCCCTGGAGCACAGCTGACTTTATGGACCACCTCAAGCTAGGGACCAGGCCTGGAAGCTTTCAAATCATCAGGTACCCTCGCTGACCACCAATACTACATGCAGCTTAGAAATACCTGTACCAGGCTTATCCAGCAGGCCAAAGCCTTCTATTTCTCACCATGCTTCCAAAAAATCTAAATCACCCAGCTAAGTTTTGAAGTCGATTAAATACTCTTCCCCCCACCCAGCCCCACCCTATCCTAGTCATGGCGGTTCCACAATATCAGAATCACACACAGTGGCCACTGTTTTCAACTCCTTTTTCACCAGCAGTGCGACCTCTCTCGCTCAAGTCCACCGCCAGGACCACCCTACCACATCAGCATCTGCTCCAACCCAAACTCTCCTCCATATCCACCGCTGCCCACACCCTCCTACATCCATCCCTCCAACTCAAACCCCTACCCGCATTCTCATTCTCCCAGGTCCTCTGACCAAGTACTCAAGCCCTGCAGGCCCTAATTCCTTCTAAGGGCAAATACCCCTCGGGGTTGGGCTAAAATGCTCTACCTGTTAGCCCCAGCCATTGCCAGTCCCTAGCTTTCCTATAAAACCTCTCCTTCACTACCTCTGCTATCCTTTCTGATTGGAAGCATGCCACAGTCATCCCCTCCCTAAGGCGGTGACCCATCCTCCCTGGTAACTACCTCCAGTCTCCCTCCTCCCCATTGTTGCTAAAATCCAGGAACATCTAGTCCTCGCAACTCTCCGCTTTCCTTGATTCCTCCTCCTTCTTTACTCTTTACCAATCAGGCTTTAGAAATCCCTCCACGGTCACTTCCTCCTCAGATTCACTGACTCCATCCTTACTGGCATGGATAAAGGCCACATCACATCTGCCATCTTTGTCGACTTAGCCAGGGCCTTTGACACCGTCTCACATACCCTTCTCTTGGCAAAGCTCTCACAGGCAGGGCTCTCCTCTGCAGCCACCAGCTGATTCAAATCTTGCCTGGCTGACAGGTCCCAATCTGTCAGAATTGACACCTCCACTTCTGACTCCCTCCCACTACAATGGGTGTCCCCAAGGCTCTGTCCTTGGGCCAGTCTTGTTTTCTATTTTCCTAAATGATCTGCCATCAGCCTGCCCACACCATTCATCATGTATGCAGATGATACTGTTCTGTATACTTCAGGTCCCTCCCCAATGGTAATGGCACCCAGACTCCAGCAAGACTTCAATGCTATCCAACACTGGTTTCACTCAAATCAATTTATCTTAACATAAAAAAAAAAAAACGGTTTCCTTACCCTTGGCATGAGACAGAGACTCTCCCATCTCCCACCAGTCCTACTTTAAAAACCCTAGAAGGGACCCTAGAAAATTGCACCTCCTTCAGATATCTTGGGGTCTGGCTGGACCAGCACCTCGATTTTTGGCACACATCACTGCTACCCATAAAAACTGCCCCTAGACTGGGTGCCTTATTCTGAAACCGTGGCAATATTCCTCTGCCAGCCAGCAGGGCAATTGTGCAGAAAATGATTCTCCCATTTTCAATTATGGGGACGTAGGCTACGGTGCCTCCCTAAGTCCACCCTGGCTAGACTTGATCCCCTTTTCCACTCCTTCTGTCGCTTTGCCCTGGACTGTACACCCTCCACCCACCATGCAAACTCTACCGGTCTCTTAAATTCCCTTGCTCTACAATGGCGTCAGTCCCACTGCAATAGCCTCATAGCCAGATTCTGGACCCAGTCACTACCCTTCTACCTCATTGATACCCTAACTGCCAAACCACCCTGGCATACTCTCTCAGAAATTTAGACTCTCAGCTCCTGCATGTCCCTAACATATGGACCTCTGTCGGCCAGCTGGCCTTCTGAGCTCGCATGCCCAAACTATGGAACTCTCTGTCTGTGTACATTCGGCATGCTCCCTCCTCTTGGGAATTTAACTCACTTCTCAAAGGACATTTCTCCACCAACTGCCCTTGCGGACTAAACTCACAGCAGGTATTAGCCCTCCAACTGGCTCCAACTGTGGGTACTCCTACTAATGCTCGTCTCTTGCAAATGTTGTCATTTTTGCATATCAATTTAGCTGCTGTGTATAGCCAGATTTTCTAGTAACTTGCTGTCTGCATTCTGTATTTATACTGTACATATCTTTGTATATAAGTAGCCAATTTTGTTCTTATTTTGGAAATATCTGTACTTTGAATGAAATTGTATGTATTCCTCCCATCCCCAACACCCCCAGGACGCATCTGGAATTGGGCAGTCTGCTCAGCATGCCTTCCTGGTATAACTTTTAAATAAATAAATATCCATAGCATAAAGAACCTCCACCCACTGCCTTGGTACATAGACAACCCCACCCCCCATATCCGACTTGTTGTGGAGACTGGCACTGCCCTCACTCCTGCCACAGCAACCACCAGCTGCACTAGACCTGGGCTGGAGACCTGCACTCCAGAATGACCCAAGTGGCTATACCATACATTGGGGCACTACACAAGCAGCGGACCCACCAGTGTATGCAGCCATGTGTATGTCCCTGGCAAACTGTAAGAGGAATTGACATACCTCCAATACATGCCTTATCGTGCTGTATCTTCCTGCTGTCATACACTCTCCTCATCCCTCTGGCAACATGCCACCCTCTGGACTGCTGAGGTATCCTGGGTGCCATGGGGTGCAGTATCCTCACAATGCCAATTGTAGTGTACATCAGGCTATGGATAGTGCGTTTGCGGTTCCCAATTGTACAAACAAATGGGAACTCAGAAGTAACATGCCTGTTCCAGGACCTTTGAGTGAGTACAGCATCGACTTTCACCCACTGAGCAGTGCAACAGCACTAGGACAATGGATCCACATACAGTGCCTGAGGTGTAGTATGCACTGGCGTTATCACCCACTCACAGCTTGTTCCTATATATGACATATTCTAGCATCCTACTTCTAGTGCTCCACCACCCAAAAATAAGATGCCATTTCTTCTGTGAACTATACTGCCTAAATATAAAGCAATTAGCAGGCATATTCTGGAAACTACATTGTAAAATGTGTACAAGGAAGATCACTGCCTCTGTACAGATCTGCATTGTGCAAATTCATTAGAAATAATGGGTAAAGCATCCCAAAACATTTCCACAGCCATATCAGCAGTGATCAGAATTTGTTTATATAAGCAGAGTAGTCCACATCCTCATTTAAGCCTAGTGGTTGAACAAGGTTATGGGACACTATCCACCATGTTTCTTTCTCTAACAATCTGTTGACCCTATCACCACCTCTTTCAATTGAGCCCACAGATTCTAAGGCTGTGAAATTCCAGCTGGATCTGAGTTATGATAATGGGCAAAGCGTGTACCTAAAGGCACTCCTGTTGCTTCTATTTATGATTGCCTCTCATGTTCTTGAAGCGGATCTTCAAGAGATGAACAGTTCTGACAACATAATGTTTGTGTAGCTCACTGTTTTTGCCTGTGCAAGCTGGTACCGAATAAAAATAATCCTTCCCACCCTCCACCCTCCTTCCAACCCTAGGCAGTACAGTCACATTTATATCCCTGCCTCATGTCCTACAAGTGCCTTCACCTGCTCACAATTACTGTCCGGTTATAGCACCACGTAGACTGCTACTCCCCTTCCTGTGTGAACTCACTGCCTGCTAGCATGGTATCTCCTTTTCATACATGTCTGCTCTACTTACCAGCTCCTGATCTTTTCTCAGTTAACTGCCTATCTTTAATAGTTTTCAAACCAACCAATACCGAATTTGCTCTATTTTTCTTAACTATATATTGATTGTTCTCTCACAGTAGTTGAAATACCACTCACTGTTGAGTACTCTATGCTATTATAATTAACTACTGTTCTCCTCCCCATCTCATCTATCTCCTTTAATCCAATTGCAAACTATTGCCTCTGGCTACTCTCCTATCTCTTGAAGCCACTCTGTCCTTATTCCTCAATCTTCTTAGTGTCTACCCCAATTAGCCTCTCCACTACCCCCAAATACACATCAGTCCAGTGCTCTACCCATAGCCCTCTTTCTTCTCTACTCTCTCTTCCAGCCACGCCTCTCCCACTTGCATCCTTCCCAGCTTCCCCTCCCCTCTCTCTGACCTGCTATTTATTTTCCCCACCCTCACATCCTCCTGCCCCCACCACTCCCCTAGTATCCAAATTCCTCCCTCCTCCCATCTGTCTCATCCTGGACTCACTTGATATTTCTATACCTCCCCTTCCACTGCCCTACTGCTTCCCCTCTTCTCCTTGGCTTCACCATCACCTCCCTAATTCTCATTAAGCTCATAATACTCCTGCTACTCCCTGTTGGCTGGTGATGTAGAACATAACACTGGCACTGATCAGTCCCCACTCGCTGATCTTCCCAAGGGCTATGCATGAGCCACATCAACATCCACAGCCTCCTAGATAAAACTGATCTACTACAACCAATAGTAACTTCCCTCCACCCAGATGTCCTAATAATCTCTGAATCATGGCTCTCCCCAAAATTGCTTTCTCTGTTACCTCAATCCCAGGTACTCCCTCACCCACTAAGACCGTACCTTGTGCCTCAAAAGGAGGTGGTATTGCCATTTACATATCCTCCTCTATTCAGTTCATCACTGTCCTATCAGTTACCTCTCCTGCCACCTATAAACTCCTCATCTTCAAACTCGTCTCCTTTCTCCCTCCTCATCTATGTGGCAGGTGTCTACTTCTATGCTCCTCCCTAGTCTCTGAGCTCCCTGACTTGCGTCTCCTCTCATGCCCCATTTGCAGCGGGCACTCCTCGTCCTAGGTGATTTCAAGCGTAAACTGGCTTTCCCAGTCTAAATCTAAACTTTGCCAAAGCGTAAGGTCCTGCACTTTATTCAACTTCTCTACCCCAACCCACCTAAACTTTAAATTCCAAAATCACTCACTCCTGGACTGGTTCTAACAAATCACCTGCACCACATCATCAGTGCTGGTACCTACCTGATGCACTCAGCAATCACCGTGATGGCATATTGGTGCGTAAAATCCACCACCCTAAATCATCCCCCAAAACAATTATCCACATATGCTCATTCCAGTCACTAGACCTATCCTCCCTTCATGCTGATCTGCAGTCAACTGACTGGTCCTCCATCACCAGAGCCACAGCCATAAACCATGCTTTTAGCAACTTCCTCTCAATTTCCTGCTAATCTGGGATCAGCATGCTCCCTTCAGAAAATGAGAGCCAGAGGTTCTCATCTCCTTGGATCAAAATACAACTCAAAGCTTGCAGCGAGCATGTGACCTGGCATGAAAATACTACAAATCATCCAGGGCACCTGCAGACCTTAACAGGTAAAGCTACATGAGACATGCTTGTACTCCAGCCACCAGGTTAGCAAAAGCTGATTTCTTTCCTCAACCTCCAGAAAATCTAAGTCACCCCTCCAAGTTCTGGAAAGTTATCCATGCCCTCTTCTCCCCCTACTCAGTCCACCCATCCTGTCTTAAAGATAGGCGACTCCATTGTCATGACCCTTCCTCAGAGGCCTCTGCAATTTACACATACTTTACCACCTGTGCTTCTACTCTCTCTCCTCCTTTCCTCCATCCAACTCACATCCCACCAATTCTCCCTCACATCAATCTGCACTTCATTTCTCCTTCTCACCTGTTACTCCATCTGCCTCTTTAAAAGCACTTCTCACTCTCAACTCCCTGCCAGGTGGGGGCCCGATGGGTTGGATCCAAAGCTCCTTTCCTCTCTGTCCCTGCTATTGCTGCCATCATTAGCCTCTCCTTCTCTCTTGTCTCCTTTACAGACTCCTGAAAGTATGCCAAGTATTCCCCTATCTAAGTGCAGTGACTCCTCCTCCCTAGGAAATTAACATCCTATCTCCCTCTTCCCAACCCATTCCAAACTACAAGAACACATAGGCCTATCCCAATTCTCCTTTCCTTGACTCCTCTTCCTTTTTACCCCTTCTTGTCTGGCATTCTGAAACACCACTCCACTGCTTCCTCCCTCCTCTGTCTCACCGATGCCATTCAATCTGCTATGGACCAGGGTCTCCTCACTGCCACCATCTTTGTTGATCTAGCAAAGCTTTTGACACAGTCTCCCACACCTTTCTCCATCACAAGTTGAGAGCTGTGGGCCTCTCAGTCCCTGCTGAAAACTGGTTCATCTCTAACTAACAGGCAGGTGCAATCCATGAAACTTGGAGAATCCCAATCCTGGCCCCTCCCCATTACTACTGGTATTACCCAAGGCTCAGTCCTTGGCCCTCTCCCTTTCCTCCATATTTCTAAATGATCTCCCTCTGCTTGTTCATCTGCATCCATTCACATGAATGCAAATGACACAGCCCTGTTTGACTCTGGAACTACTTCAGCTGAGTTAAGATCCAAGTTACAATCTTGACTCGCCCAGAAATGAGTTCAGGGCAAATCAGTTGTCATTAAATGCTAAAAAACAGTTTCTACATGCTTTGGCACTGGGCCACAGCTTTCCAAACTCTGACCCCCCTTCAACACCCCAGATGGAGACACAAATGATGACATGCCCTCATTTAAATACATTAGTATCTGGCTTGCCGACACCTCAGTTTCTCAAAGCACATAGATGCCATTTACAAAATAAATCCACCTAAAGCTTGGTGCCCTATATAGGAACAAAAGCTGTATCCTTCTGTCCGCATGTTGGGATATCCTCACTATGATGATACTCCCAATCTTTGATTATGGCAACATTGTCTATGGTGCTGCCGGAGAGCATCACTAGCCACCCTGGACACCCTCTTCCACTCCTTCTACCACTTTGCTCTTAACTGCTATCCCCACACCCACCATTGCACATTGTAGTCTTCACTCCTCCCACCCTCCAGGATCATCACCCAACCCACTGTCAGTCCTTCATTTCCAAGTTCTGTCTCTCTTCCCTCCCCACCATTTGACCTCTTTCCTCTCACGTCCCCCATCTACTCCTGAATAGCCCCAGCTATCATTCACTCCTACTCCCTCTCATAAATCCCTTGCTGGTCAAGCTGCCTTCTCTTTCTGCTTTCCCAAACTTTGGAATTCCCTCCCCTACCCATTCACTTTTCTTCCACTAAACAGTATAGCATAGTGGTTTAACTAAGCGCTGCAAATCTGGAGACCTAGGGTTTGAATCCCACAGCCTCCAATTGCATACTGTGTGATGCTGGAGCAAGTCACTTAACTTCCTTATGCTCCCAGGTTGCACCTGTAAACAACCTTTCAGCTTAGTGTGTGTCTCCTGGTAAAAAAGAACATCTCTAGCATCTCTACTCTGTGCCCACACCTCTCCCTCCAGCAACTGGCCAAATATCCGATTCATCTTCTGCTCTACTCCACTCTCCCTCCCTCTGTCCTGCATCTGCCCTAGCTGGCTAGTACCAGTTTTTTCTAATTTACTCTACATCTTCTTCCCCTGCCCATACCTCATCACCATGCACCCTCTCTCCATGTGTCCTTATTACTTTACTCTTCTATCCTTCTGGCTTATAATGTACTTAATGTATATATTGTGGATTCTGCTATTTGCACTACCAATCTCTGCCACTGTTTTACTTTTATAGCTTACTCCTGTATCCTTCCAGCTTATGATGTTCATATTGCATATACTGTGTATATTGTTATTGCAGTAGCAAATCTATGTCCCTGAAATATTGCATATACAATTATATTGTGCTGTATATTTCCCTCTCCTCTCTCCCAGAACACATCTGGAAACAAGCTGGTATAGGCTCAGTATGTTTTCCTGGTGAAATGCTTTAATAAATAAACAAACAAATAAATAAATAAATTAAACACACATGTCCCCTTCTTTAGAGTATTTGCACATATTGCAGCTTCCACATTTGTGGTAGGCTGGTGGTTTAGGTGCAGCCAATTCTGTGAATTCTGAGTTTTAGTAGATTTGAAGTGACTCATGGAAAGTAAGTCAAATAAGTTTCGGCCTTTCTCAAAAGTGACTCTATGATTTTCACATACCTCATTCTTGAAAATGTGGTCAGTACATAGAACATGCCAGTGTCAGTGAATGATATTACCTATTCTGCCTGGAATCGATTACATTTTGTTGAATTAGTAATAGTTCCTTCATTGATTAGGTTTTCAGTTTGAGGAATAAAGAGTGTTTTCTAATTCATTATTTTGCTTTATTAAATACAGTATCTATTGTGCTGCCACTATTTATGTATATACAGTATATATGTATGCATTTATGTATGTATGTATGTATGCACTGTATGTATGTATTTATTTATTTATTTATTTCAAATGTTTCACCAAGAAAGACATACTGAGCTGGTAATTTCAGATGCATCCTGGGTGGAGGGGCAAAGGAGGTTCCTGAGTAACAAATAGAACAGGTTTTTACATACTGTAGCAGGTAAAAAACATAACTAAGTATCTTAAAGCATCATACAACAATCAACATGGAAGGCATTTAGGCAAACTATGTAATATGGCTTTGATATAGCAGGATGCATCCCAAGAACAATAAGAGGATGCAAAATAAGTGCAAAGTGCAGGTAATGCAGGTAGGTGGTAGTGAAGCTGCCCAGTAGACATTCAAGAAGAGTCTATTTGAAGAGGTGGAGAGCACGGGTTTGGCAGCTAGAGGTAGGGCGAGGAGTTAGAGTAAGGGAGAAGGAGATGAGTGGGGAGGAGGGAAAAGAGCTACAGAGGGAGGTCAGGTGCAGTTCCAGGAGTGAGAAGAGAACTTAAAGAGAAGAGAGGAGTGGTAGCATAGGGAATAGGCAGTGTGGATGGAGAGGGAAGAGAATTCATAGTTTGGGGAAGCAGTATGAAAAGGCAGTTGTGCCAGCTGAGGATGACCTAGTAGGAGTGCTAGGAAGCAGAAGTCCATCTTATGGAGGATGTAGTGGGAAGAGTGAGGAGAGGAGGGAGTGAGGTAAGAGTGAAGACAGCCAAACCAGAATTTAATGATAATGAAGGTACAATGAGTGTGTGGCTTCAAGGGAGGAGGGAAAGTAAAGGGAAGTATAAAGGGAATAAAGTTGGGTGTGAGGTGGGCAGTCCAAAGCAGAGCGACAGAAGAAGTGGAAGGGGAATCTATTCTGGTCAAGGTGAACTGTGGAGCAGCACTGTAGACAATGTCTCCATAGTCAAAAATGATGGGTCTTGGGAAGGGGGTTGTTGGCTCTTTATATATTTTGGGAGCCAATAAAGGTAGTGATGTCAGAAAAGTTTGGTTTTAAAGAGGACTCCAGTTAAAATTTCTGGCATCAATAAATTTCAAAATTGGATCAGCATTGTCCCAATCAGCCTCGTGCCAAAAATGAGATATCTAAGTTACTTTGTTTAAAAGTTACAAGTCATTGTACAACCCTAAACTCACTGCCTGTTCAAAAGCCAGTTTCCGTGAAGAGCTGGTGATGATGTCATGACCTGAACTCACAGTCTAGTCCTCTGTGTCAGCAAGCTTATAGGACCTATTTCTGCAAAATGTTAAGATCATGTGCAATGGTTCTCACAAGTAAAACAGGCAGCATCATTCAATAAATATTGCTATAAAATGATGTGTGTTTCAGATTTTGTAACAAAAGTTGAGAAATGTATTCTTTTTTGTGTGCCTTTTGGTGTTGTATATTTCTCCCAGTTTGCTGGATGCCAAGTCATAGCACAGTGCTGTAAGGTTTGCTGACTAGATAACTTTATGATGTGGTGAAAGGTTGTGATCATTCACACATGTCAATCAATTAAGGTGACTTATCAGGATGGCAATTCAAAACAATTATCCCATCTCCTTGTAAATTGGGGTGGGAGAAGTAACCTGCTTTGAAACTTTATTAAGTGTTTATGGGCAGTAGCCAGCCCAATGTTTCCCCCTGGCAGCCTGTTACTTGACCTGCATTCAGGCTCATCTATTTTTACTCCACTGTAAAATTATCATTTTACCAGGCCAAGCACTTCCACCCATAGTAGGAATTAATTATTCCACATTAAAATGATCATTTTACCAGGGTAAGCAATTCCACCCATAGTAGGAATTAACACAAATAAGGCCCCTATTAAAATGTATTGTAAAGCAGACACTGACAAACAGCAATAAAGTTACATACATTACAGTACCAGTAGCAATACAACTTCCTAACAGGCAGAGTAGAGTAGCACCCAACTGACAACAGCAGCCTGAGGCATGCTGATTCAGCATCAGGAAACCTTGGAGAAATGGACTACACCAAAGCAGTACACACAAAAATACAAACTTTTCAAATGTGGTATAAAACTTGAAGCACACATATTTTTATAGCAATGTTTATTGAATGGAGCTGCCTGTTTTATTTGTGAAAACAATTGCACATGATCTTTAAACTTTGGAGAAATGGGTCCTATAAGCTTGCTGACAGGAGGACTAGACTGTGTGTTCAGGTTATGACATCATCACTGGCTCTTCACTGAAACTGGCTTTTTGAACAGGTAGTAAAATTGGGGTTACAAAATAGCTCATAACTTTAAAATGAAGTAACACAGAAAACTAATTTTTGGTATGAGATTTATTGGGGTATACTAATTCTAATGTTGCAATGTAACACTTTTGGCCACCTCCTTTTTAAAGGAAAACTACACCCAAAACTTGAAAAATATATGCTGTGCAGAGTGTTTTAATTTGTTTGTGAAGTTCTAGTGTTTCCTTCCCTCTGACTGCTATTAGGAGTTTTCCCAAATTAGCCTGCTAACTTTATACTAGTTTTATGACCCTTGGGATTTTCATACCTGATAGTGTAATTGTGTTTCTTGTTCCCACAGTGCATCTTGTCTCATGTGACTGTGATGTAAGAGAGACCCAACATTCAGCACACACATGCCAAACAAACTAAATATCTTGGAAGCTTTACAAGCTGCACAACAATTACCAGCAGCAAAGTTTTGCAGGACAGTAAAACCTTTAGGATGAGGGTGGTCACCAAGCTCAATTTTACAGATTTTAAAATATAGCCATCTCTATTGTTGTGAACTGATTGTAATGCAATGCTTTCTGCTGGATTTATGGGCTCTGCTACATCACCATCACATGAAACAAGATGCATTGTAGGACAAAGAAATGCAACAAAACTATTTGATTTCGAGATCTCCAGGGTCGAAACTACCCTAAAGCTAGCAGGCTAATTTAGGAAAAACTCCTAATACCAGTCAGAGAGAAGGAAACACTAGAACTTCACATACAAATTAAAACACTCTGCACAGCATATACTGTATTTTTCAAGTTTTGGGTGTAGTTTTACCTTAAGAAAGCAGCTTCATCCCCTGAGATCCATCCTACAGTATAGGCATTATCTACCAGTGTAAACAACTCCAAGTATATTGGAAGTTGGTTACTACTTGATGTTTTGTAACATGTTTCATCATTCAATAATTCCTTAATTTTGGCAGCATAAAATGTGTTCTCCTTTAAAACTATATTACCCCATCTGAGGATTAAATACTACATTCTGTAATGCTCATAATTCTGGTAAGGCAGTTTTCTCAGATGCTGTTAAATTGGTCTGCTTGTTAAAGTACCAGTTACTGCTTAGCTTTTAATAGCGGTTAGCACAATTTTCAAATTTTCTTTGAATAAGGGTAATCATACTGGGGCAGTGTTTGTGGACCTTAGTAAAGCATTTGATTTGGTACATCATGAAACACTTTTGTTAAGACTACAGACTATGGGATAAATAATAATTCCTTGCAGTGGTTCAGATCTTACTTAGCAGATAAGTAAACAGAGGGTGGTCTGTGGTGTTGCTGTCTCGGATCTCCTGGACTTATATCGAGGTGTACCTCAGGGCTCAATTTTGGGCCCTGTGTTATTCAATATTTATATTAATAATCTTACTGATTATGTGGCCAATACTGATGTTAGACTTTATGCAGATGATATAGTTTTGGTTGCATCTGCTAGTGGTCCAGGAGATCTGAGACAGCAACTTCAGACAGATTTTACTAATATTGAGTCTTGGATAAGGATTCTGGACTTTTAATAAGTTCTGGGAAAACTCAGTATGACTTTTCTGTGGGACCTCACACTAAGAATTTTACTGATTTGAAGATTAGTTTTCTGGATGGGACATATGTACAATAGGTTAATACTTACAAATATTTAGGAGTTATGGTGGATTATCGTTTTCTTTTCTGATCATATATTATTACAAATTAAATAAGTAAATCAAAGATTGGGAGCATTAGGAAGGGTGTCAGGATGTCTGAATAGGTCTATAAAGACTAAGTTGATAAAACAACTGTTGTTACCTGTATTAGAATATGGTCTTCCATTATATAAACACTCCTATAAAAATCTTTATTAAAGTTGGATCAGACTTATTATAGATTGGGGAATTATATATTGAACAACAAATCTCAAGTTCATCATTGTATAGTTTATCAAAAACTTGGATGGTTATACCCATCAGCTCAGAAAATTTGTGTGGCTTACGATATGTCATGGTTTGATACATTTAAATATTCATTCTTTGAGATATTTGATTTGTTTGAATTCAGACTCTAAATATTTAGATATGTTTAGGAGATCAATAAGAAAATTGCCTACAATTCAAAATTTAAATCGTATGGGGACATGGTTTTACAGAATAAGCGTAGCTAGGTCATGGAATGACTTGTCTTGTCAAATTATTGAAATTTCTGATTTGCACATTTTAAGCTTGAATTGTTTAATTATTTAAATGTTGGTTGTAATTGTTTTTAAGTCTTGTTTTTGGTATTGTGTGTATTTTGTTATGTTTTGATGTTTTGTAATGATACCACAGGTATTTGTTGAAAATGGGATTTATTTCCCAACAGATAAACCTGTATAAAAATAAATTTTAAACAAACAAACAAACAAACAAACAAATGTAGAAATTGATGCATTTTGTATCTGGGGTATAAAAAGATTTGGGGTTAAAATGATCTGATCTCTCTGTTATAACAGTAACATCTGCATCCTCAGAACTCTCAATTTCTGCATAGTGATCTAATAGTTCCTCAATATCTGAACCATTCAAAAGGCAAAGTTAGTTATTTATCAATTGACTTCTGGTCATAAGTTCTGAAGGAGTGGTGTCCCCAAATTCTCAGATGCTGGTAAGGCAAATGTGGATCCTGAATCAAACTGTATGGCTCCCATGATGACAGTTATTTTAAAATAATATTTCATTGTAATCTTTCTGATTCATTTGTAAATATCTGTCTTAATTTCAAATAGGTCCACATGGGAGTATATGAGAATGCAGACCACGTTCCAGGACTCTTATCTGGTCAGCTGTAAGGGTGATATTTGTTAAACTGATCACCATGTTTTTGTTGTATTTATTAGTAGTTGTCTCTTTGGTCTTCCACCTTCCTCATCCTCTTCAGCCTCTTCTTGTCCTGGTTATTGGCTTCTTTGTATTTTTGTTTGTTTTGCTGAGTTTGGGCAGTGGTCATTTGTACCCCTATCTGTTTGGGGTCTGTTTGCCTAAAAAGGGTCAGCAATGGATGTTGAAGGTTCTGTATCAGGGATGCTTTCAAGGTCAGGGTCAATTACCACAATTTTGTTTTTATTGTTTTGCTTTCTGGTATTGTTAGATCTAGATCTAGATCTAGAATTTTTCTCCAGTTCCTGGGTCTTGACCTACTACTGGATAAGCCCTAGGGCTCAACAGTTTTGATTTTTTTCTTTTTAGTAGATCATTTTCAATTTTTGTTTTATGTTGCATTTTTATTTAATGTTATACATTCAGGATGTTATCTTAAGGGTCTCAGTAGATTCTGTATTTCCAAGATTTCTGTTTCTATTTCTGTTAGATCTCTTTCATCTTTCTTAAAGTGATCATAAATTCATTTGTGTAAGAAGTACAGGCGTTTCTCAATCCATTTTTAAGACTGTGGACAGAGCCTACAGCCATCTTCATGTCTGTAGCTGGCAAAATGGAGTATCATGGAACACATATTTTGGAGTTTTCAGTGTATCCTTCCACATATACAAATCACTGTGCCAACTGAAATAAAATACTCCCTTCTTTTTGTTTGTAATGTTGGAGACATAGCTCCAAGCTGCTTATGAGATGGCCATTAGGAAACTGAAACAGCTTGTTAAATATTGGTTATCTATTAAACTGGAGTTGTTTACCCCCTTTGAAATGCAAATAACTTGCACATTTAAATACTGAGTATTTAAGCATTTTCTTGCCACAAGCATCAGTTGGGCAGGTATTGTCTTTCAAGAAAGATTCATACCTCATAAATGTCACTCTTTCTCAGCAAATCTAAAAGAATTTACAGTTTTCTTTAACATCTTAAGACACTATCTAATAAGTACTGTATCAGACATATGCCAGGCCTTCTGTGAACTATCCAGGTGAAATGTGACGCAATCAGCAGGCATTTTTACTATGCTTTTAGAAAAAATATATTGAGCTACATCAAACACACACACACACACTGTAATCACCATCTTCATGACCGCAACATTCAAAATAAATACTGCAATCTAACATATTATAAAACAATAAATAAACTGTTTGTTTATGTAAGTGAACACAGTGAAGTTCAGTTTACAGTAGATTGTCTTTAAATATTTCTTATCCTATATTTTATATCCTGGATCATGCAGTGGAGGTGCTACATCTCATTGTCTTAGGGATCTTCATTTACACATTTGTGCACTGTATTCACTCAGGATGTCCCAGATTATATGAAATATCTTGTTTTCAGTGGAGTCAAGATTTTATCATTTTTAAAACATATTTATTCAGGGTAGCATAGCCCAGATGTAAATATTGTTTTCAGTGTGTTCTGATTTTACATAATGCAACATAATATTGTGTAGATGTAGAGCCCACTGAAAATGAGATGTCATTTCTTCTGTGAACTATCCAGGCTAAATATATAGCAATCAGCAGGCATATTCTAGAAAACACATTGTAGAAATGTATAAAAGGAAGACTACATTGAAACTGCCTCTCAGTAGATCTGTATTGTGCAAATTCATTAGAAATATAGGATAAGAAATATTTAAAGGAAATCTACTGTAAACTGATGACTGAACTTCACTGTGTTCACTGACATAAACAAACAGTTTCCTTATTGTTTTATAACATATTAGATTGCAGTATTTATTTTGAATGTAATAGGCAATGAGGAAGGGGCGACAGTGTGTGTGTGTGTGTGTGTGTGTTTGTTGTAGCTCAATATATTTTTTCCCAAAAGCATAGTAAAAAATGCCTGCTGATTGCTATATATTTATCCTGAATAGTTCACAGAAGACCTGGCATGTGTTTGAGGCAGTACTTATCAGATAGTGTCTTAAGAGGATAAAAAAAACTGTGTAAATCTTTTAGATGTGTTTGCTGGGAAAGAGTGACATTTATGAGTATGAATCTTTCTTGAAAGACAATACTTGCACAACTAAAGCTATTTGCAAGAAAATGTTTAAATGCTAAGTATTTAAATGTACAAGTCATTGCATTTCAAAGGGATTAAACAAATTCTAGTTTAATAGGCAACCAATACTAAACAAGCTGTTTCAATTTCTTAATGGCCAACTAATAAGCAGCTTGGAGTGCTGTCTCCAACATTCTAGACAGAAACAATGGAGAATTTTATTTCATTCGCAGGAGACCTGGCATATGTCTGAGACAGTTCTTATCAGATAGTGTCTTAAGAGGTTAAAAAACAGTGTAAATATTTTCAGATTCATTTGCTGGGAAAGGGTGACTTTATGAGGTATGGATCTTTCTTGAAAGACAATACCCGCCTAACTAAAGCTATTAGCAAGAACATGCTTAAATGCTAAGTATTTAAATGTACAAGCTGTTGCATTTTGAAGGTGGGTAAACAAATCTCCAGTTTAATAGGAAACCAATATTTACCAAGCTGTTTCAGTTTCCTAATGGCCATCTGATAAGCAGCTTGGAGAACTGTCTCCAACATTCTAGACAGAAGGAATTGAGGATTTTATTTCAACTGGCATAGTGATTTATAGTTGTGGAAGGATACATTGAAAACTCCAAAATGTGTTCCACGATCCTCCATTTTCCAGCTACAGAATGGCAAGATGACTGTTGGCTCTGCCCACAGTCATAAAAGAACTATTCACTGGAATCAGATTTCATTGCACAGTCATAAGAAATGACAGAAAGATTCAGAGGTAGGTGGTATAGTGACAACACATTAGATATTGATTAAAAAAAAGAAGTGAGTGGTTCAGAAAACACTCTTGATCCCCAAACTAAAAGCCTACTGTAGCTAATGAAGGAGCTTTAACTATTTCAACAAATGTTAATAGCATTGCAGGCAAAATAGGTAATATCATTCACTGACACTGATATGTTCTATGTACTGACCAAGTTCTAAAGGATGAGGTAGGTGAAAAACCTAGAGTCAGTTTTAGGAAGGCCCCAGACTTAGGTGACTTCCTTACCACGAGTCACTTCAAACCTACTAGAACTCAAAATTCACAGAATTGGCTACCACCTAAAACATCAGGCTTCATAATGGAAACTGCAATACATACAAATATGCAAAGAAGGACACACATATGTAACCCCTCATACTATCAGAAGGGTGGTGATTAAAATGTAATTTCTTGTATTACCTTTGTGGTCTATATAGCCTTATGCTCATACCTCAAACATTATGTTGGCAGAACTGTTCATCCCTTGAAGGCCCGCATTCAAGAACATGTAAAGGCAATCAAAAATAGAAGTGACAGGAGTGCTTTAGGTACACACTTTGCCCAGTATTATAACTCAGATTCATCATGCTTGAATTTCATAAGCTTTAGAATTTCTGGGCTCACTGAAATAGGTGGTGATAGGGTCAACAGACTGTTACAGAAAGAAACATGGTGGATAGTGTTCCTTAACACTTGGGACTCTCCCCACTTACCTCTCCTCTCACTTCTCTCAAGCAACCACCTCAATGTACTCCCTACATCACTGAGACCCACATACATTCTCCATCCCTTGCCCCCATTCTGCCATCAGCAAATCCGCCTTCTCCTATCATCTCCCTCAACTCTGGAATAATCTTCCATCTGATCTTCACCTATTCTCCTCTCTCTCTCTCTTCTGTAAAAGTCTCCTCATACTTCTCCCCTCCCACAATGCCTACAGTACTCTCAATTCCCCCTTCCATGAGCTGCCCCCCATATTGAATGCCAGGCCTTGGTTACCCTCTCCTGTTCCCCCATACTGCAGAGCAGGGCAGAGTACTCTGCTCCTGCTAAAATAATTCTGTCAGAGTTTCTAACCTATTTGTTACTAGCATGTTCTACATGTGAAGTGTTATTGCAATCCATATTTACATTGAGTTTATTTTTCCTGTAGTATGTTTTGCTACTGTACTGGACTTGTATACTGTGAACCCATAATTGTGTTGTATTACTGTGCACATTGCATTGTTTTGTATCACTGCTTTCTCTAATGGTACCCTTTTCTTGGTTCGCACCTGGAAATGAGCCTTGGCTCCATGTGCCTTATCCGGTTACCAAATTTTAAATAAATAAATATAACACTGCTCAACCACTAGGCTTAAATGAGGATATGGACTTTCTCCTTTATAAAAACTAACAGTCCTCCAAGTGATAGTCCTTTAAAGTGCTCAATGACCTTTATCTGGCTGCCTGTGTTTTTGTCTTTGGTCTATAGTCCTTGTCCCTTTGTCTGTGTAAATGTGTTTTACAGCATGTCTCTGTGTTTTGTTTTTCAGATTCTAGCCTGTTTCTTAGTTCGAATCCACTGCTTCCCTACTTGTGAAGATACAGGGATGCTCATACAGTGAATAAACATGGCTTGAAAATTAAAAACTATAACATTACTATTCAAAAGGACTTAGTGTATTAATCTGAATCTTCAGTGTAGCTTTTCTGTTTGCCCTTTCCCAATAACCTAAAGTGCCTGGTCTAACTACCTCTGTCCCCCCTCCAATATTCCTGTTTAAATAATTTCAACCTATTCAGGGCATTAATACATAACTTTGGAATTTGAGATTTAGTCATATGATTTTGTCATTTTAAATGATCAGATATTGTGATTGTTTGATATAGATTTAATATACCGTGTCACTTTAAGAAGATGCTTTATTATGGGAATGGGCTTACAGACATGGACACCCTGACAAAGGACAGAGTGCATTGCCGAAGCAGTAGGGTTTCTGCTTGCCTCCTATCCTTTGGTTGTGTGATGATTTTGGCTGCATCTTAAATCTTGGACTTTTCTGTGATCCGGAGTACAGGATTCTTTAACCAACTGAACAGCACCTGGACTACCTTGGCATCTGTTTTCTCTGCAAAGTGGAACAGCTTAGCAAGATTAACTATAACCCATTACTAGGCAAAGTCAAGAAAGATTTGAGCAGCTTTGGCTGCCTGCACTATCACACTGGGCCAGAGCACAGGCTTCAAAATGATAGCTGTGCTATGAATACAATAGATAATGGATAACCTACACATCAGGATGGACCCCAAACCATTAAAGCACTTCCCTTCAAATGCAGTCATACTTCTAGGGCAAAGGGACTTGATCCCGAGTTAGGAAAACTACTGTAGTTATGGATGCTTGGCAAGGTAGACACAGCCTCTTAGACTACTCTCTAAGGTGCATGGCTTGGGTATTGTTGTCACCGAACCAAACCTGCCCCAAGTACCCACAGAAGGCTAGGCCTCAATGGGTGAACAGCAAACATATATAACTGGAGGATCATTCCTGGAGTTGGTATAGTTCAGCAGCCTCCCAGCCCAGCTCAGCCAGCACCCAACATTATGACACACTAAGGAGGTGTGGCAGAAAATCAGTTCTTGAAGATGGTGGCCATGCTGGGATAGCTGTCAGAGCAGCAGAGAGTTCATTTTATTTTAGTTGATTTTATGCGAATTGTACTCTTTTGTTCATTCAGTTTGTTTATTGTTAGTTTTATTTTTTGATTAGCAAAGATTTGTGGCAGTTGAGAGAGGGCCCATTAGTGAGTAAGTTAGATAGGAGTGTTTTAGGGTATAGGAAGCTAACAGTTGAAATACATGGAGTCACTTATATTATTTCCATGCATGGATTTTAATGACTCAGTATTTACTGAGCAAAATGTTTTCATTATTTCTCTAAGTGGTCCCTGGTCAATTCTAACACCTGAGTAAGGTGCTCCTCCTACCTGGCCAAGTGGTGTGGTTTGTCGATGTGGTCAACATAGGGAGAAGAAAAGGAGGAGATTCAGAGTGCCTAGAGGAGTCTAGAGTCCACGAATCATCTTCTTCACTGGAACCATTGTGATGAAGATCTTTTAAGCCAGAGGCTGAGTGAGACAGTTGGACTGTGATCGAATTCTCAATTGGTCTTTTTTCGTGGTGAGATCAAGCAACTGAGGCATTCCTGGGGTCTGGGAACTTATTGGAGTTGTTCCAGGGTTACGGAGTTGTGTGTGTGGGGTTCCTTCTATTTGCCTATGGGCGGCTGCTGTGGCCAGGGCTGCACAAAAGGCTGGATAAAGCACCTACTAGACAGTGGGTGGGAGTATGCTGGGTCATTCCTAGACTTCCTGTGGAGTGGGTCAGTAAGCCAACTGAAGCCATGGGTCATAGTAGCCACCACGGAGACCTGGTGGTGGTCTCCTGGGTGTATAGTTGGGACTTCCTGCTCACCTGGTCTGGAGTTCTGTTGTGTATTCTTGAGATGGATTGGAGTTTGGTCATTTCAAGGGGCCTGACATAGTGAATTTTATTCATCTAGACTAGACCATTTCTTTGCAAACTGAAGGTGGACAGTGAAGTTGGACCTCTGTATCCATCTGGCTGGTCAGATTTCCTTTCCTTTCTTTTAGGACCACGTTTGAACTTTGGGGACAGTGAGAGTGCCTTAAACTGTGACTTTCATGTTATTATGTGTTGATTCTCCCTACCCATGTGAGAGGTAAAGTTGGGGCAAATCTTTTGGCTATTCCCAAGAGGTGGGAGCTCATCAGGTTTAAAACTCTGTATTAAGAGATTTTAAGTGACTGCTTTTGGACCGTGCTGTATGTTACACTGCCATAAAATATTGTTAAATATTTCATTATTATTTTCTGTTTGTGGTGGAGATTGTTTTGGTTGGGGTGGTTGGAATTGGTTGGGGAGTTGGTGTGGGTTCTTTGTACATATGGTGTATGTGATAGAGGTGGTTTTATTAGTTGCAGTGAGTGTTTGTAGGGTGTGTGGAATTTTGGAGTGTTTGTTGGGTTGTGGTTTTGTTTGTTTGTTAGTTGACTGTTACTGCTGAGATGTGTTGGGAGGGTAATAAAATGGTCAGGCATTATTCCCCTGCAGGTTTAGGGACCTCCACCCTTTGACTGTTCCCTTTACCAGCTGTGACAAATAGGAGATGTCATCCTCTGGGGATAGTCAGGAGAGGGAAGGGGGACTGGGCCTGGTGAGAGAATGGCGAGGGTGGCTGGATTTGGGTAGTGCAGACAAGGGAGATGCCCTGGGGTGAAATGGGACCAGGAAAGGGATCCTCCTCCCTGCCTGGTTCCATACCCAACAGCTCTGCTGTGTGAAGGCAGGTGGCACAATTTTCCCAACTGCCCCTCCCACTTGGGCGGTGTTGTGTAATGCCAGGTCTATTAATAACAAGACTGCTATAACTGCAGATCTTGTTGGTACATCTAACCTGGCATGCATCACTGAGACCTGTCTGGATGATAAGGCAGGCCCAATATTGACCTCAACAATTCCAGCTGGTACTCAGTGTTACACCACCTGAGGATGGATCATAGGGGCGGGTGTGTAGCCATCTTTTTAGAGTACAACTGGGCCTTGTGAGGTTCCAGTGGGGCCCATCAGATCCTTTGAGGGTATTGTTAGTGCAAGTGTGGGGTGCAGGATACTGCTCATCTACTATCCACCAGGTGATGGGAATGAATTCCTGCAGGAAGTCACGGACTTCATTGTCACTGTGGTACTGGCATCCCCAGATGGCTAATTCTGGGGATTTCAATGCCTGGATCAATGATGAACTCTTGCACTTTGGTTGAAACTGCCTCCAACTTATGACTTTGTTGGGCCTCAACACAGGTAGTTACCTCCGCTACCCACATTTGTGGTTACTCATTGGATCTGGTGTTCCTCCTGGGGATGGAGATCTCTGATGTGGTGGTGGAACCAGTCAGTTGGTCTGACCATCACAACATAGGGTTCAGCTTTGTGGGTCCCCAGTAGGTCTGCCTACAGAGATGGTCTGGTACCACCTTTTGAGGGAGTGACCCCAAATGGCCTAATGGCAGTACTGGACCTATCGAGTTCATCGACTGAATGCTTGGATCTGGAATAAGGTGGTGATAGGGGCTCAGGATTCCATTGCTCTTGTTTGTGTTTAACCCCCTCTTCACCCAAGGTCCTCGTGATTTGATGGGACCTTGAAGGAGTTGAGGAGAGTTGGCAGAAGGTTAGAGAGGGCCTGGTGGAAATCTGGCCTGGAGAGTGACAGCTTAGATTGATGGACCATTGTACAGTCTATCAATTGACAAGCACCTGTAAAAGGCAGAATTCCTATCTAGGAAGTTTGTCACTGTGTAAAATTGTCCAGCTCAGCTCTTCCTGACTGTCAACAGATTGTGCAATCCAATCTGTCTTCAGTCTGGTGGAGCACTGTCTAAGAAGAGATGTGATGAGTTTGCTCAGTTTTTCACAGATAAGGTTGCCACCATCAGGTCCAGGATCTCCCGGCCCCCTCTAATGGATGTGGCAGAGGTCAGTGGGAGATTGCGAGTGCTCAGTTTACCTGGTCTGACTTCAGCCAGCCAGACCTCATGGACATCGTGAGGATTATCCAGACTTTATGCCAACCAGCTGTAGTTTGGATCTGGGCCCAATGCGACTTTTGTGATGTGTGTTGATGTGTCGGCCTGGTCCTGGCTGAGGCAGTCTGGAGGTCATTGGAGAGGGTGGTCTTTCCTGAACCCCTTAAGAAAGCAGTTGTGTGACTGCTCCTGAATAAACCCTCCTTGACCTGAACTGTCTGACTAACTACAGGCCTGTCTCTAACCTGCCCTTTGTGGGTAAGGTTATTGAGAAAGCAGTTGCACTGCAGCTGGATGATTATTTATCTACCCAAGACATCTATGATTCTCTGAGTCCAGATTTAGGAAGATGCATAGCACTGAGATGGCCCTTTTTGGGTGCTAAATGATCTCCTAATAGCAAGAGATCGGAGGACTCGTTCCATCTTGGTCCTCCTGGATCTCTAGGCATTGACACTGTGGACCATGGGGTGCTATTGGAGCACCTGAGGTTCATCTGTGGACTGTCTGTTATGGTGCTCAGATGGTTTTGATCTTTCCTTGAGGGTAGGATTCAGAGAGTGGTCTCTGTAATTTATTCCTCTGATAATCTCCCCATCCTGCAGGGTACTGCAGGGTTCCATTCTGTCACCCATGTTGTTTGCAGTGTATATGCTGCTGTTAGGGGACATTATTAGGTAGTATGGTTTGAGTTTTCACTGCTATGCACATGATTCTTAGCTGTACATGTCCTTTGTACCTGAGCAAGGAGACATTCTCTTTGTGTTTAACAATTGCCTCTCAGAGATCCAGGACTGGATGAGTGGTTTCTGGCTGTGGTTGAACCCAGCAAAATCCGAGGTACTGGTGGGGATCAGATCATCGTAAGGTAGGTCTGTCAGCGGGACAACTCTCTGGGCTTTGGCTTGGGGTGTTCAGCTAACTACCTCAGATCGGTGCGTAACCTGGGCATTATTCTTGACAATGGTCTGACCCTAAGATCACAGGTGTCAGCCATTGTCAAGACCTCATTTTCCACCTGGGAAATATCGCCCAGGTGAAGCACCTTGTCCCTTCTGATGATTTCTTAACACTGATCCATGCCTTCGTGACCTCTCCTTGACTACTGCAACACCCTGTACCTAGGGCTACTTGGGGTTGATATTCACTGCCTGCAGCTGGTGCAGAACGTGGCAGCCAGGCTTGTGACTGGGACATTTAGGACCAGTCATATAATGCCAGTTGCCCGTGAACTGCAGGCTGCCAGTGCAGTGGTGAATCACCTTCAAGGTTGGCTTGCTGACCTATAAAGCCCTACACAAACAGGGACCCCACTACTTGCAAGATCTCCTTCACCCCACTGCCCCTGTTGACCACTCTGATCCACTGATGAGAGATTGCTAGAGATTCCCAGTGTGTGACTGAAGACATCCAGGTCGCTCCTGTAAAACAGCTTTCAGCTTAGTGTGCTACTCCTGGTTAAACAACTAAATAAAAAATAAAATCTGGGGCTTGATTATTTGCATTTGAGGCCCATAACCTGTGGAATTCTCTACCTCAGCTGGTAAGAGAGTGCCTGACCATCCAGAGTTTTAAAACAGCTCCCAAAATTCACCTTTTAACCTGGCATTTCCAGATAACTTTGCTTAATCAAAATATTTTAAGAACATTGCCACTGTTAAGTACATAGGTTGAATTGTATTTTAAGGAGTTCATAATTTTATGTATTTGTAAATATGTTTTAATTTTGTATATGTTTGTTTTATGATGTACAGGTGCCTTGATTTTGAAAGGCACCTTTATAAATAAAAAATTGATTGATTGAATGATGTGAGGTAAGCCACTGGAAGTTGAGAGGGTCCCACACCTCCCATTGTGGGGCTTTCCACACCCTACATCAGTGGACAGCTGGCACAAAGTAATCTGTGGAGGTCAAAGGGATTACTTCCCTTAAAGATTCAGTCGATCCTACACACAAAACCTTGAAGTCTTCCTCTCAGCTGCAACAGCAGTTCTTGCTCTCTGAATGCCAACATTGGAGGTACCTCCATCTGAGGCACACCTTGGGAAGTATACTAAGGCACACTGTGAGACAGTCAGACCAAAACCTGAAGATATCATCATCTGACCTGCATACAAGAAACCCCTGTGTAGAAGCATGACATGTGCCCATCTGGTAGACACAGTTAGGGTCTGACAGAGATGGTCTGAAGAACTGGGGCAGGACATCATGCCACAAATCTGGTGCCAGTGTTGGAATGCCACAAGGAATGCCATCAAGGATACTAAAGGGAGGTTTACCTAATTCATGATCCTACTTAGGTGGCACATCTCCCACAACAAGTCACAGGTCTGGGGCCTGGTACTCTTAGATAAGTGCTGGAGATATGAGATGAAGGAGGGCACTATTATTCACATTCTTTGGTCCAGCAACATACTTCAGGTTTACTGGAATGAGATACCGACAATTATGAGTAACATCCTTAGTACAAGATGCCCTAGACCTTCGACTAGTGATTCTGAAGATGGAATCATCTCAATGTTTGCAAATACACTTCTCTCAGGTCATATGAAGTAGCAGTTAGGTGCCATCATTACAGTTAAGATAGTGGTGCTGAGACATTGGAAAGAGTAGCCCCCAACATAGGAAAATGGCTCAGTGAGCTGGGAAAACTGCCATCTATGAAAGAATGTCATTCAAAGGAAACTACCAGCTCATGTACACATCTGGTGAGCCTACCTGCACTCGTAGCACTGCACCATTGCTGCAGGCAATTTCTACCTTTGCCACAATCCCACACCCCAGGCTCAGCACACCTAACACCCAGTAGGTGCCTTTCTGCAAATAGATCCACCCAGATAGTTAACATTTAGTTGATAACTATGCCAGACATCTGTATCTGCTGGGTCTAGTGGCAACAACAAACAATTTATATATGCTAATGTGTAATGTTAACAGTCGAATTCAGATGTTACAGTATAACAATGCCTAAGTCTGTTGAGTGTAGTTTCCTGAATTGGCAATTTATGTTTTACAATTGTATGTCCAAGGTGTGATAGTCCTAGCCAGTATAGACTGTAAGCTTTTACTATGCTTTTTCATGAAAAACACTAAATAAACATTTAAATTATTTAAAAAATTTAGATTCACAATATCTACGGAGAATGCTACAAATGTATCATACAACAGGCAGCATGCCAAGTAGACTTAGGTCACAGGAGGATCCTGTTTGCCCAGTATACTCTATAAAATTATCAGGCCTGTGACAGTTACACAGGAGGCATGACTAGGGCATTTGAGGCATGTAATCAAGGAGGTATGATGAACCTTGATTTGTCACAAAGGAATTGGCAGAGGTGATTTTGGCATTTAAGCTATTTCAAACAGAAGGAAGCCTGTAGGTTATTGAGCCTTGGCGTAAGTTTCTTCCGAGCATGGGATCTGGAAATGGTGACCATACTCTTACCAGAAGAAGTAAGTTAAATTTGAATCTCATTTAAAAATCCAAGAGGTATCCAGGAGTTGTTCTGTCCAGTACCTAGCACCCACTAGTGCAGTGTGTAGAGAGTGCCTTTTTTGAGGGTGGTAACCATCCATTTCATTGTACATTATACAGTGGTGGGCCCTGGGGAAGGGCTGGCTAATACCAATCTGCATTGTGCATTGAACAGTGTTGTCTGCTTGAACAGAGCAGAGGAGTTGGCATTCCATAGACAGTGTCCCAGTAGTCCAGGAGGGAAGATACAGTGTTCAACCACCAGTTTCTTGATGTGTGGTTGAAGGCAGCTTCACCCTATAGAGCCACCTAGCTTTGTATAACACTTGGCTGTTACTTGAGATATGTGGCCAGAGTAATTGAGATGCTGGTCCATGTGCATGCCTAGATATTTGCATGATGACACTGAGTCAAGGCATTCCCCTTGGATGGGGCATAGGTTTAGTGAGTTAGGCACAGTACTTAACCAACGGCTGTATCCAAACAGCACAGATACTGTTTTCTTCTGGTTCATTACTTGTTGCTTATCCTGAAACCATTTCTGAACAGTGAAGACATCCATTTGCAGGGGCTCTTCACTGGAGGGGAGCAGCACACATTCTCCAGCAGTTTAAAAGATTTGTTATAAATCAAGAAGGTGTGCAAGTGATATTATTTACAAGCTAGGGTTCTTTTAAAACTGGTCGGGATTTCAGTTTACTGGTCATAGAATGGGATGCACTTCATTTGATCAATTTCTGTTCCTAGTACTTAATTACTGAATGGTTTAATCCCAAAAATATATGTTTTTCATTAAAGCAGAACATTACCAGATAATCATCCTCTTTGAACATGTGCTCCTATCATCCTTTTCCTTGACTGTTGGCATTAGGCAAAGCAATGCAATTTATTTGTTTGGCACCATTTCTCAAAGGCTGAGGGTGCCCAACAGCAAGCAAAACAATAAAGGATTTACTAAATGCATTATCATAAATATGAATAAAAGTATAATACAGACTAACTGAAAGTAATGGCCAGCTAGCTCATGTGATGGCATATCTAACTAGATTAAATTAGTTGACAGGCAGAGTAAATGACAGTTCAGTGGGAAACTAATAATGCTTAATTTGTATCCTTCATGTATCAAACTTCAGAAATACATTCCATTAGGTATATAACATAAATATAATGTTATTTATTGTTAAATACATCACTATAGCATCATTAAGGAGATCAAAATCATTTTTATTAGTGGCATAATTATACTTCTTATAGTCACACTTCAGAATACATGAACCCATCAGTTAGTTGTTTAGTCTTTTGCATGATTCAAAATATATGTTATGGATTTTTTTCATTTGACATGTTATTGCTTCTTGGTTATATTTTTATGCATCTAACATTAATGTCAAAATTGAAATAGATAACATTACTGGGATTATTTACACCAGTGTTTAGTTTTAGCACTCAGTACACAAGATCTCAACACAAATGTAAGTATTTGTCAGGTTCATAATAAGAGGGTGTGCATTATAAGGATTTAAGCAGACATCTAGATATCTTGATAAACATGAAATACAGGCATTGTATAGGTTATGACAGCTCTCTTGACAGGCGTGCCATTCACATGCATTCTAAGGTACTTTTGACATGCTTGATCAGTTTTGACCCTTGGTATGTCAGTCTGTTTTCCTTAAGTAAATGCATTCATGTGAAAGGCATTTCTTGAAAATTGAACTTGACTGAGCTAATGTGATAGCAGGAAAATTTTGTTTCAGTCTAAACTGATCACTTTTTATCTGTAATGATGAAAATGGCCACAAGGGAATTAAAAACAAAAAATAAGCACGTAACAGAGTAGATGTCATATCTATCTATCTAGATATATACTGTACACACACACACACACACACACACACACATATATATATATTTTCACTTAGCAAATTACATTCTGCTGCACTTTGTTCTTACTTTATACTTGGCCAACTTCAAATTCATATTACATTCTAGCATTCCCATATTCTCTTTTTTTTTGTTTATACATTTATAATGCTGTTTCTTGTGCACTCATAGAAAATACTTTTCATGTTCTCTAATGACAGCATTAAGAATTAAAATATTTTAACACTTGTATAAACTGGTAAAGGATAACCCCAAAAGCCTCAAGTCATTAAACATACAGGTTAAGCTGGCCCAGTTGTGATACTGTGCACTTCACCAAGCAACCTGAGTTCAGGAACAGATTTGGGTAATTTGGGGGGTGGCCAGGGATGGAGGGAGGAACAGCTCCCAGGGACAGCTCTCCTTTATCAGGGAGGAGTGGCACTGGCTCCCTCTTAATGGCCACTTGATGGAGGACAGGTGGCAGTGCAGCACATATCGCATTACAGGAAAGATACAGCCACCAGAAGCATCACAGCAAGTCAGCACCATGGAGAGAAACAGGAAAAAACCCAGTCTGCCACAGTAAGTACACGGCCAGCAGTGTCTCCTGGCTAAGCCCCCATGTGAACTTACAGGTGCCTCGTCCAGACTGGGTGCAAGGACCCTTTCCTTCCAGTTATCATTGTCATAACAAGAGACTCCCAAGCCACTACCATATTTGCAATCAGTGTAACAATTTTATGTACAGTATTAGAGTTTGCATCCTATTTAAACCCATCTCTTAGGAGGAGGTTAAAAATGAGGAACACATATCCTACGGAAAAACTCAGGAAAACTCACCTTCAATCCCTAGGACAATCCCCATAGTGGGATGCATGGTTACCTACTCTTCCCTGGTGCTGACTTTGCTCTGACACATGAGGGTCAGTAGATGGAATCAAAGCTGGTCCAGGATTAAAGAGGGAAACTAGGTTGAATCTGATATTTTAACTCTTACGTTTCCCCCAAGCTGTCCACCTTCCTCCACCCCTTGGATGGCCTTACAGTCCCTCCCTTGCCCTGTCTCCATAATGGCCACACCCCCACCCTTCCAGTTAAAGTGGTGGGGACCAATGCTTGAGGGCAAGGGAAAGGATTCTGACTCAGTGGAGGAGGGGCTGTCTTCCAGTACCCACTCAGCTGCAGTTCTTTGCTGATTAGAAATTGGACAGACAGGCCCCTCTTTCCTATCTAACATTCTAAATAGCTGCACTGAATCTCTTCTGGAGTTAAATGGCCACAAACATATGTTTACTGATTACTCCACTGAACCTCTTCCCATCCTCTTAAAGTACCATTGTTTTTAAAAGAGACTCCCAGGCTGCGACAGAGACCTCATCTGTACCCATTAACTCACCTCAGCCAGAACAATGGCTTAGGCTCAAGAGACCCATAGCAGGAGTGACAAGTCAATGTGTCAGATTGCTTAGCAAAACAAAAGAAAGAAGCAGCCACTGTGGTTCTCTAAGTCAGTAGCCAAGAAAGTGATAGAAAAATAAGGCATTCAGGAAATACAAAGAGTCACAAAAGAAGAAGACAGACTGAAATATCTGGAGAAGCAGACAGAACCTGGGAAAGCTGTCAGAGGGGCTAAGGCAAAACGGAGGAAGGAATAGCACAGACTGTTAAGAAGGGGCATATTAGTGAGAGGAAGAAGACCAGAAATGGTATTGTTAGGCTAAAGAAGGGAGAGGGTGGGTGGTGGACAGTGACCTTGAAAAGCTGAGATACTGAACAAATATTTTGCTCAGTATTTACAAAGGAAGAGGCAGGGAGGAGCCAAGACTCATGAGGAAACATAGAACATAGACTTTGACGGCAGATAAGGACCACTTGGCCCACCTAGTCTGCCCATTTCCCTACCTAGAGGATAAGTTGCAGATCCTATTTAACCAACAGCCTATTTCTTCCTACCCCCACAAAAATTGCCTTATGTCTGTCTCATGCATTCTTGAATTCTCTCACAGTTTTAGACCCCACAACCACCTGAGGAAGGCTGTTCCATGTGTCCACCACCCTGTCTTTGAAAAATACTTCTCACATTGCCCTGATCTCCCCCATCTTCAAATTATTCCCTTGTTCTTGCACATCTCTTTTCGGAAAGATGCTACCTCTTGGACTTTGTTAATTCCACTGAGGTACTTAAAGTTTCTATCATGTCCCCTCCCCTCCTTTCCTCAAGGGTATACATATTAAGCTCCTTTAGCCTCTCCTCGTATGGCTTCTCTTGCAGACCCTGCACCATTTTAGTTGCCCTCCTCTTAACTGCCTCCATCCTGTCTATGTCCTTGCGGAGATGGGGTATCCAGAACTGGACGAGTACTCCAGATGGGGTCTCACCAACTGTCTGTACAGGGGACAACAACTTCCTGTTTTCTGCTGGTGATGCTCTCCCTATACGTCCCAGTATCCTCCCAGCCCTCCCTCCCTACCACCTTCTCACATTGCTTGCCAACCTTAAGGTCATCTGATATGATTACCCCCAGGTCCCTTTCCATTTTTGTTGTTGTTACTACCTCCTCCCGTTGTGTAATCTGCCCTGGGTTTGTTTCTGGTGCATTACTTGCACTTCTTTGCGTTGAATCCAAGCTGCCATACTTCTGACCATTCATCCAACCTTGCCAAGTCCCTTCTCATCCTTTCCACGCCTCCTTGTGTATCAACCTGTTGCAGATCTTTGTGTCATCTGCAAAGAGGCATACTTTTCCTACCAGTCCCTCTGCAATGTCACTTATAAAGACATTAAAAAGGACTGGAACAAGTACTGAACCCTGCAGTACCCCACTAGTAGCCCCTCTTTCTTCAGAGTGGACTCCATTTACAATTACCTTCTGTGTCCTGTTGTTCAGCCAATGTTTTACCGGCTACCACCCTGGGACCCACTCCAAGGCTGGTTAATTTGACTACTAATCTTTTGTGTGGGACTGTGTAAAATGCACTGCTAAAGTCTCAGGTAGGCCATGTCCACAGCCCTCCCTGGTCTACTACTTGGTCATCCAGTCAAAGAAATAAATTAGATTCATCTGACATGACCTTCTCACTGTGAACCCATGCTACCTTGGGTCCTGTGCCCCACTGGCCTCTAGGTACTCAACAATTCTTTTCCTTCAGAAGTGATTCCATCACTTTCCCTACTACAGAGGTCAAACTGACAGGTCTGTAGTTTCCTGCCTCTGTATTGTTCCCACTTTTGTGATGGGGAATCACATCAGCCTTCTTCCAGTCCTCAGGTACCACACCATCCTCCCATGATTTATTAAAAAGCGTAGTTAGTGGTGTCACTAGTTCTCTGCTTTAATTCTTTTAGAATTCTGGGTGAATTCCATCTGGCCCCATTGCTTTGTCCACCTTCAGTTTTAGTTCTTTCAGAACCCTTTCTTCTGTGAAAGGACTGGGATCGACCTCTCCACAGTGCTTCTGTTAATTGGATTAGGCACCTCCACACTTCCTTTTTGTGAATACTGAACAGAAGTATTCATTCAGTATCCCTGCTTTTCACTGTCACTCTCTGCCCACCCACCATCCATTCTATTCAGCCTCACTATCCTCTCTTTGTCTTTCAAGGCCCTGATATACCTATAAAAGGTTTTATCCCTTCTTAACCGGAAGTTGGCTATCTTTTCTCAGTTCGTGCCTTTGCTATTCTGACTACCCCCCATTTCCTTCTGCCTTAACTGGTACAGTTCTCTGTCCTGCTCCTTCTGTGTTTCCTTATACCTCCCTAAATGCTATCTTTTTCTCCTAACCTTCACCGCCACTCTTTTGAGAATCATAGTGGCTTTTCTTTCATTTTGATTTGTTTATTTGCTTCACACAAAGGCTTGTTGCCTCTGTGATGGCAGTTTTGATATTTCCCTATTGTTGCTCCACCCTCCTTCTAGCCTGTTTGCTAGTGCTTTACTAAGGCACTCTCCAATCTTGCCAAAGTCAGCCCTCCTGAAGTCCAGAATCCTCACTTTTGTATGGCTTGACTCTGTAGCTGAGTTTATCATGGACCACACTGTTTGGTGGTCATTTGTTCCAAATGGCTACCCACTTAGATCCGAGATCCTCTCACTGTCCCCATTTGAGAGTATGAGGTCTAAGATTGCTCCCTCATGAGTAGGTTCCAAAACTAGCTGTCTGAGGCATGCCACCTGAAGGGCATCAAGAATGGCCCTGCTTTTGGATGTGGCTGCAGCAAAGGTGCTCAGTTAACATCTGGCAATTAAGGTCCCCATCAACAGTATCTCCTTTCTCTGCCAGCCTTAGTATGCCTTCTATAATATCCTTGTCCATTCCTTCCCTGACATGGGGTCTGTATACAACCCTTTGCGGTTGTGGTGCCATTTCCAGTCTCTAAGGTGACCCCAGTGCCTTCTCTCCTCCCTGTTTACTCTTTTGTTCAGTTGCTTTTATCCTTCCCTTACATAGATAGCTACTCCCCCTCTTCTGCCCTCCCTGTCTCTCCTGTAGGTTGTTGCCTGGTATGTTAACATCAGAGTCATGATTCTCTGTGTACCATGTTTCTGTGACTGCTATGATATTCAGGCATCCCTCTTCCATCAAGGCCTCCAGTTCAGGGAGCTTGTTGCCCAGAATACTGGTGTTGGTACTCATTACCCTCCATTTCTTGATGGCCTTACCCTTTTGTACCATCTCTGTCCTTATTGCATTTGTCACTTTCTCCATTTACCCCTGTGCTTCTCCCTATTGACATCTCTATGTTGGTGTCTCACCTCACTTAGTACCCTGATTTTTTTGGGGGCTAGGATTTCCCTGCTCCTTTCCAGTGCTTCTCCACCATTGGTTAGTTTAAATGCTTGACAATGAAGTATTTAAACCTATCACCTAGGATCCTGGTTCTCATCCTGTACAGATGCAGACCTTCATGCCAGTATAGGCCTGCATCCCTCCAGGTGGACCCCTGTCCTCAATGAAGCCAAATCTCTGAGCTCTGCACCAGTTTTCAACCACTGATTGAATCCCATGGTGTGCAGCACCCTAGCCTCATCCGTGCCATAGACAGGCAGCACCTCCGAGAAGGTTACCTTGTGTGTATTTGTCTAAGGCCCCCATCTCCACAAATGCTTCTTGCACTACTCTGATCTCTTTCTTAGCCAGGTCATTTGTCCCTAGGTGGACAATGACATCCAGCTCTCTCCCTGTGCAGCTGCTCTTGTGATCCTGAGGATTCGCCTCCTGTCCCTCCAAGCCATGGCGCCAGGCAGGCACCTTACCTCCCTCTCCCTTCTTCCTCAGTTCTACCTTTTCTAACAATGGAGTCCCCACCAGGAGTTGTTTCCTTCCTGTGGGTCCCATACCACCCTCCTGTGGGTCTCCTTTGTGGAGGTTCCCAGCATCCTCCTTGGTCTCCACTGTGGGTGCCTCCATAGAGAACCACACTTTCCAGAATGGCATAGAAATTGTAGAGAGGTACAACTGGAGGATGTGCTCTGTTCCACCACCCTCACCCTTCCTGAGCCCACTGTGGTCCAACTGCTCCTCTTTCTTGGTAACCTCTGAGGCAATGACAGTGACCCTGGTGGTCCCTGGCTGGGAGATGAGGTCCCACAAATCCTGGCCAATTCAGCCTGGAGATGAATAACCTCCTTCCTCAGCCCAGAGAGGTACCTGCAGATGGGACAACACTGCATCCTCTGAATGTCTCCTGAAGACTTCTGCTCCACAGCCACTACACTGCACCACTCCCATCATGTCTTGTTTCTGTCCCTAACTGTTGTTTGAATACTTACTCTTTCCTCTGTTTGTTTATTTTCTTTTTTTCTTCCCTACTTACTTACTGCCTCTGTGCCCTTTTAGCTCCTGATCTTCCTGTTCTGAGACAAGAAGTTCTCTATATTTCTCAGTAGTCTCCTTACTTGCTCAGAGTCATACCTCCAGCAGCTGGAGGGGGGACAGAGAGCTAATCTTGCCTTTTAGGATGGTGAGTCTTTGGTGGCTCTGTGATCACCACTTCCTGCTCCCAAACAGGAAGTTCCTGCTACAGTTAAATCCTGTCATATAAAGTAGAACTGGTTTAGGTGGGGGGTGGAGGGAGGGAAGGAGGGCAATATAGTCCCAGTAGAGAAGTTTCAGTTATACCAGTAGCTTCTTCCTCCTGGGGTTCTGTCTGTTCTCTGGCACAAAGCTATCTATTGCAGTGCTTAAATCTGGTTTTAACCTGGCTCCTTCTAGCTAAGCCACTCCCCTACTTTGCAAATCTCTCACACTTAGTTAATTTCACAGATAACAATTCCTTCTGACACCTGTGACAAGCACCAAGTAAGTAGACAGATAACACAGATAACAGATAGCAATTTACTTCAACTACGTCTGACAAACACACTCTTTTTTACCCTAAATTGAAGGTCCAAGTACAAGAGTTCTAGTTCTTAGTCCCAGTACAGAAGTTTTAGTTATACCAGGAAAAATGTTCAGGGGAGGTGGACACCAGCCCATTTCACGGTGGATACAGTCTTGGTGTAACTAGGAAAAGTGAAGACAGACAAGGCAATGGGGCCAGATGAGATTCACCCTAGAATGTTGAAGGAACTCAAGGAAGTCCTAGCAGTTCCACTGACATCCCTCTTCAACCAATCACTAGAGACTGGGAGGTACCTGGGGACTGGAGGAGGGCAGAGGTGGTTGTTCTATACAAGACTGGAAGTAGGAGAAGACAGGCAATTACAGACCTGTAAGCCTGACCTCAGTGGTGGGGAATCTGATGGAGTCCATGCTTAAGGAGAGGGTGAAGTTCCTGGAATCAAGTGGTGCAAAGACCCAAGGCAGCATGGATTCACTGAGGGTAGGTCCTGTCAGACTAATCTTATTGATTTCTTTGACTGGGTGACCAGGTGGTGGATCAGGGAGGGACAGTGGATGTGGCCTACCTGGATTTCAGTAAGGCCTTGACACCATTCCTCATAGAATGTTGCTTAACAAATTGGGGAATCTAGGTGTGGGCTCTAAAGTGGTAAATGGGTTGGAAACTGGCTAAAAGGCAGGACCTAGAGGGTGGTAGTTAATGGCATAAAATCAGAAGAGGGGAGGTGACCAGCGGGGTTCCAAATGGATCAGTGCTGGGTTAAGTTCTATTCAATGTCTTCATAAATGACATTGCAGAGTAACTGAGGGGAAAGTATGCCTGTTGGCAGATGACACCAAGATCTGTAATAGAGTCGACACATGGGGGCTAGATAAAATTATAAATGACCTAAGACTACTTGAGGAATGGTCAAAATCTGTCAGTTGGTTTCAATGCTAAGAAGTACAAGATAATGCACCTGAGACACAGAAACCCAAGAGATGAATACAGGATGAGGGGTAGGTTCTAGCTATCACAAGTCAGGAGAGCACCTGGGGATTATCATATCCGATAACCTGAAGTCAGTCAAACAATGTGAAAAACAGTGGGAAGGCAAACAGAATTTTGGGGTGCATAGGGAGGGGTATAACCAGCAGGAGGAGTGAAGTGGTGGTGCCACTGTAAAGATCACTGGTGAAGCTTCATCTGAAGGACATAGACAGACTGAAGCAGTCCAGAGAAGAGCAGCAAAATGATACATGGACTGCACTACAAGCCAGATGAGGAAAGACTCAAGGAACTAAACATCTATTCACTGGAAGAGAGAAGGAGAGAGGATATGACAGAGACTTTCAAATACCTTAGAGGATAAACAGGGTACAGAAGGGGAGCATATTTCACAGATGAAAGTGCAGAAGGACAAGGGACATAACATGAGACTGGAGGGAGGGATGCTTAGGGGAATGCTAGGAAGTATTTTTTCACAGAGAGGGTGGTGGATACGTGGAACAGCCTACCAGTGGAGGTGGTGGATGTGAAAACAGTATGGGGATTAAAAGTGCATCGGATAAACATTAAGGCACCCTTCTGTACAGCAGGGCGGGGGAAAGGCAGTCCAGATAAGAGTAGGATTGCCAAACCAAGTAGGGAATGGGCAGACTAGGTGGGCTGTATGGTCCTTGTCTGCCAACAGATTCTATGTTTCTATGTTTCTATTCATGCAACACATCTAGAATGGCCAGGCTGAATTTGTCGTTCTCCATGTCTGACAGATGCATGCCATCTGTAGTGTCATGTGCAGCTGGTAGTCTCATACCTGCTTCCATTGTCCTACCCCACCCCATCGGGGGTCCTTATATCTCAATGGAGGCCTGGTCCCCTGCTTGGACTGCCCTCTTACCAAAGGATACTAGGCCAAAACCTGGAAGACCCTTCTATGACAGTGAGGAGGAGCCACTGACTGATATAAGAGCCTATCACTCCATGACTGACAGAGTTCTTATTCGTGTGGATAATCCCAATGACAGATGGATGAGACCCATCTGGGCTGGGTGTGAATCTCATGCCCACATCCTCATGTTGATTTAAAGGTACCCTGTCTGGACCAAGTGCAGTGACCCTTGCCATCCTGCTACCATTGCATAACAAGACTTGCAAGCCACCCCAGAAAGACCTCATCTGTCCCTGAAGCACATCACCTCAGCCAATCAAGCACCACACCTACTGTAGAATAGTCAGGTGAAATAGGTCATATGCCATGCTGACAGGTGCTTGCCATCTCTAGCATACAGACTCATGTCTGTGGTCATCATGGAGTCATACTTTATCACCATCATGCAAAATAAATTCATAAAGGCACCCATATCCATGTTGATCTAATATTGAGCTTTCCAAATGGCCTCGTGATCACTGGTGGTGCATCCAAGTTAACCCTTCCACTACAAGTAATCATGTTGCTAAAGTGCTGGGACACCCTTTATAGTTCTCAAGAGGGTGAATGATGTCCCTTGATCATGGTCCTGCAACACAGATGAATCAACAGAAACTCCAGCAGCCCATCAAACCATTACAACATATGCAAGTATGGTAATGAATGCTAGAACAATCCTTTTACAGGCACCTCAGCTTCTCCTTCATAATCCTCAAGAGGTTGAATGATGTCATTCATCCATATCAGTTACCACCCTGATCAATCACCAGTAAATCTGGCAGCATGTCATTGAGTGCCTGAGTGAACAACCTAGAAAGGTGGTCTGTTCATCATAACACACCTGCCCAGACAGCTGGCCTGAGCTTTATCTACCAATAGAAGAAGTACCTGTCACTTTGACTGCTACCTTACTCTCCGGTTCTCCCAATGCTCATAAGAGTAAAAGCATATCCAAAATTTTAGAGCAATGCACTGTGGTCCTGCTCAGTTCTGACAAAAAGAGATGGGTTATATTAGATTCAGAAAGCATCTGGACCAGAGTGGCACACCCAACCTGGAATGGAAATAAAATATCACGAGTGATCTGCTCAACAACTCTCATACTGTGAATCAGTTTCTCAGTGCAGAAGACCGAATCACCAGAATACATTTTAAGATTCTTTTTATTGTATCTCATTCAGACTGTAGAATTATTCACCAAGTAACTTCAAAGTTTTATGTAATAAAAGCCCTGACATTTTGTACAAAAACAAGACAGTCAATTCACCTAGTTTATGATTTTAAACTTCACCTAGTTTGTATCTCCATTAATATGGAGAAGTCCCATTTCATAATTTCAAACTAAAAATAAAATAAAATTCACCAATGTGGCATACTGAGCCAGTACTCAACTCCCTGGTAAAGCACTGCTGTCCTGATACTTGCTCAAATACAATATCCCATTCATTCAACTGTAAAGACATGTACACTATAAAAATGGTTGTATAAATGAAATGTGACTATTCCATAAAAATGGGGATACAAACTGGGTGAAGTTTAAAATCTCAAAACTAGGTGAATTTACTGCCTTGTTTTGTATAAAAAATATCTGAGATTTAATTACAAGTATGGTACAAGGTTATAATATATATGAAAGGGGCACATACATTGTGACATTAATTGAAGTATAGCTATGGTAAACCAATACCTTAGATATGGATGTTTTAGTTTTATAGCTAAAAGTTAAAATCTAACTGATTGGCTATTTCAATAGGCTGTTAATCCTGAAGAAGTAGTCAGCTGATTACAAAACCTAGACATTAAATGATGGATAATTTTACAGTCTGAATGAGTGGCAATAAACCAGAATCTTAAAACTTATACAGGTAAATGGGTCTTTTCTCCACAAGGAGATTTATATTATATGAGACACACGTAGCTGGTAAATGCCCTTGACTTCCAACGCCCACTTCCTGAACCTGGCTGTCTATTAACCACTGTAGTTTTTCTGTGGTTGCTACCCCATTCTAAACAAGTGTGTCTCATACTCCTTCTGGTCGATCTCCACTGGCTGTAAATCCTCCCTGAGTATACTGTATGTTAGAACTGATACTGCACGAGGGAGGAGCCATCTTCATGCCTAATAAATGCCTTCCCAACCAGTCTGTCCACTAAATAATCCAATACTTATTGCCCTATCAATATTCAGACTCTCCCAGGCCTGTATTGTATACCAGCAGCCCTGGGCCAGTTGGTCTGCATACACTTTGCTAAGCACCCAAGTACCCCTGCTATGGTTATCACTACCATAGTGTTATGAAATCCTGCAGCCTGAGCTGTGGATCTAGTCTTGGCCACCTGCTCCAACACCTGAAGTGCCCTAGAAGGTGATGAAGAAGGCCATATGAAACATCTGAGCACTGTAGACAGACCAGCACACCATTAGGATGATTGCCTAGATTACTTCCAACAAGCATGGGCCACTGGACACCAGCCACTGAGTTGCCTCTTAAACCCTTGCTTCCAGCCTTCCAGGGTTTTCTGAACTCCAAAGGCATGTGTTCTTTCCCCTATCACTAATGCTTTCAAAACCAGGCTATTTCCACTAAATGCTGTCCCACCATCCTGGGGTCATACTCTACTCTTTGGCAGCCATGATGTATTGCCAAAGTTGATCCTCTGAGATCGGCCACTGTTCTTGCCAACCTTTTGGGCCTCTCAAAGAAAGTGCTCTGCAGTACTGTATGTCTGTCTCATGTGGCATAGAGGAATTGCAGATAAGCTATCATACTCCGAAACACCAGGTTCCACACAAATGGTGGTACTCAGTGTGTGCTACTTCCTCTTCAGCAGCAAGGCCCAGTAATACTGCCATGGAAAATGAGACAGTGCATCTGTTATCTCACTACCCATCTTCAGACATGCTTTACTTGGCTTTAAAGTTTATGTTAAGCATCAAGCATTTAAGCATGACTACCCTGGTTAAATCACCTAATGGCCTCCTTCGCCTTAGCTGCTCCTTTTTGAGTGTACCGCTCCATGTTGTCTATCCTAAATACTATGTGCTTGTCCATTAACCTGTCTCCCCAAATCACCATAACCACCAACATAAAAAGAATTCCAGTATAGTGGCACTTTAGTAAACCCTATGCCCCGGGCCAGGGCTCTGCATACTAAATCTCTCCAAAGTACTGTTTGCGTATCATGTAAATATCACCTATAAAAACAGCACAAACATATCAGCGTAGTATTAACAGTGAAATGCAACTTGAGCTCAGCTTTCAAAACAGCATATTGCCATTACCTTGAAAAATGAGTGCTAGTTACTGCACCAATTCAAGCTGATCAATTTCACCATAAATATTTGAAATTACCAACTCCTCCCCAGCTTTTTGGAAAACCATTTGCAAAAACAGAAAACAGTGCTGTCAGAAATACAGCGTTATACATAAATATTAGGAAACACTGCCGGTGCTCGATATGCCAGTGCTTAGTTTAGTTTCATAGGCGCATCGCCTACAGATATAAATGGTATCCAACAGTAAATATCCCCAACCAAAATAGCCCTTAATATCCATCCTGGGACTAATATTGTCAAGGGTTAGCAATTAAAATAAAATGGCTCTATCTTATATACAATAGATCAGATGAGCCAAAATTTAATTATTGCTTCCCTTCTCTAGCGGCGAAACAGAATACCACTACAGCGACAGTCTGCTGTAATGGTCCATTTCCGTGTTTTGCAGCCCCAGTGTCCTGCCCCTTTCCCGGACTAACCCGACCTGGAGTTGAGAATCTTAAAGTCTGGGTGGGGGTGCTGGTGGCAGAGCCCCATGCATGGGGGTGTGGGGACAGTCTCCCACAGAAAACACTGGGGGCTTGGGTGGCTGAATACCTGCGTCAGTATTGTGCCATCGCTGCTGAGTGTTGAGACAGATTTACTGTTGACCAAACTTGGTGCTTCCAAATTTAAGATGTTCGAATGTTCAAAATTAGAAAATAAATGGTGTCATTTAATTGGTATAACTATAAGCCCTACTATATCAGCTTGTGATATTCTAATGCAGTGTGAGTGGTGAGGTGGACAATATCAAATAAATGACATAATTATAAAACTCACTATACCAGCCAGTATTATAAGACTGATATGGTAATAAAATACTCTGCCTCAACCTGCATAAAGATGCAGCAGAAAACTGAGAATGAGACTAACCAGACAAAATTTATAACAGCTTCCTGCATAGTCTCCCACTGTTAGGCTCACACTGAATGACTCACACCACTCCTGTTTGAACCACTCATGCGTGCAGCCACTCCACAGACAGCAGTTAGATCAGCTTGTCAGTAGAAACAAGTGCATTATCTGTTATTGTGATGTTCAGTGCACTGTACTGCCTTTGTGCTGTCTTCTCCATTTGTGGTAGTGTTTAGAGGAGAATTTACTACTTGGGCATTGCCTGCGATGTAATTTATTGCTCAGTTATGACATGGAACCCTGTTTGTCCCAATCCCTAGTCTCCTTATGCATCTGTATGTAGCTCAGTACTTGTTCTAATGGCCAATTCCATCCACACTGCCACTCAGCTGAAATATTCCAGCAGTGTAAGCCAAACAATCAAGTCCTCACTTATGGGCTTTTTGACCCTGATGTGATAGTGTGGCTTGTGCATTTCCATCATGACATTTGACAGAAGCCGTAGAATATGTGACCCCTGAAGATGATGTGACATTCAAAGTTCAGGTGCCCCACCAACTGTAGCAGCCTGGCCTAATTCACTGGTTTGCACTTGCTGCTGCCTTAGAAGGCCCTCAGTGTGTGTGTACCTTCTCTTTTGGCAAGCAGAATTTGGGCTGCATGGTGTTATTCTCAACCACCACAAATGAACCCTTCTTTTTTCATGCACCAGGGAAATACAAATGTGTTAACTACCTCCTGGAGTGACTGGAGTAGCCTACCATGACTCTTTGTAGTGGACAGACCAATGAACAAGAATTTGTGAATCAGTAACAGATGGTAGCAGTTTAATATAGTGCTGCAATAATAGTGCGGAATAAACCGTGCTGTAAAAGTTAGAAAACAATGACAGCGATGGGTAGAATAGCATTAGTAAATTACCACTACCTCTGTCACTGTCCGTAGAGAGAAGGAAGAGCTTAAGTAGCTTCAGGTGTGGAGCCAAGTCAAGTCGCTCACATGGTGGAGTGGCTAGTATTAGCACCTGGAGCAGTGGAGACATAGGGACCAGGTTTGGTTTCCCATCTCCCTGTATTGGACATATATATATATATATATATATATATATATATATATATATATATATATATATATATATTTTAAAACAATTTTCCTCTCCTGAGTTTCTCCCCATCTCCAAAGTCCATACTCCTCACAATTGATTATATTAATTTCAGAGTGGGGAGACCCTCCATGTCAGGTGCAGATGACACTAACACCCACCAAAAAAACGCTTAATGTTTTCCTCATGGCTGTACTGTTTCTTCCACATTTGGTGTCACTCAGTGTTTTCACCGACCTTATATTTGTAGTCAGAGTTTTGCCTGTGAGGCTGTTGACCACACTATTTTTGTTTGTGGGTATTGATCCCATGCCATAACAGACTACATCTGCTCACTTTAGACCTATGTCATGACCCATTGCAGAAACAAGCTGAATTCCTCAAATTCTGTGCAGGTGACCAAACATCCCATGGGCATGTATCTGTTGCTGTAAAATTTTCCTGCAAATACCATACTGAATTCAGATTCTTTCATGCACTGGTAGGCTGTAAAACATGTACTCATTATTAGCATTTGCCATAATGACCATGGGCCCTGACTTTATCAACTTCCTGATCCAGGAATGCATAATAAACGGACATGTATTTTAGATCAGAAAAGCCATTCAATGACTTACCTTTGGGATAGGACAGGTAGTTGATTAACCTTGGGCTGTTTTGGGAACCAAGCCAATGGGAGGAACCACTAAATTTGGCAAGGGAGGAAGATAATAAGGACTACCAGTTCTCCACATTGTCAATTCTTCTGCTTTATGTAAGGACTAACATTTGCTGAATTGAGGTTGATGGCCTTAAGTCACCACCA